>CM061257.1:244901079-246265224 GCA_030848825.1 Tadarida brasiliensis
CAAGTCTGCATGTCCTCCCCAGAGGTATTCTGGAGTCCTCTCCCTCCATTTTGAGTGGCGCTCCACTGGTGTGACTCCAGGCGCCACTCAGAACTTCTTGTGGACCCCTGTGGGAGAAACTGCATTTAGCCCTGGTTTCTGGATGGGAACTCGAAGCGCCTGAGGCAGCGTCCCCTGGGTGCTGGCAGGACTGGTGGTCACAGTTCGTAGGTTGGCATCCTGTTTGAGGTATAGTTTGCTTGGGGAGGGGGTGTCTGGAAGATGGGTCCCTCTGTCCTTGAGTGGATTGTGGCCTGGGGAAGCACTGCAGGGACCCCTCCATCATCTCCACTTGGGATCCTAAGAACAGAGCCCTTTCCGAAGGTGCTGGATTATACAGAAAAGTGCAGGACACCAGCTAGGTTTGCGTTTCAGATAGCAATTTCTTAGCACGAGTATATCCCAAGCATTGTACAGACAAGCTCGTGCTAGGAAGTTCCAAGTAGAAGTCAGTTACCTGGGACGTCGTCTGGGCAGCGAAGGTATGGGTCAGCCTGGGAGGGGACAGGGCCTGGCTCTTCCCAGGGAATCGACCTGGCCCTGGACAGAGGCCTTCGGTCCTTGGTGGCTGCAAGCGTGGTGGGCGGTGGGGCCCAAACAGGGGTGGCAGGGGCAGGGTCCATGACCCCTGCTTCTCTGGGCCTGTCCTCCCGAGGGCCTGGGCAGGCATCTGAGCCAGCATGGCTGCACACTGGATGCCAAGGTGCTGGTCCTTCTCAGCTGCTCCAGCACGGCCACGCTTGTGTTGCTGATGGCCATTTCCTGCCGGTGTTTTCTTTTTTCTTCCATTCAGTGAAATTGACACTCATTTTTTTGGATAATTTACTCTTTTAAAAACATACTGTAGCCTGGCTGGTGTGGCTCACTGGTTGAGCGTCGACCCATGCACCAGGAGGTCTCTGGTTCGATTCCCAATCAGGGCACATGCCCAGGTTGTGGGCCTGATCCCCAGTCAAGGGCATGCAGGAGGCGGCCAATCAATGTTCTCTCTCATGGATGTTTCTATCTCTCCCTTCTTTTCTCTCTAAAATCAATAAAGAGAAAAGGAAAATAAAGAAATAAAAACACACTGTAAAAAAGTGACAGGAGCCCTGGCTGGTTTGGCTCAGCGGTTAGAGCGTCGGCCTGCGGTCCAGAGAGACCCGGGTTCGGTTCCCCCTAGGGGCATGTACCTCGGTTGCAGTTTGTCCCCGGCCCCTGGTTGGGTCGTGCGGGAGGCGGCCACTCGATGTGTCCCTTTCACGTCGATGTTTCTCTCTCTCTCTCTTCCTCTCTCTCCCTCCCACTCTATCTGAACAAAAAAATGAAAAACTGTCCTCGGGTGAGGATAAAAAAAAAAAAAAAAAGTGACAGGAGCACCCCTGCTGCTCTCGTTAGGTCACTGGTCCCGGCCTTCCTGTCACAGGTGCCTCTTTCGTTTTGTTGTTTATTTTGAACTTTGGACCAGGTAAGACATTTGTGTATGGGAATCCCCAGCTTACAAATGGCCTGCAGGGACGTGCTCCGGGACCCCCACCAGAGCCGCCCCAGGCCCTCCTATAGCTTTGACGGAGAAGAGTGGCCATTCAACTCATAGATTAAGAAAAAGCTGTTATCAGGGATGTGGAGTAAGTCCCTGCAGGCAGAACCCTCAGGGATCCAGGCACCCCTGCACTGCAGTGCCTTCCTCGGCATGGACATGGGTGCTGGACACCCCAGGAACGGAGGTGGGCGCCCCAGGGTGCGGAATGCGGGGCTCCTAGCAGCCTCCAGCTGAGGCAGGGTGCACCCGGTCTGATTTGGACTCCCTGGGAGGGACCGCCTGAAGTCCTCTGCCCAGGCCCCTGCATGGTACCCCTGGTGCCTTCTCCAGAGTCAGATTCATTTTTTAAAATGTATTTTTATTGATTTGAGAGAGAAACATTGATTGGCTGCCTCCTGCATGCCCCCTCCTGGGGATCAAGCTCAAAACCCAGGCATGTGCCCTGACTGGGAATCGAACCTGTGACCTTTCGGTGCGCAAGACAACGCTCAACTAGCTGAGCCATGCTGGCCAGGACCGGAGTCAGATTCTGAAACATCCTGTTCTGCCCAGGGCTCCTCTTGCCCTGCACCCTCACGTCTGCCACCCACCCATCTGTCTTCAGGGCGCGGGTGGGCCCAGGCCTGATGGGAAAGGCACAGCCGTTCTGGGCCTAGATGGGCCAGGGGTGCTGCTATGTCTTCACAGTTGCTGGGGTCTGGGCTGAGTGAGGGGCACTCTGGCTGGGTGCAGCTGCCCGTGTCGGGGTGTGGTCCTTGGGGATGACCCTGGTAGGTGCCTGCTGGCTGGGCTGCTCAGATGCCCACAGGACCAGGACACCACTGGCTGTCTCCGTGCTCACCGGGGACATTCTGCAGTCCCAGGTTCCTTGGGCCAGCAGACCCTCATTCATCCTCATTGGACTGGCCCATGTCCATTCCTTGCTGTGTGGTCTCCACCACCTTAGGAGATGATCCTTCTAAGGTGCTCGGCTTCCCTGCTTAAAACTGCTCAGCGAGGCTCGGAGGGTCAAGTCCTAGAGCCTTAGAGGGCCTATCATCTGGCCCCGCTCCCCCCCCAGCCACCACTGATGGGTCTGGGCGTCTGCATCTGCATCCGTCCTGTTGGAGAATGGCACACAGATGCTCTTTTGGAATCCAGCTCAGTCATTGAGTGCAGTGCACTCTAGCTTCCTCCCGTGTCCCCGTGGTCTGTTCCTTTTCTTGGTGGATGGAGTCCATGCATGGATGTGCCACCGCTTATTCAGCAGTGGAGGGACATTTGGGTGTCCTCGTCCACTTGGGCTGGTGTACCAGTGCCATGGACTCATGGCTCTCGAACAAAGGGAATGTATGTCACGTTCTAGAGGCTGGACATCCAAGGCCAAGGCTGCGGCAGACTTGTGTCCGGTGAGGACCCGTGACCCTGCTCGTGGGCACCACCCTCCTGACCTGAGTCCCCAGGAGGTTCACAGCAGGGCTGTTTGCAGCTTTGGGTGATCCGGGTAAAGCTGATGTAAACACCTGTTCTAAGTTCTTGTGTGGACATGTGATCATGTTTCTCGTGGGATGGGGTTGTTTGATTGAGGAACTGACAGGTTACCTTCCAGAGTGGCTGCCCCAGCCTCGAGTTCCTGGGGCAGGGCTGGGACTTCCCACTCCACCACAGCCTTGGCGCTGGGTCTGGTCAGTTTCTGTCTTTGCAGCTGTCAGCCGGGTGTGCGGCCATTGCCCAGTGTTCTATTTTTTTAAATCCCCTGTTCACTCCTCCACTAGGGATTAAGTCCGAAACCTAGGTGTATGCCCTGACCAGGAATCATACCTGCAGCCTTTGAGTGACACTCCAACTGAGCCACCCAGCCAGGGCTCATGTATTTTTATTTGCCATCTGTGTGTCCTTGGTCAAGTGTCTGCCCAAACCTCTTGCCTGTTTTTAAAAATTGGGTGCTTTCTTTTTTTTTTTTTCTTTTTTCAGTTCACAGTCAGTATTATTTTGTGTTAGTTTCAGGTGAACAGCACAGTGATTAGAGATCCTGTAGTTTACAAAGTAATCCCCTGATGTTTCCAGTACCCACCTGGCTCTATGCAGAGTTATTACTACTTGACATCCTCTGACTACTCTGTAACTACTGCTTTGTACTTCTTAACCCCTTCACCTTTTTCACCCAGTCTCCCAACCCCCTCCTCTCTGGCAACCATCAGTCTGTTCTCTGTGTCTGTGAGACTGTTTCTATTTTGGCTGTTCGTTTATTTTGTTCTTTAGATTGAACAGATGAGTAAAATCATATGGTGTTTGTCTTTCTCTGGATGGCTTACTTCACTTAGCATAATACTCTCTGGGTCATTCCATGTTGTTGAAAATGATAAGGTTTTATTCTTTTTTATGGCTGAGTAGTATTCCATTATATAAATGTACCACATCTTTTTTTATCCCCTTGTCTACTCATGGGCACTTGGGCTGTTTCCAAATCTTGGCTATTGTAAATAACATTGCAGTGAACACAGGGGTGCATATAGTCTTTTGAATTCGTGTTAGTGTTTCTTTGGATGAATTCCCAGAAGTGGAATAGCTGGGTCATGAAGCAGCTCTGTTTTGATTTTTCTGAGGAATCTCAGTTTTCTACGATGACTGCACCTGTCTGCATTCCCACCTGCAGTGCACGAGGTTCCCTTCACATCCTCGTCAGCTCGTGTTTGTGGGAGTTGTTTTCTTATTGTCGATTTGTGAGAGTTGCTTTTACATTCTAGAGTTACACCTTTCTCAGATGTATGTTTTGCAAACTGATTTAATTTTATTTTATTATTATTATTTTTTTTTATCCTCACCTGAGGACATTTTTTCATTTTTTGTTCAGATAGAGTGGGAGGGAGAGAGAGGAAGAGAGAGAGAGAGAGAGAAACATCGACGCGAAAGGGACACATCGAGTGGCTGCCACCTGCACGACCAACCAGGGCCGGGGACAAACTGCAACCGAGGTACATGCCCTTAGTGGGAACTGAACCCGGGTTTCTCTGGACCGCAGGCCGACGCTCTAACTGCTGAGCCAAACCGGCCAGGGCTGCAAACTGATTTTAGAAAGAGGAAAGGAGAGGGAGAGAGAGATAGAAACATAGATGAGAGAGAACATCAATTGGCCTCCTCCTGCATGCCCCCCACTGGGGATTTGGCCCACAACCTGGGCATGTGCCCTGACCGGGGATCAAACCGGTGATCTCTTGGTGCATGGGTCGACGCTCAACCAGTGAGCCACACCAGATGGGCTGCATACTTTTTTATAATCTGCGTCTTGTGTCTACAAGATGCGCCAGGCCTAAGGTCACAAAGGTGTCATCCTGTTTTCTTGTAGAATTTGTACGGTTTGGGGTTTTGCTTCTAAGTTAATTAATTTTTGTTTGAGGTAAATGTTCATTTGTCCCATCACCACGTGTTCAGTTTGACTGTCCTGTCTCCTTCGGCTCTGAGCTGCCCTGTGGTGGGCGAGTGCCCTTGCGTGGGGCACATGCCTCGTGACTGGGACCATGTAACCTTGCAGTTAGGCGAGGGAGTGCCCTGATTTAGCCCTTCCCAGAACTCTCCAGCCTGCCCAGTGCCTTGGGTTTCCCTGTGAAGCTCAGAGCTGGCCTGTTGGTTTTTACAGAAAAAAACCAACAGTGGGCTTTTGATTGGGATCGTGTTGAAGTATTATGTAGACCATTTGTGGGAGTCGGCATCTTTGGTGCCATGGAGTCTTTAGACGTTGTCATGCTGTGGCCACCTATGTGATTTTTGAGCTCAGAATGGTTGTTACATTTGTGTTTATCTACTTACTTATTACTTTTTTCTTTATTGATATTAGAGAGAGGAAAGGAGAGGGAGAGAGAGATAGAAACATCGATGAGAAAGAATATCGAGTGGCCGCCTCTTGCATGCCTCCCACTGGGGATCAGGCCCACAACCTGGGCATGTGCCCTGACCAGGAATCGAACTGGCGACCTTCTGGTGCATGGGTCGACGCTCAACCTCTGAGCCACACCGGCTGGGTGGTTCTTACATTTTTAAATGGTTGAGAAAAACATCAAGAGATGGACGCTTTACACGTGAAAATCACCTGAAATTCTAATCTCAGGGCCCAGCCCTGTGGGTGGGGGTGGGTCACTGTCACGGTTGCGGCTGGTCAGCAGGTTGGCAGTGTGCTTCCCCGTTGCCCAGAAAAGCCGAGGCTGGACTTGGATGCCATGTCTTGATGGTGCAGTGCGTGGCGGAGCGTCTGTGCCAATGGGACGCCCTGCACGTTGGCGCCGCCACAGCATTCCCCATAAATGAGAAGGTAACGGTCAGACAGGAAATTCAGACTGTGCCTCATCACAGCTGACCTTCTTCACAAAAATGTGTCCGAGTCCCTCCCTCCCTGGCTGAGCAATGGGAGCCGGTTGCTGACATCACAGGGTCATGTTTGATCCCAGGGAAACGTGCCAAGGGAGGAGCAGCGTCCTGGCTGGGGAGGCTGCGATGGGTAGCAGGTCCCTCGACCTCAGTGAGCCATCGTGCCTGGTCCTGCCTGGTGTCTGACCCAGGGTACAACCTGGGTGTGAAGTTCCTGAAGTCTGAGCCTGTGAACTGTTGGCGTGGACCAAGTGCCCAAGAGAATTTCCTGGAAATTGGAACACTGATTTAGTGCCAACTGAAGTGGAACCTGCTAAGACGTGATGATAACTGCCAGGGAAGTTGACCTGCTGCCGAGGCCTCGATGGTGGCCCATGACCTCGGGGTGCGTCTGTGAGAAGTGGACCTGCGTGTCCCCAGTGTGGTGGCATTGCTGAGGCATCAAGGCCTGAGTGGCACAGAGAGGTGGAAGGCGGGAGCACTTTGTCTGAGCTGGACGTCCACCTCCTGGCTTCAGACACTGCAGCTGAGCCTTTGGGCCTCGGGATGGACACCTGCAGCCTCCAGGGGTCTGGCCTTCATGCCAGGACTGAACTCCATCACCTGCTGTCCTGGTCTCCAGATCATAGGCGGGTGATCACGGGCCTTCTTTTGTAATAAATCCCTGTGTGTATTTATGTCTTGTCCACACACATGGGTGTCACCTAGACCCGTCATGCTCCTGCCTGTCCTGTTTCTCCGGGAACTCTGCCTGTTACAGGTGACGGCGAATGTGTCTGCAGAGCAGAGAGGGCGCATTCACAGCACTGGTCAGGTACGGGGTGCGGGAGCTGGCAGTCCTATGTGGACCACGGTGAACCTGTTGCGAATTAGTGAACGTGTGTCAACCGTAGCTTAGCAACCATCGGCTCCGGAGCTGTTTACCAGAAGCAGAAGCTGATATCCTAACGTGGATACTTAAACTGAGTTCTTAAACTCAGAAGGGAAATGGCAGGTTTTGGGGAGGAGGAGCCCAGCTCTTGAGCACTGTTCCTGAGTGCTGCTGTGCACTCGATGGGCCTGTATGGATTCACCTGGAAACTACGTAACATAGCACCAAACCCAAAACTTCCACAGTGGCGAAGTCCTTTTGGTGACAACTAATATTTGAATCACAGATTGCTACACACAGCTTCCTTACGACCAAACGTCAAAATGAGAGGGAATTCCGGGTCTCACCTTGGTTTCAGTCCTGCCTGATGTGCGAAGGAAGCTTCTTGTTTCTAAATCCACTTAGGCCCGGCCGGTGTGGCTCAGTGGTTGAGCGTTGACCCATACATCAAGAGGTCGCCGGTTCAATTCCCGGTCAGGGCACATGCCCAGGTTGTGGGCCAAATTCCCAGTTGGGGGCATGCAGGAGGCGGCCAAGCGATGTTCTCTCTCATCGATGTTTCTATCTCTCTCTTCTTCTCCCTTCCTCTCTCTCTAAAATCAGTAAAGAAAAAAAATTTAAAAACTAAATAATTCCGCTTAGCCACTGAGGAGCTGCGCCTCCCTGTCAGGTGACTGTGATCTGTAGCGCACTTACATGTGGGTTCAGGCCATGAGACAACCCCGGGTTTGGTAATTCTCTGCAAGGACCCATACAAGTCACGGTCACATTTGTCACCATAACCTAACAGGGAGCCGGGAGAGGCCAGTGCACATGCGTGCTGTGGGATGCAGGAAGTGTTGCTCACTACCTTTGTGTCAGGGTGTTTCTCCGAGGTTGGTCACACAGTCATGGCTAACCATCTGTGTGTCTAGCCTTAGTCACTCAGTGCCCAGCCTCTGGTCCCACCACAAATCACATTGTTAGCACCGACTTGGGACCATGGCCCCAGGTAAGCAAAGACTTAGCAGGCAGGACACCTCCAGAGCAGATCAAGGGTCAGACTTTCTGGACTGTGCAGGTGCGGGTGATGCAGGGCTGCTGTGTCCCCTTCTCTGACATGTGCTGTAAGGAAACGTCGAGAGAATCGTATTCTTATAGCCTTTTGTCTGAATAAACAAATTCTGTTCGCCACTCAAAAAAGAGAGAATAATTTATTGATTATTAGAGGGAGGAGGGGAGAGAAACATCGATGTGAGAGCACAACATCGATCAGCTGCCTCCTGCACACGGCCCCCACCCGTAATCAAACCGGGGGACCTCTCAGTGCACGGGACGATGCCCAGCCAACCAAGCCACACCAGCCAGAGCAGAACTTTGGGTCTTAAACAATCTGTAGCTTGTTCATGAAATTGATACGAGAGTGGGTCATGTTCTTGGAGCAAGTAGGTGGTACTTTGCAGACACTGTTTCGCCTCCTGTTTGCTTGCTGAACACTCTCTCATTAGTTGTAACCACTGTTCAGTAGATGCGGAGCTTGTGGATGGGAGCACCTCAGCTGAGCTGGGGGGAGGCTGCCTGCGGGGTCGATGTCCTCTCCTCTCCCGACTGGGGGAGCATCTGCGTTTCCCATTGAGCATGATGCTCGCCATAGGTGTTTCACAGGTGCCCCTCATCGGATTCAGGGTCTCTGTGATCTCAGTGTGCTTAAGAGTTTTTATCAGGAATGTGGTTGGGTGTCATCAGGCTTTCTGCCTCTATTAAGGTGATTTCTTTGTTCTTTTGATGTGGTTCTCGGTGTTGGACCAGCCTGTGTTCCCAGAGGAACCCCGGGGTAATTGTCCTTACATGTTACCAGCTTTGCTCTGCAGGCGTTTTGAGAAGTTGGGCCCCGGGGTTCAGGACCGTGCTGGGTGGGCCTGTGAGCTGTCCTCTGGCTGTGGTTTTGGCGGGAGGTAGCCTTGGTCCAGCTGGAATTGGTATTAAGTCTCCCTTCAGTGGTGGGGAGGATTCACTGGGGAGGCCATCTGGGCGGGAGGGTTTTCTCTTTCTCTTTTTGGGTGGTGGTTGGATGGTTTTGGTCCAGGTGGAGGGTTGCCTGTTCCTCCTGCGTGAGCTTGGTCGTTCGTGTCTCTGAAGCGATTGGTCCATTTCATCGTATTTGTCGGATTTGTTGGCATGAAGCTGTTTCTCGTGCCCTCAGCACCTGCATGCATCTCTATCAGTCCTGACTTTGGTCACCGTGGCTTCTCTCACCCGGCCTGGCTACTGTCGCCTATCTGCATCTGTGCCACTTCCTGCTTCCTCATTTCCCACCTTCTCGCTCTGTCCCATTTCCTGAGGCCTGGTTCCCGCAGTGGCCCTGGCTGCTCTCGGGTGTGCCCTCAGGAACCCCCACCACAGCCATGGGACAGCCGGTCCCCTCGTCCCGTGCTCCCCCTCCCGTGGCCCTGGCTTTCCGCACACAGCCATTGTGCGTGTGGCTGCTGGGTGGCGGACTCGCTGGTCTGTGCTCCCACTTGTGGGGAACATGGCCTTATTTCGAGTTAGGGGCACGTGTGAAGAATCATTTAGATTTTACTAGACTCTGTCTAATTTCTCAGAATGAAAACTTCAGTGATTGGTTTCAGACCTTTTATAAAAATCACTTTATTGAGATATAACCTACACGAGATTAAACTCAACCATTTTGTGTTCAATGAATTCTGGTCTTTTCACAAGTTCACAGCATCTCTGCGATCTTAGCTTAGAATGTGGCTGTCACCCGAGATGAGCCCCCCACAGACTTGTGAGCACTGACCTGGGAGCTCAGGGAGGGCGCCCTGTGTGATCCGGCTGTGTCCTCAGAGCAGCACCGCTGAGCCTGGGAGCACTGGTCACAGTGTGTGCCCCTTCAGCTGCGCACCTGCAGATGTGTTCTCACAGGTGTATGCCTGCAGGAGCATGTCAGCAGCTGGGGGCCCCTCCACAGGATCCAGGCAGCCCAGCAGGGACCTCCCATTTAGACAAGTCTGGGCTGGGTTCTTTGGCATTTTCAGACCTTATCGCAGTTTGCTGAGTTGGTGCCCAGTGTTGGCACTTGGGCCACGTCTAGGCTTTAACCAGGTTCCAGCTCAGGTGAGGCTCTTACTCAGTCGTTAGCTGAACAGCTATCTGGGGTGGGACTGTGGGCTTCCTGAGCTTCCCAGGGTGAGCCCTGGCATCCCACGGAAGGGCCTGTGAGAAGCCGAGAACCTGTGTGGTTGGTCTGTGCGGGAAGTTTGCACACCTGATGGCTGGGGACCTGGCCGGCGGCATCCTCCTGATCTCTGCTGGACGCCTCTGCCCAGGAAGCCCCGGCCTCCACTCACTGCTTTTGTTTCTGGAGAGGAGGGAGGAGGGTGCTGGGGGAACTACAGGGGGGTGACAGGGGTCGGGTGGCCCTGGCATGCTGACATGGTTCTGGTTCCATCATCTCCCCACTGGGATAGTGGGGCCTTCACCTCCTCCCTTCACTCCTGTTCCGGATCTGAGGGTGCGAGCTAGTGGAAGGAGGTTAGGGCTCCCCTGGGTCCGTGGGGTGGCAGGAGGTTATGACCATGACAGAGTCATGCCATAGGGTGACACTCTCTGTGCCTGTTTGCAGACTACGTCTACTTCGAGAACTCTTCCAGCAACCCATACCTGATCCGAAGAATTGAGGAACTCAACAAGGTAGTTCGTTGGTATGCGTGTGTGTGTGTGTGTGTATGTGTGTATGTGAATGAGTGTGTGTGTGTATGCGTGTGTGGGGGGGCCTTAGCCTTGCAGGGGGCAGGGTGTCCACCCTTTCTGTGGCTCTGCTCTGGGGCCATTGTCACAGATGAGACAAAACACACCCCCAGCCTCGGTGCTGTGTTTGCAGGGGACCTTGGGGCGGGGGGGCGGGTGTGGACTGGCCACTGTCTGCTCAGGTGTTTTGGTGGCTTCATCCCCAGGGTCATTTGCCCAGACCTGGGTTTCTGGTAGCCCCACTTGAGGAATGTGTTCTGTGGGGCCTGAGTAGAACAGGGGTGTTGAAGGTCTGGGCTGAAAGATTCCCGGGACCAACTAAAGGGCCATGGAAGCCACGCCCTGCACCTGGGCCTCAGGACCTCAGGCCAACCACTGTCCCCCTGCCTCCCTTACTGATCACTTGGGTGCAGTGGGTGTGGGCTCTCGGGTTCCTACCCTGCTTCTCTCACCTCTCAACCAGAGACCCTCGCCATCCTACATGGGTGGTCCCCAAAGGACCCTTCCCCACCTCCTGCTGGCCCCCTGATTGGAGGCATTCTGGGCAGCACTGGGAGGGTGTTCCCCTTCCCCTTTCCATCGGACATGACCACCGTGGTGCTGGGTCAGCACAGCCCTTGGCCCTGCAGCTCCTTCCTTCGGGCCTCCCTTGATCTCTGCAGAGGGGCTGCCCAGCCCTTCCACAGCAGCTCACCTCCAAGAGCGCCTGCTGTCACTCTGCCAGCTAGGGGGACCTTGCCGTGCCTGCATGAGGCTCTTCCTCAAGAAGAGGCTTCCCTGGACCTCAGGCTTTGTGGCAATGTGGCTTGGGAGTCTTGAGACCAACCAGGACAAGGTGGGAAGGTTGAGGTGCTGACCTGACCCCCCAAGAGGTCAGACTTGGCCACTGCTGAACCCTGACCCATAGCTGTGTTCGAGAAGGCCTCTTGCTACACCTGCTGCCACCACAGGAACAAGGAAGTGAGGGTGCCTGTGCCTGAAGCTGCAGCCACAGCGAGATGGGCAAATTAGGGCAACCTGGCAGCTCCCAGAAGGCCTGGGACCGGGTCTGGAGACCCACAGCGTCTGGGCACCGATGGGGCATTCCATGTGGCCACTGTGCTGCTGGACCCAGTACCCTACTTACTGCTTGCCTGTGCCTTAGGGCCAGTGGAAGAGGGGATGGCTGGGGTAGAAGGGAGTGGCACACATCTGTACATGTCGGATGCACTCAGGGACATGAAGAAACAAGCACAGATGGGGATTCTTCTGTGGCAGTGGAGCAGGTGGGAGGCCGTGAGGGTGGGGGAGTCACGCTGGCAGGTGGAGCCATGGCATCTGCCGTGACAGTCACGTGTGCAGATAGAGCAGACAGCACCGACCTGCCATGGTGGTGTCAGCTAATGCCTGTGTCTGAATGGCCACTGATGACTTTCTGTGGGCGTGCCTGCTGTCTCTTTACTGATCAGGTCGGTAAAGAACCAGGGAACCTGGGCCAGGCAGGATTCCAGAGGCATGAGGACTGGTAGCGCGACTGAATATGGCTCTATCCTTTCACAGGCGCCCTACCCTTTCACTGGCGCCCTATCCTTTCACTGGTGCCCTAACCATTCACTGGTGCCCTATCCTTTCACTGGCGCCCTACCCTTTCACTGGTGCCCTAGCCATTCACTGGTGCCCTATCCTTTCACTGGTGCCCTACCCTTTCACTGGCGCCCTATCCTTTCACTGGTGCCCTAGCCATTCACTGGTGCCCTAGCCATTCACTGGTGCCCTAGCCTTTCATTGGCGCCCTATTCTTTCACTGGCGCCCTACCCTTTCACTGGTGCCCTAGCCATTCACTGGTGCCCTATCCTTTCACTGGCGCCCTATCCTTTCACTGGTGCCCTAGCCATTCACTGGTGCCCTAGCCATTCACTGGTGCCCTATTCTTTCACTGGCGCCCTACCCTTTCACCGGCACCCTACCTTTTCACTGGTGCCCTATCCTTTCACTGGCGCCCTATCCTTTCACAGGCGCCCTACCCTTTCACTGGCACCCTATCCTTTCACTGGCGTCCTATCTATTCACTGGCACCCTATCCTTTCACTGGCGTCCTATCTATTCACTGGCACCCTACCCTTTCACTGGCGCCCTATCCTTTCACTGGTGCCCTAGTCATCCACTGGTGCCCTATCCTTTCACTGGAGCCCTATCTATTCACTGGCGCCCTATCCTTTCACTGGTGCCCTATCCATTCACTGGCGCCCTATCCTTTCACTGGTGCCCCCCACCCCAAAATAGCAGGAAAGCAGTACCAGGACTGCACCCATAGGAGAGGAGACAGAGCTGTGGACACAGAAGCTTCCACCAGAGGTGGGGTGGTGGGAACGGTGCTGACCTGCAGGGACGGGTGGGCACGACTGTGGCCTGCGTGGGTCAAGAACACAGAGGAGATTATTGGAAGTGGGGCCACGGGCTCAGTCCCGTCTGGAGAATGGACTTGGCCCACTTGGGTGTAGCCCAGGCAAGCATGGTTCAGGTAGGGGCTGGAAACGGGGTAGTTTGTGGCTCCCGGTGGGGCCCCTCGGCCCTGGGACCCCAGGGCAGCATCGGCCGGGCAGAAGGGTGGTGAGTGCCCATCTCTGCAGAGCCCAGTATACCCAGAGGCAAGAGGAGCTCAAGGAAATTTTTTAAAAATTTTTATTTTAATCTTAACGAGAGGATGTTTTTTATTGGCCTCAGAGAGAGGAAGGGAGAGAGAAACATTGATTGGTTGTCTGCCTTACATGCCCTAACCCAAGATCAAACCCGCAACCTGGGTATGTGCCCTGACCAGGAATCAAACCGCCACATTTTGGTGCACGAGACGATGCTTCAACCAACTGAGCCACACTGGCCAGGGCTCAGGGAAAGTTTGACCTGAAAGCCAATCAAGACAGACCAAGAAGAGGAGCTGGTGCTGGAGCAGAAGAAACTGAAAGCAAACACACCTCTTGCGTTCTTGGAGGAACAGGCGGAGGTGCCCGGAGACCTGGGGGATGAGAGCACCCAGGAGGTTAAAGTGAATCTTAGGCGCTAGCAGCAGAGAGGAAAAGCAGAGAGGACTCAGTGCTTCCCAGAAGTGGGACAAAACGCAGAAAGAGACCAGGCACCAGGTAGTGGGAATTGTGGAAAAGGGGACAAATTGTTGGGAGACAGGGTCTAAGACATGTGCCTCCTGTGTTTGTCCCTCCAAAACCACATTCAGAGAGACGCAGGCGCCCAGTCAGGGACAGCTAGGGGCTCCCTCGGGTTCTCATTGTGTCAGCACATCAGAAACGGGGGTTTGAGGACACACGGAACCACATGCACATGGGGGCCTGGGTGGGGTCCCAAAACTGAGCGAGGGCACCAGTTGAAAATAGGTCTGACGAGCCAAGGGTGCATCGGTGGTCTGGGGCATGGGAGCAGGAGCACCGGGTTCTTGGTACTTTCTGTAAATTGGAGATGATTCTAAAATGAGGTTTCTTTGAGAAAACTGGTGGCCTGTCCTGCTGCAGTGGGGTCTCCTTTTGTGAGGCTTGTCCTCAGGCACTGGCAGCTCAGCTGCTTGTCCTGCCCACTTGGCTCTGATGGGTGGATGGCCAGCAGTGCCCCCTCCCCAGGACTCTGGGCTTTTGTGAACTTTCAAAGGAATTGTCGAGTTTTTCCTTAGGACTTTGGACATGTATCGTGTTTACATTGTAGCGGTGGAAAATTAAACCTTTACAATACTAGAGAAAACTGCTGTTTGAGAAGGAGAGGGGGGCTAGGGTATGAGAACTAAGAGATCAGGTGGGGACATGAGACAGGCCCTGGGGGATGGGGAGGGGCGCGGCGTGGCAGTGAAGGCGTGAGCATGGGCCAGGCTGGCGCCGCTCTGTGCGGCTCAGAGGCCCACAGCAGGGCCCTCTGAGTGCCGCTGCCAAGAGAGGCCCAGAAAGGAGCAGCGGCCAGCAGGCGGGAGGCCTCCCAAGAAGCCTGTGTGTCACAGACCTTGCCACCAGCTGGAGCAAGCAGAAAAGATGTCGTGGAATCAGAAGCCAAATTGTAGGAAACCTGTTAGGTTTTGAAGATGTGGTGTGGGAGTCTCGGAAAAGTACAACAAAGGACAAAAGTCAAAAGAGATGGGGTGGCTGACCCCAGGGGGGCCTGGGGACCCCCCTCACCTGCTCCCCTGCCTTGCTGTGCAGCTGTGGAAAGGCCCTCGGGACCCTGGCCCCGTGGGAGCTCTGCAGCCCCTGCTCTGGCTCCCCAGATGCTCAGGAGAGGTCCTGCAGTTATCCCAGCTCTCCCCGAGGAGCCCTTTGAGATTCTAGCTCAGGGAGGGGGCCCGAGCAGATTGAGGAGACAGATTGGAGCTGTAAAGGCTGAGGCTGCAGGGACCTAGGCAGAGCACAGAGAGGAAACTGGAGGGCAAGTTCCAAAGCCCGGAGCCTCATGGGTCCCACCTCAGCTGGGCACAGGCTGGGCTGTCAGAGCAGAAGATAGGTGGGAACACACAGGTGCTTGGGCCAGGGTGCACCTGGGGATGGCAGGTACACGAGGGACACCGTGGAGCCAACAGTGTGCATCATCCTACACCCCATGGGTGCTGCCAGGTGAGCAGCGTGTGGCCACACTCTGCCTCGGCATGAGCACCAGTGCCTAGAAATGGCTAAAATGGCCCAAAGTGTTCATCATGGCAGATTAAACTTAATACTAGCGGCCACGGTGGATGCTGTCCTGGGTGGTGTCGCAGCATGCGTGGTTAGAGAGTGTCCCTCACCATTCTGAATGCCGTGTGTACCTGGAGAGATCTCTCATCGGGACTCGTGGGCTTTGGTGACTGCGGCTGATTGCGTGTCTAACCGCTGGGTCACGTCTGTTTCGGGAAGCCATGGAGTTCGTGCTCGTGGCCAAGCTCACGGATGAGACATTGCTGGCTGTTGAAAGACTTCTGCTCTAACGGGTTAATTGAAAGTCAAACACTTTCTTTAAAGATAACTTTAACATTACGAGTGCTAGTATGGGAAATTCTCCAAAAGTTACAACTGTGATAGAATTCTTGCGTTATTATGAAAAATATAAGCTCCTGTTGGCTGGGAAAAGATATGTTCTCCCTGTGAGGTCATTTACCCAGCAACCTGCCCACGGGTCGTCGGCCCTGTCCCCCCATGTTTATCGAACTTGTGAGTGTCAAGCAGCAGCTTGGCCCCAGTGCTGGGACGGGCGCTCTAGGCCCCACCCGGGCTGCCTCTCAGGTCCCCGGCACATCTCTGCCCAGCACCTGGGTTTAGTGCTGGGAGTGACACCAGCCAGCAGCCACCTGTCTTCCATCAGCCGCCTCTGGGAGCTGCCAAGGCGGGTGGTTCCCCTGTTGAAGGCAGAGCAGCTGTGGCTGAACTGTTCGCGGCTGACCTTTCTGGTGGCTAGGTGTCAACCAGGTTCTGGCCCCAAGCACGGCCTAAGGGAGGGAAACCCAGGTCCCCCCGGACAGCGAGGAGGCGGAGGCAGTGGGAGGCCCGGGGTGTAGGAGATGCTGGGGTCCACAGAAGGGAGGAGGAGGGACAGACTTGGGGCTTCGGGTTCTGTGAACGTCCTGGTCCGAAGCACTGCTGCTCCTTAGCACAGGACTGCCTGAGTGGCCCTCGGGTGACGTGCCCTTGCTGTTGCAGACGGCCAACGGGAACGTGGAGGCCAAGGTGGTGTGCTTCTACCGGAGGCGGGACATCTCCAGCACCCTCATCGCCCTGGCGGACAAGCACGCCAGTGAGTCCACCCTTTCCGGCCTCACCCACCCCTCTCCTCCCCCTCCCCCTCCCCCTCCCCCTCCCCCTCCCCAGGGGCAGGGCTCCCGCTCCTTCTGCAACCTCCCTTCTGCAACCTCCCAGAGTACCCAAAGCGCTGTGGCCCGGGTGGGCTTCATGAAGTGTCTCTGTGGGTATCCTTCCCTAAAAAGTAGGTCCTGGTGTGAGCTTGTCACACAGAAGGGGGGGTCAAGTTGTGTTACTGCCTGAGGTTTTTTACCTAATATGATTATTTTGAGACTTCAAATCCAGTTGGACCATTTCCTGGGTGTAGCAGAGAGGGTGGGGCTCTGGGCTGGTGGGGGAGGGGGAGGACGCGCGGGACGCGCTGCTGGTCCTGTGGACATTTTGCCGTTTGTATTCACAACCCAGCCTAAGGAGCACTGACTCGAGGGCGTGTTACCCAGTTACCCAGCCCAACCAGGCTCTGTGTAGTCGGCCGCTTCCTCAGGCGACCGTGGACTGGCTGGGCCACCTGTTTGCTTCAGATGCAGGGCTGCCCTTGTGTCCTCCACATGTCTGGGGCCACCTGTGAAGAGCCGGCGCGGCCCTCATCCCTGATGCCCTGCCAGGCGGGTCCACACGGCCTGCCCTGCTGAGCCGGGGCTGTGAGGCCGGGCCTGTGTGGGCTTCGTCTCCTGTGGGGCTACAATGTGACTGTCCCTGGTCCCCAGATGCTTGTTGGCTGGGCCACGCTGGCCATCCAGCCTGAACTCTTGCCGTGAGTCCATCGGGTAGTGTCTCTGACTCTCATGTTATTGGGGCGCACACGGTTACAGCCTCAGTTACAGCCGGGACCCTCTTCCCAGCAGCTTGGGTGGGAAGAAGCCGAGCAGTGCCCTACGCTGAGCGCAGGTGGATGAGGTCTTGGTGCAGCCCCAGCGGCTGAGGGTGTGCGCCCCGCCCTGAAGGAGCTGTGGGTTCTTCTCTGGCCGCATCTGGCCTTGTCTGGAGCAGCTGTGGGCCTGGGCCTGGGCCTGGGCCTCGGTTGTTTTTATACCACCCTTCCATTTCCTCTGGCCATCATGCACTTGGCAGCATCCCTGTGACGCAGGCAGCTCCATACCCAGTGGTGGATGACAAAGCTGAGCTGGAGCTGGGTGACCTCTGACCTTAAAGCTTGTGCCCACCATACCTGCATTCTGTGGCTTCCCAGTGCCGAGGAAAAGAGCAGGGGTCTTGGGCACACAGGCTGTGTGTTCCAGAGGCATGGCTGGCCCTGCAGGTGTTGGCAAGGCTGGTTCCTGCTCAGGCCGTCAGGATGCTGACAGGGCCTTGTGGAGTGGGCTGGCCAGGCCGTGGGCCTGCGCGTCTGTGCGGCTGGGGGGCAGGTGTCACGTTGACTTGAGGGCGTTGATGACTGAGGATCTTCTCCCCTGTATCCACTGCCCAGCTCAGGCCACTGCACATGGCGACGTGCTGTGACCCAGTGGCCCCGTGCTGTCCTGTTGTTGGTGCCTCGGGGGCAAGGGAGCTCCAGGAGGGAGGTTGGCAGGCACTCTGCAGTGGGCACTGTTCTAGGGGCAGGTTTTCCAAAAGGACCATGTAGGAGCTGGTGGGTCAGACAGAGAGCAGAACTCCTGGGACCAGGGTCCCCAAAAAGCTGCCACAGGAGGCCTGTCTGCAGGCGGCCCCCCTGCATGTGAGGTTCCGTGCTGTGGACTGAAAACAGTGGTAGAGAGCACATGTCACACGATGGGGCCTGCGAGGCCGCCAGCTCTCCTGTCCACGTGGGGCCGTCTGATGTGTTCCCCTGTGAGCACACTGTGTCCGGGCCCCGCACAGCTTCAGCATGTGTGTGAAGACATCTGGGCTTTTCTGGCAGGAGGAGTGGAGATTCAGGAAGCCCGCTGCAGGGTCGGAGCAGTTGCTAGGGTTCCTCTGGACCTGGGGCCTGAAGGACAGGATCCCCTGGCCACCTTGTCCCTGCGAGGGTGTCTAGCCCCAGTGTAGGACAGGTGCTCCCAGGCCACCTGCAGCTACAAAGCCTGTGGGGTCTCCCAGACCACTGCTCGGCCCTGTCTCCTCTTGGGGACCTGAACAGCCTTCTCAGGCCACCTCAGATACAGCCATGTCCCCCTGTCTCACACACACACACATACACTCACATATACACGTACACTCACACCCCCACATGCATATATATGCACACTTATATATCCCCACATATACTCCTACACACATATACACACTCACGTACACATCCCCACACCCCCCTGCAGAGCTGTCCTCTTGAGCATAAGACTTTCCCTGGGGGGACCTCTGGCCCAGGTGACAGGCCAGTCCTTCCTGTAACCCCCGGAGTCAGTGGGGTGAGTGAGCTGGCGGGTGGGGAGCAGAGCCTGCCTGGGCCTTGGAATGAGTCCTCCAGCCCTGAGCCCAGGGCCAGAGCCCACCAGTCCCCAGGGAAGGGGTCTCTGTGCCACAGTCCACCTGCCCTGTGTTAACCACCCAAGTTACTGGGGGCCGAGGGTTAGCAGGGCCCAAGGGAAGGTGTGGAGTGCGGGGAGGGGGCACGGGGCTGCAGGGAACCTTTCTCCCTGTCTCCTGAGGACCGGAAGCCGCCCAACCGAAGTCCTGGCCGCTCCTGAAGCCGTAAACGTGGCCCTGAGAGACTTGTTCCCTGGGTCCCCTCCTCACCACTGCTGATAACCCTGGCAGGGTGGGGGTGTTGGAACCCCAGTGGGCTCATGTTGGGCTGTGTCTGCCCACAGGGACCATCCCTGGGGCCCAGGGTGACCACCTCTGGCCCGGTTCCTTGCTGAGTTGTCTGGCCCAGTGGTGCCATCATAGGGCTGGCGTTTGGATGCTGGTGACATCCCTAGGCTGGGGGTGCATGTGGGTCCCTGGGAGTGAGCAGGGAGGTGAGGAGGCTACCAGTGGGGGAACTGTCTGGAGCAGACTGCCTCCCCAGGCCCCTGCCCTGGCCACAGACTGAGAGTCTTTGGCGGCTCTGGGACTCCCTGCAGCCACCACAGAGGGGCAGCAAAGGGCCACAGCTGGTGGTGACTTGCAGCTGAAGGGTAGGGGACCCGGGTTCAAAGTAGCCAGGCAGGTCTCACCCACCAGCTCTGGGGGAGGGTGTACAGCTGGCAGCTGCACTCCGTAACCCCCCCCCCTTTGGGGCCTGAGACAGAAGGCAGGGATTTAGCTGTGTGGCTGGTGGCTCCCCAGGATGCTGCCCAGAGCAGGGGTGGCCTCACTTTGCGTGCCCCTGCCCTGGTGTTGTCCCACAGGCCCCGTGCACTGCCTCAGACCTCCACTGCACCCTCGGGCACCCCACCCCAGGCTGTGTGCTGGGGTGCCCACAGGGGAGGCTTTCCTGTCCCTGCTGCCTGTCGCCTGTGGGCAGCACTAACCCACTGTTGACCTGTCTGTCCTCCAGCCCTGTCTGTCTGCTACAAAACTGGATCTGGGGCCGACAATGGCGAGGAAGGTAAGGGCACCCTCCTCGGGGCTTGTCTGTGCCACCAGCTGAGGGGCTGTGCTGGGGCTGGGGTGTGGGCCAGCTGACCGTGCCTGGGGTCGTGCAGGGGAGATGGAGGAGGAGATGGAGAACCCTGAAATGGTCGACCTGCCCGAAAAGCTCAAGCACCAGCTGCGGCACCGGGAGCTGTTCCTCTCCCGGCAGCTGGAGTCGCTGCCCGCCACCCACATCAGGTAGCTGGCGGCGGTGGGGAGGGCGGGGCGGCCGGCAGCCCCTTCCCTGACACCGCCTGTCTCCTGCAGAGGCAAGTGCAGCGTCACTCTGCTCAACGAGACCGAGTCGCTCAAGTCCTACCTGGAGCGGGAGGTGAGGGGCATCCTGCTGCTGGGGGGCTTCTCCTGTTCACTAGGGGCCCCTACCCTTCCCTGCCTGTGGCCCCTTCCCCCTGGGGCAGCTCTGCTCCGCCCCTCCCCGAGCCTCCGACCTGAGGGCCAGGATGGGCATGGCTGGTCGTAGAGGGATGATGGCAGACCCGTTGGCCCCTCGGCCATCTCGGGCCCTCACTGCTGGCTCAGGGCTGTGCTGGCCAAGTAATGAGAAGGGTTTCTGTTCATAAAATCAGAAATGTTAGTGCCGCCATAAGCTCGCGGGTAAGGGCCCAAGGTCGTCCCCCAGACGAGAACCTGGAACACGTGCATTGTAGGATGCCACCCGCCCCTAGAGCTGTGACGCCAGCGATGTCTCTGGACAGGGCATGTCCCTGGGGAGCAGTCACCCTGGTGAGGGCCGGCTAGTGGGCAGAGCGTGTGCTCCGAGGACTGATGGGGTTGGGTGGCTGGGCACGTTGGGGACTTTAGATCAGGTCACAGTGTAAGTGGCATACTGTTCTTGGCCACATCCACCCCACCACAGAGCCGGGCCGTCGTGAGGCTTCATGGGGTGTGGTGGGTGGGGACCAGCCTACAAATGATGACAGGAGACAGCGCCCAAGGAGGACAGCTGCCACTGAGGCCGAGCCCGGGCCTGGCTCAGCGTCTCAGGAGTCTGGGAAGCCACTGGCAGGGGACAATGCCTGGGAGGGTCTTGGAGAGCAGGCTGGCAAGCAGGGAGCCGGTGCAGGCCTGGGCCCCCTGTGGGCAGTGCTGTGCGTGACCAGCTTCACCTGGGAAGCTGCCGGGCACAGGGCATGGGCCCTGGGACGAGCTCACTGGGTGGAGGGCAGCACACACGGAGCAGAAGGTGCCACCCTGTGTGTGGGTGGAAGTGGTCCTGGCCTGGCGTGGAGCGTCCTGTGTGTGTCTCCAGGTGGGGGCGCCTGGGTGTGCAGGAAGTGTTCGTTCTTACATGGTGAGGGGACAGGTGCCCTGAGACCCTGGTACGGGGCAGCCTTCCCTCCTCAAGGCTAGACTGCCCTGGGTGAGGGTCTCCAATGCTGTCCCGCTAGGGCCACAGGCGGGCGATCTTCACAGGCAGCTGTGGTGAGCCGGACTCCGACCAGGAGGAAAGCTCAGCGTGGATGCTTGGGTCCCCGGGGGCGGGGAGGGAACCACCGAGGGGCTGATTGATTTAGGGAAACAGCAGGTGGGTGCTGGGAAAGTCACCGGAGAGGGAGGTGCCGCCGGTGACCGGAGGCAGAGTGGGCAGCTGGCGGGGACCCTGTCCTGGGGCGCCAGCTTGTTGCTCAAAACTGTCAGCCACTCTGCCCTTTCCAGGAGACCGCGGCGGCATCAGCCGGGCGGTGGACAGCAGGCGGGGGCTGCTTCACTCCAGCAGGCTGTGGGGATGGGAGGGGCACGCAGGCGGTGGCTGTCACACTGGGAGATGCCGGTGCAGCTGGAGGAGATGGCAGGGCTGCCGCTGCTCCAGACGTTATGTGACCCCGCTCCCGTGAGTCTCCTGTGACAGCCGCAGGAAAACCGCCATCTTCTCCACGACGTGCCCAGAACACGTCAGGCCCATCCCTGCGCCGCTCAGGACTGGGGTTGCTGTGGACACGTGCATAACCGAGCTTGATAGAGACGCTGCCATCTGGGGTGTTGGTCAGCTCGGCGGGCCGGGTGTCAGTCGGTCCTTCGCAGGGTCTGAGCTCAGGCCATCCTGCCCCACTGTGTCCGCCTGCTGTCACCCCCGGGCGGTGTGGCTGTGTCTCAGCGGTCCCGGGGCGCCAGCACCGACGTGCCCCACGCTGTCTTGCAGGATTTCTTCTTCTACTCTCTCGTCTACGACCCGCAGCAGAAGACGCTGCTGGCCGACAAAGGGGAGATTCGCGTGGGCAACCGGTACCAAGCGGACATCACGGATCTGCTGAAGGAAGGTAGGGCTGCGTGGGGTGGCTCTGGGGAGTGTGTCACCGGCCTCCCCTGGCTTGTGGAGCGTGTTTCCTGTTGGCAGTGTGTTTGGGTTTTGAATGCTCCTCTCATCTTCAGAACCGGGTTTGAGTGGGTGTTTTTTTTTTTCTGCTGGCGGGGAAGCTGTCCGTCCGCGAGGCCCACCGTGAGGCGGCACAGGGCGCCGCTCCCTGCCCCCTCGGTCCTGCAGCAGCCTGGGGGCTGTGAGTGGGTTTGACCCCTTTCTCCTCGGCCGCTGTCCCCTAACAAGCAGCGCAGGCAGGAGTGTGGGGCCTCTGTGGCCAGGAGGCCGTAGCTCTGGGAGATGAAGTCGCTCCAAGTGACCAGGGTGCTCTGGGCCTCTTTCCGGTGGCGTGGGAGACGAAGCTGTGCCTCACGCCGTGAGCACCTCAAGTCACTGAAAAGTGGTGGCCGAGTTTGGGGAGCCTGTGTCCCGTCCTCCCAAAGGCGCCAGGCGCTTGCCCTGGCCTTCGGGGTCCTGCACGGCCTGGGTCCCCGGAGCAGGCTGCGCCCGGGGAAGGCCGCTCCCCGCTGCCACGTGCGCCTGCGGGCCGTTCCCTGCGCTCCCCGCTGCCACGTGCGCCTGGGGGCCGTTCCCGTGTGGTCGCAGACACCTTCTGGCCCGGCACCCTCGCTGGCTGTCATTTCCACTAAAATAGTCTGTAGTCAGCGATGAAATTGGATTGTTGGCTATACCTTGGGGTTGGCAGCCTGCAGTGACCCTGGCCTCGTGTCCGAGCATCTCCTTCCGTGGCATGGGTCCTGCCCCCCGTCCTCCACCTGCCGTAGGTCCTTGGGATGAGCTTGCACTCTGACCTCAGGGTCTCCAGCTGCCCTCGGCCGGCTCCTCCCAATGGAGCGTCCCAGCGAGTGTGCCCTTCGCGCCCCTGCTGGCAGCTGACGGGGCTGCCGAGCTGTCCCGCCGCCGGGTTTTCCTGAGTGACCTTTGTAACTGCCGCTACCGTTCGGTGGCCTGCTCACCTCCGGTTGTCAACGCGGTGTCTCGTTTCTATCTGGTCCTGCCTTGTGCACACTTTTACACGTGCCTCTCATACACACACTCACGTGCTCAGGCACACGCACCTACGGAGACACATGCAGACATGCGCACACGTTCACATGTGCACACACTCATGCATACGCCTACCTGCTGGCATGCACACACATGTACACACATGCTCGTGCCTACTTGCTAGTGTGCACACATGTACATGTGCACACATGCTCACGTGCACACACTCGTGCACACGCTCACACCCTTCCCAGTGGTTGGCTTGCTGTTTGTCTTTCCGGAGTCCTGTCCTGTGGCCGGTGTGGGTGTCGTCACTCAGCCAGGCTCACCGGAGGCCGTGGGTGGCAGCGCCATCCCCTCTGCGCTCACCTGTGTGTCTGGTCCTCTGGGGCCGCGGTGCCACCTCTTTCACTTGGCGCCCAGCTCCAGCAGGCCCGTCCTCCATGGGCCGCGGGAGCAGGCGGACCCTTGGCCCTGAGGGCGTCACTGGGAGCCCGGGCCTCCTCCAGCCTTGTTGGTTTCACGGCGTTTCTTCCCTGTAGGCGAGGAGGACGGTCGCGACCAGTCCAAGCTGGAGACCAAGGTGTGGGAGGCACACAACCCCCTCATAGACAAGCAGATCGACCAGTTCCTTGTGGTGGCCCGGTGAGAGCTGCTGCCCCGGCCCTGCGGGGTGTGGGAGGCGGGTGCTCGGGTCTGTCCTGCAGGGGACCCCCCCAGCGTGTGAGGGAGTTTTTAAGTGGATGCCACTCAGTTCCTGTCCCTGGGGCCTGGGACCCCTGTGGTCAGCTGAGGCTGAGGCTGCAGTCCTGTGTCCTGGCCACCACCCTGCGGCCGGCCGGGGTCAGCGCCTGTCTCCCTCCCCAGCTCTGTGGGCACCTTCGCGCGGGCCCTCGACTGCAGCAGCTCTGTCCGGCAGCCCAGCCTGCACATGAGCGCAGCGGCCGCCTCACGAGACATCACCCTGGTGAGTGGGCTGCGGCAGAACGGCCAGGCCCGGGGCACCCACTGCTCAGGGCATCTGACAGGCTGGGCGCCCTCTGTGGGGACCCCTGCACGGCCGCGCGGCCTCGGCGCCTACTCACAACGCACGCTTGCCCCTTCCTACCAGTAGGCAGCGCGTGGTTGTAGCACCTGCTCTGCCCGGGGCGCGTCCTCCCTGGGGTCACTGCACCAGCTGGGGGAGAGGGGCCGGCAGGGAGAAGCAGGCCTGTTGCCCACTGACTGTGGCTGCACACGCTGGGCGTGACCCCCAGGCACAGGCCTGCCTCGTCAGCTGCTCCGAGCAGCTCATCCATCCTCAGCTCTCCCGGGGCCCCGGCATGTCCCGTGCGCCCCAGGACGCCTGTCTCCTGCTAGGCAGCGGGGGCGGGGGATTCTCCGTGCCTGGAGTGGGCACAGCGATGCAGGGGGCCCGGTGACCCTGCGTCTCTCGCGGCAGTTCCACGCCATGGACACATTGCACAAGAGCGTGTACGACGTCGCCAAGGCCATCTCGGCCCTGGTGCCGCAGGGCGGGCCCGTGCTCTGCCGCGACGAGATGGAGGAGTGGTCAGCCTCGGAGGCCAGCCTCTTCGAGGAGGCCCTGGAGAAATACGGGAAGGATTTCACGGACATCCAGCAGGACTTTGTGAGTACACGGCAGGCACCCAGCCGCTCCTCCCCAAGGCCACGCGCCGGCCCTGTCTTAGTCAACGCTCCTCCCACGCCACAGGCCGAGTGTCAGCACTGGGCGTCGGGTCTTCGCCTGCTCTGACCGCCCTGCGCTCCTCAGAGCTTGTTATTCTTAACCAGCTGACCTCTCCTTGTTGTGTCCTTGATTTGTGCCCTTTGAGAGTGTCCCCCAGGGAGCCCGTGGGTTGCAGAGCATGCGGCCTGCGCCCTCAGGGACCTTCCCACCCCACCTTTTCTGAAACACATCACTTCATCAGCAAAGAGAATGAGGAGCCCAGGGGTCCCTCGCAGCCAGCGGTGCGTGTCTGTGCAGAGGGTGGTGGGTGACCAGGAGCTCGAGGCGGGGGCCTGCCAGCGTCTGTTAGGAGCGTCCGTTAGGAGCGTCCTCATACTGGGGGCAGGCGGCCTGTCCCACGAAGCCCCCAGGAGACAGAGGGAGCCACCGAGGATGCAGAAGCCAGTGGCCGGCCTGGAGAGGGTCTCGCAGGCAGGCAGTGTCCCGGGGGCAGGCGGCCCCCGCGAGGCAGATGGGTCTAGAACTCTGAGCCGAGTGAGCAGGACCTTGTCGGAACAAGAGCAGAGCTAGCGGGGTGACCGGGCTCCCACGGCGGCAGCAGGGTTGGGAGGGTGTGAGGGATGAGCTGTAGCCGCCAGGAGACACGGAGCTGTCGGAGACCCGTCCTGGAGACCCCGCAGTCTCCTTGTGACCGCTCAGGTGGACACAGGACAGACAGGTCTGAGTCCTCAGCTCAGGGGGAGAGCTGCCAGAGCTAAGTCTGCGTGGTCACAGGAAGTGGGTCCCGTGGTAGAGCCGTGAGCCGAGGACCAGACGTCCACGCTGCGAAACGCTGAGGAATGCAAAAGCGGCACCTCAGCAGTGCGAGCTAGAACTCGGGAGCAGGGTGCAGCATTCAGAGACCCCACTGGTAAAGACACAGCCTGCTTACTAGCAGGACATCGGCCCGGACGTGCTCCGGCAGTGCCAGGGCGGTGGGCAATGCCGTGTCGCCTGAGCCCGGCACGGGTGGGAGGGGTCGCCTCAGGCTAGAGCCTGTGACCCCGAGAAGTGTGTTTAGAAATGTGGGGTTGCCCATGACGAGGCACCCCTCACGGTAGTGTCCTGGCAGTGCGTCTTGTGGCCCCGCTGAAGTGCCCTTCTCTCCCCAGCTGCCCTGGAAGTCGCTCACCAGCATCATCGAGTATTACTACATGTGGAAGACCACCGACAGATATGTGCAGCAGGTGAGTTGGGGGACCACCGACAGATACGTGCAGCAGGTGGGTTGGGGGACCACCGACAGATAACGTGCGGCAGGCGGGCTGGGGGACCACCGACAGATACGTGCAGCAGGCGGGTTGGGGGACCACCGACAGATACGTGCCGCAGGCAGGCTGGGGGGACCACCGACAGATAGGTGCAGCAGGCGGGCTGGGGGACCACCGACAGATACGTGCCGCAGGCGGGCTGGGGGACCACCGACAGATACGTGCCGCAGGCGGGCTGGGGGAACTACCGACAGATACGTGCCGCAGGCGGGCTGGGGGAACTACCGACAGATACGTGCCGCAGGCGGGCTGGGGGAACTACCGACAGATACGTGCCGCAGGCGGGCTGGGGGAACTACCGACAGATACGTGCCGCAGGCGGGCTGGGGGACCACCGACAGATACGTGCCGCAGGCGGGCTGGGGGGACCACCGACAGATAGGTGCCGCAGGCGGGCTGGGGGACCACCGACAGATACGTGCCGCAGGCGGGCTGGGGGACCACCGACAGATGACGTGCAACAGGCGGGCTCCTGGGCTAGTCTTCCCAGGCAGAACCTGGGTGGACCTTAGGGTGACCTCTCACAAGGCAGACATTGGGGGGACACTGGAGCTCCCCTCCCTCGAAGCAGCACCCCCCAGCTGCCTGCTGGCCTCTCTGACCTTCCGTTTTGTTTTAAGAAACGCCTGAAAGCAGCCGAAGCCGAGAGCAAGTTAAAGCAAGTTTATATCCCCAACTAGTAAGTGCTCCTCCCGCTGTCCCCGGGCGGCTGGGCACGGGGGGCCGCTGTCGGACGCCCAGGACCCTGGTGGGGAGCGCTCCATGGCCTCCCAGGTGGCGTCGGTGCCAGGCCAGGTTCGCGCCGGCAGACAGAGCTAGGGTGTGGACAAGGGCTTGAACCTCCTGAGAGCCTCTTCCAGGCCTTGAGGGGAGAAAGTTGACCCCGGGCGAAGGACGGCCAGCACCCTGGGAGGCCTGCTCTCCTAGGAGCTGCGCCCACAGCGTGGCTCCCCGTGACGTCCTCCCTCTCTCCTCACCCTAAGTAACAAGCCAAATCCGAACCAGATCAGCGTCAACAACGTCAAGGCGGGTGTGGTGAATGGCGCAGGGGCGCCAGGCCAGAGCCCCGGGGCCGGCCGGGCCTGCGAGAGCTGTTACAGTAAGTCCCGCCGCCCGGCCCCGGGGCTCGCCCAGCCCGCAGCCGTGGGCGCCCTGCCCGTCCCGGAGCCCGGCCTGGGGGCGGGGGCTGCACGCTACCCGGGAAGCCTCCTCCGGGGGCCGGGCGGGCGAGGCGGCCGGCGGGCGGGCGGCAGCTGTGTGGTGCTCTCTGCCGTCGCTGGTTCTGCTTAAGAATCCGTCTATCTCCAACTTTGTTGTCCGTAGCCACCCAGTCTTACCAGTGGTATTCTTGGGGTCCCCCTAACATGCAGTGTCGTCTCTGCGCATCTTGTTGGACGTATTGGAAGAAATATGGTGGCTTGAAAATGCCAACCCGGTTAGATGGGGAGAGGCCAGGACCGAACCGCAGTAACATGGTAAGTGGTGCCTCCCGCTCCCGCGCGCGGCCCGGCGGCCGGGCCCGCGGTCATGGCGCTGTGTCGGGGCGGCGCGCCCCCTTCCGCAGAGCCCCCACGGCATCCCAGCCCGGAGCAGCGGGAGCCCCAAGTTTGCCATGAAGACGAGACAGGCCTTCTACCTGCACACCACCAAGCTCACACGGATCGCCCGGCGCCTGTGCCGAGAGATCCTTCGCCCGTGGCACGCCGCCCGGCACCCCTACCTGCCCATCAACAGCGCAGCCATCAAGGCCGAGTGTGAGTGTGTGTCCCCCCCACCCTGGGGCTCTGTCCGTCTCGAAGGGGGGAAGGCGGGGGCCCCGGGAGTTCTGGCCTGGCCCCTTTTGCGCGGCCCACACTGCCTGGCCCCACAGGCGCGGCGCGGCTGCCAGAAGCCTCCCAGAGCCCACTGGTGCTGAAGCGTGCCGTGCGGAAGCCCTTGGAGGCCGTGCTCCGGTATCTTGGTAAGCCTGCCCCGCCCTCGCACGTCCTGGTGGCCGCCGCCTGCGAGGGGGCTCACCTCCATGCCGCCACCCACGATGGGGCCTTCTTGCAGCCCCGACCCTCCCAGCCCCGGTTCCGTCCTTGTTTCCCTCGGGCCCAGCCTCCAGGGCGCCTGAGCAGCCTTCCCGGCCTGTCTCCCACCCCCACGTCCCGCTCCCCTGTAGTGTCTGGGGTGTGGGGGGGCCAGGGTTTGGGTTGGGCACACCGCTCCTGGGATGGTTGCCTCTGTGGACCCGGGGGGCAGGCCATGCTGGGCGGGAGGGTCTCTGTGGCTGGGGGACCCTGAGCACCTCACTGGCGCCTTCGTCCAGCTTTGCCCACCACAGGTGGCTAGGCCAGAGGGCCTCAGGAGGGACAGGCAGGGCTCACCGCTTGGCTGGCTCAGGGCGGGCGCATGAGTCAGTCCCTCCAGCGTGGAGGTGACTTTCTTTCCGTGAAGGACATTCCGGAGCGGTGAGCTCAGTGAGCCCACTCGACACAAGTGGCTTTGGCATCGCTTGCTGTCTGGGGTCCTGGTCCTAGGGCCGGCCTGGCCAGGCCCGTGGGAGGAGGAGGTTCATGGCTCCTGAGAGGCGCCAGTGGCTGGGGCCCAGCAGATGTGAGCCTGTGCCCTCAGCGGGCATGTCCTTGGCTCGGCCCTTGGGGCTGTTAATTCATCGCCTGGCCAGTGGCCAGCCCTCTGCCATCAGCTCCGGTGGCCTGGACGTGGAGGCCGCTGATGGGCCTGCTGGCGTGTGTGTCTTCATCTGGAGTCTGTAAGCTCCTGGCAGTTGCCCAGCGACCCAGCCTGTCGGCGGGGGCTGAGGTGCAGGCCTGGCCTAGACGCTGAATGTGGGTGGGCGGCGTCCCTCCACATGGGCCCTGGCAGAGGTCATCCTCGGTCGGGATGGGGCCTGGGGCTGCCTTGCTGTCCACACCCTTAAAGCGCCTCCCTGTGTTGCTCCTGACAGAGACCCACCCCCGACCCCCCAAACCTGACCCCGTGAAGAGTGTGTCTGGCGTGCTCAGTGGCCTGACCCCCGCCAAGTCAGCCCCCGTCATCAACAACGGCTCGCCCACCATCCTGGGCAAGAGGAGCTACGAGCAGCACAACGGTGTGGACGGTGAGTCCGGGGGAGGCCGGGGGCCCGGAGCTCAGCCAGCACAGCCTGCAGCCCTGGGGCTCCGGGCCCCTCAGCCCTGCGCCCGCGCCCGCTGACCGTGTTCTCTCTCCTTCTCTCCTGCCGTCGGGCGCTGCCAGGCAACATGAAGAAGCGCCTCTTGATGCCCAGTAGGGGTAAGGCCTGGGGCGGCCGCTGTGTGGAGCTGTGTGTCTGTGCTCGCGTGCGTGGCGTGGCAGGCGGCTCAGGGCACGTCCGTGGGCAGTCCACGTGGGCCAGGCCGCATCCCACCCCACCCCCCAATTCGGATACTTGCCACTTGGCAAAGAACCAAGTGCTTCCTGTGGGCTACAACTGCCCTGAATGCTGTCCCCTGGCCCAGTGCCTCTGGCTCTCAGGCCGTCCCCCTTCCTGGCCCGGCGCCTGGTCCGTGGACTGTCCTTGCTCGTGTGGCCCTGGTGCCCCAGCTGCCCGCCTGTCCTGTCTGCCATCGCACTGTGATCGCCCGCATGCTCTCAGCCTCAGCTCTCATGGTCGCCCGTGCTGTGCCTGCAACTCTTTTGCGTCCTTTCTGGGGGGAGGGTAGATGGACGGAGCTGGGGCGTGGCCAACATGGCTGGGGGAGGTCTGCCAGGCCCAGGCGGACGCCCAGGCTGCCGCGCTCTCGGGAAAGGGCACTGAGCAGGGGATGGGGCGACACCACTTTGAGACCCTCTCACCATCGAGCGTGGGGTTGGCAGTGGCCTCAGCAGTGGGGCTCCACGTGGCCCACATCCCGCTCAAGGCCCTGCTGTGCCCTGTTGTTGGAGGAGGGGTGTCCGGGGGCTGGGGGGGCGCCTGCACCGGGAAGCTCGGCCAGCACCCGGATCGGCCTGCGGCAGGAGCCATGTGGGGTGCGGGGAGCCAAGTGGGAAGGATTTGGGAAATGTGCTCTGAGCTCCTGCCAGCCCCTTGGGATGGGCAGTCGGTGGCACCCCGGCACCATGGGCCAGCCAGCGTGGACGTGCCCAGGGCACCTTCCCCAAGCTCAGGACTGGAGGGCCCTGGTCTCCTGGGGGCTGGCCAAAGCAGTAGGTAGACCAGGCTCAGCCGTCTCGGGGACATAGGGAGGGGGCTGGGCAGACATGGGGACCAGGAGGCGGCAGCGGGTAGTAGCCACATGGCCAGCCCGTCTCTGGGCACACTGTCCTCTACCCCATCTGGGAGCCCCAGCAGGCACGTCCTGTGGCGTCACCAGCAGTTCTGGTTTCTGGTTCTGCCATCTCACCTGCCCTGGCCCTCCAGGGCCCCTGTGGCCTCTAGTGAGGGGGCTGCCCGGTGCCCCGTCTCCAAAGCAGGGCTGGCCCTGCCCGTCTGCCCCCGACGGGCACCCGGGAGCCATGTAATGAAGTCTGCAGCGATGGAGGCAGGTGCCCATCAGCAGGCGCTTTGGGCTTCAGGCTTGTTTCGTAAAAAGTCATTAACCAGCAAAACGGATCAAGTTCGTGTGCTCTGTGGGTTTTTATGAAGTCGGGGTGCTTCCGTGTTGGCTTCCGCCGGGCCTGTGGTCCTGAGCTCTGGGCAGGGCCGGCCCCACCTGGGACTTAACTCACTCACCCACGCACCTCACTCTGACCCACCTCCCTGGCCTCCCACGGGGCACGTGCTCACTCTAACGCTCAGTGTTTTCTTCTCTCCGCAACCATCGCTCTGGTAGGCACTTACCTGGGTAAGTAGTGCCATGGCCCTGGCCCACTGGGGCCTGGAGGTTAGAGGCGGTTTGCAGGTGGGGGAGGGCTGCACGGCCACACCTCCGCCCAGGAGCATGTTGGGAAGAGCGAGATGCTGTGGGCCAGCGGGCAGCCGGCACGTGGTAGGAGCAGCTTGGCTGACGCCCTCTACACACACACTGCTGTGTGCACGCTCACACACGCAAACACGCTCACACACGGACATGCTCACACACTGCTGTTCACACGCGGACACGCTCACACACTGGACACGCTCACACACGGGCAGAGGGAGGCGGTGTGGGCCCTGGGGTCGGTCCTGCCTTTCACTCAGGTTCTCCCCCAACCTGCACACAGGAGTCTGGGGCCTTGGGGGCCCCTGGGGGGTCCAGGCCAGGTGGTGCAACCTGGGATGGCGCCTGTCCTGACTCCTGGCAGAGGCGTGTAGGTCCAGACAACCTCCCTGGGGTCAGTGCGGGCAGCTGGCCTCCTGGGGTGTGAGCGGTGCTGGCTGAGTGGCGTCTGCGGGGCTCTCGGGTGCCACTGCAGCTGTCGGGTGAGGCCTGGTCACTGTGTGCTGGGCTTCCTTTGCCTTGGCTGAGTACACGGCGGGGCCTGCCTGTGGAGCAGGCTGTCGGATCTGAGACTGGTGGCCCTCAGAGCCCTGGGAGCTGTGGGGCCGCTGGGCTGGGCAGACAGAGGGCAGCTGAGGCACCTCGTCTCCCAGGCCCCGTCTGGGTGTGGGATGTGGCTAGGGTGGGGTTGGCCCCAGGTAGGGTCTCCTGCCTCCCTGGGACAGGCTGAGGGCCTTGGCGGGTGTGGACGCGGGACACACTGGGCCGCAGCCTCACATTTGTCCTCCCCACTTGTCAGGCCTGGCGAACCACGGACAGACCAGGCACATGGTAAGAGGGAGGGCTGGGCCCGCCCGCCCCACAGGTGCACACCCGTGCACACGGCCCCCTTGGGCTTTGGGAGGAGGCCCGGTGGGACCAACAGGGCAGGCAGGGGGGTGCCCTCGGCCCTGAGCACCCCCTACCCCTCAAGAGTTTTGGGGTTTAGTGTGGAGGCCCCAGGGAAGCCCCCTTACGTCTCCCCTCACCCAGGGACCAAGCCGGAACCTCCTGCTGAACGGGAAGTCGTACCCCACCAAAGTGCGCCTCATCCGGGGGGGCTCCCTGCCCCCCGTCAAGCGGCGGAGGATGAACTGGATCGACGCCCCTGACGACGTGTTTTACATGGCCACCGAGGAGACCAGGTGGGTTCTGGGCCGGGATGGGGGGCAGACCGTGGGGCGGCAGTGTCCTCGTCACTCGGTCACTCTGCACTCCCAGGAAAATCCGCAAGCTGCTTTCGTCCTCGGAGACCAAGCGCGCTGCCCGCAGGCCCTACAAGCCCATCGCCCTGCGCCAGAGCCAGGCCCTGCCGCTGCGGCCACCCCCGCCCGCGCCTGTCAACGATGAGCCCATCGTCATCGAGGACTAGGCCCCACGCCCAGGCCGCTCCGGCCACAGACCAGCCGCCCGCCCTCCCGCCCGCCCGCCCGGTTTGGTAGCGCCCTCCACCCTCACCTGCAGAGAAACCGCTCCTGGGCCACGTGGGGAAGAGCGGTTAACTTATTCCGGGGAAGCCCAGGAGCCGTTTTTAGCTTTGTGTTCCTTTTTTGGCCAGAGCGGAGTGAGGGGCCGCCCAGTGTCCGCACTGCGCTGCGGGCTCGGGCCGGCCGGAAGTTCTGTTGTGTTCTGTTGAAGGTGCCATTTTAAATTTTATTTTTATTACTTTTTTTGTAGATGAACTTAAGCTCTGTAACTTACACCTGGAATGTTAGGATCGGCACAGCCAGCGGCCGGCCGAGCTGCCTGGTGGGGTTGGCCCCTTGTCTTTTCAAGTAATTTTCATATTAAAAAAAAACAAAGAAAAAAAAACTCATAAAAAGAAAAAAAAACAATTTGACCTTCTTGTGTCTTTTGTCTCTATTCCTCTCTGTCCCTATCTGAGCCCCAGCCCTCCCTGCCCCCGGCACCTTGGAGGGACAGCCAAGGAGGGACAGCAGCTGAGCTTGGGCTTGCTGGCCAGGGTGGGTCCAGAGGATGCCCTGCCCTGAGTCTTGGGGGTCACCTGGGGTGCCGGATGGATGGCTCCAGGCCCAAGAGTCTCCCTGGGGCAGGGGACCCTTCCGGAGAGGCCCCAGTGAGCAGCGGAGGCTGTGGCTGTCCTTGCCCCGGGCTGGGCTGAGGATTCTGCCGCCCCTTCACCTTTGCCCACATACCTGCCTCCAGGGTCTGGCCCAGTGCCCACCACCCTCCCGAGGATGCTCAGGGCCCTCGCGTGGTGGAGCTGACACTGAGGCAGGGGTGGGTGGCCAGGGCCCCAGCTCCATGGCCATGTGGCTCCCCCTTTTGTGGGGCAGCCAGCACATCTGGGGTGGCCGGCCCACTGCCCTGCTCCTGGCAGAGCCCTGCACAGCTGTCCAAGGCGTCTGTCCAGAGCCACAGAGCTGGGGGCAACCCCAGCAGGTGTGGAGTTTCCTTCTGAGAATTTGCTCAGATTTCAGCAAGTCTGTTCTCAGAAACCCTACCTCAGACATTCCCCTGTACCCACCCTTGCAGGCCCTTGGACGTGCTGGTGGCCAGCTGCTGGAGGGAGGGGTCAGGGAGGGACACTTCTCAGGCTGGGCCACCACGCTGGCCCTCGCTGGGGGGCTTCCTCATCCCTCCCTGAGCTCTGCCTCCACCCCCAGTCCCACTGTGAGGTGTGCACATCTCAGTCAGAAACTTAAAATAGAAGCCACTGCTCACTGGCTGGAGAGATAAGGAGCATTTAGGCCTCCCTCTGACAACCTGTGATGGGCCAACAGGGTGACAGGCCAGGGTGTCAGAGGAGTGGCCGCAGCACCCCAGCCAACTCCAGTCTGCAGTCCTGCCCCGCACATGCCCCGCTGCCCAGGACAGAGCTGTGGGGTCTTAGCCAGGGAGGCCAGGAGGTGACCTTGAGAAACAGCTTCCCCTGGGGGATGGGTGGGAGGTGCCTTCCCCAGGCCTGAGCCAGGCAGCCTCCACCTACCCTGGCTGGGCAGGCAGGCCTTGAGTTAGGGTCCCTCAGCCCAGAGCCTGGGCTTCTTGGGGTCTGAGGGGGGGCTTAGGAATGGGGAGTGGGCACACATGGGGAGCAAGGGCCTGGGTGCCCAGGGGTAGGTTTGTCACCATCCTTGGAGGCCCAGTACAGGGCTGCAGCACCCCCTCCCAGGGCAAGGGCCATCTCAGGTAAGCAAGAGTCATCCTGCCTGGAGACCTGCTGAGCACCCCCCAACGCCCCCGCCCCCTGAGGACCCCAGCCCTGGGTCCCTGCAGCAGGAGCCAAGACCAGGATCCTGACCCTAGGGTGTCATTCCACTGTAACCCCAGGGCAGAGACCTGCCTCTACACCTGGCCACCTGGCCCAGACACCTCAGGGCCCTGTCTGCTCTCCTCGCACCTGGCTCCCCTGTCCCTGCCCCACCTTCAGAGGCCTCAGAGGTGGATGCTATTGCTCTGTGTCTATTGATCGGTGTCCCTTCCCACCAGGTCCAGAATAGTCCTGGTGCACGAGGGAGTCTGTGGCCTGGCCCAGGGACTGTGGCTGGGGGGCAGGGCACCTGTCCCTGGCTCTCCAGGGCGTCTGGCCAAGGCTGGATGCCATTCCTTGGATCCACCCATTCGCTCTCCAGTCAGGGCTGGGGGCCTGGGGGCCTCCCAGAAGACACCTGTGCCAGCCAGCCTCCCTTCCACAGCAGTCCTGCAAATTTCAGAGGTGGACGGAGGTAGGGAGGGCGATGCCTGGCCAGGGGCTCCCAGTGGGAGAGGGCATGGTAACCACCCCAAGTGGGCAGTAGGCCATGAATTATTCAGAGACACCTGACACCTGGCCTGAGCAAGGAGCTGGCTGAGAATGACTGACCTGTGGGGAGCCCCCACAGCTGGCCACCCTGTCCAGGAAGGGGACTGCTGAGGCCTCCTGCCTCTGTCTCCGCCTTGGCTGGCATCGGGCCAGAGAGAGCCAGGCATGGACAGGGAGGGGTCTGGTCAGGCTGGTCAGGCAGGCTTGAGGGGATCTTTGTTTCGGTGGCTGCAGGGTGTGAGTGGAAGGGCGGGCAGCCAGCCCAACGAGGGGCCGTGGCAGGGCGCCAAGAACACCTGGGCTCTGGAGGTTGTGGGACTCTGGCTTGCCCATCCACTCCACTCAGCGAACACTGGTGATGCTGTTGCCAGGCCCTGGGCCCTCCGGTTCCTTTGGAGGGGCAAGTGCACCAGGCAGAGGAGAGAGGGATGGGCACAGAGTCTTGAACTTTGGAGAGGGGGTGCTGGTCCTGGTCATATGGGCCTGGGGTGTGGTGCTCTGTCCATCTGACAGGCTAAAGCTCAGCTGGGCTGCACTATGGGAGGGGAACTCCAGAGAAGAGGGAAGGGTCCTCCAGGTACCCCTTAGGGTGGGAATGGGCATTGGGGTTAGGACCAGGTTCTGCAGGCTCTGGGTGGAGGCAGGGAAGGGTGAGAGTGGCCAGGCAGGCCCGGGTAGGGGAGGACTGTAGGGCCCCAGCTCTCCTGCCCTCCATGAGGGTGCTTTGAGGCCAAAGGGCTGGAGGCGAGAGGCTCTGGGCCCTGCTAGTGGGTCCAGAAGAGAGAGACGCCGGCAAGGGTCCGGAGGAGTGGGGGAGAATGCACAGAGGGCACCCACTGCCCGCGCTCCCGATCTCTTCCCCCTCTCTTCTCTGCCCTTACTGCCCCCTAGAGGGCAGAGTCCCCGAGGACGCCTTCAGCGTCCCAGCACAGCCCCGCGCGTCCCCCGCCGCTGGCCGCCCCCTCCCCCGCCCCCTTCCAGCAGTTTCTCTCGCGCTGTTTTTGGAAGTGGCGGGCGCCCTGCCCTCCACCCGCTGAGCTTTCGGCACCACGGACAGTGTGGAGCCGGGGGCGGGACCGGGCCCGGTGGCCGAGCCCGCCAGGAATCCGGCTGGGATCTGGCTGCGCGGCCGTTGCTATAGAAACCGAGCAACAAAGGGATGAGGGGCGCGCGACAGGGTGGGGGTGGGGTCCTTTGGGGGAGCTTGGGCTAGGCGTGGCGGGCGGGCCTGCCGTCGGTGCCGCCGTCTGCTTGTCCAGGGGACGCCCTTCCGGGACCAGGCCCCGCTGGCCAGGACTCCTCTGAACCGAGAGGGCCACGCACTCCCCGCCCCGCCCTGCGGCCCGACGTTGCCATGGAAATAGGCAAGGCGCTGTCAGGCCCGGGCGGAGGCCGCCTAGTGCGCGGAGCCGAGGGGCGCCAGGCAAGTCGGCCGCCCCCCGTCCGCCGCCAGCCGCCGGGCAGGTGCACCCCTGCCCCGGCGGCGCCCCCACTCCAGGCTTCGGGACCCGGGGGGAGGGATCCCGACGCCCCGCCCCGGCGGCGGAGCCAATGGGTGCGCGGGCAGTCGGGCGGGCGGGGCGGGCGGGCCGGGCGAGGCAGCAGCGGCGAGGAGACGGGCGCTGGCGGAGGGCGCGAGCCGACCGGGCGCACCGACGACCATGGCTTCCAAGTGTCCCAAGTGCGACAAGACCGTATACTTCGGTGAGTGCCCGGGCCCGGCCATTGCCCCACCGCCCTTCGCGGTCAGCCCTGGGCTGCAGACCCGCGCAACCCCGCGGAACCCGGCGTGCGACCGGCCGCCGCCCCGAGATGCGCAGCCCCAGCCCGGTTCGCCGCGCGGTTCGGGTGCGGCCGGAGGGTGGAGCTGAGAAGAGGTGGGGGCGGCCACGCCCGAACCCCCGAAGCGGCCGGTGGGGGTAGGGCAGGAGCGCGTGGTCCCCCGGGATGAGGCCAGGGTTGAGGGAGCGGTCTGGGTTCGGTGTATCGCAGTCCTGCGGGCGGTGCCGAGCAGAGCGGGTTTGGGCAGGATCATGCGCTCGGAGCGCCTCCCTTGCTCTCCTGACTTTCTTGGCCCTTTCCCACGTACCCCCGTTTCGCCTACCCACGGACACATGGCCGGGCTAGCGTGGCCCCAGGTGGCCCCCCCAACCCGCACACCGACCTCTGCCCATGTCGAGGCCGGGACAGATCCGGGCTCTGTCTGGACTCGGTTCACGCGGGGGCGATCTTGGCCTCTACCTCCCGCGTGTCCCAGCGTGCTCCCTTACTTAGTGAGAGTTCCCCCAGGACTTTCCCAGGGGTGGGATGGGGTGACAAGCGAGTCCCCATGAGCATGAGAGGGTACTGGAGTCCAGGTGGCCAAAACAGCCCAGGACAGAAGAGGGTAGCAGGGTAGGAGGGGGTTGTCTCTGCCAGGATGCCCCTGGGTAGGCAGCACCTCCTGGCGCTCACCCACTGACTGGCTTACTCACCCACTCTCCCTCCTCCGGGCTTATCCTAGCCCTTACTTAACCAGGTGGGCAAATCCCTGCCCCCCAACCCTCCTACCCACGCCTGCACAGAGGGAAGACAGAGCCAGAAGGGAGGATGGACAGAAGGGTGGGGACAGACAGGGGATCATTCTCTGGTTATTCTGGAGCAGTGGTCGGGGCCCAGGATGGGGACAGGCTGATGTGAAGGAAGCTGCTGGGCTTTCCCGCGGACAGGGCCAGAGGAGGCGGCCAAGCGTTGTTTGCTGTTCCCAGAGGGAGGAACCGGATTTGGCCTGGAGTGCTTCTGGCCTGGCTGGGAGCCGAGGGGCTTCCGGGCTTCCGGCCGCCTCCCGGGAGCCCTCCCAGCCCTGTCCCCATCCCAGAGAGGGCTCCTGCCTGTGAGGCTCAGGGTGGGGGACAGTCCCGGGTCCTCCTGCCTGCCCTGTTGCCCACGACTTTGCCCCCAGCTAGGTCAACTCACTGCCCTTCAGCTGGACCGAAAGTCCTGTGGACAGCCCGGAAAAGTGTTCTGCCAGCTTGGGCGGCCGTGGGCTCCCGGCAGAAAACAAAGGCGCTCAGACCCGCTGGCTTTGGGCCTTGCCAGGAGGCACTGGTGGAGGGAGGGGGTTGGGGGGGCCGGGATCCTGCCCACCCCCCAACCAGGCTGCACCCCAGCACCCCTCCTCAGTAACCAACACCTGAGTGTGAGCACAGTGGAACAGGGCCGGGACACCCAGAGTGACCTCAGGATACTGTGTCTTTGTGTCCCCGACAATGGTGCAGCTGGGTGGGGTGCAGTTCCTTTCCAAGCCATTAGACCCAGTGACTTCTGTCTTCCCAACTCGGCCAGTAACGTGTGGCTATCGACCTTCTCTGTGGGTCTAAGGGTCATTCCCCTGCCCTCGAGTGGCCACATCCTAGAGCCCGAGGTGCAGCGTGGCTCTGGCAGCCAGGAGTTGGCCAGAGGGACTGGGAGAGGGCTCGCGGCTGGCATGGATCGGAGCGGCCTTGGGCTCCTGAGCGGGCCCTCACTCCCAGGCTGCTGGGGCCTTCGGGGAGACCTCGCCCAGACAGCTAACCCTGTGTGAGGGGACCAGAGAGCTGCTGGTCCTTGGCCAGATTCCGCCCGGGGGGCAGGGCCCAGCTTGCCTGCCCCTGCCCCCCACGCTGTTGGTGAGGCCCTTCCTGGAATTCCAGCTGGCCTCTGGCCTTTCTTCCTGCCCTCTTCTCTGCCCTTTTCCTGCTGTGCATCCTGGGGAGGCCCCCCCACATCCCTCCATTGGGAGGTGGCTAAGCAGTTCCAGCACCACCGCGGGGGGATGGGGAGGGCACCGGACCCAACCCTCAGCAGCTGGTCCCAGACCCTGGGCTCCAAAGCAGCAGCTGGAGGCAGTGGGGTGGGGACTCTCAGGGCCAAATGCAGACAGGCAGGCGTCCTGTCCCTTGGGGGTTCCCACTGGGGGATGGGAACTGGCTTCCCAACAGGGGGTCTGGAGGCTCAGAGCCGCTCCCCTCAGCAGGGGCCTCTGCCATCTCCATTGGAGCCTGACTGAGGGGTTGGGGATGGTTCAGGGACGAGTGTGAGGAGGAGGTGGGTGTGGGAGGTGGTGGGAGGTAGGTGTTGGGGAGGCAGGTGTGTGGGAGGCAGGTGTGATGTTGCAGGGGCTACTGATGTCTGCCCTGGCTCTCAGCCCTGGGGGACAGCAGGGCCCCTGAGGGGCAGAGAGGGGCCTGGCTGTTCTGACGTCCACCCCCCTGCCCCCAGCTGAGAAGGTGAGCTCCCTGGGCAAGGACTGGCACAAGTTCTGCCTCAAGTGTGAGCGCTGCAGCAAGACGCTGACGCCTGGGGGCCATGCCGAGGTGAGCCCCCCTCTGGGCTGGGCTGGGGCTGCATGGCTCTCCCCACCCTCAGGCAGGAAGAGGGATCCTGTCCACCCAGGCCTGGCCCTCACCCCTCCACCCATGCCCCTCTGCCTAGCATGACGGGAAGCCGTTTTGCCACAAGCCCTGCTATGCCACGCTGTTTGGACCCAAAGGTGAGTTCGGGGCCCGCCCTCCAATTGGATCTGCTCTGGCTGCTGGGGAGGGGTGGGCCCCTTCTCTCCATACCCTTCCCAGGACTGTACCCCAGCCCACGGTGCCCTCTGGGAGGAGGGTTGACCCCATTGTATGGGCTGTGGAGGCTGAGGTGTGAGGCCTGGGTGGTGGGCGAGGCCACTGGCCACCCACCCTATAGTGCCTGCCACCCTACAGGTGTGAACATCGGAGGTGCCGGCTCCTACATCTATGAGAAGCCGTCTTCAGAGGGACCGCAGGTCACTGGCCCCATCGAGGTCCCCGTGGCCCGAGCTGAGGAGCGCAAGGCGAGTGGCCCCCCAAAGGGGCCTAGCAAAGGTGGGCTGGTCTCTGTGTCTAGGGGGAGGTGTGGGAGCCCCTTGGCTGCCCTGACTCCTCCCCGCCCGCTGCCCCAGCCTCTAGCGTCACCACGTTCACTGGAGAACCCAACATGTGTCCTCGTTGCAACAAGAGGGTCTACTTTGGTGAGTGAACACGCCCAGCCCCAACCTGTGGAAGGTGTTTGCCAAGGGCCTCAGGTCACCATGTCTTTCCCTTCCCAGCGGAGAAAGTGACTTCTCTGGGCAAGGACTGGCACCGGCCATGCCTGCGCTGTGAGCGCTGCGGAAAGACGCTGACTCCGGGCGGGCACGCAGAGGTGAGGGGGGCATGCACGGGCACTCTCGGGGAGCCAGGCAGGGCAGGGTCCAGGCTAGACGGGAGGAGCCTGGAAGGGCCGGGCCTGGCGGTGTGGGCTGCCCCCTGGTGGCCAGAGTGGAGGCTCGCGGCTGGCGCGCAGAGGCCTGGTGGCACTGCGCTGTCGGCCCCGCCCCACTCCTCACCACCGGGTGAGTGGACTGGTCATGGCTTTGGGAGCTTGAGGGCTCTCAGGGAGGGAGGCAGGCGCGTGGACAAGGAGGAAGCCACCAGAGGGAGTGGGCGCAGAGGAGTCTGTGGACCCTCACTTCACCCCATCCTGCCCCCAGCATGATGGCCAGCCTTACTGCCACAAGCCCTGCTATGGAATACTCTTCGGACCCAAGGGTGAGTGTGGCCAGGAGGGTGGGGAACCAGGTGCCCCCCTCCTGCCTCCCCACCCCTCCACACCACCCTTTTGGCCTGTCTCCACAGGAGTGAATACTGGAGCTGTGGGCAGCTACATCTATGACAGGGACCCCGAGGGCAAAGTTCAGCCCTAGGCCCCTGCCCCAGGACCCACTGCTTGGCTCCACGGGGAGAGTGACCAGCTGCCCAGTCCCACCTAACCCCAGCTAGTCCTAACCTCAGTGGGTGCAGCTGGGAGTCTAGGGCCTGCGTGTTGGGGGAGGAGGAAGCCGGTTGGGGCATCTCCAGAAGAGGTCAGCCCATCCCCGTTTCTCTAGGTGTGTCTGCTTTTGTGTCCCAGCACCGTTACCCCATTTGTGTCCTTGTGCCTCCCTACCTGTATGACCCCATGTGTCTCTGTGTTTGTGTCTCTTGGCCCCTGGGGGTCCCTGTGTATCCCCGTGGTCCTGGGCGAGTCTCTCTCTGAGGTGGCCACTCCACTCTCCCCCCTGCTGCCCCATGCCTCCCCAGTGTTATTTATCTCCCTTTGTGGGGGCCACAGCCACAGCCCTCACAATGTCCCTGGACAGGGCCCTCTGCAATCTCCCACACTGCCTTGCAAGCCCCGCCCACCACCCTCACGTGGTTCACACGCAACACTGAGGTTTTTGCTGTCAATAAAACGTTTGAGGAATGCAGGACGCAGGGAGCGCTGTGTTTCTGATTGTGGGATGGACATGAATCCAGGACAGGGTCCTTTGTCCCATCCACAAATGCTCCCAATATGCCTGGGCCCGGCTTCTGGTGGGGGCAGGTCCTTTTCTCAAGGTTGACAGTGGTGGAAGGAAAGCTATGTTTGGGGCTGTGGTGCCAACACGAAGTCATTGGGCAGCTGAGAGAGGAGCCAAGTAGGTGGAAGTGGGAGGGTGGGAGATATCCTGGGGGCGGGGTCCAGAAGGGGAGAGGAGCCTATGTTACCCTGAGGTCACCTCCCTCTGGAGCCAACGGCTCTGAGCCTGGACCCCTGTAAACGCCAGCACTGGGCACTAGAGCCAGGAGATACCTGGGTCCATCAGAGACCCAGAGGTGCGGGAGGGGTCAGCCTTGATGGAGCAGCAGACATGCCACGTGGAGGGAGAGGAGAGAGGTGACCAGAGGAGGGGTCCTCTGCAGGGTGGATGGCTTGAGGTTGGCCTTCAGGACTGAGCCCGGAAATCCAGAGGGTTGAGATGGGGAGGGGTGTGGTCAGACCAAGACTGCCCAGGCTTTGCCGTGGCTTTTGTCTGCGGGGCTAGCAACGTGGTGGCCATGGTGGTCAGCCTGCCTCAGCATGGGGCCCAAGGACAGAAGGTGGGCAGTCTGAGGGCAGGAGCTTGAGTGCCCCACTGTCGGGGCGCTCCTGCCCAACCAGCGTCCCTGGGTCTGCGGTTGCAGTGGTGGTGCAGTGGTTTGAGACCTCCCCAGGCGGTCTAGGCTTTGCCCTTTCAACCTGGACCCCTTGAGAGCTCCTAGGAAGCCCCTCTTCGCGGCCCGCCTTCCTTTTATCTGCCGCTCCCGGGGATCCCGCCAGAGGGCGCGCCTTCTCTTCCACTCGGAGCCCTTGGGGCAGAAACCGCGCAGACCTCCCGAACCCAGGCCCGCCTCGGCCCTGTCCCGTCCCCAGCACCGGGCCCCCAGATACCTCACCCTCTCCGGAGCCCTGGGCATCTGGGCCTGGTCACCTCTGAGCCACAGGCGGCCGGTCCTCATGTGCCCCGCACCCCAGCCCTTGACATAGGCCCCTCCCCTGCCCACCCTCCTGTCCGTTGGCTTAGGCACAGCTGAACCTGATGCCGGGCCTTTTGTCTGACAAGCAGCCATCCGTGTCCCAGGGGAGTGGAGCAACCGGCTCCGGTGTCCAGTAATGCCAGGCCGCCCTCCTGGCCAGTCCCAGCCTGGTGCACAGCGTCTCCTCCCACCTGGCCGGCGCCGGGAGTGCGGCCAGAATGTGAAGGGCGGGCCAGCGTGCGTCGGGGTACGCCTGAGCAGGTACCCCAGGGCCCCCACTCCCACATCCAGGCAGAGTACTGGGCGATTAGGGGTACCGACGTGTGCTCCGAGGGGCTGGGACCGCTCTCCTCCTCGTCCCAACCTCCCGCCAGGCCGAGGGGGAGTCGCTCTGGGAGAACTCGGACTGCCCAGAGCGCTCCCACTGCTGCCCCGGGGGCGCGCTCCCGGTGTTGGATGGGAAATTCCTGTCCTCTGGGGGATGGGGGCTGCGGAGGGCACGGCCTGAGCCCCTCCCTCGGGAGCCTCCAGTGGAAACTATCCGGGGAGGAGACTTGGTGCCCCACGCGCCTGGCCCCAGACCGGGGAGGGGGCGGCGTCTATTTGAGTGGAAGGCCCCGCCCAGCCCAGCGTGGGTGAGGGGTGCAGTGGTCGCCTCCACCGAGGATGGGCCCGGCTCTTCCTGGACGCCTAGCAACCCTCGCCCCCACTGTCTGGCCCGGGAGGGCGCGCCCCATTTCCTGCGGGCGGAGAGTGACGCGATGCCGTGTTTGTTTCCAAAGGATTGTTATGGAAACCGGGGCGGTGCCGCTACTGTCGGTCTCCGCGCGGCGTCGCCGAGCGCGTGGGTGGGGGCCGTGGAGCCCCTTGAGCTGCTGGGACTCCCTCGGTGGCACTAGCTCCAGGAAGCCCCCCCCCCCCCCCCCCCGCAAGCCAGGTGCTTCCTCAGGCGGCCGCAGCCCCGGATGCAGCCGCAAAACGCAGGGAAGGGGGAATGGGCGTCTGCGTCCCGGGTGTGCCTCCCTGCCCGGCCTAGCCTCCACCCACACCACTCCGACCCCTTCCCAACCAGTGAGGTGGCCCTGAAATACCATCTGGCCACGTCGCTGTACCCCCAGAACTCCAGGGCTTCGCACAACACCCAAGCCGCCTTCACCATCCTGCTCCCCAACTACCCCCACCTCCTACTCGTCCAGTCTTCCCATGACTCCTAGCCAGGCCCCTCTAAGCCCCTGCCGCCCCCCACCTTTGACGGGCCGGTGGGGCCCTGGCTGGTGCCCCACTGCCCCCAATTTCCTGACGCCCTCAATTCTCTGGGCAACCCCTCCCCTGCTGGAGGCTCTCCACGGACCCCACCCACCTCAGACCAGCCTCCCGGAACTTGTTTAGGACTGGTGGGGGGTGGTGTGACTACCTCCTGTCCCTGGGTCCGAGCACCAGCTCACTGCCCATTGGCTGTGGCCCGGGGCTGAGTGCCAGTGACCCTGTGGCTGAGGTCAGGGGAGGACTGGTGGGATTCTAGAGCCTAGGTACTGGGCAGCACATTTTCCCATGACCAGCCTGGCTTTGGGGCTGGCTGTGGGGGGTGGGCTCAGGGCCCATGAACAGGCCCAGCAGCTGGACTGGTGAGGATGGAATTCGGGGCGGTTTTGCATGGGCTTTGGCTCCAGGATGCAGAGATTCCTGGAACCATGCTCAGCTTCGAGGAGGGGGAGGGCAGAGGCACTCCGTCTGGCTAGACTGTGGACCCTAGGCTGGCTGGCCCAGGAAGCTCAAGGTCGGAGTGCCCCCCCTCCCCTGCATGCCATGCACTCTGGAGAGGAGGGGAGGAGTCTTCCTCCCACTTGGGCCAGGGTGAGGCCTGGGTGGCCCCTGAGCAAAACCTTTTTGGGAAGGGGCAAAGTCTGTCCCTTCCCCCAAGCCTCAGGGCCAGGAGGTGCCATTGGGCCCAGCAGGCCCACACTGCTGGGACCAGACCTTGGAGCAGACAGGGGTTCCCGGGAGACTAGCTGCTGAAAATAGGCCCTGGGAATGTCTGTGTGTCCCTTACTCAGCCAGGCCTGGGGGAAGGGCAGGCAGGGCTGGAGCCTGGGGGGAGCCGCTCTGGTCTCTAGGCTCAGCAGCTGTCCTGGAGCACAGGCTGACTGCCCAGGGCACCTGTGTGCAGGAGCCGCAGGAGAGGACTAGCCAGCCTGCAGCCCTAGGAGGGACAGTCTTACACCTGTCCACAGACCAGGAGGCCAGGGCGGGGTGCTGGGTGTGGCTTCAGGGGAGAGGCCAGAGCACGCGCCGCAGTCCTCAGAGGGAGCCCCAGGGAGCAGAACTTTCCTGGTGGGGGCGGGTGGCCCTTGCCATGGATTCCTCAGAGGTCAGTGGGGCCCGGCCCTTCCACTGCCATGGTGCGTGTGGGCCTCCCCAGAGTTCTGTGAGGCAGGGTCCTGTCTAGTTCCCATCTGCAGCCTCACTGGGGCTTTGCTTGGTGGAGTGTGAGGATGTGAGGGTGAGCAGAGGGAGGTGGCCTCGGCTCTGCACCCAGGACCCTGTGACGACCTCCCCCAAGTCTCAGGGCCCTGGGTGCCCTCATGCTGTCCTGGTGCAGGGCGGGACGTTCTGGGCACAGAAGCAGCCGGGGGCAAGCAGCTGGGGTGCTTTGTGTCCTGGCCACTCTGTTCTTCACTCTGCAGACAAAGCCCTGAGGCAGCACTGGGGGGCAGGGTTAGGGGCTGCACCTCGGGGCATATGAGGGGGTTCAGTGTGTCTTCCATTTGCTCCTGCAACAAGTACCAACCGCACCCCAAAAGAGTGGGGTCAGGGGTGGAGGGCCTGACAAGGCCCTGAACTGGCCCGGTGGTCCTGAGTCAGGTGGACCCTGGGCCAGGTTAGCACCCCTTCCCCACAGTGCATCCTGGGCCAGGTTGGCTGATGGAAGCAGGGGGCCTTGCACCTGGTGGGGCTCAGGTCTGGGGGTGCTGTGGGGGCCACGCCTCAGACCGGGCACCTGGACCTAAAGTCTGGGGGGAGGTAGGAGCTGTCCACCCACAGCCCCCAGGAGCTGGGGAGTTAGAGCTTATATGGGGTCCCCACCCCATGGGCAGGCGGGATGGGTGGGGGCCTCAGAGGAGTTGGAGGGGTACACCAGTCTACGGCTAAAGCTTTGGGAGGGGGTGTGTGTGTGTGTGTGTGTGTGTGTGTGAATCCAGTGTCTGGAAAAACTGTGCTATGTACCAACCAGAGGGTGAGGCCTGTGGCCCTTGGCCCCCACTGGCATCCTCCCCCCCCCCCGCCCCGCCCTATGACCATGGCAACGGACAATAACAGCAGGGAAGGCTATGAAGGACTCATCACCCGGGGTTTCAAGGAGGGGCTCTCCCAGAGGGTGAGGTTGGAGTGGCAGTGTGGGGAGGGCCGGTGGAGGGCAGACCGATGCTGGCTCATCGCCCTACTTGCCCTGGGCTCTGGTGTGGGCTGGATGGAAACTCGGGAGGCCAAGTGCTCTGAGAGGAGCCTGGTGCACATCCCCAGAGATGCCCCATGGCTGCCCCCACACACAGGTATGCCCACAGGCACCGGGACACACACAGTGGTGCAAGTCCTGGCACCCAGTCCCTTGCTACTCTCTCTGGAGGTGGCCCCGCCCTGGCGCCGGAGGCCTCTGTCCAGCACACACAGGAGGGGCAGCCTTCCCTGGGAACTGTAGGTGGTCTGCGCAGCCCTGTGTGGCCCTGGGGCAGACACCCCACCTCCCCCGGTTGTCCTGGGCCCGCTCTGCCCCCCATTGTCACTGCTCTTCTCCTTCCCCTCTCCTGTTCTCTCCCCAGATCATGGAGGCAGGAGATGAGGGAAGTCAGGACCCACCCTCCTGCTCTGGCAGTTGCATCAGGCGAAGGCCAGGGAGACACCACGGCAGTGGGGACTTGTGGGGTGGTCGGGCTGGGGGCCTTCACTCCAGAAACCCCAGTGCCAGCAGATAGGGCAGCACTCCACTTGTGAAGGGAGCAGGCTGGTTTGGGTAGGCGGGAGACTGGGGGTCGCACCAGTGCAGGGCATGCATGCCACTCCCAAGGGCAGTGGGCAGCCAGCCACTGAGGGGTCCCAGGACCCTGGGCTGGCAGAGCCCCAATGAGGGAAGAACTGTGGCTTCAGAGAGGGGGTCTCAGGGAGAAGGGAGTCATCAGAGGTATGGGGAGCAGGCCATGGGGGTGTGGGGTCTAGTGTGGCACCCTCACTGGCAGAAGACTCTGGGGTGTGGTGTCCATCACCATCAAACCCTGGGAGCTTCCACCCTCACCACAAGCTGGCCTCCTGGGGTCAGTGGGGGGTTGAGATGGAGGGACCATGGCTTCCCTCTATATCCCTCTGCAGGGCTTGGGGGTGAGAGGGCAGGTGGGCTTCAGGCAGGGTGAGGTAGGGGTCACTGGGTGCTGCCAGGGCTGAGCATCTGCGTGGGGAGGCCAGGAGCCCCTGAGCCCTTTGGGAGGATGGTCTGCAGTACCCTCCTTGGGGACAGGGCCTGGACTGGCCCAGAGATGATGTATTTTTCGGGATGGGTGTGTTGAGGGGAGACGAGGACGCTGGTAATGGTGGTGGCTGAAGGGAGGAACCCTGGACAGAGGGGAAGAAAAGCTGGGGGCAGGAGGGAGAGAGGGCTGGACGCGTAGGTGCTGGTGAAGCCAAGAAACTGGGTGTGGCAGGGGGGCTCTTGGGAGCAGAGATGGGACAGCGCCTTCCCTCAGCACAGAGAGGGAGGAGCAGTGACCAGGAGGAAGTTTAGGCCAGGCTGTTCCCTTCAAGGCAGAGATTTGTGTGTGTGTGTGGGGGGGGGGGGGAGGGTCCCTGCTGTCTCCTGCCTGCACCCTCCTGTTGGCGGTGGAAGGATGGCTGGGAACCAGCAGCACAGGGTCAGCCCCCTGGACCCACCCCATTCCCAGGGCGTGTGGGTCCCAAGGTCTCTGCCTTGCACGGGGAGGTTCCGGCCAGCTGCTGTCCAGGTCAGCAGAACTATCGAACTTGGACCACACCCGCCTCCAGAGATAAGGACCCCCTCCTACCCCCACACCCTCCTTTGGAGATAGAGGTGGAATGGCGCCCCATCATTCCTCAGAGCCCCGCCCCCAGCCATCGCTGTCTCCGCAAATGGGGCGGGGGGGGGGGGGCGTCTCGAGTTCCTTCTGAGTTTCCCCGGGGACGTTCCCACTGCGGTCCGATGGATTTCCCAGGGATGTAGGGTTTGAGGGGCTCACAGAGGCAGGGACGTCCCTGGGGGCGGGGCTGGCCGCCAGTGTGGTGAAGGCCTGCGGGGAATTCTTGGGAGGATACCAGGCTGAGACTCCCCAGGCAGGTGTTTCTAACCCTCTGCCTGGGAGAGGACCAGGTCGAAGTGTGTGGGGTGTTGTCGCACAAAATTTGCATTTTAGAGGTGAACCCTCCCCTTCCCTACTCCAGCCTGTCTCTTTGGGGCTCCAGCAGGTGCTGGGGGCAAGAGCTGGGGGTGGGGTGAGCCTTCTGCTCCTGGAGATCCCAGGGAACAGATCCTGGACCCCGCGACTCCACAGCCCTGGGCGAGGGTGGGGCTGTAGCCCCCGGAGCAGCCCGGCCCTTCAGTGAGTCCCCAGGGGTCTTCTGCGCACCACAGCCTCTGCCAGGGGGCGGCTAGGCCTAGGGCCTGTCCGGAGGCGGGGGCAGACCCTGGGTGACCTTTCTCGGCCTCCTGATCTGGAGCCGAGGTCCCAGGGTCACGTCCCAGAATGGGGTTGGGGTGGGGTGGGGGGCGGGGCGTGAGGGGGCGGGACTCTAAGAGGCGGGGTCCCAGGTTCCCTGAAAGGCGCGCACCCGCCGGGACCCACCCAGTCCAGCACTCCTATCTGCTCCCACCCGGCCGTCCGCACCAGACCCAGCGCCGCCATGCCAAAGTGTCCCAAGTGCGACAAGGAGGTGTACTTCGGTAAGCGCGCCCCCACCCACCCCGGCCCATCTCCGGTCGAACTGCGGTGCACCGAGCCGTTCATGCGGAAGCGTGGCCTCGGGGCGACCGGGCCAGGGCCGCTCAGGGGGTGGGGGCGCCTGGGTACCCTGGGAAACCGCCCCGGGAGCGGACACTTCAGCCCTGCCCGCGGCCGCCTGGGTGTGCGGGTCGGGACCCCTGCGTGGGGTGACCCTCAGTCTCCCTGCCTCTGGGTCTCCCCGTGTCTGAGTCTCCCCGTCTTTGGGTCCCCGTCTCTCCTGCCTCCTCCTGGGCGCGCCCTGGGCGGGAACCCCCAGAGGCAGGAAGGAACGCGGGGCTCCGGCCGCCCCTCCCAGCGCTAAGTAAAAACAGACGCGGAAACGGGAGCCCGGGGCGCTATCCGAGGCGTGCTCTGGTTCCGGGCGCCGCCTTTCTGACCCGCGCCGGGTTCTACTCACCGAAGGTGCCGAAGGAAGTGGGAAGTCCCCTCGCCCGGGCCACGGAGAGGGCGCCCTGCAGGCCCCACCCCGCGACTGGTGCAGGGTCTGAGGGATTAGCCCGCAGCCAGCCCTCCTGACCCTCACACCAGCCCTCAGCCCAGGGCTAGCGCCTCCTCCCATTTATTTGGCCGGATTGACCCAGGGGACTGGAGATACAAAGGCCATCTGAGACTTTTGGGTGGGCTCCCAGGCATGGGTGGGCAAGGGCCTGGGCCAAGGTGGCTGAAGGTGAGTGAGTAGGTGGGTGTAACCTGTGTCCCCAGAGAAGTGTCTCATGGGAGACTTTGTACCTCTGTAGCTGAGCGGGTGACATCCCTGGGGAAGGACTGGCACCGGCCATGCCTGAAGTGTGAGAAGTGTGGGAAGACGCTGACATCAGGGGGCCATGCCGAGGTAGGTGGGGCCTGGGGGGGCAGCAGGGGCAGGGTGCAGGGGGACAGCCCCTCATGGCCCCTTTCTCTGCAGCACGAAGGCAAGCCCTATTGCAACCATCCCTGCTACGCCGCCATGTTCGGGCCTAAAGGTATGCTCCCCACGGCCTGGCCTGACCCAGCCCCTCAAGCTGACCCAGCCCCCCACAGCCCCTGGCCACCCCTAACTTGCACGCTATTTTCTCTGTAGGCTTTGGACGAGGTGGAGCTGAGAGTCACACTTTCAAGTAGACCCAGGTACACCCCCATCCTGCCCCCCACCCCGCCCAGCTGGCCTTCAGGATGGCCCCTGCCCCAGTTCTGAGTGAGGCCTGCACTTACCTCTGTCCCTGTCTATCTGCAGGCTGTGGAGACACCATTCCTGAGTTCACCTGCTGGACCACTGCCCCTCCAGGCTGATGCCCAGCCTTAACTCCAGGCACCTGGGGCTCCCCTGTAGACCCTATGCCCTCAATAAACCCAACACTGGGAAGACCTGCCTGTGTGTGCCTGTTGTTGGGGGGTGGTCGAGGGGAGCGGCAGTGGGGATCCTGATGTTGGACCCTGTGCCCTGAGGGCTCTGTTGGGGGCCCACCACAGGCTGCCGCCCTCTGCACAGAAGTGGCTTTGCCACTCTGGACAGCCCCTTGGAGGCTCAGCTCTGTAGCTCTCAAGCCCAAAGGTGCCCAGCCCCACTGGGCTAGGGGAAGGCTGACTGGTCAGCCAGCAGGTCAGCAGGTGAGCGGGTGACTAATGAATTTCCCCGGAGTGGGAGGGCCAGCCACAGGGTGAATCAACTGAGCTCATTCTGGTTGTTTTTGAGCTTTGGGGGAGTTGGGGGAAATCCTTGCTTGCCCTCCCCACTTCTTGCCACCCCAACCTTGTTCCCATCCTCACCCCAACTCACTGAACCAGCCAGCTGTGTTCAGCAGGGGTGTCCACCCGGACACCACCGCCCCTCATTTGTCCCCACCTTGTGCCCGGAGACTACCCAGTGGCCAGCTGCCCAAATGGGGCATATGAGGACTGGCTGTGCAGAGATGGCTGGGGGCTTTCTGGAATTCCGGGCAGCAGCTGCAGACTTGGCCACACTCAGCCTTCCCCATGTCCCCCACTGGCCACACACACTGTGGCCTGGAAGACGCCAGCCCTCCCAAATCTCTGCTGACCTAAAGAGCCGAGAGGTAATCTCAGCTTGGCATGTGGCCTCGGCCCTGCCCCAAGGCTTTGGGGGGGGGGGGTCCTGCAGGCCTGGCCTGCCAGGCTTTGGGGGGGGGGAGTGGGGGCTGAAGGGCAGCATGTAGTGACGGGTGTGTGTGAGAGAGACTGGGTGATTTGTCCTGGCCTGCTGGCTCAGTTGGTTGGGGCGTCTTCCTGTACATCAAAAGATTTTGGGTTTGATTCCTGGTCAGGGCACATACCTTGGTTGTGGGTTCAGTCCTCCCCTCCCCCTGGTTGGGGCAACTGATAAATGTTTCTCACATCAATGTTTCTCTCTGAAAATCAATAAAAACATATCCTTGGGTGAAGATTGAAAAAAAAAAAAAGATTGAGTGGTTCACTGAATTCCATGAGGTGGGAGCTGGAGAGCCTCTGGTACAGATGGGTGTGTGCAGGGAGGAGGGAGCAGAGATGTTAAGCTGAGGCCAGTGGACAGTGGTGGGCTCGGGCCAGGGGACACAGTGGACCGCAGGTGCACAGGAAAGCCTGCCCTGAGCTTCGGGGACAGGCAGCGCCGAACAGAGGGGACTGATGGTGGGGGCCAGGGGGAGCAGGTAGCAATGGCCCTGTGCTGGTGAATGGGGCATGCCAGTGGGGGTGGCCATTGTGGCTCGGGAGGGCGTGGACACAAGAAATGGCTACTCGAGGTAGGTGGGTGTGCGAGGGCAGGGGATTCAGGCCCCTGAGGTGGAGGCTGGGGAAGGAGGAGGTCAGTTATGGGGACACATGGGTGAGGAGCTGGCTGTGCCTGGCAGAGAGGCAGGTGAGCAAAGGTGAGGACTGGGAGGAAGATGGTCAGGTGTGATCCCACTTCTTGTGGGCTTGGCTGGGGCTGGGGAGGGCTGGGGTCAAGACTGACTTCCTTCTTCCCTCTCTCTCTCCCACGCTCTGTCTTCTTTACAGCTTTGAGGTAGAATTTACATAGCATACACTTCACCTGTGCATATTCAATGATTTGTAACCAGTTCACAGACGTCTGCAGCCACAGCCCAGTTCTAGACCATTCTGCACCCACAGCAGTTCCCTCATGCCCAGTCCTGGGCTCGTGCCAGGCCACGGCTACCCGCTTTCTGTCTCTGCACATTTGCTTTTCTGGACATCTCATAATACACTGTACAGACAAGCTTCTTCCCTGTCTGACCCGCACCCAGGCAGCAGCACGGAACCGTGGTGCGGGGCTGCTGCTGACCACTGCCCCACTGGATGGGGCTGACAACACAGCGGCAGCCTTGGGTTGTTTTGGTTTGGGCTGTCATGAGCAAAGCTACTGTGCACTTCCGTGTATGTGAGCACAGTTCTCATAGGTTCCAGGTCTGGTATTGTAGGGTAAACGTATGTCTGATTCTGAAAGCGCCTCTAAAACGCCTTCCAAATGTTCCTTCAAAGACTGCTTTCAGTGGTGGGAGGGAGAGGCTGAGGGTGCAGGACAGGGAGGCTGGGGCGGGCTGGCCAGACACAGGATGGACCGGGTCGGGAAGTCTGTACGTGTAGGTTTGGGTGGGGATGGTCGCCGGCCTGCCCAGCGGAGCCCCCGCCCGCGTCGGGGCGTCCCCAGTGCCCCGGCAGTGGCCCCCGCGCCCGGGTTTTGGCCCACGTTGCGGGGTCCGAGCGCCATCTGGCGGGCAGGACGGAGAGGGCGTCGCGGAGGCGGAGGGTCGCCCGCGGGTCGCTGGTGCCCAGTTGCGCGACCCTCCTGGCCGCAGGGGCTCCCCGAGCGCCGCCGCAGACCCTCCGGCGGTGGCCAGGCTACCGTTTGGTGCACGGGGGTGAGGCGCTGATTGGTGGGGTCTGGACCAGGCGGTGTCGGGTGTCGCCGCAATTGGGCTGCACAGAGCGGACCCCGGGAGCTGTTAACGCCGATTGGTCCCCGCTAGGCCGGAAGTGCCTCCGCAGCGGGCAGGACGGGCTGCACTCACACGCCGGGGTCACCGCTCATTGGGCCGGGGTCGGGGGCGTGGCCCAGTCCGCGCGGGACTGGGCGCGGGCGCAGCAGAGGCGGCCCTGGCGCGGGGATTGGACGCGAGCACCGCGGGCGGTGGAGCGCGATCGTTCGAGGTCTGTGCCGGAGGCATGGGGCGGCGGCGGCGCCGGGGGGGCCGGGCGGACGCGGCTGGGGCCCTGCCCGAGGCCATCGCCGCGCTGAGTCGGACGCTGCCCGCCGGACCCAGTCCCGAGACCTTCCGCCGCGCCAAGTTCGACCGTCCAGAGGCGGTGAGGACCGCGGGCAGGCGGCCAGGCCCCGTAGGGCCCCGGGCGGACGGTGGGAGGCAGCCGGGCCTGCTGAGCGCCTCCCTCTTGTACCCGCAGGCCCCCGCGCTCTGGCGGCTGCTCTTCCGCGTGCTGTCGTCGCTGCAGGCTGACTGCGCCTGGGCCTCGCTCGCCCCGGGTAAGCGCCGCCCTCCAAACCCCGCCCCCTGGCTCAGACCACGCCCACCAATCTAAGCCCCGCCCCAGTAGGACCCGCTTTCGCGGTATATTTCACTCCCAATAGGCTCTGGCCCCGCCCACTCAGGCAAGCCCCGCCCACCTCTTTCCCCAGTATGCCCCGCCTCATAGACTGGTCCCTCCCACCCGATAAGCCCCACCCCCACCTCCTCTTTCTCCTGATGAAGCCCCAACCCCCCCAGGGCCTCTATTTGGGAGTCATGGGTCCCCTAGGGTCTGAGTGGTGTCACGTCCAGTGGGCGGTCCCCTGAGCTGGCCGGCTCCTTCCGCAGAGGCCCAAGCCCGCTGGGTGAAGTCCGCGCTGCTCTCCCAGGGCTACCCCCGGCGGGGGCTGGCTCAGCTCCCCGAGGACGGCTCCCGGGGCAGCCGCGAGCTGCTCTTGGCTCTTTCCTGGCTCCTGGCCCGCGAGCCCCTGCTCGAGCGTCTGCTGGTCCAGACCCGCGTGCGGCTGGGCGATGAGATGCCTGTTTGTGAGGTGGGTGTGGGGTGAGGATGAGCTGGTCCCACCCGTGGCCGAGACCTTGGGTGCGGCCTGCCAGACCCACAAGGACAGCCCTGTGGGGGTCGGTGTTGTCATCCTGGCTGCCCAAGTGAGGGCACGGAGGCTGGATCGCCAATGGCCTCCCTGTCCTGGTCCCTTAGGCTCCCGCCTCTCCCTACACCCCTCCTTCAGGGCAGAGGGGTGTGCCCACAGGCTCTGGCCCTGACTCTTCCCCTGGCATCCTCGGGACCCCACAGCTCTCACTCTCAGGGGGCTCCTTTCTCTTTCCCCTTCTAGAGTCTCTGCAGGGTGGGGGCAGAGCCTGACCCTTGCTCCCTCTCCAGTGTGAGGCCCTGGCCAGCCCTGGCCTGCCTGGACCACAGGTGGAAATAGACTGCCCTGTGGACGTGCGACACCTGCAGTGGCTGATGGGAAAGCTGCGGTTCCGGTGGCGAAACCTGATGGCCAGTCAGCAGGAGCAGTGTGCCCTCCTGGGCAAGGTAGTTACCCTTCGAGCTCCAGGCTGTCAGGGTGCCTCTCCCTGCCTGTGTCCTGTCCAGCGAGGCCCTGTGTGGGCTGGGGCCTTGGCCTTTGGATAGACATGGGCCTCTCAGGCCTGGCTGGGGGCTGACTGGTTGGCCACTGCCCTGGGGTGGCACAGAGCCTGAGCCCAAGGCTCTAGGTGGTTCAGGAGGGCATCTAGGGCAAGTAGAGCTGGACTTCTCTGGGGCAGGGAGCCAGAGGGGCTGGGAGCCTGTGGGCTTGGCCTTTCTGTCCCCAGAAGTCACCAGAGGCCTCATTCTGTGTCACTGAGCAATGGAATGGGTTCCAGGCCCTGGGGGAGTCATTGCCTGGGCAACCCCCTCCTCTCACTGCACTCTGGGTGTGGGCAGGTGGACAGTGGGCAGCTCCTGTATGTTCCTGAAGTCTGATAGGGCTCAGCTAGTGGGCACAGGTGTCCCCCCACCACCAGGGCCAGTGCAAGGTCTGGGCTGAGAGGTGGCTGGGCAGGTGTCCTTGGGCTCCCTCCAGTGCAGGGCTCCTTGGTGCCGGGACCCTGTCTAGGCTGCATCTCCACCCCTGGCAGAGGCTCTTTTCCTCAGCTGGCCTTCCCTGGGACCGCCCACTCCCTTTTGCCTGGCCTCGGCTCCAGCCACTCCTGCTTGGGCCACAGCCACCTGTTAGCCTGCATGCCACCTTCAGGCCTCACCTGGGTGGGGAGCCCTCACTGCCCTCCAGGCCTAGACAGGTCGCTCGGTGTCCCACCATCGGCCCCACTGGACCGCGGAGCCTGTCCACAGGCTGTTTCACCACAGTCCTGGCACTGGGCGAGCTGAGGGGGGGAAGGAAGCAGAGGTGCCCCTCTCCACCCCCACTGTACCCCCAGAGCTGGGTGGGATTAGGAGGCCATCAGGGGAACTGCCCAGGGTCCCTCCCTCTGCAGGGGCCTTTTGGCAAGCTCTGGGCTGGTCCCAGCGGGCTGAGGACTGCTCTGCCCTGGACTCACTTGACCAGGTGTGCCCTCTCTGAGCCTGTTGCCTCGTCTGTAAGGCGGCACTGCAGGTCCCTGCTCAGCCTGGCTCTGTGCTGCCCGTTTCAGATCCACTTGTACACTCGTGGCTGCCACAGTGACCGCAGCCTTGGCCACCTGTCTGTTGCCGAAACGGAGCTGCTCAGGGATCCAGAGGGCGGCCAGCAGGTGAGGGCTGGTTGGCTGAGGTGGGAGGGGTCTGGGGGAGGGCCAGGGCTTTGAGCTGTTCCTGTGTGCCAGCCTCACCGTCTCGCTGGTGTGGGGGACAGGCATGTCCTCAGCCTTCTCCCGGCCCCGTAGACCAGCCAGCGCTGCAGGAAAGCAGACAGGCTGCTGTGCGCCCCGGTAGCCGGCAAGGGCCGGGCCGAGGAGGGTGCTGGAATGAAGGCAGACTACCGCAGTGTCCCAGCTGATGTTGGCACCTCGAGCTCATGCAGTTGTTCCCTGGTGATGGGGATACCTGCCAGCATGCCCCACACTCTGATAGGCCCAGGGCTGGCTGTCACTTGAGGGCTGGGCTCTGGCCTGTCCCTGGAATTGCTGGTGTGACCCCTGCTTCCTGGCCCAGCAGGTCCCAGCTCCCAAGCCGCGTGCTCAGGGGGGTCTGCTTTCCTTTGTAGGGCCAGGATGCCCAGGTGGGGATGCCTGCCTGGCCCTTGGTACCTGCTGAGCCTGCGTCCCTGTTCGATGCCTCTCTGGACCCCACCTGGGAAGGGCTGTGCTGGGCTCTGGAGGTGCTGAGGCAGCCTCTAGGCACCCTGAGGTGTGCTTTGCTCTGTCCCCTTTTAAGGGTGACTCTGAGGTCCTGGCTTGCTGCCCCTGGTCCCCAGGTTGGAGCAGAGTGGAGGCTGTACCAGCTCCAGCCTGGTGCCGCCCAGGCCCCGGCTTCCGGGGCGGTGGGTGGGGGCAGTTGGCAGAGGCTCCCTCTCCTCCCGGAGGCTGCGCCTGTTGGTGCCTCGGGACTGCAGACAGTGGCCAGGTGGACAGAGCCGTGGTTGGCTTCCTTCTATCGTTTCTGAGTGGGGAGCTGGTGTGAGCCTGGACTGCCTGCCTTGGGGCCTGCACTCCTGGGATGGGTTCCAAATGAGCTGTGGTTGCTGTGTGCTGGGCGTATCCCTGACTGAGCTCCAACCTGCCCTCACACCTTTGGGCCCCACCCCACCCCGCCCAAGGGTGAAGGGGGCTTGTTGCCTCCCTCTCCTTTCTGCCTGCCGCCCTTTCTCATGGCCTGTGGGACTGTCCTTGGATAAGGCATTAACTGCTCTTCTCATTGGCCAGTGGCGTGCGTGCGTGTGTACCTGTGCGTGTACCTGCGGCGGGACTGTGGGCCACCCGTCTGCCTATCTCAGCCCTCCCAGGGTGCATGCTCCCCAGGCTGCAGGCTGGTTCTCACTGCAGGCCTGCCTCCATCTGCACTGGCCAGGGCTGGGCCCTTGGTCCGCTACTCAGTCACCACCCTCTGGCCCTCAGACCAGGTTCCGGCTACAGCAGGAAGGCCCCTGGCTGCCTGGCCAGCATCTAGGTTATCTCTTGGGCCAGAGGCAGGATGGGGTGGGGTACAGAGCAGGGCCCTTCCCTGGCTAGAGGACACCCTGGGTCCCAGTGGGGTAGCGCAGGGTGTGTGTACTGACCCTCGTGAGTGGTGGCCTGGCAGAGCTTGCGTTTGGCTGACAGGGCGGCTGCCCCGTTCTGGACAGTTGTCCTGGCCTCCGAACATGCTTTGGGATTCGCAGATGGCCCAGCACCTCTGTCCTCCAGGAGGAGCCGAGCCCATGGCTGGTGTGGCTGGTACCGGCTACGTGTTCAGAGAGGAGCCACCAAGCACCCAGCCTGGGGGGTTCCCAGTAGGGATGGAGGCTGAACTGCCCCTCCCCAGCTCATGGTGGGCCCTCAGGTGGACTGTCCACTGGCCAGTCTGCGGGTGGGGCTCCTAGCCAGGCTTCCCAAGGCTGAGGCGGGGGCCGGAGTGCGGAGTGCGTGCAGTCTGTTAGCCAGCTACGGGCCACCTGGGCGCAGGTGTGCTCCTGCAGGGTCCACAGGTGCGGGCCCTTGGGGCGCAGGGTCGGTGCGCACTGGCTGCGTGTGCTGAGCAGGGGTGCTGCGGGGCTGTGGTGGGCTGAGGGTTGCGTGGGGGCACCGCACAGCCTCTGCCCTGGCTTGAGGCTCTCTTCCCCTGGAGCCCGGCAGCCTCCAGGGTGCAGCCCTCAATCAGCGAGCGATGTGGGTTGGAGGTCCCAAGTCAGGGGGCCCCTGGACTGACCACTGACCCCAAGGGGTGCGAAGTTGGTGTGGGGGAGCACAGGCTAGGTTGCACGTGGAGGTGGGGCTGCCCTTAGGGGCAGGGAGAAGGCTGGGTCAGCGTTGGGCCCAGGTAACTGGGCACCGGGGGCCAGAGGAAAGGGGCGGGTACGGGTGGGTGAGGTTTCAGCCCTGGGGTCCGAGTGCCTACGGGGTTGTGACCCGTCCTGGTTCTGGTTCTGGTTTGCAGCTGCTGCGGAGGCTGCAGAGTGAGAACGCCCGCCTGGAGGCGGCCCTGGAGTGGCATCGCCGGGAGCTGGTCTTCTGGCAGTGGATGGTCAGGACCCCGCGGCCCCTCCCCCTTCCGGCCTCCCCCTCCCCCTTCGCTGGCTGGACCACAGCAGCCCTGGGGCAGTGCTGGGGCTTGGAGGCCACACACCAGCACAGCCGAAGCCAGCTTTGCACCTGGGCCTGTGGCACTGTCTCGGGGGCTCCTTCCAAATGTCCAGTGGTCCCCCACCCACCCTCCAGCTCCTGGGGAGGCCCAGACCTCTCAGGGGTTTGCAGACTGGCCTTTGTGCCCCCTGCCTCCAGGCCCACCTGGGATGGGAGCTGTCCAGCTTGCTGTGTGACCTGGGCCTCTGTCACCCTGGCTGGGAGCTGGGCCGTGCGTGTGGCGTGGAGGCCTGTGCTGCCCTCACTCTGGTCTCTCTCTGCAGGACACGGTCCTGGATGCCTGCCCCCCGGAGGCCTCGCAGCCTGTGTTTCTGCCCAGTCTCCGGGAGCGCGGGCCTGCTGAGTTGGAGCTGGTGGCCCGGGAGCTGCAGGCCCTGCAGGAGGACCTTCGGGCGGCGGGGGAAGCCCGGCGGGCGGCCTGGGCGGCCAGGGTGAGGGCAGAGCGCGCGCAGACATGGGTGGGGTTCACGCAGATTAATCCGGGTGTGGTGGTGTGCACGTGGGTCAGACTCCAGCGGAGAAGGAGGGTGCATGGGGAGGCCCCGCCCCAGCCACTCGAAGCCTCTGGTCCCTGCCAGCTCCCGGTTGGAGGTTGGAGTGGCCTGGTCAACCTGCTGGTGGGCAGGGAGAGGCGTGCCCCTGAGAGCACGGGTCTCCGAGGGGCCTGCAGCCAGCCTCCTCTGGCTGCTGTTCAGATCTCCTGCTCCTGCAGTGACAGCTGACGTCTGCAGAGGCTTGTGCAAGGAATGAGACGCACTTGTCACGGCTCGGGGCCCTTGGTGTTTCTTGTTGGGAACCCCTGAGGGTCAGGGTCAGGGTCTTCTCACCCCCCCACCAACCCCACCGACCACAGGTGGTCTCAGCAGGCTGTGCCCTCGGTCAGTGTCCCTCGGCTCAGTCCCACCTGCGCTCCGCCTCCTGGATTCAGCGTGGGGATGAAGATGGGTGTCCCGGGGGTCTGAGTTCTGGGCTCTAAATGGGCCCCAAGGGACTTGGCCTGCTGGGAGCTGACAGCCTTGCCCCCAGACCCCCACTCCGTGATCGAGGTGGGCATGCAGCGGTGGTCCTAAGGGCTCAGGTCCTGCATGGCTGTGGGGGTGCTGAGGCTGTTGCCCTGTCCCTGGGCACCCACTGCTGCTGCTCAGGGTCCGGGGGCTCGGTGAGGGCGATGCAGAGCCTGGAAGGGCCAGGTCTCGAGCTGCTGCCGGGTTGGCCTCCGCTTCCCTGGGAGCCGTGGGATCTGGGTCGGAAGTCCCTCTCAGGCTCTGGTGGGGGCAGTGGGGCCGCTGGGGGCCTGTGTCAGGGTGCAGTGAGTGCGAGGGTACCTGAAGCCAGTGTCCTGGGTGGCATGTAGCTGCTTCTGGCTCTCGAGTCACCAGTTTCTCCTGTTGCAGGTTGGAGACCAGGGGCCGGAGTGGAACGCGGCACAGCGGGCCGCACAGCGGGCCACACAGGAGGCCGTGGGTCGGGAGCTGGCGGCTCTGCGGCAGGCCTGGGAACAAAGCGGGAGCCTGGCCCAGCCCCATGGGCCCCACCGGCTTGTGAGGACTGACGCTGGGGCTCCGGGGGGCCCGGGCCTGCGGGCTGCTGAGGTGATTGGGGCACTGAAGAGCCGGGAGGCCTGCCTGGAGGAGACACTGCACCAGCTACAGGCACAGTGCCGGCAGCAGCTGGCCAGGCTGGCAGGAGCCCTGCCCGGCCTCATCTGGATCCCACCGCCCAGACGCTGAGGGCACCTGGTGTGGCCTGACCCGGCCTTAGATGGGCAGATTCCATACTGGGTGGCCATAGGGTCGACATAGAAGCAGCGTGCCAGTCTGGGCCCTGGGGCCGTCCCCGCTTTGGACAGAGCTCAGTCCCTCAGCCGACAGTAGTGGGAGCCGCACGGGCATCCCCTCTCAGGAGGTCAGGATATGGCCAGTGTGGTGGCCGTGGGCTTCGGGGTCGAGAGAGGACTCAGAAGTGAATGCGGAGACTCCCCTGTGGGGCCAGGCTGCTGGCTGTCCCTCTGCCACCCTTTCCAGTCTCTTTGGGGACAGGAGTGGGAAGGGGCCCCTGGGCAGTGGCTGGGCCAGGCCAGAGGAGCACGGTATTTGGAGGGACAGGCGTGGCCTGTAGTACAGGGTGGTGCCAGGGCCCTGGGGCAGCCAATGCCCTGGACCAAGCTCCCTGGTTGTCCCTCATTCTGGCTGTCATTGTGCCGCCGGGGCCGTGCCTGCGCCTGGTGCGCACGGGGCGTGTGGGAGCTTGGGGTGGGGGCGGTGTGCAGGGTGAGGGGGGCTACTGAGGACAGAGGGGACTTTGTCTCTGAGGCTGCTCGGCGAGCGGGGCTTGTCCCTGACAAAGAGCCATCTGTGTGCAGGGGATGTGCCCCCAGCTGCTGGAACAGCTCCCCCAGCTCCCCCACCCCCTCACCGCCCCCCCTTCCCAGGGCAGTGGACTCCTGAATCCCATCCTGCTGGGCAGGCCAAGGGGCCCATGGGTGGGCTGCCTCCTGCAGCTGCCACTGCCCCTCAGACAGGCCACTCCTGGCCCTGGGTCTCCTGCCCCAGCCCCTTCCTAGTCACAGCTTCTCCTATGGGGGTAGGGCCAGGGGGTGGGGGGTGGGGGGTGCTGGGTCAACGGCTCCCTTGGGCACCAGCTCCTCAGCCTGTTCCTAGCCCGACCAGTCGGGGGCCAGCGGGTCCTCCCCTTCGGGAGTGCATCCCTGACCTTGTCCTCGTGGGGCCAGTTCCCAGAGAGCCCTTGGGCCTGCACCCACCTTCCTGGCCTGAACTCCTCCCTCCGACCCCCGTCAGCACCACCACCCAGCTCCTCTGCGGTCTTGGCGCTCCCTGCTGTGGCCCTGGGCACATGGGACCTGAGTCTCCACCTGCACCCTCTGAATGTGTGAGGTCACTTGTGGAGACCCCGCAGCCGCCCCCTGCAGTGCCTTGAGCCATCCTGACCCTCGGACCCTTCTCATCCTGGAAACCTCTGCCTTGTGTGGGCTGCCACTGGCCCTCGTGACCTTGATTGTTAGGAACCCAAATGAAAGGCATGGTTACGGAGCTGTCACTTCTCAAACTGACCTGCAGTCAGTACGCTCCTGGTCAGCCCCACGTGTCTGTGTGGGTGACTGGCTGCTGATTGGGAAGTCCAGGAGGAGGGCGGCCGAGAGGCAGGGGAAGCGGCCCCCACAGCGCAGACCGGTCCCAGCCCTGCAGTGACGGGGAGCGGGGCCCGGGATGTCCGCATGCCGAGCGCACCGCTGCTCCGAGGGCCTGACGGCTGACCGTCCTGCCACGCTGACATCAGGTGTGGGCAAGTGGCAGGTCCTTGGTCCCACACAGGCTGCCATTTCTGACTCCCCGCGCCCTCCACTTCCAAGGGCCCATTGACCGCATCACCCCCGGCCCCAGGCAACCTCAGTCGGCTGCTGCATGGGGCATGACTGTTCACGGCCCGACGCCAGGGCCAACACCCTGCCCTGCCACCCCGGGCCCATGGAGCAGCCGGGCCAGCGCCGGGGAGGGGGGGGGCGCACTGGGACCCTGCAGGAGGGAGGACGCTGGCCTGTTAGGAGTGGCTTCCTAAGGCCGAGAGAAACTAGGAGACCCCCCTCGTGCAAAGACCACAAAGAGTGCAGAGCAGCTGGAGTAGGAGAGTATATTAGCGACATTCAGAGTTGGTGGGGAGAGCACAGAACTGCCAGTCATTGTGAAAAAAATGTGACCAGGAGTGAAACCCAGGGCAGGCAGCACTGAGAAGAGGAAGCAGGAAGTCAGATAACTGTCAAAATGTTGCCTTCTGAAACCAGGGGCAGCCAGGGGTGGGCTGGGGTGCGAGACGGCGACGGAACCTGAGGGCGGCCCGTGGCAGGGTCTCGGGGAGCACTTGGGTGCCTTGTGCAGCCACCCGGACCCCTGGTGGGGTCGACCCCATCGTCTCCAGAACCTTCTTCCCCACCTGAACCTCCATACCCTGACACTCCCCCCACCCCCACCCTGCACCTCCCTCCACTGTCTCCTGGGTCCGACTCCAACAGGGACCTGGTGAGGGGTCACACAGTGCTTGGCCTTCTGCACCTTGTCACTGACCATGGCATCCTCAGGGTCCACCCGTGCTGTGGCAGATGTCAGCGTGTCCGTCCTTGTTCAGGCTGAATGGCACCCATGGTGGGTGGACCACAGTTCTCTACCCACTTTTCGTGGTGGACGTGGGGGTGTCCACGTCTTAGCTGTGGTGGCTGAAGCTGCTGCGAACGTGGGGTGCACATGTCTCTCTTCAGCTTGGCTCTATAGATGTCTGGACCAAGAGCCAGGCGTGGATACGACGGAGACAGCTGTGGGGCCCCCAGACACCCTGGCGCGGTGGGGAGGGGCCCGGTGGCCAGTGTGAGCCCCTCGCCCTTCATTGCTCTGGGTCTGGGGTCTCCGTGGCCGCATGGCCTTGCTCAGGGCTCCTGCACGTTTGTTCGTGGGGCTGTGACTGCTCGGCTGTCTCACAGCTCCCCCTTGGCCAAAAGAAAGACTCACAGCTGTTTACTAGGGCCAGATAACTGAAGTGTGTAGGTCCTAACGACTTAGTAGCAGTTTAGAAAAATAAAGCAACAATAACATAAATTGAAAAAAGTAAACCCCTTAATTCTTAAATAGCTACACTTATTTATAGAACGTGTGAACCGGCCAGTGTGGCTCAGTGGTTGAGCGTCGACCCACGCACCAAGAGGTCGCTGGTTCGATTCCCAGACAGGGCACATGCCCAGGTTGTGGGCCAAATCCCCAGTGGGGGGCGTGCAGGAGGCAGCCAATCGATATTCTCTCTCATTGGTGTTTCTATCTCTCTAAAAAAATAAAGAAAAAAAATTAAAAATTAATAGAACGTGTGACTCCCAGGCTTTGCCACCTTTCCAACCTTAGTCAGCTTGGACCCACCACCTGGGCCACCGGATCCTGGTCCATTTTTGCCTGGTGCCTGCCTCTCGTCACAGCCGCTCTTCGGTGCAACCCAGCGTGAAAACCGCACACAGAGATTATTCACGAGGCATCTAGCATGTTCGGTTCTGCCATGTTTCCCTCAAAAATCCAAGATGCCTTGTAGTGTCTGAGAAACCCCTAGGGAACCCCAAGGTGCCCTGGCACACAGTTTGGGAACTTCGGCCCTAAGTGACCGAGTGTTCGTTTCCCACCGTGTCTTCCCACTTAGCGCTGTTCTGAAGTTGCGCAGGAAGCTGTGAGTGCAGACGATCACCGCACTGTCCAGCGGATCATGTCCCAAATGTATGGCGTGCACCCATCTGTTCCCCACAGATGGCGCCCAGGCTGCCCCAACCGCTGAAGACTCTGCTCTCGTGGGCCCATGGGCACAGGGCTTGGATGTCCCCACGGGAGCTGACGGATGGCCCTGGCCAGTCCACGCTGGGCCAGCTCACAGCCTCGTTCCCGCCCGCCCTGGCGCTCCCTGCACCTGCGGTCTGAGCGCCTGCTGTAGGCTGTGCCGTGGGCTCCCCTCCGAACCCCAGTCACATCCTGTGACTGGCTATCTCCGAAGTCTGCGGTCTTCTAAAAACTGCTCTGCAGGAACTCCGAGAATTCAAGATACGAATCTCTCGGTGGTGTTGCACTTTGTAAATATCTTTTGCATTTGTCATCTGGTTAAACATTTGCTCGTGGTTTCCCTTGTTGGACAGAAATTTCAATTCTGTTTTAATCGAGTTCATTCTGTGCGTGTGTGCGTGTGTGCGTGTGTGTGTGTGTGTGTGTGTGTGTGTGTCTTTGGTTTTTACAGTTAACGTTTTCTTTAGGACATGCTCCCTCTCCAGGTCATATTCTGCATTTCCCTCGAAGCCACCTCTGTAGGTGGTGTTATGTGGGAGTTGCTTTTTCTCCGGACAGGGAGCCAGTGCCCAGCATCACCTAGGGACACACGGACACGCAGACCCCCCTGGTTGATCTCTGCCCTCAGACCAGCATGGCGCCCGGTCCATGGGGCGCTGGCATCTGCCTGCCTGTCTCAGAATGTCTACACTTCCTCTTACTAAGACTGCATTTGATCAGACTGAGAAAGTCCCTCCCTCCGCTGAGTTCTCTTTTCTTGATAAGTCATGAACAGCTCTGGAGCTCCATTAATGCCCTTTCTGCATCGATTCATGTGATCATGTATTCCCTTTAATCTGTTAATGTAAAGGATTGTATTTATTGATTTTTAAATTTTTTTTCACTAAAAAATAATTGCAAATAAACCTGCAGAAGTTCCCACAGCTCCCAGCCTCCTGGGTCGACATTCACATTGCAACCCTGCCCGCCACTCATGACAGACCCAAGCGACACACACCCAGCAGGCGTCTGACATACAGGTGCGTGCGCACAGGTATCCTCTGTGCCCTCTGAGGGTGAGCAGCAGGAATGCCTGGCCCTCACCCCCAGGAGTCCCCAAGTAACAGGACTTTTCCTCTGGAGCCTCAGCTCTGCCGCCCCAATCAGGAACTTACCACTGATATGATGTCCCCGTCGGACCCACAGACCCCTTCAAGCCCCCACTGTCCTGAGGACGGGCTCAGGGGTCCACGGTCCAGCTCCCGCTCGTGTGCAGACCCGGTGGCCCCTCCCCTTAGTCTCCCTCCATCCCGCGCCTTCGTCAGTCTCTCCTTGACTTTCGTGACTACTTCACAGATGTCCCTCTGCCACATTTCCTTGGGCAGGAATATCACAGAAGTGACGCTGTGTCACTCGGTCCAGTAGCACCTGCCAGGTTCCTCTGCTGTGGCCGCACCTATTAAATAACAAGTGCCAAAGGCGTGTTCTGTGGGGAGAGTCACACTGGGAAGCACCCCGCTCCTATAAGACTGTCACCTCCCAGCATGGCAGAGGGGAGGTCTCACAGTCACTCCGTCATCCTTCCTGATGCGGTGACGCTGCACAGCCTTCCCTCAGCACCATTCATACCGAATGGACTCACGGATCCATGGCACTAAAGGGGTGCCATCTGTTCCCGTCACTGTGGTGCTTCGATGGCCCAGACGTGGCTGGTGGAGCCCTGCAAGCCGTCCGTCATCCCTGAGGTACCTCCTCGCCTTGGGAGCCACGGGACACTGAGGCTCAGCCTGTACTTCTCTGCCCCCGTCCCCAAATAGTCATTTCTCCAAGGAGTCCTGGAGAATATTGGAGACCAGGGTGTGGGTGCTGGGCGCCTGCCTGTCTGCCCTGCACCGAGCCCTGAGTTCGCACAGAGCCCCTGCGTGTAGCCCAGCTTACCGCGTCCTCTGTGTGAGCGCCTCCCTCCACCTTCAGTCCTTTTATTTATTTGTCCCACCCCAATCCTCCCCCTGCCCATGTTAGACGTGCCACTGAAAGCTCAGCCCCAAAGGGACGGAGGACTCGGCAGGAAGGAGAAACAGGGGGAAAGGCCGCTGGGAAGCTCGGCCCTGCACCGACTGCTCATCTTGGGCTGAACGGTGCCGCCAAAAGCTATGTCTGCGTCCTAATCCCCAGACCTGGGACTGCGACCTTATTTGGGAAGGGTCTTGCATTTGTGACTGAGTCAAGGGTCTTGAGATGAGGAGGTCATCCTGGGTTATCCCAGTAGGCCTTACATTCAGTGACCAGGACAGAGACACAGGCAGGGAGGCAAGAAGAGACAGACCCAGAGAAGAAGGGACGTGAAGACCGAGCTGTGAGCCATGCAGTAACCGGCCCAGGGATGCCTGGGGCCACCAGGGGCAGGAAGGACCCTGCCCTGGAGTCTCCGGAGGGAGGGCGGCCCTGCCAGCACCTGGATGGACTTCTGGCCTGAAGGTGAGAGAATAAATTCCTGGCACCCTCTGAAGCCCCCAGTGTGTGGTCGTTTGTTACAACAGTCACAGGACACCCATCTGGCCCCTCTCCCAGAGCTGTCACGGCCTCGGGTGGACTTTCTCACAGGGACTGGCCCTCTGCTCTGCTGACCTCTTCCCTGACGCCTGGGTCAACGCTGCAGCCCACGAGTTCCTCTAGCTCGTGCTAGCTACCTCTTTCTATTCTTTTGCAACTTCTCTGTGTACTTGGTTTAAATGTCTTGAAGAAACAGAATTCATCTGCCATCTGACTGACATGTCTAACTCACTTGGTTTTACCGGAATCACTCATGTATTTGGGCTTAAATCTACCATCTTACTCTGAGCCCTGTGTACCCACAACCTCCAGCAGTCACTGACGCACGGCTGCTTAAGTGTGTGGAGGCATCTCCTCAGTAAACCTCGCATTTTCCTAACGTCGATCATCTCGTGTGCTGACTGGCCATCCGTGTACCCTCTTGGTGAAGTGTCTGTTCACAGAGTTTTGATTTTCAAGTTTTAAAAAGTACATTCTGGGTACGTCTTTTGTCCGACCTGTGATTTACAAATACCGTCTCTCAGTCTATAGCTTGTCTTTGTTTGTAATATGTTTTATCGATTTTTTTAGAGAGAGGGGAAGATAGAAACATCCATGGGAGAGAAACATCAATGAGCCACCTCCTGCACGCCCCCTACTGGGGATCGAGCCCACAACCCAGGCATGTGCCCTGACTGGGAATCGAACTGGGACCTCTCAGTCCATGGGACACGCTCAATCCACTGAGCCACACAGGACGGGTATGGTCAATTGATTAAAAAAATTTTTTTTTCTTTATTTTTAGAGAGAGAGGAAGGAAGAGGGAGAGAGAAACAGAAACATTGATGAGAGAGAACATCGACTGGCCGCCTCCTGCACGCCCCCCACTGGGGATCGGGCCCACAACCTGGGCATGTGCCCTGACCGGGAATCAAACTGGTGACCTCTTGGTGCATGGGTCGATGCTCAACCACTGAGTCACACTGGCTGGGCATGGTCAATTGATTTTTGACAAGTGTGCCAAGACAACTCAATGGGGAAAGAATAGTCTTTTCAACAAACAGTCCTGGGACAAGTGGACAAACAAAAGAATGACATCGGACCTCGTATCAGTTTCTTAGGGCTGCTGGGACCAGTGAGCACAGACTGGATGGCTTATAACAGCCAAGATTTGTTCTCAGAGTTCTGGAGGCTGGAACTCAGAGATCAAGGTGTGGGCAGGGCTGGTTCCTTGGGGGTTCTGAAGGGGCATGTGCTCCAGGCCCCTCGCCCAGCTCCTGCGGGTGGCCAGCAGTCCTTGGTGTTCTGGGATTGCAGCTGCTTGGCTCTGAAAGCTGCCTCTGGCGTCATGTGACCTCCTTCCCTCTGTGTGTCTGTCTTACATCTCTCCCCTTATAAGGACACGTCATTGTACTCAGATGTTATCAATTTAACTAGATGAAATCTGCAAAGACTCTACCGTTGACCCGTGAGCAACATGGTGGTCCTTTTTTTTTTTTTTTTAATTATTATTATTTTTAATCCTCACCTGAGGACATTTTTGCATTTATCTTCAGATAGAGTGGGAGGGAGAGAGGGGGGAAGAGAGGGAGAAACATCGATGGGAGAGAGACACATGGAGTGGTTGCCACCCACACAACCCCAACCAGGCGGGGACAAACTGCAGCTGAGGTACGTGCCCCTTATCGGGAACCAAACCCGGGACTCTGGTCCACAGGCCGACGCTCTAACCGCTGAGCCAAACCGGCCAGGGAACAGTGGCTCATTTTTATATGTGGATTTAAAAGATTATTTAAGTGAACCTGTGCACTTAAAACCTGCGCGGTTCAAGGGTCGACTGTATTTCTGAATAAGGTCCCACGCACAGGTACTGGGCAGGGCTTCAGCACGTCTTCTGGGGGCCATCATTTAACCCACAACAGGCCCTTTCCTTACCACATACATCAAGTTTAAGTCAAAATGGATCATAGACCTAAATGTATAACTTAACTGGGAGGCATCACCAAAGCCCCAGTGCGCTGCTCATTCTGTTCCCTTGGGCCACCTGCAGAGACCCAGCGGTCAGACTGGCTTCCACGCTGGGGTCAGCAGCTCCGCGGGTAGGAACAGGGTCCCACAGGACTACTGCCGCGGGCAAGGGGGGTCACCTGGTGGGCGGCCTGGGTAGGGACTGCTGCAGAATATCAGGACACAAGCGGGATTGAAGCGCCAGCGCGCCAGTTCTCAGGCTGCGGGTGAGGACGGGCGGAGACTTCCCAGGCCTGCGCGTGGACCTTGGGGGTGTTCAGCTCCCGAGTGCCACCCGCGCCGCTGCTGCGCAGTGCTGTCGCCGTGGCAACCGGTGCCGGACCCCGTCCCCGCAGGCGGCCGGGCGCGTGGGGCGCGGGGCGGGGCCTCGGGCGGGGGCGGGGGCGCAGCGGAGCGGGCAAGCGGAGGAGCGCGGCCTCGCTCAGGCGGAGGCAGGCGCGGCGGGCCCGCCAGGCGCAGCATCTGACGGGTGGCGGGTAGGCGCGGGCCCGGCGGGTGGTTGCGTCCGTGGAGCTGGGCTGGGGCCGGCCGCAGGGGCGGTGGGATGCGGTCGGCGCCTCAGGAGTGAGGCCTGGGCGGAGGAGCGGAGGCGCAGCCTGCGGGGAGCGGCCCAACCCCTTCTCCGACCTCTGGTGGCGGCTGGCGGGGGGCGGCGGCCCTTGTAGTTCTTCCCTCTCGTGGGCACGGAGGGTGGTTCTGGGTGGGGGCCAGAGCGCGGGGCTGGCGGGCGGTGAGGGGCCCCAGAGTCTGTGAGTTCCAGGTGGAGGGCGTGTAGGGGACTCGGTGGCACCCGGCAGCCCGGGCCAGCTGGGGAGGGGTGCTCAGGCCCTGCTCTGCTCTGTGGGCAGGGTCCGGAGCTCCCTCTGTGCGTGCGCACGGGATGGGGTCTGCGCCCGGGTGGTGGAGAGGATGCGGGGGAAGGGGTTTCCTGTGCGGGGCTCTCTGGCTATTTGGCCTGGCCAAGCTGGGGAAGGACATTCCCAGGCCGCCGCTGCAGCCAGAGTAGGCCGGAGTGTGTGTGTGTGGCTCCCTGGGTCAAGAGTGTCCACCCAGTGGGGGTGAGAGCAGGGTGGGTGTGTGAGTGAGGAGCAGGAACTCGGGAAACTGTGGAGACAGCGGCACCCTTTACTCCAGGTGTCTGAGCTGAGAGTGGTCGGGGTCCTGTGTGTGGCTGCTGGGACACCTGGGGCTCCTTCCCAGCTGGTGGGTGCTGCATCGTCATCAGGAGCAGGCCACGCACTCGCTCCACAGTCACGGGTGACATAAATTTTATGTTCCTGTCTAGACAGGACAGTAAACAGAGCCTTGGGGCCAGGGGTGCTGTGGAGGGTGTTCAGGCCTCTGTAGTCCCTGGAGTGTGGCCGGGCCCAGGTGTGGGACCCTCAGCCTGGTGTGTGACTCCAACCAGCACAGCCAGGACAACTGGTGCCAGGGGTGTGAGAGGCTCAGGGCTGCAGAACCCAAACGGGGTCCAGGTGGGCGTAGCCGCGGGCAGGCTTCTTGTCTTGCGTGAGGGTGCCGGGGAGGGAGTGCGAGGGCCACTTCACAGTGAGCAGGCATTGTGGGTGTGCTGGCCAGGTGCAGGGGCGTGCCCAGCAGGGGATGCGTCCAGGGCGCCAGCCTCCCAAGGCTATGGGAGCCACGGTGGGCGCAGGGCAGAGAATGGTCCACATGCCTTTGGAGGTTGGACTCGCAGGAGACCGAGTCGGCTGAGCAAGGAGAAGAGATGCAAGGCAGGGGTAGGGAGGCACGGAGAGTCTTGTGGGATGGAAACCTCAGGATCTGGACGACTTCCAGTCCTTGATCAGAAAATCTGGGTCTCAGGATGGGCCCTGGGCCTCCGCCGGCCTCCCGCACTCCCGGAGGGCGCACTCCCCGAGGGCACAGGCCTGCCTACCCACCCAGCGCGGCGCCGGGGGAGAGAGGACACCCGAATCCCCGTGGGAACGGCCTCGGGCGTGGGGCCTAGGCCGCCAGAGCCGGAGGGATGGCGGCGTGGGCCCAGCAGAGACGAACCACCGGGGCCCAGGGGATGCGTGCGGCGGGGAGAAGCCACTTCCGTTCCGTTTCTTTCCTGGCCGCCACAGGAATGAGATCTCGGGTCTCAGGTGGGGCTGCAGCGCCCCCTGGAGGCCCCGCTGCCGACTCCTGGTCCCGGGCGCGCATTGGCGCGTGCGTGCCACCGAGGGCTCCCGCGAGTGGCGGAGGTGGGGGAGGCCGCCCCCACTGCACTCTGACTCTTTCTTCTCTGGTCTCCCCAGGTTCTGAGCTCGCGAGGCGGGAGCGGTGGCGCCCTCGGGGAGGCTGGACGGGCCTCGCTGCGCCATGTCCGCGGGCTGAGCACCACCGTTGCCGGGCTTCGTCCCGCCTTGCGTGGGGGCCGCGAGCCCCCAGGCCGGGGTCCCGGCGGCCCACCATGGTGCTGCCGCCCCCGGACCGGCGCCACGTGTGCCTGACCACGCTGGTGATCATGGGCAGCATGGCGGTCATGGATGCCTACCTGGTGGAGCAGAACCAGGGCCCGCGCAAGATCGGCGTGTGCATCATTGTGCTGGTGGGCGACGTGTGCTTTCTGCTGGTGCTGCGCTACGTGGCCGTGTGGGTGGGCGCCGAGGTGCGAACGGCCAAGCGCGGCTACGCCATGATCCTCTGGTTCCTCTACATCTTCGTGCTGGAGATCAAGCTCTACTTCATCTTCCAGAACTACAAGGCTGCGCGGCGGGGCGCGGCCGACCCGGTGGCGCGCAAGGCGCTGACGCTGCTGCTGTCGGTGTGCGTGCCCGGCCTCTTCCTGCTGCTCGTGGCGCTGGACCGCATGGAATACGTGCGCACCTTCCGCAAGCGCGAGGACCTGCGCGGCCGCCTCTTCTGGGTGGCGCTGGACCTGCTGGACTTGCTGGACATGCAGGCCAACCTGTGGGAGCCGCCGCGCACCGGGCTGCCGCTGTGGGCCGAGGGCCTCACCTTCTTCTACTGCTACATGCTGCTGCTGGTGCTGCCGTGCGTGGCGCTCAGCGAGGTCAGCATGCAGGGCGAGCACATCGCGCCGCAGAAGATGATGCTCTACCCGGTGCTCAGCCTCGCCACCGTCAACGTGGTGGCCGTGCTGGCGCGCGCCGCCAACATGGCGCTCTTCCGAGACAGCCGTGTCTCGGCCATCTTCGTCGGCAAGAACGTGGTGGCGCTCGCCACCAAGGCCTGCACCTTCCTCGAGTACCGCCGCCAGGTGCGCGACTTCCCGCCGCCCGCGCTCGCCCTGGAGCTGCAGCCGCCGCCCTCGCAGCGCAACTCGGTGCCGCCTCCCCCGCCGCTGCATGGCCCGCCAGGCCGCCCCCACGGGCCCTCGCCCACGCGCGACGCCCTGGACACGTGACAGGGCCCGCGTGGCCGTGGAGATACTCGCGGGTGCGGAGACATTGGCCGGTGGGGCGTGCAGTTTGCATGGGATGGGGTGGGGCGGGCTCCCCACGGGGCCAGGTGCGCTGAGCGCCTGGCCTGCAGCTGCTTCTTCCTCTCAGGGACCCCTCGGACCACTGACCTCGGCCCCATCAGCTGGCCCGCCCCAGAGCCGGCCGGTGTGTGCGGAGCAGAAGGACCCTCCCCTGCCAGCTGGGGCCCGGTGGGAAGGAAAGACAGAGGGGAGAGAGGTCTGGTCCCTTGGGGTCCCTCGGTGGGGGCCTCTGGCTCAGAGTTAGGGGCCAAGGAGGCCTCTGTCATTTTAAAGACTCGTGTTTACAATTTTGTATCCAGAGTCTCACCGTGCTGCCTGTTTGTGCGTCCTGGGGAGAGGGTGGGAGAAGGGGATGTGAGTGAGTGACGCTGGGGGGGCTGGGCCTTCTCCGCAGGTGACTCTCAGGAGCTGCGGGCTGGGGGACCATTGCCGCTGTCCCAGAGAATCCTCTCTCGATCTCACTGTCCCATCCCCAGAGCTGCGATAGCCCTGACTCTTCTGGAATACCTTAACCCATTCCCAGCGCCAGGGTGTGCGGGCCCATGTCCCTGCCCTTGCATCTCAGGTCCAGAAGTGTCTCCAAGCCCCCAATTCTGCTCTGGTGCTCAGGAGCTCTCCCACCAACAGCCGGAGCCGGACGGGCCCAGCTTTGCGCCTGGGCGGCCCTTGCAGCCTTACGCCAGGAGCTGGAGTCTGGCCCTGGCCTAGACTCCGTGGAGCTGCCGCGGCCCTGGCCCGGGCAGCGTGGCACCCTGGTGGGGCGTGGAGGGCAGGCATTGAAGTCCGGCTGCAGGTCTCTTACCTGGCCTCTGCCAGGGCCCCTGCCAGACCTGGGGGGTACCGTAGTATCTGGGGAGGCTGCATGGCTGCCCGAGGACGCCTTGCATGGTGACTGGATGGCGGTTACACATCTCATCAGGTGACATGGAGCACTGGAGCCTGGTGGCACTTCCTGATGGCCAGGCCCAGGTCCCTGACACCTGAGGGTCTGTAACAGCCACTGTCAGAAGGGCGAGAGCTGGGGCACGGAGGGCTCCTCTGGGAGGCCTTTTCCTCCAGCAGCATGCTCCCAGGGACCCCACGGGCAGGTGGCAGGGTCACCTCTCCTTTCACCCTTCCCCCCAAACTCCATGCTGCATGGGGTCTGGCCTCAGGGGTCACCTGCTCTTCAGCCAGCCGGCCTCCGGGACCACTTTTCTCAGGTGCGCAGGGACTACACCGAGGCTACAACCCGCCCGTGGTCCAGTACCTGGCCTGGGCCTTTGACATCCCCACCAGCAGCTCTGTGGGCAGCAGGGAGCCCGAGTGGGGAGCAGGCAGGGCGCCCTCCTTGGTGCGCAGAGCCTGGGGGTCAGCCACGTTGGCAAGGGAGCCATGGGAGGGGCAAGGGGGTCAGTGGGAGCCCCCCGGGCAGACTGAGAGGCTGCACTGAGTCGGGCTAGGGGGCAGGGTGTGGGTGTGGTCTCGGGAGTGTGTGGCCTGGGGAGGGCCAGAGGGCCAGGCCTGCAGGATCAGCTCCCATTCCGGGTGTTGGGCCTGAGCCGGCCCCTGTCCCTGCACTGAGGCCAGCGCTGGTGCATCCCGTCCCTGCCCGGTCCTGCCATGCCCTCCGGCTGCCTGGTTTGGGTCCCCACCTGTTCTGACGCTTCCCGGCGGAGCCTCTTCCCGAGGAGTCTTGCTGCCTGGGTCAGGAGGCAGTTATGGGGACACTGCTGTGGGGTCAACTCTTCCTGAGGCTCCGTGTTGCCCTGTCAGGTGGAAGCTGGTGTCCCCGAGCTTGGCTTCCTCCCAGGGCAGAGAAGAAGGCTGGGGCTCACTGACCCGGGAACACCTCAGTCCACCTGGCTGGCCCTCCTCTCTGGTCACCGCCTCCCTGGCCTCCCTGGCCTCACTCTCAGGACCTTGGCCCCACTCTGTCCTGACTTGGTTTAATGGCCCGTGTGTCCGCTGACTGTCTCTGAGGCCCCAGGTGAGGCACCCACAGTGTCCATGACCTGGAGCTCTGGCCTTGCAGCGCTGGGACCAGGGGCCTTTGTCGGCGTGGCCTGAGATGTCTGCCCTTCGCGTCTGCCATGGAATAGGGTGGGAAGAGCCACATTCCAGCCTGCCCTTCCCTGGCTTCCTAGGTGGCCTGCGATGGCCAACACCAGCGAAGGTGGCCAGCTGGTCCCTGTACCCTTCATCACCTTACTCGTCAGCTCACAGGTCCTGCTGGGGTGTCGGTTGCCTGCCGGCCCATGAGCAAAGGCAGAGGCCGTCTGTCCCTGTCCACATGGGAGGCGGCCTCGTGGGGCTGCTGACTGGGCGGAGCAGGGAGGGACTAGGAGGCCTTCAGGTGGTGGGAGCCCTCACCGAAGCTGCGGCCACAGAGTGGGGCAGCCCTGAACCCAGCATGGTGGGTGCTGGGTCGGTGGGCGGGCATGGCAGGGGATTGGGCGTGGGCTCAGAGAGCAGGGGGCCCCTATCTGTCCTCTTCTAAGTGGGCAGTGGTGTGACTGGATTGGAGCTGGAGGAGTTCACTGTGTGGGGACACAGGGCAGCCCTGAGAGCACCCTAGGAAGTCACGGGGTGTAGAGCAGCAGGGACTTGGGGATTCCTGGGTATGGAGGTGAGGTCAGGGAGGAGGTGAGGGGGCACCCAGGCCTGAGCCACCTGGGGGTGGGAAGTGACTGACACGGAGGACTGCACGCAGTGGGGAGGTCACAGGAGTTTTGGAGGAATCAGAATTTCATGTAAGGACCTGGGCTTTGGGGTATTGGTGCCCATCTTAGAAGGGAATGACAAGCAAAGGCCTGGGACCGGCCAAGGCTCCCGCAGGCTCAGTGAGATGGGGAAGGGACCAGCAAGGGGCTGGAGGGGCCGTGGGGCTGGGGTGGAAGGGTGGGCTGAGATGCCCATCAGTCAGTCAGGAGGCCGTTGGCCACTTGACAACAGCCCGTAGACTGTGGGGTGGACGCCCACTTGAGCGAGCTCCCGAGGGAGTGGGCAGGAAAGTGGAGATGGTGTGGCCAGTTCCTCAGGAGGTTGGGCTGGGAGGTGGTGTGGGTGCCCTTGCAGCCCGTGCCCTGGGTAAGGTCAGATGCCACCTCCTCACAGACCTCAGCAGAGAAGAGAAGGTTGGAGGACAGAACCCGGACATGATAACAGCCATCTGGACAGCCATCCATGCTCACGTCCCAGAGGGGACGGTCCTGGCTGGAGAGATAGCCCGGATTGCAGATGCACGGAGCTGGCCCTGCCCACATCGCAGGTGCCTCTTGGAGCTCTGCCAGCTCTCTCAGTGGCCACCTGGGAGTCAGCATCACCCTGTTCTTCGAGTCCCAGCTGGCAGCCCGTAGAGAGCTCAGAGTTAGCGTGCTCCCTGATGGGGGTCAGGCTGGGACTTTAGGGCAGACTTTGGGGCATGCCTCAGTTTCTCCTCCATAAACTGGGTACTGTGGGGATTAAATGAGCTGTCCGTGTGACGTGCCAAGGACAGTGCCCGGTGTGTGGAAAGAGCAGATAAGCATTTGTTATTGTTGAAACTCTCATTTTAATGGTGTTCTGGGAGAGAACGCTAATACGATCCTTTATGTGTCACTGGAAGTCCCCCAGACAAGCTTCGACCTGTTGTTACACGGAGGAGGAATGCCACAGGGGACGTGCGTACACCGTGGACCGCACGCCAGCACGGGCGCTGGTCCAGCCTTGTGGGGGAACCAACTCCCTTTCAGCAGTTTCAGCTCTGCAAGACTTTATGGAGGAAGGCTGCCCCTCGCAGTCCTCGGGGCCAACCAGGGGGCTCAGAGTCTTCATTCCTCACAGCACAAGGCTGAACAGGGCTCACGGATGCGGGGCTCATTGCGTTGCCACTCACACAGTGCTGGGGACTCGTGAGCAGTTCCCAGGTGACCGCAGGTCATGCAAACAAACTGGTGCCTCAGCAGGGCTGGTGGACCAGGAGGTGGGCTGTGCTGTGTCCTGGAGACCCAGGTGTCACACCGGTGGGTGGGCCGTGTCAGGGCAGGTCTCCCCACCAAGTGACGTTACACTGGGACTTGACGGCGATGCGAGTGGGTTGTGGGGAGGAGAGGGGACGTGCATCTGGCAGAAGGGACTGCCCACAAAGCTCACCTGCCTGGGAGCCCCACCGGGCTGGGACTCAGCCAGCAGGACATGCAATGCCACAAGATGGCCACGAGGGGGCTCCCGAACCCCAGCCTTGCCGGCTGCTGTCACGGGGGGGGGGGGGGGGGGACCGCGCGCAGCAGGAGGCCGCACAGGGGTCCCGCGGTCCGACCCGGTCCGCATCGCCCTGGCAAGCCCCAATGATGAAAGACTCCATATAATTCCGGAAGGAGATACAGTGAGGAAAACCACACCCATTCACAATTATGCGAAATGTAAGAAGATTAGAGAAAAGAGTGAAGGCTGAGAAAGTGTCAGCAAAAGAGCAGGTCCCCCGAAACGGAGGAAGAGTTACCGCGACACGACGGTGGGGGTTTTAAAGTATCAAAGACAAAGAGCTTGGCACCTACGACCTAATGTCCAGCAAACTTTCACTCAAATGTCAGGGTGCAGCCCTGGCCGGTGCGCTCAGTGGTTAGAGCGTCCATCTGCTCACCGAAAGGTCTCGGGTTCGACTCCCGGTCAAGGGCACCTACCTGGGTTGCAGGTTCCATCCCCCGCCCCAGCTGGGGCTCGTGCGGGAAGCAGCCAATGGATGTGTCGCTCTCACATTGATGCTTCTCTCTCTCTCCTTTTCACTCTCTCTCTCTAAAAAAAAAAAAAAAAAAAAAAAAAAAAAAATTAATGGAAAAAGTATCCTTGGGGGATAGTAACAAAAAAATATCCTTGGATTAACAAAAACACAACGAACATTTTTACGCAAAAGAGGCCTCAGAACCCTTGCTGGACAGAGCCCCACACGGCCAGCACCCGGGAGGGTTCTCGCCAACAGGAGACGCTGGGAGCTGTTATGAGACATGAAGTCAGGGCGTCAAGTTACTGCTGAAAAAAAGGTAAGATCATCACAATGCGGAACAGAAAACGTCTGCAATGACCCGGCACTAAAATTCCTGAAAATGTCAACACACGGGGTGGGGACAAGGGTGGGATTACCGAGGAACACACTTTGTGCTAACGTGTTTGCCTTGCTAAGAGGACCTGGATATTAGTAAATCCTGTAAATGAAAAGAGGTAATTAAAAATGAGTCTTAAAAACAATCACACGATCCCGGCCGGTTTGGCTCAGCGGTTAGGGCGTCGGCCTGCGGACCAATGAATCGCGGGTTCGATTCCGGTAAAGGGCACGTACCTCGGTTGTAGTTTGTCCCTGGCCCTGGTTGGGTCATGCAGTTGGCAACCAGTCGATGTGGCTCTCTCACGTCGATGTTTCTCTCTGTCTCTTTCTCTCTCTCCCTCCCACTCTATCTAATAATAAGTAGAAAAATATCCTTGGGCGAGGAATAAAAATAAAATAAAAAATAAAAAACAATCACACATTATTACTTTTTAAACCAGCAAAAACCCAAAAATAAAACAACAAAAAAACTCCCAAAATGTATTCGATGGAAAGCAAGAAACGAGGAAGAAAGAAGTGAAAAGAAAATATCCTAAATGAAAAAATAAAACATGGTGCTAGACTAAGACATAATATACTAGTAGGGTCGACACTTTTTAAAAAAAATTTTTTTTCTTCATTGATTTTAGAGAGAGAGGAAGGGAGAGGGAGAGAGAGATAGAAACATCAATGAGAGAGAACATTGGCCGCCTCTTGCATGCCCCCCACTGGGGATCGGGCCCACAACCTGGGCATGTGCCCTGACCAGGAATCGAACCAGCAACCTCTTGGTGCAGGGTCGACGCTCAACCACTGAGCTACACCTGCCAGGCTCATAATGTACTAGTAATTACAAGCAGTATTAATGGCTTAATAAACTAATCAATTAAAAAGTGGATATTCTTATATGGAAATAAAAAACCAAGACCAACTTTATAATCAACACAAAACAGAACAAAACCCAGGGACGTCGAGGACATAAGGACAGAGACGTGCACTAGGAAAATGCGACGGTCCCAGCCAGAGACAGGTGGAGGTGAAAGCTTTGCTTCTGTTATTTTCAGGTTATCACAATGTTAATAAACATCTTTTTTATTTTATTTTCTATAAAATTAATAATTCTTTTATATTCCATATATTTGGTTATTACATTGTTTTTTTATTATTATTTTTATTTTTTTATTAATTTACTTTTGTTACAGATGTTTCTCCTTTTCCCCCATTGACACCCTCCTCCCCCTCCCTCCCTGCCCCGTCCCCAGTTTTGTTGTCCATGTCCATTGGTTATGAGTACATGCGTACAAGTTCTGTGGTTCATCGCTCCCCTCCCCCACCCCCTCTTCTGGCAATTGTCAGTCTGTACCCTACTTCCACGTCTCTGGGACTACCCTGTTCCTCAGACTGTTCTGTTCATTATATTCCAGAAATAAGTGAGATCATATGATATTTGTCTTTCTCTGCTTGGCTTGTTTTGCTTAGGATAATAGTTTCCAGGCCCTCCCATGTCGTTGCAAAGGATAAGAGATTTTTCTTTCTTACAGCTCATAGTATTCCATTGTGTATATGTACCACAGCTTTTTTATACATTCGTCTACTGATGGACACTAGGGCTGTTCCCAGATCTTAGCTACTGTAAATAGCGTTGCTATGAACATGGGGGTACATGTATTTTTTCTGATTGGTGTTTCAGGCTTCTTAGGGTATATTCCTAGAAGTGGGATCACTGGGTCAAATGGCAATTCAATTTTTAATTTTTTGAGGTAACACCATAGTGTTTTCCATAGTGGCTGCACCAGTCTGCACTCCCACCAGCAGTGTACTAGAGTCCCCTTTTCTCCACACCCTCGCCAACACTTGTTGTTTGATGCTTTGTTGATGGCGGCTATTCTGACAGGTGTGAGGTGATACCTCATTGTTGTTTTAATTTGCATCTCTCTGATGATTAGTGAATTAAACATCTTTTTTAGACTAGCTTTAGATTCACAGACAAACTGGGAAGACAGTGGAGACCCCCCCACCTGGTTTCCCTGAGATTAACATCTTCTATCACCATGATGATACACTTGTCAATCAGTGAACTGGTATCGATATATTATTAACTGAAATCTATTGTTTATTCAGATTTCCTTACCTCTCAGCCAGTGTCATTTCCCCTCCTGTTCCAGGACACCACCCAGGGCCCCTGTGACTTCTAGTCATCAATCAGGCTCCTCTGGCTGTGTAGTTTCGGAGACTTTCCTTGTGTTTGAGGACTGGACATTCCCTGGATGGGCAGGGGTTTCCATGGGGTTTGTCTGGTGTTTTGCTCATGATGACATTGGGCTGTGTACATGAATGGTGTGGACATGCTGTCCACGGGGACAGTCACTGTGACGTTGACCTTGATCACCTGGCTGAGGTGTTGTCAGGTTCTCCACTGGATTGTGACTCTTCACCTCTTTGCCCACTGTCGCCTGAAGAAAGTCACTGCACAGCCCACACCTAAGGGATCAAAGATGTGGGCTCTTCTGCAGGGAAGTGGTTCTCGTCTTCATATGTGTATACATACACTTTAAAATCCTCACCCGAGAATGTTTTTTTATTTATCATCTATAGAGTGGGAGGGAGGGACAAAGAGAGACAGAGAAAAACATTGACGTGAGAGGGACACATCAAATGATTGCCTTCCACATGACCCCACCAGGGCCGGGCGAACCACAAGCAAGGTACGTGCCCTTAACTGGAATCAAACCCGTTGCTGATTGGGCCGACCCTCTAACTGATGAGCCACACTGGCCAGGGCCCCATTTATATTTTCATTCCTTGACTCACTTAGGGCAGCGTGGACTCCTGGGCATCTGCTTTGTACCTGGGTTGTTATCCGACGTGACTTAGTTTTGCTGCTCAGGGGTCCAGCTCTGGCTGTGGGAGCTCATGTGTCGGGTCGGTCACAGGGCAGACCTGTGATTAGGCAAGTGCACATGGGCCTCGGTTTCCCATCATGTGCTTGTCCCCAGGCGTGTCCAGGGTCTGGTGAGTCTCGGTGAAGCCTCCCCAGACACTCCTGCGGTGCCCAGGCCCCACGCGATGCCTGTGCAGGTGGGCCGCGTGTTTGGTCTTGTCTCCCTTCCCCCCTGGCATCTCATTTTGTCCTGGTTCCTGGAGGAGGCTTTGGGAGGTGTGGGTGGTGACTGGAGGTGATGTCCCTGTGAGCTTTCCTCCCTGAGGGCTCAGAAACCCGCCTGGTCTGCAGCACGCGCAGTGGCGCAGGACGGCCACCAGGGGGCTCCCGAGCCCGCCCTATGGGCCCTGCAGGGATGGGCGTGTCTGCAGGGGCTGTGGCCACACACCTGGCGCTGCCATATGTGCTCTGAGGTGACACCCAAGATGACCACCTGCCTGGACCTACGGCAACGGAACCTGGGGCAGAAATGCTGACTGTGCTTCAAAATGTCACTCTGTGGGCCATGGGGACGGGCCTTGGGGAGTGTCCCCCACACTGCAGTGATGAACACAGCACCCCACCTGACCAGGGAGCGCAGTGACTCCCCTCAGGCCTCACACCTGAGGCTGGGCTGGATCTGGAGGCGTCAGGACAGCAGACAGCTGTGGACCTGGCACCCGTGTGACCCTCCCTGTCAGGTGATTCTGAGGACCCCAGAGGCTACCTGCATTGAAGGGTGTGGGGCGAGGACAGAATCCAGAACTGCCCACCACCTGGGCCCAGCCCTGGGCCCTAGGCTGAACCGAGACACCACCCAGGTGGTGCGGTCCATGTCACCTGCCCCCTCCCATTTTGCTCTGCCCTTTGCCCTCTGCCGCCACCTGCCCTCTGCTCTCTGCCCCCACCTGCCCCAGCCAGAGGTCTGACAAGAGCCTCCTGCTGACCACAGGCTGTGATGCTGCTGATGACCACACGGGGGCAGCAGAGCTCTGTGTGTGCAGGGTGCTGATGTCCAGCTCAGAGCTGCTGTGCTGGGCGTGGTGGTCAGGAGTGGGCCAGAGGGGATGCCTGCATGGAGGCCAGCTCCAGGTCACCCCACCCCTGTCCCAGGTCACTTGACCTCCGCCCTAGGCTCACCTTGACCCATCTCTACCAGGATGAGCTCACCACATAGGATGGCCATCTGGGGTTCAGGTGGCTGTGCCTGTGATGAGCGTCCACCCTGAGGGCTGTGTGTGGACACCTGGGGGCCCTGGGCCCGTGGACACCTTGGTTGGTGCTTGGGAGACAGCTCGAGGGGACCACATTCCTGGTCCCCTGTCCTGGAGACCTCTATGGTGGGGGTCCCAGTGGGGCAGGAGGAAGGTGCCTGGTGCCTGCCAGGGAAGGAAGCGTGGCCTGGGGGCCACTCAGGCCTCCAGGGGGGATAGTCAGGTGGTGGTGGCCAGGAGAATCCAGGTCCTTAGGCGGCTGACTCACATTCCAGGTTGCAGTGTCTAGGGGACCCCCTGGGGCCGCTCTCAAGCGGTCACCCCTGCATGCAGATGTGGGGCTGGGTACTCACAGGGGCCCAGAGTTTGAGGTGAACATTTGCCATCAGTTTTAGAGCAATTCTGAGAAGTGGTGGCCTTTAGAATTGGCAGGGCTGCTGGTAATGACACTCAGCTAGTTCTGCCTCCGTGACAGGGAGGGTCCTTCAGACCTTCCGAGGACCTTGGAGCTGAGGTCTGGGAATGCATGCTGGTTCTGTATGTCCACACTGAGATCATCCCACACTTAGGGAAACGTGGCAGGAACATGACACTCCTCATTGTCCCTCAGTCTCCACAGGTGGCACCATTGAACTCATGGGCTCCCCCACTCCAGGTGTGTATGTATTTGTTATGGCTCCTGGGACCCCTTGGTGGGAAGAACTGGGAAACACACACCACGTCCAGGTCTGGCTGAGGCTCCCACCTGGCTGGGGTGGGGCCAAGTCTCTGGACAGCAGGTCTGGCAGAGCATGCAATGACACAGAATGGCCACAAGGGGCTCTGTGCTAAGGAAATCCTGTGATGTGCAGGACACAGGAGAAGAATGCGTGTAAAGCGCGCACTCACCGTGTAGGGCATGACAGGGAACGAACGCTCACGCACTGACAGCCCAGCCCGAGACCTACAGTGTTTGGGGCTTGCAGTCCTGCCAAGACGCAAACACCAGTCAGTGGCAGCTCCCAGCCCCCAGATCAGAACCTGAAAGCTCATTGGAAAAAGTGATTTTAGGAACAATCGACCCTCAGAGCCAGGAATTCCACATTTGGGGGTTATCCCCACCTCCGAGAGGGCGGAGTCTCTGAATCATTATGTGGGCTCTTCCGCAGGGAGATTGCTCTCTTCTCTCCACACACAATATAATACATACATATTTACATATATATTTGTAATCCTCACCGGAGCATCTTTTTCCATTAATTTTTTAAAAGATAGAGTGGAAGGGAGGGAGGGAGGTAGAGAAAAACATCAGTGTGAAAGAGGCACATTGACTGGTTGTCTCCCATAGGACCTCTACAGGGATGGGGATGGAACCTGCAACCCAGGTGCGTGCCCTTGACAAAGAATCAAACCCGAGACCCTTGGGTTCGCAGGCTGATGCTCTAAATCATGAGCCACACTGCCAGGATCCCATTTATATCTATCTATCTATCTATCTATCATCTATCTATCTATCTATCTATCTATCTATCTATCTATCATCTATCTACCTACCTATCTATCTATCTATCTCTATCTCTATCTCTATATCTATCTATCACTTATATACATATTTTTTAAAGATATAAGAAAAAAAATTTTTTCTTTATTGATTTTAGAGAGAAAGTAAGGGAGAGGGAAAGAAAGATAGAAACGTCGATGAGAGAGAACATCGATTGGCCACCTCCTGCATGCCCCCCACTGGGGATCAGGCCCACAACCTGGGCATGTGTCCAGCCTGGGAATCAAACCGGCGACTTCTTGGTGCATGAATCGACGCTCAACCACTGAGCCACACTGGCCAGGGCCCCATTTATATTTTCATTCCTTGACTCACTTAGGGCAGCGTGGACTCCTGGGCATCTGCTTTGTACCTGGGTTGTTATCCGACGTGACTTAGTTTTGCTGCTCAGGGGTCCAGCTCTGGCTGTGGGAGCTCATGAGTCGGGTCGGTCACAGGGCAGACCTGTGATTGGGCAAGTGCACATGGGCCTCGGTTTCCCATCATGTGCTTGTCCCCAGGCGTGTCCAGGGTCTGGTGAGTCTCGGTGAAGCCTCCCCAGACACTCCTGCGGTGCACAGGCCCCACGCGATGCCTGTGCAGGTGGGCAGCGTGTTTGGTCTTGTCTCCCTTCCCCCCTGGCATCTCATTTTGTCCTGGTTCCTGGAGGAGGCTTTGGGAGGTGTGGGTGGTGACTGGAGGTGATGTCCCTGTGAGCTTTCCTCCCTGAGGGCTCAGAAACCCGCCTGGTCTGCAGCACTCGCAGTGGCGCAGGACGGCCACCAGGGGGCTCCCGAGCCCGCCCTATGGGCCCTGCAGGGATGGGCGTGTCTGCAGTGGCTGTGGCCACACACCTGGCGCTGCCATATGTGCTCTGAGGTGACACCCAGGATGACCACCTGCCTGGACCTACGGCAATGGAACCTGGGGCAGAAATGCTGACTGTGTTTCAAAATGTCACTCTGTGGGCCATGGGGACGGGCCTTGAGGAGTGTCCCCCAAACTGCAGTGATGAACACAGCACCCCACCTGACCAGGGAGCGCAGTGACTCCCCTCAGGCCTCACACCTGAGGCTGGGCTGGATCTGGAGGCGTCAGGACAGCAGACACAGTTGTGGGCCTGGCCCCCGTGTGACCCTCCCTGTCAGGTGATTCTGAGGACCCCAGAGGCTACCTGCACTGAAGGGTGTGGGGCGAGGACAGAATCCAGAACTGCCCACCACCTGGGCCCAGCCCTGGGCCCGAGGCTGAACCGAGACACCACCCAGGTGGTGCGGTCCATGTCACCTGCCCCCTCCCATTTTGCTCTGCCCTTTGCCCTCTGCCGCCACCTGCCCTCTGCTCTCTGCCCCCACCTGCCTCAGCCAGAGGTCTGACAAGAGCCTCCTGCTGACCACAGGCTGTGATGCTGCTGATGACCACACGGGGGCAGCAGAGCTCTGTGTGTGCAGGGTGCTTATGTCCAGCTCAGAGCTGCTGTGCTGGGCGTGGTGGCCAGGAGTGGGCCAGAGGGGATGCCTGCATGGAGGCCAGCTCCAGGTCACCCACCCCTGTCCCAGGTCACTTGACACCTGCCCCAGGCTCACCTTGACCCCATCTCCGCCAGGCCGAGCTCACCACCTACGATGGCCATCTGGGGTTCAGCTGGCTGTGCCTGTGATGAGCGTCCACCCTGAGGGCTGTGTGTGGAGACCTGGGGGCACTGGGACCCTGGACACCTTGTTTGGTGCTTGGGAGACAGCTCGTGGGGACCACACTCCTGGCCCCCTGTCCTGGAGACCTCTATGGTGGGGGACCCAGTGGGGCAGGAGGAAGGTGCCTGGTGCCTGCTAGGGAAGGAAGCGTGGCCTGGGGGCCACTCAGGCCTCCATGGGGGATGGTCAAGTTGTGGCGGCCAGGAGGGGTCCAGGTCCTTAGGCGGCTGACTCACATTCCAGGTTGCAGTGTCTAGGGGATCCCCTGGGGCCGCTCTCCAGCGGTCACCCCTGCATGCATGTGTGGGGCTGGGTACTCACAGGGGCCCAGAGTTTGAGGTGAACATTTGCCATCGGTTTTAGAGCAATTCTGAGAAGTGGTGGCCTTTAGAATTGGCAGGGCTGCTGGTAATGACACTCAGGTAGTTCTGCCTCCGTGACAGGGAGGGTCCTTCAGACCTTCCGAGGACCTTGGAGCTGAGGTCTGGGAATGCATGCTGGCTCTGTAGGCATTCCTGCCTCCTTGGGGCATTGGCGGGTCACTTGAAGATTAGCTGGAGCCTGGACTCCTCAGGCCCCACCCCTCTATCTCTCCAGCTGGGACTCCAACATCTCACGGGTGGTCCTACTTCCAGAGTCTCCTGTCGGCCTGGCCTGCATGGCGTCCTCCTCTGTTCTTGGCTGTGGGGAGCAGTCAGCCAGCTCTGGTCCCAGCAGGGCAAGATGCCACCTCCTGCCTGGGACACATGGAACCCTCTGAAACGGTTCCTTCTCACAGTCTTAGTGCGATTGAAGGTCCCCCTTCAAGGATGGACCGTGAGGGAGGACAGCCCATGTATGTCCACACTGAGATCATCCCACACTTAGGGAAACGTGGCAGGAACATGACAAACACTCCTCATTGTCCCTCAGTTTCCACAGGTGGCACCATTGAACACATGGGCTCCCCCACTCCAGGTGTGTATGTATTTGTTATGGCTCCTGGGACCCCTTGGTGGGAAGAACTGGGAAACACATGGTTGTGAACACACACACATGCACATGCACACGCACGCGCACGCGTGCACACACACACACACACACACACACACACACACACACACACACACACACACCCCACGTCCAGGTGTGGGTGAGGCCCCCACCTCGCTGGGGTGGGGCCAAGTCTCTGGACACCAGGTCTGGCAGGGCATGCAATGACACAGAATGGCCACAAGGGGCTCTGTGCTAAGGAAATCCTGTGATGTGCAGGACACAGGAGAAGAATGCGTGTAAAGCGCGCACTCACCGTGTAGGGCATGACAGGGAACGAACGCTCACGCACTGACAGCCCAGCCCGAGACCTACAATGTTGGGGGCTTGCAGTCCAGCCAAGACGCAAACACCAGTCAGTGGCAGCTCCCAGCCCCCAGATCAGAACCTGAAAGCTCATTGGAAAAAGTGATTTTAGGAACAATGGACCCTCAGAGCCAGGAATTCCACATTTGGGGGTTATCCCCACCTCCGAGAGGGCGGAGTCTCTGAATCATTATGTGGGCTCTTCCGCAGGGAGATTGCTCTCTTCTCTCCACACACAATATAATACATACATATTTACATATATATTTGTAATCCTCACCGGAGCATCTTTTTCCATTAATTTTTTAAAAGACAGAGTGGAAGGGAGGGAGGGAGGTAGAGAAAAACATCAGTGTGAAAGAGGCACATTGACTGGTTGTCTCCCATAGGACCTCTACCGGGATGGGGATGGAACCTGCAACCCAGGTGCGTGCCCTTGACAAAGAATCTAACCCGAGACCCTTGGGTTCGCAGGCTGACGCTCTAACTCATGAGCCACACTGGCCAGGATCCCATTAATATCTATCTATCTATCTATCTATCTATCATCTATCTATCTATCTATCTATCTATCATCTAATCTATCTATCTATCTATCTATCTATCTATCTATCACTTATATACATATTTTTTAAAGATTTAAGAAAAAAAATTTTTTTCTTTATTGATTTTAGAGAGAAAGTAAGGGAGAGGGAAAGAAAGATAGAAACATTGATGAGAGAACATCGATTGGCCACCTCCTGCATGCCACCCACTGGGGATCAGGCCCACAACCTGGGCATGTGTCCAGCCTGGGAATCAAACCGGTGACCTCTTGGTGCATGAATCGACCCTCAACCACTGAGCCACACTGGCCAGGACCCTATTTATATTTTCATTCCTTGACTCACTTAGGGCAGCGTGGACTCCTGGGCATCTGCTTTGTACCTGGGTTGTTATCCGACGTGACTTAGTTTTGCTGCTCAGGGGTCCAGCTCTGGTTGTGGGAGCTCATGTGTCAGGTCGGTCACAGGGCAGACCTGTGATTGGGCAAGTGCACATGGGCCTCGGTTTCCCATCATGTGATTGTCCCCAGGCGTGTCCAGGGTCTGGTGTTTCTTGGTGAAGCCTCCCCAGACACTCCTGCGGTGCCCAGGCCCCACGCGATGCCTGTGCAGGTGGGCAGCGTGTTTGGTCTTGTCTCCCTTCCCCCCTGGCATCTCATTTTGTCCTGGTTCCTGGAGGAGGCTTTGGGATGTGTGGGTGGTGACTGGAGGTGATGTCCCTGTGAGCTTTCCTCCCTGAGGGCTCAGAAACCCGCCTGGTCTGCAGCACGCGCAGTGGCGCAGGACGGCCACCAGGGGGCTCCCGAGCCCGCCCTATGGGCCCTGCAGGGATGGGCGTGTCTGCAGGGGCTGTGGCCACACACCTGGCGCTGCCATATGTGCTCTGAGGTGACACCCAAGATGACCACCTGCCTGGACCTACGGCAACGGAACCTGGGGCAGAAATGCTGACTGTGCTTCAAAATGTCACTCTGTGGGGCATGGGGACGGGCCTTGGGGAGTGTCCCCCACACTACAGTGATGAACACAGCACCCCACCTGACCAGGGAGCGCAGTGACTCCCCTCAGGCCTCACACCTGAGGCTGGGCTGGATCTGGAGGCGTCAGGACAGCAGACAGCTGTGGACCTGGCACCCGTGTGACCCTCCCTGTCAGGTGATTCTGAGGACCCCAGAGGCTACCTGCATTGAAGGGTGTGGGGCGAGGACAGAATCCAGAACTGCCCACCACCTGGGCCCAGCCCTGGGCCCTAGGCTGAACCGAGACACCACCCAGGTGGTGCGGTCCATGTCACCTGCCCCCTCCCATTTTGCTCTGCCCTTTGCCCTCTGCCGCCACCTGCCCTCTGCTCTCTGCCCCCACCTGCCCCAGCCAGAGGTCTGACAAGAGCCTCCTGCTGACCACAGGCTGTGATGTTGCTGATGACCACACGGGGGCAGCAGAGCTCTGTGTGTGCAGGGTGCTGATGTCCAGCTCAGAGCTGCTGTGCTGGGCGTGGTGGTCAGGAGTGGGCCAGAGGGGATGCCTGCATGGAGGCCAGCTCCAGGTCACCCCACCCCTGTCCCAGGTCACTTGACCTCCGCCCTAGGCTCACCTTGACCCATCTCTACCAGGATGAGCTCACCACATAGGATGGCCATCTGGGGTTCAGGTGGCTGTGCCTGTGATGAGCGTCCACCCTGAGGGCTGTGTGTGGACACCTGGGGGCCCTGGGCCCGTGGACACCTTGGTTGGTGCTTGGGAGACAGCTCGAGGGGACCACATTCCTGGTCCCCTGTCCTGGAGACCTCTATGGTGGGGGTCCCAGTGGGGCAGGAGGAAGGTGCCTGGTGCCTGCCAGGGAAGGAAGCGTGGCCTGGGGGCCACTCAGGCCTCCAGGGGGGATAGTCAGGTGGTGGTGGCCAGGAGAATCCAGGTCCTTAGGCGGCTGACTCACATTCCAGGTTGCAGTGTCTAGGGGACCCCCTGGGGCCGCTCTCAAGCGGTCACCCCTGCATGCAGATGTGGGGCTGGGTACTCACAGGGGCCCAGAGTTTGAGGTGAACATTTGCCATCAGTTTTAGAGCAATTCTGAGAAGTGGTGGCCTTTAGAATTGGCAGGGCTGCTGGTAATGACACTCAGCTAGTTCTGCCTCCGTGACAGGGAGGGTCCTTCAGACCTTCCGAGGACCTTGGAGCTGAGGTCTGGGAATGCATGCTGGTTCTGTATGTCCACACTGAGATCATCCCACACTTAGGGAAACGTGGCAGGAACATGACACTCCTCATTGTCCCTCAGTCTCCACAGGTGGCACCATTGAACTCATGGGCTCCCCCACTCCAGGTGTGTATGTATTTGTTATGGCTCCTGGGACCCCTTGGTGGGAAGAACTGGGAAACACACACCACGTCCAGGTCTGGCTGAGGCTCCCACCTGGCTGGGGTGGGGCCAAGTCTCTGGACAGCAGGTCTGGCAGAGCATGCAATGACACAGAATGGCCACAAGGGGCTCTGTGCTAAGGAAATCCTGTGATGTGCAGGACACAGGAGAAGAATGCGTGTAAAGCGCGCACTCACCGTGTAGGGCATGACAGGGAACGAACGCTCACGCACTGACAGCCCAGCCCGAGACCTACAGTGTTTGGGGCTTGCAGTCCTGCCAAGACGCAAACACCAGTCAGTGGCAGCTCCCAGCCCCCAGATCAGAACCTGAAAGCTCATTGGAAAAAGTGATTTTAGGAACAATCGACCCTCAGAGCCAGGAATTCCACATTTGGGGGTTATCCCCACCTCCGAGAGGGCGGAGTCTCTGAATCATTATGTGGGCTCTTCCGCAGGGAGATTGCTCTCTTCTCTCCACACACAATATAATACATACATATTTACATATATATTTGTAATCCTCACCGGAGCATCTTTTTCCATTAATTTTTTAAAAGATAGAGTGGAAGGGAGGGAGGGAGGTAGAGAAAAACATCAGTGTGAAAGAGGCACATTGACTGGTTGTCTCCCATAGGACCTCTACAGGGATGGGGATGGAACCTGCAACCCAGGTGCGTGCCCTTGACAAAGAATCAAACCCGAGACCCTTGGGTTCGCAGGCTGATGCTCTAAATCATGAGCCACACTGCCAGGATCCCATTTATATCTATCTATCTATCTATCTATCATCTATCTATCTATCTATCTATCTATCTATCTATCTATCATCTATCTACCTACCTATCTATCTATCTATCTCTATCTCTATCTCTATATCTATCTATCACTTATATACATATTTTTTAAAGATATAAGAAAAAAAATTTTTTCTTTATTGATTTTAGAGAGAAAGTAAGGGAGAGGGAAAGAAAGATAGAAACGTCGATGAGAGAGAACATCGATTGGCCACCTCCTGCATGCCCCCCACTGGGGATCAGGCCCACAACCTGGGCATGTGTCCAGCCTGGGAATCAAACCGGCGACTTCTTGGTGCATGAATCGACGCTCAACCACTGAGCCACACTGGCCAGGGCCCCATTTATATTTTCATTCCTTGACTCACTTAGGGCAGCGTGGACTCCTGGGCATCTGCTTTGTACCTGGGTTGTTATCCGACGTGACTTAGTTTTGCTGCTCAGGGGTCCAGCTCTGGCTGTGGGAGCTCATGAGTCGGGTCGGTCACAGGGCAGACCTGTGATTGGGCAAGTGCACATGGGCCTCGGTTTCCCATCATGTGCTTGTCCCCAGGCGTGTCCAGGGTCTGGTGAGTCTCGGTGAAGCCTCCCCAGACACTCCTGCGGTGCACAGGCCCCACGCGATGCCTGTGTAGGTGGGCAGCGTGTTTGGTCTTGTCTCCCTTCCCCCCTGGCATCTCATTTTGTCCTGGTTCCTGGAGGAGGCTTTGGGAGGTGTGGGTGGTGACTGGAGGTGATGTCCCTGTGAGCTTTCCTCCCTGAGGGCTCAGAAACCCGCCTGGTCTGCAGCACTCGCAGTGGCGCAGGACGGCCACCAGGGGGCTCCCGAGCCCGCCCTATGGGCCCTGCAGGGATGGGCGTGTCTGCAGTGGCTGTGGCCACACACCTGGCGCTGCCATATGTGCTCTGAGGTGACACCCAGGATGACCACCTGCCTGGACCTACGGCAATGGAACCTGGGGCAGAAATGCTGACTGTGTTTCAAAATGTCACTCTGTGGGCCATGGGGACGGGCCTTGAGGAGTGTCCCCCAAACTGCAGTGATGAACACAGCACCCCACCTGACCAGGGAGCGCAGTGACTCCCCTCAGGCCTCACACCTGAGGCTGGGCTGGATCTGGAGGCGTCAGGACAGCAGACACAGTTGTGGGCCTGGCCCCCGTGTGACCCTCCCTGTCAGGTGATTCTGAGGACCCCAGAGGCTACCTGCACTGAAGGGTGTGGGGCGAGGACAGAATCCAGAACTGCCCACCACCTGGGCCCAGCCCTGGGCCCGAGGCTGAACCGAGACACCACCCAGGTGGTGCAGTCCATGTCACCTGCCCCCTCCTATTTTGCTCTGCCCTTTGCCCTCTGCCGCCACCTGCCCTCTGCTCTCTGCCCCCACCTGCCCCAGCCAGAGGTCTGACAAGAGCCTCCTGCTGACCACAGGCTGTGATGCTGCTGATGACCACACGGGGGCAGCAGAGCTCTGTGTGTGCAGGGTGCTTATGTCCAGCTCAGAGCTGCTGTGCTGGGCGTGGTGGCCAGGAGTGGGCCAGAGGGGATGCCTGCATGGAGGCCAGCTCCAGGTCACCCACCCCTGTCCCAGGTCACTTGACACCTGCCCCAGGCTCACCTTGACCCCATCTCCGCCAGGCCGAGCTCACCACCTACGATGGCCATCTGGGGTTCAGCTGGCTGTGCCTGTGATGAGCGTCCACCCTGAGGGCTGTGTGTGGAGACCTGGGGGCACTGGGACCCTGGACACCTTGTTTGGTGCTTGGGAGACAGCTCGTGGGGACCACACTCCTGGCCCCCTGTCCTGGAGACCTCTATGGTGGGGGACCCAGTGGGGCAGGAGGAAGGTGCCTGGTGCCTGCTAGGGAAGGAAGCGTGGCCTGGGGGCCACTCAGGCCTCCATGGGGGATGGTCAAGTTGTGGCGGCCAGGAGGGGTCCAGGTCCTTAGGCGGCTGACTCACATTCCAGGTTGCAGTGTCTAGGGGATCCCCTGGGGCCGCTCTCCAGCGGTCACCCCTGCATGCATGTGTGGGGCTGGGTACTCACAGGGGCCCAGAGTTTGAGGTGAACATTTGCCATCAGTGTTAGAGCAATTCTGAGAAGTGGTGGCCTTTAGAATTGGCAGGGCTGCTGGTAATGACACTCAGGTAGTTCTGCCTCCGTGACAGGGAGGGTCCTTCAGACCTTCCGAGGACCTTGGAGCTGAGGTCTGGGAATGCATGCTGGCTCTGTAGGCATTCCTGCCTCCTTGGGGCATTGGCGGGTCACTTGAAGATTAGCTGGAGCCTGGACTCCTCAGGCCCCACCCCTCTATCTCTCCAGCTGGGACTCCAACATCTCACGGGTGGTCCTACTTCCAGAGTCTCCTGTCGGCCTGGCCTGCATGGCGTCCTCCTCTGTTCTTGGCTGTGGGGAGCAGTCAGCCAGCTCTGGTCCCAGCAGGGCAAGATGCCACCTCCTGCCTGGGACACATGGAACCCTCTGAAACGGTTCCTTCTCACAGTCTTAGTGCGATTGAAGGTCCCCCTTCAAGGATGGACCGTGAGGGAGGACAGCCCATGTATGTCCACACTGAGATCATCCCACACTTAGGGAAACGTGGCAGGAACATGACAAACACTCCTCATTGTCCCTCAGTTTCCACAGGTGGCACCATTGAACACATGGGCTCCCCCACTCCAGGTGTGTATGTATTTGTTATGGCTCCTGGGACCCCTTGGTGGGAAGAACTGGGAAACACATGGTTGTGAACACACACACATGCACATGCACACGCACGCGCACGCGTGCACACACACACACACACACACACACACACACACACACACACACACACACACACACCCCACGTCCAGGTGTGGGTGAGGCCCCCACCTCGCTGGGGTGGGGCCAAGTCTCTGGACACCAGGTCTGGCAGGGCATGCAATGACACAGAATGGCCACAAGGGGCTCTGTGCTAAGGAAATCCTGTGATGTGCAGGACACAGGAGAAGAATGCGTGTAAAGCGCGCACTCACCGTGTAGGGCATGACAGGGAACGAACGCTCACGCACTGACAGCCCAGCCCGAGACCTACAATGTTTGGGGCTTGCAGTCCTGCCAAGACGCAAACACCAGTCAGTGGCAGCTCCCAGCCCCCAGATCAGAACCTGAAAGCTCATTGGAAAAAGTGATTTTAGGAACAATGGACCCTCAGAGCCAGGAATTCCACATTTGGGGGTTATCCCCACCTCCGAGAGGGCGGAGTCTCTGAATCATTATGTGGGCTCTTCCGCAGGGAGATTGCTCTCTTCTCTCCACACACAATATAATACATACATATTTACATATATATTTGTAATCCTCACCGGAGCATCTTTTTCCATTAATTTTTTAAAAGACAGAGTGGAAGGGAGGGAGGGAGGTAGAGAAAAACATCAGTGTGAAAGAGGCACATTGACTGGTTGTCTCCCATAGGACCTCTACCGGGATGGGGATGGAACCTGCAACCCAGGTGCGTGCCCTTGACAAAGAATCTAACCCGAGACCCTTGGGTTCGCAGGCTGACGCTCTAACTCATGAGCCACACTGGCCAGGATCCCATTAATATCTATCTATCTATCTATCTATCTATCTATCTATCTATCTATCATCTATCTATCTATCTATCTATCTATCATCTAATCTATCTATCTATCTATCTATCTATCACTTATATACATATTTTTTAAAGATTTAAGAAAAAAAATTTTTTTCTTTATTGATTTTAGAGAGAAAGTAAGGGAGAGGGAAAGAAAGATAGAAACATTGATGAGAGAACATCGATTGGCCACCTCCTGCATGCCACCCACTGGGGATCAGGCCCACAACCTGGGCATGTGTCCAGCCTGGGAATCAAACCGGTGACCTCTTGGTGCATGAATCGACCCTCAACCACTGAGCCACACTGGCCAGGACCCTATTTATATTTTCATTCCTTGACTCACTTAGGGCAGCGTGGACTCCTGGGCATCTGCTTTGTACCTGGGTTGTTATCCGACGTGACTTAGTTTTGCTGCTCAGGGGTCCAGCTCTGGTTGTGGGAGCTCATGTGTCAGGTCGGTCACAGGGCAGACCTGTGATTGGGCAAGTGCACATGGGCCTCGGTTTCCCATCATGTGATTGTCCCCAGGCGTGTCCAGGGTCTGGTGTTTCTTGGTGAAGCCTCCCCAGACACTCCTGCGGTGCCCAGGCCCCACGCGATGCCTGTGCAGGTGGGCAGCGTGTTTGGTCTTGTCTCCCTTCCCCCCTGGCATCTCATTTTGTCCTGGTTCCTGGAGGAGGCTTTGGGATGTGTGGGTGGTGACTGGAGGTGATGTCCCTGTGAGCTTTCCTCCCTGAGGGCTCAGAAACCCGCCTGGTCTGCAGCACGCGCAGTGGCGCAGGACGGCCACCAGGGGGCTCCCGAGCCCGCCCTATGGGCCCTGCAGGGATGGGCGTGTCTGCAGGGGCTGTGGCCACACACCTGGCGCTGCCATATGTGCTCTGAGGTGACACCCAGGATGATCACCTGCCTGGACATACGGCAATGGAACCTGGGGCAGAAATGCTGACTGTGCTTCAAAATGTCATTCTGTGGGGCATGGGGACGGGCTTTGTGGAGTGTCCCCCTAACTGCAGTGATGAACACAGCACCCCACCTGACCAGGGAGCGCAGTGACTCCCCTCAGGCCTCACACCTGGGGCTGGGCTGGATCTGGAGGCGTCAGGACAGCAGACACAGTTGTGGGCCTGGCACCCGTGTGACCCTCCCTGTCAGGTGATTCTGAGGACCCCAGAGGCTACCTGCACTGAAGGGTGTGGGGCGAGGACAGAATCCATAACTGCCCATCCTGCAGCTCCAGTTGTGAAATCGGTTAGCCCGCGGTACTTATACAGAACTGCCCGTCCACTGGGCCCAGCCCTGGGTCCCAGGCTGAACCCAGACACCACCCCAAGTGCTGCGGTCCATGTCACCCGCCCCCTCCCATTTCACTCTGACCTTTGCTCTCTGCCCTCTGCTCCCGCATGCCCTCTCCCCACTGCCCTCTGCTCTCTGCCCCCACCTGCCTCAGCCAGAGGTCTGACAAGAGCCTCCTGCTGACCACAGGCTGTGATGCTGCTGATGACCACACGGGGGCAGCAGAGCTCTGTGTGTGCAGGGTGCTGATGTCCAGCTCTGAGCTGCTGTGCTGGGCGTGGTGGCCAGGAGTGGGCCAGAGGGGATGCTTGCATGGAGGCTAGCTCCAGGTCACCCCACCCCTGTCCCAGGTTACTTGACCTTCGCCCTAGGCTCACCTTGACCCATCTCCGCCAGGATGAGCTCACCACATAGGATGGCCATCTGGGGTTCAGCTGGCTGTGCCTGTGATGAGCGTCCACCCTGAGGGCAGTGTGTGGAGACCTGGGGGCCCTGGGCCCCTGGACACCTTGGTTGGTGCTTGGGAGACAGCTCGAGGGGACCACACTCCTGGTCCCCTGTCCTGGAAACCTCTATGGTGGGGGTCCCAGTGGGGCAGGAGGAAGGTGCCTGGTGCCTGCCAGGGAAGGAAGCGTGGCCTGGGGGCCACTCAGGCCTCCAGGGGGGATGGTCAGGTGGTGGCGGCCAGGAGGAGTTCAGGTCCTTAGGCGGCTGACTCACATTCCAGGTTGCAGTGTCTAGGGAACCTCCAGAGGGCGCTTTTGAGTGGTCACCCCTGCATGCAGGTGTGGGGCTGGGTACTCACAGGCGCCCAGAGTTTGAAGTGAACATTTGCCATCAATTTTAGAGCAATTCTGAGGAGTAGTGGCCTTTACAATTGGCAGGGCTACTGGTAATGACACTCAGCTAGTTCTGCGTCCGTTACAGGGAAGCCTCCCCGACGCTCCTGCTGTGCGCGGACCCCAGGTCGGCTGTGCGGGTCTGCCGCCTGCTTGGTCTTCTCTCCGTCTGGCTCCTCATTTTCTTCGGATCATTCCCCTTTTTCTGACACACCGTTTGTTGGTATGAAATGTCGCATTTTGTCCCGATTCCTGTAGGTCCCTTGATGGCGCTTGGGTAGGTGGTGGTGGGTGAACACAGTTGGCGAGTGACTGGAGGCGCCCTCCCTGTGACGTCTCTGCCTGGGTCTTGGAAACCACCTGGTCTGGTGCGTGTGCAATGGCCCAGGAAGGCCACCAGGGGGCTCCCGAGCCTGCTCCGTGGTCACGGGGATGGGAAGGATCTGCAGGGCCGGTGACTGCACCGGAGGGCCTGCCACTCTGACCTGAGCCCACTGAGCCTTGACTGGCCCCCACGACTGAGCCTGCCCCTGCCCTGTGTCCGGCCACTGCACTTCTGTCTGGATGCTTCTAAACCCTGTGTTCATTTCAAAATAATCAGGCACTGCGTTTATTTTCATTTAGTGTTAAGAGCTGAATGGTGTTCCTAAATCCGTGTGTTGAAGTCCTAACCCCCAGGACATCAGAATGTGTCTGTATATGGAGATGGGGCCTTAAAGAAGTCATCAAGGTAAATGAGATCACTAGATGGACCCTGATCCCAAATGAGTCATGACCTTACAGGGAGAGGAGATGAGGACCAGACACGCACAGAGAGGTGACCAGGTGAGGACACCGGGAGGAGATGGTCGCCTACACGCCAAGGAGAGGAGCCAGCCCGGCGACACCTGATCTGGGACTCAGCCTCAGGACCTGGACAACAGGCTTCTGTCTCAGCTGCCCAGGAGGTGGCGCTGCCTCCCGCCGCCTGCACTGCCGGATACGTCCTCCTCCTTGCGGTTTTGGGGATTTTGAAGATGATGAGCTGGGACTTCATCACTGTTTGAAAATTCCCAGTCACTGCCTCTCCTCACCCCTATAGTTCTTCTTTTGGAAGAAAAGTCCCCGTGCGGTGTTTTCTTGCTGTAGTGTCCCGGCCACTTAATGTCACTGCTGTGCTTGCTCTGTGCCTAGCTCCTATGCTGCGCCTGGCGCCTTTCTGTCCGTCTCAGGGACTGTCCCTTCAGCTGCGTGCCCTGCGCGCCTGCCTCAGCATTTCTGAGTCCAGCGTCAAATACACATTTTCCAGAAGTTCTTTTCAAGTCTATTGGTCCATTTAAAAATGTCTTACTTCCTTGCATCAGTGAGCAGTTTAACAACAAACCTAAACACATACATTGCATGTTCCATATCTGAGGATCCTAACGGGTTCTCCCCAAGGATCTGAGACCCTCCTGGCACTGACGCTTGCTCGTGGTGGCGTCCTGTTTTTTTCCATCATGATTTTCTTGGTTCGTGGACTGCGTTGCTCAGACCGCCATCTGCGCACACTCTTTGAGGCTTGCGACTCGGGGATGGCAGAACTGCGATGGCGCAGGGTGGCCACCAGGGGGCTCCTAAGCCTGTTCTGTGGGCTGATCCCAGCGAGTCCTGGCTTCACATCTGGTGTTGCCAATTGTCTCCCTCCTGGACACCCAGCCCAACTGCCTGTCAGGACCTACTGCATCTGGACCTGGGACAGGAATGCTGAGTGGATCCGGGGATATCACTCTGTGGGCCATGGGGATGGGCCTTGGGGACTGTCCCCCAAACTGTAGTGATGAACACAGCACCCACCTGACCAGGGAGCGCAGTGACTCCCCTCAGGCCTCACACCTGAGGCTGGGCTGGATCTGGAGGCGTCAGGACAGCAGACACAGTTGTGGGCCTGGCACCCGTGTGACCCTCCCTGTCAGGTGATTCTGAGGACCCCAGAGGCTACCTGCACTGAAGGGTGTGGGATGAGGACAGAATCCAGAACTGCCCACCAGCTGAGCTCAGCCCTGGGCCCCAGGCTGAACCCAGACCCCACCCCAGGTGGTGCGGTCCATGTCACCTGCCCCCTCTCCTTTCACTCTGCCCTTTGCCCTCTGCCCTCTGCCCCCACATGCCCTCTCCCCACTGCCCTCTGCTCTCTGCCCCCACCTGCCCCAGCCAGAGGTCTGACAAGAGCCTCCTGCTGACCACAGGCTGTGATGCTGCTGATGACCACACGGGGCAGCAGAGCTCTGTGTGTGCAGGGTGCTTATGTCCAGCTCAGAGCTGCTGTGCTGGGCGTGGTAGCCAGGAGTGGGCCAGAGGGGATGCTTGCATGGAGGCCAGCTCCAGTCACCCAACCCCTGTCTCAGGTCACTTGACCTCCGCCCCAGGCTCACCTTGACCCGTCTCTGCCAGGCTGAGCTCACCACATAGGATGGCCATCTGGGGTTCAGTTGGCTGTGCCTGTGATGAGCGTCCACCCTGAGGGCAGTGTGTGGAGACCTGGGGGCCCTGGGCCCCTGGACACCTTGGTTGGTGCTTGGGAGACAGCTGGAGGGGACCACACTCCTGGCCCCCTGTCCTGGAGACCTCTATGGTGGGGGTCCCAGTGGGGCAGGAGGAAGGTGCCTGGTGCCTGCCAGGGAAGGAAGCGTGGCCTGGGCCCTTTTAGGCCTCCAGGGGGGATGGTCAGGTGGTGGTGGCCAGGAGGGGTCCAGGTCCTTAGGTGACAGGTGGATCCACATTCCAGGTTGCAGGGTCTATGGGATCCCCTCACACCCTCAGGAGATTCTTCTCAAGTGGTCACACCTGTACCCACATGGTAGCCTGTGTCTGTGGCCTATGTGAGTTTGTACACCTGCCAGGTAGTGTTCTAAATCCGTGGGAGTTTTTCAGGTCATCCCGGTTGCTATGTGTCCCTGGGACTGCCCTCTCTTCCCTGGTTCCACCCTGGACGGACACAGAGCCTGTCAGCCCAGTATTTGCTGGTTTGCTGTGTTGCGCAGTGTCAGCCACATCCTGACCTGCAGGCCACCTCTTCTGCCGAAGGGGCTGCAGTGACCTCAGCATTAAAGCACACGAGGAATGGCATTTTGGGAATTTTGTTCTCACCAACAGAGCAGAGCTGACCCCCTGAACTGCTGTCCTGGTGAAAACCCCTGAAAATACTGGACTTAAATGCAAAATTACCCTTTTCTTTGGCAAGGTGACGTGTGAGAAAAGAAGGGCCATGGATGTCCCTGGCTACTGCCATGGGCCGGGTCCATGGAACAGCAGGACCACAGGCTCCTCACGGGAGAGGGGTGGCTGTGGGCCTCCAGGTGCAGCACCCACGGGGCCAGGCTCTGCATGTGGGGAAGTTTGCAATCCTCCTGGGGGGCCTGCACACCCACTGTAAGACGAGGGCTCTGCTGAATCCTACGCACAGATGACCAGGAGCGGGGAGAGGCTGGGGATGGAGGAGACTACCTACCAGGGGGCAGAGGCTCAGAGTCGGCACCTCCAATCCTTCTGCTCAAGACTGCCTGCTTCTCTGGGACTCCTCACCTAGTGCCTCCTGCTCGCCTGCCCCCATCTCCTCCCCTCCCCCACCCTCCCCACCCCCATCTCCTCCCCTTCCCCATCTCCCTACACCCGCTCCTGTCTGTCCCTCATGGCTTTCCCACTTCCTACTCATTGGCCCCTCTGGGTCCCCCTTTCCCCTGACCCCACCCCACCTCTCTCCTGTTCCCAGTTCTTCCCTGCCCCTCCTGTCCTGCCTTCTGGGGGTCAGAGACACCCCCAGCTCTCAAAGTGCCATGAGTGTTGAGTGTGGGTTGGGCTGGGAGGCTGTTCCCGAGACCCCACTGGATGCATGACACCCTCCCCCACAGTCCAGTTATGTTTCAGAAGGTAATGTGTGGCCCGTGCAGAAGGACAGAGGTGGCCCCTCTGCCCAGCGTCCTGTCCCCAGCAGGAACCTTCCCAGGTCTGCCAGCCCAGGCTCCAGGGACCTCACCCCTATACTTCAGCCAAGGTCAACGCCACGTGGGCTTGTTTGCAGCACAGGCCTGGTGCCCTGTCAGCCCCCAGGGACCCCCAGGCCCTCGGAGACCTGCATCTGAGGCCTCGGGTTCACAGTGTCGGAGTGGTGCTCTGCTGCCCGGTGTTCCCACTCACCAGCCTGCTCCCCCTCCATGAGTCCCCCCCCCCCCAGATCCCTGGAGCTCCTTGCCGTGCGTGGCTGCCCTGCTCCACCCAGGGTTTTCTCTTAGAGAAAAAAACCCTTTTCATTGTGAAATGTCACATTCTGACAGAAAAGTGCCCAAACCAAGATACACAGCCCAAGAGCCACCAAAAGCACCTTTGCACCCCCCAAGCTGAGCCAGTCCTCCATGGGTCCTTAACCCAAGGCACCCCGAGTGCCCCGGAGTGTGGGAGACACGAGGCCCAGGGTGCAGCTCAGCCTCTGCTGCGGGGCGGCCCTCGGGGGTCAGGACTGCCTTCGCTATGGCAGCAAGACCAGACGCGGGGGCACGGCCAGCATGTTGGCTGTGACCAGCAGGGTTCCCGGCGAGTGTCCAGGCTGCCGAGGGCTCCGCAGGAGGGGACAGGGGGCTGTGGTGAGCACAGCTGCACCTGCTGCCCTCAGCTGGGCCCTCACAGCTCCATGCGTGGACCCTGCCTGAGGTCCCTCCGCAGCCAGTGGGAGCCAGGGGCCCAGGTGGCTGGGGGTGGCTGAGGAGGGAGGAGGCAGGGCCTGGCCAGGCTTCACCCCAGACCACTGGAGGTCATGTACAGCCTGGGTTCTAGAAACATTCTCCGGGTTGCAGATGAAAGTCAAGCGGCTGGGAGGCCTGCAGGGAGGGGTCAGAGTAGGGTCCGTTGAGAGGGGACAGACCCAGGCAGCTGGACTGTGGGCCCTGTGTTCCTGGCCTAATGGTGCAGGGTGGGGCCTCAGAGAGGCTGCCAGCCAGCTGCCTGAGGTGTGTGTGAGTGAGTGGGTGTGTGTGTGAGTGTGTATGTGAGTGTGTTTGGGTGTGTGTGAGCATGTGAGTGTGTGTGACTGAGTGTGCATGTGTGTGAGTGAGTGTGTGTATGTGAGTGTGTGGGGTGTGTGTGTGAGTGAGTGATGTGGGGTATGTGTGAGTGATGTGTGTGTGTGTGAGTGTGTTTGTGAGTGATGTGGGGGTGTGTTCATGGCCTGAGCCACTTGTTGCCCTCCTGCCTTGTAATCACACATACCCCACTGTTGGGCAAGTGCACAGGTGGCCGAGGGTCTCTGGGTATGGGGTGTGCACACCCTGTGTGTCTGTGACCCCAGCCCCAGGCTCAGCCAGACGCAGGTGTGTCCCTTTCTGGCTGTGCTGTCCCGGGGTCACTGAGTCCCCAGAGTAAAGCACTGAGGACAGGCCTGGAGGTTGCTGGGCTGGTAGAGTCTCCCTTGCTCTTCAGAAATCCCCACTGGGCCCACGCAGCCCCATTCCCCCTGTGTGCCTCTGGGGGTGACAGTCTTGGAGAGCATGTGTGAGCCGTGTGAGTCATGTGAGCCCATGTGTGCTGTGTGATCCTGTGTGTGCCCCATGTGAGCCCGTGTGTGCTGTGTGATCCTGTGTGTGCCCCATGTGAGCCCGTGTGTGCTGTGTGATCCTGTGTGTACCCATGTGAGCCCGTGTGTGCTGTGTGATCCTGTGTGTGCCCCATGTGAGCCCGTGTGTGCTGTGTGATCCTGTGTGTACCCATGTGAGCCCGTGTGTGCTGTGTGATCCTGTGTGTACCCATGTGAGCTCATGTGTGCTTTGTGATCCAGTGTGTGTTATGTGATCTTGTGTGTTCTGTGTGAGCTCATGTGTGCTCTGTGATCCCATGTGTGCTGTGTGATCCTATGTGTGCTGTGTGAGCCCATGAGTGCTGTGTGAGCCCATGTGTGCTGTGTGAGCCCATGGGTGCTGTGTGAGCCCATGACTGCTGTGTGAGCCCATGAGTGCTGTGTGAGCCCATGTGTGTTGTGTGAGCCCATGAGTGCTGTGTGAGCCTGTGTCTGTTGTGTGAGCCCAAATGTGCTGTGTGAGCCTGTGTCTGTTGTATGAGCCCATGAGTGCTGTGTGAGCCTGTGTCTGTTGTGTGAGCCCATGAGTGCTGTGTGAGCCTGTGTCTGTTGTGTGAGCCCATGAGTGCTGTGTGAGCCTGTGTCTGTTGTGTGAGCCCATGTGTACTGTGTGAGCCTGTGTCTGTTGTGTGAGCCCATGTGTGCTGTGTGAGCCCATGAGTGCTGTGTGAGCCCATGAGTGCTGTGTGAGCCTATGAGTGCTGTGTGAGCCCATGTGTGCTGTGTGAGCCCATGTGTGCTGTGTGAGCCCATGAGTGCTGTGTGAGCCTGTGTCTGTTGTGTGAGCCCATGAGTGCTGTGTGAGCCTATGAGTGCTGTGTGAGCCCATGTGTGCTGTGTGAGCCTGTGTCTGTTGTGTGAGCCCATGAGTGCTGTGTGAGCTCATGTGTGCTGTGTGAGCCCATGTGTGCTGTGTGAGCCTGTGTCTGTTGTGTGAGCCCATGTGTGCTGTGTGAGCCTGTGTCTGTTGTATGAGCCCATGAGTGCTGTGTGAGCCTGTGTCTGTTGTGTGAGCCCATGAGTGCTGTGTGAGCCTGTGTCTGTTGTGTGAGCCCATGTGTGCTGTGTGAGCCTGTGTCTGTTGTGTGAGCCCATGAGTGCTGTGTGAGCCTGTGTCTGTTGTGTGAGCCCATGTGTGCTGTGTGAGCCTGTGTCTGTTGTGTGAGCCCATGAGTGCTGTGTGAGCCTGTGTCTGTTGTGTGAGCCCATGAGTGCTGTGTGAGCCTGTGTCTGTTGTGTGAGCCCATGAGTGCTGTGTGAGCCTGTGTCTGTTGTGTGAGCCCATGTGTGCTGTGTGAGCCTGTGTCTGTTGTGTGAGCCCATGTGTGCTGTGTGAGCCCTTGAGTGCTGTGTGAGCCTATGAGTGCTGTGTGAGCCCATGTGTGTTGTGTGAGCCCATGAGTGCTGTGTGAGCCTGTGTCTGTTGTGTGAGCCCAAATGTGCTGTGTGAGCCTGTGTCTGTTGTATGAGCCCATGAGTGCTGTGTGAGCCTGTGTCTGTTGTGTGAGCCCATGAGTGCTGTGTGAGCCCATGTGTGCTGTGTGAGCCCATGAGTGCTGTGTGAGCCTATGAGTGCTGTGTGAGCCCATGTGTGCTGTGTGAGCCTGTGTCTGTTGTGTGAGCCCATGTGTGCTGTGTGAGCCTGTGTCTGTTGTGTGAGCCCATGAGTGCTGTGTGAGCCTGTGTCTGTTGTGTGAGCCCAAATGTGCTGTGTGAGCCTGTGTCTGTTGTATGAGCCCATGAGTGCTGTGTGAGCCTGTGTCTGTTGTGTGAGCCCATGAGTGCTGTGTGAGCCCATGTGTGCTGTGTGAGCCCATGAGTGCTGTGTGAGCCCATGTGTGCTGTGTGAGCCTGTGTCTGTTGTGTGAGCCCATGTGTGCTGTGTGAGCCTGTGTCTGTTGTGTGAGCCCATGAGTGCTGTGTGAGCCTGTGTCTGTTGTGTGAGCCCATGAGTGCTGTGTGAGCCTGTGTCTGTTGTGTGAGCCCATGTGTGCTGTGTGAGCCTGTGTCTGTTGTGTGAGCCCATGTGTGCTGTGTGAGCCTGTGTCTGTTGTGTGAGCCCATGTGTGCTGTGTGAGCCTGTGTCTGTTGTGTGAGCCCATGTGTGCTGTGTGAGCCTGTGTCTGTTGTGTGAGCCCATGAGTGCTGTATGAACCTGTGTCTGTTGTGTGAGCCCATGAGTGCTGTATGAGCCTGTGTCTGTTGTGTGAGCCCATGTGTGCTGTGTGAGCCTGTGTCTGTTGTGTGAGCCCATGAGTGCTGTGTGAGCCTGTGTCTGTTGTGTGAGCCCATGTGTGCTGTGTGAGCCTGTGTCTGTTGTGTGAGCCCATGAGTGCTGTATGAGCCTGTGTCTGTTGTGTAAGCCCATGAGTGCTGTGTGAGCCTGTGTCTGTTGTGTGAGCCCATGAGTGCTGTGTGAGCCTGTGTCTGTTGTGTGAGCCCATGAGTGCTGTATGAACCTGTGTCTGTTGTGTGAGCCCATGAGTGCTGTATGAGCCTGTGTCTGTTGTGTGAGCCCATGAGTGCTGTATGAGCCTGTGTCTGTTGTGTGAGCCCATGAGTGCTGTATGAGCCTGTGTCTGTTGTGTGAGCCCATGTGTGCTGTGTGAGCCTGTGTCTGTTGTGTGAGCCCATGAGTGCTGTGTGAGCCTGTGTCTGTTGTGTGAGCCCATGTGTGCTGTGTGAGCCTGTGTCTGTTGTGTGAGCCCATGAGTGCTGTGTGAGCCTGTGTCTGTTGTGTGAGCCCATGAGTGCTGTGTGAGCCTGTGTCTGTTGTGTGAGCCCATGTGTGCTGTGTGAGCCTGTGTCTGTTGTGTGAGCCCATGAGTGCTGTGTGAGCCTGTGTCTGTTGTGTGAGCCCATGTGTGCTGTGTGAGCCTGTGTGTACCCGTGGGACTCATGAGTGTGGTGGAGTGTGTGCTTCCAGCTCCATGTGAGTTTCTGAAGGTTGTGTGCCTGAGTGTGTGTTAGTCCAGACAGTGTCCACATGGCTGTGTTGAGTGTGAGCCTCTGAGAGTGTGTGTGTGGCTGAGAGGATGTCTGTGTGATTGTGTCTCTGAATGTCTGTGTGTTGTCTTTCTGTGTGTCTGTGTGTACTTGTGTCCTGTGTGTGTCTGTGTTCTGTGTGATTGTGTCTTTGTGTGTGTCTGTGTCTCTGTGTGTGTCTGTGTGATTGTGTCTCTCTGTGTGTATCTCTGTGTAGTGTCTGTGTACCTGTGTTCTGTGTAATTGTGTCTCTGTGTGTGTTTGTGTGTATCTGTGTTCTGTGTAATTGTGTCTCTGTGTGTGTCTGTGTGTATCTGTGTTCTGTGTGATTGTGTCTCTGTGTCTCTGTGTGTGTCTGTGTTCTGTGTGACTTTGTCTCTCTGTGTGTATCTCTGTGTCTCTCTGTGTATCTGTATGTATCTGAGTTCTGTATGAATGTGTCTCTCTCTGTGTATCTCTGTGTCTCTGTGTGTGTCTGTGTTCTGTGTGATTGGGTCTCTGTGTGTATCTCTGTGTCTGTGTCTCTGTGTGTGTCTGTGTTCTGTGTGATTGGGTCTCTGTGTGTATTTCTGTGTCTGTGTCTCTGTGTGTGTCTGTGTGATTATGTCTCTGTGTATCTCTGTGTCTGTGTCTCTGTGTGTGTCTGTGTTCTGTGTGATTATGTCTCTGTGTGTATCTCTGTGTCTGTGTCTCTGTGTGTGTCTGTGTTCTGTGTGATTGTGTCTCTGTGTGTATCTCTGTGTCTGTGTCTCTGTGTGTGTCTGTGTTCTGTGTGATTATGTCTCTGTGTGTATCTCAGTGTGTCTATGTCTCTGTGTGTATATCTGTGTGTGTCTGTGTCTCTGTGTATTTGTCTCTGTGTGTGTGTCTGTGTCCTGTGTGATTGTCTTTCTCTGAATATCTGTGTGTGTCTGTTCATGTCTCCATGTAACTATGAGTCTGCATGACCATGTGTGGGAGACTGTGTGTGTAAGGAAGTTCCACCTCACAGACCCCTGTCACCCTGGCCATAACCTGGGGTCCTCCTGAAAACCCTCCCTTAAATTTCAGAGCCTTCCATGGAGGGCTGAGGCCTAGCTGGAGGTGGGCGCAGGCACTGGCCTGTTTCTGGGCAGTTGGGAGTGGGGAGGGCCTGCCTGGCCCAGGACACTCCTGGACCATGTCCCCAGACATGGGCACCCTTAGGGCTGCCTGTCACCATGGCCACCACACCCTTGCTGGTCCTCCAGGGTTTCAGTGTGCAAGGTGGGGTCCCACAGGGGCCTCCACAGCCCACTTAAGACAAGGAGCAAGTTTGCCCTAGGGTGGCCATTTGGGGCCTGGGGTGGAGGGGGGCTGGGAGCCCCCTGAGGGCTGCAGCCAGAAGGTGTGCAGGTTGGCAGTGGAGCAAGCAGCTCTTGTCCTGGGTACAGCAGGGACAGGTTTGGTGGCAGGATGGGCTGTGAAGGGCAGTGCAGACTGGAGTGCGAGATGGGTGAAATTTGGCTGTTGGCCAGGGCTTTGCTCCCTGGTTGTCTACAAAGTCCACTTCCCAGGGTGCTGGGAGACCCTGCTCATGGGAGCGGTGCCTCATCTCCCTCCTAGGAAGCCCCCCACCAGGCAGCCTTCGGGGGGCCTGGTCACTCTGGGCTTGGCCACAGCACAGGCCTGGTCACCTGTGTGTGGGGGGTGGCCACAGTAGGGTGAGAATAGTCAGGAATCCTCCCAAACAGCTGGCCTCAGCCCCTCCCCCACCAATGCAAATGCCCACGGTTTCTGGCTCAGCTGTTTTGGTCTCAGGGGTGAATGGGGCTTTCCACCCTGGCCCGCATCTGCTCTGCGGTTCCTGTCCTTGGTGTTTTTAGAAATATTTGCAAGTGTGTGTTTGTGCCTGTGTGTAGTGTGGGGGAGGGAACGAGCTGGCCCTTGGGCCTTGTTTTTCAGACTGCGCGTGGGGGGAGGGGAGCTGTGCGTCCAGCCCCACCGTGGCAGTGAGGGTCCTGGGGGCCCCAGGCTGTGTGACCCCACCCTGAACCGTGTGTGGACCCCAAGCACGGGTCATGTCCTTGTCGGGAGGCCCTGGACAGTTGAGACACCCATCCTGAGTGTGGTCTAGTGTCCTACCAGACAGAACCTTCCAGAACCACAGTCCCTGGGCTGAGGGGACAGATGGAAAGTGGGGCTCAGTGATGAGCAGGGACTTGTCCACAGTCACATATTCATGTGTGTGCACACACAACACACAATCACACACGTGTGCCTATGCTGTGGCCCCAGCACTGGCTGCCCAGGTGACAAGAGCTGACCCTCGCCTGTGCTCTGTGTGGCCACACAGCCCTGTCATTGTGCCCTCACAACTTTGCCATCAGCTCTGGGCACAGCGATGCCCACTGGGCCAGCCTTCTCTGACTCCATTAGAGAGCTCAGACTCCACAATACCCCACTGTGCATGTGAGTGCAAGCACACAAGTGAGTAGAGGCCAGTGGAGTGAATATGACCCGTGGGTGTGTATGTGTGTATACAAATGTGTGCACACAAGTGTGTAGGTGTATGGTGTATGTAGAGATGTGTGCACAGGTGTGTGTACAGATGTGGGCAGTATGCATAGTGTGTATAGGTTTGTGGTGTGTGTAGGTTTGTGTACAGATGTGTGTATAGGTGTGTACAGCGTGTTTGGTGTAGTGTGTACAGAGTGTGGTGTGTGTAGGTGTGTGGTGTGTGTACAGATGTGTGTACAGGTAGGTGTAGTGTGTGTGCTGTGTGGAGGTGTGTAATTGTGTGGTGTGTTTAGGTATGTGTACATATGTATGTACAGATATGTGCAGTGTGTGGTATGTGTAGGTGTGTGTAGAGATGTGTGTACAGGTGTGTACAGTGTGTGTAGTGTGTGTGTTGTGTGTAGATGTGTAATGTGTGTGGTGTGTTTAGGTGTGTGTACATATGTATGCACAGATATGTGCAGTGTGTGGTATGTGTAGGTGTGTGTAGAGATGTGTGTACAGGTGTGTACAGTGTGTGTAGTGTGTGTGCTGTGTGTAGATGTGTAATGTATGTGGTGAGTTTAGGTGTGTGTATAGGTATGTGCAATGTATGTGGTGTATGTAGGTGTATAGTGTGTGTGATGTGTACAGATGTGTATATAGGTATGTGCAGTGTGTGGTATGTGTAGGTGTGTAGTGTGTAGGTGTGTGTGGTGTGTCAATGTGTGTACAGATTTGTGTGCAGTGTGAGTAGGTGTAGTGTGTGTGCTGTATATAGGTATGAAGTGTGTGTGGTGTGTGTAGGTGTGTAGTGTGTACATATGTGTATACTGGTATGTGTAGTGTGTGTGGTATGTGTAGGTGTGTGTACAGATATGTGTATAAGTATGTGTTATGTGTATGGTATTTGTAACTGTGTAGTGTGTGTGGTGTATATAGGTGTGTAGTGTATAGGTGTATGTGGTGTGTGTACAGATGTCTGCACAGGTAGGTGTAGTGTGTGCAGTGTGTATGCTGTGTGTAATTTGTGTGATGTGTATAAGTGAGTAGTGTGTAGGTGTGTGTGGTGTGTATAGGTGTATGTACAGATGGGTATACAGGTGTGTGCAGTGTATGGTGTGTAGTGTGTAGGCATGTAATGTGTAGGTGTGTGTACAGATGTGTGTATAGTTGTGTGTAGGTGTGTATAGGTGTACAGAGGGGGCTCCTAGGAGACCCATACAGCTCCTCCCATTCTTTCAGGCTTGGCTTGTCATCACCCCCCAGGACAAGACCACCATCCCTGCTCCAGGCCCTCCTGGTTCTCTGCATGCAGTGACCCACCATTCCCCTGGGCAGTGACAGGACCAGGAGGGTGTGGCCTGTGCCCCCAGCACAGCTGGCACCAATGCATGTTCATGATGTGAGCACCATGAGAGATGATGGCTGGGAGGGCATCTCCAGGGGAGATGTGTGCAGCCCCACTCTAGGGTCTATTGTGCATGCATGTGTGTACATGTGTCTGCATGTGCACGTTGGTGTATGCACTTGTCTGAGTGTGAATTCACATGTGTCTGTACACATTCATGTCTGGTGCACATATGCTCAGTGAACAATTATGTGTCATGTGTGTGCATGTGTGCTGGATGGCCAGGGCCTGTGTGGGGTTCTTAGTGGAGGCAAGATTGCCCAGCACATGTTGGTCTGGGAAGGGACCCCAGACTCTCATGTCCAAACAGAGGCTCCCACTCCAGGAGGGAGCTTGTGGGGGCTGAGGAGCCCTATGGGGTGGTGTTGGTTTGTGAGGAGGGGCTGGGATGGGGGCCCTGTGACTCACCTCAGAGGCAGCCAGGGCCTCAGGGCAGGTGACTTAAACCTGGACAGAAACAGGCCCAGATAGACACATGGACCACTTCCCCCCTCACAGCACAATCACGGAAATACACACCACCCATGTAAATACATTCACATCACACTCACTCACACAGTGAGAAACACACTCAGACACACACAACCAAACACCACACCACACCCTCTTACACTCACACAATAAAATTACAGGCACACAAGTCACCAAAACGTACACTAATCCCTCCACACACACACATGTTTACTCCCATACCACACATTGACACACACAATCACACACTCACTTACACACTCATAATCTCACACATGCCCTCCCATAATCACACTTTCTCACTTCTCACACTCTCACTCACATACTCACACTCCCACACTCTCGCACACTCAGTCACACATTTGCACTCACACTTTCACTCACACACTCAGCTCATCTATCACACTCACATTCTCACAGTCCACTCCCTGTGGGGTGAGAACATGCCCAGTGTGGGTCCAGCTGCCCCCTGCTCCCTCGCTGTGTGCCCCGGTCCTGCCTGGGGGTCTCAGCTGTGAGGTGGGCATGTGCTCTGTGCACGGGGAAGGCCCCAAGCTCACACTGGGAGAGCACATGGGCTGAGGTCAGCAGCAGCCGGGAGCAGCCACACGATCCTGGATCAGAGCCTGGGGCCCGTGTGTGGGGTGGGGGCCGAGCAGGTGGGGGCCCACTTGCCGCTCTGGGTCTGGCCCCCGAGGCCGCTGGGATGCCCACCAGCCCTCTGCCACGTGCACTGTTGCTGTGCTGGCCCAGGCAGGCCTCCGGGCCTCGGGAAAAACCCAGACCTGCCTGGGCCTGAACAGGGGGTTGGGAGGTGAGGCTTGGGGGACACTGCACCAGGGGAGGCAGACGACCCCGGGACAAGGACACTGAGACCCCAGTCCTGGGGGCTTGGGCCTGGGGCTGGTGCAGGATCTCCCACAAAGTGCTGACAGCCATGGGCTTGGGCCTGCTGCTCTGGGGCCAGTGCTCGGGGACAATCACAGAGCAGGACAGCACAGCACAGTCTGACAGTGAAGGATGCTGCCAGGTCAGCAGGACAGGGCAATGGGGACGATTTCCAGGACTGTGAGAGGGCCCTGGAGGAGCCGTATGTGGGGCTGGGTGTCCCTGGGGGTCTGACCAAGGCGCTTCCTGAGGGGTCAGTGTGCAGCTGGAGTGGGAGGCTGGGTGGGGATGGAGGGCACAGAGAGGACAGAAAGGCAAGGAGGATGACCAGGCCAGAGTGTGACTGAGCCTAAGCACAGGATATAACCCCACACTGACCCTGTGCCCTGGCTGCCAGGAGGAGAAGGGACAGATGGAGGTGGGAGCCTGGGGGTGGGAAGGCCATCATGTCATGAAGGGTCAGGATGGGTCCCATTCCTTTCACTCCTTCCTTACATGTCAGCTGGGAACCTTCTGGAAAGAAAAATCCCCTCGTCACTGTCTGGTGATTGTGGAACGTGGAACATTCGGAAGGAGCCCAGGAGTGCAGCTCTCCCTAGAGTCACATTTCTAGAATAACGAGTCCGTTTCCGAGTGTCTCAGGCATTGTGTGGCTCCCTGCCCATGCCCACGGTTCCGCTCAGCCACAGCCACCCAGGTCCACAGGCCTGTCACCCTCATGAGGCTGGCTGCACCAGGCCTCCTCCTGTTGGCCTCCCAACGTTTGGACAGTGACACCATGTTTGACACCAGTAGCACTGGCCTCGTTTGGCGTCCCACAAACACCAGCGATGGGGCCTGCACTGTCCCCAGCCCCACACTTAGCAGGTGTCCCCACCTCTCAGCACCCTCACTGGCCACTTGTGTGTACCCCCCATGGCACCCAGAGCCCTGGGAGTGAGAGGGAGTCTCCCTGTCACTCCCCTGCTGCCCAGCCTGGGTCCTAGGGACCATGTCCGAGCTGGCCAAGGGCATATGTGGCTCCTCATGGCCCAGTCTCAGCTCCAGCCGAGATTGTTCATGTTCTCATCTGTGGGGAGTCCTGCCCAGAGGGCTGCTGAGGCCTCCTAGGGATTCACTGGGGGCCTCCCAGGGGGTCACTGGTCTTGGGATGCTCAGTGCTGACCCGGCACCATGGAGGGCTGGGGGCTGCATTGTCAGGGTCTCTGGGCCCCAAGACAGGCTGTGGGCCCACAGGGCCCACTCCTGCTCCCCTGCCACAGCCACCCCCCCCAGGCAGGTGTGAGGGGCTCCTCTCAGTTTCTCCCTGAGTGACTCATTTGGGGCAAACTAAGCCCATGAGGGTGCATGCAAATGGCTGTTTGTTCCACACTGAAAACATGTTTCTCACCCCTGAGGCTGTTTCCAGAAATAGCTCGCTTCAGTTCCCCACCTGCAGCCCAGCCGCAGTCCCCCAGCTTGACCAGGCTGGCCCGGCCTCAGGATTCAGGGGACCCCCCCCACCAAGGGCAGAGCCCACCCAGCCCACCAGCCCGACCTTGGTCAGTGACACAGTGACCACCCTGCAAATGGTGACTTCAGTGAAATGCTATGGTTCTCAGCTTGTTTCCAGATCTGTAACCCAGGCCCACAGGCGCCATTGCTGGGGCGTCCAGGCAGCAGAGGAGAGGGTTGCTGGGACCACCCCGGGGACACTGCTGGTCCTGCTTCACAGACGAGAATAGCCAGGCTCAACAGGGCCAGAGGGCTGTCCTGAGGTCACATGCGATGGGCACTGTGGGCCCATGGGGTGGTCAAAGAGCCTGAGCCCTTGTCAGCCATGACCTTCCCTGTCCTGTCCTGTCCTCATCCTCACCTGGCCACACTCCAGCTCAATTCGAGCCTCTGGTTCCATCTCTCCATCTGACCCTCTCCTCTTCCCCTTCTCTTGCCATTCATGTCTCTCCCTGTCTCTCGGTATCTCTCTTTGTCTCTGTCTCTCTTTGTCTATCTCTTTCTCTCTCTGTCTCTCCATGTCTGTCTGTCTCTGTCTGTCTGTATCTTCCTCTTTCTGTCTCTATCTCTGTCTCTGTTTATCTGTCTTTTTGTCTCTATCTCTCTCTCTGCCTCCTTGTCTATCTCTGTCTCTCCATCTGTCTCTCCCTCCCTCTCTGTCTTTCTGTTTGTCTCTCCTCTGTTTGTCTGTCTCTCTCCACTGTGTTTCTCTTTGTATTAAACTGATGAATCTAGGGAGGGCCGGGCTCCTCTGCTCTTTCCAGAATGATCCATGCGCCACAATCACCAGATGGCGATGAGGGGATCTCTCCTTCCAGAAGGTTCCCAGCTGACACGAGGAAGGAATGGGGCCCACCTTGACCCTTTGTGACATGATGGCCAAGGCCAGTGGGCCTGACGTTGTGACACCCTGGAGTCTCCCAGGCCGGCTGGTCCACCCACATCTGGGCGCCATTCAGAACCCTCATGTGGGCGAGTCTGGGGGCCATGACTGGGCAGCGAAGGCCAGTGGGAGTCCACATGCACACCTGCAGCTCTGTAGGCTCCACAGAGACACCCTTGTACTGAGAGTCCAGGGGGCTGGGGGCTCCCCGATGCCCCCTCCCACCTCCAGGACTGCAAGACCGGGCAGGGGAGCAGGCGGGCCTCCCAGGGGAGCACCGTGGACAAAGAATGCCGCACAGGGGGCAGGCCCTTTGGTGAGATGGTGGGAGAACCTGAGTGGGTCTGTGGCACTAGATTCTGTGAGTCATCTCCTGGAGTGACAAGGACAGCATGGCTGTTTCCAAACCCTCCTGGCCTTTAGAGACACATCTGAGGGCTTGCAGACGAGGTCAGGCGTTGGAGATGGCCGGGGCAGGCAGACCACTGGGCACACCTCCACCCATGCCCCTCGCCACATGCCCTCCTCAGCCAGTGTTTTCAGATGAATCTCCAAATGTGCCGACAAGCACGGAGGAGGGCCCGAGGGACACTGCAGAGGTGATGTGGACACATGAGCAGTGGGGGCAGACGGATGGGGTCCAACACCCTTCCCACCTCCACACAGCCTCCCGGTCAGGCCCCACCCTCACCCCAGGCTCCCACCTCACCTGGACCTCAGGCATCTGGGCTCAGTCAGAGCAAAGCCAACAACTCCCATCTGAGGTGCCAACCTAGTCCTGTCCCCTTCCTCATTGCCTCCACTCCCACCCAGCCTGCCCACTCCAACTGTCCACCTTCTCCCTGGGAAGCGCCTTGGTCAGACCCCCAGGGCCAGTGGGACACCCAGCCCCACATATGGCTCCTCCAGGGCCCTCCCACCACTTTGGAAATCGTCCCCATTGCCCTGTCCTGCTGACCTGGCAGCATCCTTCACTGTCAGACTGTGCTGTGCTGTCCTGCTCTGTGACTGTCCCCAAGCACTGGCCCCAGGGCAGCAGGCCCGAGCCTATGGCTGTCAGCAGCTTGTGGGGGATCCTGCACCAGCCCCAGGCCCAAGCCCCCGGGACTGGGGTCTCAGTGTCCTTGTCCCGAGGTCGCCTGCCTCCCCTGGTGCAGTGTCCCCCAAGCCTCACCTCCCAACCCCCTGTTCAGGCCCAGGCAGGTCTGGGTTTTTCCCGAGGCCCGGAGGCCTGCCTGGGCCAGCACAGCAACAGTGCACGTGGCAGAGGGCTGGTGGGCATCCCAGCCGCCTCGGGGGCCAGACCCAGAGCGGCAAGTGGGCCCCCACCTGCTCTGCCCCCACCCCACACACGGGCCCCAGGCTCTGATCCAGGACTCGTGTGGCTGCTCCCGGCTGCTGCTGACCACAGCCCATGTGCTCTCCAGTGTGAGCTTGGGGCCTTCCCCGTGCACAGAGCACATGCCCACCTCACAGCTGAGACCCCCAGGCAGGACCGGGGCACACAGCGAGGGAGCAGGGGGGCAGCTGGACCCACACTGGGCATGTTCTCACCCCACAGGGAGCAGCCAGGCCTAAGTGAGCCAAAAGGAGACGTGTGCATGAGAGGGACTGTGAGTGAGTGTGCGAGAGTGTGTGAGTGTGAATGAGAATGTGAGCATGTGAGTGTGAGAGGGTGACTGTGAGAGTGTGAGTGTGTGAGACTGTGAGTGTGTGTGAGGAGCATGTGAGTGTGTGAGTTGTGTGAGTGAGTGTGTGATTGAATAGGAGTGTATGTGACTGTGAGAGTGACAGTGAGAATGTGAATGTGATAGATGAGATGAGTGTGTGAGTGTGTGTGTCTATGAGCAAATGTGTGAGTGTGAGTGTGTGTGTCTGTTCATCTCTAGATGTGAGTGAAGTGTGTGACCTTGAGCGTGAGGAGGTCAGGCAGTGGTTGGGGATGTGTGTAAATGTCTGCGTGTGCAGGTTGCAGTGTGTGGCCGAGCGTGCATGTAGGTGTTTGTGCATGTTTGTGAGAGGCCCACACCTGACGCCCGAGCCCACTGGCTTCCTTTTCTGTCCTTTCTGTCTCTGTCTGTTTATCCCCTGGACCTCTCTCTGCGTGTTTCTCGCTCCTGTCCTACTCTGCACCTCCCTTCTCTGCCTCTGTCTCCATCTGTCCCTGTCTTTGTCTCTGTCCCTGTCTCTATCTCTGTCTCTGCCTCTGTCTCTGTCTGTCCCTGTCTCTACCTCTGTCCCTGTCTCTGTCTGTCCCTGTGTCTATCTCTATCCCTGCCTCTATCTCTGTCCCTGTCTCTGTCTCTATCTCTGTCTCAGTGTGTCCCTGTGTCTATCTCTATCCCTGTCTCTGCCTCTGTCTGTCCTTGTATCTATCTCTGTCCCTGTCTCTGTTCCTGTCTCTGTCTGTCCCTGTGTCTATCTCTGTCCCTGTCTCTGCCTCTCTGTCTCTGTCTGTCCCTGTCTGTATCTCTGTCCCTGTCTCTCTCTCTCTCCCTCTCTGTCTCTGTCTGTCCCTGTGTCTATCTCTGTCCCTGTCTCTATCTCTGTCTCTGCCTCTCTGTCTCTGTCTGTCCCTGTCTCTATCTCTGTCCCTGTTCCTGTCTCTCTGTTCCTGTGTCTATCTCTGTCCCTGTCTCTGCTTCTCTGTCTCTGTCTTTCCCTGCTTCTATCTCTGTTCCTGTCTCTGTCATTGTCTCTATCTCTGTCTATGCCTCTCTGTCTCTGTCTGTCCCTGTGTCTATCTCTGTCCCTGTCTCTATCTCTGTTTCTGCCTCTCTGTCTCTGTCTGTCCCTGTCTCTATCTCTGTCTCTGTCTGTCCCTGTCTCTTTCCCATTTGTCTCTTGCCCTTCCTGTTTCTGTGTCTGACTTTGGTCCAGTGTCCCCGGGTGTGGGCTGTGGGCCCTGCCATGAGCCCTGTGGGGTGTGCCTGTCCTGGCCCAGGGCCCACAGGGGATGGCTGCTGGGTTCCAGCGCTGTGCCCACACTCTGCCCCTGGCTGTGGGGTCTGGCACAGGGGAAGCAGGAGGGAGGGCTGAATGGACATAGGGTCGGGCAGCAGTCAACGCCAGACCCTGCAATACCGGGGTCCTACCCAGGCCCGGTGGCATCACGGCTACAGGCTGAAGAGTCCTGTGGCCAGTTAGATGCCCAATAACCTGGCCTGAACTGGGTGGTCGTCAGAATGACAGGTGTGGATTCTGTTGGGTCCGTGGCTGACCCTGACAGACTCTGGCTGACCTTTTCTAGTCCTGGCTTGTCTTGGCCTCTGTGAGGCCTGATCGTGGCTCCACAATCATCAGACAGTGACAAGGAGACTGCTCCTTCCCGAAGGTTCCCAGCGACACGTGAGGAAGGAATGAAAGGAATGAGGACTATCCTGACCCTTCGTGACATGATGGCTGAGGCCAGTGGGCCTGATGTGACACCTTGGAGTCTCCCGGGCTGGCCGGTCCACCCACATCTGGGCACCTTTCAGGCTGACCCTGGGCAGACCTGGCAGACCTTGACTGACTCTGGCTGACCCTGAGCTGACCTGTTTGACCCCGGCTGACCATGGCCAACTCTGGGCTGACCTTTGTCTAATCTTAGCTGACCTTGGCCTCTCTGAGGCCTGCCTCTGGTTGACCTGGCTGGGATAGGCTGACGTTGGTTGATCCAGGGTGATCCCAGATGACCCTGAGAAAACTCGGGCTGACTCTGGACTGTGGGGGCTGCTGTGGAATGGGGTCTGGGGCATTGTGCAGGCCGTAAGGGGCTTCAGTACTCTAGAAGGGCTCTTCTGGGCTCTGGCCCATTGCCCAGGCCCCAGGCCATCTGGCCTTGTCTCGGTTTTGGGGCATGATCTCAGAACAGCAGGCTCTGGCTGGGACACCTGGGCTGGCTGTGCTCACAATGACTCAGCTGCCCCACAGGGTTATTTTGAAAGTTTCGGCAGGTGATGGGGCACAGGAGCCTTGAGAAGAAAGAGAAAAACAAGAGAACACAAACACCAGCACCTGCCCCTGCTGTGCCCACCCTGTGCACCCAAGCCCTCTCCCCACTATGGCCTCTCGCCTGGAGACCCTCAGACAGGGGCCGATGCCACCAAGCCAGCCTGGCACCTTCACATCCCTCTGGAACCTGGAAAGGATGCAGCCAGGTGGTGGGTCATCACTGCTTTCTCCAGCCAGTGTCCAGACCAAGAGGGTGAAGAGTCCGCTGGGAGGCTCCCCGACCTGTGGGTCACTTCCTAAAGAGGGTCGGTGCTCAGGACCCAGGGCATGGAGCAGGACTCAGGATCTGAGATAAAGTGATGCAAGATGACAATAGTGATTCAGAGGCAGAGCAGGTGAACATAAGACCAGGACCTGTCCCAGTAATGAAGACCAGGGCTGGGGACCAGGACTAGAGCCCAGTGATCAGGACCAGGGCCTGGTGACCAGGACCAGAGCTCAGGGGTTAGGACCAGAACTCAGTGTTCAGGACCAGGGCTCAGTGGCCAGGACCAGGGCTCAGGACTAGGGTTCAGGGCTCAGGGCTCAGGGATCAGGACCAGGGTTTAGGGATCAGGACCAGGACTCACAGATCAGGACCAGGGCTCAGGACTAGGGTTCAGGGCTCAGTGATCAGGACCAGGGCTCAGTGATCAGGACCAGAACTCAGTGATCAGGACCAGGGCTCAGTGATCAGGACCAGAGCTCAGTGTTCAGAGCAGGGCTCAGTGATCAGGACCAGGGCTCAGTGATCAGGACCAGGGCTCAGGACTAGGGTTCAGGGCTCAGGGCTCAGGGATCAGGACCAGGGTTTAGGGATCAGGACCAGGACTCACAGATCAGGACCAGGGCTCAGGACTAAGGTTCAGGGCTCAGTGATCAGAACCAGGGCTCAGTGTTCAGAGCAGGGCTCAGTGATCAGGACCAGGGCTCATAGTTCAGGACCAGGGCTCACAGATCAGGACCAGGGCTCAGTGATCAGGACCAGGGCTCACAGATCAGGACCAGGGCTCAGTGATCAGGACCAGGGCTCAGTGGCCAGGACCAGGGCTCAGTGATCAGGACCAGGGCTCAGTAATCAGGACCAGAACTCAGTGATCAGGACCAGGGCTCAGTGATCAGGACCAGGGCTCAGTGGCCAGCACCAGGGCTCAGTGATCAGAACCAGAACTCAGTGATCAGGACCAGAACTCAGTGATCAGGACCAGGGCTCAGTGATCAGGACCAGGGCTCAGTGGCCAGGACCAGGGCTCAGTGATCAGGACCAGGGCTCACAGATCAGGACCAGGGCTCAGTGATCAGGACCAGGGCTCACAGATCAGGACCAGGGCTCAGTGATCAGGACCAGGGCTCACAGATCAGGACCAAGGCTCAGTGATCAGGACCAGGGCTCAGTGATCAGGACCAGGGCTCACAGATCAGGACCAGGGCTCAGTGATCAGGACCAGGGCTCAGTGATCAGGACCAGGGCTCAGTGATCAGGACCAGGGCTCAGTGATTAGGACCAGGGCTCAGTGATCAGGACCAGGGCTCAGTGATCAGGACCAGGGCTCACAGATCAGGACCAGGGCTCAGTGATCAGGACCAGGGCTCAGTGATCAGGACCAGGGCTCACAGATCAGGACCGGGGCTCAGTGATTAGGACCAGGGCTCAGTGGCCAGGACCAGGGCTCAGTGATCAGGACCAGGTCTCAGTGATCAGGACCAGGGCTCACAGATCAGGACCAGGGCTCAGTGATTAGGACCAGGGCTCAGTGGCCAGGACCAGAACTCAGTGATCAGGACCAGAACTCAGTGATCAGGACCAGGGCTCAGTGATCAGGACCAGGGCTCAGTGATCAGGACCAGAACTCAGTGGCCAGGACCAGGGCTCAGTGATCAGGACCAGGGCTCAGTGGCCAGGAACAGGGCTCAGTGATCAGGACCAGGGCTCAGTAATCAGGACCAGAACTCAGTGATCAGGACCAGGGCTCAGTGATCAGGACCAGGGCTCAGTGGCCAGGACCAGGGCTCAGTGATCAGAACCAGAACTCAGTGATCAGGACCAGAACTCAGTGATCAGGACCAGGGCTCAGTGATCAGGATCAGGGCTCAGTGGCCAGGACCAGGGCTCAGTGATCAGGACCAGGGCTCACAGATCAGGACCAGGGCTCAGTGATCAGGACCAGGGCTCACAGATCAGGACCAGGGCTCAGTGATCAGGACCAGGGCTCACAGATCAGGACCAGGGCTCAGTGATCAAGACCAGGGCTCAGTGATCAGGACCAGGGCTCACAGATCAGGACCAGGGCTCAGTGATCAGGACCAGGGCTCAGTGATCAAGACCAGGGCTCACAGATCAGGACCAGGGCTCAGTGATTAGGACCAGGGCTCAGTGATCAGGACCAGGGCTCAGTGATCAGGACCAGGGCTCAGTGATCAGGACCAGGGCTCACAGATCAGGACCAGGGCTCACAGATCAGGACCGGGGCTCAGTGATTAGGACCAGGGCTCAGTGGCCAGGACCAGGGCTCAGTGATCAGGACCAGGTCTCAGTGATCAGGACCAGGGCTCACAGATCAGGACCAGGGCTCAGTGATTAGGACCAGGGCTCAGTGGCCAGGACCAGAACTCAGTGATCAGGACCAGAACTCAGTGATCAGGACCAGGGCTCAGTGATCAGGACCAGGGCTCAGTGATCAGGACCAGAACTCAGTGATCAGGACCAGGGCTCAGTGATCAGGACCAGGGCTCAGTGGCCAGGACCAGGGCTCAGTGATCAGAACCATAACTCAGTGATCAGGACCAGAACTCAGTGATCAGGACCAGGGCTCAGTGATCAGGACCAGAACTCAGTGATCAGGACCAGGGCTCAGTGATCAGGACCAGGGCTCAGTGGCCAGGACCAGGGCTCAGTGATCAGAACCAGAACTCAGTGATCAGGACCAGAACTCAGTGATCAGGACCAGGGCTCAGTGATCAGGACCAGGGCTCATTGACCAGGACCAGGGCTCAGTGGCCGAGACCAGGGCGCAGTGATCAGGACCAGGGCTCAGTGGCCAGGACCAGAACTCAGTGATCAGGACCAGAACTCAGTGATCAGGACCAGGGTTCAGTGATCAGGACCAGAACTCAGTGATCAGGACCAGGGCTCAGTGATCAGGACCAGGGCTCAGTGGCCAGGACCAGGGCTCAGTGATCAGAACCATAACTCAGTGATCAGGACCAGAACTCAGTGATCAGGACCAGGGCTCAGTGATCAGGACCAGAACTCAGTGATCAGGACCAGAGCTCAGTGATCAGGACCAGGGCTCAGTGATCAGGACCAGGGCTCAGTGATCAGAACCAGGGCTCATTGACCAGGACCAGGGCTCAGTGGCCAAGACCAAGGCACAGTGATCAGGACCAGGGCTCAGTGGCCAGGACCAGAACTCAGTGATCAGGACCAGGGCTCAGTGGCCAGGACTAGAACTCAGTGATCAGGACCAGGGTTCAGTAGCCAGGACCAGGGCTCAGTGATCAGGACCAGGGCTCAGTGATCAGGACCAGGGCTCAGTGACCAGGACCAGGGCTCAGTGATCAGGACCAGGGCTCAGTGATCAGGACCAGAACTCAGTGATCAGGACCAGGGCTCAGTGATCAGGATCAGGGCTCAGTGGCCAGGACCAGGGCTCAGTGATCAGAACCAGAACTCAGTGATCAGGACCAGAACTCAGTGATCAGGACCAGAACTCAGTGATCAGGACCAGAACTCAGTGATCAGAACCAGGGCTCATTGACCAGGACCAGGGCTCAGTGGCCAAGACCAGGGCACAGTGATCAGGACCAGGGTTTGGTAGCCAGGACCAGGGCTCAGTGATCAGGACCAGGGCTCAGTGGCCAGGACCAGAACTCAGTGATCAGGACCAGGGCTCAGTGATCAGGACCAGGGCTCAGTGGCCAGGACCAGGGCTCAGTGATCAGGACCAGGGCTCAGTGATCAGGACCAGGGCTCATGGGTTAGAACCAAAGCTTAGTTATCAGAACCAGGGCTCAGTGATCAGGACTAGGGCTCAGTGGCCAGGACCAGGGAGCTGAGCCCATTTGGTGTGAGAGATCTAGTTTTATACTCCCCTTGGTGAGACCCGTTGTTGCTTAGGCCTGAGCCCTATACAGGACCCGGTCTGGTGGCCTAGGCAAGTGAGACCCCCATTTCCATGTTCACTGTGAACCTGCTTTGGGTCATGAGACTGCTTCCCTTTTCTCTGAAGCCTTCTCCGTCCCTGCCCCTCCTCTCATTCAGAATCAGAGAACGTCTGCATTTGTGATGAGTTTATTGTACCAGGATGGCCTGTGTGGGGAGGGGTGGGTGGCTTCCAAGGTGGGTTGAGCTCTGTTGTCCAGCTGGGCTCTGGGAGGCTCTTCCATGCTCCTCCCTGCAAACACAGGAGGGTCAGGGCCCGGGGTAGCTCCTGAGGCAGGCAGGGCTGTTGTCAGTGCCCCACCCCCAGTCCTGGGCTGGCTCATGGGAGCCTGGATTGAATCCTGCAGTGACTGCACCCAGTGGGCAGCAGATGCCCTCACCCTGCAGGGGGCACATCTGTGCTCTGGCCCCAGGCCTGCCCATGTCCTCAGTGTCTGTGAGGGAAAACCCCTCTGGGAGACCAGACCTCATACGGCATAGGCTTTCCTGATAGCCAAGTGCCCCAACCCACGTTAGCCCTCCTGTCTGCCTCTTTGCTTCCCCACCTGTGCCTGGCTGGCTCTTGCTCAGTACTGGGGGCCCCCTGTGCTGCTGGGTGGGCCCCGGACGCTTGTTGCGGTCAGTGCTGTGCTGTAGAAGAGGCTGAGCAGGAAGAGGGTGAGCAGGGTGACAGTGGTGGGCCACAGGCTGGCTCCCGGGGCATCCTCCTCCAAGTCCTCCTGTGGGAAGTCCGTCAGCACCCAGGGAAGCAGCTCCTGGCAACCTGCAGGATACTGGTAGCCTGTGAAGCATGCACCTGTGTGGGTGGGGGCCGAGCCCACACCCTCCCCTCCTCGCACCCTTGGGCTCAGGACAGCAGCAGTGTGGCTCCTTATCTCACAGGGCTGAGGCCGCCTCAGGGAGGACGAGGTGGCAGGTCCCCAGGGAAGGGGCTGGGACCCTTTCAGCTCTTGAGATGCCCACAGAACCTGTGTCTTGGACGGTCTCAGGACATCTTAGGGAGAGAGACTTGGCAGGGCAGGAGGGCAGGCACTGTCTGTGCAGCTCCAAGGAGAACTCAAGCCCAAGGCCTCCTGGATCCTGGCCCCAGCTGTGTCCTCACCACGTCCCTGCTCTTGGGCGAACTGGCCTGGGCCCTGAGTGGGACCAGAGAGGAATGGACAAGCACACCCTTGAGTCTGGGGACTGGGAAGGGAGCGGGGCTGCCTTGGGGAGTCTGTAGTCTTTTTTCTTGAGCTGTGCCCAGCTGGGCAACAGGGGTGCCTGAGGCCAGGAGCTAGGTCTGGGTTTGTGGTCTGATATGCTAAGGGCTGGGTGGGCATGGCCAGGGCCCTGCGTTGCCTTCCCAGGGAAGGCAGTGACGAGCTGTGAGGAGCGAGAAGGAGGGCCAGGGGGCCACCAGGCAGCCCTGCTGTCCTCAGGGTCCTAGGGCATAGACCTCCCGTGTTCAGTGGGATTAGGGCCTGCTTGGCATATTCTGACACATTCAATTATTCATCAACTCGCCCATCCATTCGTCCTTCCGTCTGTCCGTCCGTCCATCCATCCATCCATCCATCCATCCATCCATCCATCCATCCATCCGTCTATCCTTTCATCTTCCTACGTCCTTTGGTCCATGAGCCTGTCTGCTTGTAGTCCAGCTGCTGGTTCTGCCCCTCATCACTGATCTCTCCTCCCTTTCTGGTCTCCTTAGGAAGCTCCTCCTTGGGCAGGGCCTGGGTCCCTGGTGGCTGGAGCACCTTCACTACGGCACATCCCCCAGTTAACACCTTGCTCCCCCTACTGCCCTTTGGTGACCGGAGCCTCGAGTGGGGAGCAGTGGGCAGGGTGGTTAGGAGTCCCCACCCCACCGTGGCCCTGGGAGCAGAGCGAGGCAGCCAGAAGGCCATGTCCCACTGGGGAGGCCCAGAAGGTGTCTAAGACAAGGGCAGGGGCCTCGCTGCCCCTTGTGGGGTCCTGGTGCCAGGTGTGCCGGGGGGTCATGGGACTGCCCTTTCATTCTGTTCCCCATCTCCCAGCCTCCTCCTCCTCTGCCAGAGCCCCACACAGAAGCTGAGAGGGGTCCCGGTGGGAGCCATCTCTCTGGCCCCTCCCCACTCCTGCCCCCACCCTATGGTTTGGGCCATAGTTGGGCTCAGGGAGGAATGGAAGGCTTGAGTCTGGGGACTGGGAAGGGAGCGGGGCTGCCTTGGAGAGTCTGTAGACTCTTTTCCTGAGCTGCGCCCAGCTGGACAACAAGGGTGCCTGAGGCCAGGAGGGGCCTGGGACAGTGGGCTGTGCCTGGGGAAAACCCACTGGGGGCTTGGATGGGGATTCCCCTTGCCTTCCTGGAGCTGGGGCTGGGCTGTGAACTTCTCGCACCTGCAAGGCCCAGATGTGTGTGTGTGTGTGTGTGTGCACTCACATGAGCATGTGGAGGATGTGTGTGTGTACCCATGTGAGTGTGAGCACAGCGAGAATGTGTGTGTGTGTACCTGTGTGAGTGTGAGCACAGGGAGAATGTGTGTGTACCCATGTGAGTGTGAGCACAGGGAGAATGTGTGTGTACCCATGTGAGTGTGAGCACAGGGAGAATGTGTGTGTGTGTACCTGTGTGAGTGTGAGCACATGGAGAATGTGTGTGTGTACCCATGTGAGTGTGAACACAGGGAGAATGTGTGTGTGTGTACCTGTGTGAGTGTGAGCACAGGGAGAATGTGTGTGTGTACCTGTGTGAGTGTGAGCACATGGAGAACATGTGTGTGTACCTGTGTGTGAGCACATGGAGAATGTGTGTGTGTACCTGTGTGAGTGTGAGCACATGGAGGACATGTGTGTGTACCTGTGTGAGTGTGAGCACATGAAGAATGTGTGTGTACCTGTGTGAGTGTGAGCACATGGAGAATGTGTGTGTGTATCTGTGTGAATGTGAGCACATGAAGAATGTGTGTACCCATGTGAGTGTGAGCACGTGGAGGGCATGTGTGTGTACCTGTGTAAGTGTGAGCACATGGAGAATGTGTGTGTACCTGTGTGAGTGAGAGCACGTGGAGGGCATGTGTGCACACCATGTGCACCAGGCGGGCTGTTCCCTTTCTCTGTGAGTCAGTGGGGCTGGCCTGCATCTCTGCGTGGTGCCCACTAGGGGTATGAGGGGCCCTGGAATCCAGCCCTCCTTCCCTGGCCCCTCTCATGCCCTGGCCCCTGCACCACGTGGCAGACCTTCCCCTGGCTGCCCTGCTCCCTCCCGCCTCTTTCTCTTCTGCTGCCCCTCAAGGTGGTTTTCTGAGACAAGCAGGAACTTCCGTGGTGTCCACTGCTCTCAGGACCCACCGAGCTGTCTGCCTCACACGGCTCAGCCAGCCTCAGGTTTCACTCCAGCTGGGCCTCCACTCTCGTGCACCACGCGCTCACACTCACGCTCACACACACATACAAGCGCGTGGGTGTGAGGGCGCATTGGGATGCCAGGCCAGGAGGATCAAGACAGGCGCTGGAGGGATGATAGCTGCTTTGGGTCGAGCATGGAGTTTATTCAAGGGTGGGGTGGGCAGGCGGGGCGGCTCAGTAGCAGGTGCCATCCACCTCTGACAAGACCACGGACACATTGACGTGGGTGGGTTTACCCGCCAAGCGGTCGATGGTCTTCTGAGTGAAGCTCAGGGGCAGGGCCTCGTGGCCCACCATGCAGGAGTAGGTGTCCCCGTTCTTCCAACTCTCGGCCTCCACGCGCAGCACGCTGGTCACGGCGAAAGTGGCGGTGCCTTGGCTGGCCTCCGGCAGGGGTCCCCACGTCAGGGACTTCTCTGAGGGCAGCTCCTGGCCTCCGTGCAGCCACCGCAGCAGCACATCCTTGGGGCTGAAGCCCCGCACCACACACGTCAGTGTCACCAGCTCGTTGAGGGCCAGCTCCTCGGCGGGGGGCGGCAGCAGGTGGACCTGCGGTGGGAGGGCGCTCCCTGGGGGGGGTAGAGGAACCAGGTCAGGGGTCTGGGCAGGGAGGAGGGAATCCCTCTGCCCACTGGGCACCCTGTGCCCAGTTTCCATTTCTAAAATGTGGGTAGGGGACCCAGGGGTTGGGGGCAGGCAGGCTTAGGCATGTGCCTTGCACAGTGTGGGGTGCGGGGTGGCACCTCTCGGGCAGGGTCCAGGCCCACCTGAGGGTTTGGTGATGGAGGCTGATAACCGGCTCTCGGACTCAGGGTGGGTGGCAGTGCAGGTGAACCTCTCCCCGCGGTTCCACGGCTCAGCGCAGCCCGGCAGGACGCTGGACACGCTGTAGCAGCCGAAGGCGTCACTCTCAGGGGTCCCCTGGATGGCGTCCTTTCCACCTGTGGGCGCCCAGGTGAAGGCGGCACCCTCGGGCTTTCTCAGGCCACTGAGCGTACAAGTGAGGTTGGCATTGGAGCCCAGGAGCAGGTCCTCGAGGGCAGGCCGGTGCAGCGTCAGGTGAGGCTTGCAGCATGAGGGGCACTCTGAGGGTGAAGGATCTGCGGGGGGCGGAGCCGTCAGTGCCCAGGCCACAATCCCCTCCCGCCCTCCTGCTCCAGCCCCAGCCCCTCCTGGCCCCCCACTGGGGGCTCAGCCTGAGCCCACTCCTGCCTGAGGGGAGCCCCAGTGGGAACCTGAGGCCCCCCCTCCCTGGCCCGACCTCTGACCTTTGCAGGGCACGCTCACAGCCTGGCTGGGGCTGGTGTTGTGCTGCACGAGGCACGTCGCGCTATCCAGGCACTGGCTGGCCGGCAGGGTCAGCTGGCTGGTCATGGTGTACAGGCCCCCGGCGGACTGCACGGGGAGGAAGTTCCTGAGGGTGGTGCCCGCCCCGCTTTGGCTCCAGGTCACGTTCATGGGGGCCGATGGGAAGAAGCCCTGGACCAGGCAGCCGATGACCACGTGACCAGATGGGTCGGTGCTCTTGAGACTCAGTGGGAAGAGTGTGGGTCTGGCTGAGGACACTGTAACACAGGATGTGCTGTGAGACCCCTGAGGCAGCCCCTGCCATGGGACAGTGACCACCTCTCCACCCTGGGGAGACGGAGAGGTTAGTGACTGCCCCAAGCCACTCAACTCGTATGCCAGGGACCTGGGGCTGGGACTGGCCGCCGAGCCCAGCTGCACTGTTTCTGAACACGCTGCTCAGAGCTCCAGCACATAGACTGGGACACGCTCCTTACACAGGCCACGTCCGGATGGAGTCAGTCACACACGGCTCTCCGCCGACCAGCTGAGCCCGTGGGCACCGCTGGAGCCTCAGCTTCTTCTGTGCAGCAGGCGTGCCCATGCTCTCTCCCAGAGTTTGGGCGTCATGAGAGGCGGGTCCAGAGGGGAGCCATAGGCGACCCCAGAGGGGTCTGGCCTTGAAGCTGAGCCTGCCCTGAGGGCCAACTTTGCCGTGCTGGAGGGCACACGGGAGGAGAGGGCCCTGAGCCTCCGTGGCTCCCACTCAGACTTCCTGGTCAAGGTCCAGGGTGAACCTCCCCACACTAAAAACACCAACCCAGCCCCTTAACACGCAGCGGCCCACCCCATGTGCTATGACGGTCTTGAGACCAGAGGTCCAACCAAATCAGCCCTTCTGAGATGTCCCACCTAGACAGGCTGGGCACACAGGGCACCACCTGTGTATTCCCGGGTCCCTTCAGGGCCACTGGAGGAAGAAGAGAGGGAGCAGGTACACCTGAGGTTGCACGGCCCTCATGTATCCCGGGAAACACAGGGGGAACCCTGGAAACACAGGGGGACTGGGCTCCCGGGGTGAGCCACACTGAACCCTCCTCCTCCCATTCACCAGCTGCTAGCCAGCTCAGCTCAGCACAGCTAAGTTCAGTCAATCTCAGCCCAGCCCAGCTCAGCCCAGCTCAGCTCAGCTCAGCTCAGCCCTTTCATCTCAGTTTAGCTCAGCTCAGTTCAGCCTAGTTTAACTCAGCCCAGCCCAGACCAGCTCAGCAGAGTTCAGTCAAGTTAGCCCAGCTCAGCTCAGTTGCTCAGCCCAGTTCAGCCCAGCCCAGCTCAGCCCACTCAACCCAGCTCAGCTCAGCACACCCCAGCTTGGCCCAGCTCAGCTCAGCTCACTCAGCACAGCTAAGTTCAGCCTAGTTTAGCTCAGCTCAGCCCAGCCCAGCCCAGTTCAGCCCCATTCAGCTCAGCTCAGCCCAGTTCAGCTCAGCTCAGCTCAGCTCAGCCCACCCCAGCTCAGCCCACCCCAGCTCAGCCCAGTTCAGCTCAGCTCAGCTCAGCTCAGCCCACCCCAGCTCAGCCCAGTTCAGCTCAGCTCAGCTCAGCCCAGCCCAGGTAAGCCCAGTTCAGCTCAGCTCAGCTCAGCTCAGCCCAGCCCAGGTAAGCCCAGTTCAGCTCAGCTCAGCTCAGCTCAGCCCACCCCAGCTCAGCCCACCCCAGCTCAGCCCAGTTCAGCTCAGCTCAGCTCAGCTCAGCCCAGCCCAGCTCAGCCCAGTTCAGCTCAGCTCAGCTCAGCCCAGCCCACCCCAGCTCAGCCCAGTTCAGCTCAGCTCAGCTCAGCCCAGCCCAGGTAAGCCCAGTTCAGCCCAGCACAGCCCAGCACAGCCCATCTCAGCCCAGTTAAGCCCAGTCCAGATCAGCTCAGCTCACCCAGCTCAGCTCACTCAGCCCAGCTCAGCCCAGCCCAGCTCACCCAGCTCAGCTCAGTTCAGCCCAGTTCAGCCCAGTGAGGTTCAGCCTAGTCTAGCTCAGCTCACCCCAGTTCAGCCCATCTCAGCCCAGTTCACCCAGCTCAGCTCACTCAGCCCAGCTAAGCTCAACCTAGTTCAGCTCAGCCCAGCCCAGGTAAGCCCAGTTCAGCCCAACTCATCCCAGCTCATCCCAGGTAAGATCATCTCAGTTCAGCTCAGCTCAGCACAGTGCAACCCATTTAAACCCAGCTCAGCCCAGCTCGGCCCAGTCCAGCTCAGCTCAACTCACCCCAGCTCAGCCCAGCTCACCCAGCTCAGCTCACTCAGCCCAGCTAAGCTCAGCCTAGTTCAGCTCAGCTCAGTTCAGCCCATCTTAGCCCAGCTCAGCCCAGTTCACCCAGCTCAGCTCACTCAGCCCAGTTCAGCCCAGTTCAGCTCAGCTCAGCCCAGCCCAGCTCAGCCCAGCTCACCCAGCTCAGCTCACTCAGCCCAGTTCACCCAGCTCAGCTCACTCAGCCCAGTTCAGCCCAGCCCAGCTCAGCCCAGTTCACCCAGCTCAGCTCACTCAGCCCAGTTCAGCCCAGCCCAGCTCAGCCCAGCTCACCCAGCTCAGCTTACTCAGCCCAGCTCAGCCCAGGTAAACCTAGTTCAGCCCAACTCGGTCCAGCTCAGCTCAGCCCAGTTCACCCAGCTCAGCTCACTCAGCCCAGGTCAGCCCAGCTAAGCTCAACCTAGTTCAGCTCAGCTCAGCCCAGTTCAGCCCATCTTAGCCCAGTTAAGCCCAGTTCAGCTCAGCCCAGCCCAACTCAGCCCAGCTCACCCAGCTCAGCTTACTCAGCCCAGTTCAGCCCAGCTAAGCTCAGCCCAGTTCAGCCCAGCTCAGCTCAGTCCAGTTCACCCAGCTCAGCTCACTCAGCCCAGCTCAGCCCAACTAAGCTCACCCTAGTTCAGCTCAGCTCAGCCCAGTTCAGCCCAGCTCAGCCCAGCTAAGCTCACCCTAGTTCAGCTCTGCTCAGCCCAGTTCAGCCCAGCTCAGCCCAGCTAAGCTCACCCTAGTTCAGCTCAGCTCAGCCCAGTTCAGCCCAGCTCAGCCCAGCTAAGCTCACCCTAGTTCAGCTCAGCTCAGCCCAGTTCAGCCCAGCTCAGCCCAGCTAAGCTCACCCTAGTTCAGCTCAGCTCAACCCAGTTCAGCCCAGCTCAGCCCAGCTAAGCTCACCCTAGTTCAGCTCTGCTCAGCCCAGTTCAGCCCAGCTCAGCCCAGCTAAGCTCACCCTAGTTCAGCTCAGCTCAGCCCAGTTCAGCCCAGCTCAGCCCAGCTAAGCTCACCCTAGTTCAGCTCAGCTCAGCTCAGCCCAGTTCAGCCCAGCTCAGCCCAGTTCACCCAGCTCAGCTCACTCAGCCCAGTTCAGCCCAGCTAAGCTCACCCTAGTTCAGCTCAGCTCAGCCCAGTTAAGCCCACTTCAGCTCACTCAGCCCAGGTAAACCTAGTTCAGCCCAACTTGGCCCAGCTGAGTCCAGCCCAGGCCAGCCCAGCTCAGTCCAGCTCAGCCCAGCTCAGCCCAACTCAGCTTGCTTAACCCAGTTTGGCCCAGGTAATCTCAGCTCAGTTCAGTTCAGCTCAGCCCAGCTCAGCACAGTTCAGCCCAGTTCAGCCCAGTTCAGCCCAGCTCAGCCCAGCTCACCCAGCTCAGCTAACTCAGCCCAGTTCAGCCTAGCTCAGCCAAGTTAAGCCCAGTTCAGCTCAGCTCAGGCCAGCTAAACTCAGCCCAGCAGCCCAGCTCAGCCCAGCTCAGCCCAGCTCAGCCCAGCTCAGCCCAGCTCAGCCCAGCTCAGCAGAGTTCAGCCCAGTTCAGCCCAGCTCAGCTCAGCCCAGCTCAGCTCAGCCCAGGCCACAATATCCCAGCTCAGCCCTGTCTGGGTAGAGCATCCTGCCATGTGGTCCTCTCTGTCTTGGTGGCTGTTTTCCACACCCCTGGTCCCGGGACAGCGCAAAGAGCCTAGCCAAGGAGATGAGGCCTGAATAGCACCTTGGACCCACCTGCTCAAAGCCGCTGGAGGGCCACCAAGGCTGAGAGACCTCGTATCCACCCTTGTGTCCTCTGCAGAGGAGCTGGAGTCGGAAGGGCCTTAAGCTCTGTCTGATGCTGCGTGGCCTCAGCAGACCCCTGCCCCACGCTGGGCCTTTGCTCACTCCGGGGCGAGCGAGGCTGATGCTGAGGGGCAGACTGGGGAGGGGCTTCAGACTGTGTCGTGACCCTACATGGGGTCACTCGCCCACTTCCTGTCCCACCAGTCGCGGCCGCTTGTCTGCACGTCATGTCTGGTCTGTGGTCTGGCTGTGGCAAGGCCAGGTGTGTGTGGCCTGGGCTGTGACCCCCAGGAGCCTGGCCCTGGCTTTGGTAGGTCCTGGCTGCAGGTGCTGCTCACAGGGCTGGGCTGGGGGTCGAGGTGCAGGGAAGCAGAGGCCAAAGCAAATGCAGAGGGAGCTCAGGGACACTGAGGTAGAGACAGTCCCAGAGGGGAGGCTGTGAAGGTCAGCGGGGCAGGCGTCCCGAGGCACAGAGCTGGCCCTGAGTGACCCCCAGTGAGCAGGCCACAGGGTAGGGCAAGAAGGTAGGAGCCACTCCGGACTGTCACCACCAATGACTGCCCTTCCGAAGTAGCCTCATGAGCAGCTGGGGCCCAGACTGAAGCCAGGGTGGGGTGCGAGGCCACCCCTGTCTGGGAGCCTGGAGCCCTGCAGGTAGGGGCAGCCATGTGCTGCCTCTACCCACATCTGCCTATGTTCCTGCCCAGGGCTTTCCCACAGGCCCCCCAGCCCCTCCAAGAGGTGGCCCTGGCCTGGACACACAAGGGGCAGCTTGGTTTGTATCTGCGTTTATTCATCCAGCCATTTCTTCACACGCAGAGGTTCTGGAGCGACACACAGGAACTGACTGTCCCCTTCAGAACACATACCTGCTGGTCAGTGACACTGGGCCCCAGGCGGAGGTCAGCTCTTTACGGGGTCAGAGGCCCCAGGCAGGTGGGGCAGGGGAGCAGAGCATGGACACAGGGCGGGGAGCCTGGGGTAGCCCAAAGAACCTCTGGGTGTTTTCAGGAGCCCAGGGTCCCAGGGTCCCGGGGCCATCTGTGTTTTGTCCCAGCCACTCCTGCACACCCTCCCAGCACCAGCAATGTTTGCACCGGGATGACTGTCCCTGCAGCTCTGCCTTCTTGCCTGCCTGTGAGTCCCCAGGCCCTGCACACTCCATGAGGCCCAAAGCACCTGCCCAGGGAGCAGGAGGAACGAGCAGGGGACACGTGCTGGGGACTCACGGCCGGCACAGTGCCTGGCATCGATGAGGCCAAGGAGGGCAGTGGGGGTGGTGGGGCAAACTTGGCCAGGCTCACACAGGGATGGCACAGCCCCATGGTGGGTACAAATGGGTGTGGAACTTGGGGCAGAAGAGGGGTCGTCCACTGGGACCTGAGATGTGACTCGGGTCCTTACGAGCGGGTGGTGGCGGCGGATGAGTGGAAGAGGCCTGAGCTGAAGGGTGCCTGCACCTGTTGGGAGGGGAAAGAGCCTGGAGATGGGTCCTCCCTGGGCTTCGTCAGGAGGAGGGGCCTCTGCTGGGCCAAGCCTTGCTGGCTGGCGGGGCATCCATGACTAAGGACCACAGACCGAATGACTTAAAACAGCCGAACTTTATTCTCACAGACTGGAGGCCAGAAGTCCCTCAAGATGTGGACAGGGCCACAGTCCCTCTGGAGGCCCCAGGGAAGGGTCCTTCCTGACACTTGCAGCCTCTGGGGCTCCTCATGTCCCACGGCCGGAGGCCACATCGCCCCACTCTCCTCCTCTGTCTGCATCTTCTCCTCTCTTCTAAGGACACTCGCCAGTGCATTTGGGGCCACCTGGACGTTCTCATCTTAAGATCCTTAACTTTAATGACATCTGTAAGGACGCTTTTTCCAAATAAGGTTCCAATCACAGGTTCCAGGGTTAGGATGTGGACCTAGATTTTGGGGTGACCCTGCAGACCACTGTGGTGGCTTAATAAGGGGAGGGAGTGGGGACGAGTCCTGGGAGACAGCCTCTTGCTGGGAGGGCTGTGAAGGCAGGGTCGCAGGTGTTCCCACTGTGGGTCTCAGAGCCCGGCGGCCTGGGTGCGAATCCTGTCCTCTCCCCTGCCCACACCACACTCGGGCCTCCAGGTGGGGTGGCCGTCACTCCCCCTGCCCAGGTCTGGCAGAGATGCAATTCACCCAAATACGAGCTGAGCCCATGTCCTTGTTCTGGAGCCTGTGGGGGCGTCTTATGATCTGGGATGGTCAGAGTGAGCTCTCTCCTGGGGGCTCCCAGGCCAGCAGGCTAGGAGGGGGGCACCCGGCTGCGCTTGACAGACCCTTGTGGGCGTGGGAGGAGCTGGGCCTGGCTTCCTGTAGCTGTGTGTGCACATCAATGTGAGTATGAGAGTGTGTGTGTCTCTGAGTGTGTGACAATGTATGTCCCCGTGTGGCAGTGTGTGTCCCCGAGTATGTGGCAGTGCATGTCCCTGAGTGTGTGGCAGTGCATGTCCCTGAGCGTGTGGCAGTGTGTGTCCCTGAGCGTGTGGCAGTGTGTCCCCGAGCGTGTGGTAGTGTGCGTCCCCAAGTGTGTGGCAGTGTGCATCCCCAAGCATGTGGCAGTGTGTGTCCCCAAGTGTGTGGCAGTGTGTGTCCCCAAGTGTGTGGCAGTGTGTGTCCCCAAGCGTGTGGCAGTGTGCATCCCCAAGTGTGTGGCAGTGTGCGTCCCTGAGCGTGTGGCAGTGTGTGTCCCCGAGCGTGTGGCAGTGTGTGTCCCTGAGTGTGTGACAGTGTGTCCCCGAGTATGTGGCAGTGCATGTCCCTGAGCGTGTGGCAGTGTGCGTCCCCAAGTGTATGGCAGTGTGTGTCCCCAAGTGTGTGGCAGTGTGCGTCCCCAAGTGTGTGGCAGTGTGCGTCCCCGAGTGTGTGGCAGTGTGCGTCCCCAAGTGTGTGGCAGTGTGCGTCCCCGAGTGTGTGGCAGTGTGTGTCCCCAAGTGTGTGGCAGTGTGTGTCCCCAAGTGTGTGGCAGTGTGCGTCCCCGAGTGTGTGGCAGTGTGTCCCCCCGAGTGTGTGGCAGTGTGTGTCCCCGAGTGTGTGGCAGTGTGTGTCCCCAAGCGTGTGGCAGTGTACCAGTGTGAATGCAGAGCAGGGCCAGGGCTGCAGCTTGAGAAACCTCTGCTCCTCAGTGTTCTAGCTGGGCCCCATCCTTAGCGTCTCTGGACAAGCCTCGGAGTTGCCCAGTCTTGAGTTTTCTACTCCAATGGGGGATCGGGTGCCACGGTCTGAGCCCTGGCAGGGTGCACATTCCCTGTTGGAGCTATTTCCGTCCCCGTCTGTGTGAGCTGTGTGATGTGGAGCCAGGCTCTCTGAAGGGCCACCAGGAGGAGTGGAGTCTGCCATCTAAAGGGACTGAGCATTTGTACACTGGCAATGTGGCCAGTGGGCCTGCAGAAAGGTCTTAACAGTTCCCACACCTCAGACAGGGTGAGACCCCAAAGCACGCTCACACCCCACCCCTGGTTCCTCCTTACTGTAACTTTTCTAGTTATTGAAACGTGTTCTTCCTACTATTGGCCACTTGTTTTTTTTCTTGCTGTGAAGGACCCACTGCTTTCCTTTCATTGGTTCCTGAGTGCTCTTTGTATATGAGGGAACCCTGCCCTTTGTCACATGTGATCATGTATTCTCCTCTCATTTCCAGTGAACTGCACAGAGACCCTTGTGGGTGGGTCTCTCCAACCAGGGAAACAGCCTCTTTATCCCGGGGAGGGTACAGCCTCATGCCCACCACTGTCCTTGTCCATCTGGCCATTTCATGGGGACCCTGTCTCTCCAGCTCACCACAGCTCTTGCTTGCTGGACTGTCTCTCTCAGCTCACCAGGATGTCCAGGCTGGCTGGGGGAGGATGGGGGCCAAGGACTGGCCCGTCTGTGTGCCCAGTGGGTGGGCGGATTGGGGCAGGTGACTGGTGGTCTTGGGAGGCGGAGACTGGCCCCCACCTGGTGACTGTGCAGCTGCATCCCCGTGGCCCCTGCACTGACCACAGGGGGCTTGGGGTGGCTTCTGTGTCAGTGTGGGAAAGGGACGTGAGTCTGGAGACCAGTGAGCAGGTGTGATGGGGACCAAGCCAAGGTGTTTCTGGGGGGTGTTGAAAGGACTCTTGCAGGCAGCAGCTGGCCACTTGGGCCCTCAGGGCCCCAGAAGTGCCCTCTGCCCCTCGTCTGACGCCCCCCATGGGACTACAGGCCTGTCCCCCAAAGCATACTCAGGGAACATGGAATTTGTAAAAAAGAACTTTACTTAGAGACCCAAAGGGAAGGAAATCGAACTGCCAAGCCAAGAGTGGGAGGTGGGACGAGGCCATGGCAGTTGGGGTTGGGGTTGCCAGACCACGCTGGCCACGGCGTGGACCTTCTCCCTCCTGGGGGCCCTGCCCACAGCCCAGTGTCAGGGCCTCTCCCCAGAGGGCTTCTCTGCCTGCACATTCTGCAGGGACAGGGGTTGGGGTGGACGGCAGGAAGGGTGAGCCGAGGAATGGGCTGGGCACCGGGGGCAGGGCACTCACCCTGGGGCCCGGGAGGGTCAGACTAAATCTGGGGGGTGAGACCTCAGGCCGGAGGACTTGGACTCTGGGCAGTGGGCCAGGCCACGGGCCCTACGCCTTGCTGTGTCTCAGGGAGACTGGGCGTGGCCCCGACCTCAGGCCCTGGGAGGAGCCCAGAGTCTTAGCGCCCGAGCCCAGCTCGTGTGTCTGTGGAAGGGGCAGCCTGGGCGGCAGTGAGACTGACTGGCGGGTCCCATTGGTGCTGGACCTGGGCCTGAGCTGGAGCCGTCCGGACGCCGGGAGCTGGTGGTTGGGTCCCTGGCTCTGGCCCCGTCGGAGGGCTGTCTGCTCCCGCCTCGCCGGGCAGAGCGGGCGGCCTCAGCGGCGCCTGGACGCGGGGAGGAAGGCAGCGGGGCCTGTGCAGCTCCTGCCCCGGGCCCAGGCTGCCGGAGGCTCCACGTTCGCGTAGTCGTGGGTGATCGGGGGCGTCTTCTGCAGGACGGCGCCCACGACCCACTTCACCTGTGAGGAGGGTGGGCATGAGGGCTGCACCCCGGCTGCTCCAGGTCCCGCGCCTCCCGCCCCGCGGCCCCGCTCGGGCGCTGGCCCACCTTGACGAGGGTGACGGAGGCGCTGTAGGTCACGCTGAGCAGGAAGAGCAGGATGAAGACCAGGAGGCCGCGCCACAGCCCGTCCAGCTCCTCGCCCTCCGCCCCCACACACAGGTCCTGCAGCTCCACCTCTGCGGGACGGGCCAGTCAGCCCCGTGGGCGCAGGTCCCCGAGGCCCAGGTCTGAGGCAGGCCCTGTCCGGCCCCCTTGGGGACTTCCCAGAGCTGCCAGTCAGTCCCAGAGGGTTGGGTCTGAAGCCCCTGCCTCAAGGGTGGCGTGTGGGGGATTGTCTCAGTCCTCTGCTCTCTCCTGACCCCTCCCCAGGTGGCCACGTTTTCTCTCCTTCCAGTCCTCAGGCTACTGTCCTGACTGCTGGCCACGCAGCCAGCCCTGTGGGCCCCTTCCTCAGCTCCTGCTCTGCCCCACCCACCTCGATCCTGGAGAATGGCGCCCACCCTCCGCTCCTCTGTGGGTGGCCGCAGACCCTCCACACCGGAGCCCTCAGGAGGGTCTGAGCTCGGCAGCCACAGACCATGGCTTCATGGGGCTGGCCCGGCCATGTGGGAGCCCGGAGCTGCCGGGTGCTGTGCTGGCCCCACTCTGTCCCTCAGCCTCGAGCCTCGAGGAGGGAGGCGGCCCGGAGAGATGCCAGGCTTGGCATGGAGTGCGCCAGCCGGGCGCCTCTGGGCTGTGGGCAGGCGTTTGCTGCTTTTCATATGAAATGCCCATGGCTGCTGCTCTGCTGGGGAGCATGTGTGTGCGCACGCGCGCGTGTGTGTGTGCTCGCATGCGTGCAGGACAGAGTGGCGTCTGGGCTGTTAGACACGCACACGAGATGGGGGCTGGGGGTGGGGGTGGGCTTGGTCCCGGGCTTTGGTCCCTGCAATCTCCAGCTCCTGGGACGGGGCCAGCGGCCTGCTCTGGGGTGTGGGATGGAGCCCCATCTTGGGTGTGTCCTTGTGCGTCTGTGTGTATCCATGTGTGTGTTCACATGTGGTGCTGTGTTCCAGTGTCTGTGCCCATGTACGTCATGTGTGTCTGCCTGTGTGTTTAGTGAGCCAGCGTGTGTGTCTGTGCATTGCATCCGTGTGTATCTCTGTGTGTCTTTGTCCATGCATGTGTCTATCTGTCCGTCTGTGGATGCAGCTGACAGGGAGGGTTTGACTGGGGAGGCTGGGGCCGCAGGAGGAAGCAGCGTGGGGCCTGCTGGGCTCCCGGCAGGGGGTGAGGGCCTCTCCACGCCCACCTTGGATGCTGTGGCCCAGGTGTGATGGAGGGAAGGGTTTGGGAGTGGCCTGGGTAAGAGCACGGACCAGGGAGGCTGCTCAGGGGCGTGCTGCCACGTGCTTGCCCACGTGGGCACCGTGGGTGGTGGTGGGCGGCACCGCTGGAGTCTGCAGACGTGGGAGCATGCTCGTGAGGGCGGGCCCTCCCCAGGATCAGTCTGGGGTGGAGTGAGGTGAAGGCAGCCTGGGGGTGGGCTCAGCACTGGCCCCGTGCGGGGTTGCGGGCCTAGCCCCCCACTGGTGCTCAGGAGGTGCGGACGTGGAACTGAGGGGTGGGCTGCCTGGTTCCCTGCGTGTTGGCTCCTGTGTGGGCATCTCCCTCAGCCCCTTCTTCTGTCCTGAAGGGCTGGTGTGTGCAGGAGGGCTGGAGCTGAGCGTTTGGGAGCCTGTCTGTGTCCAGAGGAGCCAGCAGGAGCCCGAGTGGAGACCAAGGCTCCAGGGCCTCCCGAGAGGCAGGGGCTGTGGGCTGAGCTCGAGTCTCCATGGTCCCTTCCCTGGGACCACCCTCGTTGTTAGGACGCCTTTGAGTGGGCAGGGTCCACAGTGGGTTGGTGGGGAGGGCCCCTGACCCAAAGGAGGATGGTGGACAGAGACACCCCTCCCACCCCTCTCCTGGGCCTTCTTCCCCCTGTGCCAAGACACCCCTGCCCCGCAGCCCTACCCACCTCAAGAACGGGTGCACCCAGGGCTCTGAGCAGGTGCTGGAGCGTTTATTGACAACACTGGGCAGCAGGGCTGGCAGGCCCTCCCTCTGTCCCAGCGGGATGGAGCCCTGGAAGGGGGCGGGGGACATCATTTACCGGGGACTTTGGACACTGGTTTCTTGAGGATCTTTTCCGGCAGTGCCTCGTGGATCACTTGGCAGGTGAATGTGTTTTTTCTCTCCCAGTGTGTCCGGTTGACCTCCAGGCGGCTGAAGACAAAGAAGGCGCGGCTGGGGCCCTCGTCCTTGAGGGGCCACGTGGTGCTGTGCTGGTCCAGCGGCAGCGGTTCCTGATCCTGCAGCCACCGCACCGAGATGTCCGCGGGGAAGAAGTTCTGGATCAGGCAGGTGAGGGTGACCGTGCTCTTGGTCTTCTGTTCCTCCTCGGACGGCAGGAACACGTAGACCTCGGGGGCAACACGCTTGCCTGTGGACGGGGTGGGGTCAGCCCGGACCGCAGCGGGGCCCACCCACCTCCCCTGGGCTGCGGCTCACCGGAGGCCTTGGCGACGCTGCGCTTGATGCTCGTGGGCAGGTGTGGGTGGCTCAGTGTGCAGTAGTAGGTCTCGCCCTCGGTCCAGTCGTCGGCTTCCACGGGCAGGGTGGACACGACGGTGTAAGTCATGTTGAAGTGGCGCTTGGTGTCCTCTGTGGCCTTTTTCGTGGGCTTCCCGCTCTCCCGTGACCACGTCAGGTTCATGCCTTCCACGCTGGCCAGGTCCACCACCAGGCAGGTGATGTTGGGCAGCTTGTAGAGGTACAGGTCGAGGGGGCTGGGCGGGATCACGTAGACGCTCACGCCGCGGGGCTCAGACTCTGCGGCGTGCGGGAGAGGCTGCGTGAGGCCGTGCTGGGCCCCCCTCAGCCCTGAGCGGGGGTGTAGGCATGGGGGTGCTGTACCTGGGCAGTTGCGGGCATTGGCGTGAAGGGTGCAGCCTTGATAGCTGACCTGGCAGGTGTAGGTTCTTTGGGACACCCACTGGCCCTGGGTGACATTGAGCCGGCTGAAGGTGGAGGACACATTGCCCTCCTGCTTGTGAGGGCCATTGTACAAGGACACACCCTCGGTCTTCTGCCCATCCTCCAGCCAGGTGACTTCAATGTCACCTGGAACGAAGTAGTCGATGAGGCACAGCAGCTGGATGGTGGCACCGGTGTTGCCACTGGGGTCGCAGGAGGAGTGGAAGAGCTTCACGGTGGGCAGGGTCATGTTGCTGGGGCACACTGGGGGCAAAGGTGGCGGGCCTGATGTTGGCCTCTCTGAGCCTCTGGACGCCACCTCCCAGCCCAGGGCCCCAAGCGCTCTGGGCGTGACCAGCATGGTGGCGTCTGAGCCCCTCCACTGCCCCCTCCTGCCCAGCCCGCCCTCGTCTTCCGACAGCCGTCCCCTGGCTGTAGTTGGGCCTACCCGATTCACTTTGAACCGTCTTGTTGACAGTAGGGGATCCGGCGTGCTCCACACTGCACGTGAACTTCTGTTTGGCCCACTTGCCGGAGGCGGTCACCCAGCTGGTGGTGGTGTAGAGGCCGGAGGTCGAGTGCAAGGTGGCAGGGAAGGTCACGATGCTGTTTGTCAGAGACCCCACATCCCAGGTCACGGTCACAGGCTCGGGGAAGTAGTCGCTGATCAGGCAGCCCAGCGTCACAGAGAGGTCATCTTTGGTGGTGTTGCAGGAGTTCAAGGGGAAGACGGATGGGCCCTGATTGGAGGCTGTGCGAGAGAACCGGGACCACATCAGCGCTGGCCAGCCTCTGACCTGGGGCATCCACTCCCAGGGCCCAGGGAGTCTGGGAGGGAGCACTGTGTGGCGGCGGTGGGGTGGCCTAGTGGAGGGAGCACTGGACCCTTGCTCCAGCCTGGGGGACAGAACAGCCCAGGCTCATTTTGGGCTTATTCTCTGATTCCGCCCACATACCTTTGTAGAACCCTGTGCCCCCCAGAAGTTGTTGCTGTCCCCACCCTTGGTCAGGATCCCCCTCCAGCCCTGAGTGGCCAGAATGTGGGTTCTCAAGCAGTAGAGGCACCAGACATTTTTCCAGGCTGAGGCTCAGAGCCCATAGCCCCCTCTGGGGAGCAGTGACCCCCGAGGCCCCAGGAACCAGCAAGATGTTCCCTCTGCCCCCATCCTATGCTCCCCCATCAAGGCCCCCACCCCCTGGGAATCACTAGTGTGGCCCTCCCCCACCCTACCTCCTGCTCACACAGCTCTGCTCCCTGCAACTGTGGGTGCCCCTTCACCCCACCTCTCACTGAACTGCCAGGCTCCCCTGGCGCTCTACCCTTCCTGCTGACCTTCCGAGGGAGCCCAACTCAGGTTCCATGGAGAGAGAACAAAAGCCCCTCGGAGTCCACTTCAGCCCCTCCCCCGGCAGGTGACTCTGCCTGCCCCTTCCCTGGCCTGGGAATCCCAGACCTCAGCCCATCCTACCCTGGCCCAGCTCCATCCACCCTGCTCCACTCTGCTCTTCTGGTCCAGCTGAGCACACTCCAGACGACCCTGTGCCAGGACAGCTGGCACCAGCTGAGACCAACCAGCTCAGCATCCGACCAGTCCAGCTCAGCTCCAGAGAGCCCACCTTGATCCACCCTGGCCCAGATCAGCCCAGAAGAGAACATTTCAAGCTACGAAATTCATCTTACCTCAGTCCACAAAATTAAACCAAATTCACTCTAGCTCAGCCCATCTCAACCTGTGGGCCAAAGACAACCTCCCTCAGGAAGTTGAGCTCAACTGAGCTAAGTCAAGTGGGCCTCAGAAAACAGCACTGTCCTGCTTGACCAGGGTGAGTCCAGTCCGGCTCAGCCCCGCTCAGCCCAGTTCAGCTCAGCCCAGTTCAGCTCAGCCCAGTTCAGCTTAACCCAGTTCTGCTCAGCTCAGCTCAGCCCAGTTCAGCTCAGATCAGCCCAGTTCTGCACAGCTCAGCTCAGCCCAGTTCAGCTCAGCCCAGTTCTGTTCAGCTCAGCCCGTTCTGTTAAGCTCAGCCCAGTTCAGCTTAACCCAGTTCTGCTCAGCTCAGCTCAGTCCAGTTCAGCTCAGCCCAGTTCTGCTCAGCTCAGCTCAGATCAGCCCAGTTCAGTTCAGCTCAGTTCTGTTTAGCTCAGCCCAGTTCAGCTCAACCCATTTCAGCTCAGCCCAGTTCTGCTCAGTTCAGCTCAGCCCAGTTCAGCTCAGCTCAGCCCAGTTCTGCTCAGCTCAGCTCAGATCAGTCCAATTAAGCTCAGCTCAGCCCAGTTCAGCTCAGCTCAGTTCTGTTCAGCTCAGCCCAGTTCAGCTCAGCCCAGGTCAGCTCAGCCCAATTCTGCTCAGCCCAGTTCAGCTCAGCCCAGTTCTGCTCAGCTCAGCTCAGCCCAGTTCAGCTCAGATCAGCCCAGTTCTGCACAGCTCAGCTCAGCCCAGTTCAGCTCAGCCCAGTTCTGTTCAGCTCAGCCCGTTCTGTTAAGCTCAGCCCAGTTCAGCTTAACCCAGTTCTGCTCAGCTCAGCTCAGTCCAGTTCAGCTCAGCCCAGTTCTGCTCAGCTCAGCTCAGATCAGCCCAGTTCAGTTCAGCTCAGTTCTGTTTAGCTCAGCCCAGTTCAGCTCAACCCATTTCAGCTCAGCCCAGTTCTGCTCAGTTCAGCTCAGCCCAGTTCAGCTCAGCTCAGCCCAGTTCTTCTCAGCTCAGCTCAGATCAGTCCAATTAAGCTCAGCTCAGCCCAGTTCAGCTCAGCTCAGTTCTGTTCAGCTCAGCCCAGTTCAGCTCAGCCCAGGTCAGCTCAGCCCAATTCTGCTCAGCCCAGTTCAGCTCAGCCCAGTTCTGCTCAGCTCAGCTCAGCCCAGTTCAGCTCAGATCAGCCCAGTTCTGCACAGCTCAGCTCAGCCCAGTTCAGCTCAGCCCAGTTCTGCTCAGCTCAGCTCAGCTCAGCCCAGTTCAGCTCAGCTCAGCCTAGTTCTGCTCAGTTCAACTCAGCCCCATTTAGTTGGCCCAGTTCAGCTCAGTCCAGTTCTGCTCAGCCCAGTTCAGCTCAGCTCAGCCTAGTTCTGCTCAGCTCAGTCCAGTTCTGCTCAGCTCAGCCAGTTCTGCTCAGCCCAGTTCAGCTCAGCCCAGTTCAGCTCAACCCAGTTCAGCTCAGCTCAGCTCAGTTCTGTTCAGCTCAGCCCAGTTCAGCTCAGCCCAGTTCAGCTCAACCCAGTTCTGCTCAGCCCAGTTCTGCTCAGCTCAGCTCAGCCCAGTTCAGCTCAGCCCAGTTCAGCTCAGCCCAGTTCAGCTCAGCCCAGTTCTGCTCAACTCAGCTCAGCTCAACCCAGTTCTGCTCAGCCCAGTTCTGCTCAGCTCAGCTCAGCTCAGCCCAGTTCTGCTCAGCCCAGTTCTGCTCAGCTCAGCTCAGTTCAGCTCAGCCCAGTTCAGCTCAGCCCAGTTCTGTTCAGCTCAGCTCAGTCCAGTTCTGCTCAGCTCAGCCCAGTTCTGCTCAGCTCAGCTCAGTCAAGTTCTGCTCAGCTCAGCCCAGTTCAGCTCAGCCCAGTTCTGCTCAGCTCAGCTCAGCCCAGTTCAGCTCAGATCAGCCTAGTTCTGCTCAGCTCAGCCCAGTTCAGCTCAGCTCAGCCTAGTTCTGCTCAGCTCAGCCCAGTTCTGCTCTGCTCAGCTCAGCTCAGCCCAGTTCAGCTCAGCTCAGTTCTGTTAAGCTCAGCCCAGTTCAGCTCAGCCCAATTCTGCTCAGCCCAGTTCTGCTCTGCTCAGCTCAGCTCAACCCAGCCCAGTTCAGCTCAGCCCAGTTCAGCTCAGCTCAGCCCAGTTCAGCTCAACCCAGTTCTGCTCAGCCCAGTTCTGCTCAGCTCAGCTCAGCTCAGCCCGGTTCAGCTCAGATCAGCCTAGTTCAGCTCAGATCAGCCCAGTTCAGCTCAGCCCAGTTCTGCTCAGCCCAGTTCTGCTCAGCTCAGCTCAGCTCAGCCCGGTTCAGCTCAGATCAGCCTAGTTCAGCTCAGATCAGCCCAGTTCAGCTCAGCCCAGTTCTGCTCAGCTCAGCGCAGCCCAGTTCAGCTCAGCCCAATTCTGCTCAGCTCAGCTCAGCCCAGTTCAGCTCAGCTCAGCCCAGTTCTGCTCAGCTCAGCTCAGATCAGTCCAATTAAGCTCAGCTCAGCCCAGTTCAGCTCTGCTCAGTTCTGTTCAGCTCAGCCCAGTTCAGCTCAGCCCAATTCTGCTCAGCCCAGTTCTGCTCTGCTCAGCTCAGCTCAACCCAGCCCAGTTCAGCTCAGCTCAGCTCAGCCCAGTTCTGCTCAGCTCAGCCCAGTTCAGCACAGCCCAGTTCAGCTCAGCTCAGCTCAGCCCAGTTCAGCTCAACCCAGTTCTGCTCAGCCCAGTTCTGCTCAGCCCAGTTCTGCTCAGCTCAGCTCAGATCAGCCCAGTTCAGCTCAGCCCAGTTCCGCTCAGCTCAGCTCAGCCCAGTTCAGCTCAACCCAGTTCTGCTCAGCCCAGTTCTGCTCAGCTCAGCTCAGCCCAGTTCAGCTCAGATCAGCCTAGTTCTGCTCAGCTCAGCCCAGTTCAGCTCAGCCCAGTTCTGCTCAGCTCAGCTCAGCCCAGTTCAGCTCAGCCCAGTTCTGCTCAGCCCAGTTCTGCTCAGCTCAGCTCAGCTCAGCCCAGTTCAGCTCAGCCCAGTTCTGTTCAGCTCAGTTCAGCCCAGTTCAGCTCAGCCCAGTTCTGCTCAGCTCAGCTCAGCCCAGTTCAGCTCAGCTCAGCTCAGCCTAGTTCTGCTCAGCTCAGCCCAGTTCTGCTCAGCTCAGCTCAGCTCAGCCCAGTTCAGCTCAGCTCAGTTCTGTTCAGCTCAGCCCAGTTCAGCTCAGCCCAATTCTGCTCAGCCCAGTTCTGCTCTGCTCAGCTCAGCTCAACCCAGCCCAGTTCAGCTCAGCTCAGCTCAGCCCAGTTCAGCTCAGCTCAGCCCAGTTCAGCACAGCCCAGTTCAGCTCAACCCAGTTCTGCTCAGCCCAGTTCTGCTCAGCTCAGCTCAGCCCAGTTCTGCTTAACCCAGTTCTGCTCAGCTCAGCTCAGCCCAGTTCAGCTCAGCCCAGTTCTGCTCAGCTCAGCTCAGCCCAGTTCAGCTCAGATCAGCCTAGTTCTGCTCAGCTCAGCCCAGTTCAGCTCAGCTCAGCCTAGTTCTGCTCAGCTCAGCCCAGTTCTGCTCAGCTCAGCTCAGCTCAGCCCAGTTCAGCTCAGCTCAGTTCTGTTAAGCTCAGCCCAGTTCAGCTCAGCCCAATTCTGCTCAGCCCAGTTCTGCTCTGCTCAGCTCAGCTCAACCCAGCCCAGTTCAGCTCAGCCCAGTTCAGCTCAGCTCAGCCCAGTTCAGCACAGCCCAGTTCAGCTCAACCCAGTTCTGCTCAGCCCAGTTCAGCTCAGCCCAATTCTGCTCAGCCCAGTTCTGCTCTGCTCAGCTCAGCTCAACCCAGCCCAGTTCAGCTCAACCCAGTTCTGTTCAGCCCAGTTCTGCTCAGCTCAGCTCAGCTCAGCCCAGTTCAGCTCAGATCAGCCTAGTTCAGCTCAGATCAGCCCAGTTCAGCTCAGCCCAGTTCTGCTCAGCTCAGCGCAGCCCAGTTCAGCTCAGCCCAATTCTGCTCAGCTCAGCTCAGCCCAGTTCAGCTCAGCTCAGCCCAGTTCTGCTCAGCTCAGCTCAGCTCAGATCAGTCCAATTAAGCTCAGCTCAGCCCAGTTCAGCTCAGCTCAGTTCTGTTCAGCTCAGCCCAGTTCAGCTCAGCCCAATTCTGCTCAGCCCAGTTCAGCTCAGCTCAGCCCAGTACAGCTCAGCCCAGTTCTGTTCAGCTCAGCCCAGTTCTGCTAAGCTCAGCTCAGCTCAGATCAGCCCAGTTCAGCTCAGATCAGGCAAGTCAGCTCAGCCCAATTCTGCTCAGCCCAGTTCAGCTCAGCCCAGTTCTGCTCAGCTCAGCTCAGCCCAGTTCAGCTCAGCCCAGTTCTGCTCAGCTCAGCTCAGATCAGCCCAGTTCAGCTCAGCTCAGCCCAGTTCAGCTCAGCTCAGCCCAGTTCTGCTCAGCTCAGCTCAGCCCAGTTCAGCTCAGCTCAGCCCAGTTCAGCTCAGCCCAGTTCTGCTCAGCTCAGCTCAGCTCATCCCAGTTCAGCTCAGCCCAGTTCTGTTCTGCTCAGCCCAGTTCAGCTTAACCCAGTTCTGCTCAGCTCAGCTCAGCCCAGTTCTGCTCAGCTCAGCCCAGTTCAGCTCAGATCAGCCCAGTTCAGCTCAGATCAGTCCAGTTCAGCTCAGCCCAGTTCTGCTCAGTTCAGCTCAGCCCAATTCAGCTCAGCCCAGTTCTGCTCTGCTCAGCTCAGCTCAGCTCAGCTCAGCTCAGCTCAGCTCAGCTCAGCTCAGTCCAGCTCAGCTCAGCCCAGTTGAACTCAGCTTAGCCCAGCCCAGTTCAGCCCAATTCAGCCCAGTTTATTTCACCTCAGTTCAGCTCTGTCCTGCCCAGCTGTGTCAAGTTCAGCAGGGAACAGCCCAGTCTAGCCCAGCTCTGCCCAGGTATGCCAACACAGTCCATTCCACCCACCTCACTTATTCTAGCTTGGCCCTACTCTGCTGAGTCCAGCTTCTCTTGATTCTGCTCAGTTCAGCAGTCTCCATCCAAATTCAGGTCAGGTGTGTCCAGCCTAGCCAACCGAGGACAGTCCAGTCCCAGCTACCTCAGCTCTGCTCACTTGGACCAGCCTCACTATGACCTGCCCATCCAAACCAGCTCAGTCTAGGATAGCCCAGCTCAGCCCAGCCTGGCCCACTCAGTCCATCCAGCTCACTCAGCCCATCACAGGCCAGCATGGCTGAGGATAGCCCAGATTGACCAGCCTGGCCCAAATGAACCGAAGACACCTCATCTCCCTTTAAATAACTCTGTCCACTCAAGCCACATGTGGCCCAACCCAGGCCAGCCCAGATCCCCTTAATCAGGCCTGCCCAGCTCAGTCCAGAGGATGTGGTCAGGCTGGCCTGCTGTGGTATCCGGGACAGGGACAGCTCTCTGCTGTTTTCTCCTGACCCTGGGCTGGTGGCCACCCTCCTGGCTGATCTACACCCAGCCCACTGTCCATACCATCTGCATGTTCCCTGACCCTCAGCCTTGGGCCCTGCCCAGCCCTGTTCTATCCGAGGGTCTTGGCTCCCTGTCTTCTCCAGATTGGCTTTGGTCTTTCTCTTGCTTCCCTGTGTCCCCATTCAGGGGAGGGACAGCTGAGAGATAAGCAGTGACCAGGAGGCTTGGTCCATGCTGGGTGGGCAGTCCAGGTATCCTCTTCCTGGCAGTGGCCCAGGCTGCCTGCCTCTCATTGCTGCCTGGACCAGACCCAGAGCTGGGGTACCTGGAGTGCCGGGATTCTTTGTCAGGTGCTGTGGTTGGCGTGGTGACCGGTATGGCCCATCCCCACTGTCTGCGGCTCCCTGGATAGGCTCCTGGAGAGATCAATCATTAGAAACCATTGTTGTTATTTTTATGTCCGGACAATGGGGCCTGGGGCGGAGGGGAGCTCTGCTTCAGTGCTCTCAGCTAAAAATGGAGTGGGAACCCCCAGAGGCCTCCACAGCCTTGGAAGTTCCCTTCTCTCTCTGTTCTTGGGAAGTTGATGGAGCGACTGCCTCAGTGGGGCTCCTATGCAGTGGACAAGGCGCTCTCATCTCTGGGCCTCGTCCCCACCTCACTGCTCAGCTCATGGCCCCTCTCCTTTGGTGTTGTCAGCACACACTGGGGGTCACCGAGCTGCCCTGAGGAGGGAGTGGGGACCAGGCCCCCCACCGCTCTGCCTGGGAGAAAAGGGTGATGATTTGTGCCTGAGACATGGAGGCCTGGTGGGCCACGTGTTGCAGTGTGGATGAGGTCTCCCGCTGGTGCGCTGCCATCCCTTGTGTGTCTTGCCACCCGGAGGAGCAGGCTCTGGGTGTGCGTGCACACGTCCATGGGCCACTTGGGGACAGGAAGGCCCTGGTTCTCCCTGGGGTCCTGGGCACTTGCTGGTGGGTAAGAATCGCCCACATGCTTGCTCCCAGGTCATTGTCCAGCAGCTGGAGCCCATAGTAGGGCTGTGACTGGCAGCATGGCCAGTGAGGAGTGGAGGGCCCTGTGGGGAGGCTGGTCATGACTGTGAGGTTGGTTGGTGGCTCTACAAGACCTCTGCAGCCGCTGGAGCCCGGGGGGCACCGTGCCACATCCCTACTGTGGGTGGCCAGCGAGGGCGTGGGGACCACAGAATGACCTAGAGGTGCTCATGACATCTGACTCTGATCTGTTGGGGCGCTCGACCCACCGTTGACACTCTGCTGATGTGTGCCTTGCCTTCGTGCTGTGGCTGTGTCCAGCAGGCCTGTGTGTCCTCAGAACCCCCTGAAGGCCCACAGACACACACACACTGTGGGGGGGGGGGATTCCACAAGAAACTGCCAGCCCAGCTTATCAGTGTGAGATGCTGGGAGGAGATGTGCAGAGCTTTAGAGAGGCATCAGGACCCCATCCCCTGGACCGGGACACCTAGGGCCAGTGATCATTCACAGAGGCCATGTGGAGATGGCTCTATCAGACCTGGTGGCCTTGAAAGCCCCCAGAAGGACTGCTGCATGGTAGGCTGGGATGGTGGGACTGACCAGGTGCACAGAGCAAGAGCCCTCCGACCCTCAGGGCTGACTGTCCTGGTTTGTCACACTCTGCCCTTGGCCCCAGGGACAGATGCTGCGTGGGAGGTAGAGAAGGCAATATAGAATTCCTTGGAAGAACCTGTGATTCTGAGAGAAACCACAGGGCTGGAGCAGGCAGAGCCCCAGCTTGGTGGCATGGTGGACTCAGGCCAGGTGGTGCCAGACCCTACAGCCTGCACAGATGGGAATGTGTGAGGTTAGGGGCTCCACTCAGCTGCCCTGGCCCCTGGCACCCCTTTCCCATTCTCCTTGGGTTGTGGGCATGTTGGGCCTGGGCCTCAGTGCTGAGCCAGCCTCCTGGCTTTATCTTTATGTCCAGAACATGCTTGGCTGCTGGTGCTGGGGCAGGGGGCCCGTGGAGGTGGGCACTGTCTCCAGCCTTGGCCACCCTGGGGTACCTTGGTCGTGGAGGAGAATAGCTCTCATAGGTTGGCTCAGCTCTGAGAACACATGTCTGTGCTGCCCCTTCCTGAGGCTGTGTCTCTGCTCCAGCCTTGAGGGATTGCCCTTGAGCCGCCCCTTCTGTCCAGGGCTGGGCCTGAATGTCCCTACCCACAGGTACTGCGCCAGACTCCTCAGCCCCCCTGCTGTGGCCCCACCTGTCGCTCCTGTTCTTCAGGACTCAGGACAGAGTATGCATCTAAATGAGTTGTGTCTCAGCTGTGCACATGCATGTGAGTGTGTGGATTTATGTGACATGCATGCGTCTCTGTGTGCATATGTGTGCACACATGTGTGCCACACAAACACACATGTCTCTTGGTGTGCATACATGTGTGTGCGTGCATGTAAGTGCATACACCTTTGTGACACGTACACATTCTCTGTATGTATACACACGTATACACACATGTGAGTGCACGCGCCGGCGACACATGAATACGCCTCTCTGCATGCATACGTGCGTGTGTCTGTGCTACATGCATTTATCTATGGGTGCATACATATGTGTGCACTGTGCACACATGTGGGTGCATGTGTCTGTATGGCATGAGTGTTTATCTCTGTGTTCATACATGTGCATACGTGTGTGGGTGCATTAATCTGTGTGACATGCACCGTGCATGTGTCTTTCTGTGTACATTCGTGTGTGTCTGGAGGAGCTGGGGGAAGATATGCTCTCCTACTGCCCATCTGTATGTATGCAGCTGGCCCAGGTGGGTAGTTTTGCCTGGTGTCCTTAGGAGCCCTCAGTGCTAGCCCCACTGTGTGGAGGACATGGGGAGGCCCGGAGCTGATCCCACTGTGTGGAGGACATGGGGAGGCCCGGAGCTGATGCCACTGTGTGGAGGACATGGGGAGGCCCGGAGCTGATCTCACTGTGTGGAGGACACGGGGAGGCCTGGAGCTGATCCCACTGTGTGGAGGACATGGGGAGGCCCGGAGCTGATCTCACTGTGTGGAGGACATGGGGAGGCCCGGAGCTGATCTCACTGTGTGGAGGACATGGGGAGGCCCGGAGCTGATCCCACTGTGTGGAGGACATGGGGAGGCCCGGAGCTGATCCCACTGTGTGGAGGACATGGGGAGGCCCGGAGCTGATCCCACTGTGTGGAGGACATGGGGAGGCCCGGAGCTGATCCCACTGTGTGGAGGACATGGGGAGGCCCGGAGCTGATCCCACTGTGTGGAGGACATGGGGAGGCCTGGAGCTGATCCCATTGTGTGGAGGACATGGGGAGGCCTGGAGCTGATCTCACTGTGTGGAGGACATGGGGAGGCCCGGAGCTGATTCTACTGTGTGGAGGACATGGGGAGGCCCGGAGCTGATCCCACTGTGTGGAGGACATGGGGAGGCCCGGAGCTGATCTCACTGTGTGGAGGACATGGGGAGGCCCGGAGCTGATCCCACTGTGTGGAGGACATGGGGAGGCCCGGAGCTGATGCCACTGTGTGGAGGACATGGGGAGGCCCGGAGCTGATCTCACTGTGTGGAGGACATGGGGAGGCCCGGAGCTGATCTCACTGTGTGGAGGACATGGGGAGGCCTGGAGCTGATCCCACTGTGTGGAGGACATGGGGAGGCCCGGAGCTGATCTCACTGTGTGGAGGACATGGGGAGGCCCGGAGCTGATCTCACTGTGTGGAGGACATGGGGAGGCCCGGAGCTGATCCCACTGTGTGGAGGACATGGGGAGGCCTAGAGCTGATCCCACTGTGTGGAGGACATGGGGAGGCCCGGAGCTGATCCCACTGTGTGGAGGACATGGGGAGGCCCGGAGCTGATCTCACTGTGTGGAGGACATGGGGAGGCCCGGAGCTGATCCCACTGTGTGGAGGACATGGGGAGGCCCGGAGCTGATCCCACTGTGTGGAGGACATGGGGAGGCCCGGAGCTGATCCCACTGTGTGGAGGACATGGGGAGGCCTGGAGCCTTCCTTCTCCTTAGTGACCCAGTGTAGGTGGGCCCAGAGCAGGATCCCATTTGGTTAGAACCTTCCCAAGGAACTGGAGTATGGGGGCTACCTGGAGGTCATGTGGGGCCTGGCCAGACAGCATAGGGGGAGGCAAGCTTTGAGCCTGAGCAGTTTGAAGCCTCCCTTGGAGGCCAGGACCCACTGTTAGGGCCTGTGGTATGACCAGGGATCAATGCCAGCTCTGGCTAGGGGGCTGCTTGGAGAGAACCAGGCTAAGGATGTTTCTCAGACCTTTATGCACAGGACACCGGCAGCCTTCAGACCCCCAGACTTAGCTGGGGGCTCCAATACCCATGATGGGGAGCAGGCCTCAGAGTTTTCCTGGACAGTGAGACCAGCTGACCCCCTTGTTAACATTTGTTGTGGCCCCAAATGCAGACCTGCAGAAGCTTCATTCCCCCCACATAGCTCCTGTTCCCGAGGACTGGCCTGGACCTGTCTCCTGCCTGGGACTGACTGAACCACCCCAGGCTCCCTGCCATTCCTTCCACCACAGGGTGACCCTGCACAGCCTCTGCCTTCCCCCTGAGGGTACTGTGTTCCAATCTCTAGAAAGTGTCATCTGAAGGCTGCAGCGTGGTGTCTCCTGTTCTAATATAAATGCTCCCATTACTAATGAGATCGAGTATCTCTTCAGACACTTGGGAGCATTCCGTACCTCTCTGTCTTTGTCCTTACCATGCCTTCTAAAGGTATTCTGGGCAATTTCTTGGGAGTCTGCAAGGCAGTCCTCCCGAATGCTAATCCCTGGTTAGTTTCAAACTTGCAATGAGCTTCTTCCAGTGAGTCTCTGTCTCTTCACACTGCTCATCACATGTGTTTCGTTCATCAGAAGTTCTTCATTTCCACGTGGCCAAATTCATCAGCTGTTTACCCCCAGGCTTGTGCCTGCGGAGGTTTGAGAACCCTGTCACCAGCTGTGTGAGTCCCTTGCAGCTCCTGTAACAAAGTTGCACAGCTGGAGCCTTAATGCCACAAGGATGTGTCCTTTCCCGTTCCAGAGGCCAGCAGCCTGCAGTCAGGGTGGGAGCAGGGCCGAGCTCCGTCTGAGGGCTCCAGGGAGGTCTGGAGATGACTGACATCACTCAGATTTCTGCCTGTCTTTGCTTGGCCTTCTGCCCCATGCTTAAAAAAAAATCTTCACCTGAGGATATGTTTTTATTGGAGAGAGAGAGAGAGAGAGAGAGAGAAACATTAGTGTGAGAAACATTGATTGGTTGCCCTGACCAGGGATTGAACCCTCAACCTGGTATGGGAATTGAACCTGCATCCTTTTTGCTGTACTGGATGATTCTCCAACCAACTGAGCCACCCAGCAAGGGCATAACATGCTTTTTCAGTAATTTTTTGTGTATATGTTAACGTTTAGAGGGAGAGTCTCCCTAAACTTTGCACTTCAAAAGTGTCTAAGCTGTAAATGGATCTCAAAAACGTCAGACAGACAAAAGCAACTCAGCTGGAATTTTGATTGGAGTACTCATGAAGATGGGGGTTCATGCAGCCCCACATCATGCTGATGCTAAGATCCACCTCACCCCCTGCAGCCCCCACCTGTTCTGGTCCCAGGCCAGGACCTGGGTGCACCTTTGCCATGGTGTCTGCAGGCATCCACATGGGCGGGACTGGCCCTGGCTGGAGTAGCTGTGGGCTCCTGGAAGACAGTTGCATGTGGGTCCTGAGTGGGAAGGCACACAAATGGGGGACAGGGAGTGCACTGTGTTTTCTGGGCACTCAAGAAAGATGCATAGAGCAGAAAGGAGGGGCAGGAGCTGCTGGGTGCATGGAGAGGAAGGACACTGGAGAAGGGGATGTGAGCTAAGGCTCGGGAACAAAGCAGCATGGTGGACCCTGGTGCTCAGTGTTTGAGTATGTGTGCATGAGGTTCCTCTGTGTGTGTGTGTGTGTGTGTGTGTGTGTGTGTGTGTACCTGTGTGCATGTGAGGACCTGTGTGTGTGTGTAAGGACCTGTGTGTGTGTGTGTGTGTGTGAGTGAGGACCTGTGTATGTGTGAGGACCCGTGTGTGTGTGTGAGGACCCGTGTGTGTGTGTGAGGACCTGTGTGTGCATGAGGACCTGTGTGTGTGTGAGGACCCGTGTGTGTGTGTGAGGACCTGTGTGTGCATGAGGACCTGTGTGTGTGTGAGGACCTGTGAGTGTGTGAGTACCTGTGTGTGTTTGTGTGGGTACCCATGTGTGTGTGAGTACCTGTGTGTGCGTGAGGACTTGTGTGTGTGCGTGTGTGAGGACCTGTGTGTATGTGAGGACCTGTGTATGTGTGAAGACCTGTGAGTATGTGAGTACCTATGAGTTTGTTTGTACCCGTGTGTGTGTGTGAGGACCTGTGTATGTGTGTGAGTACCTGTGTGAGTGTGTGAGGACCTGTGTGAGTGTGTGAGGACCTGTGTGTGAGGACCTGTGAGTGTGTGTACCTGTGTGTGTGTGTGAGGACCTGTGTGTGTGTGTACCTGTGTGTGTGTGTGTGAGGACCTGTGTGTGTGTGTACCTGTGTGTGTGTGTGTGAGTACCTGTGTGTGTGTGAGGACCTGTGTGTGTGTGTGAGGACCTGTGAGTGTGTTTGTGTGAGTACCTGTGTGTGTGTGAGGACCTGTGTGTGTGTGAGGACCTGTGTGTTTGTGTGAGGACCTGTGAGTGTGTGTGTATGGACTAATGTGTGGGCACGGACCTCTGCATGTGTGCAAGCACCTGTGTGCATGACTTCTGTCTGTGGCCCAGTTCCCACTGGAGCAATGAGGCCCTTTTCCTGCATGAAAACCTCTCTTTCCTGCCCACAGGAAGCTGGGACAGCACTTCCTGGACAACCTTGGGCCTCCCAGGCTGTGCTGGAAGACACCCTTGACAAAGCCCCCAGGATCCTGGAACCCCCCACCAGGCCTCGGAGATTTGTGCCTGTTCTGGCCAACACCTGGCACAGCCCTCCTTTCTTGGAGCTTTTACTGAGGAGAGCTGACAGCTGAGTGTGCTTCCGCCCCTGAGGGCTGTGTCTCCACAGCCCAGGGATGTTGCCAGGAAGGATGGGCCTCAACCCTGTCTCTGTAAAGGACAAGCCTGTGGCATCTACTTGGGCCACCCTTCCTGATCCTTCCCTGGAGCCCACTGGCCCCTCATCCTCCCTGGAAAATGTCCATCTCCCCTGTGCAAACCCAAGTCTGGTTCAGGTCACGGGACCACCTCCCTGATGAATCCTTGCTGCCTGAATCTGTCCTGACTCTGGAGCAGGTACCTGGCTTCATTCACCAACTCTGCTCCTTCTGGCCCGGCCTTCGCTGGCACTGCCACCGGATTCCCATTCCTGGCACCCAACACACCTGCTTGTGGATGAATTGTGTCCCCTAAATCTACATGTTGAGGTCCTAACCCTCAGCACCTCAGAACATGACTGTATTTGGAAATAGGGTCTTTCAAGGGGTAATAAGTTAAAACAAGACAATCAGGGTGGGTCCTGATCCAGTATGACTGGTGTTCTTACAAGAGGAAGTCAGGACACAGACATACAGAGGGATGGCCCCCTGAGGACATGGAGATGGTGGCCGTCCACACGCCAAGGACAGAGGCCTTAGAGGAACCAGCCTGCGACACTTGCTCTGGGACCTCCGACTCCAGGCCCGAGGGAGAGACTATGCACACTGTTCCAGCCACCTGTCTGTGCTGACTGACGCACCCAACATGTGTGTCTTGCTTCTGGCTACGGCCAGTCCTGCCCCCAGCTCCAGGTGCCCGTGCTGCCTCCGGTGACCCCTTGTTTCTGGGCCTCCTTCCTCATCCGCTAGACCCCTGGCTGCAGAGCAGAGGGCAGGAGGAGATGGAGGGCTGGCAGGTTCTTGTGCTGGAAGAGCGTGAAGGACCCCCGACACCTGACTCAGCCAGGCTGTGGATTTCATGAGGTGTACGAACACAAGAAGACTCCCAGTGGGTTATAGAATTTTTAAGGATGTTTTATTATCATTAAAAACAAACACACAAACAAAAACAGTAAAGAACATTAATGGGCTCCAGAAAATTAAAAAGAAAACAAAAAGCAACCCAAGTTACAAGGTGGTGTTTCCTTTGAGTAATCTCTCTCTGCGCATTTCCTATAGTCATGGGGTCTGCACCTCCCTCCTTCCCACCTGGACACGCCGACTTGGCACTTCCTGGAGATCAGGACATCCAACCACCCTGTTGGGTCCCCAAGGCAGGGGCACTCACCATTCAGTCCTCTTGGCTCTCAGCCCCCCTACCAACTGGAGCAGGGGGGACCCTGGGAAGGGTGAATGGGCGGGACTCAGGCCCGTCGCTTCACTGCCCTGCTCTCCTGGTGCTCTGCACCTCAACACCCATGTCTCTTGACCTCCTCTGTCCACTGAGGCTGTGTCCCACCTGCTTGGTGATCTGGTCACTAAGCCCCTCTCCAGGAGGCTTGTGGGTGGATGCCCACCCCTCCCTTGGCGGTACAGCCCTGCACCCTGGGCTCCTGCAGCAGCCCCTGCCCAGACCCTTCTCCTCAGGTCTCCTTGGGTGGAGGTGATCTGAGTGACCGTTAGGGCACATCCCAAAGCTTCCCTGGTGGGGGACTCAGGATCCTCCCAGGAACCCTGCCTCCTGGATCCTGCCCAATTTACCCTTGGAATTCAGGGCCTCTGCCTCCTTCAGGATGGACCTACACGCTGACCCTAGGCAGTGACATCCTGGGGAGGGGGCACCGGCCCTGATGCCCTTGGTGTCCACAGGGCTCTTGGCGGTGTCTTGGTGGCTGCCGTGGAGGGGCTGGTGGGCATCCATCAGCTCAGGTTGGGGGCAGGACCTGCTGTCCACTTGGTTCTCCAGAAGGGTGGGTCACAGGACAGATGCAACCTGTGGTGGTCGTGAGGCCAGAGGGCGGAGGTGCAAGCCTAGGGTGGCCGTGGGGTCAGAGGGTGGAGAGGTCAGAGGGCAATGAGGTCAGAGGAAGAGGAGCAGGCATGGGCAGCAGGTCGAGCGGCCTGAACCAGCGGACCCGGGTCCCGTGCAGGGTCTGGGGCAGCCCTGGAGGCTTGCCCAGGAGGGGTGGTGCTAAGCCCCCTGTCCGATCATGTTCCTGTAGTCAGGGACGATGGTCCTCTTCAGTTCCACCACCGAGGAGAAGATCCACTTCACCTGCAGGGGCGAGTGCACAGGACCCACGTCAGCCTCCCCAGGGCAGGGGAGGGCTAGGTGGGGCAGCGTGGGGACAGTGTGGGACAGTGAGGGGGACAGTGTGGGGACAGTGTGGGACAGTGTGTGGAAGAGTGTGGGGATAGTGTGGGGACAGGGTGGAGATAGTGAGTGAAACAGTGTGGGAACAGTGTGGACAGTGTGGGGCAGTGTGGGGACAGTGAGTGGAACAATGTGGGGACAGTGTGGGACAGTGTGGGGACAGTATGGGAGAGTGTGGACAGTGTGTGGACAGTGTGGGGACAGTGTGTGGAACAGTGTGGGGACAGTGTGTGGAACAGTGTGTGGAGAGTGTGGGGACAGTGTGGGATGTGGGGACAGTGTGGGGACAGTGTGTGGAACAGTGTGTGGAGAGTGTGTGGACAGTGTGGGGACAGTGTGTGGAACAGTGTGGGGACAGTGTGTGGAACAGTGTGTGGAGAGTGTGGGGACAGTGTGGGAACAGTGTGGGGACAGTGTGGGGACAGTGTGTGGAACAGTGTGTGGAGAGTGTGTGGACAGTGTGGGGACAGTGTGTGGAACAGTGTGGGGACAGTGTGTGGAACAGTGTGTGGAGAGTGTGGGGACAGTGTGGGAACAGTGTGGGGACAGTGTGGGGACAGTGTGTGGAACAGTGTGGGGACAGTGTGGGAACAGAGTGGAACAGTGTGGGGACAGAATGGAACAGTGTGAGGACAGTGTGGGGACAGTGTGTGGAACAGTGTGGGGACAGTGTGGGGACAGAGTGGAACAGTGTGGGGGCAGTGTGTGGAACAGTGTGGGGACAGTGGGGACAGTGTGGGGACAGTGTAGGACAGTGTGGAGACAGTGTGGAACAATGTGGGGACACTGTGTGGGGACAGTGTGGACAGTGTGGGGACACTGTGTGGGGACAGTGTGAGGACAGTGTGGACAGTGTGGGGACACTGTGTGGGGACAGTGTGGGGACAGTGTGGGACAGTTTGGGGACACTGTGTGGGGACAGTGTGGGGACAGTGTAGAGATAGTGAGTGGAACAGTGGGGGACAGTGTGGAGACAGTGAGTGGAACAGTGTGGGGACAATATGGACAGTGTGGGGACAGTGAGTGGAACAGTGTGAGACAGTGTAAGACAGTGAGTGAAACAGTATGGGGACAGTGTGGACAGTGTGGGGACAGTGAATGGAACAGTGTGGGACAGTGTGGGGACAGTGAGGAGGACATGGTGGGGACAGCATAAGGACATCATGGGGATGGCATGGCGATATAATGGGGACATCATGGGCAAATCACTGGGACATCATGGGGACAGCATAAGGACTGATGGGGAAAGCACTGGGACATCATGGGGACAGCATGTGGATGTCATGGGGAGAGCATGGGGACAGCATGTGGATGGCATGTGGACAGCACGTGGACAGCACGGGGACAGCATGTGGATGGCATGGGGACAGCATGGGGAGAGCATGTGGATGGCATGTGGACAGCATGTGGATGGCATGGGGATCACCTGTGGATGGCATGTGGATGGCATGGAGACAGCATGTGGACAGCATGTGGATGGCACGTGGACAGCATGTGGATGGCACATGGACAGCATGTGGATGGCATGGGGATGGCATGTGGACAGCACGGGGGCAGCATGTGGATGGCATGGGGATCACATGTGGATGGCATGTGGAAAGCATGTGGATGGCATGTGGACAGCACGGGGGGCAGCATGTGGATGGCATGTGGACAGCATGTGGATGGCATGGGGATCACATGTGGATGGCTTGTGGATGGCATGTGGATGGCATGGAGACAGCATGTGGACGGCATGTGGACAGCTTTTGGATGGCATGTGGACAGCATGGGGATAGCATGTGGACAGCATGCGGATGGCATGTGGACAGCACAGGGACAGCATGTGGGTGGCATGTGGACAGCACGGGGACAGCATGTGGACAGCATGTGGATGGCATGTGGACAGCATGGGGACAGCATGTGGGTGGCATGTGGACAGCACGGGGACAGCATGGGGACAGCATGTGGATGGCATGTGGACAGCACGGGGACAGCATGCGGACAGCATGCGGATGGCATGTGGACAGCATGGGGACAGCATGTGGGTGGCATGTGGACAGCACGGGGACAGCATGGGGACAGCATGTGGATGGCATGTGGACAGCACGGGGACAGCATGTGGACAGCATGCGGATGGCATGTGGACAGCATGGGGACAGCATGTGGGTGGCATGTGGACAGCACGGGGACAGCATGTGGATGGCATGTGGACAGCACGGGGACAGCATGTGGACAGCATGCGGATGGCATGTGGACAGCACGGGGACAGCACGGTGACAGCGTGGGGACTGGGCCCACCTTGAAGAGGGTGACGGTGGCACTGTAGCACACGCTGAGCAGGAAGAGGGTGATGAAGATGGAGATGGTTGTCCACAGCCCGTCCAGCTCCCCGACCTGGGCCTCTGAACAGCTCTCATCCAGGAGCAGCTCTGGACAGGGGAGGGGGGTGGTCAGTGCTAGTGGCCGTGGTGGACTGGCACGGGGCTAGTGGGGCCTGGGGGATTTCTTCTGTGACAGGGTGGGAGGTCCTGTCAGGCTGGGCCAGTGGTGCCCAGCTCCCCCATCCTCCACCTTGGGCCCCAGATCTCAGCCTGGCCTGGGGGGCTGCCCCATCTCCTTTCTGCCACCTGCACTGGGCCCTGTGGGGACAAAGTGGGCTGACCCCACAGTCCAGCCTGCTCTGTAGTCCACCAGGCCCTCTGCCTCCTCTCCCTGGTGGTCAGAGGGCAGGAGGGGCCCCTGCCTGGAGAGGGGTCAGTACCAGGTCAATGTTGGGAGTGCTGGGACAAGGGGGCAGGTCTGAGGGCGGGTGAGGTGTGCTGGGGATGTTTCTGCATGCTGGGAATGGTGGTAGGTGTGCTGAAGAGGAGGAGGGGGGTGTCTGAGCTGTTCAGTTTGGGGATAAGTTGCTGAGTTACCCCTGGGGCATTGGAGGGGATGGGGCCAGGTGGGGGTGTTGTCCATGGCGGGGGTTCACAGGACCCTCTCTGTTTTCTGGTCTAGTCCTATGCAGGGTGCCTTGTGGGAAGCCCCACAGTGTAAGCGTGTCTGTGTGTGCATGAGTGTACGTGTGTGTGTGTGTGTGTGTGTGTGTGTGTGTGTGTGTGTGTGTGAAGGTCGCCACGTGAGCTGGTGCTGGTCAGTGGGGGTGACTTGTTTTCAATGGGTCTGGGCTCAGTGTCCATGTGGGCATCTGGACAGTCCCTCTCTTGGGACCCCAGGGCTACCTGCCTTTGCCCCTTTGGGGCAATAGGGTGTGTCCTCATGAGTGGACAGGCCTGGCCCCAGGCAGGACAAAGCCAGGCAGAGACCCCTTGCCTGAGGGAGAGTGGGAGGCTTGGTATTGAGGGCATGGAGGGCCTGTCCCAATACCCTGGGCTATGCATGCCTCCTATGTGGGCACAGAGCCACCTTACAGAGCCCTGGAGAGACCCAGTGGACAGGGAACCCTGGAGACAAGGATGGCACTGTCCCACAGCACGAGCTTGTTCAGAGGTGGGACAAACTGGGTTCTCCTATCCCCGAGGGGCTAGGGAGGGGCTTCTCCTGTCCCCTGTCCACAGCTCCAGCCCAGAGTAGATGCTGGCTGGGGTGGGCCGGAGGAACAGCCTCTGTCCAGAAGCCCCATCTCCTGTCTTGGGCATCTGCAGACCCACAGGCTCTGGGTCCTGCCCCAGTAGGACCAGCTCTTTCTCCTTAATGTTGACAACCAGCCCCAGAGCCAGGCCTGAGCTCTGCCTCGGAAAGAACCATGACAGTGTCGCAGGGTCCCAGGGCAGCGCTGGGTGCTTTATTTAATGCTGGGTGCCCAAGGGTATGTACATGGGTTGGGGCGCTGGGTGCCGGGCGCGCTGCTCATTTACCCGGGTTTTTGGAGACGGTCTTCTGGGTGTAGTGATTGTGCAGGGCCTCGTGCATCACCGCGCACGTGAAGACCGCTCCCTGCTGCCACCTGTTCTTGTCCACGGTGAGCTTGCTGTACAGGAAGTAGGAGTTGTGCCCGTCCTCCTGGGGCGGGGTCTCGATGTGATTGCTGTCCGGCTCCAGCTGCCCGTTGCTTTGCCACTCCACGCTGATGTCCTCCGGGTAGAAGTCTTTGACCAGGCAGGTCACACTGACTGTTTCCTTGGCCAGCTCGTCTGGGTGTGGGGGCAGGGTGTATACCTGCGGCTCCCGGACTTGCCCTGTGGGGTGGGGTCAGCACAGATGGTCACTCCCAGGTGGAGGGCTGGCCCCCCGAAACCCACCCCTCGCCTGCCTGCTGCCCCCACCTTTGGCCTTGGAGATGGTCCTCTCGATGGGGGCCGGCAGGGCCTTGTTGTTGACCTTGCACTTAAACTCCTTGCCCTTCAGCCAGTCCTGGTGTGAGATGGTGTAGGAATCGGACACGTGGTACGTGCTGTTGAACTGCTCTTCCTGTGCCTTCGTCTTCACCGTGTTCATCTTTGTGCCGTCCACGTACCAGGTGAACTCAACTTCGAGGTCATCCGGGGCCACGTCAACCACCATACACGTGACCTTGGGCATCCGGGAGATCATGAGGGTGTCCTTGGGTTTCGGGGGAAACAGGAAGACCGAGGGCCCTCCCAGGGTTGGGCAAGCTGGTGTGGGAGACACAGTGGCCAGGGTTAGCACTTAGGCAGACTTCCCCTGGGCACTCGTCCCCCATGGGCCACACCTGGGGTCGGGACTCTTCCTTGGAGTGCTCTACTCACCCGGGCATTTGCAGGGTTTCGGGGTTTCGCATTTTGATTCTGATTCAGTGGACCCTTTGGGCACTGCAAGGAGAACAGACTGAGGGTTACCGGGGCCTGGGAGGGCATGGCCCTGGGGATGGGCTTAGGTCAGGGCCAGGGTTTGGCAGGTCTGAGACCAGCTCACGCCTTTGTGGCCCCAGAGCCTGTGCCCATGCTAAGCCTGGTGAAAATGCCCAGAGGACCCCTCCTCGAGCTTGGGAGGCCCTCAGGTTGGGGCAGCTATCCCCGCTCTGTGGTCTGTCCAGGCAGGAGGCTGCCTGGGCGTCTCTTAGTGGACACCCGCTCCATGGCTGTGTTCTCACCAGTCTTGTCCACCTTGGTGCTGCTGGCCGGGTGGGCTACATTGCAGACGAAGTTCTGGGTGCTGTACCAGGTGCTGGTGGGCACTGTCACCATGCTGCTCAGAGAGTAGAGCCCCGACTGCAGGACGGATGGGAAGGTGTGCACACCGCTGGTCAGGGCGCCGGAGTTCCAGGACACAGTCACTGGCTCAGGGAAGTAGCCAGAGACCAGGCAGCCCGCGGACACCGTGGAGCCGGATGTGCCTTGACAGCTGGGGCTCAGCGGGAAGACCGATGGGGCCTTGGTGGAGACTGCAAGAGAGGGGGCCATGTGACTGCCAGGGTGTCAGGTGCCCAGGCCTGGGACAGCGCTGAGCCCAGTGCCCGTGGCCAGTGAGCTTCCAGACGTCAGCAGACCAGCTGCCTGTGCGGCTCTCTGCCACCCAGGGCCTCATGCCTCTGCAGCTGTGGGTGCTGGCTCACCATCTCAGCCAGCGCTGGGTGATGGCTTGGATTAGAGGCCCCTCCGCCCCAGCACCTGTCCTCACTGCGCCTGCTGAGCCCTGCCCTGGGCGAGGAGTCCCTGCCTCAGGTGCCGTGGGCCTCTGCCACCACTGCCCGCGCCCTGCCCTCAGCCCCACAGCCCGGAGCCCCTGCTGTGGCCTGCTCTCTGCCCCGATCCTGTCCGTGGGAGGCTCTCCCCTCGTCCCTGTGGCCCCCCAGCCCAGGCTACTCAATCTGCGCCTCCACCCAGCAGTCTCTCCTGGGTCCCTGTGCCATGCCTCTTGAGCTCACCCACGCCCCTTCCCATCCAGCGGCCATGTCCTCGGCCACCCCAGCTCTTGCTCTGTCCAGAGACCTCCAGCCCTGGTCCTTCCTGAGCCCAGCCCACTCCTCAGCATGGCTTGGAGTCTGGCTCTGGCCTTGGCACCCTTCTTCGGCATGGTATCAGCGCCCCACCCCACCTCAAGGCCAGGCCTGTCCCCTGATTCTGGTTCCGTCAGCCCAGCCCCAGGGCCTGCCCTGCTGCCCCTCCCCCTCCCACCCAGCCCTCTCCCACCGCAGGCTTCTCCCCACAGGGTCCGAAGCCCTGTGCCCCCACCCTGTTTCAGCATGTCCGCCCCTCCTGTCCCACATCCCCACAGATCCCTGCCACAGGACTGGTGCCTCTGGGCCCAGCAACTGGGGCCCACTTGGTCTTCTCAGGGGTCCCCCTGCCCCTTTCTCCCAGAGCCTTTCTGCCACGGTGCCCTATTCCCCCCTGCTTGCTGTGTGAGGGCCCACCTGGCCCCTCAGTGGCTCGCTCCTCCTCAGGGAGGCTCACTGGCCCCAACTCTCCGGTCTCTGCTCCTTCCCTGCTCAGCTCCCCACTCGTCCATGGCTTCTTTCAGCTCAGGCCCTGCCCTCATCCCCTAAGCTCCTGGCGCTGCCCTCTGCCCTCCCAGCCAGGTGCACAAGCTCTGCCTGGAGGTGCTCGGCCTCTCAGTGCCCTGCAACACCCCTCCCCCAGCTGCTCCCCACAAGCCTTCCCAGCCCCCACCTCTGTCCTTCTTCCTGGACCACAGAGGAGCTCAGGCCAACTGTCCATGCAGTCTCTCGCCGTTGCCCACCTGAAGCCCAGTTCTGCCAGCTGAGGCCCAGCCCGCCTTGCCCTGGGTCTGATTCCCCTGCCCTGGGGCCTCAGCACCGCCAGCTGGAGCCATGACCCTGACATGCTGCAGGACTTGGGGGCCGGGCACCCTGCTTCCTGCACTAAGGTCCTCAGGCTCGGCCCAGGACTGCAGTGTCCTCCTCCAGCTGGAGCGCCAGACAACAAGCTCCTACCCACACTGCCTAGGATTCCTCTCCCCTGCTGCTCACCGCCCTTTCCTGCACTGAGCTCCGGGGCAGCTGCCTGCCTCCTGGCCTCCCACCTGCCCACTGGCCTCCCACCTGCCCCCTGCTCACCAGCATAGCTCTGCCAGCTCCCCCAGAGCTCCGGGGGCAGCTCCCTGCCTCCTGCCCTGTCACCTGCACCCTGCTCACCTGTACATGCTCTGCCAGCTCCCCCAGAGCTCCAGGGGCAGCTCCCTGCCTCCTGCCCTCCCACCTGCCCTCTGCTCACCTGTACATGCTCTGCCAGCTCCCCCAGAGCTCCAGGGGCAGCCCCCTGCCTCCTGCCCTCCCACCTGCCCCCTGCTCACCTGTACATGCTCTGCCAGCTCCCCCAGAGCTCCAGGGGCAGCTCCCTGTCTCCTGCCCTCCCACCTGCCCCCTGCTCACCTGTAGAAGCTCTGCCAGCTCCCCCAGAGCTCCAGGGGCACTTCCCTGCCTCCTGCCCTCCCACCTGCCCCCTGCTCACCAGCATAGCTCTGCCAACTCCCCCAGAGCTCCAGGGGCAGCTCCCTGCCTCCTGCCCTCCCACCTGCCCCCTGCTCACCAGCATAGCTCAGCCAGCTCCCCCAGAGCTCCGGGGGCAGCTCCCTGCCTCCTGCTGTCCCACCTGCCCCCTGCTCACCTGTACATGCTCTGCCAGCTCCCCCAGAGCTCCAGGGGCAGCCCCCTGCCTCCTGCCCTCCCACCTGCCCCCTGCTCACCAGCATAGCTCTGCCAGCTCCCCCAGAGCTCCAGGGGCAGCTCCCTGCCTCCTGCCCTCCCACCTGCCCCCTGCTCACCAGCATAGCTCTGCCAGCTCCCCCAGAGCTCCAGGGGCAGCTCCCTGCCTCCTGCCCTCCCACCTGCCCCCTGCTCACGTGTAGAAGCTCAGCCAGCTCCCCCAGAGCTCCAGGGGCAGCCCCCTGCCTCCTGCCCTCCCACCTGCCCCCTGCTCACTAGCATAGCTCTGCCAGCTCCCCCAGAGCTCCAGGGGCAGCTCCCTGCCTCCTGCCCTCCCACCTGCCCCCTGCTCACCAGCATAGCTCTGCCAGCTCCCCCAGAGCTCCAGGGGCAGCTCCCTGCCTCCTGGCCTCCCACCTGCCCCCTGCTCACCTGTAGAAGCTCAGCCAGCTCCCCCAGAGCTCCAGGGGCACTTCCCTGCCTCCTGGCCTCCTACCTGCCCCCTGCTCACCTGTAGAAGCTCTGCCAGCTCCCCCAGAGCTCCAGGGGCACTTCCCTGCCTCCTGCCCTCCCACCTGCCCCCTGCTCACCAGCATAGCTCAGCCAGCTCCTCCAGAGCTCCAGGGGCAGCTCCCTGCCTCCTGGCCTCCCACCTGCCCCCTGCTCACCAGCATAGCTCTGCCAGCTCCCCCAGAGCTCCAGAGGCAGCTCCCTGCCTCCAACCCTCCCACCTGGCCCCTGCTCACCTGTAGACGCTCAGCCAGCTCCCCCAGAGCTCCAGGGGCAGCTCCCTGCCTCCTGCCCTCCCACCTGCCCCCTGCTCACCAGCATAGCTCAGCCAGCTCCCCCAGAGCTCCGGGGGCAGCCCCCTGCCTCCTGCCCTCCCACCTGCCCCCTGCTCACCAGCATAGCTCTGCCAGCTCCCCCAGAGCTCCAGGGACAGCTCCCTGCCTCCTGGCCTCCCACCTGCCCCCTGCTCACCTGTAGAAGCTCTGCCAGCTCCCCCAGAGCTCCAGGGGCAGCCCCCTGCCTCCTGCCCTCCCACCTGCCCCCTGCTCACCTGTAGAAGCTCCGCCAGCTCCCCCAGAGCTCCAGGGGCAGCTCCCTGCCTCCTGCCCTCCCACCTGCCCCCTGCTCACCTGTAGAAGCTCCGCCAGCTCCCCCAGAGCTCCAGGGGCAGCTCTCTGCCTCCTGGCCTCCCACCTGCCCCCTGCTCACCTGTACATGCTCTGCCAGCTCCCCCAGAGCTCCAGGGGCAGCTCCCTGCCTCCTGCCCTCCCACCTGCCCCCTGCTCACCTGTACATGCTCTGCCAGCTCCCCCAGAGCTCCAGGGGCAGCTCCCTGCCTCCTGGCCTCCCACCTGCCCCCTGCTCACCTGTACATGCTCTGCCAGCTCCCCCAGAGCTCCAGGGGCAGCTCCCTGCCTCCTGCCCTCCCACCTGCCCCCTGCTCACCTGTACATGCTCTGCCAGCTCCCCCAGAGCTCCAGGGGCAGCTCCCTGCCTCCTGCCCTCCCACCTGCCCCCTGCTCACCTGCAGTTGTCCTGCTGGTTGTCTGTAGAGCTTTTGGCCTGCAGTAGCTCCCTGCCCCTTCTGCCCTAAGACCCCCTTCCCCCAGGCCAATGAGTTCTACCCAGTCTGCTGTGTCCACACAGCTGTCGCTGGGCCTCCTGCCCACCCGGGAGCTCTCAGCCCCGTTCAGCCTCTGGTTTCATTCCTTTCCGGCCAGCTCAGGGCTTTGCTTCCTGGAGTGTCCAGCTGCCCACCGTCTCTCCGGCTAGCTCTGTGCCACACAACTTCTGCCCTGCCTTGCCCCAGAGGACCCCTCCTCCCCCCTCCCCCCCACTCTGGGACACCGATCTTTGCTCTTTCTGGTGGTTGCTTGGATGCTCTGTGCCCAGCAGCTGCTGCCCCAGAGCCCTGGCTCCTGTCACCTGTCCACCACCTATGGAGCTGCCCGCTGAGCCCTTGGCCCCTGAGCTCCGAGCACAGGAGCCCACCTCCATCTCTCCTGCGGGCCTGCCACCAGCTACCCTCAGCACAGGGCCCCAGGGCCTCCTCCGCTGACACTGCCCATTGGTCTGGACAGGACCCTTAGTCCACAGTGGGCTCCTCTTCCTCCCCTGTGCCAAGCCAGCCACCTCCCTGTGTCCTCAGCTCCAACACCTGTCCGTTCTGGCTCCAGCCCCACTCTGCGCCCCCTGCACACTGGCCCCCTGCAGCTCGGCTTGGCCCCGGCTGACAGCCCAGCCGACCTCTGGTGCCCTCCGGTGGGTCCAGCTCTGTTGGCCAGACGTACCCTGCTCACGGGTCCCTCCTTAGCTCCTGTGCTTGGTGGGGCCGTGGCCTGAGGCCACCTGTGTTCCCGAGCTGGCTCAACTGCTCCTGTCCCTCCGGAGTCCCTGAGGGCCTGGTCTCCCCTCACCTCCTCTGGCTGGGTCCGCTGCCCCACTGCCCTCCCTCTGCCCTGCTCTGCAGAGACCCCACTCACCAAGGGTGGGAACTGTGGAGGCAGTGCCCCCCGTCCGCTCCTGCCCCAGGCACATGTGGTGTCTTGTGACTGCTCTGTGCCCACAGCCCCATGTCCTAGAGCTGGCAGTGGGGCCCCTGAGGTGTGAACCGCCCCCCCCCCCCCAGCACTGCAAAGAGTAAGAACAGGATTGAAACCGGTGGCATGGCTTACTTCCTGAAGTTCCCTTTTCTCTGGGTGGTTTCTGTGTCAAGGGGCCTGGGGGAGTCCAGACACGACCGAGGTCACCTCACATGGCTGTGTGGGAGTAGAGTGAGGCGGGCATCCAGGACCCAGGGGACAGTGTGAGAACCCGGCTGTCACGCGCTCTGCCCCCATGGGGCCAGGGCTCTCCTCAGAGCCCTCTGGTGTCCCCAGCCCCTGCCAGCAGGTGGTGTGGGCACAGGTCATCTTGGTCACGGTCTGCAGCCCAGCCCAGCCTCATCCCATCCACCCACCAGGGCGGCTCCCCAGGAGCTGCTGTCTTCCTCGGGGTCCCTGACTCTCCCCTCCTTCCCTCTGTGACCTGATTGTTGACCAAAGGATGGTGTTGACCCATGGTCAGAGGGAAGCTGCCCTCCAGGGGACAGACGGAGGTCTGATGTACAAGGACAGACTTCACAGTGGTCACCAGGACCCCCAGAGCCCCTCTGGCTGGGACAGTGTGCAGCCCTCCACTGCCCTGAGGGCCAGGACCCCACCGTCCCACGCGAGAGTCGTCCTGCAAGTTTCAGGATTGGCTTTGGATTGGGGGTGCTGGGAGGCACCAGAGCCCTCACCCCTGAAGTGCCTAGGGCCAGGAAGGCTACGGGGGAGGGGCCAGGCTGGGCTCCTTTCAAGCCATCAGCGGACAGGGCTTGTGCCCTTCAGGCCTGCAGAGTGTTCAGCGTCACGAGAGGGGAACGTTGTAGCCGACCTGGGAGCGGAGCGGCCCCTTCCACCCCTGGTATTTGCAGGGCCCAGTGCTGAGGAGTCCCCAGAACACCATGTTTCGTCCTTTGTCGGCCAACAGTCCTCTGCCCCCTCCCTCCCGCCTTGCCATCCAGTCCTCCTGCGTGTCCCACGGGTCGGGTTGCTCACGTCCAAGTCCCAGCTCCTGGTCCAGTGGTTGCACAGAAGCCTCAGCGAGGGGCTCGAAGGCTCCGCCTGGAGACCAGGGCCAGGGCTGGGCGGGCTCCCTGATTCTCTCTGCTGCCTGGTGCCGGGGCTTGACCTCCAAGAGAAGCCATGTCTCCTGAGGTCCTGCCCTCAAGGTCCTGTCCAGCGGTGGTCCTTCTTCGGCCCTCTCCCTACAGACGTGGTCATGCAGCTCCTGGGTTCCGGGTTTTGGGGAAGGAACAGACCCCACTTCGCACAGGGCTGGGCAAGGTGCAGGAGGAGCCCATGGGCCACTGTGCAAAATGTCATGAGCCACAGCCTTGATGAAGGAAGTGTTCCCTGGTCCCTCCCCAGGACAGACTCATGATAAATCTGGCTCCCTCCACCCGGCTTCCTCCCCGTGGTGCCCAGGCCGCCTGTCCAGTCTGTTGGAGGCCAGCTGGGCAAGCTGAGTGTCACTTACAGTTGCCCAAGAAGCACACTGAGCTATGGAATGTCTGGGTGGCTCACAGCATTGCTCACTTTGGCAAAATCTCGAGTGTCTAGGCCAGTGGGTGTTTGTTTGCCTGTCAAGTCCACTCCCACCTGTATGCCCAGGTTTCTGGCAAATCGCACAGACCATCTGGCTGCTGGTCACTAGTGTGGTCCCGCGATGCCCATCCCAGTGATGGGAGGTGGTGTCAGGAAGATCTGTCCCTCGGGGTCATTGCAGAATATGGGTCACGGGTGCTGCCGTCCGGATCCGGGTGGGGCGGCTGCTGCGGCTGGCGAGGGCATGACAATGTGACGGCAGTGTTCCATGCACTGGGCTTTGTCAGAACCCCCACATGGCCCTGTCCCACTTCTCGAGGCCCTTTTCTCCAGTCAAATCCTCTCACGCGGGAAAGTTGGTGAGGCTTCTACTGGGAGTTGAATTCTTGCGAGCTGTCGCACTGGGTCTCGGCCTGGCTTTCAGAAACAGGAGAAAAGAGATGCTTTGAAGGGGTCCACAGAAGCCCTTTCCCATGGCCTCGTCCCCACCTGGGTGTCAGGGCCTGAGGTGGCCATCGCTTGGTCCACATCCCACTCCACCCCACCGGGGACGCCTGCCCCAGCTTGTCCAGGTATCGGGGGCTGTTTGCACCTGTGGTTTTGAGCTGTTGTCACAAGACTGCGCATCTCCTAAGACCCTTTGGAAATGAAGACCGAGCAGGTGGGGACAGCAAGGGCTGCTGTATCGGAGCTGCTGTAGCTGGGACTCGGCCGCCGGCACTGCTCCTGGCAGAGACCCGGGGCCGGCAGCACAGTGAGGGAGCTGTGCAGTGCTGCTATGTGCATTGTATGTTAACCATTACCACACACATGCATGTAACATATACATGTAACATGTGTGCACATGCCATCATACCTGTGGCTAGGTTAAAATGTATCGAAGAAAGAGCTGCCCTGAGGGGAGCTGGGGACGCTGGGTGGCTCACGAGAAGCGCGGTGTTCCGAATGACTGCTTGGGAAGTAGACTGCTTCCTGGGCTGGGGGTGGAGTCGAAGGTCAGAGTTCACTGTGTCCATGGTCTGGCCGTTGTCCTTTTGTATGTCATCTCTCACATCAAACCCTCACCCGTGACTTCAGGGTGTGAAGGTCCGTGAGGGTCGCCGAGCTGCGCAGTGCGCGTGGGGGGTGGCAGGCAGGGAGGCCACTGGAGCTGGGCAGGCTGGGCAGGCAGTGGGGAGGCTTCCAGAGCAGTGAGACGCATGTGCTGGTGAAGATGTGCACAGCAATCCAGGGCCCTCCCCTCTCACTGGGGCGTGTCCTCAAACCAACTGTCCTCCAGCAAGTGTTAGACACAACATCAAAAGCACAGTCCATGAGACAGAAAACTCCATCCATGAAACCTGATGAAAATAAGCAATGTCTGCTCTGTGAAAGACACTGTCGGGAGTGAAGAAGAGAAGCCACAGAGCTGGACAAAACGTTTCCAAAACACGTATTCAGTGAAGGCCTGCATCCAAAATATGCGCAGAGCCGGCCCGTGCGGCTCAGTGGTTGAGCGTCGACCCATGTACCAAGAGGTCGCCGGTTCAATTCCCTGTCAGGGCACATGCCCAGGTTGTGGGCCCGATCCCCAGTGGGGGGCATGCAGGAGGCAGCCAATCAATGTGTCCCTCTCACATTGATGTTTCTCTCTCTCTCCTCTCTCTCTCTCCTGCCCTCCTACTCTATCTGAAGACAAATAGAAAAATATCCTCAGGTGAGGATTAAAAAAAAATTCAACAATGAGAAATAAATAAAACACAACTAAAAAGTGGGCAAAATGTCTGAACAGACACCTCACCGAATGAGACCGTGAACGGTGCCAACTGCAGACTCATGAGGGTTGCAAATTGGAGCGACACAGTATGGCTGCACAGCCGTCAGAACGGCGAAAACCGAGACCGAGACCCCGAAGCCCACAGCTCGGCATGCGGGGAGGATGTGGTGCAGCGGGCAAGGTCATCTCGTCCTGGGGAAGCTCCAGATGCAGCGGCCAGTCTGGAAGGCAGTGGGGCACTTTCTTAAAAATCTAAACACAATATTACCATACAGCCCAGAAATCGCACTCGTGTTCATTCAAAGGAGTAGAAAACTCATGTCCCCAGACCCAAGTGTGGATGTTTACGGCAGCTTCATTCATAGACGCCGAAACCGAGAAGCCACCAAGATGCCCTTTGGCTGGTGATGGATAAACAACCTGTGCCAAGCCTCCAGTGCCACTGAGCAATAAAAAGAAGTGAGCTATCTCTTTCTGCTGAATTTGTCATCCTATAGCATCCTTCTTTGTCTCTGTGACTCTTTCTGACTGTCTATTGTGTGTAAATGTAGCCACCCCTGCTCTCTCTTGTTTACCATTTTTAATTATTATTTAAAAAATTTTCACCTGAGGATATTTTTTTCAATTATCTTCAGATAGAGTGGGAGGGAGGGAGAGCGAGGGAGAGAGAAACATTGATGTGAGAGAGACACACCAACTGGTTGCCTCCTGCATGACCCTGACCGGGGCCGGGGACGAACCGCAACTGAAGTACGTACCCTTGACTGGAAGCAAACCCATGACTCTTTGGTCCACGGGCTGATGCTCTAACCGCTGAGCCAAACCAGTCCGAGCTCTCGTTTACCATTTTCAGGGATATCTTTTTTTTTTTTTAAATCTCTTCACTTTCAGCTTATGTGTGTCCTTAAATCTAAAGTGAGTGTCTTGTAGAACGCACGCATTTGTATGAGTGAAAAATGGGCTCTGTAATAAATAGGACAAATTCAGTGACTGACAGGAACTTCACAGGGTGATCTGATCATAAATCCTGACCAGACAGGTCACGGTGGGTAGTCACATCTCAGACCTATAACTTCATTACTAAAAGGCTTGTCTTTGCTGTAAGCCAGGCCTGTCCACTGTTCTTGTGAATCTAGGTAACACATGTTTGAAATGCCAGAATAATCCCCTTTTTCAGACTCCTCAAAGGTGTAACTGCCCTTAAAGGAGCACATGGTTCTGTTAACTATCGTGTACCTTGCTCACTCCCACCTCCATGTGATCTGCTTTACCTCCTCTCCTCGATTCTAAATGTACTAAAGAGCCGCAAATCGTCATTCCCCAGAGCGTTTGAGATCTTGCTCACGGCATGTGGTCAGCTTGGCTCAAGTAAACGCTTACAAAAATTCTCTACAGGTTTGGATGTTCTTACATTGACAGTTGGATTTTGTTTTTATTTATTTATTTAAAATTTTAACCTTATATCTTTTGATTGGGTAATTTAATCCATTTACATTTAATTAATTACTTATAGGGAAGGACCTACTCTGGGCATTTTGTCAATAGTTTCTGTCTGTCTTGTAGCTATTTCATGATTCTTCATTCTTGCTGTCTTCCTCTGTGTTTCAGTGAGTTTTGTAGGGATAGTCTTTGGTTCCTCTGTTGTTCAATGTGCTCAATGTGTTAGTTATGCACCGTAGTGCCTGTGCACCCAAACATCTGTTAAAAGGATGGATTTTATGTTAAGCATTCTTTTTTTTAAATCCTCACTGGAGGATATTTTTCCATTTATCATCAGATAGAGGGGAGAGAGAGAGAGAGAGAGAGAGAGAGAGAGAAAGAGAGAGAGAAATATTGATGTGAGAGAGACGAGACACAGATTGGTTGCCTCCCACATGACCTGGACCAGGGCTGGGGACTGAAATTGAACCTGTGACTCTTTGGTCTGCGGACTGACACTCTATCTGCTGAGCCAAACCAGCCAGGCTTACGTTAAGTATTCTTTAATGTTTTTTTCATCCTCACCCGAGGACATTTTCCCATTTATCTTCAGATAGAGTGGGAGAAAGGGAGAGAGAGTGGGAGACATGGAGGAACCTTAAATGAGAAACATTGATGTGAGAGGGAAACATTGATTGGTTGCCTTCCACACGAGCCCAACCAGGCCCGGGGCTGAACCACAACCGAGGTACGTGCCCTTGACCAGAATCGAACCCGCGACTCCTTGGTCTTCAGGCCAACGCTCTAACTGCTGAGCCAAACTGGCCAGGGCTTATGTTAAGTATTATTAACACACACACACACATACACACACACACACACACACACACACACTTTAAAATAAAAAAAGCCAAAGGCACAAGGAAACTTCCAGAGGTAATGGGTATGCCTATTACATTAATTGCAGTGATGGTTTCATAGGCGGATGCATATGTCCAAACTCACTGCATACATTAAATATGTGCAGTTATTTTATATATAAATTATATCTCCATAAAGCTGTTAAAAAACAGATTCTTAAAAAAGAAAATGAGCTACCAAGCCACAAAAGACATGGAGGAATCTTAAATGCATATTGCTAAGTGAGAGTGAGAGGCTCACTGGAGAAGGCTACATACCTGTGATTCCAAATATGTGACATTTGGGAAGGCACATGGACAGAGACAGTAGAGAAATCAGTGGTTGCTAAGGGGTAGGGTGTGGGGTGAGGAACAATAGGTGAGGAACCAGGGTCTTCAGGGCAGTGAAATCCCTGTGTGATACTGTAATGGTGGGTACAGGGACAGCAGCCTAAACAATGGAGGTGACCAAGGCAGCACCATGAACAGCAGCCCTGAGGCTTCTGGGCACAAATGACATTATACATTTGTCAAAACTCATAGACCTGTATAATGTAAGGCATGAACCACAATCTTTTTTTAATCCTCATGCGAGGATATTTTTCCATTTATATTCAGATAGAGTGGGAGGGACGGAGGGAGGGGGAGAGAGAGAGAGAGAGAGAGAGAGAGAGAGAGAGAGAGAGAGAGAGAGTAACATCATGTGAAAGAGACACATTAATTGGTTGCCTCCCACACGACCCGATCAGGGCCAGGGAACAAACCGCAATTGAGGTATGTGCCCTTGACTGGAATCGAACCCACCACTCTTTGGTCCGTAGGTCGACGCTCCAATCGCTGAGCCAAATCGACCAGAACATGAACCGCAATCTTAACCATGAACTTTAGTTAATATTTTAATATCAGTTCATTGTTTTATAACAAATGTTATAAACAATTGTTATAAATGCCAGAGCAAGATATTTATAATAGGTAAAGATGTGAGTGTTTGAGGGGTACTGGAGTGTATGGACACTCTCTGTACTGTCTGCTTAGTTTATATGTAAACCTAAAACTATTTTAAAGAATAAAGTCTTTTAAAAAATACCCCCAAACTTTATGCCATACAGAAAAACAAGAGCAGCACCACGGACAGCAGCTTACGCAGGCGGTGGTCGGGCCAGGGCAGCACCACGGACAGCAGCCCTCTCGGGGCCTGGGGACAGATTTGGCGCAGCCGCTGTGTCCTGTGGAAAAGGCAGCAAGCAGCGTGGACTGCAAATAGCCTTGCAGAGGGAGTTGGCAGAGTAAGGAAGCATTCTGGACCATCCTGCCATGACCTTCTGTACCTTATGGTCATGGGCTGCGCCCACATTTGGGTCTAGGAGCCACGCACACATCACCCGTGAGTGCCCCGCAGAGGAGACTGGTGTGGTCGGTGGAATTCTAAGACGGTCCTTCATTTTGATATAAAATTTGTATGTACAGTAACCAGTTATTTTCTTTTTTCTTTTAATCCTCACCCGGGGATATTTTTCCATTTATCTTCAGATAGAGTGGGAGGGAGGGGGAGAGAGAGGGAGAGAGAAACATCAATGTGAGAGAAACACATCAACTGGTTGCCTCCCGCACGATCCCAACCAGGGCCGGGGACCAAACTGCAACCGAGGTACGTGCCCTTGAGTGGAATTGAACCCGCGACCCTTCTGTCTGCGGACTGACGCTCTAACTGCTGAGCCAAACCAGCCAAGGCTATTTTCTTTTTTCCATCCTCCCATTCTGCTACCATTTAACATAAGATGCATCAGTATGATTCACCACATCTCGGTGTTTAAGCTGCAGGCTGTCCAAGCTTGAGCGTTTTCTTTTCTTTCTTTCTTTTTTTTTATTAATTTATTTTTGTTACAGATGTTTCTCCTTTTCCCCCCATTGTCACCCTCCTCCCCCTCCCTCCCTGCCCCATCCCCAGTTTTGTTGTCCATGTCCATTGGTTATGAGTACATGCGTACAAGTTCTGTGGTTCATCGCTCCCCTCCCCCCCCTTCTGGCAATTGTCAGTCTGTACCCTACTTCCACGTCTCTGGGACTACCCTGTTCCTCAGACTGTTCTGTTCATTATATTCCAGAAATAAGTGAGATCATATGATATTTATCTTCCTCTGCTTGGCTGGTTTCGCTTAGGATAATAGTTTCCAGGTCCTCCCATGTCGTCTCAAAGGATAAGAGATCTTTCTTTCCTACAGCTGCATAGTACTCCATTGTGTATATGTACCACAGCTTTTTTATCCATTCGTCTACTGAAGGACACTTGGGCTGTTTCCAGATCTTAGCTATTGTAAATAGTGCTGCTATGAACATGGGGGTACATATATTCTTTCTGATTGGTGTTTCAGGTTTCTTAGGGTATATTCCTAGGAGTGGGATCACTGGGTCAAATGGTAATTCAATTTTTAATTTTTTGAGGTAACACCATAGTGTTTTCCATAGTGGCTGCACCAGTCTGCATTCCCACCCAAGCCTGAGCGTTTTCAACAAGGACAGAAATGAGCGTCACCCAGGGATATTTAAAGGGAAATACTGGGCTTTGTCTCCTTTTTGGGAGGAGGGTTGACATGTTTTAAGTTGCCTGTGGGATAATTTCACTATGTTAGGTGGAAGGTAATTTTGTTATTGTTTTTTTATTTGCTAAGAGTGGTCCAAAGAGGCATGTTTGGTGGACAAGGAGTGGATTGCGGTGGGTTTGCTCTATGCCAACTTAGCTAAGCTCTAACTAAAATTTTTAGAATTCTCTTCCCGTGAAGCCCTAGATGTGGGTTGGTCATAATAGGAATTTACACAGTTTTTGGAAAGCATAAATGAAGGGGCAGCCCTCAGGTTTGGAAGGCAGGTGCAGGGCCCCAGGTGCTGTCAAAGCTCACGCTTGCTGCCACTGACCTGCACACTCACCAGGAACGGCTGCCCTTCAGTTCTTCCAAGTCCCGGGCCCGGCAGTTCCATCCTGAAGGTCACCAATTTCTCCCACAGGTAAGAGAGACATGGGTGAAGGGTTTCAGTTTTATTTATGGGTTACTGTTTCCCCCTGCTTAATTTTTTTTATTGTGGTCAAAGACACAACAAAACTTAGCGTCTTAAACCTTTTCATGAGTGCAGTTAGTGCTGTGAATGCATTCATGATGTACGGCGATCACCACCATCCATCTCCATAACTTTTATTATTTTTAATCCTCACCCGAGGATATTTTTCCATTTATCTTCAGATAGAGTGGGAGGGAGAGAGAGGGAGAGAAAGGGAGAGAGAGAAACATCGACGTAAGAGGGACACATCGACTGGCTGCCACCCACACGACCTCGACCAGAGCTGGGGACGAACTGCAACCGAGGTACGTGCCCTTGGCTGGAATCAAACCCGTGGCTCATTGGTTCGCGGGCCGACACTCTATCGCTGAGCCAAAGCTGCCATCCATAACTTTTAATATCATAAAACTGAAACTCTGCTCCCATCAAACAATAATCTCCCCTTCCTGCCCCCCTTACCACCACCCTACTTTCTGTGTCTATGAGTTCAGTGACTCTAAATACTTCACGTAAGTCCTTCTGTGACTGGCTTATTTCATCCAGAATAATGTCCCCAAGGTCCATCCATGTTTTAACATATGTCAGAATTTTCTTCCTTTTTAGGGTGGAATGATATTCCATTGTACGATAGACCACATTTTGCTCATTCATTCCTCCGTTGATGGACACTTAGGCTGCTTCCACATTGAGCCACAGTGAATAAAGTTACTATGAACATGGATGTTCAAATACCCCTTCAAGACTCTGCTATCCGTTCCTTTCGGTGCATACGCACAAGTGGGATTGCTAAACCATCTGGTAATTCCATTTAAAAATTTAAAGGAAGTTCCATACTGTCTCCCATAGTGGCTGCACCATGTTGCATCCCCACCGACAGTGCACAAGGGTTCCAAGCTCTCCACATCCTGGCCGGCACTTGTCATTTTCTGTTGTTGTTTTTTAGTAGCCATCCTAATGGGTGTGAGGTAATATGCCGACGTTGCCTTGATTGGCATTTCCCCAATGATCAGCGACGTTGAGCACCTTTCTATGTGCTTAGTGGCCATTTGTTTATCTGCTTTGGAGAAATATCTATTTAGGTCCTTTGCCCATGTTTACATCATTTTTTTAAACAAAATTCTTGAGTTTTAGGCGTTCTTTCTATATTCTGGATATTAACCCCATATTAGGGATTTGCACATATTTTCTCCCATTCTTTGGTTTATTCAGGTTGCCTTTTAAACCCCATTGATGCAATCTCTTGCCCAATGTGACTCCTGCAAGCTGTGGGCACGTTGGCCCAGTATCACATGCCGAGCTGTCTGCTGTGCAGCTGGGGGCCGGGGGCTGGGGGTCTGGGGGGCTGGGTTGCTGCTACCACGCCAAGAGCTGAGATTGATCCACATTAGCCACAATTTACCCTGTAAGCCTTCCCCTGGGAGTTACAAGCCTTCAACTGACTCCAGGTTCTGCCTGTGCAGCTGCTGTTCCTGGGCGGAGGCGGGTTCTGGCAGCTTCCTCCTCCTCCGCCGCTCTAGAATCTTTCTCTCCCCTGCTTTTGCTCCAGCTTTCCTTCCCAACATCCTGCCCCGATGGACCGCCTGACCCTCCACCAGACGCCGAGATAAGAGACTCCCATCGCTCTCATCAACAACTCGCCTGCAGGGCCTCTAATCAGTGACTTTTTGTTTTTTAACCTTTTCATTGAATTGGTTAATAAAATTGTATAGGTTTCAGGTGTACGATTCTTTAATACATCATCTGTATATTGTATTGTGTGTTCACCACTCCAAGTCAAGTCTCCTTCCATCACCATTTATCCCCCCTTTACCTTTTCCTCTTTTTTTTGTTTAAAAATTTTTTCATTGATTTCATTTTATTTTTAATTTTTTTCTTCATTGATTTTAGAGAGAGAGGAAAGGAGAGGGAGAGAGATAGAAACATTGATGAGAGAGAACATCGATTGATTGCCTCCTGCATGGCTGGGGATCAAATCTGCAAGCCAAGTACGTGCTCTTGAGTGGGAATCAAACTTGTGACCCTTCAGTGAGTGGGCCGATGCTCTAACCAATGAACCACATCAGCCAGGGCCTTTGCCCATTTTTAAGTTGAATTGTTTTATTTGTGTGTTGAGTTATGTAAGTTCTTTATAAATTTTGGATGTATCAGATGCATCATTGGTGAATATGATCTTCCATTCAGTGGGCTGTCTTTTCATTTTGCGATGGTTTCCTTCGCTGTGCTAAACCTTTTTAGTTTGATGTAGTCTCATTTGTTTATTTCTTCTTTTGTTTCCCTTGCCCAAGGAGATATAACAGAAAAAATACTGCCATGAGAAATGTCCGAGATTTTACTGCTTATGTTTTCTTCCAAGATTTTTATGGTTTTGAATCTAACATTTTAGTCTTTAATCCATTTTGAGTTTATTCTTGTGCATGGTTTGGGAAGGTGGTCTAGTTTCATTTTTTGCATACATCTGTCCAGTTTTCTCAACATCATTTATTGAATAGATTATCCTTACCCCATTGTATGTTGTTGCCTCTTTTGTCAAATATTAATTGACCATAAAGGTGTGGATTTATTTCTGGGCTCTCTCTTCTGTTCCATTGATCTATATGTCTGTGTTTTTTTCATTTAATTTATCTTTATTGTTGGAAGTATTACAGATGTTTTCTCTCCATTGACACCCTCCTCCCTGCTGTCTCCAACTCCTGCATTCACCACACTGTTGTCTGTGTCCATTGGTTGTGCATATATGCATGTGAGTTCTCTGGTTTATCTCTTCTCAACCCCCCAACCCCCATCCTTCTGAGGTTTGTCAGTCTGCTCCTTACTTCTATGTCTCTGGATCTATTTTGTTCATCAGCTTATTTTGTTTATTATATTCCACAAATAAGTGACATCATATGATACTTGTCTCTCTCTGACTGGCTTATTTAGATTAGCATAGTACTCTCCAGGTCCCTCCATGTTGCCTCAAAGAGTAAGATATCTTTCTTCCTTAGAGCTGCATAGTATTCCATTGTGTACATGTACCACAGCCTTTTTATCCACTCATCTACTGATGGACACATGGGCTGTTTCCAGATCTTAGATATTGTAAATAGCACTGCTATGAACATAGGGGTACATATATTCTTTCTGATTGGTGTTTCAGGCTTCTTAGGATATATTTCTAGAAGTGGGATCACTGGGTTAAATGGCAGTTCCATTTTTATTATTTAAAAAAAATCCTCACCTGAGGATATTTTTCCATTTATCTTCAGCTAGAGTGGGAGGCAGGGACAGAGAGGGAGAGAGAGAGAAACATCGATGTGAGAGAGACACATTGACTGGTTGCCTCCCGCATGACCCCGACCAGGGCCAGGGATGAACCGCAACCGAGGTATGTGCCCTTGACCAGAATCGAACCCACGAGTCTTTGATTCACAGGCCGACGCTCTAACCACTGAGCAAAAGCGGCCAGGGCTATTTTTAGTTTTTTGAGGAATCTCCATACTGTTTTCCATAGTGGCTGCACCAGTCTGCATTCCCACCAACAATGTACTGGAGTCCCCTTTTCTCCACACCCTCGCCAGCACTGGTTGTTTGCTGATTTATTGATGGCAGCCATTCTGGCAAGTGTGAGGTGATACCTCATAGTCATTTTTTAAAAATTTGCATCTCTCTGATGATTAATGACACTGAGCATTTTTTTTCATGTGTTTCTTGGCCCTTTGTATGTCCTCTTTGGAGAAATGTCTATTCAGGTCCTCTGCTCATTTTTTTAATAATGATTTAAAATATGTTTTTATTGATTTTTTTTAGATAAAGAGGAAGGGAGAAAGAGATAGAAACATCGATGTGAGACAGAAACATTGATTGACTGCCTCCTGCATGCCCCTCAATGGGGATTGAGCCTGCAACCCAGGCATGTGGCATGACTGGGAATAGAACCGAGACCTCTCAGTCCATGGGATGACGCTCAATCCACTGAGCCACACTGGCCGGGCATCCTCTGCCCATTTTTAAATTGGATTGTTTGTCTTTCTTTTGTTTAGTTATATGAGTACTTTATATATTTTGGAAATTAACCCCTTTTCCAATGTATCGTTGGCAAGTATGTTCTCCTTGAGAGTGGGTTCCCTTTTCATTTTGATGTTGGGTTCTTTTGCTGTGCAGAAGCCTTTTAGTTGGAGGTAGTCCCATTTATTAATTTTTTCCTTTGTTTCTCTTACCCTAGGTAATGTATCAGTGAAAATTCTGCTACATATGATGTCTGAGATTTTTCTGCCTACATTTTCTTCTAGGATTTTTACAGTTTCACAAGTTACATTTAAATCTTTTATCCATTTTGAGTTTATTCTTGTGTATGGTGTAAGTTGGTGGGAGGGAGGGAGAGAAAGAGAGAGAGACAGAGAGAGAAACATCAATGTGAGAGAGACACATTGACTGGTTGCCTCCCGCATGACCTTGACCAGGGCTGGGGACTGAACTACAACCGAGGTACATGCTCTTGACCGAAATCGAATTCGTGACTCTGGTCCACAAGCTGACGGTCTAACCACTGAGTCAAACCAGCCAGGGCCCAACACTATTGAAGGGACTGTCTTTACTCCATTGTATGCTCTTACCTCCTTGTCAAATATTAATTGAGCGTAATGTCTTGAGTTGGTTTCTGGGTTCTCTGTTCTGTTTCATTGATCTATATGCCCATTCTTATGCCAGTACCAGGCTGTTTTGATTACAGTGGCTTTGTAGTATAACTTGATATTTGGAATTGTGATCCCTCCAACTTTGTTCTTCTTTTTCAAGGTTGCTGTGGATATTCAGAGTTTTTTTTTTTTTGTTCCATATAAACTTTTGATGTATTTGTTCTAGAATCTATGAAATATACTGTGGTTATTTTAATAGGCATTGCATTGAATCTATAGATTGCTTTGGGTAGTATGAACATTTTAATGATGTTGATTATTCCAATCCATGAACATGGTATATGTTTCCACTTTTTAATATCTTCTTCTATTTCTTTTTTCAATGTCCTGTGGTTTTCTGTGAACAGGTCTTTGATTTCTCAGTTAAGTTTATTCCTAGGTATTTTATTTTTTAAAATTGCAATGGTAAATGGGATTGTTTTTAGTTTCTCATTCTAAGAGTTCATTATCAGTGTATAACAATGCTATTAATTTTTAGATCACCGAGGTCCAGCCTCAGCAGTCCAGGGTTTCCCTCAGGTGTGGACGGAGTCGGCGAGAGAGAGAGACGTGAGTCAGAGGTGCTTAATCCTTCTGCTGCTTAAGGCTAGCAGAATCTTTTTATATCTTCAGGCTGTATAACAAGTTCCTCTGCAGAAAGAAAAAGTACATTGTCTTGGCGCCGCTTCTGGCACCGTTAAGGGGGGCTGATACAGAGAAAGGGGAGAGAGGAGCTGTTAGGTCAAGGCAAACTTAATCTCTTTTTTCTCATTGTTCCTCTGAGTTTCCCAAGGCCTTCATTAACCCCTTATCTTTATAGTTTTCTTGGGTGTCTCAAGGCCCTTATGTTTACAAAAAGGAATCTGCCAGGGTGTGTACGTGCAGTAACTGAAGGTCAGAATGGAGTTTAATTTTGTTAAAACATTTATTAACCCTTTCATTTTTCATCCAGACATAACAATGATGTTTATCAGCTCTTAACCTTTACAATTACTTTCACCATATGACTCATTGCTTAGCAACCTTCCTGTTAACATTCACACAGACATTGTCTCATTTAACTTCCTCCTTCTCCACACCCTCTATTTCAATTTCTGTAACTTTCTCTTAGCTCTGGACCTATTCTCCTTTTCTAAGCTCCTTCTTAATCTTTTATAATCTTATCTTAAATTCTTATTACTTTCTTGCCTTTTCTTTATGCAGTCTATTCTAACATCTATATTATTAATCATCTACATGTTACTTCTATAAATGATTCCTAACAGACAGATAACAGATAGATAGAGAAAGCAAAGATTAGTCTCCTTCAGTTGCCATCCTATAATTTTATTTTTCTTACACTCAAATTATTGGTTAATAGGAGAGTATAAGTAGTGTGAGTAAAGATATATAGAAAATCAATAATAGAGGTGCCAGGAGGTGAGAAGGTGCCAGACATCTCTTCTAATTTCAGCTGTTGTTCCCCACGAGACTCCAGGGACTATGTCAAACCATGGAGGTCTTCATATCTCCCGGGACTATGTCAATCCGTGGAGGTCACCCGTGACTATGTCAAACTGCGGTGATTGCTGTTCCAGTGACATCGCTCCCAACTGAATTCATTTATCAGTTCTAGTATTTTGTGTGTGTGTGTGTGTGTGTGTGTGTGTGTGTGTGTGTAATCTTTAGGATTCTCTCTATACAGTATTATGTAATCTGCAAATAATGGCAGTTATACTTCTTTCTTTCCAATTTGAATGTCTCTGATTTCTTCTTCTTGTCTGATTGCTGTGGCTAGGACATCCAGTACTATGTTGAATAACAGTGGTGAAAGTGGACATCCCTGTCTTGGTTCTGATCTTAAGGGAAACACTTGTAGTTTTTCCCCAATGAGTATGATGTTTGCTGTAAGTTTCTCATATATGGCCTTTATTACATTGCAGTATGTTGCCTCTATTCCCATTTTTCTGAGAATTTTTATCATAAATGGGTACTGGACTTTATCAAATACTTTTTCTGCATCTATTGATATGGTCTTGTGATTTTAATCCTTAATTTTGTTTATGTGGTTTATCACATTTATTGATTTGCAGATATTGTACCAACCTTGCATTCCAAGAATAAATCCCATATGATCATGGTGTATGATCTTTTTAATGTATTGCTGGATCTGGTTTGCTACTATTTTGTTGAGGATTTTAGCATCTACATTCACCAGGGATATTGGTCTATAGTTTTCTTTCTTTGTAGTGACTTAAAAAAAACCTTATCTTTATTGCTGAATGTATTACAGATGTCCCCCCCTTTTTTCCCATTAACCTCATCCTCCCCACTCCTGCCCCCCTCCTGCCTTCTATTGTCTGTGTGCATTGGTTATGCATATATGCATATAAGTTCTTTGGTTTATCTCCCCCCCCCCCTTTCCTTTGAGGTTCATCAGTCTAACAACCAATTTGTACTTCTTAATCCCTTCACCTTTTCACCCATCCCCCCAATCACCCTCCCATCTGGCAACCAACAAAAAGTTCTCTGTATCTATGAGTCTGTTTCTGTTTTCCTTGTTCATTTAGTTTGTAGATTCAATTGATAATAGATATGTATTCATTGCAATTTTATTGTTCATATTTTTTTATCTTCTTCAAGAAGACCCTTCAACATTTCATATAATACTGGTTTGGTGGTGATGAACTCCTTTAACTTTTTCTTGCCTTGGAAACTCTTGTATGCCCATCAATTCTGAATGATAGCTTTGCAGGATGGAGTAATCTTGGTTTTAGGTCCTTGATTTTCCTCACTTTGAATATTTCTTGCCACTCCCTTCTGGCTTGCACAGTTTCTTATGAGAAATCAGCTGACAATCTTATGGGAGCTCCCTTGTAGGTAACTAACTGCCTTTCCCTTGCTACTTTTAAGATTCTTTCTTTGTCTGTAACCTTTTGCATTTTGATGATGATGTGTCTTGGTGTGGGCCTTTTTGGGTCATCTTGTTTGGGACTCTCTGTGCTTCCTGGACTTGTATGTCTGTTTCCTTCACCAAGTTAAGGAAGTTTTCCGTCATTATTTTTGCAAATAGGTTTTCGATTTTTTGTTCTTTCTCTTCTCATTCTGGCAACCCCATGCTGCAAATGTTGGTGTGCTTGAAGTTGTCCCAGAGGCTCCTTACACTATCCTCATTTTTTTGGATTATTTTTTCTTTTTGCTGTTCTGATTGGGTGTTTTTTGCTTATATTCCAAATCAATGGTTTGCTTCTTGGCTTCACCTACTCTACTATTGAATCTGTGTAAATTATTCTTTATTTCAGTTAGTGCATCCTTCATTTCTGACTGGTCCTTCTTTATGTTCTTGAGCTCTTCATTAAGTTCATTGAGAATTCTTATAACCAGTGTTTTGAACTCTGCATCTGTTAAGTTGCTTATCTCTGTTCTATATAGTTCTTTTCCTGGAGTTTTGCTCTGTTCTTTCATTAGGGACATATTTCTTTGTTTCCTCATTTTGGCTGCCTCCCTGTTGTTGTTTATATGTATTAGGCAGAGTTGCTATGTCTTCTAGGCTTCCTAGGATGGCCTATTGTAGTAGATGTCCTGTAGGGTCCAGTGGCACAGCCTCCCTGATCACCCCAGCTGAACTCTTGAGGTGTACCCCTAGTGTGGACTGTACACCCTTTTGTTGTAATTGAATCTTGATTGCTGTTGGCACATGAATGAGAGGGATTTACTCAGGCTGATCAGCTGCAAGGACTGACTATGCCCACTGCCCACTGACCTCTGACCACCTTGGAGGATCAGCTGTGCAGGGGCCCATCATATAGAGCAAGACTTACTTCAGCAGGGCTCTGGTACCCACTGAGTCCACTCCTTGAGTGTGTTGCTTGTGGACGTAGTTGGGTGGTGGTGCATCGATATGGTCTGAAGCTGTCCACTAGGTGTACTGGCTCTGGGGCAAGGTCAGCCACTGCCTGTGTTCTACCCAGGGCCACCAGGCATAAGCTACAAAGCGATCTGCAGATGGCTGTTTCTTGTGCTGGGGCTTGGAGGAGCCCAGGCAAAGTCAAGCAGTGAACCAAGTCTGGTTGCTTCAAGTGCCAGGCCTGGGGCCACTTAGTTAGAGTTATGGGGCTCTCTGAGCTCAGATGCTGCTTGTTTGAGAGAATTTAGAAAAATCTGAAGCAGAAGCCAAGATAGGCCAATACAATGGTGAAGCCACTGGAAACAGCTTGGTTGGGCCTGAAAGTTGGATGAAGCAGGGCCATAGGGAATCACTAGGATGGAGCAAACCGTGTAAGCCAGGTTGCTGGAGTCCCAGATATAGTACCCATCTGCATTCCCCATGGTGGAAGGGCTCTCCAAAGGGACAATGGCCTCCACCAGCATGTCTGTCGGGAGAAAGCTGCCTCTCCAGGTCTTGCCTCAATTCCCAACAACTAAGTTCTTCTTCATTTGTCTCTGGTGCTTTTCAAGCTGCTTCCCCCATGCTGGAGCCTGGAGGGAGTTGGTCTGAGTAAGTCTGTGTTCGAGCCCTTTGGGAGGGGATGCCTGTGTCTCCAGAAGCCTCGGCCTCCCTCAGCCTCAATCCCCGCTGGTTTTACAGTCAGAAGTTATGGGGACTTCTCTTCCTGGCACTTGAACCTTGAGCTGGGGGCCTGGTGTGGGATGGGGACCCCTCAGTCCTTGGGGAGGACCTTCACAGCCAAGGTATCCTCCTGATTTGTATCCGCCACATGTGGGTGTGGGAACAGCACGTCCATGACTCCACCCCTTATACCAGTCTTGATGTAGCTTCTTCTTTCATTTTGTAGTTGTAGGACTTCCATTCAGCTCGATGTCAGGTGGTTCTGAACGTTGGTTGTTCTGTAGTTTAGTTGTAATTTCGATGTGGTTGTGGGAAGAGGCGATAGTGAGATTGCCTACACCGCCATCTTGACCACATGTCCTTTGTAGTGACTTTATCTGGATTTGGAATTAGGATAATGCTGGTCTTGTAAAATGAGGTTGGGAGTCTTCCTTCCTCTTCAATATTTTCGGAATAGTTTGAGGAGGATAAATGTTAATTGTTTTTTGAATATTTGGTAAAATTCACCTGTGAAGCCATCCAATGCAGGACTTTTGTTTGTTGGGAGTTTTTTTTGTTTTTTTTTTATATTAATGCTTCAATTTCACTAGTTGTGATCAGTCTGTCCATATTCTCTGATTCTTCCTGATTCAGTTTTGAAAGATTATGTTTCTGGAAATTTATCCATTGTCCAATTTTTGGAATATGGTTGTTTGTAATATTTTCTTACAATTTTTTTGTATTTCTGTGGTGTCTATTGTTACTTCTTCTGTTTCATTTTTGATTTTATTTATTTGAGTCCTATCTTTTTTTTCCTTGATGAGTCTTGTTAAAAATTTGTCAATCTCATTTATATTTTCAAAGAACCAGCTCTTGGTTTCATTGACCTTTTGCATTGTTTTTGTTTTTAGATTTTATTTCATTTATATCTGCTCTGATCTTTATTATTTCCTTTCTTCTACTCACTTTGGACTTTGTGTTTTTCTAGTTCCTTTAAGTGTAAAGTTAGATTGTTTATTAGAGATTTTTATTGTTTCTTGAGATAGGCCTGTAATGTTATGAATTTCCTTCTTAGGATTGCTTTTGTTGTGTCCCATAGATTTCTGGTTGTTGTGTTCTCATTTTTATTTTCTTCAAGGTATCTTTTGATTTCTTCTTTTGTCTCATTGCTCACCTATTAATTGTTTAGTAGCAAGTTATTTAGCCTCCATGTCTTCATGTGTGTTTCAGTTTTCTTCTTGTTATCGATTTCTAGTTTCATACAATTATGGGCAGAAATGATGCTTGATATGACTTCAATCTTCTTAAATTTATTGAGACTTGTTTTGTGTCTTAACATGTGATCTATCCTAGGAAATGTTCCATGTGCGCTTGAAAAGAATGCATACTCTGCTGCTTTGGGGTGAAATGCTCTGAAGATATAAATTAAACCCATCTGATCTAGTGTGTCCTTTAAGGCTGCTGTTTCCTTGTTGATTTTCTGTCTGGAAGATCTATTCATTGATGTAAATGGGGTGTTAAAATTCCCTACTATTACTGTATTACTGTCACTCTCTCCCTTTATATCCATCACGATTTACTTTATATATTTATGTATTCCTATGTTGGATACGTAAATGTTTACAAGGATTATATCTTCTTGTTGGATTGCTCCTTTTATCATTATGTAGTGACCTTCTTTGTCTCTTCCTGTAGCCTTTGTTTTAAAGTCTTTTTTTGTTGTTGTCAGATATAAGTATTGTTACTTCAGCTTTTTTTCCCCCTTTTCATTTGCATGAAAGATCTTTTTCTATCTCATTACTTTTAGTCTGTGTGTACCTTTCATTCTGTGTGTATCTTTTATTCTGGCCTTCTGGGTTTCTTGTAGATATCATATATATGGATCTTTTTTTCTTATCAGTTCAGCTACTCTGTGTCTTTTGATTGGAGCATTTAAGCTATTTACATTTAAAGTGATTATTGACAGGTACATTTTTATTGCCATTTTATTCTTTTAACTATGTTGTTGTTGTCATCATCCTTCCTCCTCCTCCTCTGCTGCCTCCTCTTCCTCCCCCTCCCCCTCCCCTCCCCCCCTCCTCCTCCTCGTCCTCTTCTTCCTCTTCTCCTTCTCCTCCTCCTCCTCCTCCTCCTCCTCCTTCTTCTTCATCTTCTTCATGTCCTTCTCCTTCTCCTTTTTCTTCAAGGCCAGTTAACATTTCTTGTAATACTGATTTGGTGGTAACAAACTCCTTTATCTTTTTCCTGTCTGAGAAACTTTTTGTTTCTCCTTCAATTTTAAATGATATCCTTGGTGTGTAAAGTAGTCTTGGTTGTCGGTCCTTGCTTTTCATCACTTTGAATATTTCAAGCCAATCCCTCTGGCCTGAAATATTTCTGTTGAGAAATCAGCTGACAGTCTTATGGGAGCTCTCTTGTAGGTAACTGACTGCTTTTCTCTTGTTGCTTTTAAGATTCTTTCTTCATCTTTAACCTTTGCCATTTTATTTTTTTAATTCAAAATGTTTTCATTGATATTTTTACAGAGAGAGGAAGGGAGAGATAGAAACATTGATGTGAGAGAGATACATTGACTGGGTGCCTCCTGCACACCCCCCAATGGGATTGAGCTCACAACCCAGACATGTGCCCTGACTGGGAATTGAACTGGGATCTCTCAATCCATGGACTGACACTCAATCCACTGAGCCACACTGGCTGGGCTAACTTTTGCCATTTTAATTATGATGTGTCTTGGTATATGCCTTTTTGGGTTCATCTTATGTGAAACTCTGTGACCTGAGCATGTGTCCTGACTGGGAATTGAACCTCTTGGTGCATGGGTTGATGCCCAACCACTGAGCCACATCGGCCAGACTGTAGTTGAGTCTTGATTCTATTGGCCCATTCATGAATGGGATCAACCCTCAGACTGGCTGACTGTGAGGCTCAATCCCAACCACAGTCTGTGAGCTGCTGTGTAAGTGCTGAGCACACAAAGCAGAATTTGCCTCAGCAGGGTCTGGCACCTGCCGAGATCTCTCTTTGGATATTCCACTTGTAAAGCTTCCTGGATCCTGCTCTGTTGTTGTCTGTAGCTGGCCACTGGGTGTGTTGGTTCTGAGCCTCTTGGGAGGGACTCTGGTGCAGGCCAATATCAGATGCTGCCTGTGACTTGCCCTGGACAACTTGTTTGGAGCTACAAGAAATCCACAATTTGTAGCTGCCTCTGCTGGGCCTGGGTGTGCACAGGAAGGACAAAGCTGTGCACCAAGGCTGGCTTTTTTTTTTTTTTTTAAACTCATCTTTATTGTTGAATGTATTACAGATGTCCCCTTCTTTTTTCCCCATTGACCCCCTCCTCCCCACCAAGGCTGGCTTTTACCAGCTCCTAGCCTGGGGGCATGTCACCAAAACTCCTAAGGCACCCCAAGGTCTGCCTCCATCTATTGGCTGCCTGTTTGGCTCAGTCACTTAAAAAGCCTCTGGTGGTACTTGAGTTTCATGAAGTAGGTTCTCAGTGAGTCACCAGGTAGGGGCGAGTGGTGTTCATCAGATGGATATAGGGTCAAACTCGGTGCCAGTGCTGGGTCTGAGGCCACTCAGCAATGTCCCGTGGTATACCAAATATAGCTGCCAGCTGCAGTGTGCTCACACAACTTTGTGGTGGGGGGGGGGGGCTTCAGCATGTCATCAGGGTGAGGACAGCAGAGTTTATCAGGCTCAAACAGACCAAGATTTTGCAGTTGAAGGGAGGGCTCTGCTCTGGTCAAGTGTATGAGGGAAAAACGATCCCTGTCTTAGAGCCACAACCCAGTCTGTCCCAGATTCAGCCAGGAGGAAATGGATCTCAGCAGGGCATCCCCACCAGGAGTTGAGAGGATGGGGCTAGTAGATTTCATGTGAGTAGGAGGTTCTGGTCAGGCTTCAAGGCAAGTAGGGGGTGTGGCCCCACCCCAGAGCCACACAACTGTTTGTCCCAGATTTTGCCACCAGGAGTTGAGCAGGTGGGGCCACCAGAGCCCAGAGGGTTGGTCAGCCAGAAGTCCAGAGAGTGGTTCTAGTGGATCTCCCATGAAGGGGAAGTACCAGTCAGGATCACAGGAAAGTGGAGGAAATAGCCAGTACACCAAAACCACACAACTCAGTCAATGACACACCCTGAGTCTGCCCAGACCTCTACACCCTGGACAAGGCAACTGATTCCTCAGCAGGGCATAAGCTCTGCAGGGTGGGGTGACAGAGAGTCTTGAGGGGGAGGCTATTGCATTTCCTCAGGCTGATGATGTATAGGGGGATGTGCTCCACTCAAGAAAGATGGTGTCTGCAGTGTGGGAAGATGGTTCAACCCAGGGACCCTGGTGGCTGTCCCTTCAGCTCTCTCCCCAGAGCCACACATCCCAGACTCTCCTCATGCAACTCTAGTCCACTCTGCCCTTCCTCCACTGGAGCCCAAGGTGAGTAAAATTTTCTGTGTTGGTCCTTTAAGAGGGTGCCTGTGTTTCCAGTGGACTACTCCTGTCTCTCCCTAAGGCATAGATACCCCACTGCTTTTCACAGGCAGATGTTATGTGGGCGCTCTTCCCAGCTCTGGTGCTCTGGGCTAGGGAGACTGGCTTGGAGGTTAGGTCCCACACGTCTCAGGGGGAACCCCTCGCAGCAGAGATATCTCTGTGGAATCTCAGCCACCACACATGGGGGTGGGGCCAGTCTTTTTTGTGTCTCTGCCCTTTCTACCTGTCTCGATGTGGCTTCTTCTGTAAATCTTTGGTGATAAGCCTTCTCTCCAGCTAGTCTTCAGTTGGTTATTCAGGACGATTGCTGTATAATTTCGTTGTAATTCCAGCTTGGTCCTGGGAGATGGCGAGTGTAGCTTCCATCTACTCTGCCACCATCTTGGATTCTCTGGTCAGTGACTTTTCCCTGATTCTACAGTGGACCCTTTAGATCTTTACTTTCCCAATGTCCCCCACAGTTGGACAAAGTCTAATTCCTGGCCCCTTTATTCCTTCCATATCACTCATATCCTGCACACCTGATTGAACCCTAGCTGATCCAACAGATACCTGATAAGTGTTTTCTCATGTGTACACACAAGAGATGCCCTTTGGCATACACCTAGCAGCGAAGGAGTGTGGGAATATGCCATGTTTGTGGGCAGTGATGAAGTGTTTTCCAGTGTGACTTTCCAGGAACAGTGCATGAGGATCCTGTGGAACACCCTAACACTTGGTGTGGTCAGATGTCTTCAGTTTTGCCGATATCATTTTGCTAAGATGGACTTGGATGCTTTCTGATCCTTAACAAGGTTGACGTCTATTGACCCCGAGAAGGGATACACCTGCCCAAAAGGACTCCCTGTGGTTAACTGGGCCCCAATTCACAACAGAATCCAGCAGCTGTTGTTTATAGGGCCTCTCATGCATGTTGCATTCAGGGAACAGCCCAGACTGGGCTACCAGCCACCAGCACTGTGCTTCTGCTGTCAGAGCCGATCCTTGTAAAGGAGTTCCTGGAGCTACATTTCGACCAAGGGGCTGCAACCTGCCCCATCCAATGGGAGTTACGCAGCTATATCCTCACTTGCATTTTTACTGACCAATTAGGAGTCACAATTCCAACCAATTAGGACAGTGCTCTGTGGACCAATCAATCTGTGCAGATTTAAATTCCTCATTTGCATAAAAATGGACCAATTAGGGACCAAGGTGGGCACTTTCTCTATATACGGGGGCTCCCCTTTGTTTCTCTGGAGCTCACTTTCAGTTTCATGCAGAGGACGTATTTCCCTGGTTTGTGAACTGTTCATCTGAATAAAGTCTCTCCTCTCACTGCACATTGGATTCAGGACTCCTGTTGGCATTGGCTGGGTGGTGGCAAATTTTGTTGACACATATTTTATTTTTTTAAATCCTCACCTGAGGATATTTTTTTCATTTATCTTCAGATAGAGTGGGAGGGAGGGAGGGAGAGAGAGAGAGAGAGAGAGAGAGAGAGAGAGAGAGAGAGAGAGAGAGGAACATTGATGTGAGAGGGACACATTGACTGGTTGCCTCCCAGACGACAATGACCAGGGCCAGGGACCGACCGCAACTGAGGTACATGCCCTCGACCGGAATCGAGCCCGCGACTCTTCAGTCCACAGGCTGACACTCTGACTGCTGATCCAAACTGGCCAGGGCTGTTGACACATATTTTAAAGTAATTATTGTCTTTATGCATTTCTCTTCTCTGAAATGGCTGTTCATGACGTGTGGGTTGTTCGTCCTCTTCTTCTTGATTTGAAGCAGTTGTTTACACATTATCGATAGTATTCCTTTGTTAGTTACAGATGTTGCAAATACATTTCCCAGGACAACTTATCTTTTTGTTTTCTTTAAGGTATCTTTTGATGGTCATCACTTCTTAGTTGTAATATAGCTAAATTTATCAACAATTTCTTTTGTCAACAAGTGGTCGTGAGTGCCAAATCAATGCCAACAGAAACCCCCAATTTGGGGTGCAGTGAAGAAAGAAACTTTATTCAGTATAAAACAGCTCAGTTGTGATAAAGCATGGCTGTGAAAACAGCATGGCCATTGGCGACTCTGGGGCCAAGCCCTCTCCAGCTAGACAGCTGCCCTCTGCTCCGAGCTGGTCTGCTCCGCTCTGCTCTGGAGACATCTTCGGTGTTTCAGCTCAGCCAGAGAGACACACTCTTCAATCTTTGGTGGAAAGGGAAAGTGCACTCTCCGAGCCAGAGGGGAGCTGCTTATACTGACAGAAGTCCCCATCCCTGGTTGCTCCATCCTCATGCAAATGAGGACTCCAAATCCTTAGAGTTTGATTGGTCCAAAAGGCACTGTCCTGATTGGTCAGCATAGAGCCACTCTGGTGGGTCAGAGGTGCACAGCTCCGATTGGATGTGGAGAGCCTCAGTCCTATTGGTTGGAATAGGATTCCAGGAGCTCCTCTAAAAGGCTGGCTCAGGTGGCAGGGACACAGTGCAGGAGGCAGGTCAGCTCAGAGGCAGGGAGTTCAGTGCAGGCTCCTCCCTGAGGAGCAGTTTGTGTGGGAGGCCCCCATGCAGAAAAGGCTGCTGGGCTCTGTTTTTAAAAAGTGGAGCCCAGTTAGCCACCAGGGGCTCTTCTTAGTGGGTGTCTTCTTTCTCAGGGTTAGTTCTTTTAGAGTGTGTGATTTGTCTGAAATATCTTGAGATTTGGGTTTAAGGGTCAAAACAGCTGTACTGTTGCATGACCTGGCTTTCTGCACTTGATCTCATGGGCGCGTTTGTAAGTAAACCCTTCCTGAACGGTCACCCTGGGACGTGGGCAGAAGGCCTTGCACCTTTTGCTCGACCTGTCGCCTTGGAGAGACGTGGGAGCGGCAGTGGTGATAGGAACAGTGGTAGCAGTTCGATCTCTCGCATCGCTGAAGACAGAAGATAACGGGATCAGGGCCTCTCCTGTCCCCTCAAGGAGCAGCGTGAGATCAGAAACCTCTACAGCAGCATTTTGAGAGGCCGGTCTGCCCTGGCCGGTGTGGCTCAGTGGTTAGAGCATCAGCCCCTGTACTGAAGGGTCTTGGGTTCGATTCCTGGTTAAGGGTACGTACCTCAGTTGCAGGCTCAATCCCCAGCTCCGGTCAGGGTTGTGCGGGAGGCAACCAATTGATGTGTGTCTCTCACATTGATGTTTCTCTCTCTCTCCCTCCCTCCTTTCCACTCTCTCTAAAAATCAATGGAAAACTGTCCTCAGGTGAGGATTAACAAAAAATAAAAAAGTAAAAAAATAAGCAGAACCCCTACTGTCAGAGGGTAAGAGTCCTGGAAATTGGGCCAGGACCTGTGTGAGAGGGTAGGATCATAAAGAAGGCTGCATTCAAAAGCTCAGGGGGAGGGCCTAGGAGGGAGGAGTGGGGCCCAGGACCTGGAGCGAGGACATTTGGAGTGGGGTCTGAGGTCGCATAGAGCACGGAGGCTTAGGCCACTCCGCCAGGTACAGACTGATGCCAAGGCCGAGCGAAACTCAGAGGGGAGGGTGAGAATCGGTGAAGGTCGGATGCACCCTTGTGCGATGAAATGGTTTTAGTCTTGGAAATGTGTTAAACCTTTTGTTATGTCCATAAATTGGTGCGTGTGTGCGTTTCACGAGGCCCGAAATGAGCGATCTTCCTGTGGCTGCTTTTCCCGAGGTCTGCTTGGGCTCGGCAGGTCCCATGTGCGATGGTGTTGTCCAAAGTAAGTGCACCTTCACGCATATTCACTCTGCTTGCTCTGTAGGGTACGGAGAAGGGAATGTGAGCGCCCCACTGTAGTTGTGGGTTTATGTGATGTTCCTGTTCTCGTGTCCATTTTTCATTTTACATTTTAAAGGTGTATTTCCAAAGAGCTTACATGCATATATGCATAACCAGGGGACACAGACAATAGTGTGGGGAAGGCAGGAGGGGCGCAGGATCGGGGAGGAGGGGTCAATGGGGGAAAATCTGTAATACTTTCAACAATAAAGGTAAAAAGTAATAAATATACAGCTCAAAAAAAAAAAGGTGTATTTCCGGTGCATATATGTTTAGAATCGCATCATCCTCTTCATCTCCATCAGTGCCTTTTGCCTTTCAGCCTGTTCCGCCTGAGATTAGTGTTGGCATAGTATGTCTTGTATCATCCTTGACTCTCGGCCTTTCCGTGGCCTGGCGTCTTCTGTTTTCTTTCAGCACTCAGCAGTTTTTCCCCCCAATTTTTATTAATTAATTTTTGTTACAGATGTTTCTCCTTTTCCCTCCTAGACACTCTCCTCTCAATCCCGCCCCCGCCCCCAGCATTGTTGTCTATGTCCATTGGTTACACTTACATGCATATAAGTTCTGTGGTTTATCTCATCCCTGCCCCGGCACCCTCCTCTGAGGTTTGTCAGTCTGAACCGTACTCCTTTCTATGTCTCTGGGTCTATTTTGTTCATTAGATTCCACAAATAAGTGAGATCATGTGGTATTTGTCTTCCTCTGATTGGCTTGTTGCGCTTAGCACAATGCTCTCCAGGTCCCTCTATGTCGTCTCAAAGGATGTGAGATCTCGCTCTCTTACTGCATAGTGTTCCATTGTGGCACTCGGCGGTTTCATGATGCGGGGACCGATGTGGTTCTCTGTGTGTTTTGTTCTGTCTGCATCGTGGGGTGGTGCCTTTCCTCCGTTCAGGCAAGATTTCTGCAGTTCTCTCTTCAGCGGCGTGTCTGCCCTGCCTCCCAGGTCTGCGGGGGCTCTCAGTGCCGGTGCGCCGGCGTCTGTCAGCATGCCCCCCACCCACCCCTTCACGCTCTGCCTTAAGGCTCGTGGTTTTGTCCTCTTCTCCCTTCTGGCTTCTGGCTCCCTGAAGCCTCAGCTGTGTGGGCTCTGCTCCCGTCTGTGAATCCTTAGTTTATGGAACCGTGTGCTTCAGGTCTAGATCCACACAAGGAATCCGCTCTGCTGTGTGTTACAGTTTTGAATCTCCGATGGAATTGTCACACTGCCTTTTCACTCCTGGAACGCAGCAGCTCAGTTATTTTATTTATAAAAATTTTTTTTTTCTTTATTGATTTTTAGAGAGAGAGGAAGGGACAGGGAGAGAGAGATAGAAACATCGATGAGAGAAACATTGATTGGACTCCTCCTGCATGCCCCCCACTGGGGATTTGGCCCACAACCTGGGCATGTGCCCTGACCGGGAATTGAACCAGCAACCTCTTGGTGCTGAGTCGACACTCAACCACTGAGCCACACCGGCCAGGCAAAGTTGAATGTTTTCTTTCCTGATTGAAGGATTTTCTCTGGAATTTTATTTGGTAAAAGCCCCATTAAATGTGCCAAGAGTTTCTCAAGGTCTAGAAATCCTCCCCAGTCCTAACAAGGACTGAAACCTTGACCAGGTGATCACTCCAGGTGATGACCTCCACAATTACGCACAGGGAACACTTCGTTCTTGACTTTTTGCTATAGTGAAAGTGAGGCCTGAGAAACAAAATGCCAGGTGTGTGAGTTTCGGTTACTCTCACCATTCAGTGGACGGAAACCCTACTGTGGTTTTAACATCGTCTTCCTAGTGTGTTGCTGAAGGAGATCCCTTTCATCCAGCTGAAAGCGTTGACCCCAGACAGGCCCTACCTGGTCATCTGATAAAAGGTAGAACAGTTTTTTCTCCTTGTCTGTCCGGTTCTTTGTGATTCTGTGACAGACATTGTGTTCAAGAGTGTGGGGCTGAGCCCTGGAGCCTGAAGTGACGCTGTAATTTCCCAATGCTGCTGGCAGGTTCCTGACGGCATTTATAAGGTGGGGTCACCCGGTGGCAGAGATGGAGCTTTGCTAAGGATCCACATGACACATTGGGGCTGCAGTCCTCGAGAAGGGTGGCTTCTCCCTCTCTGCACCCACAGCAAGAGTCTGGGTTCTGGTCCAAAGGGCCTTTGTCAAGTTTTCCCTCCCTAGTTTCATAAGATTGTTAAAATTGCTACTCAGGCCCTGGCTGGTTAGCTCAGTGGTTAGAGCGTTGGCCCGTGGACCAATGAGTCATGGGTTCGATTCCAGTCAAGGGCACGTACCTCGGTTGCCGTTCATCCCTGGCCCTGGTTGGGTTGTGCGGGAGGCAACCAGTTGATGTGTCTCTCTCATCAATGTTTCTCTCTCTCTCTCTCTCCCTCCGACTCTATCTGAAGATAAATAGAAAAATATCCTCAGGTGAGGTGTAGGGATGGGGGTTTGGTGGATGAACAAAATGTAACCTTGTGATGTGCATTCTCGAGACCTGGCCAGCCTAGGATCAAAGTGTGTGTGGACAGACAGGTTTGCCTGGAGGGCAGGAAGACAGCTCTGTTTGGAACTGAATGTTTTGTTTGCATATGAATAGATAAGGTTTGCATGTCAATGGGTTGGAAGACCACCCTGAGAAGATAATGAGCATGGAAGCCCAGGCAAGGATGGATTTGTTATTTTTTTTATCTTTGATGTCGCTTTGCCGTAAAAAGTGAGAGACAGGGCTCAGCTGTATGGTCAGCAGAGGTGCCATCTCAAGGAAATAATTTACCTAATCAACATGTAACCTGGGGAACCACTCTGCAAACAAACTGGGCTGCATCCAGAAATCTGGAGGATTTTGCTCTCTTGTGATGCTCCCCCTCACTCCTATCAGCGTGTGCTTGTGGTTTATTGCATTGCACCGACCCCCGGCAGGCTGAGAGAGAAGGCAGTGAGGATTAAAAACAAATTGCTACTCAGCTTGTCAACTGATGATTCCAGGATCACTTCTCTGGGGAAGGAGCAGCTGCAGCTGCCAGGTTTAAATCTCAGAAAATCAGTGTCCTTTTTGCTCCAGGCCTGTGATTACTCACCACTTTGTTAAGTCTCCACTGCCCTCAAGAAGATTTTTGAAATATTTCTTCCAGATTTTCTAGTACTCCTCCATAGGAAGGTGGGTCCCCACTCCCCATATGCCCTGAGCAGAAGCAGACACTGGCATTTTTACAAAAACACCATTTTCTGTTCGCTGCTGGTCTACAGCGATGACCCTGCTTCCCGTATGTGGCTGTTGTCGACACTTACCTATCGTTTTAAACAATAATTATTTTTGTATTTTCTTCTAGGTTTGTTGTACTTAGAAAACGGTCATGTGTAATGTTTTTGGGGTCTTACTAAAAACACCAGGACCTCCAGCACATTGCTGCTTCCAATAACTCCCCATGAAGAAAAACATGTTTATGTTCTTTTCATAAACTTTGTCAGGTCAAAGGAATTCCACTGTATTTTCAGTTTACAAAAACATTTGACCACTTCCGGTAAAGATGGCAGCGTAGGTAAACGCAGTATCGCCTCCTCCCACAACCACGTCAAAATTACAACTAAACTACAACACAACCATCCTTCAGAACTACTTGACATTGAGCTGAATGGAATTCCTACAACTATGAGATTAAAAAAGCAGCAACACAGAGACTGGTAGGAAGGCAGAGGCAGACGGGCTGGTCCCACACCTACGTGTGGCAGATAAAAATCAGGAGGGTACCTTGGCTGGGAAAGTCCTCTCTGAGGAGCGAGGGGTCCCCGTCCCACACCAGGCGCCAAGTTCAGGGTTCTAGTGCCAGGAAGAAAAGTCCCCACAACTTCTGGCTGTAAAACCAGGGGAATTGAGGCTGAGGGAGGCTGAGGCTTCTGGAGTCACAGGCAGCTCCTTTTAAAGGGTCCATGCATGGACTTACTCAGACTTGCTCCCTCTGAGCTCGGAGGGGAGGCAGCTTGAGGGGCACCAGAGAACAGGGAAGAACTGAGCTGTTTGGCCTCTGGACGAGGGCTGGAGGACAGCTTTCTCCTGGACAGACATGCTGGTGGAGGCCCCATTGTTTCTTTGGTGAGCTCTTCCCCCACAGGGTAGGCAGACTGCCACCATATCTGGGACTCCAGCAACCTGGCTCACACTGTTGGCCCCGCCCTGGTAATTCCCTGAGGCCCTGCCCTACCCAACTTTCGGGCCCACCCAAGCTGTTTCCAAAGGCTTTACCATGCCATTGGCCTGTCTTGGATCCTGCTTCAGAGTTTCCTAAAATCTCTCAAACAGGCAGCATCTGGTCTCAGCGAGCTTCATACCTCTCATTAAGTGGCCCCAGGCCTCGCACTAGAAGCATCCAGCCTTGGTTCACAACTTGGCTTTTCCTGGACACCTCCAAGCCCAGCAAAAGAAGCAGCCATCTGCAGATCACTTTGTAGCTTATGCTGGGTGGCCCTGGATAGAGCACGGGCAGTGGCTGACCTTGCCCCAGAGCCAGCACACCCAGTGGACAGCTTCAGACAACATCGAAACACCACCACCCAACCACCTCCACAAGTGACACATTCAAGGAGTGGACTCAGTGGGTACCAGAACCCTGCTGAAGTAAGTCTTGCTCTGTGTGGTGGGCCCCTACACAGCTGATCCTCCAAGGTAGTCAGAGGCCAGTGGATAGTGGGCACAACCAGTCCTTGCAGCTAATCAGCCTGAGTAAATCCCTCCCATTGATGTGCCAACAGCAATCAAGACTCAATTTCAACAGAAGGGTGAACAGTCCACACTAGGGGTGCACCTCGAGGGCCCAGATGGGGTGATCAGGGAGACTGTGCCACAGAATCCTACATGACAGCTACAACAATAGGCCACCCTACGAAGCCTAGGAGACATAGTAACTCTACCTAATACATAGAAACAAGCAGCCAAAATGAGGAGACAAAGAAACATGTTCCAAATGAAAGAAAAGAACAAAACTCTAGGAAAAGAATTAAACAAAATGGAGATAAGTAATCAATCAGCTGCAGAGTTCAAAACACAGGTTATAATGTTGCTCAAGGAACTTGGTGAGACATTCAAGGGACTTAGTGAGACCTTCATGGAACTTAGTGAGAACATCAACAAAATAAAAAAGGACCAGTCAGAAATGAAGGATGCACTAACTGAAATAAAGAATAATTTACACAGATTCAATAGTAGAGTAGGTGAAGCCAAGAAGCAAACCATCAATTTGGAATATAAGGAAGCAGAAAACAGCCAACCAGAACAGCAAAATGAAAAAAGAATCCAAAAAACGAGGATAGTGTAAGGATCCTCTGGAACAACTTCAAGCATGCCAACATTCGCATCATAGGGGTGGCAGACAGAGAAGGAGGAGAGCAAGCAATTGAAAACCTATTTGAAACAATAATGATAGAAAACTTCCCTAACTTGGTGAAGGAAACAGACATACAAGTCCAGGAAGCACAGAGAGTCCCAAACAAGATGAATCCAAAGAGGTCCACACCAAGATACATCATCATCAAAATGCCAAAGGTTAAACACAAAGAGAGAATCTTAAAAGCAGCAAGAGAAAAGCAGTCCGTTACCTACAAAGGAGCTCCCATAAGACCGTCAGCTGATTTCTCAAAAGAAATTTTGCAGGGCAGAAAGAAGTGGCAAGAGATATTCAAGGTGATGAAAAGCAATGACCTACAACCAAGATTACTCTATCCTGCAAAGCTATCATTTAGAATCGATGGACATATCAAGTTTCCCAGACAAGAAAAAGCTAAAGGAATTCATCACCACCAAACTAGTATCCTATGAAATGTTGAAGGGTCTTGAAGGCGAAGAAGAACAAAAATATGAACAATAAAATGGCAATTAATACATATCTATCAACAACTGAATCTACAAACAAAATGAACAAGAAGAACAGAAACAGACTCATAGATACAGAGAATTTTTTGTTGCTTGCCAGATGGGTAGGGGCTGGGGGAATGGGTGAAAAAGAAGGAATTAAGAAGTAAAAATTAGTTGTTAGACTGATGAACCTCAAAGGGAAGGGGGGAGGGAGGGCGGGATGAGATAAACCAAAGAACTTCTATGCATATATGCATAACCAATGGACACCGACAATAGTGTGGGGAAAGCAGGAGGGGGGCGGGATTGGGGAGGAGTGGGTCAATGGGGAGAAAAGGGAGAATAATCTGTAATACATTCAACAATAAAGATGAGTTAAAAAAATGTTTTAGCCCTGTCCAGTTTGGCTCAGCAGTTAGAGCGTCAGCCCACGGACCAAAGAGTCGCGGGTTCGATTCAAGTCAAGGGCACGTACCTTGCTTGTGTTTTGTCCCTGGCTCTGGTCAGGGTCGTGTGGGAGGCAACAAGTCGATGTGTCCCTCTCACATCAATGTTTCTCTCTCTCCCTCCCTCTCTCTCTCTCTCTCTCTCTCTCTCCCCCCCCAACTCTATCTGAAGATAAATGGGAAAAAAATCCTAGAGTGAGGATTAAAAAAAAATGTTTTATATCATAAAAGAATGTTAAATTCTCTCAAGTTTTTCTGTACCCTTGAGATGATCCTAAGACTTTTTTCCTTTAATATGTTAGTGTTGAATGACATTTATACATTTTCTAATGTTAAACAATTCTTGCATTTTTTTGATAAACCTAACACGGCAAATTACCTGCTTTTTTTTTACAAGCAGGGAAATTATTTGCTAATATTTTCTCAGAATACTTGTATCTATTTCATGAGTGGGAGTGTTCTGTGATTTTCCCTGTCTGGTTCCTGATGAAGCGTATATTGACTCGGTAAGATGAGATTGTGATTATTCTTCACTTCTTGAAAGTGTTTGTACAAAATTTGAATGATATATTTCTTGAAAATTTGATGAGATGTTACCCTGGTGTTTTAAATGACCACTTCAACTTATTTAATAAATGTGGTTCTATTGAGCATTCTCTTCCTGAGCCTTTTTAAAATTTTATTTTGGTTAATCCTCACCTGAGGATTTTTTTCCATTGATTTTTAGAGAGTGGAAGGGAGGGAGGGGAAGGAGAGAGAGAAAATCGATGTGAGAGAGACACATTGATTGGCTGCCTCCTGCTCGACCCTGACCAGGGCCGGGGATCAAACCTGCAACCCAGGTACATGCCCTTGACTGGGAATCAAATCAGTTCATGGGCTGACACTCTAACCACTGAGGCACACCAGCCAGGGCTGTCGATTTTATTTTATTTTATTTTTATTGTTGAAAGTATTACAGATGTCCCCCACTTCCCTCTCCATTGACCCCTTCCTCTCCGCTCCCACCCCCCACCTTCTTTCCCCAACCTAATGTCTATGTCCATTGGTTGTGCATGTATGCATGTAAGTTCTTTGGTTTATCTCCTCCCATCCCCCCCACCCCTCTGAGGTTTGTCGCTGGCTTTGGTGTCATTCTGAGAAAGTACTTATTTACCCCAAGAGGACGTATGTTCCCGTAATGTCTTGGTCTGGTGACTGGTGGGTGTCATTGCGTTCCTACTCTGCTTTGCCCTGACAGTGTGGGCAGGGGTCCCTCTCCGCTCTTTCAGTCTCTGACTCTCCTCGGAGGTCTCATCCAGCCCCGTGTCTCCCAGAATAAACTCAGCAAACCACCGGCCTCCTGGGGTCAGTCAGGAGTGGGAATCGGGCCTTGGCCGGAGAACATAGCCTGACTTCTGCCCAGGTCCTGGAGGCCTCCGGGCATGAGCTTGGGGGCAGGGACAGGCTCAGACCCTCCCCCCAGCAGTGAGAGAGAGAGAGAGAGAGAGAGTCAGTGGGCGCCAGGCTGGTGCTGGGCAGTGAATTCCACACTGTGGACCAGGCTTGTCAAGCCTTGATTTAGGTGTGGGAGTGTGCGTCCTGTTGGTTACAACCGCTGGAAACAGATGTTTCTGCCCCGAGAGGGTGCCATCCCGGTGGGGAGGCTGCGGGGGCGCGGGGAGCTGCGGAGCGTGTGGGGGGCCTGCCCTGGCCAGCATGTGGCCTTGCTGAGGTGAGGCCTGTGGCCGCATGCGGGGGAGGGTCACACACAGTCTGTGACGGGAAACGGGGCACTGGGGGGCCCACGAGACCGTCACATGCCTCCGGCAGACCGATTCCCGTAGTGGGCAGAGACCAGCTGATGTTTACTGGAGATGAGAAAGGGAACTCGTGTCGGAAGGCAGCCCCCAGCTCTGAAACCACCCAACCAGCTCCGAGGTGCTGGCTGGGCAGGTGCCCGAGGCAGAGTCCTGGCCGGGTGTGCGGTCGGGTGTGTGTTGATGACAATGTGCTTCACGCTGGGTGCTATGGGGTGTTCAATAAACGTGTTTCCAGGCAGAATGGACCTCAAGAGCTGCTGACCCCCGGGCCCAGCCAGGTGCCCACGTGCTCAGGGGAACCACGGGCCATGGACTTTGGTGCCCGGCCTCCCTTCTGGCCTCCCAGGGGCCTGTGGATGGGACACCATGGTGCAAATCCAAAGGCAGAGGGAAAAGTCAGGGCCTGCTCCCTTGGGAATAGCCAGGTGACAGCTGCGATCCCTTGGGGGGCTCCTTAGGGCGGGGTGGGGCTGAGGACATGGCTTAGGGCAGAAGGTCCCAGCAATGCTGCCTCTGAGGCTCTGAGACCTCTGGCCCCCAGCCAGACCCCCCTCCACCCTCTCTTCATTCATTTGTTCATTCATACCTTCCTTCAGTGTGCGTGGTGCTGGGCGTGCACTGTCTCTGCTGTCACGGAGCTTAGAGGGGAGACAGAGGCAGGCAGGACCACGGGACACACAGGCCGTGATGCACCGTGATGGACAGGAGTGGCGCGGAGGCCACAGGAGATGCTGACAGGCCTGGCCCCGCGGGTTGGGCTGGACGAGCTTGGATTTCGCTCTGGTGTGATGGGAACACACCAGCGGGCGTGAACCATGGCTGCCAGGACGGTTCAGGTTTTGAAAGATCACACTGGCTGTGGGTGGAGAGGGGGTCACCTGGAGGCTGGTGACCCCCCGGGAGCTCCAGGTGGGAGGTGACGCAGGAGGAGGACTGAGGGCCTCGGGTCCACGTGGCGATGGTCAGGTGCTGAGATGGCAGAGTGGGCGGACTTCAGAGGGTCACTGCATAGAGAATACGACAGGGGGCACCTGTGACAGTCGAGGTGGACACGGAGGGAAGGCAGGCACGAGGTTGCGACTAGGCTGGAGGCTGCGACTAGGCTGGAGGCACCATGACGCTCACTCGTGTGCTGAGCGTTTCTGCCTCTGGCTCCTTCCTACCCGCCGGGTCCTTCCTACCCGCCGGGTCCTTCCTACCCGCCGGGTCCTTCCTGCCCCCCTGGGTCCTTCCTGCCCCCCGGGTCCTTCCTACCCGTCAGGTACTTCCTACCCGTCAGGTCCTTCCTACCCGTCAGGTACTTCCTACCTGCCTGCCGGCTCCTTCCTACCCGTCAGGTACTTCCTACCCACTGGCTCCTTCCTACCCACTGGCTCCTTCCTACCCGCCGGGTCCTTCCTACCCGCCGGGTCCTTCCTACCCGCCGGGTCCTTCCTGCCCCCCTGGGTCCTTCCTGCCCCCCGGGTCCTTCCTACCCGTCAGGTACTTCCTACCCGTCAGGTCCTTCCTACCCGTCAGGTACTTCCTACCTGCCTGCCGGCTCCTTCCTACCCGTCAGGTACTTCCTACCCACTGGCTCCTTCCTACCCACTGGCTCCTTCCTACCCGCCGGGTCCTTCCTGCCCCCCCGGGTCCTTCCTGCCCCCCGGGTCCTTCCTACCCGCCAGGTACTTCCTACCCGTCAGGTACTTCCTACCTGCCTGCCGGCTCCTTCCTACCCACTGGCTCCTTCCTACCCGCCGGGTCCTTCCTGCCCCCCCGGGTCCTTCCTGCCCCCCGGGTCCTACCTGCCCGCTGGGTTCTACCAGCCAGGGGCCACGAGGGAGCAAGAGAGAGCCCTGTGCTCTCGGTGGTAACTCTCTAGGTGAAGACAGAATCACCAACAGGTATAATCAGTGAACCACAGAACGTGCTGGAAGGGTGGTGAAGCGCCCTGGGGAGGGTCTGAGGGCTGGGACTTCCATTCGGGCAGCTGGGCCTTCAGGCAGACTTGAAGGTGACGAGGGAGGAGCCTCAGAGTGTGGGACAGCCTGCTGAGGGGACAAGGTGGGGACGGAGGGGCAGAAGGCTAGGGCAGGCGGGGCCTCCACGAGAGCCCCATTCTTATTTCTGATAAAACGTGAGGACCTTTCGGGCTGTGGGGAGCTGAGGTCTCACCTGAGATCTCGAAACAGGGCCCCCAGGGGCGGGGGCGGGGAGACAGCTCCACCAAGGTGAGGAGACCAGGCGGGGGCCGGCTGGACAGGACGAGGAGGGACAGCGGAGTTCATTCTCCACGCTGCTGGAGCAGCTGCCGCCAGCACGTCCTCTCCCAGCCTTGCTGGGCACGCTCCGGGTGTGGCTGGGGGAGTCCGGGTGGCCTTCCCCGCTCTGGAGGCCCCCGTGCCCCTTGGCTCGCGGCCGCCCCTGTGGCAGCGTGAAGTGCCAGTTCTCTGTGATGACACCACCACCGTGACAAGCAGGCACCCTCCAGTCTTAACAGCCCATTGACAGGTTCCAGGCCGCGTGAGCCGTGTGCGAGGGGCGTGCGTGTGGTCTGCAGACCGGCACACATGTGCCTTGTGCGTGTGTGCACATGCATGCATCTGCGTGTGTGCTGTGTCTGCAGGGGCACGGTTGCATGTGCGAGCTGTGCGTGTGTGCGTACACGCCTGTGCACCTGCAGAGCGAGCCTGCACGCGGACAGGCCACTGAGGTCCTCGGTGGCCGCCCCTGCTGTGTGTGGACTCTCAGCTCCCTGGTCCCGTGACCCGAGGCGGATCCTGATGGCTGGGACAGAAACGGGAGGCAGGTGCAAGGGGCCAAAACTGTTTATGGGGCTGGCCAGTGGGTGGGAAGGAGGAGGTGCCTGGGTTAGGGCCGGGCTCTGTGGGGCCGCGTGGGTGGCAGTGTTCCTGTCCAGGAGGGCTGGCGGCCAGAGGGGCGCCAAGCAGGGAAGGTCAAGAGCAGGGGATGTGAGGACACGACTCCGCGGGGGCCTCACATCTCTGGAGGACAGGCCCAGGCTCCCATGTCCAGGTCCCATGTGCCCAGAGAATCAGGGACCCTCCCTGTGTGAGTGGCCACCCAGGGTCTGTCCTCCGGGGGGCTGTGGCCGAGGGGACCGGTGCAGCCCTCTCTGCAAGAGCTGTGAAGCCCCCAGCAGCTCCCTCAGGCGGGGCTGGCGCTCAGGGCCATCGCCCTCCTCAAGGCGTTCCGGCTACGCACAGTCCCTGGCCGACTCTAGCGTGTGCCCGGAAGGGCATCTCGTCCGCACAGCCCAGTGGGGCTGGTTCCTGCCCTTAACCTTCACGAAGGTGATGAAGCCGCTGTACAGCAGGATGGCGGGTGAGGAAGGGGGCCACGGACGTGGGCTACAGGCGGCCGGTGTCATGCAGGTCCGTGCAGTGCCCCCCGTCCTCGCCCATGCTGTGAGGGGTCCAGGGGGTCGTGGCCAGGCCTGGTGAGATGATCGGGCCTGCAGCCTCCCCAGCACCCGACGGGCAGCTGAACCCGAGGTGACTGCACCGGAGGCCTGTGGCCTCCATTCCAGCGTCTGCCCTGTCGCCCACCTGACAAGCATCTGCGACCTGCCTTCCCGCGGCCAGGCCAGTGCCATGCCCAGCCTAGTAGAACCAGCCAGGGCACAGCACCGATGGGGCGGCCGAACTGGAACCAAACACCGGCACGTAAGTCAGCACACTGTGGACAAGAGAGCAAGGGAGGCGCTGGCAGCGAGCAAATGCAGACACGCGGGAACCGGCCCAGGCAGGCCGGCCAGCGAAGCCTCCTTCAGAAGCGGCAGCTGTGATGAGCTGTGGAGGATGAGGTGGCGCCAACCAGACAAAGAGAGCAGGGAACAGCATTCTGAACAGAAGGAACAGCATGAACGGTGGCCTGCATTAGGCAGAGCCTGGCCCCAGGAGGACAGAGGGGTCCCGTGTGCTGGCGTGGAGAGCTCCAATGTGTGGTGGGCCAGGAGGCCAGGGTTAGGAGGGGTGCAGGCCCTAAAAGCAATTGGTAGCCCTGGAAAGGTTGTATGCAAAAGCAGGCCGAGCAGCTTGGAATATAGCGTCGTCATCCTGCTGGCTTTGGAATGGGGGACTTGCCCAGGCCCGGGAGGCACACTTCTGTGGAAAGCACGCCCCAGCCCTTGGCCGGAGAGCCGGGGGGCAGGCAGGAGGTGAGCGTGGGAACCAGTCCACGGTGCAGGACTGCTGGGCCAGAGCTGCTGGAGGTGGCATGGGGCCCGGGAGGTGAGCTGGGGGCTGACTGAAGGCCGAGGCTTTGCACAGTCTGTTGACCTAACAATAAAAAGCTCGTACAACTTTGCTTCTCTTCATTTTATTCTTCAAGTTACTAATTGCTGTTGTATGCTTCAAACTCAGCGGTCCATGATGAAATGGAATTTTTTTTTTTTTTGCTAATCCTCACCTGAGGATATTTTTCCACCGATTTTTTTAGAGAGAATGGGAGGGAGGGAGGGAGAGAGGAAGGGAGCAACATTGATGTGAGAGAGACACATCAATTCATTGCCTCCCGCACGACCCTGGTTGGGGACCCTGATCTGAACCTGCAACCCAGGTACGTGCTCTTGACTGGAATTGAACCTGCAACCCTTCAGTCTGCGGGCTGATGCTCTAACCATTGAGCCACACTGGCCAGGGCTGCTCTGGAAATTTAGGAAAGTCAGCAGATACTGAGACGCACAGGGCCCAGGTGTGGAGTCGGGGGCACGGAGACTGGATCCCTGTAACCAGCCTGGGGGTCAGGGCTGTCTTCTCAGACCCATGGGGATTGTAGAGCTTTGGACACTGGGCACAGGTCGGCAGAGTGAGCAGCTGGGCAGCCTGGATGGTGTCCTGTGTACTGCCCCGCCCAGTGTGTCCACCCTTGTCCCACTGGGGCCATGAGGGCGAGGACAGGTCAGGGTCTGGGTGCTGTGCTGGATGGGGCGGTCCGGCAGGAAGCCTCAGAGGGGAGGGTGAGCCCTGGGCCCATTGTGAGCCCCACCCTGCAGGTCCCTATCCCCTCCACAGTCAGCATGCGGTCAGGCCCCCACTTCTGAGTGTACCTGGTCCCAAGGTGCTGACTGTGGTCTGGGACAGGTACTGGGGCCCTTGGGGCCTGGAGAGGCTCAGACGTCCCTGGGAGGGTGGCTATCTGCAGTGGCCACCTCCACGTCCACCCCAGGGGAGGACCCTGCTCTGCCCAGTAACGGGGCATGTCTTCACAGGAAATGGCTGCTCCTTGGGGCCTGGTGGGGGCGACCCCCAACTCCCATCCTCCTGGGCCAGCATGCAGTCACCAAGCAGGCCAGGGTCACGGGGATGCCTTCACTTGGGGCACTGCACTCCCACACCGTGGGGAGCACGGCCAATCTGGAAGACTGAGTGGTGCTTCCGAGGCTGGGTGCTCCCGAGGGCACAGGGCAGTGGGGGAAGGAGAGGCCTTTGTCCTGGGGGCCCGAGAGAGCCCCGGAGGGGGGGCCAGACAACCCTCTGTCCAGTGCCTTGGACCCCTGGTCCCTCTGCTGCTGAGGGGTGGACAGACACCGCAATTTAGGGTGTGCGCTGGGTGATGGTCCTGGGGCCCTCAGCTACCTGGTGGGGGAAGCACAGTGTGGCTGGACTTGTGTGTAGTCCCCTGAGAAGCAGTGAGATCAGACCCTCTTGTCCCCGACTCCTGCTCCCAAAGCCTCTGCTGCTTGGGGACCAGCCCGTGGGTGACTTTGGTCTCAGAGGGGGCATTCGGCACTGTGCTGGGGTGGGGTGGGGTGTACAGCTCCATGAACCAATGTACAGACAGGTGACACCCTGCAGGTGCCCAGGCCGGGACCCTTGTGGGGTTGTCACTCATGAACACTGAGCCCTGGGGCTGGCAGCTCCCTACTGGGTTGGCTTACAGCTCCCTCGTCCTTTCTGTGGGGACCTGGGTGACCAAGGCGGACAAACCAGTGCGGGGTCCCTGAGGATACTGTTCTATCTTAGTCTTACGGTGCCTTTTCTCCAGGCCCTCACCTCCTCCCATGTCCCTGCCAACATATGGCCTGTCAGTGCTTGGTCAGGGCCACACGTCCCCGTGATTCAGCTGGCATGCAGGCTGTCTGGCTGGGTGGTGGCACCGTGCCCTCTCCACATGTCCCCTGGTGGTAGAGCCCACCACCATGCTCTCCTGAGCAACCCTGCTCTCAATCCTGGGCTTTCTCAGTAAGTCTATCTCCCCTCCCCATCAGGTAATGGGTCCTGCTGGAGTCGGGTGGCTCCAAGTCCCATAAAACTTTGTCCTTACAGGAGGGGGACACGCACAGGGAGAGGCCATGTGCAGAGGAAGCTCTGCAAGCCGAGGACACCAGCAGCACCGAGCAGGGGTGGGGAGCCCTGGATATACCCTTACAGCCTTGGGGCACCAGTTCAGTGACGCTTGACCTCGACTCCCAGCCTCCAGGACAGACAGTGAATTTCTGTTGTTTAAGCCCCTGAATCTGTGGGACTTTGGTGCAGCCGCCTGTAGAGAACAGATGCTGACTTTAGTCCAGAAGTGGGGTGTGATGTCACCAACACCTAGGAGTGTGGGTGTGGCTTTAGAGCCAGGTGGTGGGTGGAGGCTGGGAGAGTCTGAGGTGAGTGTCAGAAAAATCCAAACCGGGAGCATTTGAGATCTTGCTCCCCAGCATTGTTGTCAGTTTTGGCTCAAATACGTTCTTGTAAAAACTCTCTAGAGGGGGGATTGGCAGATGGAGGCACAGTAGGGGGATCTTTCTCCTACCTCTTCCCAGAACCTCACTGGAATTAAAATTAATTGGAGACTATTCACCCTGAAATACCAGCTGAAGACTGGCTGGGGAGGAGACTTTTAAACAGGAAGGGCAGAAACAATCTTGAGACTGCATTAGTACAACAGCTCACATGACGTGGTTGGGGTCAAGCCTCACTGTTAGCCAGCCTGAAGGGAGATCCTAACTACCAATGGGACCACAACAATCCAGACCCACTTACAACAGGAAAGCCCACATAACACACAGAAGGGTCTCTCCTAGAGCATCCAGCTCAGGAGTTCAAGGAGACCACACCACTGGCAGGACATTGACTACAAAAGGCCACCCCATGAAGATGGGGAGTCATAGCAGGTATATCTAATACATAGAAACAATCACAAAGAGACAAATAAATTGGGAAGACAAAGAAACACCCCCAAATGAAAGAAAAAGAGGAATCTCTGGAAAAATACCTGAATGATAGGGAGGTAGGCAATGTATCAGACATAGAGTTCAGAGGAATGGTTATAAGATAAGAATGCATCATAGGGGTACCAGAGGGAGAAGAAAGTGACAAGGGATAGAGAACCTGTTTGAAGAAATAATGACCGAAAACTTCCCTAATCTTGTGAAGGGAAAAGTCACACAAGTTCAGGAAGCACAGAGAGTCCCAATCAAGATAAACACAAACAGAACTACACCAAGACACATCATAATTAAAATGGAGCCCTGGCCAGTTTGGCTCAGCGGTTAGAGCATCATCCTGTGGACCAAAGAGTTGTGGGTTTGATTCTGGTCAAGGCCATGTACCTCAGTTGTGGTTCATCCTGGGCCCTGGTCGGGGTTGTGCGGGAGGCAACCAGTCAATGTGTCCCTCTCACGTCAATGTTTCTCTCTCTCTCTCTCCCTCTCTCCCACTCTACCTGAAGATAAATGGAAAAGTATCCTTGGGTGAGGATTAAAAAAATAATTAAAATGGAGGAATGATTTCAAAATGGTGGCGGAGTGAATGGAAGCTACGCAGAACATCTTCCAGGACCAAACTGGAATTACAACTAAAATAAAGACAAATCATCAGGAAAAAGCAACAGAAAAGCAGCTGGAGAGGACCCACATAACCAGGGACACTGAATCGAGCCTAGTAGGTCTGCAGATGTGCACGAGAGAGGGTTGGGAGCCCAAGGACAGCAGCTGTTTTAGCTGTGAGCAGCTCCTTCGGGGTTAAAACCCCAAGCTGGCTCCACAGGGCAGAGTGCCAGGACAGAGCACTAAATTAGCTACAGCCACTCACCTTGAGCTCTGGGAGAGGGAGGGCAGACTAGACTGGAACTGTGTGGGGACACCTGGGATTTGGAGGGTGATGAGAGGTTTTGCTGAGTCATGGCCACACAGGAGAGTGGCCATCTTGCTGAGGGAGCCCCTTCCCAGAGCCCTGAGGAGAAGCAGCAGCCCCTCCCTCAGAGATTTAACTCCATCCAGCTGGGCCAGAGAAATGCAAATTGAGGCTCATTAACAACCAGCACCTGCCCCACCCTCTGGGAATCCTCTTATGTTGAACACCTGAGGGAGTTTTCATTCAGGTGAGGGCTACAACCAAAGGCTAATCCAGTAACTGAGACTAATAGCCTCCAGGCAAAAAGCTAGAGGATAACTGAACCTTTCCTAGGCTTGCAAATCTACCCAGGAAAGTAAGACTTTACAGTGGTGTTTAACATGGATCCTCCCACACTCATCCAAACCCAGTAGAGGGAGCCACAAACAGCAGAACACCAACACCCACAGGGAAAATTTGGCAGGCTCCAAAACCAACTGAGATAGCCAAAATGGTGAAACAAAGAAACAAATCCCAAATGAAAGAAGAGAACTCTACTGAAGATGAGAAATGAAATGCAGTTAAGCAAGTTATTAGAGGTAGAGTTCAGAGCCATGATCTTGAGGAAGCTCAACAGCATGAGTAAGGAGCTCAACACTGAGTAAAGATATAGAAACATTGAAACCCAACCAAGTGGAAATGAAGAATGACATAGCAGAAATAAAAAACACATTGGAAGGAATAACCAGCAGAGTAGATGAAGCTGAGGACCGGATCAGTGAATTAGAAGACAGGGTTGAAAAAAATCAACCAATCAGGAAACCAAAAGGAAAAAACAATTAAAAAACAGGAAGACAGCTTAAGAGAACTGTGGGACAACTGGAAACATAACAATATTCGCATCATAAGAGTCCCAGAGGAAGAAAAAGAAAAGGATCAAGGGTTAGAGAATATATTTGAAGAAATAGTGACAGAAAACTTCCCTAACTTGATGAAGGAAAAAGGCATTCAAGTTCAAGAAGCACAGAGAGCCCTAGTAAGAACTCAAACAGGCCCACACCAAGACACATAATAACTAAAATGCCAAAAATTAAAGACAAAGAGAGAATCCTAAAGGCAGCAAGAGATAAGCAACAGCTTACCTACAAAGCAACCCCCATAAGGCTATCAGCTGACTTCTCAACAGAAACACTACAAGCCAGAAGGGAATGGCATGAAGTAATCAAGGTAATGAAAAACAAGGATCTGAATCCAAGACTACTCTATCCAGCAAGGCTATCATTCAAAATAGAAGGTCAAATAAAGAGCTTCCCAGACAGAAAAAGACTAAGGGAATATATTAGCACCAAACCAGCACTGCAAGAAATGTTAAAAGGACTGCTGTAATTAGAAGAATTAGGAAGAAAAATATAAAAACAATAAATAAAAATGGCAATAAATAAGTACATATCAATAATAACCTTAAATGTAAATGGACTGAATGCTCCAATCAAAAAACACAGAGTAGCTGATTGGATAAGAAAGCATGACTCATATAAATGTTGTTTATAAGAGACCCACCTCACAACAAAAGACTCACATAGGTTGAAAGTAAAGGGATGGAAAAAAATCTTCCAAGCAAACGGAAAGGAAAAATAAAGCTGGGGTAGCAATACTCATATCTGATAAAATAGATTTCAAAATGAAGGCCATAACTAGAGACAAAGAAGGCCACTACATAATATTGGAAGGATCTATCCAATAGGAAGATATAACCTTGGTAAACATATATGCACCCAATATAGCAGCACCAAAATATATTAAAAATCTTCTGGAGGACTTCAAAAGAGAAATTGACAGCAATACAATCATAGCAGGGGACTTCAACACCCCGCTGACATCACTGGATAGATCCTCTAGACAAAAAATTAACAAGGAAACAGAAACTATAAATGAAGCAGTACATCAAATGGATTTAATAGATATCTACAGAGAATTACATCCCCAAACTGCAAGAATTCACATTCTTCTCAAGTGCACATGGGACATTCTCAAAGACAGACCACATGTTAGGACACAAACTAAGTCTCTACAAGTTCAAGAAGATTGAAGTCATATCAAGCATCTTCTCAGATCACAATGGCATGAAACTGGAAATCAATTACAACAAGAACATGCAAAGACATTTGAACACATGGAGGCTAAATAGCATGTTATTAAACAATGAACGGGTTACCAAGGAGATCAAGGAAGAAATTAAAAACTTCCTGGAAACCAATGAAAATGAACACACAACACAAAATCTATGGGATGCAGCGAAAGCAGTTCTGAGAGGGAAGTTCATAGCACTACAGGCCTACCTCAAGAAACCAGAGCCCTGGCCAGTTTGGCTCAGTGATTAGAGTGTCGGTCCATGGACCAGAGATTCCTGGGTTCGGTTCCTGCTAAGGGCATGTACCTTGGTTGCAGTTTGTCTCCGGTTCTGGTTGGGGTCATGTGGGTGGCAACCAGTCAATGTCTCTCTCACATTGATATTTCTCTCTCTTTCTTCCCCACCTCTCCCTCTCTCTCTATCTGAAGATAAATGCAAAAATGTCCTCGAGTGAGGATAAAAAAAAAACAAAACCCCAAAAAACAAGAAAAATTTCTAATTGACTATCTAACCTCACAACTTAAAGAACTAGAAAGCAAACAAAAAGAAAACCCTAGAGCAAGTAGTAGGAAAGAAATAGTAAAGATCAGAGCAAAAATAAATGACATAGAGACCAAAAAAAAAAAAAAAAAATTCAAAAGATCAATGAAACAAAGAGCTGGTTCTTTGAAAAGATAAACATGATTGATAGACCCTTAGCTAGACTCACCATGAAACAAAGAGAGAGAACCCAAAAACACAAAATCAGAAACAAAAGAGGAGAAGTATCAACTGACACCACAGAAATACAAAGGATCATTGAAACATACTATGAACAATTATACAGCAACAAATTGGACAATCTAAGCAAAATGGACAAATTTGTAGAAACAAGTAGTTTCCCAAAACTGAGCTGGGAAGAGATAGAAAACTTGAACAGACCAATAACAACTAAGGAAATTGAAGATGTAATCAAGACCCTCCCAGCAAACAGAAGCTCGGGCCTGGATGGCTTCACGGGGGAGTTTTACCGAACATTCAAAGAACTAATACCCATTCTCCTCAAACTATTCCAAAAAATTCAAGAAGAAGGAAGACTTCCAAATTTGTTTTATGAGGCCAGCATAATTCTAATTCAAAAAATAGGTAAAGACACTACAAATAAAGAAAACTACAGGTCAATATCCCCGATAAACATAGATGCCAAAATCCTGAACAAAATACTAGCAAATCTCATCCAGCAATACATTAAAAAAATTATTCACCATGACCAAGTGGGATTCATTCCAGGGATGCAAGGCTGGTACAATATTCACAAATCAATAAATGTGATACACCACATAAACAAAATGAAAGATAAAAACCATATTAAAGATAAAAACCATTCAACAAAATCGAGCACCCATTTCTGACAAAAATGCTCAGAAATTTGGGAATAGAGGGATCATATCTCAACATAATAAAGGCCATATATGAAAAACCTACAGCCAACATCATACTCAATGGGCAAAAACTAAAAACATGTCTCTTAAGAAAAGGAACAAGACAGGGATGCCCACTTTCACCACTCTTATTTAACATAGTACTGGAAGTCTTAGCCACAGCAATCAGACATGAAGAAAAAATAAAAGGGATCCAAATTGAAAAGGAGGATGTGCAACTCATTATTTGCAGATGACAGGATATTATACATAGAAAACCCTAAAGACTCCATCAAAAATATGCTAGATTTAATAAACAAATTGGCAAGGTAGCAGGATACAAAATTAACATCAAGAAATCAACAGCATTCTTAGACACCAATAATGAACTCACAGAAAGAGAAACTAAAAAACAATCCCATTTACCATTGTGGCAAAAAATTAAGATACCTAGGAATAAACTTAACCAAAGAAGTAAAGGACCTATTTGCAAAAAACTACAGGACATTGGAAAAAGAAAAAAAAAATAGAGGAAGATATAAAAAAGTGGAAGCACATACCTTGTTCATGGATTGGAAGAATGAACATAATTAAAATGTCCTTACTACTCAAAGCAATCTATAGATTCAATGTAATCCCCATCAAAATACCAACGACATATTTCATAGAACTAGAACAAATACTTCAAAAGTTCCAAAAAACCAAAAAAGACCCCGAATAGCCACTGCAATCTTGAAAAAGGACAAAGTAGGTGGGATCACAATACTGGATATCAGGTTATACTGTAAAGCCACTATAATCAAAACAGCTTGTTACTGGCACAAGAACAGGCATATAGATCAATGGAACAGAGCAGAGAAACTGGACATTGACCCAAGACATTATGCTCAATTTAATATTTGACAAAGGTGGCAAGAGCATACAATGGAGTAAAGACAGTCTTTTTACTAAATGGTGTTGGGAAAATTGAACTGCTATATGCAAAAAAATGAAACTAGACAATACACAAGAATAAACTCAAAATGGACAAAAGACTTAAATGTGACTCATGAATCCATAAAAATCCTAGAAGAAAATGTGGGAAACAAAATTTCAGACATCATATGCAGCAGAATTTTCACTGATACATCACCTAAGGCAACAAAAACAAAGGGAAAAATGAACACATGGGACTACATCAAACTAAAAAGCTTCTGCACAGCAAAAGAAACAACCATCAAAATAGAAAGGGAATGCACTGTATGGGAGAGCATAATTGCCAGTGATACATCAGATAAGGTGTTAATTTAAAAAATATATAGAGTGCTCATACAACTCAACAAAAGGAAGACAAAGAACCCAATTAAAAAATGGGCGAGGACCTAAATAGACACCTCTCCAAAAAGGACATACAGATGGCCAAGAGACATATGAAGAAATGCTCAATGTCACTAATCATCAGAGAGATGCAAATTAAAACAACTGTGAGGTATCACCTCACACCTGCCAGAATGGCTGCCATCAACAAATCATCAAACAACAAGTGCTGGCGAGGGTGTGGAGAAAAGAGGACTCTAGTACACTGCTGGTGGGAATGCAGACTGGTGCAGCCACTATGGAAAACACTATGGTGTTTCCTCAAAAAATTAAAAATGGAACTGCCATGTGACCCAGTGATCCCACTTCTAGGAATATATCCTAAGAACCCCAAAACACCAGTCAGAAAGAATACATGTATCCCTATGTTCATAGCAGCACTATTTACAATAGTAGCTAAGATCTGGAAACAGCCCAAGTGTCCATCAGTAGATGAGTAGATAAAAAAGCTGTGGTACATATACACAATGGAATACTATGCAGCTGTAAGAAAAAAAGATCTCTTATCCTTTGAGATGACATGGAGGGACCTGGAGAGTATTATGTTAAGCGAAATAAGCCAATCAGAGAAAGACGAATACCACATGATCTCACTTCTTTGTGGAATATAATGAACAAGGTGGGTTGATGAATGAAATAGACCCAGAGACATAGAAAAGAGTATGGTTCAGACTGACAAACCTCAGAGTTATGCATGTGAGCATAACCAATGGACATAGACAACAATGGGGGAGGGGGTGGAATGAGGGGGAAAAAGGAGAAACATCTGTAACAAAAATAAATTAATAAAAATTGGAATAAAAATAATTAAAAATGGAAAATATTAAAGACAAAGAGAGAATCTTGGACTTTCCAGTCAAGATTGTGGCATAGGTAAGCACAATATCGCCTCCTCCCACATCAGAATTACAGCTAAACTACAGAACAACCACCTGAAATTGAGCTGAATGGAAGTCCTACAACTACAAAATTAAGGAAGAAGCCACATGGAGACTGGTAGGAGGGGCAGAAGCACAGATGGGATGGTCCCACACCCACATGTGGTGGATAAAAATCAGGAGGACACCTCAGCTGGTAAGGTCCTCCCTGAAGAGTGAGGGGTCCCTGACCCACACTAGACCACCCAGGTCAGGGTTCAAGTGCTAGGAACTGAGGCTGAGGGAGGCTGAGGCTGCTGGAGCTCCAGGCAGCTCCTCTTAAAGGGCTTGCTCACGGACTTACTCAGACCAGCACCCTCTAGTTTCCAGCATGGGTGAGGGAGCTTGAAAGGCACCAGAGACATACAGGGAAGAACTGAATTGTTTGGCATTGGGGCAAGAGCTGGAGGGAAGCCTTCTCCCAATAGACACGGTGATGGAGGCCCTTGTTCCTTTGGTGAACCCTTCCCCCATGGGGTAGTAAGATGGGCATCATATCAGGGACTCCAGCAACCTGGCTCACACTGTTTGCCCTGCCCTGGTGATTCCCTGAGGCCCTGCCACACGCAACTTTCAAGCCCACCCAAGCTGTTTCCAGTGGCTTTACCATGGGATTGGCCTGTCTTGGCTCCTGCTTCAGATTTTCCTCAATTCTCTCAAATAAGCAGCATCTGGCCTCAGTAAGCTCCATATCCTTGCTAAGTGGCACTTGAAGCAGCCAGCCTTGGTTCACAGCTTGGCTTCGCCTGGGCACCTCCAAGCCCAGCACAAGAAGCAGCCATGTGCAGATCACTTTGCAGCTTATGCCTGGTGGCCCTGGGTAGAACACAGACAGTGGCTGATCTGGCTTCAGAGCCAGCACACCCAGTGGACAGCTTCAGATCATGTGAAAGCACCACCACACAACTATCTCTATAAGCAACACACTCAAGGAGTGGACTCACTGGGTATCAGAGCCCTGCTGAAGTAAGTCTTGCTCTGTGTGGTGGGCCCTGCACAGCTGATCCTCCAAGCTAGTCAGAGGTTGGTACACACTGGGAGTGGGCACACCCAGTCCTTGCAGTTGATCAGCCTGAGTAAATCTCTCCCATTCATGTGCCAACAGCAATCAAGACTCAATTACAACAGAAGGGTGTACAGTCCACATGAGGGGTGCACCTCAAGGGTCCAGATGGGGTGACCAGGGAGGCTGTGCCACCAGACCCTACAGGACACCTACTACAATAGGCCACCCTAGGAAGCCTAGGAGACATAGCAACTCTACCTAATACATAGAAACACAGGGAGGCAGCCAAAATGAGGGTACAAAGAAACATGTCTTAAATGAAAGAACAGAACAAAACTCCAGGAAAAGAACTAAACAAAATGGAGATAAGCAATCTAACAGACGCAAAGTTCAAAACTGGTTTTAAGGATGCTCAAGGAACTTAGTGAGGACCTCAAGAGCATAAAGAAGGACCAGTCAGAAATGAAGGATGCACTAACTGAAATAAAGAATAATTTACAGGGAATCAACAGTAGAGTAGGTGAAGCCAAGAAGCAAATCATCGATTTGGAATATAAGGAAGCAACAAACACCCAATCAGAACAGCAAAAAGAAAAAAGAATGAAAAAAAAAAAAGTGAGGATAATATAAGGAGCCTCTGGGACAACTTTATGCATACCAACATTTGCATCATGGGGATGCCAGAAGGAGAAGAGAGAGAGCAAGAAATTGAAAACCTATTTGAAAAAATAATGACAGAAAACTTCCCTAACTTGGTGAAGGAAACAGACATACAAATCCAGGAAGCACAGATAATCTCAAACAAGATGAACCCAAAGAGGCCCACATCAAGACACATATCATCAAAATGCAAAAGGTTCAAGACAAAGAGAGAATCTTAAAAGCAGCAAGAGAAAAGCAGTTAGTTACTTACAAGGGAGCTCCCATACGACTGTCAGCCTATTTCTCAAAAGAAACTTTGCAGGCCAGAAGGGAGAGGCAAGAAATATTCAAAGTGATGAAAAGCAAGGACCTATAGTCAGGATTACTCTACCCAGCAAAGCTATCATTTAGAATTGATGAACATATAAAGAGTTTCCCAGACAAGAAAAAGCTAAAGGACTTCATCAACATCAAATCAGTATTATATGAATTATATGAAACACTGAAGGGTCTTCCTGAAGAAGAAGAAGATAAAAAATATGAACAACAAAATGGCACTAAATACATATCTATCAACAATGGTACCTACAAACAAATTGAACAAGCAGAACAGAAACAGACTCATAGATAAAGAGAACTTTTTGTTGGTTGCCACATGGGAGGGGAATTGGGAGGATGAGAAAAAAAGTTGAAGGGATTAAGAAGTACAAATTGGTTGTTAGATTGATGAACCTCAAAGGGAATGGGGTGGGGGTACTGGGAAGAGATAAATGGAAGAACTTATATGCATATATGCATAACCAATGGGCACAGACAATAGGGTGGGGAAGGCATTACGGGGATGGGAGCCGGGAGGAGGGGCATCAATTGGGGAAAAAGGGGGGAGGACATCTGTAATACATTTAACAATAAAGATAAGTTTAAATTAAAAAAATAAAGATAAGAAAAAAAGAGAATCTTAAGGACAGCAAGAGAGAAACAGTTAGTTACCTACAAGGGAGCTCTCATAAGGCTGTCAGCTGATTTCTCAACAGAAACACTACAGGCCAGATGAGAATGACATGAAGTATTCAAAATAATAAAAATCAAAGGTCTGAAACCAAGAATACTCTATCCAGCAAGGCTATTCAAAGTTGAAGGTGAAAGAAAGAGCTTCACACACACACACACACACACACACACACACACACACACAGGCAAAAGAGTTTTTTATTACCAAACCAGGAATGCAAGAAATACTAAAGGGACTGTTGGAAGGAGAAGAAGAAGAAGGAGAAGGAGAAGGAGAAGGAGAAGGAGAAGGAGAAGGAGAAGGAGAAGGAGAAGGAGAAGGAGAAGGAGAAGGAGAAAAAGGAAAAGAGAGAGAGAGAGAGAAAGAATAAAAATGGCAACAAATAAGTACCTATCTAAAATAACCTTAAATGTAAATGGATTAAATGCTCCAATCAAGACATAGGGTAGCTGACTGGATAAGAAAACATGACCCATATATGTGCTGTCTACAAGAGACCTATCTCAGAACAAAAGAGTCATACAGACTGACACTGAAGAGATGGAAAAAAAATTTCAAGCAAATGGAAATGAAAAAAAAAAAGGGGGTAGCAATATTAAATCTGACAAAATAGACTTCAAAACATAGGTCATGCCTGGCCGGTGTGGCTCAGTGGTTGAGCACCGACCCATGCACCAAGAAGTCACTGGTTTGATTCCCAGTCAGGGCACATGCCCAGGTTGTGGGCCTGATCCCCAGTGGGGGGCATGCAGGAGGCAGCCAATCAATGTTCTCTCTCATTGATGTTTCTATCTCTCTCTCCCTCTCCCTTCCTCTCTCTCTAAAATCAATAAAGAAAAAATTTGAAAAAAGCAAAACAAAACAAAAACATAGGTCATAAAAGAGACAGAGAAGGTCAATACATAATATTAAAGGGATCATTTAAACAAGAGGATATAACCCTGGTAAACATATATGCGCCCAATATAGGAGCACCAAAATATATTACAAAACTTCTGGAGGACTTTAAGACAGCAATACATTCATAGTAGGAGACTTAACACCCCACTGACATCATTGGATAGATCTTCCAGACAAAATAATCAACAAGGAAACAGCGACCTTCAATGACACACTTGATCAGATAGATTTAATTGATATTTATGGAACATTTCACTCCAAAGCAACAAAATACACATTCTTCTCAAGAGCACATGGAACATTCTCAAAGATAAACTACATGTTAGGACACAAAACAAGTCTTTACAAGTTCAAGAAGATTGAAATTATATCAAGCATCTTCTTGGATCACAATGGCATGAAGCTAAAACTCAGCTACGATAAAAAACTAACACACATTCAAACACATGGAGACTAAGTAGTGTGTTATTAAACAATGAATAGATTACCAAGGAGATCAAAGAGGAAACAAAAAAATCTTGGAAACAAACAAAACAACCCCAAATCTATGAAACACAGCAAAAGCAGTCCTGAGAGAGAAGTTCATAGCATTACAGGCCTACCTCAAGAAAAAAGAAAAATCTCAAACAAACAATCTAACCCTACAACTAAAAGAATTAGAAAGAGAACAACAAGATTGGCCTAGAGTAAGTAGAAGGAAAAAAATAATAAAGATCAGAGTGGAAATAAATGACACAGAGACTAAAAAACCAACCGCAAAACATCAATGAAACCAAGAGCTTGTTCTTAGAAAAGATAAACAATATTGACGAACCTTTAGCCAGACTCATCAAGAAACAAAGAAAGGACCCAAATAAATAAAATCAGAAATGAAAGGGAAAAGTAGCAACTGACACCACAGAAATACAAAGGATCGTAAGAGAATACTATGAACAGCTATACGCCAACAAACTGGACAACCTGGGAGAAATGGACAAATTCTTGGAAACATACAATCCTCCAAAACCCAATCAGGAGGATTCAGAAAACCTGAATAGGCCTATAACAACTAATGAAATTGAAGCAGTAATAATAAAAAAAAAAAAAAAAACTCTCAGAAAACAAAATTCCTGGACTGGATGGATTTATAGGCAAGGTTTACCGAAAATTAAAAGAAGAACTAACATCTATCCTCCAAAAACTATTCCATAAAATTCAAGGGGAGGAATGATTCCCAAGCTCTTTTTATGAGGCCAGCATAATCTTAACTCCAAAACCAGATAAAAACACTGCAGAGAAAGAAAACTACAGGCCAATATCCCCGATGAACATAGATGCTAAAATCCCCAACAAAATATTAGCAAATCGGACCAAGCAATACATTAAAAAGATCATATATCACGATCAAATGGCATTTATTCTGGGGATATAAGGTTGGTACAATATCTGCAAATCAATAAATGTGATGCATCGCATAAACAAAATGAAGGCTAAGAATAACATGATCATATCAATAGATGCTGAAAAAGCATTAGACAAAATCCAGCCCACATTTTTGACAAAAACTCTTAGCAAAGTAGGAATAGAGGGAACATACCTCAGCACAATAAAGGCCATATATGAAAAACCTATAGCCAACATCATACTCAAGGGGAAAAAACTAAAAACATTTCCCTTAAGAACAGGAACAAGACAGGGTTGTCTGCTTTCACCACTCTTATTCAACATAGTGCTGGAAGTCCTAGCGATCAACAAGATGAAAAAATAAAAGGCATCCAAATTGGAAAGGAGGAAGTAAGACTGTCATTATTTGCAGATAACATGATATTACACATAAAAAACCCTGAAGACTCCACCAAACAACTACTAGATTTAATAAATGAATTTGGAAAAGTAGCAAGATACAAAATTAACATCCAGAAATTGATGGCATTTTTATACACCAATAATGAACTTTCAGAATGAGAAACAAACAAACAAACAAAAATCCCATTTACCAGTGCAAAAAAAAAAAAAAAAAAAAAAAAAAAAAAAGATACCTAGGAATAAATCAAAGAGATAAAAGACCTGCACTCAGAAAACTACAGGACATTGAAAATAGAAATAGAAGAAAATACAAACAAGTGGAAACATATACTGTGTTCATGGATTAGAAGAATTAACATCATTAAAATGTTCATACTACCCAAAGCAACTGGATCCTACAGGACACCTACAACAACAGGCCACCCTATGAAGCCTAGGAGACAGAGCAACTTTACCTAGTACATAGAAACAATCACAGGGAAGCAGCCAAAATGAGAAGACAAAGAAACATGTCCCCAGTGAAAGAAAAGAACAAAACTCCAGGAAAGAACTAAACAAAATGGAGATAAGCAATCAATCAGCTGCAGAGTTCAAAACACAGGTTATAAGATTGCTCAAGGAACTTGGTGAGACATTCAAGGGACTTAGTGAGACCTTCAAGGAACTTAAGGAGACCTCCAAGGAACTTAGTGAGGACATCAACAATATAAAAAAGGACCAGTTAGAAATGAAGGATGCACTAACTGAACTAAAGAATAATTTACAGGGAATCAATAGTAGAGTAGGTAAAGCCAAGAAGCAAACCATCAATTTGGAATATAAGGAAGCAGAAGAACCCAATCAGAACAACAAAAAGAAAAAGAATCCAAAAAAATGAGGGTAGTATAAAGAGCCTCAGGGACATCTTCAAACATACAACATTCGCATCATAGGGGTGCCAGAAAGAGAAGAGAGAGAGCAAGAAATTGAAAACCTATTTGAAAAAATAATGACGGTAAACTTCCCTAACTTGGTGAAGGAAACTGACATATAAGTCCAGGAAGCACAGAGAGTCCAAAACAAGTTGAACTCAAAGAGGTCCACACAAGACACATCATCATCAAAATGCCAAAGGTTAAATACCAAGAGAGAATCTTAAAAGCAGCAAGAGAAAAGCAGTCTGTTACCTACAAAGGAGCTCCCATAAGACTGTCAGCTGATTTCTCAAAAGAAACTTGGCAGGCCAGAAAGGAGTGGCAAGAGATATTCAAAGTGATGAAAAGCAACGACCTACAACCAAGATTACTCTATCCTGCAAAGCTATCATTTAGAATTGATGGACATATCAAAAGTTTCCCAGACAAGAAAAAGCTACAGGAGTTCATCACCACCAAACCAGTATTATATGAAATGATGAAGGGTCTTCTTGAAGGCGAAGAAGAACAAAAATATGAACATTAAAGTGGCAATTAATACATATCTATCAACAACTGAATCTACAAACAAAATGAACAAGCAGAACAGAAACAGACTCATAGATACAGAGAATTTTTTGTTACTTGACAAAGGGATGGGGGCTGGGGAGATGGGTGAAAAAGATGAAGGAATTAAGAAGTACAAATTGGTTGTCAGACTGATGAACCTCAAAGGGAAGGGAGGAGGGAGAGCGGGATGAGATATACCAAAGAACTTCTATGCATATATGCATAACCAATGGACACTGACAATAGTGTGGGGAAGGCAGGAGGGGGGGGATTGGGGAGGAGGGGGTCAATGGGGAAGAAAAAGGGGGGAACATCTGTAATACATTCAACAATAAAGATGAGTTAAAAAAACAACAACACCATTGTGATTTTTTTTTTTTCAAACAGCCTGGTACAGGCAAAAAAACAGGCATATATGTCAGTGGAACAGAACAGAGACCCCAGAAATCTACCCACACCACTACGGTCAATTAATATTTGACAAAGGTGGCAAGAGCATACAGTGGAGAAAAGACAGTCTCTTCAATAAATGGTGTTGGAAAAATTGGACAGCTACATGCAAAAATTTGAAACTAGACCACCAACTTACACCATACACAAGAATAAACTCAAAATGGATGAAAGACTAGCCCTGGCTGGCATTGCTCAGTGGTTAGAGCATCAGCCCAAGGACTGAAGGGTTTCGATTTGATTCCCTGTCAAGGGCATGTACCTGGGTTGCAGGCTCGATCCCCAGTCAGGGCACATGCGGGAGACAACCAATCAATGTGTCTCTCTCTCCACTCTCGTTCTTTCCCCCCTCCCCCTCCCTTCCACTCTCTCTAAAAATCAATGGAAGAAAATATCCTCAGGTGAGGATTAACAATAACAAGAAAAAAGGATCAAAGACTTAAATGTAAGTTGGGCAACCATAAAAGTTCTAGAAGAAAACATAGGCAGTAAAGTCTCAGTCATCTCATGTAGGGAATTTTCGCCAGCACATCACCTAGGGCAAAAGAAACAAAGGACAACAAAATAAACAAACAGACTACAACAAACTAAAAAGCTTCTGATCAGCATCAAAATAAAGGAGAACCCACAATATGGGAGAGCATAATTGCCAACAATACATCTGATAAGGGGTTAATTTCCAACACATATAAAGAACTCATACAACTCAACAAAACGAAGACAAACAATCCAATTAAAAATGGGCAGAGGACCTGAATAGACACTTCTCCAAAGAGGACATACGGATAGCCAGGAGACATATGAAAAGATGGTTAATGTCACTAATCATCAGAGAGATGGAAATTAAAACAACTATGGGGTATCACCTCACATCTGCCAGAATGGCTGCCATCAACAAATCATCAAACAAGTGCTGGCAAGGGTGTGGAGAAAAGGGGACTCTAGTACACTGCTGGTAGGAATGCAGACTAGTGCAGCCACTATGGAAAACACTATGGTGTTTCCTTAAAAAATTAAAAATGGAACTGCCATGTGACCCGGTGATCCCACTTCTAGGAATATATCCTAAGAATCCCAAAACACCAGTCAGAAGGAATACATGTACCCCTATGTTCATAGCAGCACTGTTTACAATAGCTAAGATCTGGAAACAGCCCAAGTGCCCATCAGTAGATGAGTGGATAAAAAAGCTGTGGTACACATACACAATGGAATACTATGCAGCTGTAAAAAAGAAGGATATCTTACTCTTTGTAACAGCAGAGATGGACCTGGAGAGTATTATGCTGAGCAAAATAAGCTAGTCAGAGAAAGACAAATATCACATGATCTCACTTATATGTGGAATCTAATGAACAAAATAAACTGGTGAAAAAAATAGGTCCAGAGGCATGGATACATGGAACAGACTGACAGATTTCAGAGGGAAGGGTGTGTGTGTGTGTGTGTGGGGGGGGTGGAGGGTGGGAAGAGATTAACCAAAGAACTTACATGCATATATGCACAGTCCGTGGACACAGACAATAGTGCGGTGAAGGCCTTGGGTGGGGCAGGAACCGGGTGGAGGGGGACAACGTGGGGAAATGGGGGACATCTGTAATACTCAGGAAACATGCAGTTGTCATGTACGCTGGGTTCAAGGTGCCTGTGGCGAGGCCTCGGATGGGAAGGAGGACCTGAGCATTAGAGCCTGGAGGACGGGGGCCTCTGTTGTGAAGTGGCCGCGGATGTGGCTGAATTCTGTTCTACTGCTCTGTGCAAAGCAGGGCTCATGGGCAAAGTGCTTTGACCAGCATCAAAGGCCCGGCCTCTCCTTGCTGCCCTGTGGAGGTGGGAGGAGAGAGAGAAGCTGAAGGAGGCGTGCGGAGGGCCCAGCACAGGCCGGTCTGGGAGGTTCTCAGCCTGTGGGGAGAGCGCGCTCGGGAAACAGGGCCCAGGCGCGCTCAGGGGCCGTGCACGAGGCTCACGGACGCCGCCAGCCAGCTCAGCGCCAGCCAGGAAGAGCGTGTGGGGGTCCAGGGCCCACAGGGCTTTTGAGAGTCTCACAGGAGCAGGCGTGCCTGGACCGAAGACAGTCTGTGGCCAGTGGGGCACCACTGGCGCCGGGGCCGGAGGACTCAGGTCGCGACTCAGAAGGTGGGCTGCCCCACAGCCCCCGAGCACAGAGCACGGAGCCGAGGGGCTTCTGAGGCCTCAAAATCGACTGGGGTCTGGGCCCTGGCTGGGTAGCTCAGTGGGTAAGAGAGCCATCCCGACATGCCAATGTCGTGAGTTCCATCCCTGGTCAGGGCACACACTGAAAGCAGCCAACGACTGCAGAGAGAAGGGGAACAGCAGATCCAAATTTCTCTCGCTTTCTCTCTAAAATCAATTTTAAAGAATCTGATGGGGTTTGCTCTTCAGGCTTTCAACCAGCTTGGGGCCCATGGCCTCCCCTCCTTCCTGCTCCTCCCTCTGGAGTGGGAGTGCTGGCCCTGGGCCGACCCCCCGCGACCCGCCTGGTTCCACAAGCGCGCTGGGGAGCACCCGTCCCGGGTCCGACTGACAGTGATCCTGGCATGGGTTAAGACCTGCGGGGCGTTGGGATGGGTATTTAAAAAAATTTTTTTTTCCTTTATTGATTTTAGAGAGGGAGAGAGAGATAGAATCATCAGTGAGAGACAACATCATTGACCGTCTCCCGCATTGGGGATCGGGCCCACAACCTGGGCATGTGCCCTGACTGGGAATTGAACCGGCGACCTCTTGGTGCATGGGTCGACGCTCAACCACTGAGCCACACCGGCCGGGCTGGGATGGGGTATTTTGCATGTGAGAAGGATGTGAATTTGGGGGCCAGAGGGTGGACTGTTATGGCTTGAGTTGGTCCCCCAGTTTATATATTGGCGTCCTGTCCCACTGGTACCACAGAAGGTGACCTTGTTAAGATGACCGAGAAAGTGATTAGTGAGTTAAAGTGAAGTTGCTCTGGTCCTGGCAGGTTTCGAGCAGCAGCTGGAGCGTCGGCTGGTGGACCCAAGTTGCGGGTTCGATTCCCAGTCAAGGGCACGTGCCTGGGTTGCAGCTTTGATTCCCGGCCCCAGTGAGGGTCGTGCGGGAGGCACCCAGTCAATGTGTCTCTCTCACCGGTGTGTCTCTCTCCCTCCCTCCCTTCCACTCTCTCTGAAATCAGTGGAGAGATATCCTCAGGTGAGGATGAGTAACAACCACCACAGAAGTGAAGCTGCTCCGGGCTGAGCGGGGCCCACGGCCTCCCAACCTAGTATGACTGTGAATTTATGAGAAGGGGGTTTGGGGACAGACAGACACACCCAGGGCAAGGCCAGGAGGCCGGGAAGGAGCGTGGCACGGATCAGCTCCGGGAACAGGCCCGCCCACGCCTGAGGACGCCAGAGTCTGACAGGATACATTCTGTTGTCTGCGCCGCCCAGTGTGTGGCTCTGTGTCGTGGCCGCCTTTGGACACTCACGGGTGCTGTGCTCAGGGCCAGCCTCGTCCGCGTGAGCCCAACTGTGCTGCGTGTGCCTGGTGCTGCGTGGGGCCCTGCTCGAGTCCCCCAGCCTGCCAGGTTGGGCCAGGACGGGATCCATTTAACCGAAACGAAGCTGGAGCCTGGACACTGTCCTCTCGGAGCCCGGGGCTGGGGGACAGGTTTCCCCTGGGAAGCATGTCCTTTTCTAGTTCTGTCTTGGATAGTCACCCCTTCAGGGCCAGGCTAATGCCCAGGCCCCGGACACCCCGTGATGGTCGGTCCTTAGCCCTGTGAGCCCCAGGTGGCTCCCGCGCCCCCGAAACTCTCCCTCCCACAGCCTGGCTCAGCAGGGGCCTGCCCCTCGTCACCTCCGGGACCACGGCTCTGCTCGGTCCTCTCTGACTTCTCCTGAGCAGCCTCTGCCCAAATCTCACCAGCACAGCCGGCCTGGATGCTGCCCGGCTGTCCATCCTGGCTTAGTGAGCTCCCACATGGCTCATGCCCTGCCATTGCTCCTGGGCCCAGCTGCCACCGGCCCTTCTTTTGGTGACATGGTGACAGAGCCTTTCCCTGCTGTCCTGCCTCCCTGTCACACATGCTTGTGACTGTCACCCGTCACTGTCTGCCTCATGGATCCTGCCGGCACACCCCAGACACACTATGAGGGGTGGGACAAGACCTCAAAGTGGCTGGGCTTTCCAGGAACTGCGACAGGCAGTGACAATGCATCCCGGGCACAGTGACAGGGCGTCCTGCTGGGGCCCCGGGCACAGGCCCTGCTATCGCTCAGAGGCGCGAGCCCAGCTCTGCTGAGGTTGTGATGGGGAGAGCAGGCCTGCATTGTTGCAGCTCAGCCGGCTTCCTTCACCAGGCTGGCCAGCCCCCCACCTCAGGCCTGTACAGAGGGGCATGGTTTGGGGAAAAAACCTCCACGAGGAAGCAGTTTCACAAGATAAAATGTACATATTTATTTCAAGACGACAAGTGCATACATTGCAAAGCGGTGCCCGGGCAGAGCGGCTGTGGGCTCCACGCTCCCTCACGGGCCGCGTCCAGAGTGGCGGCTTCTCAAGCGCTGGGAGCTGGAGGGAGGTACAGGGGAGATTTAAGTACAAGTGGACCCACCGTGCAGGCCAGGCCCTGGGCTCAAGGCGGCAGGCACACCTCTTGGTTCCATCTTCTTGGTGTCTGCGCTCCGTCCGCCGGTCACTTCACCTGCAGGTGACAGAGGCAGCGTGAGGCGCTCCTCCCGGTGGGTCTCAGTGCCCTTTTGCCCGGCCTTCCCGCCTGCCCACCCCTCTACCTTGAACAGGGTGACCGTCGTGCTGTAGAAGAGACTGAGGAGGAACAGGACGATGAAGGTGGAGGCCATGGTGTTCAGGTTCTCAAAGCCTTCCTCATCGGCGCTCACCTCCCCTTCTGCCGGGACACAACACGGGGCTCAGGCTCTGCCCGCAGAGCACAGCCCTCTCCCCAGGCCACCCCCCTCCCACAGCCCTCAGCCCTGGCTGTGCTGCTCCAGGAGGGCTGGGCGGGGCAGAGGGCAGAAGCAGAAGGCAGCAGGGAGGCGACTTGCAGAGCCTAGACTGTGCCTTGGGGGGTGGGTCTGAGCCAGGCGCAAGCTGGGTCTCTGACAGCCTGATGGGTGGCTGGGCAGAGGCACCTGTCCTGAGAGCCCTGGGGTGCAAACACAGGGGGTGGGTGCAGCAGGGTGGGACAGAGGGGTGGGGACCCCAGGAGAGTGCTTCCAGGGTCCTGGACTCTCCTAGATGGGTGGTGGGACAGCCAGGGCCACTTGGGGTGAAGAAGCTGGGAGTGGGGCCTCCTGTCACCTGCGGTTGGGGGCGGCAGTGGGGGCTCACAGATGTCTGGGCATGAGGGACCCCTCCTGGCTTTCTCAGTGGGACGCTCGCTCTCTCTCCTCGGAGTGGAGGGCATGTGTGAGAAGCCATGCGGGGCCCTGGCTGGCTTGTCTGCCCCACTAGGAATTGTGTCTTTGGGACCAAGGGGTCAGACAGACACCTGAGGCTCCAGGAGAGTGACTTTAGGATGGACAGATGGACACATACAGTGGGGTCTGGAGCCCCCAACACACATGGGCCTTTGAGGCAGTGTCTGGAGCCCAGGTCCCCAAAGGGTCAGGAACACAGGGTGTCTAGGAGGTGGCTTGAAGGGAGCAGTGCCGTCAGCTGGGGATGGAGACCCACTTGGGCCCCTTTGCCCCTTCACTCCCTGCTGCAGACTGGCTCTTTCCCATTTCCAGGGCCACAGCTTGCTAGATCAGCCTCCCTGCCCCCAGGACATGCCCAACTCTTTCTGTTCACAGGTGGGTGCGGGTCCTGCTGCTTTCATCAACAGCCTGCACAGGGCTGGGGTGTCCCTGAGGAGCTGCAGCCAGTCAGCCCAGGCTGGCCCTCTGAGCCCTTTGCCCTGGGCCTGGGATGGTGGCCCTGGTCAGAGGCCTGGCTGGGCTGGCCCATGGATGCACCTCCAAGCTGAGACAGAGGACAAGCAGGGCCTGGGCAGGAAGCCATGCAGCAAGCGTGGTGCAGAAAGGCAGGCGTGTCTGCAGAGGCACCCAGTGACTAGGGCGCACAGGGTGAGCATCCTTGTGCATGCATGTGTCTGTGTGCACATGCATGTGTGTGTGCCTGCATGTACACATCTGTGTGTCCATGTATGTGCCTGTGCCTGTGTGCAAACATCTGTGTGTCCATGTGCCTATGTACATCTATGTGTCCATGACTTGCTTGTGTGTGCAAGTGTATGAGTGCATGTGTCCTTGTGTGTATGAGTGTACATGTATCTATGTGTGCATATGTCAATGTCTTTGCATGTGCGTGTGCACATGGGTGTACATGTGTCTGTGTGCCCATGTATGTCTCTGAATCCATGTGCATTTGTATCTCTGTGTACATGTTCATACATGTGCATGTGCCTATGTACATGCATGCATGCATTCCTGTACATGCCTATGCATGTGTGTATGAGTGTGCATGTATCTGTATGTCTGTGTGTCTGAGTGTGTAGGTATCTGTGTGTTTGTATGCATGTGTTCATGTCTTTGCACATGTGTGCGTGTCTCTGTGTCCATGTCCATGTGTATGCCTGTGTCCATGTGCATGTCTGTCTCTGCATGTACATGTCTGTGCATGTGTGCATGCCTGTGCATGTGTGTATGAGTGTGCATGTGTGTATGAGTGTGTACTTGTGTCTATGTCTTTGCATGCATGTGCACATATGCATGTGCTTATGTGCCCATGCCCAATGTGTGTCTCTGTGTCCATGTCCATGTGTGTGCATGTCTGTGTGTGTGTGCCTGTGTCCATGTGCATGTGTGCCTTTGTGTGTGCCCATATCTGTGCACATGTGCATGTGTGTATGAGTGTGTACCTGTGTGTGCCTGTGTCTGTGTGCCCATGTCCACTGCACTGTGCCTGTGTGTTTACATGTGTGCATGTGTGTTGCACACCCATGTCCCTGTGAGCCTATAGCAGCAATGGAGGAGTGGCGAGCATTGGTTCTGTCTGCTGTGAGCACTCTGTAAGGGGCTTAGGGCTTCCAGCGGCGGGTGGGAGGCCAGTGGATGAGGCAGGGGTGGGATGGTGGTGAGGGTGGGCTGCGGGATGGGGGCAGCACAGCAGGCAAGAGCATTGCTCACTCAGGACCAGCATCTTTTGAACGGATCTTTTTATTTCTAATTTTTATAGAATGCAACATCCCACCTCGTTGACACAGTCAGTTTGCACACACACAGTGACAGGTCAGCCAGAGGCTCCGGGGACCACCCTTGAGGGGCAGCCTGGGGCTCAGTGGCAGGTGCTGGCCAGGTCAGACATGACCAGGGACACGTTGTACAGGGTGGGTTTACCGGTGGACTTGTCCACGGTCCTCTCGGTCACCGAGTGGGGCAGGGCCTCGTGGGCCACGACACAGGTGTAGGTCTCGCCGGCGCTCCAGTCCTCTTCACTCACGGTCAGGATGCTGTGGACGAAGTAGAGGCCGGGGGCCTGGGGCTCAGGCATCGGGGCGCTGGTCACGTACGTTTCGGGGGACATCGGCTGCCCTCTCTGCATCCACTGCACGTGCACATCTGCAGGCGAGAAGCCCTTCACCAGGCAGGTGACCGAGGCGGACTCCCGCAGGCTCAGCTGTTCCCTGCTCGGTGGCAGCATGTACACAGAGGGCATGTGCTTGGGGACTCCTGTGGGAAGAGAGGCAGTGGTGAGCTCAGGCTGGGGGCAGTGGGATTTGCCCGCTGACAACAGGGGAAGAGGAGGAGCTCCCGGCTCCGCCTGTGGTGTCTCCAGACCCCAGAGGCCGTGGGAGTCTGGGGCAGCGGGAAGGGCCGGGCAGGGCCTACCTTTGGGCTTGAAGATGGTGTGCTTCAGCGGCGAGGGCAGGTCCGTGTGGGTCACTGTGCACGTGAACTCCTCTCCTGCCTCCCAATCCTCCACGCACACAGTGGTCCATCCCGTGGCACTGAAGGTGGCGTTGGGGTGGCTCTCGGAGATGTTGGTGTGGGTTTTCAGTTCCTCGCCATTCTGGCGGGTCCAGGTGATGGTCAGGCTGTCATAGGTGGCCAGATCTGTGACCAGGCAGGACAGCTTGGCAATCTTGGTGAGGAAGATGCTGGCGAAGGAGGGCGGGACGGCGAAGATTCTGATGTTGGATGTACCTGGGACAGGAGAGTGGGTTTGAGTGACTGGCTGGATGTGAAACCAGGCAAAGGTGTCAACGTTGCTGGGCCTCTCCTGAGCCCTGGGCTCCTGCTGGAGGGACACTGGGCCCCCACCGGATGAGTGACTCCAAGCTGCCCTGCACAGCCCCTCCCTGCCCTGGCCTCTCCGGAGCAGCTGGCCTCATCTGGGGCCGTGTCTGCAGACCCAAGTGGACACCTATATGTTGGGGGAGGTCTTCACCCCGGGGGCCGCCCTCAGAGGCAGGACCACTCACTGGGGCCGCAGGCGGACGACACATTCTTCTGGAAGGTCAGCTGATTGTGCTCCACTTGGCAGGTGAACACGTTCTGGGTGAGCCAGTCACTCTCAGTGATGGTCAGCATGCTGGTGACCTTGTAGGTCACGGGTCGGGACTCTTTGTTGTCCATCTCCACCTTGTCCGTGGTGATGCCGGAGGTCAGCAGCTTTCCCTCCCGCAGCCAGGACACAGAGATCTTCTTGGGGCTGAAGTCCGTGGCCTGGCAGATGAGCTTGGACGCGCGGGAGCCGTTGCTGGAGAAGGAGCCACGGGGCGGGATGAAGACGTTCACGGTGGGGGACTGCTCTGGGAGTGGTGCTGCTGATGTGAGGGGTCACATGTCAGCCTGGCCCCCTCACGAGCGCGCCCCCCACCCCACCCCCACCCCCGCCTGCTGAGGGGAGGTGGCCCCATCTCACCTTGTAGGGGCACTTTTACGTTTTTATTAGAGTCTAAGTGTTTGACGTTGCATGTCACAAACTCGTCTGTGCCCTGGAGGATGTCAGCAGAGGGCAGGAGCAGCCGGGAGCTGGCCGCATACTTGCCCTCCCTGAGGACCGATGGGAAGTCATCGAAGGCTTGGCTCTTGATGGCAGTGTTGTTCTGATAGCTCCAGGAGAAGGTGACGGGGGTGGGCAGGAAGTCCTTGGCCAGGCAGCCCATGGTCACCAGGGTCGCATCGGACAGGGGGTTCTCACAGGAGATGAGCGGGAAGAGGTCTGGGGGAGACTGGTTCTCTGAGGACCCAAGAGGGACACAAGAGAAAGGGGTATGAGAAGGCGACTCCCCACGTGCTGCTAGTCGGGGGCCAGCCCCGTCACACCACGGCAGTCCCTCTGGAGCCAAGCCCACGACAGGCCTGCAGGCCTTGCCACCTGTGTGGCAGGTGGTTGTGGCAAGGCTGGAGTCCGGGCACAAGGCTGCGGGGTGTGGGGAGGCTGCCATAGCCTCCAGCCCAGCGCAGGAGCCGGCTCTGCGCGGGAAGACTAGACTGCTTCCCGTGGGAGCTGCCTGGTCTGGCACGTCCTTCCCCAGCAACACTGCCCCCGCACCCCGGAACATGGGGACCCTGCTCCCGGCTCAGCATGGCCCAGGCCCAGGCCGGCTCTGCTGTCCCTCTGGACACTGGAGCTGCCATGCTCGGCCCCAGCAGAGAGCCCCAGGCAGATGCCACTGAGGAGAGGAGCCCCTGGGAACCCAGCCCTCCCTGTCCCTGACTCAGCCACACTAGAGCCCAGCCCTGCTTGCGTGTGTGATGTGTGGGACCAACACAGACTCAACTGGACACATTCTGAGCACAACCAGGTCACACTGAGGTCAGCCCAGTTTCAGCCAGGACAGTCCTGCACGGCCAGCTCAGCCCAATGGGACCCGTATGGCCCAGCCAGGTGAACGTAGTCCAAAGCAATCATTAAAGTCATCCGAGTTAAGCCAGCTCACCCTACCATGGTCAGCCCAGCTCAGCCCAGCTCAGCCCAATTCAGATCAGCTCAGCCCAGCCCAGTTTAGCCCAGTTCAGTCCAGTTCGGCCTCGATCACTGAGCTCACCCAGCTCAGCTCAGCTCACCCAGCTCAGCTCAGCTCACCCAGCTCAGCTCACCCAGCTCAGCTCAGCTCAGCTCAGCTCACCCAGCTCAGCTCAGCTCACCCAGTTCAGCTCACCCAGCTCAGCTCAGCCCAGCTCACCCAGCTCAGCTCACCCAGCCCAGCCCAGCTCAGCTCAGCTCACCCAGCTCAGCTCAGCCCAGCTCACCCAGCTCAGCTCAGCCCAGCTCACCCAGCTCAGCTCACCCAGCTCAGCTCAGCTCACCCAGCTCTCCCAGCTCAGCTCAGCTCAGCTCACCCAGCTCAGCTCAGCTCACCCAGCTCAGCTCAGCCCAGCTCAGCCCAGCTCACCCAGCTCAGCTCAGCCCAGCTCAGCTCAGCCCAGCTCACCCAGCTCAGCTCACCCAGCTCAGCTCAGCTCACCCAGCTCTCCCAGCTCAGCTCAGCCCAGCTCACCCAGCTCAGCTCAGCCCAGCTCACCCAGCTTAGCTCACCCAGCTCAGCTCAGCCCAGCTCACCCAGTTCAGCTCACCCAGCTCACCCAGCTCAGGTCAGCTCCCCCAGCTCACCCAGCTCTCCCAGCTCAGCTCTCCCAGCTCAGCTCCCCCAGCTCAGCTCAGCTCAGCTCCCCCAGCTCAGCTCAGCTCCCCCAGCTCTTCCAGCTCAACACAGCTCCCCCAGCTCTCCCAGCTCAGCTCAGCTCAGCTCCCCCAGCTCAGCTCAGCTCAGCTCCCCCAGCTCAGCTCTGCTCCCCCAGCTCCCCCAGCTCAACACAGCTCCCCCAGCTCAGCTCAGCTCCCCCAGCTCAGCTCTGCTCCCCCAGCTCCCCCAGCTCAACACAGCTCCCCCAGCTCAGCTCCCCCAGCTCAGCTCAGCTCAGCCCAGCTCAGCTCAGCCCAGCTCACCCAGCTCAGCTCAGCCCAGCTCAGCTCAGCCCAGCTCACCCAGCTCAGCTCACCCAGCTCAGCTCAGCTCCCCCAGCTCCCCCAGCTCTCCCAGCTCAGCTCAGCCCAGCTCACCCAGCTCAGCCCAGCTCAGCTCAGCTCCCCCAGCTCAGCTCAGCCCAGCTCACCCAGCTCAGCTCACCCAGCTCAGCTCAGCTCAGCCCAGCTCAGCTCAGCCCAGCTCACCCAGCTCAGCTCACCCAGCTCAGCTCAGCCCAGCTCACCCAGTTCAGCTCACCCAGCTCACCCAGCTCAGGTCAGCTCCCCCAGCTCACCCAGCTCCCCCAGCTCAGCTCAGCTCAGCTCCCCCAGCTCAGCTCAGCTCCCCCAGCTCTTCCAGCTCAACACAGCTCCCCCAGCTCTCCCAGCTCAGCTCAGCTCCCCCAGCTCAGCTCAGCTCAGCTCCCCCAGCTCAGCTCTGCTCCCCCAGCTCAGCTCAGCTCCCCCAGCTCTTCCAGCTCAACACAGCTCCCCCAGCTCAGCTCAGCTCCCCCAGCTCAGCTCAGCTCCCCCAGCTCAGCTCAGCTCCCCCAGCTCTTCCAGCTCAACACAGCTCCCCCAGCTCAGCTCAGCTCCCCCAGCTCAGCTCAGCCCAGCTCAACACAGCTCCCCCAGCTCCCCCAGCTCTCCCAGCTCAGCTCAGCCCAGCTCACCCAGCTCAGCCCAGCTCAGCTCAGCTCCCCCAGCTCAGCTCAGCCCAGCTCACCCAGCTCAGCTCACCCAGCTCAGCTCAGCTCAGCCCAGCTCAGCTCAGCCCAGCTCACCCAGCTCAGCTCACCCAGCTCAGCTCAGCCCAGCTCACCCAGCTCAGCTCAGCCCAGCTCACCCAGCTCAGCTCAGCTCCCCAGCTCAGCTCCCCCAGCTCACCCAGCTCAGGTCAGCTCCCCCAGCTCACCCAGCTCACCCAGCTCAGCTCACCCAGCTCAGCTCAGCTCCCCCAGCTCCCCCAGCTCTCCCAGCTCAGCTCAGCTCACCCAGCTCAGCTCAGCCCAGCTCACCCAGCTCAGCCCAGCTCAGCTCAGCTCCCCCAGGTCCCCCAGCTCAGCTCAGCCCAGCTCACCCAGCTCAGCTCACCCAGCTCAGCTCAGCTCAGCCCAGCTCAGCTCAGCCCAGCTCCCCCAGCTCACCCAGCTCAGGTCAGCTCCCCCAGCTCACCCAGCTCAGCTCAGCTCAGCTCAGCTCCCCCAGCTCAACACAGCTCCCCCAGCTCAGCTCAGCTCAGCTCCCCCAGCTCCCCCAGCTCAACACAGCTCCTCCAGCTCAGCTCAGCTCCCCCAGCTCAGCTCAGCTCACCCAGCTCACCCAGCCCGGCTCACCCAGCTCAGCTCAGCTCACTTCAGCTCCCCCAGCTCAGCTCCCCCAGCCCGGCTCACCCAGCTCAGCTCACTTCAGCTCACCCAGCTCAGCTCCCCCAGCCCGGCTCACCCAGCTCAGCTCAGCTCACCCAGCCCAGCTCACCCAGCCCAGCTCACCCAGCCCAGCTCACCCAGCTCAGCTCACCCAGCTCAGCTCATCCCAACCCAGTTCAGCTTACCCAGCTCGGCTCAGCTCAGCTCGGCTCAGCTCAGCTCACTCAGCTCAGCTCACCCAGCTCAGCTCACCCAGCTCAGCTCAGCTCACCCAGCTCAGCTCGGCTCAGCTCACCCAGCTCAGCTCAGCTCACCCAGCTCAGCTCAGCTCACCTAGCTTAGCTCACCCAGCTCAGCTCACCCAGCTCAGCTCAGCTCACCCAGCCCAGCTCAGCTCACCCAGCTCAGCTCACCCAGCTCGGCTCACCCAGCTCAGCTCAGCTCACCCAGCCCAGCTCAGCTCACCCAGCTCAGCTCAGCTCACCCAGCCCAGCTCAGCTCAGCTCACCCAGCTCAGCTCACCCAGCCCAGCTCAGCTCAGCTCACCTAGCCCAGCTCAGCTCACCCAGCTCAGCTCAGCTCAGCTCACCTAGCCCAGCTCAGCTCACCCAGCTGCTCAGAAAGCTCAGTTCAAACTGGTTTAGTCCGGCTCAGCTCAGGCCCTGAGTAACCCAGTGCAGCCCTGGACCGACCTGAAAGCCCAGTGGTTCTGGCTAGAAAGGGTCAGACCACTAGCCATGCTTGCCTCAGCTGCAGCTGCCTCTCCAGGAGTTCTGTACAGCTGGGCTCGGCCCAGGTCAGTTCCTTTCCAGGGCCTCTCCTTGCCTTTCACCCTTGGACACCCCACGTCCCTGGCCCCAGCTGGCTTTCAGCTCCCAAGTAGTACCAATCACTACCCTCCTTCAGCGACCTGGCTAAAATACTTCCTGGCAACTTTAAGTCATTAAAACGTCTCACAGGAGTTGGGGAACCCTGGACTCGGCAGCATCGTTCCCGTGTGGAGAGGAGAGGCTGGGGCGGTCTCCGTGGCCCATGCCCTACAATCAGCCCCTGACTCTAACCACGTCCCCTCTAGAGAAAAATCATCGCTAGAAATGGCCAGGAAATGCATTTTTCTAAATTTGCCCCTTAGAATTCTGCTCTTCAGCACAAAGTTCTTTAGAAAGCGTGGGCAACGTTCTAACGCACGGTAACAGCCAAAAGCCAAAGCTGGGTCCATCTTATGGAAAGACAGCGGAGGTGGGACCCGGTCTGGGTCACACCATCGCCGCTGGGTGGCCATGGGGCAGCATTCGCCACGCTCCGCTGGAGTGTTCTTTAGGGCAAGTTAAATGTGAGTGGCCCACACTAGGGCAGCTCAAGGGGTCACACAAACAAGCCTTTCCGCCTTCACTGAGCATCCATCATCCAAGATCCCCCTTCGAGTGGAAGTGAAACCCCGAGACCTCTGTCCCCGGCAGGTCGGCAGCAGGCTGCCTCTCCCTTACCATGTCTGCCTGGTCACTCGAAAGTCCTGTGGGGTCCTTGTCACGCAACAATTTCTCCAAATCCACTACTCACGACACTCGGGACTTGGGACTCGAGACTCGGGGTAGCGGGCAGGGCTGGGGGCAGAAGCCAGGGCTGTGCCTCCCGGGCCCGGGGCTCGGGGCCGCTCTCAGACCCTCCGCGGGGGTAACTTCAAGTCAGAACGTGTCCTTGCAACGTGCCCCGTTCCTTTCTGACTCGAGACCTGACCGGTTTCCTCTCAATCCACTCACTGACATGATTGAAACTGTTCTGGACAATCACATGTCACCTACAATGGGTCCTCAAAGCAACACGTGAAAAAACACGGCGACAAAGGCAACTGTATCCGAATATCAAAGTGTTTCTTCACTACAGAGAGAAAGCCGACTAACTTAAAAAACTGGGCGGCCACTGTGTAAGCAGTGCTTTGGGGACAGGGAGCCTGGGTGAGATTCACGAGCACCTGAAGGCAGAGCTAAATAAAAAACCTTCCATGGATGCACTGATAAATAGCCCCTAAGACTGTTTAATTTCTTCAACATCTTACTTGGACACTGAATATACACGAGAAGTTAAGCTAAGACTGAAAAATTAAACACAAATCATCAAAAAAGGAACTGCCTGGTTTCTGTCCGCATCGCGGCCTTAGTTTAGAACTCAGATCACCCAGGTGTTGTTTTGCTCAGAGCAACATTTTTAGATTTGCGGTCAAAACCATCCGAAACCACTTCTTCATAACCGTAAGCTATAAATTTGTCAATCCTGTTTTCTTGTTTCCCGAAATAGACTCTGGCCGCCCGCCCGCTTCCGGCCACCAGCTGCAGGTGCGCGGCCCCCGCCAGCCCGCCTCCACCCGCTCTGAGCACCCCTCAACTCAGTAAAAAAATTAATTAATTGATTTTTGTCAAAATTCAGCCCTGAATCGGGGCCCATGGTTCCGAGTCACCATTTGTTGGCTAAATTGGCACCACTATCAACTCCAGAAAGACTTCATTCTTGACTGTTAATTAAATGATAAGATTAAAACATTTAAAATACTTGAAAAATCTCTCACATTTTAAAGTCACACTTTTCTTAACCACTTTCCACAGGAGCCACTTCCAAGATACCCTGTCTTTCAATACTCAATAAGCCTCCTGAGAGGAGCAAAGCATTTTCTCTTAGAAGCTGCCACCCTGGCCTGAGCCCTCTGGCCTCGGTGCCCCGGGGCCAGGCGCCACCGTCTCCGAGATCACCGGGACCGTGCTCTTCCTAGCCAATAAAGACGTCTGAATATAATCTAGCAATTTTTAAATTAAATTATATAAAAATAATGGACTTGAAAAAAAATCCAGTCTAGCCTAGAACTTGACTCCTGATTCCGAGAACAACGTTCCCCTGAGCGCTCTGTCTGCCTGTGCCGTTCCTGGTTCTACAAACACCGGGGCCCGGACAGAATGTCCCGCCGCAGCCCCACTGGCCCGCCACCGGGTCGGGCTTCTCGCCCCAGCCCGGCCCTTCAAGCTGGCAGCCGCTCTTTCAGGGGCTCAGTGACTCCCTGGATCTCTGAAAGGTGTCAGAAAATCAGGAGGCTCTGAAGTACCCGAGCCCCGGTCCCCGTCCTCCCCAGCCAGCCTGCCCAGGCCCCCCGGGGAGACAGGCCCCGAGGACCAGCCACTTATGCCCAGAAAAACCCACAGAGAGGAGCAGAAAATAAAGGCCCGAGAAGGGCCATTCTTACCTGGGGAGACGGTGACGTGGGTTCCTTTGCCCCAGTAATCCATACCATAGTAATCACAACGGCACAATCCCCGTCCTCACCCCACAAAAACCGTGGGTCTGGCCCGGCACCCGCCCGAGGCAGCCCGGAGACCTGCGCTGTCTGCAGGCGCCACACGGAAGCCGACCACCCAAGTCATTGTGATCGGGAGGGTCCTGGCCCCTCCATCAGCTGCTCCTCTCAACCTGGCCAGATCACTGGCTGCCTGGGCCCCCTGACTGTGAACCAACAGCCCCTAACTGAAACTCAAAGTCCAAGCGATGTAGATGGCCAACTGTCCCTCACAGTGGGCATGGCAGAGCCCACGGAGGCGAGGACAGGGCAGTCACATTGCCCCTTTGGTCCCCACACTGCACCGTCCTCGGGGAGGGCAGGTCGATCTCCGGGCCCCACTTAGGGGCCCCTCTCCCCGGCTCCCTTTCCTGACCTTCGAAGTGCCTTGGCCTCTCTGATATTCAGGCCCGACACCCCAATCTCCCCAAGTGCAGTGACGGTGGGGACGGGGTGAGGACTCACCTGAGGAGACAGTGACCAGGGTCCCCTGGCCCCAGTACTCGTACCAGTTGTCACATTGTGACAACTATGCCGACATCCTGGACAAGAACTGGTGCCCAGCTGAGGCCTCAGGTCCACCTCAGATCGTGCCCAGTGAGGGCAGAGGGCACCAAAGGACCCAGAGGCCAAGGGTGGCCAAGACCACCAGAGAGACCCCGGCTGCAGAGCCCAGGAGCAGACTGCTCTGAATCGTCCCCTCTGCCTCAGTGACAGCCTCGGTCCCCTCCCAGCCCCGTTCCTGAGCCTCCAGGCTGGCCCCAGTCCTTCTGGACCTGGGACCCAGACACCCTAATTTTTCCCCCAAAAGGCATCAAAAACCCTGAGAGAGAGAGAGAGGAGAGAGAGGTTGTGAGGACTCACCTGCGGAGACGGTGACCATGGTCCCTTTGCCCCAGTAATCAAAATAATCACATTGCCACGGGCCCCGTTAGGCAGTGTACAAAAACCCGGGGCCCTGCCCTGCACCGACCCCACAGAAAGCCTGGCTCCTCAGGTCTCTGTGTCCCGACACACAGCCCACTCTGCCTTCCAGAGCAAAGGCCCCTGTCCCCCACCAAAGGCTGTCTGCAGAGCAGAGACCCAAACGGCCTGAAGAGCAGCCCCTGGGAACTCCCCAGGACCCCACAGAGTCTCTGGAAATTTCTTTCCCAGCCCCAGAATAGAGGACACAGAGAGGAAGCCGGCTTACCTGAGGAGACGGTGACCATGGTCCCTTTGCCCCAGTAGTAGAAGTTATCACATTGCCACTGGCCCCGGTAGGCAGTGTACAAAAACCCGGGGCCCAGCCCAGCACCGGCCCCACAGAAAGCCTGGCTCCTCCAGTCTCTGTGTCCCGACACACAGCCCACTCTGCCTTCCAGAGCAAAGGCCCCTGCCCCCCACCAAAGGCTGTCTGCAGAGCAGAGACCCAAACGGCCTGAGGAGCAGCCCCCTGAGGACTCCCCAGGACCCCACAGAGTCTCTGGAAATTTCTTTCCCAGCCCTAAGACAGAGGAGGAGAGAGGACGCCGGCTTACCTGGGGAGACGGTGACCAGGGTGCCTGGGCCCCAGGTATCGAGAGCATCGCACAGGGACACAGTCCCTGATCCTCCCCAGACATAAATCTGCCTGGGCCCTCAGACAGCCCAGGCTTGCTGCCCTGCCCACGGCTATGAGGGAGGCAGGCAGGGGCATTGTTACCCAGGGAGACAGTGACCAGGGCGCCTTGGTAGCACAGCCTCCTCCCTTACAAAAATGCATCCCTCCCTCCTGCACCCCATCTGAGACCAAACACTACACCTGGCTCAGCACACCTGAGTCCCCCTGTCCCAGGTCGGACACCAGGCACCAGACTCACCTGGGGAGACGGTGACCAGGGTGCCCCGGCCCCAGTGGTGGAAGTAATCATAGGCACAGTGGGTGGGCCCCGTGCTGAGGCCTCAGAAATCTCCGCAGCCAGGGTCCCCAGGGAGCCCTGGAAGCTGGAGTCTGCTGTCTGCTTAAAGACACACCTGCCTCAAGTCCCTGGCAGGCTCCCTCCTGCCCTCAGTCCCCAGGTCTGGGTTCAGACATCCTTTCTGACACCTGGCTTGCTTTGGCCCCACAGGTCCCGTTTCCCAGCTCACCCCGGCAGACCTCGACCAGGCTGCTCCCCAGTGCCCCTCCCCCGTCCCTGGGCCTGGAAGGTGTCACCATCTCATGCTCTTACCCAACCCCCTGAGCACCTGGCACTGAGCCCCGGGGTTGCTGGCCCGGTTTTTGTAGAGTTGTCAATCACTGTGGTTCCAGTTACCACTGTGGTTGTCGGCTCAGCCAAAACCCCTAGGCTGGAGTGGGGGTCAGGTGGGTGGAGGCTGATCTCCCCCTGAGGGCCAGGCAGGAGGGCCACAGAGTGGAGGAGACCCCAATACCCAGTGCTGCTTTTCCCTTCTCCTTAGAAATAAGAGCAGATTCAAGGCTTTGCCTCCCCCCCCCACCTCTGCCTGCATCTGAGTTGTTTTCAGCTGGAGAAAGGCCTTGAGCCGGGGGCTGGTGGATTCCCAGTCCATCATTGATCTGCAGGGCGGCCCCCTGGGGTCTGTCAGGGTCTCAGCCCCAGAGGCTTCTTTCTCTCTCTGGTCACATCTTGTTAATTTTACCTGATCACTGTCCCCACAGGTGCGGGCTCTTGGGGGCGACTGCTGAGCCTCTGTGTCTCCACAAGGGTGGGTTCCCTCCTGGTCCCCTGGGCTGCTGGCCCTTGGGGAGGGGGTCTCAGGAGGGCACAGCAGGGAGAGAGTCCCCCTCCATACCTGGTGGCTGCTCTCCCCCCACTCCAGGGGCCACAGGGAGGGAGGACTGCATCACCACCTGTCAGACCTGGGGCTGGGTCCCAGAACTCAGAGGGCACCAGGTGGGCCTTTGGGGAGGTAGGCACACACAGTCTCCCTTAGGCCAGGTGTCAGCCTGGCAGGTGTGCTCAGGCGCAGCCCACTGCTTTGGGGAGATGGGCACAGACACAGCCTCACAGTCCCGAGGACTGGAAGGGCGTGATGGTGCCCTGAATGCAGGCTGGGGGAGGGTGAGTGCCCAGCGTGTTGAGAAGTCTGTGTGCATGCATGTGAGCATGAGTGCACATGCGTGTGCACCTGTGGGTGCATGTGTGCGCATATGTGAGAATATGTGAGTGTACATGCATGCGCATGTGTGAACATGTGAGCGTACATGCGAGTATGATATTGTACATGTGTGTGCACCTGTAGGCACGCATGTGAGCATGTGAGCACACATGTGAACATGCGTGCACACATGTACGTGTGCATGCATGACAGAATACATGTGTGCATGTGTGAAACATGTGAGTGCACATGCATGTGTACCTATATGTGCGTGTGTACACATGTACACGAGTGAGTACATGGGTGTACATGTGTGTGACTCCAGGCAGAGGAACAGCTGAGTGAAGACCGAGGCTGGGCTGTGTGTCTGGAGAACTCAGGTGACTTGATGTGGCTGCATTTAGAAGTGATCTGAGCGCCCAGCGAAGAGGCTGAATGTGTGTGTGGGGCTTGCTTAGAGTCTTGCTCTAGAAGGTTCTGCTGGTCCAATGTGGATGGATTAGGTTGGGCTGGGGATGAGGAGTGGGAGCGTGGGTGCTGAGAGCGGGTTTGGGAGTCCATGAGCAGGGCCGCAGGGCTCCCACGGGGCAGGGAGAGCGGGGTCTCTAGACGGTACTCCCAGGACTTGAGACAAGCCTGGGCTCCCAGGTTCCTGTCCCTGGGTCTTGGAGAGATGAGGAGATGCCCCTGGTGGGTGGGGCGCAGCAAGGGGCACAGTCAGAGTTAGGGGGAGTGGGCTGAGGTGTGGGTTATGGTCTCATGGCCATTCCCCTTCTGAGCCCTGGGTGGGTGACGGTAGGGTGAGGCCTGCTGTCTCCTCCTGGGCTGGGGTCCTGCTCTCTGGGAGAGCGTTGCTGTCCCAGCCTGCCCTCCAAGGCTCATGGGGGTGGCTCACAGCTCATGGCAGGGCTTCCTCAACCCCCAGCCCCCCTCTGGAGGCCCTTCCTGCTGTGGCCTGTCTGTTTCCCTTTTAGGGAGCAGGGGGAGGGGCTGCCCCAGTCTTTTTAGGAAGCACCTGCTCTGCTCTCCAGGCCTCTGGCTCCTGACTGGGGGTGGGGGGGAGGTGCCTGCTATGCCCTGCACCCCCTCTCCTCCAGCTTAGCCCCAGCCCCAGCCCCCATCATCTGTCCCAGCCCCCAGGCCCCAACCTCAGTACCCAGGCCCCAACCCCAGTCCCCATATTTTGTCCCAGCCCCCAGGCCTCAACTCCAGCCCTCAGGCTCTAATCCCAGTCCCCATCTCCTGTCCCAGGCCCCAGCCCCCAGCCCCAGCCCCCAGTCCTGGCCCCAGCCCCAGCCCTGCCTGTTCATGATGGCACAGGACAGCCAGGCTGCAGGCATCGCCCGGCCTGCAGAGGACCCGGTTCAGCTCTTGCAGATCACGTGTCCTACTGGGTCCCCATGTGTGACAGGAGCTGCAGACCTCTTTGAGCCTTTCAGAGGGAGTCCCTGCCTGCCCCCGCTGCCTGTTCTGGGCAATGCTGTGCATGCCTAGGGTCCGGGCGGCTGTGGCGGATTCAGAGCCTAGACTGTGTGGCTGGCTGTGCTCATATCCAGGCTGGGCCCCTCTGCAGCATCCCACGCCCAGTCTGGGAGGCCGCCCCTGCCTCCACCTGTCCCAAGCACATGTCAGGGAAGAACATGGTGTTACAGGTGTGTGCCCCAGCGGGTGCCAGGTATGGCATCTGATGGGTGCAATGGGGTAGCCAGGACTGAGCCCACCAGCTACGCTGAGTGGGTCTTCCGGTCTCTGCCCACAGCTGTTGTTTCACGGGGGCCTCAGAGCAGGGATGGAAGCTGTCTCCTGGCTCGGGGGTTTCGAGCAGAACTTGGAGTCGAGCTGAGGGCTGAACCCCCGAGGGCAGGTGGTCCCTCACCTCCCTTGTTAGTCAGGACACATTCAGGGGCTTCTGGCACTTGACGCGGGAAGGAAACAGTCAGTGAGCTAGGAGTGGCCCTACGGAGGGCCTGGGCCTGCATGTCCAAGCCAGCGCGAGGGCATCAGGTCAGCGCTGGGAAGGTGGGCGGGGCGGCGCTCACAGTGCTTCCTGAACTTCGGGTCCTGAAGTCCAGCCCGCGAGGTCAGATGACGCCTGACGTCTGCTGGGGTGATTGGGAGGACGGGCCTTGCAGAAGGACAGGGTGCGGCTGCTGAGCCCAGTGGTTTCCTTGGCCTTCCAGGCCTATGGTGTCACTGTGCCTTGTGAGTTAATCCCAGTCCAGGGTCGAGTTTCCCTAGGATTTGGCGAGAGGTGGACAGCTGGCCGGTGAGGTTTGGCAGGTAATGAAGACACTCCCAGGACTTCTGTGGGCCCCACTGTCAGGGGTCTGGGCACGTGACTCAGGAAGGAAAGTCACGGAGGGCAAAGCCACAGGAGGACGAAGTCTGTGGCTCCCTGTCTCAGGGGAGCAGGGACTCGCCGAGCCACTGGAGAGCTGCATCTTTGGGTGCTGTGCTCTCCCCCACAAACCCACTTGCTTTCCCGACATTTTTTTTTAATTCATGAAGGATATTTTGGCTGAAATGTTCATCTTATCCTTTGGCAATATATTTTCTGGTGTTTCCCTAGGAACACTTGGTACATTTTGCTGCTTAAAAAATTTAAAAAAATCAATACTGTTCCAGCTCAGAGTTGTAACCAGTTCTTCATGAATTAAACTCCTCTGGACCTTCTGTTTTCAGGTGTTTCCTTGGGACGGAGGACGGGTGGCCTTGGGAGCTTCACGACCCCCAGGTTTTCTCCTCCTCTGCGGCCACGAGAGACGTGCTTCCTGGGCTGTGGGGTGGGGCTCCCTTCCCGGCCCAGTGCCGTCTGTGTCTCTGCACCACACCAACCCCAGGGATTCAGTGACCGCCCTCTCTCCAGCTCCCATGCTGGTCCTTTTGAACAAGGGTAGAACGTCAGAGCCCTAAGGAAGAAACTGGACAACGAATGGCTCTGGGCCCCCTGTCACTACTTGAGCCAATAAACCAGAGACAAAGTTGAATCGTATATGAGTGTTTATTCCAATATTGCTGGTAGTGTGAGAGAGCAGTGGGTCACCCCGAAAAATCTGCTTTAAATCCCCCTTGATAGCCAGACGCTAATATTGGGCAGCTATGTGGGGAAGGACAGGTAGGTAAAAAGGAATAACAATGGGTAAACCGGTTACAGATGTCAGGCATGGGGGATAACGATGGGTAAAGGGTTAGAGATGACAGGCATGGGGGATAACGATGGGTAAAGGGTTAGAGATTACAGGCATGGGGGATAACGATGGGTAAGGGGTTAGAGATTACAGGCATGGGGGATAACGATGGGTAAAGGGTTACAGGTTACAGGCATGGGGGATAATGATGGGTAAAGGGTTACAGATTACAGGCATGGGGGATAACGATGGGTAAGGGGTTACAGGTTACAGGCATGGGGGATAACGATGGGTAAGGGGTTAGAGATTACAGGCATGGGGGATAACAATGGGTAAGGGGTTAGAGATTACAGGCATGGGGATAACGATGGGTAAGGGGTTAGAGATTACAGGCATGGGGAATAGCGATGGGTAAGGGGTTACAGGTTACAGGCATGGGGAATAGCGATGGGTAAGGGCTTACACATTACAGGCATGGGGGATAACAATGGGTAAGGGGTTACAGATTACAGGCATGGGAATAACAATGGGTAAGGGTTTACAGATTACAGGCATGGGGAATAACCTTGGGAAAACCGGTTACAGGTTACAGGTGTGGGGAAGGAATTCGGGCTGGGTAATGTGGGCTGGGGGCTAGAAAGGGCTGTCTCCAGTGTACCGCCTCCAGGGCTCCAAAGTTGTTAGTCTTTCCATGACACTGAGCTGTTTTCCTCTGCTCTCAGATGAGGAGAATGGGCAGCATTCCTGAGGTAAACTCCCAGGGTATATGGATAGCTCCCAGCCAGGTCAGAATGAGCTTTCTTTAATCAGAACAAAGCAATCACGATGAACAGAGCAAAGATATTAACATTTCTTATAGCTATGGCTACTGCTCCATCATGACTAGTTTTCTATTATTCTCTCCGCCCCTTTCAAGGACAGTTTTTCATGTTCAGAAAGTGTATTTTTGCTGCCACTGGGGATTCTCACCACTTTTTCTTCACCATTGCTCCCTCCCTCCCATGTGGCCTCTCTCTGATGTCAGCTGTTTGGAGCGTCTTGATTGAGATTTTGGATTCTGTGAGCTTGTATCTATATTCTTACTTTCATCAAAAATAGAAGTTGCCATAAAAAAAAATTCTGCGTGTTGCTTTTGCAGAAATTTGGGGATGATGAGCGGGAGACTGCTGTGTGGGGCGGTGTGCGCAGAGTGGGAGGAATGAGACATTCTAGAAGTTTCCATCACACCCAAGTGTTTCTGTAACTGCACTCACCTTCTCACCTTTTCTGGCTGCTTTGCACCTGGAGGTGACCTGTATGGGCTGCTCGTCCTGGGGGCTGTCTGCCTCCAATGCCAGCTTGGTGTGAGGACCCCCAAGGCCAGGGCAGCACTGTGGGCTCTGTCCAGCTCTGGCCCTCTTGGCCCCACTCCCTCCAGGTAACAAGCTGTCGGCAACACATCTTGTCTTGTTTCTAGAAAACCCAGCCTGGGACACACTGCTGCTGTTCCAGGCTCAGATGCAATGGCCCTGGGCACAGCGGTGTGGGTCCCCTGAGCCCCATACCACTGCTGATAGTCCTTTATTAAACTGTCCCCAACGTTTGCTCCTGCCTTCATCCTTTCCCTCCAGCCTTGGGTTTAATTTTTTTTTTTAGTGTTTCATTTGCGTTTCATTTAGTATGTCAGCTGCGCTACTCTGCTTCGTCTCGAGCATTTGCTCTAGAGATTGTACTATGGCTCCTCGACTCAATGGTGTCATCCGGTCATGGCACCAACTCGGCGCCAACAGGAATCCCCAATCTGGGGTGCAGTGAAGAAGGAAACTTCATTCACTGCAAAACAGTTCAACTGGGATATAGCAGGGCTGTGAGGCAGCCCTGAGGCCAGGCCCCTCTCCGCTGGACAGCTCCGCTCCTTTGCACGAGGCTGGTCAGCTGCGCTCTGCCCTGGCGGACATCTCCGGCCGTTCATCTCAGCCCGAGGGATGCAGCCTTTGGTCTTCTGTGGGAAGGGTTTGCTTCCAGAGCCAGAGGGGAGCTGGCTTATGTGGACAGAAGTCCCACCCTGGTCCCTGCTTGGTTCATTCTCATGCAAATGAGGACTCCACATCCTCACAGTTTGATTGGGTCCAAAAGGCACTGTCCTGATTGGTCAGAATGGAGCTGCTCTGATTGGCTGGTGAAGATGTTGATGGGGATACAGCTGCACAGCTCTGATTGGTCGGGGAAAGAGAGGCCCCCCGTGCAGAAATGGCTGCTGGGCTCAGTTTTTAAAATTTTGAGCCCGGTTAGCCAGCAGGAGCCCTTCGCAGGTGTCTTCTTCCTCAGGGTCCCCGGAGTGGAGTGACGGCCGCAGGCCTTGTGTGCACACGGACCGCTCCATCGGCCCGTCTGTCTGCACACACAGCATGTGCCCCACCGTGCGGGCTCCCCGTTTTACTGAGTGGTGCGTCTTTTGTGTTGGAGTCTTTCCAGTTCTCTCTTGGTTGGATAAAGTTTACCTTTATTCAAATAAATAATATTATTTTTAATTAAAAAAAAATTCTCACCAGAGGATATTTTTCCATTTATCTTCAGATAGAGTGGGAGGGTGAGAGAGAGAGAAACGTCGATGTGAGAGAGACACATCAACTGGTTGCCTCCCACTCGACCCTGACTGGGGCCGGGACTGAACCACAACCAAGGTACATGCCATTGACTGGAGTCGAACCCGTGACTCTTTGGTCCTCTGGCCAATGCTCTAACCACTGAGCAAGACCGGCCAGGGCTAAGTAATTTTATTTTTAATAGTCCATAGTATGTATATTAAATGTTGTATATGTGTATATATAAATAAGTTCATATATATGCATATGTTGAATATCCAGTATGTATAATTTAGGTTACTAAAGATAAACTACATTTATTATAATTGAATATTAATATATGTAAATGTATGTAAATTTACCCAGTAAGGAAGCACACAAGGGCCAATCTCCCAAGTTTGTTCCCGTGAACAGTATATTTGAACATCACTGTATTGGACATAAAGTTCTTGGATCATATTTTGTGTCCAACAGCATTTTATAGGCGGTGTTAAACATTTTTTTTTGTTTTTGGAGAAATCAGGCCTGCTTTGTTCTTGGCTCACAAATGAGCTGAATTCCTTGCTTAGGTGCCGTAGCTTGTTTTGAAGTGACTGTAATAAAATATATTTGTTATTGGATCGCATTTGTTACTGACTGCTCTGGGTAATTTTTCTCCGGGGATTTGAGGAAGTTTCTGCAGCGTTGTTTTGAGCCACGTCTGGGAACGCTGGCTCTGGACTCCTGGCTGCCCCTGCCGGCGACCTGCCAGGGGTGTGCTGTGCAGGTCCCGCCCCTGTTTCTGGTCTGCTGTCCTTTGCGGTGGGCAGAGGGGCTGCTCACCTCCGGAAGGTGCATGTTCATCCCAGGGTGGGCAGACAGCACGCGGCAAACCGCACTCTGGGTGCCCCATCTGCTGACCCCGTGTACATCTCCCAGGCAGACGTGGGTCACGTGGCCACCCTTAGCTGTGTGCGAAGGATGTGGGGACAGTGGGTGCTGGGTGGCTCTTGGGTGGTCTGCCCCAGAGACGGGTGGAGTAGGAGCTGAAACAGCGGCCTTGGGGATCCACAGCTCCCTCCAACCTGTGGCTGCCAATTCAAAATGGCAGGGAGGGAAGTGAGGACCTGGGGGAGGGCTGGAGGAGGGCAAAGGTGCCGGTCGAGGGTCATGGGTGCTGCAGGACATGAGCTGGGAGGAGAGCAGGAGGAGTATAGGTCAGATGCTGCCGACTGTGCTGAGGGGTCCAGATGCGGGCATGGGAGAGGTGGCTGGAGGGAGAGGGTCAGGGGCCCGAGGGTGTCCATGCAGGTGACAGATATTGGGGAGAGGGTGGACCTTCCACCGGGAGGAAGGCAGGTGACTGTCGTGTGGTGTGTGTGCACGAGTGTGAGTGCGTTTGTGTGTGAGAATATGTGTGGGTGTGCGTGAGAGTGCAAGTGCATGAGTGTGTGTGAGTGTGTGAGTGTGTGTGAATGTGAGTGTCAGTGTGAGTGTGAGTATGAATGTGTGTGTGTGTAAGAGGGTAGGTGTGTGAGTGTGAGTGCATGAGTGAGTGTGAGTGTGTGCGTGTGTTAGTGTTAATGTGAGAGTGTGGGTGTGTGAGCGCAAGTGTGAGTGTGAATGTGAATGTGAGTCTGAATGTCAGTGTGAGTGTGTGTGGGTGTGAGTGTATTAGTGTGAATGTAAGTGTATGTGTGCCAGTGTGAGTGTGTGTGTGAGTGTGAATGAGAGTGTGAGTGTGTGTCTGAATGTCAGTGTGTGTGTTAGTGTGAATGTGTGTGTGTGAGGTGTGTGCCAGTGTGAGTGTGTGTGAGTGTGAGTGTGTGAGTGTGAGTGTGTGAGTGTGAGTGTGTGAGTGTGAATGTGAGTGTCACTCCGAGGCCGAGGCTCCCAGGGTGGCTGGGCTCTTGCACAGGAGGGAAGAGGCCTCAGAAAGTCTGCCCAGGCCCTTCTGGTGGCTATGGGGTCACTGCAAGGGACAGGTGGGCCAGATGGCCATGGTTGGGGGAGGACTGGGCACTGGTGCCCATGCAGCCTCCTTCCTGCCACTCTCCTGTCTGAGCAGTGTGTCCTGGCAGGGAGGGCATCCTTGTCCAGGCCCAGCTAGGGCTGGGCTCGGGAGTGCGAGGGGCTCTCTGGGGTCCCCTCACCCCCCTCCTGCCGCCCAGGGCCAGTGCCATCAGCATTGCCTGGGCTGTCCCCAGAGCTGAAGCTTGACAGTGCTGAGCTTAGGGACTCGAAGGAGAGGCTTTTGTCTCACGGCCTCATTGGTGTCTGCAGAGCCCCTGCCCTGCTGGGAGCTCTGCCAGGATGGGGCCTGCCCAGCGGGGTGCTCCTCTGTGCCAGCACCCTGCACCCCGGAGCCCGTGCACGCCCTTTCCCGGCTCCGCTGGTTCCTGCATTCCAGTGCAGGTCTCCAGGGACCTCGGACCCTCGGTGCCTTCAGCTGAGTCTCCCCTCCCCACACACCCAGTGCGTCACCAAGTCCTGGATGCTCCTTTTCTCCAACTGCAGTTAAAAGTGCTGCCTCGTCCAGGAAGTCACCCTGACTGACTCCAGACTGGATTGGGCCAGATGACCCACCCTCCATGCCCTGCCCTGCACCTCCCCTCATGGCCTCACGTGGTCACACCGCAGGGCCTGGCTCAGGCCCTCTGAGGAGTGAGTGAGCGAGTGAATGAAGCATTGTGGCATTGGGAGTGGATGAAGAAATGTACTGTTGACCAGAAAAAGCAAATTGCAGAGAAATCCACCCAGAGCGACCCCAGCTTCATGGTAAAGAATCTGACAACCTCCCAGGCTGTGTGTGGGGAGGGGGTTGGGCAGGAAGGGGCTCCCAGGGTTAGTGGTCTAGAGACCAGAGCTGGCCTGGAGCTTATCTGCTTCCTGCATGCTGGGGGGCCAGGCCCTCTCGGTGTCCCAGGTACCGCCAGAGCACAGGTTGGGACCTGGGCAGGAGGCGCCTTTGGCCAGGAAGGAAGCCCGGTGAGTGTGGCCCTGAGCTCCTGCCTGGGGCTCTAGACCCTCTAGGGACAGGCTATTCAAAGGACACACCTGTGAAGGGGTGGGCACAGGCTTCTGGGGCCCAGCTGTGGGCTGGGGCACCTGCTATGGGGTGTGGGCAAGTTCCCAGATCTGAGACAGAGGCCCTGTGAGGGCTCAGGAAGGGCGTCGTTGTGGGGGCTCCATGAAAGATGCTGCCTGGTTGGCCACCCCAGAAGAGGGCTGACCGTCAGCTTGTGTGCTGGCCGCCTGGCCTGGCTTTCTGAAAGAGCTGAGACCCGGTGAGATCCCTGTGGGCTCCTGCCTAGCCAGCCCTGGTGGGGGACATAGCTTGGGAGGCCTGTGGTCCTGGCGGATGCTTGGGGCCTGAGGGGCTCTGGGCCTCCTGGGTGTCGATCCTGAGCCTGGGGTTGTCTGTGCTCCTGCTGTTGGCTTCGGATGACATAGGTGGGGGTCATGCCTGCTGGCCCCTGGCCCTGGGCACTGGTGGCAGGACCGGATGCTCACCTCAAAGGTCAGCTCTGGCCAGGGTCCTGGAGCTGTGTCAGGAGGGTGAGGACAGGATGCCACCCTCCACGGACCAGCCCAGCCCCCACCCTCCCCATGGAGTGGGACACCGAGGGGCGTCCTGGGCTGCTGCGGCTGCCCGTGGAGACCGTGACAGTGCCTGGCCGGGAGCCAGGCTCCACTCCCTGACCTCTGGCTCCCTGAAGGCCACAGCCTCTCTCACAGTGGTAGTCCCCCCTAGACCCACCGCGACTCAGGGCTGCTCAGAATCCTCCAGCTGGGGCCTGACTTCGGGGCCTCTGTGGTGAGGGGCGGGCTTCCGGGAACGGTCTCCCGTGGGGCAGGGCTGGCCCAGCAGGCGTGGGCTCTGGGTGGCCATGGCGGGTTTTACGAGTGGCCTGCAGCACTGTGAGCTCCAGCCGTAGTTATACCCACACTGTCTGAGGCCCGCACAAATTCTGTCAGGACCCCGGGCAGTGTGGGGTCCCGCCTGGCTGCGGCGACCCATGTCCTGGCCCGGGGCCCCTCCTCAGGCTGTGGCAGTCCCCTGAGGCCCAAGGGTGAGAGTGTGGGGCATCTTCTGGCCGGAAGGGTGGGTGCTGCACCTCAGATCCCCAGTGAGGGCTCAGCTGCTGGGCCGCGTTCCTGCCAGGGTTTCTGGCTGGGTGAGTGTCACCGTGGTACCAGCTGCTAGTATACCACAGTGACACAGGCAGGACCAGAAACCTCCTGGCCTGTTAGGGGCTCAGCAACTGCCTCCGCGGTCTTTGGCCTTGAAGGAGGGGCAGGATCCTTCCTCGCTGGACCGACTCCTGAGCTCTGGAGGCCCCGAATCCCAGTGCGTGTGGTTTTTGCCGGTGTTTTCAGCCAGGCCCCGTGTCAGAAGGAGCCCCGTGATGCCTGGGCTCTGCGGCAGAGACAGCCTGCGTTGGAGTGGCAGCCTGAGCCAGGAGGAGCTTTTGGGTCTGGCCTGAGCCACTGTGGGGGTATTCGCACCGTGAGGAGGTCCTGTGCAGAATCTCCCCTACTCGGGGCAGAGTGGGGTGGGCGGGACATCTTCAACTGAGCTCCCTCCTCCTGCCGCTGCCCAGCCCTCCCCTGCACCCAGCGAGACCCTCTGCACTGGCCCTGCCATGCTGCCTGGGTGCTGCCTAGGAGCTGGGACAACGCCCTGAGGTTGGGGGGAGAGTGGGTGAGTCATGGAGCTCCGGGGGATCAGCTCAGCTCCAGATCCTCTGCACACCCTGCCCCACAGAGGGGGTCCTGGGAAGTCCCTGTCCTTGTCCAGTGCAAAGAGGAGGGGTGAGTGGGTGGGGGGAAGGAGGCAAGGAGTGGGGCTCTGGGAAGGGACGCTTGGGTTGCCGGGAGGGCCTCCCATGTGACAGGAACTCCATCCTGTCCCCTGGCATCTGGACAAGGCGTGGGCTTCGAGGGGGGCCTCCGGGGGCTGGGCCTGGGCCGCTGGGCGTGGGGAGAGGGGCCAGCTCTGGGCAGGAGGGTGGACACTTCGGGTAGCGGCAGCCCAGTCAGTGCCGCCCAGGGTGTTTGCGCTGGATGCCAGAGGTGGCAGTGACTTCAGCTTCCCCGTGTCTGCTCAGGAGCCAGCTGTGAGGTCACCACCCTCTTCACAATGTTGGGAGGCTGGCGGAGGGCCGGGCGCAGCCCTGAGCAGGGGCCGTGTGTCCAGATGGGAGCAGAGGGTTCTGAGCGCAGGCTGAGTCACTGTGGTTGTTACCCCAGTTCCCACAGTGACAGAGGCCAGGACAATATGGCCCGTCCCAAGGCCTGGGGTGGAGGCACACAGGTCACAGCTGCCCACCTGGTTCTGGCCTGGGTCACCGTCCCCAGCCGTCCTGGAAGGGACAAGCCCAGGTAGGTGCTGCCTTGGGAAGTGGAACTGCAGACAGGCTGGGGGTGGGGCTCAACGGAGGGGCCTCTGGGTCCCCTGGGGTCCTCAGCTTCACTTGCAGATTCACCTTCAGGGGTGGTCCCTGCGGCCCGGTGCAGGCAGGGAGCCGGGCACGCACAGGGCTCTGGGATGGGTGCCTGGGCTCCCAGCCCCCGCCCTCGCTGGCTAGGTGGCCTGCTCCGTGCCTCAGTGTCTCCACTGTGAGGGTGGGGCTGACGGAAGTTCAAGTGGTCAATCTGCGGAGGACTGAGCCGCGCACTGTCCCCGGGCTCCCTCCATGCTCAGGAGCTGGCCACACGCCGAACCTGGCCCAGCTCCGAGGCTCCCAGGTGCTGGCCCCTCAACCTTCGCCTGCGTGAGCCGGGTCTGTGCCTCCTGGTCTCCTCCGCCTTGGCCGAAGCGCTGCCCCCGCCTCGCTGGACGGTGCTGTCCCCAACAGCTGGTCATTTCTGGGTCGCCATTGAGGCTCGGTCAGCCCTGGGTCCCCTGTGGAGCACAGACCTCGGGCTTGAGGGAGCCCCTCCATCCAGGGCCAGATGCCAGAGACTGTGGCCTCAGGGCCCCAGATTCAAAGGGGTGAGCTGTCAGGCTTGGGGTCTGAGTGGGCCGGAGGGTACGGGTGGCACTGGGTGGCGGTGCTAAATTGGCCCCGGTTGTTGCTATGGGTGGTGTTACTGTGGTAACCGTAGCTACCTAGACCACTGTCTGACACCCTGTGACAATAACTGAGGCCTGGGGCCTGGAGGGCCCACACACCAGGGGCTACCAGGGCTGTGAGGAGGCTGGGGGCTGCCCTGGACCCAGACGGGTTCCTAGGAGCTGGGGCCTCTGGGTCTCCAGCCGCTGGGATGGGCTGGGAGGAGAGGGGTGCTCAGGACGCTGGGGTGGCTCAAGGTGAACACCTGTGGATAGAGCCTGGGGGAGCTGGGCAGACTGAACAGGGGATTTGGGGTTTGCTGTGCTGGTGGGGCTCAAGCTGCTGCCCCAGGGTGGGGACGGTGCACAGCGACCAGGCTGGGCTGGGGTGGGCTCGGGGCTCAGGTGGGCATCCAGCCCCCTCTGATTCCCAGGGTCCAGGGTCCTCGGTCACTGGATGGGGCGGGCAGCCCCCGAGGGACCCTCTGCCAGTTACACAGGGGCTGGGCTACCCCGAGGGCTCACAGGGGCCTGGTACTGCCGGGAGGAGGAGCATTGGGTGGGAGGTTTGGACTGGGTCAGGGGACAGGGCGGGGTGATGGCCAGGGAGGAGGGAGGCACAGGGTGGGCAGGGAGGTCTCAGCTCCCAGACAGGCCCTAGGGGAAGAACTGTCCTGAGGGCCTGCGGGCGGGGCCTTCGAGGAGGGTGCTGTGGTCTGACCCAGGCTGCTCTCCTGGGAGGTTTTGGCTTCCGCTGTGCCGCCAGGTCTGGAGGTCACATAGTGGACATGAGGACAAACCCTCAGCCACAAGCCTACTGTCTGAAGCCACCCTCCCAGGAAGGCCCAAGGGTGGGGCAGCCTTTAGGCAGGAGCCTGGATGTGGACAGGGTCCGAGCGTGCAGTGGGTTGGCGGGACCCCAAGATGTGCAGCCAGCGTGGGGGTGGCCCGGGGGCGGAGGACAGGGCACGGCCGGGCATGGTGTCTCCACCGAGAAGCTGGCAGCCCAGCGCAGACTGCCCTGGTGAGGCTGACGGGCCGAGTGGGTGCCCAAGCTGCTGGGTTGGGGTGAGCCAGCCCTCCGAGGGGCTTTCCCTGGAGGGAGTTACTGTGGTTGGATCTCTGCGTGGTGGGTGGGGCAGGCCTCAGCCAGGAACCTAGAGCCCCCTCCGGGTAAAGGCCCCTGGGAGCCCTCAGGCCACGCCAGGAGTGGGGACCCACTCCCACTGTGTGAGTCCTGCCCCGCCCCAGCTGCAGCTGAGCTGCCCAGCCCTGTCCTGTCAGCCTCTCTGAGGGTGTCTGGGGTCCTGCCTGTTGGAAGCTTGACCTCACATGGCCCGCCCAGTGCGGCTCTGACCTTCCTGATTCCAGCTGGTGCTGAGTGCCAGGGCTTTCTGCCAGCTTGCAGGGACCGGCCTGTGGGGTCAGTGAGGCCACCTCAGAGCCCTGTGAGGTCCCTGCTGCAGGTGGGCGGAGCTGGCTGGATGTGGCCCTGGAGGCCCAGGGTCAGGGCTAAGGCAATGGGATCCCTCGTGGCCCCAAGGACCTGGGCTATAGCTGGGTTTATGGTACCCGGTGTGTCACTGTGGTAGTAACCACTAGAGTAACACAGTGGGAGGGCCCTTGGCAAAAAGCTCCTGCAGGTGGTGGTGGGAGGGCCCTTCCCTCCCGGAGGCCCCTGACCCGGGTGTGTGGTGGGGCCTGTCTGCACCGGGCAGAGGGTTTCACGGTCCCGTGGAGTTGGCAGGACCAGCCCCTCGGGGAAAGCCATGGGGCCCCCACGTCACATGAGTTTGTGATTTGGCCCTGTTCCCTTCACAGTCCAGGGACCATGTCACTGCAGGCTAAGGGCAGGGCGGCGCTTGGGCTCTGGGCGGGGCTTTTATTTGGTTAATCCTCACCCGAGGATATTCTACCATTTATGTATTTATTTATTTTAGATAGAGTGGAAGGGAGGGAGAGAGGGAAAGAGAGAGACGTTGATGTGAGAGAGACACATCAATTAGTTGCCTCCTCAATGACCCCCCTCATCCCCACCGGGGCCGGGGATGGAACCTGCAATCCAGGTATGTGCCCTTGACCTGAACTGAACCTGTGACCCTTCAGTGAGCTGGCTGATGCTCTAACTGCTTAGCCACACCTGCCAAGACTGGGCGGGTTTTTGGTGGGCCCTGTGACACTGTGGGAGTAACAACTTGATCCTAGGCAGTAGTAGCACAGTGACACAGACCTGTCCCCAATCCCTACACCAGGCCCAGGCCCCAGTTCCTGGGATTCAGAGATGGCCTGTGGACAGAGGCAGAGCCCCAGGGCTGGGGGCACCTGGGAGCCCTTGGCTGGCTGTCTTGAGGCTTGTCGGCAGGGCTCGGCCACCTCAGCCTGCTGGCTGTGCCCATTCTGGAACCCAGCCCCATGTGATGGCCTTCTGGGTTGATAAACTGCTCCCAATCTCTGCAGGGGTCACTGTGGGGCCTTTGGTCCTCCCGGGGCCAGCGGGTGACCCCCACTTGGGAATTGGCTCCTGCCTCTGCGGACCCAGGTACTCGGGTCTGAATCGTGCTCCCTGGCCTGTGGGACATCTGCAAGGGCAGCACAGCCTCCCTTCCCTGGACCCTGCCTCCAGCCCCTCCCTGCCATGTCCCTCCCGGTCACCTGTGGGCGCTGTCTTCCCCATCCTGCCTGAGGTTGCACCACTGTGGTGAGGGAGACCTTGGTGATTCCCTCCCAGGGGCCTGCCCATCCCCAGATGCAGCTTCAGTCCTATCAGCTCCATCAGGCCTTGGAGCAGGTGCAGGGAGGCCCAGGGGCAGGTAGACTCAGGTACAGGGAGGCTCAGGTGAGACCCAGGTGAGGCCCAGGTGTAGGGAGGCCCAGGTGAGACCCAGGTGAGGCCTAGGTGCAGAGAGGCCCAGGTGAGACCCAGGTGAGGCCCAGGTGCAGGGGTGCCTGTGTACCCTTCTCCACGACCCCGAATTCTCCTGCTCCACCGCTGTTGGCTGCGGCAGGATAGGGCCCTGCCTTCCTGAGGACCTGTGACCTCCTGAGCCCTCGGAAGTGGCCCTGGAGGCCCAGGGTCAGGGCTAGGGCTCTGGGATGGCTCACAGCCCCGAGGGCCTAGCGGCTATGTCTGGGTTTATGGTACCCGGTGTGTCACTGTGGTAGATACCCGTAGTAACACAGTGGGAGGGCCCTTGGCAAAAAGCTCCTGCAGGTGGTGGTGGGAGGGCCCTTCCCCCCCGGAGGCCCCTGGGCCGGGTGTGTGGTGGGGCCTGTCTGCACCGGGCAGAGGGTTTCACGGTCCCGTGGAGTTGGCAGGACTGGCCCCTGGGGGAAATCCATGGGGCCCCCACGTCACATGTGTGTGTGATTTGGCCCTGTTCCCTTCACAGTCCAGGGACCTTTTCACTGCAGGCTAAGGGCAGGGCTGAGCTTGGGCTCTGGGCGGGTTTTTATTTATTTATTTATTCATTCATTTATTTATTTATTTATTTGTTTGTTTGTTTGTTTGTTTAATCCTCATCCGAGGTTATTCTACCATTTATTTATTTATTTATTTTAGAAAGAAAGCAAGAGAGGGAGAGAGAGAGGGAGATGCTGATGTGAGAGAGACAGATCGATTGGTTGCTTCCTCCATGACCCCCCTCACCCCCACCGGGGCCTGAGATGGAACCTGCAATCCAGGTATGTGCCCTTGACCTGAAGTGAACCCATGACCCTTCAGTGAGTTGGCTGATGCTCTAACCCCTGAGCCACACCGGCCAGGTGTTGGGCGGGGTTTTTGGTGGGCCCTGTGACACTGTGGCAGTAACAACCATCATCATCACAATGGTAACCGCACAGTGACACAGACCTGCCACAAATCCCTACACCAGAGCTGGGCCCGAGATCCTGGGATTCAGAGATGACCTGTGGACAGAGGCAGAGCCCAGGGCTGGGGGCACCTGGGAGGCCTTGGCTGGCTGTCCTGAGGCTTGTCGGCAGGGCTCGGCCACCTCAGCCTGCTGGCTGTGCCCATTCTGGAACCCAGCCCCATGTGATGGCCTTCTAGGTTGATATACTGCTCCCAGTCTCTGCAGGGGTCACTGTGGGGCCTTTGGTCCTCCCGGGGCCAGCGGGTGACCCCCCACTTGGGAATTGGCTCCTGCCGCTGCCAACCTTGGGACTGGGGTCCGAATAGTGCTCCCTGGCCTGTGGGACATCTGCAAGGGCACCACTGGACTGTTCCTCCCATCCCTGGGCCCTGCCTCCAGCCCCTCCCTGCCATCTCCCTCCCGGTCACTGTGGGCGCTGTCTTCTCTAATCCTACCTGAGGTTGCACCACTGTGGTGAGGGAGACCTCGGTGATTCCCCTCCTGGGGGCTTGCCCTTCCCCAGATGGAGCTTCAGTCCTATCTGCTCCAGCAGGCCTTGGAGCAGGTGCAGGGAGGCCCAGGTGAGACTCAAGTGAGGCCCAGGTGTAGGGAGGCCCAGTTGAGACTCAGGTGAGGCCTAGGTGCAAGGGAGCCCAGGTGCAAGGGAGCCCAGGTGCAGGGAGGCCCAGGTGAGACCCAGGTGAGGTTCAGGTGCAGGAGGTCCAGATGAGACCCAGGTGAGGCCCAGGTGCAGGGTGTGCCTGTGTACCCTTCTCCAGGACCCCCACTTCTGTTCCACCGCCTGGGCGCTGTTGGCTGTGGCAGGAGAGGGCCGTGCCTTCCTGAGGACATGCGCCCTCCTGAGCCCTTGGAGGTCCAGGCTGAAGCATGGCCCGGCCTCTCTGGGTCTCTCAGTGGTCTGGGCGTGGAGTCTGTGTCATTATGGTGATTGGTTGTCATCAGGCCACAGAGCTCTGGCCTGTTCCATAGGGTTCCTCTGCAGAATGGACATGGGTCCGTGTTTAGTCTCATCTTAGTTCCTCAACAGTGGGAGGGATCCCAAGATGTTCAGCCAGGGTCGGGGTGGCCCCGCGGCGGAGGACAGGGCAAGGCTCGTGATGATGCCTCCACCGAGAAGCTGGCAGCCCAGCCCAGACTGCCCTGGTGTAGGCTGACGGGCCGAGTGGGTGCCCATGCTGCTGGGTCGGGGTGAGCCAGCCCTCCGAGGGGCTTTCCCTGGAGGGAGTTACTGTGGTTGGATCTCTGCGTGGTGGGTGGGGCAGGCCTCAGCCAGGAACCTAGAGCCCCCTCCGGGGAAAGGCCCCTGGGAGCCCTCAGGCCACGCCAGGAGTGGGGACCCACTCCCACTGTGTGAGTCCTGCCCCGCCCCAGCTCCAGCTGAGCTGCCCAGCCCTGTCCTGTCAGCCTCTCTGAGGGTGTCTGGGGTCCTGCCTGTTGGAAGCTTGACCTCACATGGCCCGCCCAGTGCGGCCCTGACCTTCCTGATTCCAGCTGGTGCTGAGTGCCAGGGCTTTCTGCCAGCTTGCAGGGACCGGCCTGTGGGGTCAGTGAGGCCACCTCAGAGCCCTGTGAGGTCCCTGCTGCAGGTGGGCGGAGCTGGCTGGATGTGGCCCTGGAGGCCCAGGGTCAGGGCTATGGCTCTGGGATCGCTCATGGCCCCAAGGACCTGGCGGCTATGGCTGGGTTTATGGTACCCGGTGTGTCACTGTGGTAGCTACTACCATAGTCACACAGTGGGAGGGCCCTTGGCAAAAAGCTCCTGCAGGTGGTGGGAGGCCCTTCCCTCCCGGAGGGCCCTGGCCCGGGTGTGTGGTGGGGCCTGTCTGCACTGGGCAGAGGGTTTCATGGTCCCGTGGAGTTGGCAGGACCGGCTCCTCGGGGAAATCCATGGGGCCCCCACGTCACATGGGTTTGGGATTTGGCCCCGTTCTCTTCAGAGTCCAGGGAACAATCTCACTGCAGGCTAAGGGCAGGGCGGCGCTTGGGCTCTGGGCCAGGTTTTTTTTTTGGCGGGGGGTCATCCTTACCTGAGGATATTTTTCCATTTATTTATTTATTTATTTTAGATAGAGTGGAAGTGAGGGGGAGAGAGAGAGCAAGATGTTGATGTGAGAGACACACGTCAATTGGTTGCATCCTGCATGACCGCCCCCCCCCCCACAGTCACCAGGATGGAACCTGCAATCCATGTACGTGCCCTTGACCTGAAATGAACCCGTGACCCTTCAGCAAGCCGACGAGTGTTCTAACTGCTGAGCCACCCCGGCCAGGGCCCTGGAGGGGTTTATGATGGGCCCTGTGACACTGTGGTACTGTAGTAGATACAATCACCATCATCATCATATTCATCACAGTATCCATAGCACAGTGACACAGACCTGCCACAAATCCCTACACCAGAGCCGGGCCCCATGTCCTGGGATTCAGAGATGGCCCGTGGGCAGCGGCAGAGCCCCAGGGCTGGGGGCACCTGGGAGGCCTTGGCTGGCTGTCTTGAGGCTTGTCGGCAGGGCTCGGCCACCTCAGCCTGCTGGCTGTGCCCATTCTGGAACCCAGGCCCATGTGATGGCCTTCTGGGTTGATCAATTGCTCCCAATACCTGCAGGGGTCACTGTAGGTCCTTTGGTCCTCCCGAGGCCAGCGGGTGACCCCCACTTGGGAATTGGCTTCTGCCGCTGCCGACCCTGGGACCTTGGTCTGAATCTTGCTCCCTGTCCTGTGGGACATATTAAAGGGCAGCACAGCCTCCTTTCCCTGGACCCTGCCTCCAGCCCCTTTCTGCCATCTCCTTCCCGGCCTCCTATGGGCGCTTGCTGTCTTCTGTAATTCTTCCCGAGGTGCACCACTATGGTGAGGGAGAATTCGGTGATTCCCCTCCCGGGGGCCTGCCCATCCTCAGATGCAGCTTCAGTCCTATCTGCTCCAGCAGGACTTGGAGCAGGTGCAGGGAAGCCCAGGTGCAGGGAAGACCAGATGAGAGCCAGGTAAGGACCAGGTGCAGGGAGGCCCAGATACAGGGAGGCCCAGGTGAGACCCAGGTGAGGCCCAGGTGCAGGGAGGCCGAGGTGAGACTCAGGTGAGGCCCAGGTGCAGGGATGCTCAGGTGTAGGGAAGGCCAGGTGAGATGCTCAGGTGTAGGGAAGGCCAGGTGAGATCCAGGTGAGGCCCAGAAGTAGGGAGACCCAGGTGCAGGGAAGGGCAGAGGAGATCCAGGTGAGGCCCAGGTGCAGGGAGGCCCAGGTACAGGGAAGCCCAAATGAGACCCAGGTGTGGCCCAGGTGCTGGGAGGTCCAGGTACAGGAAGGCCCAGGTGCGACCCAGGTGAGGCCCAGGTGCAGTGGGTGCCTGTGTACCCTTCTCCACACCCCCCACCTCTCCTGCTCCACCGCTTGGGTGCTGTTGGCTGTGGCAGGATAGGGTCCTGCCTTCCAGAGGACATGGTTCTCCTGAGCCCTTGGAAGTGGCCCTGGAGGCCCAGGGTCTGGGCTAAGGCTCTGGGATCCCTAATGGCCCTGAGGACCTGGCGGCTACGGCTGGGTTTATGGTACCCGGTGTGTCACTGTGGTAGCTACTACCATAGTCACACAGTGGGAGGGCCCTTGGCAAAAAGCTCCTGCAGGTGGTGGGAGGGCCCTTCCCTCCCGGAGGCCCCTGGCCCGGGTGTGTGGTGGGGCCTGTCTGCACCGGGCAGAGGGTTTCAGGGTCCCGTGGAGTTGGCAGGACCGGCCCCTCGGGGAAAGCCATGGGGACGCAGGTCACATGAGTTTGTGATTTGGCCCCGTTCCCTTCACAATCCAGGGACCATGTCACTGCAGGCTAAGGGCAGGGTGGCGCTTGGACTCTGGGCCAGGTTTTTTTTTGGGGGGGGGGTGGGTTCATTCTTACCTGAGGATATTTTTCCATTTATTTATTTATTTATTTTAGATAGAGTGGAAGGGAGGGGGAGAGAGAGAGAGAGATGTGGATGTGAGAGAGACACGTCAATTTGTTGCATCCTGCATGACCCCCCACACCCCAAAGCCACCAGGACCGTGAATGGAACCTGCAATCCAGGTTTGTGCCCTTGACCTGAAATGAACCCGTGAACCTTCAACAAGCCGACGAACTTTCTAACTGCTGAGCCACCCCGGCCAGGCCCCTGGAAGGGTTTATGATGGCCCCTAGGACACTGGTACTGTAGTATGTACAATCACCATCATCATCACAGTATTCATAGCACAGTGACACAGACCTGCCACAAATCCCTACACCAGAGCCGGGCCCCATGTCCTGGGATTCAGAGATGGCCCGTGGGCAGAGGCAGAGCCCCAGGGCTGGGGGCACCTGGGAGGCCTTGGCTGGCTGTCTTGAGGCTTGTCGGCAGGGCTCGGCCACCTCAGCCTGCTGGCTGTGCCCATTCTGGAACCCAGCCCCATGTGATGGCCTTCTGGGTTGATCAACTGCTCCCAATCTCTGCAGGGGTCACTATGGGGCCTTTGGTCCTCCCGGGGCCAGCGGGTGACCCCCACTTGGGAATTGGCTTCTGCTGCTGCCGACCCTCGGACCTGGGTTTGAATCGTGCTCCCTGTCCTGTGGGACATCTTAAAGGGCAGCACAGCCTCCCTTCGCTGGACCCTGCCTCCAGCCCCTTTCTGCCATCTCCTTCCCGGCCTCCTATGGGCGCTCGCTGTCTTCTGTAATTCTTCCCGAGGTGCACCACTATGGTGAGGGAGAATTCGGTGATTCCCCTCCCGGGGCCTGCCCATCCCCAGATGCAGCTTCAGTCCTATCTGCTCCAGCAGGACTTGGAGCAGGTGCAGGGAAGCCCAGGGGCAGGGAAGCCCAGATGAGAGCCAGGTAAGGACCAGGTGCAGGGAGGCCGAGATGAGACTCAGGTGAGGCCCAGGTGCAGGGAGGCTCAGGTGCAGGGAAGGGCAGGTGAGGCCCAGGTGCAGGGAGGCCCAGGTGCAGGGAGGCCTAGGTGCAGGGAAGCCTAGGTGATACCCAGGTGTGGCCCAGGTGCAGGGAGGCCCAGGTACTAGAAGGCCCAGGTGAGACCCAGGTGAGGCCCAGGTGCAGTGGGTGCCCGTCTACCCTTCTCCAGGCCCCACACCTCTCCTGCTCCACCGCCTGGGTGCTGTTGGCTGTGGCAGGATAGGGCCCTGCCTTCCTGAGGACATGGTTCTCCTGAGCCCTCGGAAGTGGCCCTGGAGGCCCAGGGTCAGGGCTAAGGCTCTGGGAGTCCCTAATGGCCCCGATGACCTGGCGGCTGCGGCTGGGTTTATGGTACCCGGTGTGTCACTGTGGTAGCTACCGTAGTAACACAGTGGGAGGGCCCTTGGCAAAATCTCCTGCAGGTGGTGGTGGGAGGGCCCTTCCCTCCCGGAGGCCCCTGGCCCGGGTGTGTGGTGGGGCCTGTCTGCACGGGGCAGAGGGTTTCACGGTCCCGTGGAGTTGGCAGGACCGGCCCCTTGGGAAAATCCATGGGGCCCCCACGTCACATGAGTTTGTGATTTGGCCCTGTTCCCTTCACAGTCCAGGGACCATGTCACTGCAGGCTAAGGGCAGGGCGGCGCTTGGGCTCTGGGCCAGTTTTTTTTGTTTTGTTAATCCTCACCTGAGGATATTTTTCCATTTATTATTTATTTGTTTTAGATAGAGTGGAAGGGAGGAGGGAGAGAGAGAGAGGCAACCAACACATCAATCGGTTACCTCCTCCATGACCCACCCCCCATGGCCACTGGGACCGGCGATGGAATGTGCAATCCAGGTATGTGCCCTTGACCTGAAATGAACCTGTGACCCTTCAGCCAGCTGACAAATGTTCTAACCTCTGAGCCACACTGGCCAGTACCCTGGAGGGGTTGATGATGGGCCCTGTGACACTGTGGTACTGTAGTAGATACAATCACGATAATCATCATATTCATCACATTCGTAATAGCACAGTGTCACAGACCTGCCACAAATCCCTACACCAGGCCCTGGCCCTGGATCCTGGGATTCAGAGATGGCCTGTGGACAGAGGCAGAGCCCCAGGGCTGGGGCCACCTGGGAGGCCTTGGCTGGCTGTCTTGAGGCTTGTCGGCAGGGCTTGGCCACCTCAGCCTGCTGGCTGTGCCCATTCTGGAACCCAGTCCCATCTGATGGCCTTCTGGGTTGATAAACTGCTCCCAATCTCTGCACAGGTCACTGTGGGGCCTTTGGTCCTCCTTGGCCAGCAGGTGACCCCTACTTGGGAATTGGCTCCTGCCGCTGCCGACCCTGGGACTCGGGTCCGAATTGTGCTCCCTGTCCTGTGGGACATCTGAGAGGGCAGCACAGCCTCCCTTCCCTGGACCCTGCCTCCAGCCACTCCCTGCCATCTCCCTCCCGGCCACCTGTGTGCGCTGTCTTCTCTAATCCTGCCTGAGGTGGCACCACTGTGGTGAGGGAGAAATCGTTAATTCCGTCCTAGGGGCCTGCCCATCCCCAGATGCAGCTTCAGTCCTATCTGCTCCAGCAGGCCTTGGAGCAGGTGCAGGGAGGCCCAGGTGCAGGGAGGCCCAGGTAAGACTCAAGTGAGGCCCAGGTGCAGGGAGGCCCAGGTAAGACTCAAGTGAGGCCCAGGTGCAGGGAGGCCCAGGTACTAGATGGCCCAGGTGAGACCCAGGTGAGGCTCAGGTGCACTGGGTACCCGTCTACCCTTCTCCAGGCCCCCACCTCTCCTGCTCCACCGCCTGGTGCTGTTGGCTGTGGCAGGATAGGGCCCTGCCTTCCCGAGGACATGGTTCTCCTGAGCCCTTGGAAGTGACCCTGGAGGCCCAGGGTCAGGGCTAAGGCTCTGGGATCCCTAATGGCCCCGATGACCTGGCGGCTACGGCTGGGTTTATGGTACCCGGTGTGTCATGTGGTAGTAACCATTATAGTAACACAGTGGGAGGGCCCTTGGCAAAAAGCTCCTGCAGGTGGTGGTGGGAGGGCCCTTCCCTCCCGGAGGCCCCTGTCCCGGTGTGTGGTGGGGCCTGTCTGCACGGGGCAGAGGGTTTCACGGTCCCGTGGAGTTGGCAGGACCGGCCCCTCGGGGAAAGCCATGGGGCCACAGGTCACATGGGTTTGTGATTTGGCCCAGTTCCCTTCACAGTCCAGGAACAGTGTCACTGCAGGCTAAGGGCAGGGCATCCTTTGGGCTCTGGGCGGGGTTTTTTTTGTGTTGTTAATCCTCTTGAGAGGATATTCTACCTTTTGTGTTATTTATTTATTTTAGATAGAGTGGAAGGGAGGGACAGAGAGAGTGAGAGAGAGAAAGAGACAGACCTTGATGTTAGAGAGACACATGGAATGGTTGTCTACTGCATGACCTCCACACCCATCCCCCCGGGGCTAGGGATGCAACCTGCAATCCAGGTATGTGCCCTTGACCTGAAATGAACCTGTGACCCTTCAGTGAGCTGGCTGATGCTCTAACCCCTGAGCCACACCAGCCAGGGCCCAGATGGGGTATTTGATGGGCCCTGTGACACTGTGGTAGTAACAACCATAAGCATTACAGTATCCATAGCACAGTGACACAGACCTGTCATCAATCCCTATACCGGGGCCAGGCCCCAGATCCTGGGATTCAGAGATGGCCTGAGGGCAGAGGCAGAGCCCCAGGGCTGGGGGCACCTGGGAAGCCTTGGCTGGCTGTCTTGAGGCTTGTCGGCAGGGCTCGGCCACCTCAGCCTGCTGGCTGTGCCCATTCTGGAACCCAGTCCCATGTGATGGCCTTCTGGGTTGATAAACTGCCCCCAATCTCTGCACAGGTCACTGTGGGGCCTATGGCCCTCCCGGGGCCGCGGGTGACCCCGACTTGGGAATTGGCTCCTGCCGCTGCGGACCCAGGGACTCGGGTCCGAGTCGTGCTCCCTGGCCTGTGGGACATCTGCAAGGGCAGCACAGCCTCCCTTCCCTGGACCCTGCCTCCAGCCCCTCTCTGCCACCTTCCTCCCGGCCACCTGTGGGCACTGTCTTCTCTAACCCTGCCTGAGGTGGCACCACTGTGGTGAGGGAGACCTTGGTGATTTCCTCCTGGGGGACCGACCCATCCCCAGATGCAGCTTCAGTCCTATCTGCTCCAGCTGGCCTTGGAGCAGGTGCAGGGAGGCCCAGGTGAGACCCAGGTGAGGCGCAGGTGCAAGGAGGCCCAGGTGAGACCCAGGTGAGGCGCAGGTGCAGGGGTGCCTGTGTACCCTTCTCCAGGCCCCCCACTTCTCCTGCTGCACCGCCTGGGTGCTGTGGGCTGTGGCAGGAGAGGGCCCTGCCTCCCTGAGTACATGTGCCCTCCTGAGCCCTCGGGGCTCCAGGCTGAAGCATGGCCCGGCCTCTCTGGGTCTCTCAGTGGTCTGGGCGTGGAGTCTGTGTCATTATGGTGATTGGTTGTCATCAGGCCTGAGAGCTCTGGCCTGTTCTGGGGGTCCCTCTGCAGAACGGACACGCATCGTGTTTAGTCCCAACTTAGTTCCTCAACAGTGCCGGCCTGCTTGGGTGGCTGCCCAGGTCCGGCGTTGCTGTGTGATGCCCCAAGTCCCCCATGAGATTATGGGGCCCAGGGCCAGCCCCCTGCTGGGACCCTGCAGGTTCAGGCCTCCACAGCGCTGCCCTGGACGGCGGGTCCCCTGAAGGCCTCCCTCCTCTGAGCCTCCGTGGCCCGTCCCAGGGGCCCATGTGGTGGCTTCACTCTTCAGTGTCAGGGGTTCGGCCTGGCCCGGGACCCTCCCCATGTCCCCGGGGATTCAGAGATGACCTGCCAGAGGCAGAGCCCCAGGGGAAGGACAGAAACCACAGGCCCAGGACCCGGTGTGGTTCCCAGCACTGTCTGGCGGTCAGTTTTGCAAATACATTTAGTTCAGTTCAAAAGCATCTCACGAGAGATGCAGTGTGTGCACATGGTCCGCGTCTGACGTGATGAAGGGGCTTGACAGGCGGAGTCTCGGGCCCCGTGTCCCCGTGCAGCCTCCTGGGCTCCCCCAGCGATGGCAGTGCCTGGAGTGGCCCCGCCCTCTGTCGGTGGGCCTGAGGGCCCGCGGGCTGCACCCCTCCTGTCAGGGTCAGATGTCCTGCAGGAGCTGGTGCCTTTGCCTGGCTTCCAAGACGGAGGACATTGAGCCGCGCACTGTCCCCGGGCTCCCTCCGTGCTCAGGAGCTGGCCACACGCCGAACCTGGCCCGGCTCCGAGGCTCCCAGGTGCTGGCCCCTGAACCTTCGCCTGCGTGAGCCGGGTCTGTGCCTCCCGGACTCCTCCGCCTTGGCCGCAGCGCTGCCCCCGCCACGCTGGACGGTGCCGTCCCCAACAGCTGGTCATTTGTGGGTCGCCATTGAGGCTCAGTCAGCCCTAGGTCCCCTGTGGAGCACAGACCTCGGTCTTGAGGGAGTCCCTCCCTCCAGGGCCAGATGCCAGAGACTGTGGCCTCAGGGCCCCAGATTCAAAGGGGTGAGCTGTCAGGCTTGGGGTCTGAGTGGGCCGGAGGGTACGAGTGGCACTGGGTGGCAGTGGTGAGTTGGTCCTGGTTGTTGCTATGGGTGGTGTCACTGTGGTAACTGTAGCTACCTAGACCACTGTCTGACACCCTGTGACAATAACTGAGGCCTGGGGCCTGGAGGCGGGCCCACACACCAGGGGCTACCAGGGCTGTGAGGAGGCTGGGGGCTGCCCTGGACCCAGACGGGTTCCTAGGAGCTGGGGCCTCTGGGTCTGCAGCCGCTGGGGTGGGCTGGGAGGAGAGGGGTGCTCAGGACGCTGGGGTGGCTCAAGGTGAACACCTGTGGATAGAGCCTGGGGGAGCTGGGCAGACTGAACATGGGGATTTGGTGTTTGCTGTCCTGGTGGGTGGGGCTCAAGCTGCTGCCCCAGGGTGGGGACGGTGCACAGCGACCAGGCAGGGCTGGGGTGGGCTCGGGGCTCAGGTGGGCATCCAGCCCCCTCTGATGCCCAGGGTCCAGGGTCCTCGGTCACTGGATGGGGCGGGCAGCCCCTGAGGGACCCTCTGCCAGTTACACAGGGGCTGGGCTACCCCGAGGGCTCACAGGGGCCTGGTACTGCCGGGAGGAGGAGCGTTGGGTGGGAGGTTTGGACTGGGTCAGGGGACAGGGCGGGGTGATGGCCAGGGAGGAGGGGGGCACAGGGTGGGCAGGAAGGTCTCAGCTCCCAGACAGGCCCAAGGGGAAGAACTGTCCTGAGGGCCTTCGGGCGGGGCCTTCGAGGAGGGTGCTGTGGTCTGACCCAGGCTGCTCTCCTGGGAGGTTTTGGCTTCAGCTGTGCCGCCGGGTCTGGACGTCACATAGTGGACATGAGGACAAACCCTCCGCCACAAGCCTACTGTCTGAAGCCACCCTCCCAGGAAGGCCCAAGGGTGGGGCAGCCTTTAGGCAGGAGCCTGGATGTGGACAGGGTCCGAGCATGCAGTGGGTTGGCGGGACCCCAAGATGTGCAGCCAGCGTGGGGGTGGCCCCGGGGCGGAGGACAGGGCACGGCCGGGCATGATGCCTCCACCGAGAAGCTGGCAGCCCAGCCCAGACTGCCCTGGTGTAGGCTGACAGGCCGAGTGGGTGCCCAAGCTGCTGGGTTGGGGTGAGCCAGCCCTCCGAGGGGCTTTCCCTGGAGGGAGTTACTGTGGTTGGATCTCTGCGTGGTGGGTGGGACAGGCCTCAACCAGGAACCTAGAGCCCCCTCCGGGGAAAGGCCCCTGGGAGCCCTCAGGCCACGCCAGGAGTGGGGACCCACTCCCACTGTGTGAGTCCTGCCCCGCCCCAGCTCCAGCTGAGCTGCCCAGCCCTGTCCTGTCAGCCTCTCTGAGGGTGTCTGGGGTCCTGCCTGTTGGAAGCTTGACCTCACATGGCCCGCCCAGTGCGGCTCTGACCTTCCTGATTCCAGCTGGTGCTGAGTGCCAGGGCTTTCTGCCAGCTTGCAGGGACCGGCCTGTGGGGTCAGTGAGGCCACCTCAGAGCCCTGTGAGGTCCCTGCTGCAGGTGGGCGGAGCTGGCTGGATGTGGCCCTGGAGGCCCAGGGTCAGGGCTAAGGCTGTGGGAGCCCCTCTATGCCCAGAGATCCTGGCAGCTACGGCTGGGTTTATGGTACCCTGTGTGTCACTGTGGTCACTGCTGTAGTAACACAGTGGGAGGGCCCTTGGCAAAAAGCTCCTGCAGGTGATGGGAGGCCCTTCCCTCCCGGAGGCCCCTGGCCCGGGTGTGTGGTGGGGCCTGTCTGCACCGGGCAGAGGGTTTCACGGTCCTGTGGAGTTGGCAGGACCGGCCCCTCGGGGAAAGCCATGGGGCCCCCACGTCACATGGGTTTGTGATTTGGCCCCGTTCCCTTCACAGTGCAGGGACCATGTCACTGCAGGCTAAGGGCAGGGCGGCGCTTGGGCTCTGGGCCAGTTTTTTTTTGGGGGGGGGTCAACCTTACCTGAGGATATTTTTCCATTTATTTATTTTAGATAGAGTGGAAGGGAGGGGAGAGAGAGAGAGAGATGTTGATGTGAGAGAGACACGTCAATTGGTTGCATCCTGCATGACCCCCCCCACCCCACAGCCACCAGGACCGTGAATGGAACCTGCAATCCAGGTATGTGCCCTTGACCTGAAATGAACCCGTGAACCTTCAACAAGCCGACTAACTTTCTAACTGCTGAGCCACCCCGGCCAGGCCCCTGGAAAGGTTTATGATGGGCCCTAGGACACTGTGGTACTATAGTATGTACAATCACCATCATCATCACAGTATTCATAGCACAGTGACACAGACCTGCCACAAATCCCTACACCAGAGCCGGGCCCCATGTCCTGGGATTCAGAGATGGCCCGTGGGCAGAGGCAGAGCCCCAGGGCTGGGGGCACCTGGGAGGCCTTGGCTGGCTGTCTTGAGGCTTGTCGGCAGGGCTCGGCCACCTCAGCCTGCTGGCTGTGCCCATTCTGGAACCCAGGCCCATGTGATGGCCTTCTGGGTTGATCAAATGCTCCCAATCTCTGCAGGGGTCACTGTGGGGCCTTTGGTCCTCCCGGGGCCAGCGGGTGACCCCCACTTGGGAATTGGCTCCTGCCGCTGCGGACCCAGGTACTCGGGTCCGAATCGTGCTCCCTGGCCTGTGGGACATCTGAAAGGGCAGCACAGCCTCCCTTCCCTGGACCCTGCCTCCAGCCCCTCCCTGCCATGTCCCTCCCGGTCACCTGTGGGCGCTGTCTTCCCCATCCTGCCTGAGGTTGCACCACTGTGGTGAGGGAGACCTTGGTGATTCCCTCCCAGGGGCCTGCCCATCCCCAGATGCAGCTTCAGTCCTATCAGCTCCAGCAGGCCTTGGAGCAGGTGCAGGGAGGCCCAGGGGCAGGTAGACTCAGGTACAGGGAGGCTCAGGTGAGACCCAGGTGAGGCCCAGGTGTAGGGAGGTCCAGGTGAGACCCAGGTGAGGCCTAGGTGCAGGGAGGCCCAGGTGAGACCCAGGTGAGGCCCAGGTGCAGGGGTGCCTGTGTACCCTTCTCCACGACCCTGAATTCTCCAGCTCCACCGCTGTTGGCGGTGGTAGGATAGGGCCCTGCCTTCCTGAGGACTTGTGCCCTCCTGATCCCTCGGAAGTGGCCCTGGAGGCCCAGGGTCAGGGCTAGGGCTCTGGGATGGCTCACAGCCCCGAGTACCTGGCGGCTATGTCTGGGTTTATGGTACCCTGTGTGTCACTGTGGTCACTGCTGTAGTAACACAGTGGGAGGGCCCTTGGCAAAAAGCTCCCGCAGGTGGTGGTGGGAGGGCCCTTCCCTCCCGGAGGCCCCTGGGCCGGGTGTGTGGTGGGGCCTGTCTGCACGGGGCAGAGGGTTTCACGGTCCCGTGGAGTTGGCAGGACCGGCCCCTCGGGGAAAGCCATGGGGCCACAGGTCACATGGGTTTGTGATTTGGCCCCGTTCCCTTCACAGTCCAGGGACCATGTCACTGCAGGCTAAGGGCAGGGCTGAGCTTGGGCTCTGGGCCAGTTTTTATTTATTTATTTATTCATTCATTTATTTATTTATTTATTTATTCATTTATTTATTCATTTATTTATTTATTTGTTTGTTTGTTTGTTTGTTTGTTCATTTAATCCTCATCCGAGGTTATTCTACCATTTATTTATTTATTTATTTTAGAAAGAAAGGAAGAGAGGGAGAGAGAGGGAGATGCTGATGTGAGAGAGACACATCGATTGGTTGCTTCCTCCATGACCCCCCTCACCCCCACCAGGGCCGGGGATGGAACCTGCAATCCAGGTATGTGCCCTTGACCTGAAGTGAACCCATGACCCTTCAGTGAGTTGGCTGATGCTCTAACCCCTGAGCCACACCGGCCAGGTGTTGGGCGGGGTTTTTGGTGGGCCCTGTGACACTGTGGGAGTAACAACCATCATCATCACAATCGTAATAGCACAGTGACACAGACCTGCCACAAATCCCTACACCAGAGCTGGGCCCGAGATCCTGGGATTCAGAGATGACCTGTGGACAGAGGCAGAGCCCCAGGGCTGGGGGCACCTGGGAGGCCTTGGCTGGCTGTCTTGAGGCTTGTCGGCAGGGCTCGGCCACCTCAGCCTGCTGGCTGTGCCCATTCTGGAACCCAGCCCCATGTGATGGCCTTCTGGGTTGATATACTGCTCCCAATCTCTGCACAGGTCACTGTGGGGCCAGCGGGTGACCCCCCACTTGGGAATTGGCTCCTGCCGCTGCCAACCTTGGGACTGGGGTCCGAATCGTGCTCCCTGGCCTGTGGGACATCTGCAAGGGCACCACTGGACTGTTGCTCCCATCCCTGGGCCCTGCCTCCAGCCCCTTTCTGCCATCTCCCTCCCGGTCACTGTGGGCGCTGTCTTCTCTAATCCTACCTGAGGTGGCACCACTGTGGTGAGGGAGACCTCGGCGATTCCCCTCCCAGGGGCTTGCCCTTCCCCAGATGCAGCTTCAGTCCTATCTGCTCCAGCAGGCCTTGGAGCAGGTGCAGGGAGGCCCAGGTGCAAGGAGACCCAGGTGAGACTCAAGTGAGGCCCAGGTGTAGGGAGGCCCAGTTGAGACTCAGGTGAGGCCTAGGTGCAAGGGAACCCAGGTGCAGGGAGGCCCAGGTGAGACCCAGGTGAGGTTCAGGTGCAGGAGGTCCAGATGAGACCCAGGTGAGGCCCAGGTGCAGGGTGTGCTTGTGAACCCTTCTCCAGGCCCCCCACTTCTGTTCCACTGCCTGGGCACTGTTAGCTGTGGCAGGAGAGGGCCCTGCCTTCCTGAGGACATGCGCCCTCCTGAGCCCTTGGAGGTCCAGGCTGAAGCATGGCCCGGCCTCTCTGGGTCTCTCAGTGGTCTGGGCGTGGAGTCTGTGTCATTATGGTGATTGGTTGTCATCAGGCCTCAGAGCTCTGGCCTGTTCCATGGGGTTCCTCTGCAGATGGACATGGGTCCGTGTTTAGTCTCATCTTGGTTCCTCAACAGTGGGAGGGATCCCAAGATGTTCAGCCAGGGTCGGGGTGGCCCCGCGGCGGAGGACAGGGCAAGGCTCGTGATGATGCCTCCACCGGGAAGCTGGCAGCCCAGCCCAGACTGCCCTGGTGTAGGCTGACGGGCCGAGTGGGTGCCCAAGCTGCTGGGTCGGGGTGAGCCAGCCCTCCGAGGGGCTTTCCCTGGAGGGAGTTACTGTGGTTGGATCTCTGCGTGGTGGGTGGGGCAGGCCTCAGCCGGGAACCTAGAGCCCCCTCCGGGGAAAGGCCCCTGGGAGCCCTCAGGCCACGCCAGGAGTGGGGACCCACTCCCACTGTGTGAGTCCTGCCCCGCCCAGCTCCAGCTGAGCTGCCCAGCCCTGTCCTGTCAGCCTCTCTGAGGGTGTCTGGGGTCCTGCCTGTTGGAAGCTTGACCTCACATGGCCCGCCCAGTGCGGCTCTGACCTTCCTGATTCCAGCTGGTGCTGAGTGCCAGGGCTTTCTGCCAGCTTGCCATGCACCGGCCTGTGGGGTCAGTGAGGCCACCTCAGAGCCCTGTAGGTCCCTGCTGCAGGTGGGCGGAGCTGGCTGGATGTGGCCCTGGAGGCCCAGGGTCAGGGCTAAGGCTGTTGGAGCCCCTCTATGCCCAGAGATCCTGGCAGCTACGGCTGGGTTTATGGTACCCTGTGTGTCACTGTGGTCACTGCTGTAGTAACACAGTGGGAGGGCCCTTGGCAAAAAGCTCCTGCAGGTGGTGGGAGGCCCTTCCCTCCCGGAGGGCCCTGGCCCGGGTGTGTGGTGGGTTCTGTCTGCACCGGGCAGAGGGTTTCACGGTCCTGTGGAGTTGGCAGGACCGTCCCCTCGGGGAAAGCCATGGGGCCACAGGTCACATGGGTTTGTGATTTGGCCCCGTTCTCTTCAGAGTCCAGGGACCATGTCACTGCAGGCTAAGGGCAGGGCGGCGCTTGGGCTCTGGGCCAGGTTTTTTTTGGGGGGGGGTGGGTTCATCCTTATCTGAGGATATTTTTCCATTTATTTCTTTATTTATTTTAGATAGAGTGGAAGGGAGGGGGAGAGAGAGAGAGAGATGTGGATGTGAGAGAGACACGTCAATTGGTTGCATCCTGCATGACCCCCCACCCCCACAGCCACCAGGACCGTGAATGGAACCTGCAATCCAGGTATGTGCCCTTGACCTGTAATGAACCCGTGAACCTTCAACAAGCCGACGAACTTTCTAACTGCTGATCCACCCCGGCCAGGCCTCTGGAGGGGTTTATGATGGGCCCTGTGACACTGTGGTAGGTACAATAACCATCACCATCACAGTATTCATAGCACAGTGACACAGACCTGCCACAAATCCCTACACCAGAGCCGGGCCCCATGTCCTGGGATTCAGAGATGGCCCGTGGACAGAGGCAGAGCCCCAGGGCTGGGGGCACCTGGGAGGCCTTGGCTGGCTGTCTTGAGGCTTGTCGGCAGGGCTCGGCCACCTCAGCCTGCTGGCTGTGCCCATTCTGGAACCCAGCCCCATGTGATGGCCTTCTGGGTTGATCAACTGCCCCCAATCTCTGCAGGGGTCACTATGGGGTCTTTGGTCCTCCCGAGGCCAGCAGGTGACCCCCCACTTGGGAATTGGCTTCTGCTGCTGCTGACCCTGGGACCTGGGTTTCAATCATGCTCCCTGGCCAGTGGGACATCTTAAAGGGCAGCACAGCCTCCCTTCGCTGGACCCTGCCTCCAGCCCCTTTCTGCCATCTCCTTCCCGGCCTCCTATGGGCGCTCGCTGTCTTCTGTAATTCTTCCCGAGGTGTACCACTATGTTGAGGGAGAATTCGGTGATTCCCCTCCCGGGGCCTGCCCATCCCCAGATGCAGATTCAGTCCTATCTGCTCCAGCAGGACTTGGAGCAGGTGCAGGGAAGCCCAGGTGCAGGGAAGCCCAGATGAGACCCAGGTGAGGCCCAGGTGCAGGGAGGCCGAGGTGAGACTCAGGTGAGGCCCAGGTGCAGGGAGGCCGAGGTGCAGGGAAGGCCAGGTGAGATCCAGTTGAGGCCCAGGTCAAGGGAGGTCCAGGTGCAGGGAAGCCTAGGTGCAGGGAAGCCTAGGTGATACCCAGGTGTGGCCCAGGTGCAGGGAGGCCCAGGTACTAGAAGGCCCAGGTGATACCCAGGTGAGGCCCAGGTTCAGTGGGTGCCCGTCTACCCTTCTCCAGGCCCCCCACCTCTCCTGCTCCACCGCCTGGGTGCTGTTGGCTGTGGCAGGATAGGGCCCTGCCTTCCTGAGGACATGGTTCTCCTGAGCCCTCGGAAGTGGCCCTGGAGGCCCAGGGTCTGGGCTAAGGCTCTGGGAGTCCCTAATGGCCCCGATGACCTGGCGGCTGCGGCTGGGTTTATGGTACCCGGTGTGTCACTGTGGTAGTTACCACTATAGTAACACAGTGGGAGGGCCCTTGGCAAAAAGCTCCTGCAGGTGGTGGTGGGAGGGCCCTTCCCTCCCGGAGGCCCCTGGCCCGGGTGTGTGGTGGGGCCTGTCTGCACGGGGCAGAGGGTTTCACGGTCCCGTGGAGTTGGCAGGACCGGCCCCTCGGGGAAATCCATGGGGCCCCCACGTCACATGTGTGTGTGATTTGGCCCTGTTCCCTTCACAGTCCAGGGACCATGTCACTGCAGGCTAAGGGCAGAGTGGCGCTTGGGCTCTGGGCCAGTTTTTTTTGTTTTGTTAATCCTCACCTGAGGATATTTTTCCATTTATATATTTATTTATTTTAGATAGAGTGGAAGGGAGGGAGGGAGAGAGAGAGAGGCAACCAACACATCAATCGGTTGCCTCCTCCATGACCCCATGGCCACTGGGACCGGGGATGGAATGTGCAATCCAGGTATGTGCCCTTGACCTGAAATGAACCTGTGACCCTTCAGCCAGCCGACAAATGTTCTAACCTCTGAGCCACACTGGCCAGGGCCCTGGAGGGGTTGATATGGGCCCTGTGACACTGTGGTACTGTAGTAGATACAATCACCATCATCATCATATTCATCACATTCGTAATAGCACAGTGACACAGACCTGCCACAAATCCCTACACCAGGCCCAGGCCCTGGTTCCTGGGATTCAGAGATGGCCCGTGGACAGAGGCAGAGCCCCAGGGCTGGGGGCACCTGGGAGGCCTTGGCTGGCTGTCTTGAGGCTTGTCGGCAGGGCTCGGCCACCTCAGCCTGCTGGCTGTGCCCATTCTGGAACCCAGTCCCATCTGATGGCCTTCTGGGTTGATAAACTGCTCCCAATCTCTGCACAGGTCACTGTGGGGCCTTTGGTCCTCCTTGGCCAGCAGATGACCCCTACTTGGGAATTGGCTCCTGCCGATGCCGACCCTGGGACTCGGGTTCGAATTGTGCTCCCTGTCCTGTGGGACATCTGAGAGGGCAGCACAGCCTCCCTTGCCTGGACCCTGCCTCCAGCCACTCCCTGCCATCTCCCTCCCGGCCACCTGTGTGCGCTGTCTTCTCTAATTCTTCCTGAGGTTGCACCACTGTGGTGAGGGAGAAATCGTTAATTCCGTCCTAGGGGCCTGCCCATCCCCAGATGCAGCTTCAGTCCTATCTGCTCCAGCAGGCCTTGGAGCAGGTGCAGGGAGGCCCAGGTGCAGGGAGGCCCAGGTGAGACCCAGGTGAGGCCCAGGTGCAGGGAAGCCCAAATGAGACCCAGGTGTGGCCCAGGTGCTGGGAGGCCCAGGTACAGGAAGGCCCAGGTGCAATGGGTGCCTGTGTACCCTTCTCCACACCCCCCACCTCTCCTGCTCCAGTGCCTGGGTGCTGTTGGCTGTGGCAGGATAGGGCCCTGCCTTCCAGAGGACATGGTTATCCTGAGCCCTTGGAAGTGGCCCTGGAGGCCCAGGGTCTGGGCTAAGGCTCTGGGATCCCTAATGGCCCTGAGGACCTGGAGGCTATGGCTGGGTTTATGGTACCCGGTGTGTCACTGTGGTAGCTACTACCATAGTCACACAGTGGGAGGGCCCTTGGCAAAAAGCTCCTGCAGGTGGTGGGAGGGCCCTTCCCTCCCGGAGGCCCCTGTCCCGGGTGTGTAGTGGGGGCCTGTCTGCACCGGGCAGAGGGTTTCACGGTCCCGTGGAGTTGGCAGGACCAGCCCTTCGGGGAAAGCCATGGGGCCCCCACGTCACATGGGTGTGCGATTTGGCCCCGTTCCCTTCACAGTTCAGGAACCGTGTCACTGCAGGCTAAGGGCAGGGCTGCGCTTGGGCTCTGGGCGGGTTCTTTTGTGTTGTTAATCCTCTCGAGAGGATATTCTGCCGTTTATGTTTTTTATTTATTTTAGATAGAGTGGAAGGGAGGGAGAGAGAGAGAGAGAGAGAAACCTTGATGTTAGACACATGGAATGGATGCCTCCTGCATGACCTCCACACCCATCCCCACCAGGGCTGGGATTGCAACCTGCAATCCAGGTATGTGCCCTTGACCTGAAATGGACCCGTGACCTTCAGTGACCCGGCTGATGCTCTAACCACGGAGCCATACCAGCCAGGGCCCAAGTAGGGTATTTGATGGGCCCTGTGACATTGTGAGAGTAACAACCATCGCGATCACATCGTAATAGCACAGTGACACAGACCTATCCCCAATCCCTACACCAGGGCCAGGCCCCAGATCCTGGGATTCAGAGATGGCCTGAGGACAGAGGCAGAGCCCCAGGGCTGGGGGCACCTGGGAGGCCTTGGCTGGCTGTCTTGAGGCTTGTCGGCAGGGCTCGGCCACCTCAGCCTGCTGGCTGTGTCCATTCTGGAACCCAGCCCCATGTGATGGCCTTCTGGGTTGATAAACTGCCCCCAATCTCTGCAGGGGTCAGTGTGGGGCCTTTGGTCCTCACGGGTCCGCGGGTGACCCCGACTTGGGAATTGGCTCCTGCCACTGCGGACCCAGGGACTTGGGTCTGAATCGTGCTCCCTGTCCTGTGGGACATCTGCAAGGGCACCACTGGACCGTTCTCCCTTCCCTGGACCCTGCCTCCAGCCCCTCCCTGCCATCTCCCTCCTGGCCACCTGTGGGCACTGTCTTCTCTAATCCTGCCTGAGGTGGCACCACTGTGGTGAGGGAGAAATTGGTGATTCCCTCCGGGGGGCCGACCCATCCCCAGATGCAGCTTCAGTCTTATCTGCTCCAGCAGGCCTTGGAGCAGGTGCAGGGAGGCCCAGGTGCAAGGAGGCCCAGGTGCACACAGGGGCTGGGCTACCCCGAGGGCTCACCGGGGCCCTGGTCTGCCCCGAGGAGGAGCATTGGGTGGGAGGTTTGGACTGGGTCAGGGGACAGGGCGGGGTGATGGCCAGGGAGGAGTGAGACACGGGGTGGGCAGGGAGGTCTCAGCTCCCAGACAGGCTCTAGGGGAAGAACTGTCCTGAGGGCCGGCGGGCTGGGCCTTCGAGGAGGGTGCTCTGGTCTGACCCAGGCTGTCCTCCTGGGAGGTTTTGGCTTCCGCTGTGCCGCCGGGTCTGGACGTCACATAGTGGACATGAGGACAAACCCTCCGCCACAAGCCTACTGTCTGAAGCCACCCTCTCAGGAAGGCCCAAGGGTGGGGCAGCCTTTAGGCAGGAGCCTGGATGTGGACAGGGTCTGAGTGTGCAGTGGGTTGGCGGGACCCCAAGATGTGCAGCCAGCGTGGGGGTGGCCCCGGGGCGGAGGACAGGGCACGGCCGGGCATGGTGTCTCCACCGAGAAGCTGGCAGCCCAGCCCAGACTGCCCTGGTGAGGGTGACGGGCCGAGTGGGTGCCCAAGCTGCTGGGTCGGGGTGAGCCAGCCCCTCCGAGGGGCTTTCCCTGGAGGGAGTTACTGTGGTTGGATCTCTGCGTGGTGGGTGGGGCAGGCCTCAGCCGGGAACCTAGAGCCCCGCTCCGGGGAAAGGCCCCTGGGAGCCCTCAGGCCACGCCAGGAGTGGGGACCCACTCGCACTGTGTGAGTCCTGCCCCGCCCCAGCTCCAGTTGAGCTGCCCAGCCCTGTCCTGTCAGCCTCTCTGAGGGTGTCTGGGGTCCTGCCTGTTGGAAGCTTGACCTCACATGGCCCGCCCAGTGCGGCTCTGACCTTCCTGATTCCAGGTGGTGCTGAGTGCCAGGGCTTTCTGCCAGCTTGCAGGGACCGGCCTGTGGGGTCAGTGAGGCCACCTCAGAGCCCTGTGAGGTCCCTGCTGCAGGTGGGCGGAGCTGGCTGGATGTGGCCCTGGAGGCCCAGGGTCAGGGCTATGGCTCTGGGATCGCTCATGGCCCCTAGGACCTGGTGGTTATGGCTGGGTTTATGGTACCCGGTGTGTCACTGTGGTAGTTACTACTATAGTAACACAGTGGGAGGGCCCTTGGCAAAAAGCTCCTGCAGGTGGCGGTGGGAGGGCCCTTCCCTCCCGGAGGCCCCTGGCCCGGGTGTGTGGTGGGGCCTGTCTGCACCGGGCAGAGGGTTTCACGGTCCCGTGGAGTTGGCAGGACCAGCTCCTCGGGGAAAGCCATGGGGCCGCAGGTCACATGAGTTTGTGATTTGGCCCCGTTCCCTTCACAGTCCAGGGACCATGTCACTGCAGGCTAAGGGCTGGGCGGCGCTTGGGCTCTGGGCCAGTTTTTTTTTTTTTGGCGGGGTGGTCATCCTTACCTGAGGATATTTTTCTATTTATTTATTTATTTATTTATTTATTTATTTATTTATTTATTTATTTATTTTAGATAGAGTGAAAGGGAGGGGGAGAGAGAGAGCAAGATGTTGATGTGAGAGAGACACGTCAATTGGTTGCATCCTGCATGACCCCCCCCCACACCCACCCCACAGCCACCAGGACCATGAATAGAACCTGCAATTCAGGTTTGTGCCCTTGACCTGAAATGAACCCGTGAACCTTCAACAAGTAGACGAACTTTCTAACTGCTGAGCAACCCTGGCCAGGGCCCTGGAGGGGTTTATGATGGGCCCTGTGACACTGTGGTAGGTACAATAACCATCATCATAACAGTATGCATAGCACAGTGACACAGACCTGCCACAAATCCCTACACCAGAGCCAGGCCCCACAGAGAAGGCCTGTGGACAGAGGCAGAGCCCCAGCGCTGGGGGCACCTGGGAGGCCCTGGCTGGCTGTCTTGAGGCTTGTCGGCAGGGCTCGGCCACCTCAGCCTGCTGGCTGTGCCCATTCTGGAACCCAGCCTCATGTGATGGCCTTCTGGGTTTATCAACTGCTCCCAATCTCTGCAGGGGTCACTATGGGGCCTGTGGTCCTCTTGAGGGCAGAAGGTGACCCCCTACTTGGGAATTGGCTTCTGCTGCTGCCGACCCTGGGACCTGGGTCTGAATCATGCTCCCTGTCCTGTGGGACATCTTAAAGAGCAGCACAGCCTCCCTTCGCTGGACCCTGCCTGCTGCACCTTCCTGCCATGTCTCTCCTGGCCACCTGTGGGCGCTGTCTTCTGTAATTCTTCCTGAGGTTGCACCACTGTGTTGAGGGAGAATTCGGTGATTCCCCTCCCAGGGGCCTGCCCATCCTCAGATGCAGCTTCAGTCCTATCTGCTCCAGCAGGACTTGGAGCAGGTGCAGGGAAGCCCAGGGGCAGGGAGGCCCAGGTGAGACCCCACTGAGGCCCAGGTGCAGGGAGGCTGAGGTGAGACTCAGGCGAGGCCCAGGTGCAGGGAGGCCCAGGTGATACCCAGGTGTGGCCCAGGTACAGGGAGGCCCAGGTAAGACTCAAGTGAGGCCCAGGTGCAGGGAGGCCCAGGTACTAGAAGGCTCAGGTGAGACCCAGGTGAGGCCCAGGTGCAGTGGGTGCCCATGTACCCTTCTCCATACCCCCCACCTCTCCTGCTCCAGTGCCTGGGTGCTGTTGGCTGTGGCAGGATAGGGCCCTGCCTTCCAGAGGACATGGTTCTCCTGAACCCTCGGAAGTGGCCCTGGAGGCCCAGGGTCAGGGCTAAGGCTCTGGGAGTCCCTAATGGCCCCGATGACCTGGTGGCTACGGCTGGGTTTATGGTACCCGGTGTGTCACTGTGGTAGCTACTACTATAGTAACACAGTGGGAGGGCCCTTGGCAAAAAGCTCCTGCAGGTGGTGGTGGGAGGGCCCTTCCTTCCCGGAGGCCCCTGGCCCGGGTGTGTGGTGGGGCCTGTCTGCATGGGGCAGAGGGTTTCACGGTCCCGTGGAGTTGGCAGGACCGGCCCCTGGGGGAAAGCCATGGGGCCCCCACGTCACCTGTGTGTGTGATTTGGCCCCGTTCCCTTCACAGTCCAGGAACAGTGTCACTGCAGGCTAAGGGCAGGGCATCATTTGGGCTCTGGGCGGGGTTTTTTTTGTGTGTTGTTAATCCTCTGGAGAGGATATTCTACCATTTATGTTATTTATTTATTTTAGATAGAGTGGAAGGGAGGGACAGAGAGAGAGAAAGAGAGAGAGAGACCTTGATGTTAGAGAGACACATGGAATGGTTGTCTACTGCATGACCTCCACACCCATCCCCCCGGGGCTAGGGATGCAACCTGCAATCCAGGTATGTGCCCTTGACCTGAAATGAACCTGTGACCTTCAGTGAGCTGGCTGATGCTCTAACCCCTGAGCCACACTGGCCAGGGCCCAGATGGGGTATTTGATGGGCCCTGTGACACTGTGGGAGTAACAACTATTAACAAAACAGTATCCATAGCACAGTGACACAGACCTGCCACAAATCCCTACACCAGAGCCGGGCCCCATGTCCTGGGATTCAGAGATGACCTGTGGACAGAGGCAGAGCCCCAGGGCTGGGGGCACCTGGGAGGCCTTGGCTGGCTGCCTTGAGGCTTGTCGGCAGGGCTCGGCCACCTCAGCCTGCTGGCTGTGCCCATTCTGGAACCCAGCCCCATGTGATGGCCTTCTGGGTTGATAAACTGCTCCCAATCTCTGCAGGGGTCACTGTGGGGCCTTTGGTCCTCCCGGGGCAGTGGGTGACCCCCACTTGGGAATTGGCTCGTCGCTTCCGACCCTGGGACTCGGGTCCGAATCGTACTCCCTGTCCCATGGGACATATGAAAAGGCAGAACAGCCTCCCTTCCCTGGACCCTGCCTCCAGCCCCTCTCTGCCACCATCCTCCCGGCCACTTGTGGGCAGTGTCTTCTCTAATCCTGCCTGAGGTGGCAGCACTATGGTGAGGGAGACCTTGGTGATTTCCTCCCGGGGGGCCGACCCATCCCCAGATGCAGCTTCAGTCCTATCTGCTCCAGCAGGCCTTGGAGCAGGTGCAGGGAGGCCCAGGTGAGACCAGGCGAGGCCCAGGTTCAAGGAGGCCCAGGTGAGACCCAGGTGCGGCGCAGGTGCAGGGGTGCCTGTGTACCCTTCTCCAGGCCCCCCACTTCTCCTGCTGCACCACCTGGGTGCTGTTGGCTGTGGCAGGAGAGGGCCTGCCTCCCTGAGGACATGCGCTCTCCTGAGCCCTCGGGGCTCCAGGCTGAAGCATGGCCCGGCCTCTCTGGGTCTCTCAGTGGTCTGGGCGTGGAGTCTGTGTCATTATGGTGATTGGTTGTCATCAGGCCTCAGAGCTCTGGCCTGTTCTGGGGGTTCCCTCTGCAGAATGGACACGCGTCCGTGTTTAGTCCCAACTTAGTTCCTCAACAGTGCCGGCCTGCTTGGGTGGCTGCCCAGGTCCGGCGTTGCTGTGTGATGCCCCAAGTCCCCCATGAGAAATGGGGCCCAGGGCCAGCCCCCTGCTGGGACCCTGCAGGTTCAGGCCTCCACAGCGCTGCCCTGGACGGCGGGTCCTCTGAAGGCCTCCCTCCTCTGAGCCTCCGTGGCCCGTCCCAGGGGCCCATGTGGTGGCTTCACTCTTCAGTCTTAGGGGTTCGGCCTGGCCCGGGACCCTGCCCATGTCCCCGGGGATTCAGAGATGACCTGCCAGAGGCAGAGCCCCAGGGGAAGGACAGGAACCACAGGCCCAGGACCCGGTGTGGTTCCCAGCACTGTCTGGCGGTCAGTTTTGCAAATACATTTAGTTCAGTTCAGAAGCATCTCACGAGAGATGCAGCGTGTGCACATGGTCCACGTCTCACGTGACGAAGGGGCTTGACAGGCGGAGTCTCCGGCCCCGCGTCCCCGTGCAGCCTCCTGGGCTCCCCCAGCGATGGCAGTGCCTGGAGTGGCCCCGCCGTCTGTCGGTGGGCCTGAGGGCCTGCGGGCTGCACCCCTCCTGTCAGGGTCAGATGTCCTGCAGGAGCTGGTGCCGTTGCCTGGCTTCCCAGACGCTGAGGCAGCCTGTCCGCCCCTGAGCGTGTAGCATGTGTCATTGTCGTCGGGACAGCGATTGCTCCCGCAGCCATGAGCGCCCTGGTACATGAGCCCTCACACCTTCCCTCCATGCTGGCCGGGGCCGGCTCCACAGGAATTCCTGCTTCCCGTGGGGTGGGTGTGGCTGACCTGACCCAAACCTCCACCGGCCTCTGGGCGTCGGAGCCCCTGGCTGGTGTGAGAGGACCTGCCGTGAACAGGAACACAGGTCCTCCCTGCGGCTGCCCTGGTTCTGCGGCCCTGCCCACTGTCTGCTTGCTCTGTGCGCTCTCTGGGCCCTGTGGGAGCGTCCCTGCCCCCAGCGTGGCCAGCGAGGGCCTGGCATCCTGCGTCCACTCCTGATCTCCCATGTGCCGGAGTTGGGATTGCCGCTTGTGTTCTCAGTCATTCAGGCCTGGGGGCGCTGCCTGACCCTGAGAGGTCTTCCATCTGTGGGCACCTGGCATGCTCTCCCCTCCACCCCACCTGCCTCTCAGGTTGCACCGGGCACCACGCGGGTGGTCTGGCTGTCTCCAAAGATCAACCTTCCAGGATTCTTTAATCCTCGGCTTGGGGGAGGGGTGGACTTCCTCCCAAAGACTGTTGGGGCCCCCAGGGAGGGCACTTCATGTGCTCAGACAGCGTTCATCCTGGGAGATGGGGACTGTGCTGCCCATCTGCCCCTTTGGCCACGATTCCAGACGCGGCCCGTGCCTTCAGGGCGCGTGAACTCGGGGCTGGGTCCACCCCGCAGGTCCCTGCACCCTCCGTCTGCCCTGTGCTGACTGCCCAGGCCCAGCTCTCACCCTGCCCAGCCAGGCACCACACCCCAGGGGAGGTTCAGGGGCAGCTGTCACTTCCAAGAGCGCATGTGACATTCCACATTCCTCCAGAGGTACAGAAGGGCGGCTCCCTCCCCAACCTCTCTCTTCAACTGGCCCTGTCCTTGCTGCCCAGCACCGAGAGCCACCCGCCTCCCGAAACCTGCTGCCCTGTGGAGCCAGGCTCTGACCCTGGCCCCAGAACGGGCACAGCTCCACAGGGCTGCGCTGCCAGGACCAGGGAGGGCCACGCCTTGATGGGGCACTGGGGCATAGGACCCAGGGAGGGGCGAGGGGCCTGGCAGCACCTGGGGGATCGGAGCCAACTCCACGGGCTTCTCACAGGCTCAGGCAACCCCAGGGATGTCAGCTCTGCTTAGAACCAAGACCCCCACTCCGCTGCTGGGGCTCTCATGCCCACGGGAGCGAGGGAACATGTCCGAGCCTGAGGACGGGTGTCTGTTCTCGAGAGGAAGGGCCTGGAGGCCGCCCAGAGCTGAGGGGGCAGGGCTGCCCTCCCAGAGGCTGCAGGGATCTGTCCCTGTCCTGTCCCAGCTTTCAGAGCTGCACCTGCATCCTCGGCGCAGGCCCCTTCCTTGTCCTTGAAGCAGCTGGAGACCCTCTCTGCTCCCCGCCCCCCCAGTGGCCTTGCTGTCTCACATCTCCTCTGCCCGCTGCCTCCTACAGGGAACGTTGTGCTGACTGTCCGCCTGGATGACCCAGGGTAGAAAACAATAAAAAAGACAAAGAAAAAGAGAAATGCTCAGTATAGGCGAAGAGGCAGCACTGTGGGAACTCTCTACACGTTGGATGTGAGAGTAAATTTGATGTGGACTTTGGGACAACTGGTTTCCAGTGATGCCGGAAAGAGCTGGACTCTGACCTACCAGTGCCCTCCTAGAAAAGGGGCAGGAACCCAGCGCTGTCCTTTAGCAGGCCAAACACAGTCAAGTGCCTACAAAGTAAAAATTTACAGATAACCTCTGTTTTAAACACATGCTTAACTAACAACATTGCTTACACAAGTTCATGATCAGACTTGGACATTTTGCTCATAGAAGCATTATTTGTATCACCCCAAAACACACATGTCAATTACGACACACATGTTGTCTCCAATAGAGTCCACACACGACACATACATCACGTGCAACTCGGATGTGACGTGTACACAGTACAAACATGCGTGTCGCTCATGACATGCATTCCACCTGTAACACACATAACACACAACGTGCACGGCACAAGATGCCACTGTAAAACACAAGTCACTCTGACACCCATGCCCTTCACGAAATGCGCATGTGTTGTGATATGTATTGGTTGTGGCACAAGACATTTCTTACATGCACGTCACTTGTAACACATGCTGATTTTGGCACATGTAACTACTGACATGTATGTCAATTGTGACACATCATTGTGACACTTGGTCTTGGCACATTAATTTTTGACACGCATGTCAATGATGATGCCCATGTTACTCAAAATACGTATATCACTTATGAACCACATTTTAATCCTGACACACGTTGACTGACATGCATGTTGGTTGTGACACAGATACGATTTCTGACCCACATGTTGATGGCAACACACATATTGAGTGCAACGTGTATGTCGATTCCGAGATGCATTCCACATGTCCATTGCAGCACACAGGTGGATTGTGACATGTGTGCCAATTTAGGTACAGACGGCAAGCATGAGGCGTGCATGTTCACCCTGACACAGGTGTCACTTTACACACACGTTTATTTCTGACATGCGTGTTGAGCTTGCACACGTGGATTCTGACACACATGCCAATTCTGACGCACATGTATTGTGGCACACATGCCAGTGTTAACACATGGTGCACACAACAGTTGTGACAAACATGTCGATCACAACATGCACATCACTTCCCATGTCACTGTTGACACTTCGTCTGCGACATCACTTGTCACGTGTGTCACTAATGTTATATGTGCCACTTGTGACACGTTTCTACTAATAGCGTGCATACTGCTTGATCACGTGTCACTTATGATGCTCATGACACATTTTGTTTGTGACCCATATGTCGCTAATGACACGTGTATCACATCACACGTATTTTACTTATTACACTTATCTTTGGAGTATCATCTTGGTATATAATTTTGAAGTTGGCATATTGATTTACTGCCATTCATTCTCCTAGGGACAAGCCACGTTTTTCTGAATGAAGAAATCCTGTGGCTAGCACTGTACGGTATCAAAGCAGGACCTTGAACAGATGTCCACGTGCTCTGGTAATGCATTGCGTGGTGAGCCGCTGTGCAATCCATCCTCAGCTCCATGCTCAGCTCGGTTCTCCTGGAGTCTCCCCACCACACGACCCAGTCCCGTGGATGGAGACAGAAGCAAGAGGTTGTCTAAATTCTCCACAGGTCTCTGGGTGAGCCCTGTAGGGACCACTGAGAGTGGGTGGCTGAGAGAAGCTCTCCACTTCCTTCGCAGCCAGTGAATTCTTAGTAAGAGCACTCACTCTGGCCCCTTACACCCCGTCCTGGCCAAGCATGGCATTGTCTTCCTCTCACACTTGACCAGGGCTTTTGAGACTCAACCAGAGGGACTGTGAGAGCCCAGACCTCTGCTCTTCCTCCCAGGGCCCACCACAGGGCTGGGGTAAAAAGGAACTCAACAGTGGTTGTGGGGACGAGGCAATAAGAATGAATTAAAGAGAAGGATGAGAGGTGGGTGGGTTTGCTTGAGGTGCTGCCTGAGCACCTCAAGCTGGGTGATGCCACAAGTGTGTCTGCTTGCTGCGTAAGCCCAGGCCCCTGCCCATGCTCGTCACTGCATAGCTGAAACACCCTGCTCTGGGTCTAAGGAACGGCGTGTCAGTGGCAGCAGGTTACACGGAGTTCCTGGAGATTCATTATTTTATTTTTTATTATGAAAAGGAAACACACTTGGAAAGGAAACCCCCTTTTCACCTATCCCTGCACCCGCCTCTGGGGCTGGGTTCTTGAGTTTAGGGGGTCCTGAATCCACCCAGTTGTTCTGAGTGGCTCTGGTGGTCATGAGCGCCCCCTGGTGTGCTAATCACTCCCTGCTGGTCCTGAGAGCCCCTCGGTGGTCCTGAGCGCCCCCTGGTGGTTGTAAGTGCCCTCCTCTAATGGTCCTGAGCACCTCCTGGTGATCGTGAGCACCCCCTGGTGGTCCTGAGCTCCCCATGGTGGTTGTGAGTGCCCTCCTCTGACAGTCTTGAGCACCCCCTGGTGGTCCTGAACACCTCCTGGTGACCCTGAGGTCCCCATGGTGGTTGTGAGTGCCCTCCTTTGATGGTCCTGAGCGCCCCCTGGTGGTCCTGAGCTCCCCATGGTGGTTGTGAGTGCCCTCCTTTGATGGTCCTGAGCGCCCCCTGGTGGTCCTGAGCTCCCCATGGTGGTTGTGAGTGCCCTCCTTTGATGGTCCTGAGCGCCCCCTGGTGTCCTAATCATCCCCTGGTGGTCCTGAGAGCCCCTCTGTGGTCCTGAGCTCCCTCTGGTGGTCTTGAGTGCCCCCTGCAGCCAAGCCCTCCTGTCTCCCTCAGGGAGCTTTGTGTCTGACTTCCCCTCACTGTGTCTCCTGCACAATAATATACAACTGTGTCCTCTGCTCTCAGGCTGTTCATTTGCAGACACAGTGTGCTCTTGGATCATCTCTAAAAATAATAAACCTGCTTTGGCAGATCCAGGATACTCGGTTGTGAGGCCATTATCAGGGTGTTTTATAAAACCAACCCACTCCAGCCCCTTCCCTGGAGCCTGGCAGACCCAGTTCATCCAGTGGTTACTGAGGGTGAATCCAGAGGCTGCACAGGAGAGTCTCAGAGACCCCCCAGGCTGCACCGCGCCTCCCCCAGACTCCACCAGCTGCACCTCACACTGCACACCTGCAACCACAGAGACACAATGTTGCTTGTAGTCACCTGGAAGCAAAAGCAGGTACATGCAAAAGTCTCTGTTCCCCTCTCCTGAGAAGGCCCCTGATGAATGATTGGCCATACTTGGCACAGAGTTCACGTGGAGCTGCTGGGTTCCTCGCTCAGACACTTGGATGTTGGGTGTCTCCCTAAACATGCCAGGCAAGGCCCCTCTTTTATGAGCAGAAGGAGAGCCCAGTTTGCATGTAGTCTGGATAAAACAGTGCAGCTGCGACCCTGGGCTGCATGACTGACCTTGTCATCCTAGGGGTGACCCCAGAAGGGAAAGGACTCAGGAATGCAACCACGTGGGCCTTGTCCCGACCCACCCTTCCCCTCTCCTTACTGAGACCCGGACAACCCGGTCCCAATCTTCTTGGTGTAGCCTTCCGGGATCGAGATTCCTCCATCCTTGGGGTTTTGGTGAGGACCCCACAGTGCTGCTCCCGAAGGTGCTGTGGTTTGGGCTTCCTGTCCCAGTCTCCTTCACCCGCTGTGGGCCACAGCGCCTTCCTGGGGTTTGGGAATAAGCATTTGTATCGGAAGGACATTTTTCTTTTGAGACTGAAAGATTCTCTGTCATTTTCCGCAATCAGATCCTACACAAAACCCTAGCGTGTCCATGGGGTGAGATAGGAGAGGCCGCCTCCGTCCCTCAGCAGCCGTCCCCGCGGCGACCACGCGACTGCCTTCCTGGAACCACCGACTTCACTTGCCTTTCCTGTTGCTAGTGTGCGCAAGTTCCGCTTTCCCAGTCTCTCAAGTTGGGAGAACTTCCATCATTAAACAGAAAAGGACCACGTTGGTTTCGGGAAGCGAAACCTTGGGCAGAGGGTTGAGACACCAAGTCATCCTCGGGGGTGGAGGGCGCCTCCGCTCACAGCCGCAGAGTGGCCCGTGCTCAGCGGCCCTGCGGGCAGCCCGCGCAGACCTCTCCCTCGCCCGCAGCACAGGCCCGGGAGCTCAGCTGCACCTGCCGGCGAACAAAGGCCCCCTTCCACCGCTCGCTTTGCCCCACGCGCAGACCACGCCCACCTAGACCTGAGCGAGGTCACCTGCCCAAACCCAGTGTGCTGAGTGCTGGTTCCCGAGGGAACCGAGGAGAAGGGAGATAGATGTGGTGTGGCCATAGAAACGTCTGTTCCAGTCACGTCATTAACCCCACGCGCAGGTGCAGTGGTCAGGCCTCCTGCCGTGAGCTGCACCAACTGCCCAGCCTGCGCTGGTGGACGAGCCGTGTGGGGAGCGGCCGCTCCTTCCAAAACCCGTGCTGTACTCCTGTAACCAGCACCTTCAAAGTGCCGGGCAGCTACGGGCCAGAGGACCTGCCGGCCACTGGAACCCTCTTCTGCTGTCATCAACATTTTGGGCACGGAAGAAGTACACAGTGCCAAGCCTGTGTTTCAGTGACGTGTCCCCACACGCACACCTTGGCGATACACACTACGTGACAGTGTCGTCACATAAAGACGAGTAAACATTCTCTCCGTGCCCCTGCCCTCCCCTCCTGCCCACGAGCCCCCTTCTCCCTCTTTCCCTGGGAGCCCACTGTCCTAATTCCTAACTTCTTACATGAATGCTGGCTGGTTTTGAACTTAATTTAAATGAGACGATACCATACATCACCCCTCGAGCTTGACGACGTGGTTCAGCATCTTTTTAAAAATTTTTTATCCTCACCCAAGGACATTTTTGCATTTATCTTCAGATAGAGCGGGAGGGAGAGAGGGAGGAAGAGAGAGAGAGAGAAACATCAACGTGAGAGAGACACATCAACTGGCTGCCACCCACACGACCCCAACTGGGGTCGGGGACAAACTGCAACCGAGGTACGTGCCCTTAGCAGGAACCGAACCCGGGACTCTCTGGTCCGGGGGCCGATGCTCTAACCGCTGAGCCTCAGCGTCATTTTTGAGGACAGATCCAGGTTGTTGCATGCGTAGCTGGGCTGTTTTGCGGTTCTGTATATTGTTCTATTTCCTGAATATCCATTCACTTGCGACTTCATTGTGGAGTTGAGGGACAGGTTGGTGTTTCCCAGACTTTGGTGACACTGAATGATACTTCTAAGGACATTCTTGCGTAGGCCTTTGGGTGCACATCCCTGCTCATTTTGGGCCCAGGGGTGGGTGTCTTGAGCCACTGCGTATACAGAGAAAGTAGAAATTAGTTGGGATTGAGAAAGTGAGATCTGGCTAGGATGACAGGCACACGGGAAGCCGCCGCCACGATCACGGGGACAGAGAGCTGCAGGCTTGCCATTCGACCCACTTCTTCAGCCCAGCCAGACACAGGCCGCCGTCCGAGATGACACCAGTGAGAACGACACCCTCGCCCTCGCAGGAGAACGGCAGTCGTGCGACACAGAGACCGCCCGAGGCCCAACTCTGGCAGATGAGGGCTCGGGACACGGCTTCCTTCTTTTCTGAGAGATGCACTTACATTTGTACATCTGTCTGCCTTTTTTAACTCCGTTTTCCAATCACAGTTTGTACGCAGTGTTGTTTGTATTGGTTCCAGGTGGACAGCAGTGGTTACACGGCCGTGTACTTCACAGGGTCGTGCCTCTGTCTGTCCTCTGGGATGAGGACACCACTTCGTATGTTCACTGCATCTCTCCTGGCCAGTTTCCTTCTCTCACAAATGCACTGAGGAAAAGGTTATTACAGTAAGTAACAGAGCTGCCACACGGCATGAGAAGCAGAATTCCCTTTCCTATAAACGTCCGGTTCCTGCATTCCTCTCCTTTGTCTTGCTTTGCAGTTTGCATAAATAGGCATATGACACAATACATACTTAATAAATATACGTGAAAATACATATATGACCATGTAGTAAGTACGTGTAGTTGGCCCGTGAACAGGGCAGGGTTAGGACACCGGCCTCCAGCACAGCTGAAAGTGCACGTACAACTACTGTCAGCCCTGCACACACACGGAGTCCCGAACACGGAGACGACCCTCGGACAACACGGGTTTGAACCCGTGTTGGATCAACTGAAAAAAATCCACCTGTATGTGGACCCGAGCAGCTCAAACCATGTTGTTCAAGGGTCGACTGTATATACATATTATTTTAATTTATAAAATTGTATGAGCTATAAGTGTGTAAGATACACATATTTACTCAGTGATCTACGCCCACATGGGACAGGGTGTTTGCTGTTTGTCCTCCTCTAGAGGGCATTTGCCATCTTTCCCGCCTTATCTGACCTTAGCTGAGTCTCTGGGCCTCGTTGGACATCCCTCTGGAGATGACGAACAACCGTTTCTGCATATTGAGTAGAGAAAAACGATGTTGATAGAAAACCAGACGAAAGGATCACAAGATAACGTTGTCCACCGATCAGTATTCATCGAGAACGCAGACACTGTTAGGAAATGTAGGTTCTGACCATGACGAGCTGTCACCGCACACTTGTTAGTACAGCGGACGTACCAAATGGTGACGAGACCAAGCGCTGGCGAGGATTTGGGGGAACTGGGCGCCTCATGCACTTTGGAAAACAGTTCATCAGTTTCCTATAAAACTAAACAGGCTGTTACCATATGACCCAGTAACCACACTCCTGACATTAACTCCAGAGAAATGAAAACTTGTCCACAAGGACTCTGTACACGGATGTCCACGGCAACTTTGATACCGGACACAACTGGTCTGAGGCCACCTGTCACCACTTCAGCCAATTTAAGCAGAGACAAGGTTGAGTCTTTTTATTTTTTATTTTATTTTATTTATTTATTTATTTTTTTTACTTTTTTTAATCCTCACCTGAGGACATTTTTTCATTTTTTGTTCAGATAGAGTGGGAGGGAGAGAGAGGAAGAGAGAGAGAGAAACATCGACATGAAAGGGACACATCGAGTGGCTGCCACCCGCACGACCAACCAGGGCCGGGGACAAACTGCAACCGAGGTACATGCCCTTAGCGGGAACCAAACCCGGGTCTCTCTGTACCACAGGCCGACGCTCTAACCGCTGAGCCAAACTGGCCAGGGCCAAGGTTGAGTCTTACATGAGCATATATTCCAATAATGCCAGCAGTACGTGGAGAGCAGTGGGTCATCCTCGAAATCCTGCTCTGACCCCCTCGCCAGGTGGCTGATTACATAGGGGTGAGGGAGAAGACAGCTATGTGCAGCTGTGAGCTGCGACCGTAACAGGAAAAGTGGGGGGTAGGGTCTGTACTCCAGCCTTCAGGAGCTCAACGTCTAATAAAAAGGTAGCTAATCTATGATACCGCAAACAGTTCAGCCCATTTCTGGGACTGGAGAATGGTCAGCATTCCTGAGGCAAACTCCCAGAGGGGGTGGTTAGGGTTCGGGCACAGCAACCAAATCAAAGGGTGTCCTGTCCTTGCTCTGTTCTCAAAGTGTGTTTATTTCTGAGTAATGGACTCATGGAGGCATCTTATCTTTTTACAGCCTGTTTCGCCCTCCAGTTTCCCAGGGTGTGTAAGAAAACCCTTTATCTATAGTTAGTAAGGTGAATAATCATTAAACAGCTGTGGCTCTATTTCTATTACATGCCCCTCCCCTATCAGCTTCATTGATAACAGCCTCAAAGTGTAAACAATCATGATGTCCTCTGATGGGTGAAAGATTAAGCATGCCCTGGCATATCCATGCAGTAAAACTCTACTCAGAAATAAAAAAGAATGAACGATTGGTCCATGCAACAGCCAGGATGGACCTTGAGTGCATTGTGCTGAGTGAAGAAAGACAATCTCAAAAGGTTAGTATGAGTCCAGTCATATAACATTCCTGAAAAGATAAAACGATACTGACGGAGAGCAGGTTAGTGGTTCCCGGGGGCCAGGAGTGGGGGTGGAAGTGACTGTGAAGGGATTACACGAGGCAGATCTTCCTGGTGACGGAACAGCTCTGTATTTTGAGTGAGGTGGTGGTCACACAAATGTACATACGTGAAAACATGTTGTAGAACTTCATACACACACACACACACACACGAGATTTTCAGTCGTGAGACTCCACTGAGAGACCTACCAGTTCTCAATCAGTTCCTCACACCAGTAGACCCTGCTGCCTTCAAGTTCACCATAACTGTTATTGCTTCATCCTCTAGCTTGTCTGAAAATTTGGTAAAAATTTAAAGTGGATATTAACTATAAATGAGTAAGAATACAAAGTATTTCCGAAAGAAACAAATTGTTATACCTTGCCTATTACCAGAGGGAATTAATAAATCAATATAAATATTCCTTAAAATGAAATGAAACTCACCTGGCCGGTGTGGTTCAGTGGATTGACCATCATCCCATGGACTGAGAGGTTGCAGTTTGATGCTGGGTCAGGGCACATGTCTGGGTTGCAGGCTCCATCCCCAGCAGGGGGCGTGCAGGAGGCAGCCCATCGATGTTTCTCTGTCATTGATGTTTCTCTCGTTCTCTCTTTAAAACATGAATTTAAAAAAAGAAACAAAACTGATTTTGGATTGCTTATTAAAAATCATATGAGCTTATTTAAATTCAAAATAAAAGGATTTTTGAGGACAAAAATAAATGTGCTGTTTACTTAAGGAAAAAGTATTGGTTCTTTAAGAAAAAAAATTGTGTTTGCTTGAAACTTAACTTAGAGGGGAGAAAACCCCACTGAATTAGAATTTAAACTAATCACCTAGTTATCAGATATGAGGTGAGAAGACAGAGGAAACAGAACTGCATTTTCAACAGCTTGAATTACTGGTACATTTGTTTATAATTTTACAGAAGAACATGAACAAAATCATACTTAGGATGATTTTTTTTGTATGTGTGTGTGGAAATTGGGCTGGTTAAATGGTTTTGGTTTAAAATACTTCTGCCTTCTCAATTTTAATATGTCATAAAAGTAATATAAAAATACTATTTGAAGTTCATTGAGCTTCTCCAATTTACAATCATGTCTTTTTTCCCCCTTGAAATCAATTTGGAAAGTTTTTGGCCATTATTTCTTCAAATATTATTTCTGCCCCTTTCTCCCTCTTTTCTTACAATTTCCATAATGCACATCTTGGTCCTCTTGAAGATGTCCACAGATTCCTTAGGCTCTGTTCACTTTTAGTTATTCTTTTTTCTTTCTGATCCACAGACTTGATAAAGTCAATTGTCCCACCTTCAGGTTCACTGAATATTTCTTCTGCCTGCTCAGATCTGTCATTGAACACCTCTAGTGAAATTTTTATTTCAGATGTGGTCCTTTTTCAGCTTCAGAATTTGTTAGTTTCCTTTTTTATAATATTTTTCTCTTTATTGATATTCTCATCAATTTCCTTTAGCTCTTTGAGCATATTTAAGACAACAGTCTATCTAGTAAATCCAATATCTAGACTCCCTTAAGGGATGTTTCTGTTAATTTATTTATTTTTTTTCCTGTGCATGGGCCTTGCTCTATGTTTCTATGGATACTTTATGATTTTTCTTTGTTGAAAACCAGACACTTAAGTAAGATAATGTGATAACTCTAGAAAGCTGATTATCCCCCCTCCCCACGACTTGCTGGGTTTCTTGCTTATTGAGGGCTGTTGTAGTCCACTTGTTTGATGAGTTTTCCAGCTATTTTTTTTATTGCCAAGACTGGATTGCTGTTGTATGTGATCGCTGAAGTTTCTGTTTTTTTATTTTTTATTTTATTTTATTCCTCACCATAAAAGGTCTGAGCCGGTGGGAGATCACATCCACAACACGAGGCCAGTGTAGAGCAAAATAGCTTTATTTACATATGCCTGGGTGGAGGCAGGTGGACCCCTTAAAAGATTCCGCATCGAAATTTCTTTGTTCTCTGGGTTTTATAGTTGCAAACTACAGAAATAAAAAAAAAACTACATTAAATAAAAACGCACCTTCTCTTGGCACCGTGTAATTGGTGTCTGGGTTGGTACGAGTTGTCTCAGAGGTAAGGAGTCTGCTCCAGCAGAGGTCAGGGCCATCATTAATCTCTTTCTTCTCATGGTTCCTCTGAGTTTCCCAAGGCCTTCATTAACCCCTTATCTTTACAGTTTTCGTTGGGTGTCTCAAGGCCCTTATGTTTACAAAAAAGAAACTGCCAGGGTGTGTACGTGCAGTAACTGAGGGTCAAAATGGAGTTTAATTTTATTAAAACATTATTAACCCTTTCACACCAGAGGATACTTTTCTATTTATCATCAGATAGAGTGGGAGGGAGAGAGAGAGAGAGAGAGACAGAGAGAAACATCAATGTGATGGAGCCACATCGACTGGTTTCCTCCCGCATGACCTGACCAGGGCCGGGGATGAACCACAACCAAGGTATGTGCCCTTGACCAGAACTGAACCCGCGACTCATTGGTCAGTGGGCTGACACTCTAACCGCTGAGCCAAACTGGCCAGGGCAAATTTCTGTTTTTTGTGTTTTTTTTAATATCGTGTTCAGCTCATGTTTTGACAGATATTTCCTTGAATTCCAGAAGCTAAACTAACAAAGCAAAAACAAACAAAATAAAATGATAAAATAAATAAATAAAACCCCCAAACCTCTCTCTCAGTCTTTGCAGATTGGCTGTGTCATGGGCACTCCCAGACCTAGCCAGGCTGGCACTGAATCTAGGGATCAGGTCAGCCCAAGGGGAAAACTCAGGACTTTTCGGAGCATTCATTTTGCATTGGTCATGCATGTAGCTTTCTAAATTCTTCCATATATGTATGTACGTTTTTATGGGTGCTGTTGAGTTTCCTTATTTTCCAAATACGATCCCCAGATTTTCTCCCTTGACCTTAGGCAGTCTATTGCACATCTTGACCATCTCTTTGCCCCAAGCACCTGCAGGCCATTCATTGTCTTGCAGGGATTTCCAGCAAAGCCTGCTGCTTTTAGAGCCCGAGTTTGAGTTGGGTGGCACAGAGATGAGCTCCAATGTCAACCCTTCCCATAGCCCCAAGCAGGTTAGAATAGGCAGATACAATCATCTGCAATGATGGTCTGCTCAGTTCCTTCTGGGACCAGGGTCCCACACTGGGAGCATGGGCCGCACCCACTTGAAAAGTGCAATCATGCTGGGGACAGCGTGTGGCCCGGCAGGTCCAACACTACGAAGCTTTACTTCTCCTTTCAAGCAGCATTGGCCTGACTCAGCGTTTGCTTTATTGCTGCAGATCTCTGGCTGTTTTTGAGCGTCTGACTATGTCATTTCTGATAGTCTCAGTTTGTTTCTTGATGTCTTTGTGAAGCAACAAGAGTTTGGAGCTGCCTACTCCACCATCTCACTTCTCCTCAGTGACTCCTTCGGAACAAACAGAATGAAAAGGGAGAACAGCTACAGCTCTAGCCATCTCGCAGCTCAGAGAAAAGAGAAACGGGGTGGCAGTTCTCCTCGCAGGCCGGCAGCGATGGGAAGAGTGGCCCAGGCTGAGTCGGTTACTTTGGTATTTGGTAAAAAGATTTTGTGTTTTAGGAAAAGTAAGATCCCTCTTATCTGGAAGTGAAACTAAGCCACGGTGTTCTGGTCCGGGTTCACTGTCTTGCAAAACTGAAGAATGAGTTCATGGACAAAGTGCAAGCGAAAGGGAAGTTTATTTGAAAAACAGATGGACTCCTCCAAGTGGGGAGGGGACCCAAGTGGGTTGCCAGAGGGGTTTCGTTGTCTAGGGGTAGATACATAACTTTGCTAGCCTTTGATTGATTCTTTCAGAGAATTCTGCCTCAGCAACATTGATACATTGTAAGGTTTGTGTTTCCCACCAAACGGGGTTCAGCTCTAAATCATCTTGTTTTTCACAGGGTAACCTCCGAAGGCAACCTGCATCCTGTGAGTGTTTACAAGGTCTTCTATTTATTTCCCTTCCCATGGTCTCATCCATCACTGCCTAGCTTGCCCCATCTCCTCAGAAGGTCACAGGATACACATGTCAAGAAAAGGTGATCTCTTTCAGACATTAACAGGTGTGATGCAGGACTCTCTGCTCAGGCCCAGGCACTCACCTCCTCAGGTGGCTGTTTTAGAGGCTCTGGCACTCTGGTTGAAAAGAAGCACAGAGATTAGTGGCTTTCAGGGGCTGAGAGGAGAACAAAGTGGAAGTTAGTGTTTAATGGGTGCCAGGTTTCTTTATGCCGCAATTGAAATGCTTTGGAACTAGGTGCAGCGGTGGCTATGGAATGGGCGAGAGAGAATAGTAGACTAGAAACTGATCATCCAGGGGTGCTCTCCACAGTGATAAGAAATGTTAAGCATTGTTGTTCTGTTCATCGTGATTGCTTTGTTCTGATTGAGGAAAGCTCCTTCTGACATGGCTGGGAACTGCACGTATACCCTGAGAGTTTACCTCAGGAATGCTGCCCATTCTCCTCATCTGAGAACAGAGGAAAATGGATCCACATCATGGAAGGACGAACAACCTTGAAGCCCTGGAGGCAGAAAACTCTTTGTAGTTCCCGGCCTACATTCCCCAGCCCGATTCCCTATGTCTGTAATCTGCGGCTATTTCACCCATAGTTACCCCCAGGCCTGTAATCTGCAACCCCTTACCCAACGTTATAACCCATGCCTGTAATCTCTAACCCCTTACCCATCGTTATCCCCCAGGCCTGTAATCTGCAACCCTTTACCCAATGTTATAACCCATGCCTGTAATCTCTAACCCTTTACCCATCGTTATCCCCATGCCTGTAATCTGTAACCCCTTACCCATCGTTATTCCCCATGCCTGTAATCTCTAACCCCTTACCCATCGTTGTCCCCCATGCCTGTAATCTCTAACCCCTTACCCATCGTTATCCCCCATGCCTGTAATCTGTAACCCCTTACCCATCGTTATTCCCATGACTGTAATCTGTAACCCCTTACCCATTGTTATTCCCATGCCTGTAATCTGTAACCCCTTACCCATAGTTATTCCCCATGCCTGTAATCTGTAACCCCTTACCCATCGTTATCCCCCATGCCTGTAATCTGTAACCCCTTACCCATTGTTATCCCCATGCCTGTAATCTCTAACCCTTTACCCATCGTTATCCCCCATGCCTGTAATCTGTAACCCCTTACCCATCGTTATGCCCATGCCTGTAATCTGTAACCACTTTGCCCATTGCTATTCCTTTTTTACCTACCTGCCCCTCCCTACTTAGCTACTCAGGATAGGTGACTGGCTATTGAGGGAGTGCCGGGCAGATTTTTCAGGGAAGACCCACTGTTCTCGCACACTGCTGGCAATTTTGGAATACGTGCTCATGTATGATTAAACCGTGTCTACACATATTGGTTCAAGTCGTCACAGGCAGCCCGGCCCATTCGTTGTTTGATTTCAGGTGCACCACACAGTGAATGTGCAACATGTCACTGAACCCTACACTTTGTGGGTCAGACAGGGTAGATACATGTTCAGTGACCGAAAGTACCAGTGTGATCTGACTAGAAATTCCTAACTGGGCAGGGCATGGTGGGTTGTCAAGCCCCAGGCATAGAACTTTCTGTTAAAAGGTTTATTTTTGCCCTAAGCCAGTCCTGTCCAAAGTTCTCGGCATCTAGGTTCACAAAGCTTTGAAATAAGCCCTAACCACCCTTCAGAGAGCACATACTCTTGTTAACTATCCTGCAATCTAATCCCTGCCTTTCTTTCTCCACCTCTATGCCACCATCCTTACCTTCCCTCTTCAATCCCAAATGTGTAAAAGAAGCTGTGAAAACGTACTCTGGGACCTCCAGTCAAAACTGCAGCGTAAGTAAGTACAGCATCGCCTACAAACATCAAAATGACAGCTAAACTACAGAACAACCGCCCTTCAGAACCCCCTGAAATAGAGCTGAATGGAAGTCTACAACTACGAGATTAAAGAAGAAGCCGCGTTGAGACTGGTAGGAGGACGGAGGTGGACGGGCTGGTCCCACACCCTCCTGTGGCGGATAAAAACCAGGAGGACACCTTGGCTGGGAAGGTCCTCCCTGAGGAGGGAGCGGTCCCTGTCCCACACCAGGGTTCCAGTGCCAGGAAGAGAACCCCTATCACTTCTGGCTGTAAAACCAGCGGGAACTGAGGTTGAGGGAGGCTGCGGCTTCCGGAGCCCCAGGCAGATTCTTTTAAAGGGCCCGCGCCTGGACCTACTTGGACAAGCTCCCTCTGAGCACCAGCATGGGGGGGGGGGCAGCTTGAAAGGCACCAAAGACATATGGGGAAGAACTGAGTTGTTTGGCATTGGGGCGAAGGCTGGAGGGCAGGTTTCTCCAGACAGATGTGCTGGCAGAGGCGGTTGTTGCTTTGGTGAGCCCTTCCCCAATGGGCACCATATCCAGCAACCTGGTTCACACTGTTTGCCCCACCCTAGTGATTCCCTGAGGCCCTGACCCACCCAAATATTGGGCCCACTCAAGCTGTTTCTAGTGGCTTTACCATAGGATTGGTCTGTCTTGGCTCCTGCTTCAGATTTTCCTAAAATATCTCAAACATGTGGCATCTTACCTCTTACTAAATGGCCCCAGGCCTGGCACTAGAAGCAACCATCCTTGGTTCACAGTTGACTCTGCCTGGCCACCTCTAAGTCCAGCACAAGAAACAGCCATCTGAAGATTGCTTTGTAGCTCATGCCTGGTGGTTCGAGGTAGAACACAGGCAGTGGCTGACTTTTCCCCAGAGCCAGCACACCCAGTGGACGGCTTCAGACCACGGTGAAGCACTACCATCACCCAACCACCACCACAAGTGACACACTTAAAGGGTGGACTCAGTGGGTACCAGAGCCCTGGTGAAGTAAGTCTTGCACTGTGTGGTGGGCCTGTGCACAGCTGATCTTCCAAGGTAGTCAGAGGTTGGTGGATAGTGGGCAAGCCAGTCCTTGCACCTGATGAACCTGACTAAATCACTCCCACTGACGTGCTAACAGCAATCAAGACTCAATTACAAGAGAAGGGTGTACAGTCCACATGGGGGTGCACCTCAAGGGCACAGCTGGGGTGATTAGGGAGGGTGTGCCACCAGATCCTACAGGACACCTACTACAATAGGCCACCCTAGGAAGCCTAGGAGACATAGCAATTCTACCTAATACATAGAAACAAACACAGGAAGGCAGCCAAAATGAGGAGACAGAGAAATATGTCTCAAATGAAAGGACAGAACAAAACTCCAGGAAAAGAACTAAACCAAATGGAGGTAAGCAATCTAACAGATGCAGAGTTCAAAACACTGCCTCTAAGGATGCTCAAGGAACTTAGTGAGGACCTCAAGAGCATAAAAAAGGACCAGTCATAAATGAAGGATGCACTATCTGAAATATTGAATAATTTGCAGGAAATCAATAGTAGAGTAGGAAAAACCAAGAAGCAAACCATCGATTTGTAATATAAGGAAGCAAAAAACACCCAATCAGAACAGCAAAAAGGAAAAATAATTTAAAAAAATGAGGATAATGTAAGGAGTCTCTGGGACAACATCACGTGTACCAACATTTGCATCATGGGGGTGCCAGAAGGAGAAGAGAGAGAGCAAGAAATGGAAAACCTATATGAAAAAATAATGACAGAAAACTTCCCTAACTTGGTGAAGGAAACAGACATACAAGTCCAGGAAGCACAGAGAGTCCCAAACAAGATGAACCCAAAGAGGCCCTCACCAAGACACATCATCATCAAAATGCAAAAGGTTGAAGACAAAGAGAGAATCTTAAAAGCTGCAAGAGTAAAGCAGTTTTTTACCTACAAGGGAGCTCCCATAAGACTGTCTGCTGATTTCTTAAAGAAACTTTGCAGGCCAGAAGGGAGTGGCAAGAGATATTCAAAGTGATGAAAAGCAATGATCTATAACCAAGATTACTCTATCCTGCAAAGCTATCATTTAGTATCGATGGTCAGATAAAGAGGTTCCCAGACAAGAAAATGCTAAAGAAGTTCATCACCACCAAACCAGTATTATATGAAACACTGAAGGGTCTTTTTGAAGAAAAAGATAAAAAATACGAACAATAAAATGGCAATAAATACATATCTATCAACAATTGAATCTACAAACAAAATGAACAAGCAGAACAGAAACAGACTCACAGATAGAGACTCAGAGAACTTTCTGTTGTTTGTAGGCCAGGAGGGGGTTTGGGGTGTGGGAGAATAAGGTGAAGGGATTAAGAAGTACACATTGGTTGTTAGAGTGATGAACCTCATAGTGAAGTGGGGAGGGGGGCAGGAAGAGATAAATGGAAGGACTTATATGCATATATGCATAACCAATGGACACAGACAATAGTGTGGGGAAGGCAGGAGGGCGTGAATGGGGGAAAATAGGGGATATCTATAATACAGTCAACAATCAAGATAAGTTTAAAAAATAAATAAGAATAGAAACTCTGAAACTGCCACTCTCAAGAACACTTGAGATCTTGCTTCCTAGTGTCAACGTAAGAAACATTCAAACCTCTGAACAACTTTTGTGAGTTTATTTGAGCCAAACTGACAACAGTTGTCGGGAAGCAAAATCTCAACGGATTGAGATAATGCTCTGGAGAATGGCAGTTTTGCTCCTTACTTTATACATTACCATCAAAAGAGAAGCTGCAAGTGAGTTACCTGAAACCCACTGGTGATGGATTAGGGAGGTGGGAGGAAGCAAAGTGGGGAGACCTCTGTGACTGGATGAAAAGTAAAATGATAGACACATGCATCTTTTACATAGGTGGGTACAGCATTGTTGACAGTCAACAATGAGCTCAATCACAATTAGATCTGTGGTCTCCGCAGAGTGGTGCCTGTGCTTTGAGGGGTCCAGAAAAAGGGAAATTACTTTGACCTCCCAAAGATATCGTAGATGCAAAAAGGCAATAGATCGGCTCGGTTAAGGTAAAGATTGACCTTTGTCAGGGAAGATGCCAGTCTAGGACATGACTACCTGCCATAAACTGCTTTTAGTTAAAAAGGTTTAATTTCAGCCCGGCCAGTGTGGCTCAGTGGTTGAGCGTCCACCCATGCACCAAGAGGTCGCCTGTTCAATTCCCGGTCAGGACACATGCCCAGGTTGTGGACCAAAAGCCCAGTCAGGGGGCGTGCAGGAGGTGGCCAATCGATGTTCTCTCTCATCGATGTTTCTATCTCTCCATGTCCGTCCCCACGCCCCTAAAGTTCAATAAAGAAAAAAAAATTGTTTTAAAAGTTTTAATTTCAGACCATCCTTTGTGATTACTTTACGTCTTTGAATTTGCAAGGGCTCCACACAGGCCTCCCGTGAGCTTGCCCGGTTTGCATGTGGCCCCTTTTTGTCCACAGTAGCAACTGTCGTCAGTTTGGCTCAAACAAATTCTTTAAAAAACTATCCACAGGTTTGGACATTCTTTAGGTCAACTACTTCAAAGTAGTTAATTTTATGTTGTGAATTTTATGTCAATTAAAAAACCGAGAGGTACATGCAAAAGTTTCACAGGTGGAAAGGGGCATCGATGGAGAAACCTCATTTCTAAAGGGAAACGTAAGTCAGTGACAACCCAAAGGCAAACCTGTTTTTTCTCTAGTACATGCAAAGTCTGTAACTCATCAGGTTTTTAACAATGATGTGTGTACTTTCCTCTACACACGGGAAAGAAGCAATATGTTGATGTAAGAAATGTCCACATGTGTAAAGAGTTTTTGTAAGATTTTATTTGAGCCAAACTGACGACAATTACTGGGGAGCAAGGTCTCAAATGCGCTGGAGAACAACGGCCTGCAGCTTGTTTTATGCATTCGGAACGAAGGAGGGAAGGCAAGGAAGATTATGGGGAGGTGGGAGGAAGCAAGGTGGGGGTGGGATTCCAGGATAGTTAACAGGGTTTGCTCTCTTGAGGGGGTCATGCTTGTTCCAAGGGTGTGTTAACCTAGATGCACAGAACAATGGGTGGGGTTGCTTAAGGCAAAGATAAACCTTTAAGGGAAGAAGTTCTATGCGTGGGTGTGATCAGATCATCCTTCAAGGTTACTTTCAGCCACTGAATTTTGTCAGATTTACGACAGAGCTCCCTTTTTTGTTCACAAATACAACCCATGAAAGTAGATAAAGGAAAGGGCTTTCTGTGAGCACTTTTGCTGAGCTTTGAAGCAATACTAATTTAACAGAGCAGGAAATTTTATCTTTGCTTAATTCTGCACCTGCTCCAGGTCTGGCTCTGTGCTGGTGGTACTGGGCGCCCCCTGGTGTCCTGAGCGCCCCCTGGTGTTCTGAGCGCGTCCTGCAGCCCCTCTCTCCTGTTCCCCTCAGGAGGTTTGTGTCTGGGCTCACACTGACTTCCCCTCACTGTGTCTCTTGCACAGTAATACACGGCCCTATCATCTGTGGTCACGGAGCTCAGCTGTAGGGAGAACTGGTTCTTGGAGGTGTCTGGGTCAATGACTAACCGACCTTGGAGAGATGGTGCATAGTCTCTATACCACTTGGAACAGTAGTATGTCCTTCCCAGCCATTGGAGACCTCTCCCTGGGGGCTGCCTGAGCCAGTGCCATGCAGCACTGATGCTAGAGACACTGTCCCCAGAGATGGCACAGGTGAGGGAGAGGGTCTGCGAGGGCTTCACCAGTCCTGAGCCAGAATCCTGCAGCTGCACCTGGGACAGGACACCTGGGGACAAGGAGCATCAGACCTGTCAGTCACGTGCAGTCACAACCACCCCATAGACCCTTTTCTGACCTCTGAAACCCTCACCTTGGGGGGCTGTCACCAGGCACAGGAGAAGACCCAGCAGTCTCATCTTCTTCTAGACCAAGGCTCTGCCTTCCCCAGAGACCTCAGCCCTGTGTGAGGAGAGAGCTGTGAGCCTCCCCAGCCCACGGGAGGATTTACCCTGGAGCTTGGGGAGAAATTTGCATGTGGGGCAGCCTGTTCCTTATAAGTGGGGGAGTGAGGTCAGGCTGCCCTGGCCCTTCTATTGCTAGGGGATCTCCTGGTACACAAGATATACTGGAGTCAGCTTAATGGTAATGCTCATCTCTGATAAGTGGTGGACTAGTTGAGTAGATTACATTTTCAAATTCTCATGCATCTTTCAAATAGATTTAAAGGGATTAAATTTGTTTAGGTAATTTCTTAAACCCAGCTTTCTAATATCTACAGAACTGTCAAATATTTTTATAAAAAATTTTATTTTAATAAACATAACTTTATATAGCCAAATAATATATAGGTTGGTTTGAAAATCACAAAATAAAAGACATTCATTCTCAGTATCTTATTTCTTTATGTTGTAACTTTGATCCAAGGAACTATATCCCAGGAATATGTCATTGAGGTACCCTTGATTCTTTTGTATTTTTTATTTGCTAAAATGATATTTCTTACAAATTCTGAGTAACACTGTGCTACATGCCTTTGTTCAGGTTAATGCTAGAAACCTTTTTCTTGCAATCTTTGCCAAACACTCTCAGAGCTAAGTAGTGTCAGACCTGGTGAGTACTTGGATAGGAGACCCCTGATTCTTGATGTTAAAATTTGGTAATTGTGCCTTTGAGTCCCTCCTCAAACTCTTCCCTTGTGCAAGCTGATGGCTTATTGCAGAGACCGCAACAAATTGTATCAGACATATTCATATTTTTACATGGAGAAATGATTGAGAATAAAAGAGTGATTATTCATGTGTACAATTCAGAATCTTTCATATGTGGAAATTGTAAACGCAGCAGATTAACTGACCTCTTTTCTCAGTAAACTATTTTCAGTGATGTGGGGGTCAGAGGGAGGCAAATCATGGAGGTTCCTAGCACAGATATGCTCACAGGAAAGGGAACTTTATCCCAGACAGGAATCCTCACTCCCAGGACACACGACGTGGTCAACTGGGCGGTTTTCAAATCTTGGATATTGTAAATAACACAGCCATGCACATGGGGGTGTAAATATTCTTTCTGATTTGTGTTTTGGGATAATTAGGGTATATTTTCAGAGGTGGATTTGCTGGGTCAAAAATCATTTCTAATTTTATTTTTTTCTATTAATTCCTTTATCTTTGTTTCATATGTTTCCCCATTTCCCTCCCTAGACATCATACTCCTGATCCCCCTTCCCACAGCATTGTTGTCTATGCCCATTGGTTATGCATATATGCATGTAAGTTCTTTGGTTTTTATTACCCTCCTCGTGCCCCCCTCCTCTGGGACTTGTCAGACTGAACATTCTATTTTTATTTATTTATTTTTTTTAGGATACTGCATACTGTTTTCCACAGTGGCTGCACCAATCTGCATTCCCACCAATAGTGCACCAGGGTCCTGTTTTCTCCACTTCCTCCCCAGCACTGGGTGTTTGCTGAGGTATTGATAGGAGCCATTCTGGCAGGTGTAGCTGTCGTTTCAATTTGCACGTCTCTGATGATCAGTAATGTGAGCATTGTTTCATATGTCTGTATGTCCTCTTTGGAGAAGTGTGTTTTCAGGGCTTGGCTCATATTTTAATTGGATTGTATGGTTTCCTGGTGTTGAGTTGTATGTAGTTTTTAAATATTTTGGAATTTAAGCCGTTATCAAATGTACCTTTGGCAAATAGACCACAGCTTTTTCTAACTCAGAGATGTTAGAGGTAAACATTGAATCAAGAATCCAGAGAGGTTCCCGGAGGAAAACTGTGGCGTGAAGAGGAAACCACACAGGAAACCAGCCCAAACCTCCAACTGCACCTGCTCCTGGATGGTCCTTGTGTTCAGGGACACTGTGCGCCCCCTGGTGGTCGCAGCCTCTCCTGCAGGGAGGTTTGTGTCTGGGCTCACACTGACTTCCCCTCACTGTGTGTCTCTGGCACAGTAATACAGGGCCGTGTCCTCGGTGGTCACGGAGTTCAGCTGCAGGAAGAACTGGTTCTTGGACGTGTCACTGGAGATGGTGGTGCGGCTCTTGAGGGACGGGTTGTAGCTAGTGCTACCACCTGTAGAATATATGCGCCCAATCCACTCCATCCCCTTCCCTGGTTTCTGGCGGATCCAGTGGCAGTAGTAACCACTGCCGGTGGAGTGACCAGACACAGCGCAGGTGAGGGAGAGGGTCTGCGAGGGCTTCACCTGTCCTGGGCCCGACTCCTGCAGCTGCACCTGGGACAGGACACCTGGGGACAAGGAGCAAAATGCCCTGTCAGTCACGTGCAGTCACAAACACCCCATAGACCCTTGTCTGACCTCTGAGACCCTCACCTTGGGGGGCTGTCACCAGGCACAGGAGAAGACCCAGCAGTCTCATCTTCTTCTAGACCACGGCTCTGCCTTCCCCGGAGACGTCAGCCCTGTGTGAGGAGAGAGCTGTGAGCCTCCCCAGCCCAGGGGAGGATTTACCCTGGAGCTTGGGGAGAAATTTGCATGTGGGGCAGCTTGTTCCTTATAAGTGGAGGGACTGAGATCAGGCTTCCCTGGTCCTTCTGGGGCCCCTGGAGGGCATCTCTTCCCTTGATCTCACTCTGTATGTTAGTCAGGGAGAGGGGATCCCTGGGTTCAAGAGACATTGGAATGTGGACAAGGGTTGGCCTCACCTTTTTGAGCATAAGAAGAAATGATGGACTAGACAGGGAGGTTAGACTTTTAACTTCCCATACATCCTTCAAACTGATGTAAAAGGGATTAGCATTTGTTCAGAGACTTTCTGAATCCAAATTCTCTAGTATACCTATTGTTTCCAATTTTATATAATAATTTCATACAAATATTATCTATCTTAGTGCAAAAATAAAAATAAAGGACATCTATGTTCAATATCTTATATTTTAATTTTATTTAAATATGTTTTTATTGATTTTATATTTTAGAGAGTTGAACGGAGAGGGTAACTTCATCGCTGACAACAATCCCTGACTCCCGTCTCCCTCCTTCTGCCCCTGGGCATGGTCAGTTGGTCAGAGGTGCCGGGATCTACCACAGACTATGTAACGTCCTTAATGTATATTGAACACATTCTCCCATCAGACAAATACTTTGGAAATGTTATCTCTCTGTGGAGCTTGTCTTTTCATTCCCTTAATGGAATCTTTGGTGGGATGAATGTATTTAATATAGGAAAATTTAATTGATTTATATTTTCTGTGTTGGGCCTGTTTCGGTGAATCACACAGACCCCCAGGACGTGCTGAGCCTCACAGTCCAGGGGCATCAGCTGCAGCAGCCACAGGGACAGAGAGGTTCTGGCACCAGGAGTGAGGGCTGCTGGGAAACTGCCCAGTACTGGACGGGACTTTGACCTGGGTGAGGGGAGGAAGCTGGACGTGTTCTGAGTCACAGGACAGAGATGGGCCTGATGTTCATGGGCAGAGAGTTACTAGACATGTGGGTTTAAACCTCTTCCCCTGACGACCCAGGAGGATGTGCAGGGCATGACAGACACAGCTTCTGTCATCGTAGGAAACACCTGAGTCATATGACCAGGAGTTTGTCAGAATAGAAACGTTAAAGGTTCTGCAGGCAGGGATCGAGGGGAATAAGGAACGTGTCACTGCAAAGGGGGGCAGGGGATTCCTGTTACCCACATGCACCTGCTCACAGTGTCTCTGTCTGTGAGCCAACAACTTCACAGGTCCAGGGGGTTAGCACTTGGACACCAGTGGGGTAATTACTCACATGGTCACACCATGCTTCACCCAAGCTGCACAATTCACTGGAGTTCCATTCATGAAATCCCTCAACACTTAGAGGGAAGAGTCGACACCCCTCCCTGCAGGAGCCATGGTGCTGGTGTGTCTGTGTGAGGGGCCCTCATGTCATTGACCAGGACCCTGTCTCAGTCCATCGTCATCATCACCATCACTGTTTGTTTTTTAAAAATTGTTCTTATTAACTGTAGACATGGTTGTTGTCCAACATAATGATACCTTTTCTCATTTTTTGGTCATTTATTATATTTGCTAAGTAAAATATGTATTCAGACTATTTTATTTTTAGTTTTTTAGTGCTGGTAAATGAGGGCTCCTTCTTGCCTCTTCTCCATCTTCCCCACACTAGGATCTGATGAAAAAGGTTGGTCCGCCCTCTATAGATGTCATTGGGGAATTGAACCACACAAACCCCTGGAAAGAGAATTTCTCCCCCTCCCCCACCACCTCACCAAAATAAAAGCCCTGAGCCTGTCTCCTTTCCTGGAATATCAAAGCTCCTCTGACTTGATGAAGTGCCTTTCTTGTGCTTCTCAGAGAATCCAACTATTTACGTGATACATGTCCCTTGTGTGTGTGTTTGTCATCAGCCGGGATGTGTGCACCAAGCTATCGTGTGTCTCTGCCTCTGTTTGGTGTGAACTGCTCTCAGTGCTGTGAGCATGATGCCATGTCAATGACCGTCACCCCACGGGTCCTTCTTCTGTAGCTTTGCGGTCACACACCTCTGGTGCTCACTGTCCACACTCACATGTGACCTGCTGCTGGCTGCTGGGGCCCTGAGCTGTGGAGCTGAGCTGCAGTGTTGAGTCAGCAGAGCCTCTGGTTGGATTCAGCTCATGAGGGTCAGTAGATTTCATGATGAATTGTAAATTGGTCACAAGAGTGTTTGAAAGAGAATCTCTGTCTTTTCCCCATAAGAATGTTGTCTTCCTTGACGAGAGACATGTCTTTATTTTTTTGAATTGTTGACACAATTACGGTTTCCTCTAATTCCTCCTGCTTTGCCCACATCCACCCAGCCCCCAGCAATCCTCTCCTGACCCTACCACTCTGTCTGTGTCCACGGGCTCTGCATATATGTGCCTGGGTCCTCACTTCACCTTCTTTTATCCACTCTTCCCAACACCCTACCCCTCTGACCTCTGCCAATCTGTTCTGTGTATCCATTTCTCTGGTTCTATTTTGTTTGTCAGTTTATTTTGTTCATTAGCTTCTGTATATACACGAGATCATGGGGTATTTGTATTTCTCTGACTGGCTTATTTTGCTTAGCACAATAATCTACAGGTCCATCCATATACTGCAAAGAGTAAGAGTTTCTTCTTTTTTACAGCTGTGTAGCATTCTAGTATGTAAATGTACCACAGTTTTTTATCCACTCATCTACATGGTCAACCAGGTGGTTTCCAGATCTTGCATATTGTAAATAACGCCACTGTGATTACGGGAGTGCATATATTCCTTCTGAATCGTGCTTTGGGATAATTAGAATATATTACCAGAGGTGGGTTCGCTGGTCAAAAAGCACTTCTATTTTTATATTTATATTTTTTATTAATTAATTTATTTTTTGTTAAAGATGTTTCTCCTTTTTCCCCCTAGACACCCTCCTCCCTATTCCCCTCCCCAGCATTGTTGTCTATGTCCATCCCTCCTCTGAGGTTTGCCAGTCTGAACGGTTCTATTTTTATTTTTTGAGGAAACTCCATACTGCTTTCCACTGTGGCTGCACCAGTCTGCATTCCCACCAATAGTGCACCAGGGTCCTCCTTTCCCCACATCCTCACCTCACTTGTTGTTGTTGATTTATTGATAGGAGCCGTTCTGGCAAGTGTAGTTGTAGTTTTAATTTGCATGTTTCTGATAATTAATAATGCTGAGCATTGCTTCATACGTCTCATGGCCATCTGTATGTCCTCTTTGGAGAAGTGTGTATTCAGGGCATTGGCCCATCTTTTGATTAGATTGTATGTCTTTCTGGTGTTGAGTTGTACATATTTTTAAAACTTTGGAATTTAACAACTTGTCAAAATACACCATTGGCAAATAGACCACAGCTTTTTCTAACTCAGAGTTGTTAGAGGTAAACACTGAATCAAGAATCCAGAGAGGTTCCCTGAGGGAAACTGTGACATGAAGAGGAAACCACACAGGAAACCAGCCCAAACCTCCAACTGCACCTGCTCCTGGATGGTCCTTGTGCTCAGGGACCCTGAGCGCCCCCTGGTGGTCGCAGCCTCTCCTGCAGGGAGGTTTGTGTCTGGGCTCACACTGACTTCCCCTCACTGGGCCTCTCGCACAGTAATACACGGCCGTGTCCTCGGTGGTCACGGAGCTCAGCTGCAGGGAGAACTGGTTCTTGGACGTGTCACTGGAGATGGTGGTGCGGCTCTTGAGGGACGGGTTGTAGTAAGTGCTACCACCACTACCATATATGTACGCAATCCATTCCAGCCCCTTCTCTGAGTTCTGGCGGATCCAGTTCCAGTAGTAACCACTGAGTGAGCCCCCAGAGACAGAGCAGGTGAGGGAGAGGGTCTGCGAGGGCTTCACCAGTCCTGGGCCCGACTCCTGCAGCTGCACCTGGGACAGGACACCTGGGGACAAGGAGCATCAGGCCCTGTCAGTCACGTGCAGTCACAACCACCCCATAGACCCCTGTCTGACTTCTGAGTCCTCACCTTGGGGGGCTGTCACCAGGCACAGGAGAAGACCCAGCAGTCTCATCTTCTTCTAGACCACGGCTCTGCCTTCCCCGGAGACCTCAGCCCTGTGTGAGGAGAGAGCTGTGAGCCTCCCCAGCCCAGGGGAGGATTTACCCTGGAGCTTGGGGAGAAATTTGCATGTGGGGCAGCCTGTTCCTTATAAGTGGAGGGACTGAGGTCAGGCTGCCCTGGTCCTTCTGTTGCTAATGTGTAGGCTTCCCTTTTCTTGAATGCTCTTAGTACATTCGTCAGTTATAGGGGATCTCCTGGTACACAAGAATACTGGAGTCAGCTTAATGGTAATGCTCATCTCTGATAAGTGGTGGACGAGTTGAGTAGATAACATTTCTAAATTCTCACGCATCTCTCAAATAGATTTAATGGGATTAAATTTTTTTAGGTAATTTCTGAAACCCAGCTTTCTAATATCTACAGAACTGTCAAATATTTTTATAAAAATTTTTATTTTTATAAACATCATTTTATATAGCCAAATAATATCTAGGTTGGTTTGAAAATCACAAAATAAAGGACATTCATTCCCAGTATCTTATTTATGTTCTATCTTTGATCCAAGGAATTATATCCCAAGAACATGTCATTGAGGTACCCTTGATTCTTTTTTATTTTTTATTTGTTAAAATGATATTTCTTACAAATTCTGAGCAACACCGTGCTACATGCCTTTGTTCAGGTTAATGCTAGAAACCTTTTTCTTGCAATCTTTGCCAAACACTCTCAGAGCTAAGCAGTGTCAGACCTGGTGAGTACTTGGCTAGGAGACCCCTGATTCTTGATGTTAAAATTTGGTAATTGTGCCTTTGAGTCCCTCCTCAAACTCTTCCCTTGTGCAAGCCCATGGCTTATTGCAGAGACTGCAACAAATTATGTCAGACATATTCATATTTTTATGTGGAGAAATGATTGAGAATAAAAGAGTGATTATTCATGTGTACAATTCAGAATCTGTCATATGTGGAAATTGTAAAGGCAGCACATTAACTGACCTCTTTTCTCAGTCAAATATTTTTAGTGATGTGGGGGTCAGAGGGAGGCAAATCATGGAGGTTCCTAGCACAGATATGCTCATAGGAAAGGGAACTTTATCCCTGACAGGAACCCTCACTTCTAAGACATACGACATGGTCAACTGGGACGTTTTCAAATCTTGTATATTACAAGTAACACTGCTATGAACACGGGGGTGTATATATTTTTTCTGATTTGTGTTTTGGGATAATTAGGATATATTTTCAGAGGTGGGTGCTGGCTCAAAAAGCAGTTCTATTTTTATTTTTTGTATTAATTACTTTATCTTTGTTTCAGATGTTCCTCCATTCCCCGCCCCTAGACACCATCCTCCTGATCCCCCTTCCCACAGCATTGTTGTCTATGCCCATTGGTTATGCATATATGCATGTAAGTTCTTTGGTTTATATTACCCTTCTCGCCGCCACCCTCCTCTGGGGCTTGTCAGACTGAATGTTCTTTTTTTTTTTTTTTTTTTTTTGAAGGAAACTCCATACTGTTTTCCACAGTGGCTGCACCAATCTGCATTCCCACCAACAGTGCACCAGGGTCCTGTTTTCTCCTCATCCTCCCCAGCACTGGGTGTTTGCTGAGGTATTGATAGGAGCCGTTCTGGCAGGTGTAGCTGTCGTTTCAGTTTGCACGTCTCTGATGATCAGTAATGTGAGCATTGTTTCATATGTCTCATGGCCATCTGTACGTCCTCTTTGGAGAAGTGTCTGTTCAGGGCATTGGCCCATATTTTAATTGGATTGTATGTCTTCCTGGTGTTGAGTTGTATGTAGTTTTTAAATATTTTGGAATTTAAGCTCTTATCAAATGTACCTTTGGCAAATAGACCACAGCTTTTTCTAACTCAGAGATGTTAGAGGTAAACATTGAATCAAGAATCCAGAGAGGTTCTCGAGGTAAACTGTGACATGAAGAGGAAACCACACAGGAAACTAGCCCAAACCTTCAACTGCACCTGCTCCTGGATGGTCCTTGTGTTCAGGACCCTGTGCGCCCCCTGGTGGTCGCAGCCTCTCCTGCAGGGAGGTTTGTGTCTGGGCTCACACTGACTTCCCCTCACTGTGTCTCTCGCACAGTAATACACGGCCGTGTCCTCGGCACTCAGGCTGTTCATTCTTAAATAAACTTGGCTCTTGGAGGCGTCCTTGGTGATGCTGACTCTAGATTTCAGCGATGGGTTATAGTTTGTGTTTCCATTACCCCATATAACCCCGACCCACTCCAGCCCCTTTCCTGGAGCCTGGCGGATCCAATCCACACTATAGGTCGTTAAAGAGAATCCAGAGACAAAACAGGTGAGGGAGAGGGTCTGTGAGGGCTTCTCCAGTCCTGGGCCCGACTCCTACAGTGCACCTCGGACAGAACACCTGGGGACAAGGACCAAAAGGCCCTGTCAGTCACGTGCAGTCACCACCACCCCATAGATCCCTGTCTGCCCTCTGAGACCCTCACCTTGGGGGGCTGTCACCAGGCACAGGAGAAGACCTAGCAGTCTCATCTTCTTCTAGACCACGGCTCTGCCTTCCCCAGAGACCTCAGCCCTGTGTGAGGAGAGAGCTGTGAGCCTCCCCAGCCCAGGGGAGGATTTACCCTGGAGCTTGAGGAGAAATTTGCATGTGGGGCAGCCTGTTCCTTATAAGTGGAGGGAGTGAGGTCAGGCTGCCCTGGTCTCTCTGTCACGCTGTGGAGGCTTCCCTTTTCCTGAATGCATTCACTACATAGTTATAGGGGGTCACCTGGTACCTGAGACCTACTGTAGCCTCTTAATGGACGTGCTCCTCTCCGATAAACAGTGGACCTGAGGAGTAGAGTATATTTTTCATTTCTCATGCATGTTCAATTTGATTTAAGGGTATTACGTTTGTCCAGGTAATTTCTTAAACCTAACCCTCTAATACATAAACAATTGTAAAATATTTGTTATAAACAATTATAATTTTATATACACTATTTTATATAGACAAATAATGTCCAGCTTGTTTTGAAAATCACAAAACAAAGAACATTCAGTGTCGGCATCTTATTTGTTAATTTCTGTCATTACTTTGGTCCAAGGAAGTAATCCCTAGAACAGGTCATTGGGAGACCCCTGGTTCTTTTTTATTTTATTTTTTGGTTTTATTTTATTTTGTTAAAATGAGATTTCATGCAAGTTCTGAGTAACACTATACTAAGTTCTTTTATTTAGTTTATTCCATGAAACATTTTTTTTTACAGCATTTACCAAACATTTTCAGGAGTTAAGCAGGGTCGGTCCTGGTTAGTACTTGTTTGGGAGGCCCTTGTTTCTTGATGTTAAAAATTTGGTAATTGTTTCTTTGAGTCCTTCCTCAAACTCTTCCCTCATGCAAGCCTATGGCTTATTGCAGAGACCTCAAACTAACTACATCAGACATAATCACATACATACACGGAGAAAGTATTGCAAATGGAAAGAGTGATTATGCATCAGTAAAGTTCAGACTGTTTTATATGTTGTGGTTGTGAAGGCAGCAAATTAACTACCAGCTTTCTCAGTCCAGTGTTTTCAGTGATGTTGGGGTTCAGAAGGAGGGAAATGAAGAGAATCCCAGCACGTATTTTCTCGTAGGAAAGGGATCTTTAGTCCTGACAGAAAGCCTCACTCCTGTCCTCCTCTGCTCTGTCCCTGGAGATGGTCGGAGGGTGCAGGGCTCTCCCACATAGCCTATAACGTCCTCAACATATAATGCACACATTCTCCCATCAGACATATAACTTAGAAATATATTAGACAATGTTGTCTTTTATTTCCCTTAATGGAATGTTTGGTAGGAAAATGCTTTTATTTTCTATCATATTGAATTCATCACTATGTTTTTAAAGGGTCCTGATTTTGATGTTTTCTATAACAACTCACCAGGAAATGGTCACTCTCCATTGGCCATGGGAGGGGAAACCCTGATAAGAACAGAGTGGTCACTACACCCAAAACAGAAATGATGGCTGGAATCCTCAGTAGTATTGAAAAAATGTTTGCTTTGTGCTCTGTCGAGGAGACCAACTTTCCCCAACATGAAGCCCTCATTCATTTCAGAGATTAATGCTCTTTATTGGACCTTGCATTGTGAATTTCACTACAGTATGTAGCATAAAAAATTAGACTAAGCTCTGACAACTTATATCATGTAGACGTCAGGCAGATGTGGAAGGAACCTCCGTGATGAAGATGCTGAGCAGAGATGACAGAGACAGGATCCCAGAGGTTATTTCACGAGGATGAAAACTCCTAGCTAGTGGAATCACTGACATACATATTAATTATATTTAAATTTAATAAGAGCTGCGATTATCTTTGTGAAGAAAAATAACAAGAAATAGAGGGACCTGGAGAAGGAGAGGAGCCCAGTCACTGCAGATATGTCATCTGTACACACAGCGTCACCTCCTCACTTGTCTGCAGTGAGAATATGAGAATTAAGAGCCACAGAGAAAAAGCGAGAATCTTCCTGGATGCAGCTGAGAGCTGAGAGGAAACCCCTGCTCCCAACAGGAGGCCTCCCCTTCCCCCCTCACTCTGCACCTGCTCCTGGGCTGTTCTCTGTGGTAGCTGGGTCCTGTATGCCCCCTGGTGTCCTGAGCGTCCCCTGCAGCCCCGCCCTCCTGTCTCCTTCAGGAGGTTTGTGTCTAGGCTCACACTGACTTCCCCTCACTGTGTCTTGCACAATAATACACGGCCGTGTCCTCGGTGGTCATGGAGCTCAGCTGCAGGGAGAACTGGTTCTTGGATGTGTCTCTGGAGATAGAGGTGCGGCTCTTGAGGGACGGGCTGTAGTTAGTGCTACCCCTAGCACATATGCTCCCCATCCACTCCAGCCCCTTCCCTGGGTTCTGGCGGATCCAATGCCAGCAGTAATAACTGGTTGTGATGGAGAATCCAGAGACAGCACAGGTGAGGGACAGGGTCTCCGAGGGCTTCACCAGTCCTATGCCCGACTCCTGCAGCTGCACTTGGGACAGGACACCTGGGGACAAGGAACATCAGGCCCTGTCAGTCATGTGCAGTCACAACCACACCATGGACCCTGTCTGACCTTTGAGACCCTCACCTTGGGGGGCTGTCACCAGGCACAGGAGAAGACACAGCAGTCTCATCTTCTTCTAGACCACAGCTCTGCCTTCCCCCTGTGTGAGGAGAGAGCTGTGAGCCTCCCCAGCCCAGGGGAGGATTTACCCTGGAGCTGGGGGAGAAATTTGCATGTGGGGCAGCCTGTTCCTTATAAGTGGGGGGACTGAGGTCAGGCTGCCCTGGTCCTTCTGGGGCCCTGTGGGGGCATCTCTTCCCTTGAACTGACTCAGCATGTAAGTCTGAGGTATAGGATCCCCAGGTTTATGATACACCTGAGAATGTGGTGAAAAGTCGGCCTCAGCTTTCTGAGTGAAAGGAGAAATGATGGCCTAGATAGGTAGGTTACACTTTTACTTCCCATGCATCTTTCAAACCAATTTAAGAGGGACTAGCGAGATTCCCAAATGGCGGCCGAGTGAATCTTAAAAGCAGCAAGAGAATAGCAGTCTGTAACCTACAAAGGAGCTCCCATAAGACTGTCAGCTGATTTCTCAAAAGAAACTTTGCAGGCCAGAAAGGAGTGGCAAGAGATATTCAAGGTGATGAAAAGCAACGACCTACAACCAAGACTACTCTATCCTGCAAAGCTATCATTTAGAATTGATGGACATATCAAGAGTTTTCCAGACAAGAAAAAGCTAAAGGAGTTCATCACCACCAAACCAGTATTATATGAAATGTTGAAGGGTCTTCTTGAAGGAGAAGAACAAAAATATGAACAATAAAATGGCAATTAATACATATCTATCAACAATTGAATCTACAAACAAAATGAGCAAGCAGAACAGAAACAGACTCATAGATACTGAGAACTTTTTGTTGCTTGACAGATGGGTGGGGGTTGGGGAGATGGGTGAAAAAGATGAAGGAATTAAGAAGTACAAATTTGTTGTTAGACTGATGAACATCAAAGGGAAGGAGGGAAGGAGGGTGGGATGAGATAAACCAAAGAACTTCTATGCATATGTGCATAAACAATGGACACCGACAATAGTGTGGGGAAGGCTGGAGGGGGGTGGGATTGGGAAGAAGGGGGTTAATGGGAAGAAAGGGGGGACATCTGTAATACATTCAACAATAAATATGAGTTAAGAAAAAAAATAAAATAAAAGGGACTAGCATTTGCTAAGATAGTTTCTGAATCCCAACACTTTAGTATATCCACTATTTCCAAATGTTTATATTATGATTTTATACAAATAATGTCCACCTTCATGCAAAAATAAAAATAAAGGCAGGCATGCTCAATATCTTATATATTAATTTTATTTAAATATATTATTATAGATTTTTATTTTTTAGAAGGAGAGAAAGGGAGAGGGGAGATAGAAACTCGATGTGAGAGAGATCGATTCACTTCCTCCTGCTCGTCCTCTTCTGGTGGTTGAACCCGCAACCCTGGCATGTGCCCTGACCTGGAATAGAACTGGTACATCACAGTCTATGGGATAATCTTCAATTCTCTGAGCCACACTGACCAGGCTCTTGTATCTTAATTTACGGCGTTCCTTTGATCTGAGAAACTAACTCCCAAGCTCAGGCAAGTGGGACATTCTTGATAACTAATGTTTGAAATTTTGTGATTATCTCTACAGCTTCCTGTGCAAACTCTTCCATTATGAAACGTCATGGCCTGTTGCAGAGACCCAGACTAGTTACATCACACGTATTCATGATTTTAAATGTAGAAAAAATATGAAAACATTGATTATGCCTGTGTGCAACTCAGAATCATTCATGTGCTGAAATGACTGTGGCAGGAGATTGACCTGCTTTCTCTGTGTAGAGTTATCAGTGATGTCGATGTTCAGAGGGAGGTTAGTGAAGAGATTTCCTTCATAGAGTTTCTCATAGAAAAGGGAACTTCAATCCTGACAGGAACCTCATTCCAGCATCTCACTCCCTGTACCTGGGGATGGACTCTGTGGTCAGAGGTGCTGAGCTTTCCCACAGAACATTTAATACATTTAATGTCCTTAATGCACAATGAACACATTCTCCCATCAGACAAGTGATTTGGAAATGTATTCTCTCTGGGTAGCTTGTCTTTTCATTTCCTTAATGGAATCTTTGGTGGGATAAATGTATGTAATTTGGCAAAGTCTAATTTACTCCTATTTTCTGAACTGGGAAGGACAGAGAAAGAGAGAGACAGAGAGAGAGAGAGAGAGAGAGAGAGAGAGAGAGAGAGAGAGAGAGAGAGAGAGAGAGAGAGAGAGAGAGAGAGAGAAACATCAACTGGCTGCCTCCCACACGACCCGATCAGGGCCGTGGATGAACTGCAACTGAGGTTCATGCTCTTGACTGGAATTGAACCCGCAAGTCTTTGGTCCTCAGGCTGATGCTCTAACCTTTGAGCCAATCATGACACAGCATATTCCTGGGCAGGTGCTTAACTGGTTGGAGCATCATCCTGTACACTGAACGGTTGCAGGTTCAATTCTCAATCAGAGCCTGTGCTGGAGGCAACCAATCCATGTCTTTGTCTCTCTCTCTCCCTCTTCCCCCTCCTCCCTCTAAATCACTAAACATATCTTCAGGTGAGGATGAAATACAAAAACAACTGTGGTAGGTTCAAGATTTATTTAATGACACCTTTTCTACACACACACACACACACACACACACACACACACACACAGTGAGGATTAAATAAATAAATAAGTTTAATATATCTTTAATGCATAAGGACCACATGCTCCCATCAGAGATAAAACATAATCTCTATGTTCATATTGGTCTTTCTCCCTTAATGCAATCTTTGGTGGGATGAATGTATTTAATTTAGCACATTCTATACACCCCTATTTTCTGTGCTGGGCCTGTTGTGGCGAATCACACAGACCCCCAGGACGTGCTGAGCCTCACGGTCCAGGGGCATCGGCTGCAGCAGCCACAGGGACAGAGAGTGAGGGCTGCTGGGAAACTGCCCAGAACTGGACGGGACTTTGACCTGGGTGAGGGGAGGAAGCTGGACGTGTTCTGAGTCACAGGACAGAGATGTGCCTGATGTTCATGGGCAGAGTGTTACTGGACATGTGGGTTTAAACTTCTTCCCCTGACGACCCAGGAGGACGTGCAGGGCATGACAGACACAGCTTCTGTCATCGTAGGAAACACCTGAGTGATTGTGACCAGGAGTTTGTCAGTATAGAAACATTAAAGGTTCTGCATTAAAGGCAGGGATCAAGGGAAATAAGGAACGTGTCATTGCAAAGGGGGGAAGGGGATTCCTGTTACCCACATGCACCTGCTCACAGTGTCTCTGTCTGTGAGGTAACAACTTCCAGGTCCAGGGGTTAGCACTTGGACACCTGCGGGTCATTACTCACATGGTCACACCATGCTCCACCCAAGCTGCACAATTCACTGGAGTTCCATTAATGAAATCCCACAACACTTAGAGGGAAGAGTGGACACCCCTCCCTGCAGGAGCCATGGTGCTGGTGTGTGTGTGTGAGGGGCCCTCATGTCATTGACCAGGACCCTGTCTCAGTCCATCGTCATCACCATCATCACCATCATCATCATCATCATCACCATTACCATTTGCTTATTTATAATTCTTCTTATTATCTCTAGACATGGTTCTTCTTCACACATAATGACACCTTTTTTCATTTTTTTGGTCATTTATTACATTTGCTAAGTAAAATATGTAGTCAGAGTATTTTTTTTAATTTTTTTATTGCTGACAAATGAGGGTTCATTCTTGCCTCTTCTCCATCTGCTCCACACTGGGATCTGATGAGAAAGGTTTGGTCCGCCCTCTATAGATGTCATTGGGAGATTGAACCACACAAACCCCTGGAAGGAGAATTCCTCCCCCTCCCCTACCACCTCACGAAAATAAAAGCCCTGAGCCCGTCTCCTTTCCTAGGTCTATCAAAGCTCCTCTGACTTGCTGAAGTGCCTTTCCTGTGCTTCTCAAAGATTCCAGCTATGTACGTGATACGTGTCCCGTGTATGTGTGTTTGCCCTCAGCCTGGACATCTGCACAAGCTATCGTGTGTCTCTGCCTCTGATTGGTGTGAACTGCTCTCAGTGCTGTGAGCATGATGTCACGTCAATGACCATCACCCCACTGGTCCTTCTTCTGTAGCTTTGGGGTCACACACCTCTGGTGCTCACTGTCCACACACATGTGACCTGCTGCTGGCTGGCTGGGGCCCTGAGTTGTGGAGCTGAGCTGCACTGTTGAGTCAGCAGAGCCTCTGCTGGGATTCAGCTCATGTGGCTCAGCAGATTTCATGATGAATTGTCATTTGGTCACAAGAGTGTTTGAAAGAGAATCTCTGTCTTTTTCCCATAAGAATGTTGTCTTCCTTGACAAGAGACATTTCTTTATTATTTCTTTTAAATTATTTTTTTATTAATTTGTTTTTGTTACAGATGTTTCTCCTTTCCCCCCATTGACACCCTCCTGCCCATCCCTGTGCCCCATCCCCCGCTCTGTGGTCTATGTCCATTGGTTATGCATACATGCATATAAGTTCTGTGGTTCATCTCCTCCCCCCCACACTCCCCTTCTGAGGTTTGTCAGTCTGTACCCTACCTCAATGTCTCTGGGTCAATTTTGTTCATCAGTTTGTTTAGTTCATTATATTTCACAAATAAGTGAGATCATGTGATATTTGTCTTTCTTTGCTTGGCTTGTTTCGCTTAGCATAATACTCTCCAGGTCCTTCCATGTAGTCTTAAAGGATAAGAGATCTTTCTTTCTTACAACTACATAGTATTCCATTGTGTACATGCACCACAGCTTTTTAATCCACTTACCTACTGATGGACACTTGGGTTGTTTCCAGATCTTAGCTATTATAAATAGTGCTGCTATGAACATAGGGGTACATATATTTTTTGTGATTGGTGTTTCAGGCTTCTTAGGGTATATTCCTAGAAGTGGGATCACTGGGTCAAATGGCAGTTCAATTTTAAACTTTTTGAGATAACACCATAGTGTTTTCCATAGTGGCTGCACCAGTCTGCATTCCCACCAGCAGTGTACTAGAGTCCCCTTTTCTCCACACCCTCACCAACACTTGTTGTTTGATGATTTGTTGATGGCGCTCATTCTGACAGGTGTGAAGTGATACTTCATAGTTGTTTTAATTTGCATGTCTCTGATGATTAGTGATGTTGAGCATTTTTTCATATGTCTCTGGGCCATTTGTATGTCTGGTTTGGAGAGATGTCTATTTAGATCCTCTGACCATTTTTTAATTGGGTTCTTTGTCTTCCTTTTGTTGAGTTGTATGAATACTCTATATATTTTGGAAATTTACCCCTTAACTGATGCATCATTGGCAATTATGGTCTCCAATATAGTGGGTTCCCTTTCCATTTTGATGGTTGTTTTTTTTTTTTTTTGCTGTGCAGACGGTTTTTAGTTTGATGTAGTCCCATGTGTTCATTTTTCTTTTGTTGTCCTTGCCTTAGGTGTTGTATCAGTGAAAATTCTGCTGTGTATGATGTCTGAAATTTTGTTGCCTGCATTTTCTTCTAGAATTTTTATGGATTCACGAGTCACATTTAAGTCTTTTATCAATTTTGAGTTATTCTCGTGTATGGTGTAATTTGGTGGTCTAGCTTCATTTTTTTTGCAAGTATCTGTCCAATTTTCCCAGCACCATTTATTGAAGAGACTGTCTTGACTCCATTGTATGCTCTTGCCATTTTGTTAAATATTAATTGAACATATTGTCTTGTGTCAATTTCTGGGTTCTCTGTTCTGTTCCATTGATCTATCTGCCTGTTCTTGTGCCAGTACCAGGCTGTTTTGATTACAGTGGCTTTGTAGTATAACCTGAAATCTGGTAATGTGATCCCTCCTACTTTGTTCTTCTTTTTCAAGATTGCTGTGGCTATTCGGGGTCTTTTTTGGTTCGATATAAATTTTTGGAGTGTTTTTTTCTAGTTCTGTGAAATATGTCATTGGTATTTTGATGGGGATTGCATTGAATGTATAGATTGTTTTGGGTTATATGGACATTTTAATGATGTTAATTCTCCTAATCCATGAAAAAGGCATATGCTTCCACTTTTTTATATCTTCTTCTATTTATTTTTTCAGTGACCTGTAGTTTTCTGTGAAGAGGTCCTTTACTTTTTTGGTTAAGTTTATTCCTAGGTATCTTAATTTTTTTTTGCTGCGATGGTAAATGGGATTGATTTTTTTAGTTTCTCTGTCTGTGAGGTCACCATGGGTGTATAAGAATGTCGTCGATTTCTTGATGTTAATTTTGTATCCTGCTACTTTGCCAAATTCATTTATTAACTCTAATAGATTTTTGATGGAGTCTTTAGGGTTTTCTATGTACAATATCATGTCATCTGAAAATAATGACAGTTTCCCTTCCTCCTTTCCAATTTGGATACATTTTATTTTTTCTTCATGTCTAATTGCTGTGGCTAAAACTTCCAGTACTATGTTAAATAAATGTGGCAAAAGTGGGCATCCCTGTCTTGTTCCCATCATTTCTTTATTTTTTAAATATTGTTGACACAATTATGGTTTCCCATAATTCCTCCCGCTTTGTCAACATCCACCCAGTCCTACCAATCCTCTCCTGGCCCTTTCCACTCTGTCAGTGTCCATGTGCTATGCATATTTATTCCTTGGGTCCTCTCTTCACCTTCTTTACCTTCACTTCCCTACCCCCACCCCCTGACCTCTGTCAGTGTGTTCCATGTACCCATGTCTCTGGTTCTATTTTGTTCTTCAGTTTATTTTGTTCATTAAATTCTGTATATAAATGATATCACAGGGTATTTCCATTTCTCTGACTGGCTTAATTTGATTAACATGATAATCTACTGTTCCATATATATTGTTGCAAAGAGTAAGGGTTGCTTCTCTTCTACAGCTGTGTAATATTCTACTATGGAAATATACCAGTTTTTTTTTTTTTTTTTTTTTTTTTTTTTTATTAATTTACTTTTGTTACAGATGATTCTCCTTTTTCCCCCCATTGACACCCCCTCCCCCTCCCTCCCTGCCCCGTCCCCATTTTTGTTGTCCATGTCCATTGGTTATGAGTTCATGCGTACAAGTTCTGTGTTCATCGCTCCCCTCCCCCACCCCCTCTTCTGGCAGATGTCAGTCTGTACCCCACTTCCACGTCCCCGGGACTACCCTGCTCCTCCCCCTGTTATGTTCATTATATTCCAGAAATAAGTGAGATCATATGATGTTTGTCTTTCTCTGCTTGGCTTGTTTCACTTAGGATAATAGTTTCCAGGTCCTCCCATGTCGACGCAAAGAATAAGAGATCGTTCTTTCTTAAAGCTGCATAGTACTCCATTGTGTATATGTACCACAGCTTTTTTATCCATTCATCTACTGATGGACACTTGGGCTGTTTCCAGATCTTAGCTATTGTAAATAGCGCTGCTATGAACATGGGGGTACATGTATTCTTTCTGATTGGTGTTTCAGGCTTCTTAGGGTATATTCCTAGGAGTGGGATCACTGGGTCAAATGGTAATTCAATTTTTAATTTTTTGAGGTAACACCATAGTGTTTTCCATAGTGGCTGCACCAGTCTGCACTCCCACCAGCAGTGTACTAGAGTCCCCTTTTCTCCACATCCTCGCCAACACTTGTTGTTTGATGCTTTGTTGATGGCGGCTATTCTGACAGGTGTGAGGTGATACCTCATTGTTGTTTTAATTTGCATCTCTCTGATGATTAGTGAAGTTGAGCATTTCTTCATATGTCTCTTGGCCATTTGTATGTCCTGTTTGGAGAGGTGTCTATTTAGTTCCTCTGCCCATTTTTTAATTGGGTTCTTTGTCTTCCTTTTGTTGAGATGTATGAGCACTCTATATATTTTGGAAATTAGACCCTTATCTGATATATCATAGGCAATTATGCTCTCCCATACAGTGGGTTGCCTTTCCACTTTGATGGTTGTTTCTTTTGCTGTGCAGAAGCTTTTGAGTTTGATGTAGTCCCATGTGTTCATTTTTTCCTTTGTTTCTCTTGCCTTAGGTGATTTATCAGTGAAAATTTTGCTGCGTGTGATGTCTGAAATTTTGTTGCCTACATTTTCTTCTAGGATTTTTATGGATTCATGAGTCACATTTAAGTCTTTTATCCATTTTGAGTTTATTCTTGTGTATGGTGTAAGTTGATGATCTAGTTTCATTTTTTTGCATGTAGCTGTCCAATTTTCCCAACACCATTTATTGAAGAGGCTGTCTTTACTCCATTGTATGCTCTTACCACCTTTGTCAAATATTAATTGAGCATAATGTCTTGGGTCAATTTCCGGATTCTCTGTTCTGTTCCACTGGTCTATGTGCCTGTTCTTGTGCCAGTACCAGGCTGTTTTGATTACGGTAGCTTTGTAGTATAACCTGATGTCCGGTATTGTGATCCCTCCTACTTTGTCCTTCTTTTTCAAGATTGCTGTAGCTATTCGGGGTCTTTTTTGGTTCCATATGAACTTCTGAAGTATTTGTTCTAGTTCTGTGAAATATGTCGTTGGTATTTTGATGGGGATTGCATTAAATCTGTAGATTGCTTTGGGTAGTATGGACATTTTAATGATGTTAATTCTTCCAATCCATGAACAAGGTATGTGCTTCCACTTTTTTATATCTTCCTCTATTTCTTTTTTCAATGTCTTGTAGTTTTCTGCAAATAGGTCCTTTACTTCTTTGGTTAAGTTTATTCCTAGGTATCTTAATTTCTTTGCCGCGATGGTAAATGGGATTGTTTTTTTAGTTTCTCTTTCTGTGAGTTCATCATTAGTGTATAAGAATGCCGTCGATTTCTTGACGTTAATTTTGTATCCTGCTACTTTGCCAAATTCATTTATTAAGTCTAGTAGATTTTTGATGGAGTCTTTAGGGTTTTCTATGTATAATATCATGTCATCTGCGAATAATGACAGTTTCACTTCCTCCTTTCCAATTTGGATCCCTTTTATTTTTTCTTCACGTCTGATTGCTGTGGCTAAGACTTCCAGTACTATGTTGAATAAGAGTGGTGAAAGTGGGCATCCTTGTCTTGTTCCTGTTCTTAAGGGAAATGCTTTTAGTTTTTGTCCATTGAGTATGATGTTGGCTGTAGGTCTTTCATATATGGCCTTTATAATGTTGAGATATGATCCCTCTATTCCCAAATTGCTGAGCGTTTTTATCAGAAATGGGTGCTGGATTTTGTCAAATGCTTTTTCAGCATCTATTGATATGATCATATGGTTTTTATCTTTCATTTTGTTTATGTGATGTATTACATTTATTGATTTGCGTATATTGTACCATCCTTGCATCCCTGGGATGAATCCCACTTGGTCATGGTGAATAATTTTCTTGATGTATTGCTGAATCCGATTTGCTAGTATTTTGTTCAGGATTTTGGCATCTATGTTCATCAGGGATATTGGCCTGTAGTTTTCTTTCTTTGTAGTGTCTTTTTCTGGTTTTGGGATGAGAATTATGCTGGCCTCATAAAACGAGTTTGGAAGTCTTCCTTCTTCTTGAATTTTTTGGAATAGTTTGAGGAGAATGGGTGTTAGTTCTTCTTTGAATGTTCGGTAAAACTCCCCCGTGAAGCCGTCAGGGCCTGGGCTTTTGTTTGCTGGGAGAGTCTTGATTACATCTTTAATTTCCTTCATTGTTATTGGCCTGTTCAAGTTTTCTATCTCTTTCCGATTCAGTTTTGGGAGACTATGTGTTTCTAGAAATGTGTCCATTTCGCCTAGATTGTCGAATTTGTTGCCATACAAATGTTCATAGTATTTGCTAATGATCCTTTGTATTTCTGTGGTGTCAGTTGTTATTTCTCCTCTTTCATTTCTGATTTTGTGTATTTGGGTTCTCTCTCTTTGTTTCTTGGTGAGTCTAGCTAAGGGTCCATCAATCTTGTTTATCTTTTCAAAAAACCAGCTCTTTGTTTTATTGATCCTTTGAATTGTTTTTTTGGTCTCCATGTCGTTTATTTCTGCTCTGATCTTTACTATTTCCTTCCTTCTACTTGCTCTAGGGTTTTCTTTTTGTTTGCTTTCCAGTTCTTTAAGTTGTGAGGTTAGGTAGTCAATTAGAAATTTTTCTTCTTTCTTAAGGTGGGCCTGTAGTGCTATGAACTTCCCTCTCAGAACTGCTTTCGCAGTATCCCATAGGTTTTGCGTTGTTGTGTGTTCATTTTCATTGGTTTCCAGAAATTTTTTAAATTCTTCCTTGATCTCCATGGTAACCCATTCATTGTTCAGTAACATGCTATTTAGCCTCCATGTGTTCATATGTTTTTGCATGTTCTTGTTGCAATTGATTTCTAGTTTCATGCCATTGTGGTCTGAGAAGATGCTTGATATGATTTCAATCTTCTTGAACTTGTAGAGACTTAGTTTGTGCCCTAACATATGGTCTATCTTTGAGAATGTCCCATGTGCACTTGAGAAGAATGTGAATTCTGCAGTTTTGGGGTGTAATTCTCTGTATATATCTATTAAATCCATTTGATCTAGTGCTTCATTTAGAGTCTCTGTTTCCTTGTTGATTTTTTGTCTAGATGATCTATCCAGTGATGTCAGTGGGGTGTTGAAGTCTCCTGCTATGATTGTATTGTGGTCGATTTCTCCTTTGAAGTCCTCCAGAAGATTTTTAATATATTTTGGTGCTCCTATATTGGGTGCATATATGTTTACCAAGGTTATATCTTCCTGTTGGATAGACCCTTTCAATATTATGTAGTGGCCTTCTTTGTCTCTAGTTATGGTCTTCAATTTGAAATCTGATTTATCAGATATGAGTATTGCTACCCCAGCTTTTTTTTCCTTTCCGTTTGCTTGGAAGATTTTTTTCCATCCCTTTACTTTCAACCTATGTGAGTCTTTTGTTGTGAGGTGGGTCTCTTGTAAGCAACATATGTGTGAATCATGCTTTCTTATCCAGTCAGCTACTCTGTGTCTTTTTATTGGAGCATTCAGTCCATTTACATTTAAGGTGATTATTGATATGTACTTATTTATTGCCATTTTTGTACAGTGTGGTTCTAATTATCTTTCTATTTCTTCTCATAATTATAGCATTCCTTTTAACATGTCTTGCAGTGCTGGTTTGGTGCTAATATATTCCCTTAGCCTTTTTTTGTCTGGGAAGCTCTTTATTTGACCTTCTATTTTGAATGATAGCCTTGCTGGATAGAGTAGTCTTGGATTCAGATCCTTGTTTTTCATGACCTTGATTACTTCATGCCATTCCCTTCTGGCCTGTAGTGTTTCTGTTGAGAAGTCAGATGATAGCCTAATGGGGTTTCCTTTGTAGGTAACCTGTTGCTTATCTCTTGCTGCCTTTAGGATTCTCTCTTTGTCTTTGATTTTTGGCATTTTAATTATTATGTGTCTTGGTGTGGGCCTGCTTGGGTTCTTCTTACTTGGGGCTCTCTGTGCTTCTTGAACTTGAATGCTTTCTTTCTTCACCAGATTAGGAAAGTTTTCTGTCACTATTTCTTCAAATATATTCTCTAACCCTTGGTCATTTTCTTCTTCTTCGGGGACTCCAATAATTCTAATGTTATTACGTTTCCAGTTGTCCCACAGTTCTCTTAAGCTATCTTCCTGTTTTTTCATTGTTTTTTCCTTTTGGTTTTCTGATTGATTGATTTTTTCTACTCTGTCTTCTAATTCACTGATCCGGTCCTCTGCTTCCTCTACTCTGCTGGTCAATCCTTCCAATGTGTTCTTTATTTCTGCTATGTCATTCTTCATTTCCACTTGGTTGGTTTTCAGTGTTTCTATATCTTTACTCATGGTGTTGATGTCCTTACTCATGCTGTTTAGTTTCCTCAAGATCATGGCTCGGAACTCTCCCTCTGATAATTTGCTTAGCTGCATTTCATTTATCTCATCTTCGGTGGAGTTCTCTTGTTCTTTCATTTGGGATCTGTTTCTTTGTTTCACCATTTTTGCTATCACAGTGGGTTTTGGAGCCTGCCAAATTTTCCCTGTGGGTGTTGGTGTTCTGCTACTTGTGGCTCCCTCTACTGGGTTTGGATGAGCGTGGAGGGCCCTCCTTCAACACCACTATCAAGTCTCACTTTCCTGGGTAGATATGCAAGCTCAGGAAAGGTTTAGTTATGCTCTAGCTTTTTGCCTGGAGGCTATTAGCCTCAGTTACTTGAAAAGCTTTAGGATCTCAGTTGAATGAGAACCTCCCTCAGATGTTTACAGTGTAAGAGGGTTTCTGAGGGTGGGGCCAATGCTGGTTGTTAATGAGCCTCAATTTGCAGTTCTTTACCCCTTTACCTCACCTGGGAATCTCCGAGGGAGGGGCTTCCACAGCTCCGGGAAGGAGCAAACTTGGCTGCAGGTCTGTGCAATCGGGAAGGAGGGGCTGACCACCACCGTCCTTTGTGGCCACAGCTCAGCACAAACTCTGAGCGCCCTCCAAATCCCAGGTGTCCCCTCAGAGTTCCAGTCCAGTCCGCCCTCCCTCTGTCGGAGCCCCAGGTGAGTGGCTGTGGCTATTTAGCGGTCTGTCCCGGCTCTCTGCGCTGTGGAGCAGCTGGTGCTCTTATCTCCGAGGGCGGGCGCCGCCTCCGCCGCTACCAGCCGGGGCCGCCGCTTACGGGCGGGGCTTCGCTTACAGCCGGGGCAGCAGCTCCCAGTCGGGGCGCCGCTTCCAGCCGGGGCGCCGCTTCCCGCCGGGGCAGCCGCTTCCAGCCGGGGCAGCCGCTTCCAGCCGGGGCGCCGCTTCCCGCCGGGGCAGCCGCTTCCCGCCGGGGCAGCCGCTTCCAGCCGGGGCAGCCGCTTCCAGCCGGGGCGCCGCTTCCAGCCGGGGCAGCCGCTCCCAGCCGGGGCGCCGCTTCCCGCCGGGCCGCAGTTCACAGCCGAGGTCGCTGCTGTCCGTGGGCTCCCAGCCCGCCACCCTCACGCGCCTCCGCAGATCCTACCAGGTTCATTCAGTGTCCCTGGTTGTATGGTCCTCTCCCGCTGCTTTTCTGTTGCTTTTTCCCGATGTTTTGTCTTTATTTTAGTTGTAATTCCCGTTTGATCCTGGGAGATCGTCTGTGTAGCTTCCATTCACTCCACCGCCATTTTCCAGTCTCCAATATACCAGTTTTGTATCCACTCTTCCACTTGAGCATCTGGGCTGTTTCTAGAGGTTGGGTATTGTAAACAATGCTGCTATGAACATAGGGATGCCTATCTTCTTTCTGAATCTTTTTTTTTTATTTATTTTGAGATAATTAGGATATATTCCCAGAAATGGAATCACAGGGTCAAAAGTTGTTCCATTTTTAATTTATTTGAGAAACCTCCATACTATTTTCCACAGTGGTTACAAAAGTCTGCATACCCACCAAAAATGCACCAGGGTTCCCTTTTCCCCATGTCCTCACTATCACTTGCTCTTCATTCACTTATTGATGAGTCACTCTGGCAGGTGTAGTTGCAGTTTGATTGGCACCTATCTGATGTTTTCTGATGCTGAGCTTTGTTTCCTATGTCTCCTGGCATCTGTGTGTCCTCTTCGGAGAAGTGTCTATTCAGGGATTTGCAAACTTTTAAAAAGTATTCTTTGTTTTCTTGCTGTTGAGTTGTATAAGATTTGTATGTATTTTGGAATTTAATCCCTTATCAAATGTACCATTGACAAATGGACAACAGACTTTTCTAACTCTGAGATGTCAGAAGTAAACACTGAATCAAATATCCACAGAGGTTCCCTGAGGGAAACTGTGATATGAAGAATAAAAAACTCAGGAAATCAGCCCAAACTTCCAAGTGTCCCTGCTCCTGGGATGGTCCTTGTGTTCAGGGAACATGAGTGCCCCCTGGTGTCCTGAGCACCCCCTGGTGACCTGAGCATGCCCTGCAACCCCGCCCTCCTGTCTTCCTCAGGAGGTTTGTTTGTGTCTGGGCTCACACTGACCTCCCCTCACTGTGTCCCTCGCACAGAAATACACGGCCGTGTCCTCAGCTCTCAGGCTGTTCATTTGCAGATACAGCTTGTTCTGAGCATTGTCTCTGGAGATGGTGAATCGGCCCTTCACAGAGTCCGCATAGTATGTGGCACTGTTATCAGAATTAATATCTCCCACCCACTGCAGCCCCTTCCCTGGAGCCTGGTGGACCCACTCCATCCAGGAGCTACTGAAGGTGAATCCAGGGGCTGCACAGGAGAGTCTCAGAGAACACCCAGGCTGCACCAGCTGCCCCTCACACTGGACACCTGCAAACACAAAGACGTCCTGGTCAGGACACTGTCACACGTCCACTGCTTCTCTCTCTCATCCATTCACACACTCAGTGTTCTTGTTCTCCACAAATTACTTCTTAAAATAGCAACAAGGAAAACCCAGCTGAGCCTCAACTCTATGGGGGGTGCTCTGTGTTCAGTCCTGATCAGGGAATGGGGTCACCTGGTGTTCCCAGGGCTGGGCTCCTGTTCCAGAGCTGCAGGGTCAGGGCTGGGCTGGTTTTCATGGGCAGAGGGGGCCCTATTTGCATGTCCTCCTACTATATTGGGAGCTCCAGGTTTGGAGACCTGCAGAGAGGGCAGTGCCTCCATACAGGTATTCGGGTCAAGGAGCCATTTGGTGACCTTGGAGGCTTTTTAATGACTAAATAGAGAATCATATAGAGATTTGGGGCATGTCCAAGTGTCCACATCTGGTAACAGTGAGCCTGGCATCTGGCCTGTGCTCCTCCCCACGGGCTCCCACTCCTCCTCTGATCCAACTCCAGGGCAGAGCGAGACCTGCCCAGTGAGAGTGCAGCCCCCAAACATGTAGTGTGCACATCAATGAACTCTGTATTCCAGTGTTTCCCACACATCAGGGCTGTATCCACCTGTGGCCTCTGAGTCCTCACGGCAATGGAGAAGGTTGTGCATCACCTGTGAGGTGGTCCCCCATCAGCTAAGGTGAGGCAGGTTCACCAGATCTGTCACACACAGCTGAAGTCTGTGTTGGGCCCAGGGGCACTATTGTGGATCCTCACGGTCCCTGCTTAGTCTGCTCTGTTCCCAGGGGCTGCGACCACTTCCATCTCTGTTCTGAACAGTCCTCACCACGTGAGTGTCAGCAGGTCAGGGGTCATGGCACTGCTGCAGCCTCCCTGTGGTCACACTTGGAGTCCGTCCTTGTCCCCTCCATGCACATTCTGGGTCCCCTAAACTGTCCAGCACTGTGGGGATCAGGGGCTTGTGTGTGGCTCATCGTAGGGAAGAGGCAGACCCAGGGCACTGAGGGGCCATGATGCATTTGAATGATGAACTTTTCCTCCTCCTGTTGAATTCAACAGAAAAAGGGACAGACTCCACTCAGGGCACACTGACCCCTCTGTGTCCCTGATGGGAGCTGCTGCCTCATCCCCAATGGGAGCAGCAGTCCAATATCTCCACCTGCACAGAACCTTTCTCTCACAGCTCTTCCCGAGCTGGGAGGACCCCATGGACAAGGCAGCATCAGAGCCTCGATTCAACTGATGCCTGAAAGTGCCAGCCGTGGATGAATCCTTTTCTGAGAAGCAGGACTTTTAACCCATTTCAGGTGGAGGCTGTAGCAATTTTCTAGAAGTTTTCTCTGAAGCTGTGGTGGGGGAACAGTCCTTCCCAACACCCCGTGTGCCAGACCCTGTGTTCTAGACCCCGGGCACTGTGACGTGCACTGTGTTTGGGGGGGGTGTCCTCGGGCATTGTGTCTGCATGGACTCCGTCAGGAGCTGCAGTGTCGACCCAAGGGGAGGCCATGAACCGTCTGGTTCACACACACGCAAGACCAAGTGCACCACCTGGAATCCACCCTCCACTGTCTATTGGTCTGTCTGCTCCGGGAAAGTCTGAGTGACAGGATATCTCAGTGATACAGGAAATCTGGGGCACACAGGAAATCTGGGGGACACAGGGAATCTGAGTGACACAAGAAATCTGAATGAGACAGTAAATCTGGGGGGCACAGGAAATAGGAGTGACACAGGAAATCTGGGTGACACAAGAAATCTGAATGAGACAGGAAATCTGGGGATCACAGGAAATCTGGGGGACACAGGAATTCTGAGTGACATAAGAAATCTGAATGACACAGGAAATCTGGGGGACACAGGACGACTGGACCCACACTCTTGTTCCCATCGTGCACCTCCTGTCCCTCAGCAACAACCAGGCCCTGCAGACCTCTCCTAGGTCCTCATGTCAGGAATCAGACACCAGCTCCCAGGAAAGTGCTCACAGCAGAAACCGTCCTGTAGCACTAACTAGCACACCAAGTTTGGACTGGGTCAGTTCTGTCAGGAGAGACTGAGACCTCTGCAGGGGAGGCTGGGCCTGCATTAGGTGACTTATCTGCCAGGGGCTAGTTGGAGAGCCCAGGGTGGGGCCGTGGGGACAGGTGGGTGAGGTGTCAGGTCCCTGTCAGCTCAGGTCCTCTGAGGGAGGAGCTGGGTCAGCCTTCCAGGCCCCAGAGGGGAAGCCCTGAGATGGATGGACATGACCCTGGACCACTAGAGCAGTACTGGATGGACCAATCAGACCTCTGACCTCCCAACCTCTGACATGGCAGAACAGCCTTCCCTTGCTTGGGGCTGTGGGCTCACTCTAAATATTAATGCACTAAGTGAGACTTTACAATGTAATTACTTAAGAATATTGCAATTATGATTAATTAGTGTAAGCTCCTAGGCAATTTAACAATAAATATACTCTAATATAGAAGAACCAAGAAAAGGACTTGATAAAAATACAGAGTGGAGGTACTGGGATCCGTGGAGGGTCAGCTTCCATGGAGTCCTGCGCTGACGGAGAACAAAGACGGAGGCAGCTGGAGGAGACACTGTGTCAGGACACAGTCAGCCCTGGTCCTGGGCCCTGTGCATCCACAGGAGCCTGGGTGTGTCTGCTCAGTGTGTGGAGCCGTCCACCCTCAGGGCCTGTGGACAATGAGGGGACATTCAGTCCCCACGGAGGGGAGCTTTCCCCTGGGAATGGGGACAAGGAGACAGAGCCCAGCAAACCCCTGTGGTCCTGGGGGGCTGTGTGCACACCCAGGACACGCTCCTGTGTGACCTCTGAGCCTGGATCCTCCACTCTGAGTCATCACTGAGATCCTCCTGTGTCGAGCTGTGTATCAGCTGATGGTTATTTTCATTGCTAAGTAGTATTCCATTGACGTACGTTCCCTAGTTTGCTTATTTGTAAAATTAGAACGACTTTTGGGTTATTTGCAGCTTCTAATACACAGATGCTATAAATATTTACACATATTTTTGTATGAATGCAAGGATACCTTCTTCTGCATCAAACACTCCTAGTGGAACCCATGAGATACATGTTAAGTGCATTTTAATTAAATAAGAAAATATGGTTCACTTCTAGAAGAAAGAATAACAGGACACAGAAGGACCTGGAGACGGAAAAGAGCCCAGTCCCTGCTGATATGTCATCTGCACACAGTGTCACCTCCTCATTTGTCTGCAGTGAGAATATGAGAAGTTAGAGCCACAGAGAAAAAGTGAGAATCGTCCTGGATGCAGCTGAGAGCTGAGAGGAAATCCCTGCTCCCAACAGGAAGCCCCTCCTTCCCCCTCACTCTGCACCTGCTCCTGGGCTGTTCCCTGTGGTCCAAGGGTCCTGAGCGCCCCCCTGGTGTCCTGAGCACCCCCTGCAGCCCCGCTCTCCTGTCCCCCACAGGAGGTTAGTGTCTGGGCTCACACTGACTTCCCCTCACTGTGTCTCTCGCACAGTAATACACGGCTGTGTCCTCACTTCTCAGTTGATTCATTTGCAGATACAGCTTGTTCTGAGCATTGTCTCTGGAGATGGTGAATCGGCCCTTCACAGAGTCCGCTTAGTATATGTTACTACTATCAGAATTAATATCTCCGACCCACTCCAGCCCCTTCTCTGGAGCCTGGCGGACCCAGTCCATCCAGGAGTCACTGAAGGTGAATCCAGAGGCTGCACAGGAGAGTCACAGAGACCCCCCAGGCTGCACCACGCCTCCCCCAGACTCCACCAGCTGCACCTCACACTGGACACCTGCAAACACAAAGACGTCCTGGTCAGGACACTGTCACACGCCCACTGTTTCTCTCTCTCATCCACTCTCGCACTCAGTGTCCCTTGTTCTCCACAAATTACCTCTTAAAATAGCAACAAGGAAAACCCAGCTGAGCCCAAACTCCATGGTGAGTTCTCTGTGCTCAGTCCAGATCAGGGAATGGGTCACTTGGGGATCCCGGGGAGGGCTCCTGTCCCAGAGCTGCAGGGTCAGGGTTGGGCTGGATTTTATGGGCAGAGGGAGCCCTATTTGCATGTCCTCCTACTATATAGGGAGCTCTGGGCTTGGAGACCTGAGAGAAGGCAGTGCCTCAGTGCAGGTGCGAGTGTCCTGGGAGAGAATCGTGGTCATGGTAACATTTCAATAATGAAATGGAGTCATAATAGGTAGGGGCATGTCCAAGAGTCCACACCTGGTAACAGTGAGCTCAGATCCTGGGGTGAGCACCTAAACACTGTCCCCTAATTCTCCCTGAACCTACTCCAGGGCAGAGTGGGACCTGCCTAGTGAGGGTGCAGACCCCTTAAATATAACGAGAACATGAATGAAAATCTGTATCTGGGGTTATCCAGAAGTCAGGCCTGGGGACAATCCGACATGTGAAAAGAGACCACAGGCTGCAGATCTTGAAAGAGTGGACGTCATGTTCACGGTGTGTTGGTGACCTTGACCCTGGGTGTCTCTGGCTTCCTGACTTCAAGTAGACAAAGAAGACCGAGTGTTGAGTAGATGCTTCTCTATCCCTGGGACTCAGATATACTGAGAAGTCAGGGAAATTCATGGAGCTGATGGAGAGGCTGTGGGTTTCCAACACCTAGAAGTCCATGTTCAGAGGGTCTGTCTGCAAGACAGTAATGAAAACCTTAAAGAAGTTGTTATAATAGAACAATTAGTGAGATACATGTTAGTCAGAATATCTGTGACTAGCGAGAAGGCTCATATTTATGGTTAATCACTCATTTGTGAAGCAGAGGCTTTTGCCGTTTTAAATCACAAAGGAAGCCACGGTGATATGAGTTGAACTGATCACACGGGCTGGTCCATCTTACCATGTTATTACTATTATGAGAGTTTATTGTAAAAAGGGACAGCTCTGTGTTTCCACAGCGTTTAGATAACAGGGTGTCATGTCCTCATGTAATACACGTGTTTACAGAGCATGGAGATAAAGCCTGGACCGTAGATGAGCCTGGAACCCACCTCCTCCTGGGGGACGTAAGCTCAGTGGGTCCTGAGCTCCCCAGGTCCTGAGAGCACGTTTTCCTTCAAAGCCCACAGAGGACCAGAGACTCCTCATCGCCTTCCCCTCATCCAGCCTGGGTGTCGGGTCCCTTCCCGCAGGAGATCATGGACCCTGCTGTTCACAGGACGTCCCCTCCTCGTTCTCTCCATCCACGGACCCCGCCCTGCGCTCCTTGGCTGTGAATCCCCCGGGGTCTCCGCTGCACCACAGGGGAGCCTGTGTCCCTCTCCTGTGGCGATGCCCCCACTGCAAGGGCCTTGAACAAGACCTTCCTTTAAAATTTATAGACTCTAGGAACTGTTCTTCCGTGACAGAGAGAACCAACTGAAGAGCTTTAAGTAGGGCCGGAAGTTGAGGGTTATTTTTAAACTGAAAGACGTTTCAGACTCAATAATCTACAGTCAGGAAACAGGCTGAGGAACGCGCTCTGTTCCAACACGAGCACCTTCCAGCAGTAGGAAGGGGGTCTGAGAGCAGAGCACCAGGGCCAGGGGTTGGGTCTGAGCCTCAGAAGGTTGTTCCTAGCCTTGTGCTCATGGAAGTCACTGAGATGGTTGTAACAATTGCTTCGGGGTGGGGGTTTCTTTCTCTCTTCCATTTTAACTCTTTTTTTTTAAATTTATTTTTTTTTATTAATTTATTTTTGTTACAGATGTTTCTCCTTTTTTTCCCCATTGAAACCCTCCTCCCCATCCCCCCACCCTGTCCCCAGCTTTGTTGTCCATGTCCATCACTTATGCATACATGTGCATAAGTTCTGTGGTTTATCTCTTCCCTCCCTCCGCACCCCCTCTCCTGAGGGGTGTCAGTTTATACCCTACTTCCACGTCTCTGGGTCTACCCTGTTCCTCAGACTGCTATGTTCATTATATTCCACAAATAAGTGAGATCATGTGATATTTGTCTTTCTCTGCTTGGCTTGTTTCGCTTAGGATAATACTCTCGAGGTCCCTCCACGTCGTCTCAAAGAATAAGAGATCTTTCTTTCTTACAGCTGCATAGTACTCCATTGTGTATATGCACCACAGCTTTTTTATCCATTCATCCACTGATGGACACTTGGGCTGTTTCCAGATCTTAGCTATTGTAAATAGTGCTGCTATGAACATGGGGGTACATGTATTTTTTCTGATTGGTGTTTCAGGCTTCTTAGGGTATATTCCTAGAAGTGGGATCACTGGGTCAAATGGCAATTCAATTTTTAATTTTTTGAGGTAACACCATAGTGTTTTCCACAGTGGCTGCACCAGTCTGCATTCCCACCAGCAGTGTACTAGAGTCTCCTTTTCTCCACACCCTCGCCAACACTTGTTGTTTGATGATTTGTTGATGGCGGCCATTCTGACAGGTGTGAGGTGATACCTCATTGTTGTTTTAATTTGCATCTCTCTGATGATTAATGATGTTGAGCATTTCTTCATATGTCTCTTAGCCATTTGTATGTCCTTTTTGGAGAGGTGTCTATTTAGTTCCTCTGCCCATTTTTTAATTGGGTTCTTTGTCTTCCTTTTGTTGAGTTGTATGAGCACTCTGTATATTTTGGAAATTAACCCCTTATCTGATGTGTCATTGGCAATTATGCTCTCCCATAGAGTGGGTTCCCTATCTGTTTTGATGGTTGTTTCTTTTGCTGTGCAGAAGCTTTTGAGTTTGATGTAGTCCCATGTATTCATTTTTCCCTTTGTTTCTGATGCCTTAGGTGATGTATCAGTGAAGATTCTACTGCGTATGATGTCCGAAATTTTGTTGCCTACATTTTCTTCTAGGATTTTTATGGATTCACGAGTCACATTTAGGTCTTTTATCCATTTTGAGTTTATTCTTGTGTGTGGTGTAAGTTGATGGTCTAGTTTCATTTTTTTGCATGTAGCTGTCCAATTTTCCCAACACCATTTATTAAAGAGGCTATCTTTACTCCATTGTATGCTCTTGCCACCTTTGTCAAATATTAATTGAGCATAATGTCTTGGGTCAATTTCCGGATTCTCTGTTCTGTTCCACTGGTCTATATGCCTGTTCTTGTGCCAGTACCAGGCTGTTTTGATTACAGTGGCTTTGTAGTATAAGCTGATATCCGGTATTGTGATCCCACCTACTTTGTCCTTCTTTTTCAAGATTGCTGTGGCTATTCGGGGTCTTTTTTGGTTCCATATGAACTTTTGAAATATCTGTTCTAGTTCTGTGAAATATGTCACTGGTATTTTGATGGGGATTGCATTGAATCTATAGATTGCTTTGGGTAATATGGACATTTTAATGATGTTAATTCTTCCAATCCATGAACAAGGCATGTGCTTCCACTTTTTTATATCTTCCTCTATTTCTTTTTTCAATGTCCTGTAGTTTTCTGCAAATAGATCCTTTACTTCTTTGGTTAAGTTTATTCCCAGGTATCTTAATTTTTTTGCCGCGATGGTAAATGGAATTGTTTTTTAGTTTCTCTTTCCGTGAGTTCGTCATTGGTGTATAAGAATGCCATTGATTTCTTGACGTTAATTTTGTATCCTGCTACTTTGCCAAATTCATTTATTAAGTCTAGTAGATTTTTGATGGAAGTCTTTAGGGTTTTCTATATATAGTATCATATCGTCTGCGAATAATGACAGTTTCACTTCTTCCTTTCCAATTTGGATTCCTTTTATTTTTTCTTCACGTCTGATTGCTGTGGCTAAGACTTCCAGTACTATGTTAAATAAGAGTGGCGAAAGCGGGCATCCCTGTCTTGTTCCTGTTCTTAAGGGAAATGTTTTTAGTTTTTGCCCATTGAGTATGATGTTGGCTGTAGGTCTTTCATATATGGCCTTTTTAATGTTGAGATATGATCCCTCTACTCCCAAATTGCTGAGCGTTTTTATCAGAAATGTGTGCTGGATTTTGTCGAATGCTTTTTCAGCGTCTATTGATATGATCATGTGGTTTTTATCTTTCATTTTGTTTATGTGGTGTATCACATTTATTGATTTGCGAATGTTGAACCAGCCTTGCATCCCTGGGATGAATCCCACTTGGTCATGGTGAATAATTTTTTTGATGTATTGCTGGATCCGATTTGCTAGTATTTTGTTTAGGATTTTGGCATCTACGTTCATCAGCGATATTGGCCTGTAGTTTTCTTTCTTTGTAGTGTCTTTTTCTGGTTTTGGAATTAGGCTTATGCTGGCCTCATAAAACGAGTTTGGAAGTCTTCCTTCTTCTTGAATTTTTTGAAATAGTTTGAGGAGAATGGGTGTTAGTTCTTCTTTGAATGTTCGGGAAAACTCCCCCGTGAAGCCATCTGAGCCTGGGCTTTTGTTTGCTGGGAGAGTCTTGATTACATCTTCAATTTCCTCAGCTGTTATTGGTCTGTTCAAGTTTTCTATCTCTTCCCGGTTTAGTTTTGGGAGATTATGTGTTTCTAGAAATTTGTCCATTTCACTTAGATTGTCGAATTTGTTGCCATATAAATGTTCATAGTATTTGCTAATGATCCTTTGTATTTCTGTGGTGTCAGTTGTTACTTCTCCTCTTTCATTTCTGATTTTGTGTATTTGGGTTCTCGCTCTTTGTTTCTTGGTGAGTCTAGCTAAGGGTCCATCAATCTTGTTTATCTTTTCAAAAAACCAGCTCTTTGTTTCATTGATCCTTTGAATTGTTTCTCTAGTCTCTATGTCATTTATTTCTGCTCTGATCTTTACTATTTCCTTCCTTCTATTTGCTCTGGGGTTTTCTTTTTGTTTGCTCTCTAGTTCTTTAAGTTGTGAGGTTAGATAGTCTATTAGAAATTTTTGTTGTTTCTTGAGGTAGGCCTGTAGTGCTATGAACTTCCCTCTCAGAACAGCTTTCACTGCATCCCATAGATTTTGTGTTGTTGTGTGTTCATTTTCGTTGTTTTCCAGGAAGTTTTTAATTTCTTCCTTGATCTCCTCGGTAACCCATTCATTGTTTAATAACATGCTATTTAGTCTCCATGTATTCAAATGTCTTTGCATGTTCTTTTTGCAATTGATTTCTAGTTTCATGCCATTGTGATCTGAGAAGATGCTTGATATGATTTCAATCTTCTTGAACTTGTAGAGACTTCGTTTGTGTCCTAACATGTGGTCTATCTTTGAGAATGTCTCATGTGCACTTGAGAAGAATGTGAATTCTATAGTTTTGGGGTGTAATTCTCTGTAAATATCTATTAAATCCATTTGGTCTAGTGCTTCGTTTAGGGTCTCTGTGTCCTTGTTAATTTTTTGTCTAGAGGATCTCTCCAGTGATGTCAGCGGGGTGTTGAAGTCCCCTGCTATGATTGTATTGCTGTCAATTTCTCCTTTGAAGTCTTCCAGAAGAATTTAATATATTTTGGTGCTCCTATATTGGGTGCATATATGTTTACCAAGGTTATATCTTCCTGTTGGATAGATCCTTTCAATATTATGTAGTGACCTTCTTTGTCTCTAGTAATGGCTTTCGTTTTGAAATCTATTTTATCAGATATGAGTATTGCTACCCCAGCTTTTTTTTCCTTTCCATTTGCTTGGAAGATTTTTTTCCATCCCTTCACTTTCAGCCTATGTGAGTCTTTTGTTGTGAGGTGGGTCTCTTGTAAACAGCATATATATGGGTTATGCTTTCTTATCCAATCTGCTACTCTGTGTCTTTTTATCGGAGCATTCAATCCATTTACATTTAAGGTGATTATTGATATGTACTTATTTATTGCCATTTTTGTTCAGTGTGGTTCTACTTTCCTTCCTATTTCTTCTACTAATTACAGCAGTCCTTTTAACATTTCTTGCAGTGCTGGTTTGGTGCTAATGTATTCCCTTAGCCTTTTTTTTTTTGTCTGAGAAGCTCTTTATTTGACCTTCTATTTTGAATGACAGCCTTGCTGGGTAGTCTTGGATTCAGATCCTTGTTTTTCATGACCTTGATTACTTCATGCCATTCCCTTCTGGCCTGTAGTGTTTCTGTTGAGAAGTCAGATGATAGCCTGATGGGGGTTCCTTTGTAGGTAACCTGTTGCTTTTCTCTTGCTGCCTTGAGGATTCTCTCTTTGTTTTTAATTTTTGGCATTTTAATTACTATGTGTCTTGGTGTGGGCCTGTTTGGGTTCTTCTTACTTGGGACTCTCTGTGCTTCTTGAACTTGAATACCTTCTTTCTTCACCAAATTAGGGAAGTTTTCTGTCATTATTTCTTCAAATATATTCTCTAACCCTTGCTCATTTTCTTCTTCTTCAGAGACTCCAATGATGCGAATATTATTACGTTTCCAGTTGTCCCACAGTTCTCTTAAGCTGTCTTCCTGTTTTTTCATTGTTTTTTCCTTTTGGTTTTCTGATTGGTTGATTTTTTCTACCCTGTCTTCTAATTCACTGATCCGGTCCTCAGCTTCCTCTACTCTGCTGTTTAGTCCTTGCAATGTGTTCTTCATTTCTGCTATGTCATTCTTCATTTCTTCTTGCTGCTTCTTCATTTCTTCTTGCTGCTTCTTCATTTCCACTTGGTTGGTTTTCAGTGTTTCTATGTCTTTGCTCATGGTGTGGATTTCTGTACTCAAGGTGTTGATGTCCTTACTCATGCTGTTGAGCTTCCTCAAGATCATGGCTCTGAATTCTAGCTCTGTTAACTTGCTTAACTCCGTTTCATTTATCTCATCTTTGGTAGAGGTCTCTTGTTCTTTCATTTGGGCTCTGTTTCTTTGTTTCCCCATTTTGGTTATCTCAGTGGTTTTTGGAGCCTGCCAAATTTTCCTGTGGATGTTGGTGTTCTGTTGTTTGTGGCTCCCTCTACTGGGTTTGGATGAGCGTGGGAGGACCCACGTTAAACAGCACCCTGGAGTCTTACTTTCCAGGGTATATTTGCAAGCCCAGCAAAGGTTAAGTTATCCTCTAGCTTTTTGCCTAGAGGCTATTAGTTGTGGTTGCTTGAAGAGCCTTGGGTTTTCAGTTGAATGAAAACCTCCCTCAGGTGTTCAGCGTGAGAGGATTTCCAGGGGGTAGGGCAAATGCTAGTAGTTAATGAGCCTCAGTTTGCATTTCAATGGCCCACTAGGGTGTGAATGGATCTCTGAGGGAGGGGCAGCCGCCTCTCCCCAGAGCCCTGGGATGGAGTAAGACGACCAGGCCACAGTCCTGCGTGGCTGCAACTCAGCAAAAGCTCTGAGCGCCCTCTAAATCCCAGGTGTCCCCACACAGTTCCAGTCCAGTCCGCCCTCCCTCTGCCGGAGCCCAGGTGAGTGGCTGCGGCTATTTTAGCGCTCTGTCCCAGCTCTGCGCGGTGGAGCTGGCTCGGGCTTTAACCCCGAGGGCGGGCGCCGCTCCCGGCTAAGGCCGCTGCTGAACGTGGGCTCCCAGCCCCCCTCTCGTGCCTCCGCAATCCTACCAGGATCGAGTCAGTGTCCCTGGTTGTATCGTCCTCACAAGCTGCTTTTCTGTTGCTTTTTCCCGACAATTTGTCTTTATTTTAGTTGTAATTCCAGTTTGGTCCTGGGAGATGGTCTGTGTAGCTTCCATTCACTCCGCCGCCATTTTCACTGCTCCCCCATTTTAACTCTTTGGATGGAAATGCCTGTCCCTGGATGGAAGGCCGGCCCTGCAGCTGTGTTGTAGGAGATCATGACTGACTGGTCATGGCCGCAGGTCTGCAGATGGAGAACACGTTGCCCCAAATAGTCTCCCACATCTGACTGACAGGTGGATTTGGGACTTATCCAATGGTGATATTCAGATAGATGTTTTACTTGAGGCCCTGCTTTCAGAGTCAGCATTTGGAGGATGTTGGTTTGTGCTGAATGAAATTGGCCTGTGGGGTGGATGAGAACCGGTGGAAGGTGAGGGTGGCTGTGGTCCTGCGAGTCACGCTCGCAGCCTGGGGATGTTACGTGGCAAATGGGACTCTGTCATACTTGATTCATGTGGGGATCCTGAGATACAAGCATTTTAGTAGATGATCCGGGTGGGTCTTCCTATGAGAGGTGTTTACATCAGAGAGAGGCAGAGGGAGGTTAGGCTCCAGGAGGACAAGAACACAGTGTGACCTCTGAGGTCAGGGACATATTCCTGGCTGTGGAGATGGAGGAAGAGGCCATGGGACCAGGGAAGCAGTTCTAGTCCCTCGAAAAGACCAGGAAACAGGCTCCCTTGTGTGACGATGGAGAAACTGACAACACACAGACTCAGAGATGAACAGACCGTCAACAGGCTCCTGAGGAGACTCCTGGTCTTCAGGACCTGCACGTCCAACCCCACAGGGAATCTCCTCACAGCTGCAGGATGGCTGTTCTAGGAGGAAACACACTGAAGGAGAACAGACCAGTGTTGGTGAGCGTGGGGAGAGAGGGACCCTTGCACTCTCTCGGTGGGAAGGTAAGATCCTGCAGCCACATGGAAACAGCGTGTTGGTTCCTCCAAAATGAGAGTAGAAACCCTGTGTGATTAAGCAGTGAGCTCCCAGGTGTTCATGGAATAATAAACCCAGGACCTGGAGAGGTGTTGCACGGCCCTGTTCATTGCAGCTGTGATCAGTGTAGTGAGACGTGGAAACATCTCTGTCCATCAGTGGGTGAGTGCACAAACATGTGCGATATTCTCAGGGCGGAATATTACTCAGCCTTAAATCACAGGGAAACCCTGCACAACCCCAGCCTGGATGACACTAGACGACACTGTGCTCTGTGAAATAAAGCCGTCAGGGAAAGACAAATTGTGTCTGATTCCACCCACACTGGGGACTGAATTAGGTTTCCTTCCAGCAGAGTGTGCAGGAGCCCAGGCCTGGGTGTGTTGGAGGCTCTGGCAGGAGACGGGATCGTGGAGGGTCGGCTGCCCTGGAGTCCTGCGCTGACGGAGAACAAAGACGGAGGCAGCTGGAGGAGACACTGTGTCAGGACACAGTCAGCCTTGGTCCTGGGCCCTGTGCATCCACAGGAGCCTGGGTGTGTCTGCTCAGTGTGTGGAGCCGTCCACCCTCAGGGCCTGTGGACAATGAGGGAACATTCAGTCCCCACGGAGGGGAGCTTTCCCCTGGGAATGGGGAGAAGGAGACAGAGCCCAGCAAACCCCTGTGGTCCTAGGGGGCTGTGTGAGCACCCAGGACACGCCCCTGTGTGATCTCTGAGACTGGATGGTCCACTCTGAGTCATCACTGACATCCTCCTGTGTCGAGGTGAGTATCATTTGATAGTTATTTTCATTGCTGAGTAGTATTCTGTTGATCAATTTTCCCTAGATTGATTTTTCTTAAATTAGAAGGACTTTTGGGAAGTTTGTATCTTCTAACTCACAGATGCTACAAATATTTGGATATATTTCTGTATGAACACAATGACTTGTTCTTCCGGAGCAAATACTCCTGGTGGAACCGCTGCAATACATGTTAAGTATATATTTAATTTAATAAAGGTATGCTGTTCACTTTGTCAGGAAAGAAAACCAGGAAATTGAAGAACAGGGAGAGGGAAAAGAGCCCAGTCACTGCCGATGTGTCATCTGCACACACAGTGTCACCTCCTCACTTGTCCGCAGTGAGAATATGAGAAGTTAGAGCCACAGAGAAGAAGCGAGAGTTGTCCTCCATACAGCTGAGAGCTGAGAGGAAATCCCTGCTCCCAACAGGAAGCCCCTCCTTCCCCCTCACTCTGCACCTGCTCCTGGGCTGTTCCCTGTGGTCCAAGGGTCCTGAGCGCCCCCTGGTGTCCTGAGCGCCCCCTGCAGCCCCGCCCTCCTGTCTCCCTCAGGAGGTTTGTGTCTGGGCTCACACTGACTTCCCCTCACTGTGTGTGTCGCACAGTAATACACAGCTGTGTCTTCAGTGGTCACGGAGCTCAGCTGCAGGGAGAACTGGTTCTTGGACATGTCCATGGAGATGGTCATGCGGCTCTGGAGGGACGGGCTGTAGTAAGTTCTACCATTATAATATATGTACCCCACCCACTCCAGCGCCTTCCCAGGTTTCTGGCGGATCCAGCTCCAGTAGGTAACACTGTCTACTGAGTCCCCGGAGACATTGCAGGTGAGGGAGAGGTTCTGCGAGGGCTCCAGCCGTCCTGGGCCTGACTCCTGCAGCTGCACCTGGGACAGGACACCTGGGGACAAGGAACATCGAGCCCTGTCAGTCACGTGCCATCACAAACACCCCAAAAAGAACTGTCTGACCTCGGCGACCCTCACCTTTGGGGGCTGTCACCAAGCACAGGAGAAGACCCAGCAGTCTCATCTTCTTCTAGACCACAGCTCTGCCTTCCCCCTGTGTGAGGAGAGAGCTGTGAGCCTCTCCAGCCCAGGGGAGGATTTACCCTGGAGCTTGGGGAGAAATTTGCATGTGGGGCAGCCTGTTCCTTATAAGTGGAGGACTGAGGTCAGGCTGGCCTGGTCCTTCTGGGGCCCTGTGGGGGCATCTCTTCCCTTGAACTTACTCACCATGTAAGTCAGGGAAAGGGGATCACTTGATTCATGGGATCTATGGAGTCAGTTTAATCGAATTTCTCAGCTCTGATAAATGGTGGATGGGTTGAGTAGATTATATTTTTAACTTCTCATGCATCTTTCAAATAGATGTAAAGGGATTACATTTTTCCAGGTAGTTTCTTAAACCCAACCTTCTAATATATACACAATTGTTAAATATTTTTATGAACAGTACTATTTTTTTTATCCTCACCCGAGGACATTTTTCCATTTTTTGTTCAGATAGAGTGGGAAGGAGAGAGAGGAAGAGAGAGAGAGATAGAGAGAAACATCGACGTGAAAGGGACACATCGAGTGGCTGCCTCCCGCACGACCCAACCAGGGCCAGGGACACATTGCAGCTGAGTTACCTGCCCTTAGCGGGAACTGAAGCCGGGTTTCTCTGGACCGCACTGTGACCCTCTAACCGCTGAGCCAAACTGGCCCGGGCAACAATAGTATTTTTATAAACATAATTTCATATATACAATGTCTCCTTTCTCTGAAAATCTCAAAATAAAGGGCATTCATTCTCCGTATCTTAGATGTTTATTTATGTTTCATGGTGATCCAAGGAACTATATCCCAAGAACTATTTAATGGGAGATCCTCATTTTTTTCTTTATTTTGTTTTGTTTGGTTAAAATGATATTCATTATAAGTCTGAGTAACACGATACGACATGCCATTTTTTAGGTTATTGTTGGAAAAATCATTTACACTCTTTACCAAACACCTTCAGCAGCTAAGTAAGATGGACCCTGGTTAGTACTTGCATGAGAGCCCCTTGAATCTTGATGTTGAAAATTGGTAATTCTGTCTTTGAGGCCCTCCTCAGACTCTTGCCTTGTGCAAGTCCATGGCTTACTGCAGAGACCTCCATCTAATTATAGCAGACATAATCATGTTTATACATGGATAAATGATATAAAATAGAAAGACTGATTATGGATTAGTACAATTCAGATTCTTTTATATGATGAAATATTAAAGACAGTAGATTAACTGATCTGATTTCAGTCTAGTGTTATCAGTGATGTTGGGGCTCAAAGGGGAGGTGGTTGGAGAGGATTCCCATCATAGCTTTGCGCATAGGTAAGGGAACTTTAATCCTGACAGGAACCCTCACTCTCACCCCCTCCCTCTGCCCCTGGGGATGGTCACTGAGGTCAGAGGTGCTGGGCCCTCCCACTCACCATATAATGTCCCTAATGTATAATGCACACTTTCTCCCATCAGACATATGACTTGGAAACCTATTTTCTCTTTGTAGACTTGTCTTAACATTACCTTAATTGGAATATGTGCTGGGAAAATGTTTTCATTTTTAACAATGTTCGATTCATCACTATTTGATTTAATGGGATATGTTTTTTATGTTTTAGGTAACAACTCACCAGAAAATTGTCACTCTCCATTGCTCATGGGAGGGGAAACCCTGTTATGAGCACAGTAGACACTAAACCCAATAGAGAAATGAAGGTTGGAATCCTTAATATCTTTGAAATCTGTTTGCTCTGCCTTCTGACCAGGAGACCAACCTCCCATGGCATGCAGTCCTCATTGATTTCAAAGATTAATTTACTTTACTGAACTTTACACTGTGAATTTCCCTACAGCATGTAGCATAGAAGACTAGACTAACCCCTGAGAAATTATATCATGTAGACGTCAGGCAGACGAGGAAGGAACCTCAAAGGACGTGAGAGAGATGCAGAGTAGAGATGACAGAGACAGGATCCCAGAGGGTATTTCACGAGGATGAAAGTGACCAGGAGGATGAAGGTGTAGAGAGGTCGTGGGAGGGAGACATGAGGAGATGAACTGGAGCTGACGTCTGGGAAAGTGAATGTCCCAGTGAGAGCCCTGCATGGAGCTGTGTGTGCAGGACTCACATGGGACAGGGAGAGAGCGAAGCCCTGGCGAGTGTGGGGACCTGGAGTGAGCTCAGACCCAGGGCGTGTGGACACACTGACTCTCCCTCTGTGGAAACTGCGTCCCAGTCACAGGGTGGAGAGGATGCCCGGGGTGCTCAGTCTTTCAAGGAGACAATTGGGTCCCATGGGAACCTAGTGAGATAATGGTCCCTGAGCCTGGACATGACTCGTCTGGGAAATAGAACGTTGTCAACTCCATCGTCGTCCTCAGTGGGATGAGGGGACACTGGGCCCAGGACAAGGATGAGGGTCCCTGGGACCCTGAACAACAGGAAGAGAGGGAGCGCCCTGAGCACCCCAGGGAGCTGTGCTCGGTCCCTCCCTGCCCAGTTCTTGCTCGATGTTCCCTGGTCAGTGGGTCCCGAGCGCCCCCTGCTGTCCTGAGGGGTCTGTGGGGTCCAGAGCGCCCCCTGGTGTCCTGACCCTCCTGGCGGACCTGAGGGTCTCCTGCAGCTCAGCCCCTCCTGTCTCCCTGCAGGGAGTTTGTGTCTGGATCATAGAGACCCCTGGTCAGGAAAATGTCACATATCCAGTGTTCACCTCACTCAAATCCATTCACATACTCCGTGTCTCTAGTTCTCCATAAATTACTTCTTAAAATAGCAACACAGAAGACCCAGCTGAGCCCAAACTCCATGGTGAATGGTCTGTGTTCAGTCCTGATGAGGGAATGGGGTCACCTGTGGATCCTGGGCTGGGCTTCTGTCCCAGAGCTTCAGGGTCAGGGCTGGGCTGATTTTCATGAGATGAGGGGGCCCATTTCTACGTTGTCATACTATATAGGAAGCTCTGATTTACCCTGGCATTTGGGCCTCTGCTTCTCCCAACTTGATCCAATTGCTTCCATGAATGACCTCCAGACCAGGGGACATGTCCCGTGATGGTTTCAGTGCTACCTGGCTGGACAGTGGACTACGTGAAAATGTGATCATGGTACAATACAGCAGAAAAAACTAAATTATAGGAAACTAACAGAAAAGGTAAAGTTTTAAATATCATATCTTAGGAACCTATCTGTATGAACACAGGAAGGTGATCAACCATCACACCTAGAGGGAGCGTAACGTGTGGTCATTTCATGTTCAGGAGATGGAAGTTCCCTCCGACACTGTTTCCCCTGCACAGTGTTCAGAGGACACACTGAGAACAGAATGTGACCCCAGAGCCAGTGGACCAATGTTGGGGGACAGTGGGCGTCTGTGTGGGTCACTGGGAAGCAGAAGCATGAACTACAGAGAAGCAGACAGGGCTCCCAGGTCTGAATCCTTCAGGGAGTTTGGAGCTGGATGTGCAGCAGCTGCACGGCCTCCTGTGTGGGGTTTGTTCTCTAGACTCTGCTGGACCATGTTCAGTCACTGGGGATGGAGAAGAACCTCAGTCATGACCAGGTGACTTCAGGTGACAAGTGGGGAGTAATTAAGTTTAGGTCATGAAATTGTTGTTATTGGAAACCTGAGGTCTGCATGTGACCATTGGGAATGCTGTCACCATGTCTGTACCTGATGGGAGTCAACTGGGACAGGAACCTGACTCAGAATGTCACTGGGGGAAATGCTAACTGGGTGCATGAATGGGAGGATTAACCAAGACTGAGGACAGACACGTCCAGGGTTCTTGTCTCATTAGGTTTTGATTTTCCTTGTTTTTGTTTGTTTTGTTTTGTTTTTTGGTGTTTTTTAAAAAATTTTTTTTAGCTAATTCAAGTTTTATTTCCTCACAAATAGCACACATATTTTCCAGAGTCATGAAGACACTTTGTTGAGAGTGTGCAGGAGCACAAGTCATTTGTGTGTTCATTTTGCACCTTACATCTTTCCTGAATTCACTTTCTAGTTTCATCAGTACCATGGGCTGTTTTTAGGATTTTCTATATACTAGGTCATATCTTATGTGTTCAGATAAAGAAAAATATTTTAACTTATTTTTCTCAGATTTAGACCTTTTTAAATGTCTTATCTTGACCTATTATTCACACAAAACTTCCCGTTCTGTTGAATAGAAGCACTCACAGGGACGCCCTTGTGTTGGTCCTGATCTCAGAAGAGTAGCTTTGAAATTTTCTCTGTGCAGCATGATGTCACTTGTTGGCTTCTCCAATGTGGCCCTTTTTATGTTAATGCACATCTCTTCTGTACTTATTTTGTGAGGAATTGTAATCATAAGGCCATTTTCAATGTTTTAAATGCTTTTTTTTTTTTTACATCTATTTTTATGATGGTATAATTTATCTTCCATTGTGTGAATGAGGTGGAGCACGTTTAATGGTTTACCTATGTCCAACCATCCTTGCATTCTAGGTCAGTATCTCAGTGATCTTGGTCAAGGATGCTTGCAATGTGCTGTTCAGCTTTCTTGTATATTGCTGAGGATTTTTGCACTGAAGTTCATCAGGGATGTTGACCTGTCATTTTTTATGTCCCTACTGGTTTTCATATGAGTGTCATGGTCACTCAGTACATTTGTTTGGATGTGTAGCCTCTTCTTTTAATTACTGGAAGAGTTCAAGAGGGATTGATTAAAATATTATAAATTCTTGCCAGACTGGTGTAGCTCAGTGGATGGAGCATCATCCCATGGACTGAGAGGCCCTGGTTTGATTCCTGGTCAGGGCACATGCCAGGGTTGTGGGCTCGATCACAAGTAGAGGGTGTGCAAGAGGCAGTCAAGTAATGTTTCTCTCTCACATGTATGTTTCTCTTTCTCTTTCCCCTCTTCTCTCTCTAAAATAAATAAATAAATAAATAAATAAACAAATAAATAAATAACAAAAAAGTTATAAATTCTTACTCTAGCTGTTTTAGCTCAGCACTCAAGAGTGTTGGTCTGGGGATTGAAGTGACACATCTGATTCCTGGTCAAGGGCACATGCCTGGATTGAAGGTTCGACTCTGACCCTGGTCAGGATCGGGTTGGAGACAACCTCTGGACGTGTCTCTCTCACATTGATGTTTCTCTCTCTCTCTCTCTCTCTCTCTCTCTCTCTCTCTGTCTCTTTCTCTCTGTCCCTTCCACTTCACTTAATATCAATGGAAAATTAACTCGCGTGAGGATTAACAACAACAACAACAAAAAACAGTTATAAATTCTTCTTTGAAGTTTTGATAGAATTCATCTTTAAGTCCATTTGGATGTGGGCTTCTATTTGTTGGCCAGTGTTCACTACTACCTCAGTTATTATTTTTAAATTGATAGCAATCTAGCAATAATAAGATAAAATTTCTAATTTGAGCACCTACTAAGTGGACAGAGAAATACAACTGTTGATATTCACAGGGTGTGGTCAGTGTGAAAATTACAGTTGTGTCCAGACTACACATTTATTTTGTATGCCATCCAAGAGAATGAAATAAATCCGTATTATTCTGTATAGAATTCAAAATGTGTCTTAGTCCTGAGAATGCACCTCCCTGACCTCCAGCTCCAGGAGCACAAGGAACAGGTCCCAGCCGCTGCTCTCTGAAATCCTCCATGGTTTTTGCGGAAGACACAGCTGTGCACGACTCCCAGACCCTGGCTGATCTCAGCAGTAAATGTAAGGCAGGTGCATTGCTGGGAGACGCAGGTGTCCTTTGACGGAAAGTTTTGGCTCAGGAAATTGTTGACCGACTTGTTGGGTCTCCTGAAATGCAGGGAGGTTTAAGTAAGTTCCACCTTTTGTGGACAGACATTGCTTGTGTGTTGACAGTTTCCCGACACTCATGTAACCCTCTGCATTTTCATTCCTCCATAAGCAATACACTACATGTCTGCACGTCAGAATGTTTCTAATAATATAATGAAACTTATAAAATACTGACCCATCACTGTAGCCTCAGAATAAAAGATCAAGAGAGAATCGTGGAGAAACTGCTATCCGGGAAAAACGCCCAGAGGCTCAGAGGAAACAGTCCTAAACACCACCTGCACCTGCTCCTGGGGCTGCAACACGGAGTCGGTGGGTCCCGAGCGCCCCCTGGTGTCCCGAGCCCCCCATGCAGCCCCGCCCTCCTGTCCCCCTCAGGAGGTGTGTGTCTGGGTTCACACTGAGCTCCCCTCATTGTGTGTCCCTCACAGTAATACATGGCCGTGTCTTCGGCTCTCAGGCAGATCAACTCGGAATAGCCAGTGTGGTCAGAGGTGCTGGGCTCTCCCATAGAATATACAACGACCTTAATGTATAATGAACACATCCTCTCATCAGAGATCTTATTCAGACATGGATTCTCTGTGTAGATCTGTCATTTATTTTCCTAAATGCAATATGTGGTGACAAATGTATTTAATTTAGCAATCTCTAATTCACCCTTGTTTTCTGTACTGGGCCTGTTTTGGTGAATCACACAGACCCACAGGACGTGCTGAGCCTCACGGTCCAGGGGCATCAGCTGCAGCAGCCACAGGGACAGAGAGGTTCTGGCACCAGGAGTGAGGGCTGCTGGGAAACTGCCCAGAACTGGACTGGACTTTGACCTGGGTGAGGGGAGGAAGCTGGACGTGTTCTGAGTCACAGGACAGAGATGTGCCTGATGTTCATGGGCAGAGTGTTACTGGACATGTGGGTTTAAACCTCTTCCCCTGACGACCCAGGAGGACATGCAGGGCATGATAGACACAGCTTCTGTCATCGTAGGAAACACCTGAGTGACTATGACCAGGAGTTTGTCAGAATAGAAACATTAAATGTTCTGCAGGCAGGGATCAAGGGAAATAAGGAACGTGTCACTGCAAAGGGGGGAAGGGGATTCCTGTTACCCACATGCACCTGCTCACAGTGTCTCTGTCTGTGAGGTAACAACTACACAGGTCCAGGGGTTAGCACTTGGACACCTGTGGGGTCACTACTCACATGGTCACACCATGCTCCACCCAAGCTTCACAATTTATTAGGGTCCCATTTATGAAATCCCTCAACACTTAGAGGGAAGAGTGGACACCCCTTCCTGCAGGACCCATGGTGCTGGTGTGTCTGTGTGAGGGGCCCTCATGTCATTGACCAGGACCCTGTCTCAGTCCATCGTCATCGTCATCATCATCATCAACATCATCATCATTGTCATTTCATCATCACCATTTGCTTACTTATATTTGTTCTTCTCATTGTCTGTAATCTTGGTTGTTGACCACATATAATGACCCCTCATCTCACTTTTGGCCCATTTTTTATGGTTGTTAAGTGGAATTGGTAGTCAGACTGTATTTTACTTTTTGTTTGAGTGCTGACAACTGATGGATCATTCCTGCCTCTTCTCGATCTGCCCCTCACTGGGATCAGATGAAAAACGTTCGGTTTCTCTTAAACGTCATTGGGAGATTGAACCACATAAGTCCAGGGAAGCAGAATTCCTCCCCCTCCCCACCACCTCACCTAAACAAAAGCCCTGAACCATCCTCTTTTCCAGGCCTCTCAAAGCTCCTCTGACCTTCTGAAGGGAGGTCAACTGGGCGGTTTTCAGATCTTGGATATTGTAAGTAACGCTGCTATGCACATGGGGGTGTATATATTTTTTCTGATTTGTGTTTTGGGATAATTAGGATATATTTTCAGAGGTGGGTTTGCTGGGCCAAAAAGCAGTTCTATTTTTATTTTTTTTGTATTAATTACTTTACCTTTGTTTCAGATGTTCCTCCATTTCCCCCCTAGACACCATCCTCCTGATCCCCCCTTCCCACAGCATTGTTGTCTATGCCCATTGGTTATGCATATATGCATGTGAGTTCTTTGGTTTATATTACCCTCCTCGCCGCCCTCCTCCTCTGGGGCTTGTCAGACTGAACATTCTATTTTTTTTTTGAGGAAATTCCATAGCGTTTTCCACAGTGGCTGCACCAATCTGCATTCCCACAAATAGTGCACCAGGGTCCTGTTTTCTCCTCATCCTCCCCAGCACTGGGTGTTTGCTGAGGTATTGATAGGAGCCATTCTGGCAGGTGTAGCTGTCGTTTCAATTCGCAGGTCTCTGATGATCAGTAATGTGAGCATTGTTTCATATGTCTCATGGCCATCAGTACGTCCTCTTTGGAGAAGTGTCTATTCATGGCATTGGCCCATATTTTAATTGGATTGTATGTCTTACTGGTGTTGAGTTGTATGTAGTTCTTAAATATTTTGGAATTTAAGCCCTTATCAAATGTAATTTGGCAAATAGACCACAGCTTTTTGTAACTCAGGGTTGTTAGAGGTAAACACTGAATCAAGAATCCAGAGAGGTTCCCAGAGGGAAACTGTGACATGAAGAGGAAACCACATGGGAAACCAGCCCAAACCTCCAAATGCACCTGCTCCTGGGATGGTCCTTGTGCTCAGGGACCTTGAGCGCCCCCTGGTGTCCCAAGCGCCCCCTGGTGTCCTGAGCACCCCCTGCAGCCTCGCCTTCCTGTCCCCCTCAGGGGGTTTGTGTCTGGGCTCACACTGACTTCCCCTCACTGTGTTTCTCGCACAGTAATACACGGCCGTGTCCTCGGTGGTCAGGGAGCTCAGCTGCAGGGAGAACTGGTTCTTGGACGTGTCTCTGGAGATGGTGGTGCGGCTCTTGAGGGACGGGCTGTAGTAAGTGCTGCCACTAGCACATATTTGCGCCATCCACTCCAGGCCATTCCCTGGTTTCTGGCGGATCCAATCCCAGCAGTAACCACTGGTTGTGATGGAGAATCCAGAGACAGCACAGGTGAGGGAGAGGGTCTGCGAGGGCTTCACCAGTCCTGGGCCCGACTCCTGCAGCTGCACCTGGGACAGGACACCTGGGGACAAGGAGCATCAGGCCCTGTCAGTCACGTGCAGTCACAACCACCCTATGGACCCTGTCTGACCTCTGAGACCCTCACCTTGGGGGGCTGTCACCAGGCACAGGAGAAGACCCAGCAGTCTCATCTTCTTCTAGACCACGGCTCTGCCTTCCCCGGAGACCTCAGCCCTGTGTGAGGAGAGAGCTGTGAGCCTCCCCAGCCCAGGGGAGGATTTACCCTGGAGCTGGAAGAGAAATTTGCATGTGGGGCAGCCTGTTCCTTATAAGTGGAGGACTGAGGTCAGGTTGTCTTGTTCATTCTAGGGCCCATGTGGGATCACCTCTTCCCTTGAACTCACTCACCATGTAAGTCAGGGAAAGGGGATTACTTGGTTCATGAAACCTATGGAGTCAGCTTAATAGACATGCTCATCTCTGATAAACGCTGGACTGGATAGGAAGATTATCTTTTTAATTTATCATGCATCTTTCTTATAGATTTATAAGAATTACATTGGTACAGGTAGTTACTTATACTCAACTCTGTAATATATACACAACTGTCAAATATTTTTGATAACAATTGTGTTTTTATAAATATAATTTCATATGTACAGTGTCTACTTCTGATAAAATCACAAAATAAAAGACAACATTCTCAGTATCTTGCATGTTTATTTATGTTGTTATGATGATCCAAGGAACTATATTCCAAGAAGATGTTAAAGGGAAATCCTCTATTATTTTCTATATTTTGTTTTATTTGGATAAAATTATATTCATTATAAGTTTTGAGTAACACTATATGATAGACCATTTTTAAGGCTATTGCTAGATTCATTTTTCTTACAATCTTTACCAAACACCTTCAGCAGCTAAGCAGGGACAGGTCTGGTTAGTACTTGAAAGGGAGAACCTTGATTTCTTGATACTGAATATTGGTAATTCTGTCTTAGAGTCCCTCCTCAGAATCTTCCCTTCTGCAAGCCCATGGATTCTTGCAGAGACCTCACTCTAATTATATCAGACATAATCCCATTTATATACAGAGAAATGATTGAAAATAGAAAAAGTGATTATGTATTAGTAAAATAAAGAATCTTTTATATGTTTAAATAATAAAAGCAGCCGATTAACTGACCTGTTTTCTCAGTCTAGTCTTATCAGAGATGCTGGGGTTAAGGGTTGGACAGGTAGGAGAGAATTCTCAGCAGAGGTTTGCTCATAAGAAAGGGAACATGTATCTTTACAGGATTCCTCACTCTCACCCTCCTCTGCTCTGCCCCTGGGGATGGTCACTGTGGTCAGAGGTGCTGGGCCCTCCCACTCGCCATGTAACTTCCTTAACATATAATGCACACCTTCTCCCGTCAGACATATGACCTGGAAAGCCGTAGTCTCTTTGTAGGTTACTCTTTTCATTCCCTTGATGGAATGTTTGTTGGGAAAATGTTTTTACTTTTAACAATGTTCAGTTCACCACTATTTCATATAATGGGACCTGTTTTTGATGATTTATATATAACACATAACCAGGAAATTGTCACTCTCTATTGCCCATGGGTGGGGAAAGCGTGATAGAAACACAGTGGGCACTAAACCCATGGAAGAAATGGGTTGGAATATACAATGACATTGAAATCTATTTGCTGTGTCCTCTGACCCGTAGACCAACCTTCCATGGCATGAAACCCTGATTCATTTCAGAGATTAATTCACTTCACTGGACTTTACACTGTGAATTTCCCTGCGGTATGTAGCATAGAAAACTAGACTAACCCCTGAGTACTTGTATCATGTAGACGTCAGGCAGACGAGGAAGGAACCTCAAAGGACGTGAGAAAGATGCTGAGCCAAAATGACAGAGACAGGATCCCAGAGGGTATTTCATGAGGAAGAAAATGTCCAGGAGGACGAAGGTGTAGAGAAGTCGTGAGAGGGAGCCTGAGTGTGTCTGCTCAGTGTGTGGAGCCGTCCACCCTCAGGGCCCTGAGGACAATGAGGGGACATTCAGTCCCCACGGAGGGGAGCTTTCCCCTGGGAATGGGGAGAAGGAGACAGAGCCCAGCAAAGCCCTGTGGTCCTGGGGGGCTGTGTGCACACCCAGGACACGCCCCTGTGTGATCTCTGAGACTGGATCCTCCACTCTGAGTCACCACTGAGATCCTCCTGTGCTGAGGTGTGTATCAGTTGATGCTGATTTTTATTCCTGTTTAGTATTCCTTTGACTGATGTTCCCCAGTTTGCTAATTTGTAAAATTCGAAGGACTTTGGGGTTGTTTGTAGTGTCTAATTCAAGAATTTTAATATTTGCATATATTTTTGTATGAACATCAGGATTTGTCCTGGAGCAAACACTCCTAGTGGGACTACAGATATATATTTAGTTATGTATTTAATTTAATAAGAAACTGCGATTCACTTTGCAAAGAAAGAATAACATGACACAGAGGGACCTAGAGAAGGAGAGGAGCCCAGTCACTGCTGATATGTCATCTACACACACAGTGTCACCTCCTCACTTGTCTGCAGTGAGAATACGAGAAGTTAGAGCCACAGAGAGAAATGGAGAATAGTCCTGGATGCAGCTGAGAGCTGAGAGGAAATCCCTGCTCCCAACAGGAAGCCCCTCCTTCCCCCCTCACTCTGCACCTGCTCCTGGGCTGTTCTCTGTGGTCGGTGGGTCCTGAGCGCCCCCTGGTGTCCTGAGCGCCCCCTGCAGCCCCGCCCTCCTGTTCCCTCAGGAAGTGTGTGTCTGGGCTCACACTGACTTCCCCTCACTGTGTGTGTCCCACAGTAATATACGGCCGTGTCCTTGGTGGTCACGGAGCTCAGCTGTAGGGAGAACTGGTTCTTGGATGTTTCTCTGGAGATGGTGGTGCGGCTCTTGAGGGATGGGCTGTAGTAAGTGTTATCATTATAATATATGTCCCCGATCCACTCCAGCCCCTTCCTTGGTTTCTGGTGGATCCAGCTCCAGCCATAACCAGTGGATGTAATGGAGAATCCAGAGACAGAGCAGGTGAAGGAGAGGGTTTGCAAGGGCTTCACCAGTCCTGGCCCCGACTCCTGCAGCTGCACCTGGGACAGGACACCTGGGGACAAGGAGCATCAGGTCCTGTCAGTCACGTGCAGTCACAACCATCCCGTAGACCCTGTCTGACCTCTGAGACCTTCACCTTTGGGGGCTGTCACCAGGCACAGGAGAAGACCCAGCAGTCTCATCTTCTTCTAGACCACGGCTCTGCCTTCCCCAGAGACCTCAGCCCTGTGTGAGGAGAGAGCTGTGAGCCTCCCCAGCCCAGGGGAGGATTCACCCTTCAGCTTGAGGAGAAATTTGCATGTGGGGCAGCCTGTTCCTTATAAGTGGAGGACTGAAGTCAGGCTGCCCTGGTCCTTCTGGGGCCCCTGTGGGTGCATCTCTTTTCTTAAACTCACTTACCATCTAATTCATAGATAAGGGATCACTGGTTACTCATGACAGATTGGTGTCATCTCAATGGATGTGCTCATCAGTAAGGAATAGTGGACTAGATGAGTAGATTATCTTTTTAGCTTTTCATGCATTTCAAATAGATTTAAAGAGACTACATTTGTCCAGGTAGTTTATTAAACCTAACTCTCTAATAGATTCACAACTCTCAAACGTTTTTCTAAACTATGGTATTCTTATAAACATAATTATATATACACTCAAGTTGTTTACCTCATTCTGGAAATCTCGAAATAAAGGACATTCATTCTCAGTGTCTTGTTTGTTTAATTTATATTGTTACTTTGATCCAAGAAACTGTATCCCAGAAAGATATCACTGAGATTCCCTTTATTCTTTTTTATTTTGATTTGGTTTGATGGTTAAAATGACATTTGTTATAAGTTCTGAGTAACACTATGCTACATGCCTTTATTTTGGTTAATGCTAGAAAACTTTTTCTTACTATCTTTGTCAAACACTTTCAGAAGCTTAGCAGAGTTTGGCCTGGTGAGGACTTGGATGGGAGACCCTTGATTCTTGATGTTGGAAATTAGGTAATTGTGTCTCTCAGTCCCTCCTCAAACTCTTCCCTTGTGAAAGCTCATGTTTTATTGCAGAGACTCCAAAGCAACTGCATCACATGTAATCACATTTACACATGGAGACATGAGTGTGAGAAGAAAGAATGATTGTGCATTAGTAAAATGCAGACTCTTCTATATGTTGTAATTGTAAAGGTAGCAGATTAGATGACCAGTTTTCCCAGTCTATTGTTATCAGTGATGTTGGGGCTCAAAGGAGAGAAATGAAGAGAATTCCCAGTACATCATTGCTCGTAGGAAAGGGATCTTTAATCCTGACTTCACCCCTCATTCCCAACCTCCTTTACTCTGTCGCTGGGGATGGTCAGAGGGAGTAGGGCTTTCCCACATAATCTAGAACATCCTTAATGTATAATGCAGACGTTCTCCCATCAGACAATATTTTAGAAATATATTGTCTCTTTATAGGCTGCTAGTGTATTTCTCCTAATGGAATGTTTGGTGGGAAATTTTCTTTTTATTTTCAACAGTGTTCAATTCATCACTATTTGATTTAATGGGACCTGTTTTTGGTGCTTTATATAACAATTCACAAGAAAATTCTCACACTCCATTGCCTATGGGAGGGGAAACCTGATATGAACACAGTGGGCACTAAACCCAATGGAGAAATGGTGGTTGGAATCCTTAGTATCATTGAAATCTGTTTGCTGTGTCCTCTGGCCAGGAGACAAACCTTCCATGGCAAGAAGTCTTCATGAATTTCAAAGATTCTTTCCCTTATTTGGACGTTATAATGTGAAATTCCCAACAGTGTGTAACATAGAAAACTAGATTCACCCCTGAGAAATTGTATCATGTACACATCAGGCAGACGAGGAAGGAACCTCAAAGGACATGAGGAAGATGCTGAGCAGAGATGACAGAGACAGGATCCCAGACGGTATTTCACGAGGATGAAAGTGACCAGGAGGATGAAGGTGCAGAGAGGTCGTGAGAGGGAGACGTGAGGAGATGAACTGGAGCTGACGTCCGGGAAAGTGAATGTCCCAGTGAGAGCCCTGCATGGAGCTGTGTGTGCAGGACTCACATGGACAGTGAGAGAGCGAGGCCCTGGTGAGGGTGGGGACCTGGAGTGAGCTCAGACCCGGGGCGTGTGGACACACTGACTCTCCCTCTGTGGACACTGCGTCCCCGTCACATGGTGGAGAGCATGCCCGGGGTGCTCAGTCTTTCATGGAGACAATTGGGTCCCATGGGAACCTAGTGAGATAATAGTCCCTGAGCCTGGACACGGCTCGTCTGGGAAAGAGAATTTTGTCGACACCATTGTCATCCTCAGAGAGATGAGGGAACACAGGGCCCAGGACAAGGAGGAGTGTCCCTGGGACCCTGAATCGCAGGAAGAGCAGGGGGGCCCTGAGCACCCCAGGGAGCTGTGCTCAGCCCCTCCCTGCACGGTTCTTGCAAGATGTTCCCAGGTCAGTGGGTCCTGAGCGCCCCTTGCTGGTCCTGTGGGGTCTGCGCGGTCCAGAGCGCCCCCTGGTGTCCTGACCACTCCTGGTGGACCTGGTGGTCCTGCAGCTCAGCCCCTCCTGTCTCCCTGCAGGGAGTTTGTGTCTGGATCATAGAGACCCCTGGTCAGGAAAATGTCACATGTCCAGTGTTTATCTCACTCATATTCATTCACATACTCCGTGTCTCTAGTTGTCCATAAATTACTTCGTAAAATAACAACGTGGCCAGCCCAGGTGAGCCCAGACTCCATGGTGAATGACCTGTGTTCAGTCGTGATGAGGGAAGGAGGACATATGAGATCTCCAAGCTGGGCTCCTGTCCCAGTGCTGCAGGGTTGGGTCTGGGCTGGTTGTCTTGAGCTGAGGGGCCCTCTTTGCATGTCCTCCTGCTATAGAGGGAGCTGTGGGGGATGGACACTGACATAAAGGACATGGTTTCAGAGTGTGGTGTATCCAGGGCCATATGTCTGAGTAGAATTAACCCTGGTAACTGGGCCTCTGCCGCGCCCAACTTTATCCAACTGCTTCCCTGAATGACCTCCAGACAGGGGGACATGCCAAGTGGGGGTTTCAGAGCCGCCTGGCTGGACACTGATCCATGTTAAAATGTGATCTTGGAACAGTACAGCAGGAAAAAAATAAATTATAGGAAACTAACAGAAAAGGTAAAGTTTTAAATATCATATCTTAGGAACCTATCTGTATGAACACAGGAAGGTGATCAACCATCACACCTAGAGGGAGAGTAACGTGTGGGAACTTCATGTTCAGGAGACGGAAGTTCCCTCCGACACTGTTTCCCCTGCACAGTGTTCAGAGGACACATTGAGAACAGAATGTGACCCTAGAGCCAGTGGACCAATGGTGGGGGACAGTGGGCGTCTGTGTGGGTCACTGGGAAGCAGAAGTGTGAACTACAGAGAAGCAGACAGGGCTCCTGGGTCCGAGTCCTTCAGGGAGTTTGGAGCTGAAGGTGCAGCAGCTGCACGGCCTCCTGTGTGGGGTTTGTTCTCTAGACTCTGCTGGACCAGGTTCAGTCACTGGGGATGGAGAAGCACATCTGTCATGGCCAGGGGAGTTTAGGTAAAGTTGTAGTTAAAGATTTGTGAGTAATTAAGTTTAAGTCATGCAAGTGTCATTATTGGAAACCTGATGTCTGCATGTGACCATTGGGAACACTGTCCCCATGTCTGTACCTGATGGGGGTCAACTAGGACAGGAACCTGACCCAGGACATCACTGGGGGAAATGCTACCTGGGTGCATGAATGGGGGGGTTAACCAAGACTGAGGACACACAAGTCCAGGGTTCTTGTTTTGTCAGATTCTGGCTTTCCTTATTGTTTAGCCAGTTCACATTTTCTTTCCTCACTTTCCTCTGAAATAACCACACATATACCCTAGGGTCATGAAGACACTGTGTTGAGAGTGTGCAGGAGCACAAGTCCTTTGTGAGTTGATTTGTACCTGACATCTTTCCTGAATGCACTCTCTAGTTCTATCAATTTTCTGGTGCAGTGTTTAGGGTTTTCAATATACAAGATGTGTCCTATGTATAGAGATAAAGAGAAAAACTTTAACTTGTTTCTTTCTCATTTACACATTTTATAATTTTTTCTTGCCTATTTATTCTGACAAAAACTCCCGTTCTGTTGAATAGAAGTAGTCACGGGGTGCCCTCGTGTAGGTCCTGATGTTAGAAGAGCAGCTTCGAAATATTTTCTGTGCACCATGACGTCACTCGTTGGATTCTCAGATGTGGCCTTTGTGATGTTGATGTTCATCAGTTCTGAGTCTAACCTTGAAGAATTGTAATCATGAGGCCATTTCAGTTTCTAAAGTCTTTTTCCTGCATCTATATATGGTGGCAAGTGTATCCTCCATTCTCATTTACATACGTCAAACCGTCCTTGCATCTAAGACCACATCCCAGTGCATCACGGTAAATGATCCTTTCAATGTGCTGTTAAGTTTCCCAGGACATGTAGAGGATTTTTGTATTTATGATCATCAGGGCTATGACCGGTCATTTTCTGTGTAAACATACTTTATATTGGCCTGAGTGTAATGGTCATATCAGTCATTGAGTTTGGAAGTCTTCCCTCTTTTTCCTGTTCTTTGAAGTGTTTGAGAAGGAGTGATTGTGAAGGTACGATTCTTTGTGGAAATTTTGATAGAATTCAGCCTTGTATAAATATGGACATGTGCTCTTCTTTTCAGGTAGGTTTTTATTACTACTCCAATTATTTTTTAAAATGTCTACAGTTCCAGCGTATTCAGGGGAAATTCTTATTTTTATTTATTCATTTGTTTATTTTTATTAATTTGTTTTTGTTACAGATGTTTCTCCTTTTCCCCCCACTGACACCCTCCTCCCCATCCCCCACCCCATCCCCAGCATTGTTGTCCATGTCCACCAGTTATGCGTACATGCATATAAGTTCTGTGGTTTATCTCTTCCCACCCACCAAACCCCTCTTTTGAGGGTTGTCAGTCTGTACCCTACATCCACGTCTCTGGGTCTACTCTGTTCCTCAGCCTGTTATGTTCATTATATTACACAAATAAGTGAGATCATTCTTAAATTAAGGAACAAATAAGTGGACTGAGAAACACAATGTTGATCTTCACAGGCTGTGGACAGCACATGGAGTTCCCACAAGCTCACACCTGGAGCTGAGCAGTGACAGGCTGACAGGCTCCTAACTCTGCATCCCTCAGGTAGATCCGAGCTACATGGACTGACAAGGGAGCAGCTCGGGGTCCCTGCCAGGGAGAGACCTGTCTCTACAAAATGCAGCCAGGGGCTGGTCTCTGCAGGTCTAAGGTGGCGGGACCAGCTCCCACCTGGGATTCCGCACTCAGATCCATGTCTGCTCTTCCTCCTGAAGAAGGGAGGGATTCGGTGAAGAAAAGGGAAAAGTTGCTCACCTAGGGATTTCTGTGCATGGAGAATAAGCAATGGAAATGGGAACAATTCTTCCCACATCACATTTACAAATGCCTCCTATGAAAGGTCACTCTGAGCAGGACACCCACAGAATTCAGTGATAATGCATTTGGGGACAGTGTGAAATTTAGAAACCACATGTTTATTTCATATGCCATCCAAGAGAATAAAATAAAATCATAATTTTATATAAAAATTAAAGAGTGTCTTAGTCCAGAGAATGCACCTCCCTTACCTCAAACTGCAGGAACACAAGAAACAGTTCCAGCCATTGCTCCCTGTAAGGTACCATGGTTTGTGCTGAGCTAATAGCTGTGCACGACTCCCAGACCCTGCTGAGCTCAGTGGTGACACTGAGGCAGGGCCATTACTGGGAAACGCAGGTGTCGTCTGATGGAAAGGTTTTGCTCAGGAAATTCCTGACAAATGTTTGCTCCTTCCTGAAATGCAGGGAGGTTTAGAAAATCTCCACCTTTTGTGGACAGACTTAGATTGCATGCTGACAGTTTCCCCAAGTTGACCTAACCCTCTGTGTTTTCCGTCCTCCTAACGAAAACCTTCACCTCTGCTGCATGTGAGACTGTTGCTACTAATAAAATGAAACTTTAAAAATACAGAGCCATCAGTGTAGTCTCTGAACCAAAGGTCTAGAGAAACTCTTACCTGGAGGGGCAGCCCAGAGCCTCTGAGGAAACAGCCATAAACACCAGCTACTCCCGCTCCTGGGGCTGCAACACTGAGGTGGAGGGTCCTGAGCGCCCCCTGGTGACCTGAGAGCCGCCTGGTGTTCTGAGGGCGCCCTGTTGCCCCGCCCTCCTGTCTCCCTCAGGAGGTTTGTGTCTGGGCTCACACTGACTTCCTCTTACTGGGTATCTCGCACAGTAATACACAGCCGTGTCCTCAGTCCTCAGGCTGCTCAGTGTTAAATAAACTCGGCTCTTGGAAGCATCCCTGCTGATGCTGAGCCGGGATTTCAGAGATGGGTTATAGTATATGCTTCCATCACTCCATATACCACCGACCCACTCCAGCCCCTTCTCTGCAGCCTGTCGGGTCCACTGCACACCATGGCTCGTTAAAGAGAATCCAGAGACAGCGCAGGTGAGGGAGAGGGTCTCCGAGGGTTTCACTAGTCCTGGGCCCGACTCCTGCAGCTGCACCTGGGACAGGACACCTGGGGCCAAGGAGCATCAGACCTGTCAGTCACGTGCAGTCACAACCACCCCACAGACCCCGTCTGACTTCTGAGACCCTCACCTTGGGGGGCTGTCACCAGGCACAGGAGAAGACCCAGCAGTCTCATCTTCTTCTAGACCACGGCTCTGCCTTCCCCAGAGACCTCAGCCCTGTGTGAGGAGAGAGCTGTGAGCCTCCCCAGCCCAGTGGAGGATTTACCCTCGAGCTTGTATACACATTTGCATGTGGGGCAGCCTGTTCCTTATAAGTCGAAGGACTGAGATCAAGCTGCCCTGGTCCTTCTAGGGTTCCTGTGGGGCATCTCTTCTCTTGAACTCACTCAGCATGTAAGTCAGGAATATGGGATCACCTGGTACATGAGACCTGTTGTAGTCAGGTTAATGGACCAGCTCATCTGTGATAAATGGTGGACTAGATGAGTACATTATATTTTTCGTGTAGGTGCATCTTTGAAGTAGATTTAAACTTATTACATTTGTCCCGATAGTTTATTAAACCCAACACTCTAATGTCTACACAACGGTCAAACCATTTTTCGAAACAATTGTATTTTTTTAAACGAGCTAGACATTATTTGTCTTTCTCATTCTGAAAATCAGAAAACAAAGGGCATTCATTGTCAGTATCTTATTTTTTACTGTATGTTGTTACTTTGATTCAAGGAAGGATATCCAAGGAACATGTCATTGAGATACACTTGATTCCATTTTCTTTTGCTTTTTGAAATGATATTTCTTTAAGCCAATTAGAGAAAGGCAAATACCACATGATCTCACTTATTTGTGGAATATGATGAACAAAATAGACCCAGAGACCTAAAAAGGAGTAAGGTCTAGAATGACAAATGTCAGTGGAGGTGGCAGGGAGGGATGGATGGGATAAACCGAAGAACTTATGTGCATGTATGTGTAACCAATGGACACAGACAACAATGTTGAGGGGGGTCGGGAGGAGGGTTTCTGGGGGGGGAGAAGGAGAAACATCTGTAACAAAAGTAAATTAATATAATTGGAAAAAGTAAATAAAATGATATTTGTTTCAAGTTCTGATTAACACTACGTTTTGTGCCTTTATTCAGGTCAATGCTAGAAAGTTTTTCCTTACAATCTTTTCCAAACACTTTCAGAGCAAAGCAGTGTCAGGCGTGCTGAGTATTTGGATGGGAGACTGGATTCTTAATGTTGAAAATTTGGTAATTGTGCCTTGAGTCCCTCGTCAAACTCTACTGTTGAGAAAGCCCATGTTATTTTGCAGAGACCCCAAACAAACTGTATCAGACATATTCATATTTTTACATGGAGAAATGATTGAGAATAAAAGAGTGATTATTCATGTGTACAATTCAGAATCTTTCATATGTGGAAATTGTAAAGGCAGCAGGTTAACTGAGCTCTTTTCTCAGTGAAATATTTTCGGTGATGTTGGGGTCAGAGGGAGGCAAATCATGGAGGTTCCTAGCACAGATATGCTCATAGGAAAGGGAACTTTATCCCTGACAGGAACCCTCACTCCCAGGACACAAGACATGGTCAACTGGGGCGTTTTCAAATCTTGGATATTATAAGCAACGCTGCTATAAACACGGGGGTGTATATATTTTTTCTAATTGGTGTTTTGGGATAATTAGGATATATATTCAGAGGTGGGTTTCCTGGGTCAAAAAGCAGTTGTATTTTTATTTTTTGTATTAATTACTTTATCTTTGTTTCAGATGTTCCTCCGTTCCCCGCCCCTAGACACCATCCTCCTGATCCCCCCTTCCCACAGCATTGTTGTCTATGTCCATTGGTTATGCATATATGCGTGTAAGTTCTTTGGTTTATATTACCCTCCCCACTGCCCCCTCCTCTGGGGTTTGTCAGACTGAATGTTCTATTTTTTTTTTTTTTTTTGAGGAAACTCCATACTGTTTTCCTCAGTGGCTGCACCAATCTGCATTCACACCAGCAGTGCACCAGGGTCCTGTTTTCTCCTCATCCTCCCCAGCACTGGGTGTTTGCTGAGGTATTGATAGGAGCCACTCTGGCAGGTGTAGCTGTCGTTTCAGTTTGCACGTCTCTGATGATCAGTAATGTGAGCATTGTTTCATGTCTCATGGCCATCTGTACGTCCTCTTTGGAGAAGTGTCTATTCAGGGCTTCGGTCCATATTTTATTGGATTGTATGTCTTCCTGGTGTTGCGTTGTATGTAGTTTTTAAATATTTTGGAATTTAAGCTCTTATCAAATGTATCTTTGGCAAATAGACCACAGCTTTTTCTAACTGAGAGATGTTAGAGGTAAACATTGAATCAAGAATCCAGAGAGGTTCCTGGAGGGAAACTGTCACATGAAGAGGAAACCACACAGGAAACCAGCCCAAACCTCCAACTGCACCTGCTCCTGGATGGTCCTTGTGTTCAGGGACCCTGAACGAACCCTGGTGGTGGCAGCCTCTCCTGCAGGGAGGTTTGTGTCTGGGCTCACACTGACTTCCCCTCACTGTGTCTCTCGCACAGTAATACACGGCCGTGTCCTCGGTGGTCACGGATCTCAGCTGCAGGGAGAACTGGTTCTTGGACGTGTCACTGGAGATGGTGGTGCGGCTCTTGAAGGACGGGTTGTAGTTAGTGCTACCATCACTAGCACGTATGTACCCAATCCACTCCAGCCCCTTCCCTGGTTTCTGGCGGATCCAGCTCCACCAGTTACTACTGAGTGAGCCCCCAGAGACAGAGCAGGTGAGGGAGAGGGTCTGTGAGGGCTTCACCAGTCCTGGGCCCGACTCCTGCAGCTGCATCTGGGACAGGACACCTGGGGACAAGGAGCATCAGGCCCTGTCAGTCACGTGCAGTCACAACCACCCCATGGACCCTGTCTGACCTCTGAGACCCTCACCTTGGGGGGCTGTCACCAGGCACAGGAGAAGACCCAGCAGCCTCATCTTCTTCTAGACCACGGCTCTGCCTTTTTCAGAGACCTCAGCCCTGTGTGAGGAGAGAGCTGTGAGCCTCCCCAGCCCAGGGGAGGATTTACCCTGGAGCTTGAGGAGAAATTTGCATGTGGGGCAGCCTGTTCCTTATAAGTGGCGGACTGAGGTTAGGCTGCCCTGGTCCTTCTGGGGCCCTGTGGGGGCATCTCTTCCCTTGATCTCACTCTGTATGTTAGTCAGGGAGAGGGGATCCCTGGGTTCAAGAGACATTGGAATGTGGTCAAAGGTTGGCCTCACCTTTTTGAGCATAAGAAGAAATGATGGACTAGACAGGCAGGTTAGACTTTTAGCTTCCCATACATCCTTCAAACTGATTTAAAAGGGATTAGCATTTGTTCAGAGACTTTCTGAATCCAAATTCTCTAGTATACCCACTGTTTCCCAATTTTATATAATAATTTCATACAAATATTATCTATCTTAGTGCAAAATAAAAATAGAGGACATCTATGCTCAATATCTTATATTTTAATTTTATTCAAATATGTTTTTATTGATTTTATTTTTTTGATAGTTGAATGGAGAGGGCAATTGCATCACTGACAAAAATCCCTGACTCCAGTCTCCCTCCTTCTGCCCCTGGGCATGGTCGGTTGGTCAGAGGCGCCGGGATCTACCACACAATATATAACATCCTTAATATATAATGAACACATCCCCCCATCAGACAAATACTTTGGAAATGTTATCCCTCTGTGGACCTTGTCTTTTCATTCCCCTAATGGAATCTTTGGTGGGATAAAAGCATTTAAAATAGCAAAAGGTAACTGATCCCTATTTTCTGTGCTGGGCCTGTTTTGGTGAATCACACAGACCCCCAGGACGTGCTGAGCCTCACGGTCCAGGGGCATCGGCTGCAGCAGCCACAGGGACAGAGAGGTTCTGGCTCCAGGAGTGAGGGCTGCTGGGAAACTGCCCAGAACTTGACGGGACTTTGATCTGGGTGAGGGGAGGAAGCTGGATGTGTTCTGAGTCACAGGACAGAGATGTGCCTGATGTTCATGGGCAGAGTGTTACTGGACATGTGGGTTTAAACCTCTTCCCGTGACGACCCAGGAGGACCTGCAGGGAATGATAGACACAGGTTCAGTCATCGTAGGAAACACCTGAGTGACTATGACCAGGAGTTTGTTAGAACAGAAACGTTAAAGGTTCTGCAGGCAGGGATCAAGGGAAATAAGGAACGTGTCACTGCAAAGGGGTGGAGGGGGATTCCTGTTACCCACATGCACCTGCTCACAGAGTCTCTGTCTGTGAGGTAACAACTTCCAGGTCCAGGGGGTTAGCACTTGCACACCTGTGGGTTCATTACTCACATGGTCACACCATGCTTCATCCAAGCTGCACAATTCATTGAGGCTCCATTTATGAAATCCCTCATCACTTACAGGGAAGAGTGGATACCCCTCCATGCAGGAACCGTGGTGATAGTGTCTGTATGAGGAGTCATCATGGCATTGACCAGGACCCTGTCTCAGTCCATGGTCATCACCATCATCATCACCATCATCACCAGCGTCCTCACCATCATCATCATTATCACAATTTGTTCACTTAAAATGTTTCTTATTTTCTGTAGACATGGTTGTTGTCCACACATAATGACCCCTTTTCTCATGTTTGGCTCATTATTTAAGGTTGTTAAGTGGAATTGGTAGTCACACTCTATTTTATGTTTTGTTTGAGTGCTGACAATGATGGGTCATCCCTGCCTCTTCTCCATCTCCCCACACTGGGACCTAATGAGGAAGGTGATGTCATTGGGAGACTGAAACCACACAAGCCCCTGGAAGCAGAATTCCTCCTTCTGATTCTGCATGGTGTCAACTGCTCTCGGTGCTGGGGGCACGATGGCAGGTCAATGACTGTCACCACAGGGGCTTTTATCTCAAGCTTTGGGGTCACACACCTCTGGTGCCCACTGTCCAGCAGACAGGTGTCCTCCTGGTGGCTGGTTGGCAGCCTCAGTCCGTGGAGCTGAGCTGCACTGTTGAGTCAGCAGAGCCTCTGGTTAGACTGAGGAGACGTGGGTCAGAAGACTTGGTGATAAATTGTCTTTTGGGCACAAGAGTGTCTGAAATAGGATCTCTGCCTTTTGTCTGGGTGAGAAAGATATCTCACTTTAAAACAGACTTTTCTATTTCAGAGACTTAAGAGGTAATAGCAGAATCAGGAATCCAGAGAGGTTCCCTGAGGGAAACTGTCACATGAAGAGGAAACCACACAGGAAACCAGCCCAAACCTCCAACTGCACCTGCTCCTGGATGGTCCTTGTGTTCAGGGACCCTGAGCGCCCCCTGGTGGTCGCAGCCTCTCCTGCAGGGAGGTTTGTGTCTGGGCTCACACTGACTCCCCTCACTGTGTGTGTAGCACAGTAATACGCGGCCGTGTCCTCAGGACTCAGACTGCTGAGCTGCATATAGGCTGTGCTCTTGGACGTTTCTGCAGTCATGGAGACTCTGCCCTGGAACTTCTGTGCATAGATTGTCTTACCATCTTCAGGGTCAATCCGCCCCATCCACTCAAGCCCGTGTCCTGGGGCCTGTCGTACCCAGTACATGTACTTGTTAATGAAGGTGTATCCAGAAGCCTTGCAGGAGACCTTCACTTGAGGCCCCAGGCTTCCTCACCTCAGCCCCAGACTGCACCAGCTGCACCTGGGAGTGGACACCTGTGGAGAGAAGACAGGAATGTGTTCACATCTCCCTTGAGTGTCCCTGGTCCCCTGCTCAGCCCAGGGACTGGGGAGCCCTTACCAGCTGCCACTGCCACCAGGAGGAGGGTTCTCCAGCTCCAGTGCATGGTGAGGGGCTGAGCTGTGGGAACTTCTGTAGGTAGGGTGTGCTGTGGGTGATGCTCTCAGGGCACAGACTTATCCATATTTAACCTGGTCAACCTCATCTCATTTGCATATTCATGAGGCAGAGTATTTCATAGCTGAGGGCTGGACCCCACCTGAGACAGGATGGAGGGACAAGGACCATGCTCAGTGGGAGTCTGAGGATCCTCGTCCCAATCCTTGTAGGAGGACATGTGCTCCCTGCCAGGTCCCTGAGCACACTGACCTCCTCCCTCTGAGGATCAAGCCCAACAGGACTTGCTCCTCATTGTAAACCCACCTTTGAGTGACATGGGGGTCTCCTGGACCCGTTCTGGACTTTGGTACCTGAATGTCATATTTCTGGATCAGTGTGTCTTCAAAGTGGTCCACCTGGTGAGGTAGTAAAGCCATCCCTGTCCCAGCTCCTCACACTCCAGAAATACTCCTTTGAATGTGGTTCTCATGTCTTATGGAGGTTGGTAATGCTCTGATTGAACAGGACATCGGTAGTCACCTCCGCAGTCCTGTCCAACTTTCTGCTTGGATTGCTTTTATGAAAAGAGGTAGACCTCGGCCCGCAGAGGAAATCCCCACCCAGCTCACGCTGCCCCTGCTCCTGGGGCAGCAGCCCTGTGCTCGAGGGTGCTGAGCGCCCCCTTCTGCCCAGCCATTTCCCCTGCAGGGGAGGGTCCTGTCAGGGCTCACAGGGCATTGACCTCTCAGAGTCTCTAGTCCAGTAGTAAGGGCTGTGCTCTGACTTCAGACTGTCCCCTCAGGGACACCTTATGCTTTAGATATTGATGTACATGTTGAACTGGCCTTACTGAACCCCATGAATCTGAAGGGAGACCCCCAGGTCTTTATAAAACCTTCAGGTAGCCCCTTCCCTAGAGCTGCCAGATGGATACACACAACCAACCCTCAATTTCCTGAGTCTCGGGGGCTCTGGGGCTCTTGGGCCTCTGATGCCCTAAGGGTCCTGTAGTTGAAAGTCCCATCTGAGTATCGCTGCATGGGGCCCAAATCCCACTGCATGCTACTGTTCAATAAAACACACACACACACACACACACACACACACACACACACACACACACTGTGATGACTTCATTGGTGTGAATCCAGAGTTGCCTTCTTCCCGGAACCCAGCTCATGGGCAGTGACCACACATGGATTGTAGGCCTGGAGTGACTTCCTCTGGAAGCTGAGAAAATGCACCCACCATGCACAAGCAGACTTTGCAGAGCACATATCTTGTGTGTCTCTGTTCTTGGAGGTGCTGTGAACCCAAATGCTGATTAGAATGGATCAGACTTGCTCCAGGGAGGGTCAGAGATGGAGCTGGTATCCCCATTGACTTCAGGGCCCTGAAGCTGAAGAGTGCCCTGGAGACCCCACAGCTGTATTAGGGGACCCCTGAGAATGGTGAGGCTGAGGAGACAGCACCGTTGTCAGCTGTCAGGTGAGGGTGTTCTCCCAGGTCACCTGGTGGTCAGGGCAGCAGTGGGCAGGGATGTGAAGCCACCTCTGTGAAGGGCACCTTGGCTGTCTCAGGACACCTGGTATCAGGACAGGCTTGGAGTTCGTCCATTCTTGTTACTCCACCCTGATAGTTATCTTCCGTCCTGGCCTTCTGCCCCAGGTATCTCTGTTCCCCACATCCCACGAGCAGACCGACTCTCTACTCAGTCACCCCACAGCTCTGCCCGTCAGTCCCTGCAGGAACCACACTCTCCACCTGCATCCGCATCTCTGGTTCACCCCTCGTGGGTATTCCTTCAGTGAGTAAGTCGTGGGAATTCAGGCTCCTACTGCTGGGATGGTCTTTGTTTTCAGCGCACCCTAGTGGTCAATACCCCTCCTGCAGGGAGATTTGTGTCTGGGCTCACACTGACCTCCTCTCATTGTGTCTCTTGCACAGTAATACACGGCCATGTCCTCAACTGTGGTCAGAGGTGCTGGGCTCTCCCACTTACCACACAACATTATTCATTATAATGCACACATTCTCCCATCAGATATGTGAGTTGGAGATATATGATCTCTTTGTAGGCTTTTCTTTTAATTCCCTTATGGAATAATTGTTGGGACAGATATTATTAAGTCTAACAAAGCTCAATTCATCACTATTTTTCAAAGTGTCCTGTTTTTGATGTTTTATCTAAAATCTTTCTAGAAAGTGGTTCCCCTTCCTTATCCGTGGTAGTGGAAACCTTGAAATGAACACTGTGGACACTAATCCCAATAAATAAATGAAGGTTGGATCCTCAATATCACTGACATCTGTGTGCTGTGTCCTCTGACCAGGAGACCAACTTTCCACGCACGAAGCCCTGATTTGTTTCTAAGATTAATTCACTTGACTGGACTTTACATTGTGAATTTCCCTACAATATGTAGCATAGAAGACTATACTAACCCCTGAGAAATTATGTCATGTAGACGTCAGGCAGACGAGGAAGGAACCTTAAAGTATGAGAGGAAGATGCAGAGTAGAGATGACAGAGACAGGATCCCAGAGGTTATGTCACGAGGATGAAAGTGACCAGGAGGACGAAGGTGCAGAGAGGTCGTGAGAGGGAGACATGAGGAGATGAACTGGAGCTGACGTCTGGGAAAGTGAATGTCCCAGTGAGAGCCCTGCATGGAGCTGTGTGTGCAGGACTCACATGAGACAGTGAGAGAGCGAGGCCCTGGCGAGTGTGAGGACCTGAGGGATGGACTCTCAGTGTCTAGACGGTGACACCTGGGTGGACGGAGGTGGGTTTTAAATCACGTTCTCCAGAGTAGGTGCTCAGATGACCATCACTCAGGGGATGCTGGGAGCAGGACTGTGGGGTGACGGTGACCCCTAGTGGTGACTCTGAGCCATGCAGGCTGCAGGATCCTAGGGACTGAACCAGCTGTCTCTCTACCAAAGACCAGGGGAGGGAAGAGCTCACCTTTAAGCTCAGGCTTGTCCTCTCTGAAGAGGAGAGAGACACAAGGATTTGCACCATGAGGGTATTTTGTATCATTGCAACCTCCTTATTAGTGATGCACATGAGAGTATCTCTAGTAAATTTGGTACTTTTAACATTTTTATAGGAACAACTGGAATGATAATTTTAGAAAGTGTGAGTGAGTAAAAAGAAGCAGGGGAACATACTGTTTTTAAATAAGCGCAGCTCTGGCTGGGTTGTTGGCTGGTTGAATCGTCCTACTGTACACTGAAAGGTTGTGGGTTCAGGGCTCGGTCAGGACACACACCTGTGTCATGGTGGTGATCCCAGGTCGGAGAGCGTTCGAGTGGCAACCAGCTGATGATTCTCTCTCTTTACTTCTCTCTCCATTTTTATCAATAAAAATATGGTCAGTGAGGAATCAATGAATGAATACATAAAAAATAAGTGCAGGTGGTGTACTATTTATTCAGTGAGACATTCTATGCCACACACACACACACACACACACACTCACACACTGGGATGATTTTCATTGTGATGACCCCAAACTTCCCTTCTCCCCTGTACCTAGCACAGGGGCTCTACCCCACACTGACCATCATTTAGCCTGTTTCCTTCCTTCACAAACAGAACAGACCCAACATGACTGACGTGCAGACAGGGCTGGGCCTGCACCTGTGGTTCCTGTTCTCCCAGCACCTGGATCCTGCAGATGCCGTGGTGAGAGGGTCCTGGCTCGTCCAGGGGAGGGTCAGACCCAGGACCCCTGTCCAGTCAGTGCAGCCAACACTGACCGACATGTGGGGAGCGTCTCCCTGACCCCCAGCTCAGCAATGCCCATTCTCAGAGCGCACAGCCAGGATCCCTTAGGGGAGGACCACGGGGGACACAGGACATGTGTCTCCTGAGCAGCAGATGCAGGAGTTGATGTAGCCACGGTGTGCCCAGAGAGGGGGCCTGTGTGGTCAGACGTTAATTAATTACAAGGAAGAAATATGACGCACAGCACAATGGAGCCCAGCACGTGTAGCTACTGCCCTTCTAGCAGGTGCGCGTGCACCAGGAACTGTGGGGATCACCAAGAACAAGACAAGGTCCTAAGGGTCAGGCTCTCAGGAGGCATTCACGTGGAGCTCAGGCATTGGGATTGTCAAACACTGAATTTAAACCTCTCTGATTACTCTGTGAAAACCTTAAAGGAACGAGAGGCAGACCTCAGGGTCATGAACCAACTGCAGCTGAGAGGTGGAAACTCACAGAATCCAGGGAGATGGAAACACTGACACCACACAGACCAAGAGATGAACAGGCGTTGAACAGGGTCCTGAGGAGACCTGGTCGTCAGGACCTGCACGTCCAACCCCACAGGAATCTCCTCACAGCTGCAGGACGACTGTTCTAGGAGGAAACACATGAAGGAGAACAGACCAATGTTGGTGAGCGTGGGGAGAGAGGGACCCTTGCACTCTCTCGGTGGGAAGGTGAGATCCTGCAGCCACATGGAGACAGTGTGTTGGTTCCTCCAAAATGAGAGTAGACACCCTGTGTGATTGAGCAGTGAGCACCCAGGTGTTCATGGAATAATACGTCCAGGACTCTGGAGAGGGGTTGCACGGCCCTGTTCATTGCAGCTGTGTTCAGTGTAGTGAGACGTGGAAACATCTCTGTCCATCAGTGGGTTAGTGGACCAACACGTGTGATATTCTCATGACAGAATATTACTCAGCCTTAAATCACAGGGAAACCCTGTACAACCCCAGCCTGGATGACAGTAGAGGACACTGTACTCTGTGAAATAAAGCCATCAGGGAAAGGCAGACAGTGTCTGATTCCACCTACACTGGGGACTGAATTAGGTTTCCTTCCAGCAGAGTGTGCAGGAGCCCAGGCCTGGGTGTGGTGGAGGCTCTGGCAGGAGACGGGATCGTGGAGGGTTGGTGGCCCTGGAGTCCTGCGCTGACGGAGAACAAAGACGGAGGCAGCTGGAGGAGACACTGTGTCAGGACACAGTCAGCCCTGGTCCTGGGCCCTGTGCATCCACAGGAGCCTGGGTGTGTCTGCTCAGTGTGTGGAGCTGTCCACCCTCAGGGCCTGTGGACAATGAGGGGACATTCAGTCCCCACGGGGTGGAGCTTTCCCCTGGGAATGGGGAGAAGGAGACAGAGCCCAGCAAAGCCCTGTGGTCCTGGGGGGCTGTGTGCACACCCAGGACACGCCCCTGTGTGACCTCTGAGACTGGACCCTCCACTCTGAGTCATCACTGAAATCCTCCTGTGCTGAGGTGTGTATCAGATGATGGTTATTTTCAGTGTTGAGTTGTATTCCATTGAAGGATGTTCCCTAGTATGTTCAGTTTAAAATTAGAGGGTCTTTTGGTTTGTTTGTAGTTGCTAACTCAAATAAAGTTTCTATTAATATTTTCACATGTATACACATATAAATATATATTACTCTTTCTGTGAGGATATATTTTTTGAGTTTAGAAAGAGGAGAGGAAGAGAGGAAGAGGGAGAGTGAGAGAGAGACCCTTCTCTGAAAATCACAAAATAAAGGACATTCATTCTCTGCATCATATGTTTATTTATGTTGTTATGGTGATCCAGGGAACTAAACCCAAAGAAGAGGTTAATGGGAGATCCTCGATTATTTTCTTCATTTTGTTTGGTTTGGTTAAAATGATACTCATTATAAGTTTTGAGTAATACAATATGATATGCCATTTTTAAAGATATAGCCAGATCAATTTTATTTTTTTTTTACAATTCTTACCAAACACCTTTCAGCAGCTAAGCAGGCTCAGGCCTGGTTAGTACTTGGATGGGAGACCCTTGATTCTTGATACTGAAAATTGGTAATTCGGTCTTAGAATCCCTCCTCAGACCCTTCCCTTGTGTGAGCTCATGGCCTGTTGCAGAGACCTCTGTCTAATTATATCAGACATAATCGTGTTTAGGAAGAGTGATTATATATTAATAAAATCCAGACACTTTTATATGTTGAAGTAATAATGGCAGCAGATTAACTGATCTGATTTCTCAGTCCAGTGTTATCAGTGATGTTGTGGTTAATGGGAGGGGGTGAAGATCATTCCCAGCACAGATTTCCTGTAGGAAAGGGAAGTTTCTGAAGGGAACTCCTCACTCTCACCCTTCCCTCTGCCCCTGGGGATGGTCACTGCTCAGAGGTGCTGGGCCCTCACACTGACCATGTAATATCACTAGCATATAATGCACACGTTCTTCCATCAGACATATGGCTTGGAAACATATTGTCACTTTGTTGGCTCGTCTCTCCTTTTAAATATGTTTTTATTGATATTTTAGAGGGAGAGGAAGGGAAAGAGAGACAGAAACATCGATGTGTGGGAGAGACTTTGATCGATGCCTCCTGCACGCCCCCTACTGGGGATCAAGCCCACAACCCAGTCGTGTGCCCTGACCGGATGTAGAATTTGTTATCATGCACATTTTCCAGCATCTGAGTCTTTCATTTGGAAAATTAGGAAATGCGATAAGGAAATATCAAGGTTTCTTTTTTGTAGAAGTTATGCCAGTACGAAAAGTATAACACCACTAAGAGACACACATAAACTTACACGTGCACTAATGGACACAGCACACACGGTAACACACCCACTGACACATGTATGGCACACACAGGTAGAACACATGCAGTCACCTCCACACAGAGGGAAGTCCCTGGAGTCACGATTCCACTGTGTAAGGAAAGTTGGGGTGAGCACGATCACTGGCCTTCATGCACCCCGCCCACTACAGCCCCTCTCTGGGGCTTCACCAGTCCTGAGCCGGCCTCGTGCAGCACACCTGGGACAGGACACCAGGGCACATGAGGACACTGTGAATAAGGGAGCCTCACCTGTCAGCCTCTTGACATACATTGTCTGAGATGCTCAGAAGTCAGTCTGCACCAAGGGCAAGGTCCCCAAGGACATTGTGTCCATAACACACTCTTGTCCCCGGGATGACACCCAGCTCCCTGGAGGGAAAAGGCTTCCTATGGGCTCGGCTTTCCCTGGAGCCTGTGGGAAGGTCCTTGATCTGTGAGCTGAGGGAGACTCGGACCAGAGATGAAAACACACATGAGGACACACGTTGCTCACACTCACAATCACAGGTGTGAACACATTACAATGCATGCACACATATGCACACACCCACATACTCACACACACGACTTCCAGTTGGAAGGACGGACGCCTGTCCCCAGGTCCCTGAGGTGCCGTTGAGGCCCCAGTCCTCAGGGTGCTGTTGGGGGCTGAACACTGACCCTCAGGAGCATCTGCACTCTGAGTGCTGGGCCCTGTGGGTGTTCTGTGATACGACAGGACTTTGCAGACAGGATGAAGTTTGGGATGATTGAGCTAAGGGTGTTGACTTGGGGAGATTAACCCGAGTCATGTGGTTGGGACATAAATGCAATGACGTGTCCTTTAGAGAGAGAAACAGGAGCAAATCAGACAAATTATTGTGATCACTGAAACCAGATGTGGGGTGGGTTTACACATCCACCCGAGTCCATGAAGACCTAGAGGACCACGTGTGGTGTGGAGGAGGGAGAGCTGGAGGGTAGAGGTCCTGGGAGATGATCCTGATCATCATGGGCCAGGTGTGCCTGTCAGAAGGACGGAAACACGGGACAGGTGGACCTGAGGGGACAGAGCCTGAGCTCAGCACACAGGAGCCTGGCTTGTGCTTGGGTCCCTCCTTGGGGGGAATGTTCCCATAGACAGAGAGACAGCACGTAGGATGGTCTCTTTGTTGAGAAAGGAACATGGAAAATACAAAGACTTGGTGAAGGAGAGGTCCGCAGTCACTGTTGATAGGACATCTGCAAACAGACAATATTCTTCCTTCATTTGTTGTCTTCACGGAGAATATGTGAAGTTAGAGCCAAAAATAAGGAAGAAGTGTCCCTGGATGCAGCTGAGAGCTGAGAGGAAATCCGCTCTCCCAAAAGGAAGCCCCTCCTTCCCCCTCACTCTGCACCTGCTCCTGGGCTGTTCTCTGTGGTCCGTCCTGAGCGCCCCCTGGTGTCCTGAGCGCCCCCTGAAGACCCGCCCTCCTGTCTCCCTCAGGAGGTTTGTGTCTAGGCTCACACTGACTTCCCCTCACTGTGTGCCTCTCTCACAGTAATACACGGCCGTGTCCTCGGTGGTCAAAGAGCTCAGCTGCAGGGAGAACTGGTTCTTGGACGTGTCATTGGAGATGGTGGTACGGCTCTTGAGGGACGGGTTGTAGTAAGTGTAACCACTACTAGCATATATTTGCCCAATCCATTCCAGCCCATTCCTTGGTTTCTGGCGGATCCAGGTCCACCCATAACCACTGAGTGAACCCCCAGAGACAGTGCAGGTGAGGGAGAGGGTCTCCGAGGGTTTCACCAGTCCTGGGCCCGACTCCTGCAGCTGCACCTGGGGACAAGGAGCATCAGGCCCTGTCAGTCACATGCAGTCACAACCCCCCATGGACCCTGTCTGACCTCTGAGACCCTCACCTTGGGGGGCTGTCACCAGGCACAGGAGAAGACCCAGCAGTCTCATCTTCTTCTAGATCATGGCTCTGCCTTCCCCAGAGACCTCAGCCCTGTGTGAGGAGAGAGCTGTGAGCCTCCCCAGCCCAGGGGAGGATTTACCCTGGAGCTTGGGGAGAAATTTGCATGTGGGGCAGCCTGTTCCTTATAAGTGGGGGGACTGAGGTCAGGCTGCCCTGGTCCTTCTGGGGCCTCTGTGGGGCCATCTCTTTCCTCACTCTGTATGTAAGTCAGGGATAGGGGATCCCTGGATTCAAGAGACATTGGAATGTGGTCAAAGGTTGACCTCACCTTTTTGAGCAAAAGAAGAAATGATGGACTAGACAGGTAGGTGAGACTTTTAACTTCCCATACATCTTTCAAACTGATTTAAAAGGAATTAGCATTTGTTCAGAGTCTTTCTGAATCCCAATTCTCCAGTATACCCACTGTTTCCAAATTTTATATAATAATTTTATACAAATATTATCTTTCTTAGTGCAAAAATAAAAATAAAGGGCATCTATGTTCAATATCTTATATTTTAATTGTATTTAAATATGTTTTTATTGATTTTATTTTTTAGAGAGTTAAACGGAGAAGGTAACTTCATCGCTGACAAAAATACCTGACTCCAGTCTCCCTCTTTTTGCCCCTGGGTATGGTCAGTTGGCCAGAGGTGCCGGGATCTACCACACAATATATAACGTCCTTAATGTATATTGAGCACATTCTACCACGAGACAAATACTTTGGAAATGTTATCTCTCTGTGGAGCTTGTCTTTTCATTCCCTTAATGGAATCTTTGGTGGGATAAATGTATTTAATATAGCAAAGTGTAATTGATGCTTATTTTCAGTGCTGGGCCTTTTTTGGTTTCTCACGCAGACCCCCAGGACGTGCTGAGCCTCACGGTCCAGGGGCATCGGCTGCAGCAGCCACAGGGACAGAGAGGTTCTGGTACCAGGAGTGAGGGCTGCTGGGAAACTGCCCAGAACTGGATGGGACTTTGATCTGGGTGAGGGGGGGAAGCTGGACGTGTTCTGAGTCACAGGACAGAGATGTGCCTGATGTTCATGGGCAGAGTGTTACTGGACATGTGGGTTTAAACCTCTTCCCGTGACGACCCAGGAGGATGTGCAGGGCATGACAGACACAGCTTCTGTCATCGTAGGAAACACCTGACATATTATGACCAGGAGTTTGTCAGAATAGAAACGTTAAAGGTTCTGCAGGCAGGGATCAAGAGAAATAAGGAACGTGTCATTGCAAAGGGGGGAAGGTGATTCCTGTTACCCACATGCACCTGCTCACAGTGTCTCTGTCTGTGAGGTAACAACTTCCAGGTCCAGGGGTTAGCACTTGGACACCTGCGGGTCATTATTCACATGGTCACACCATGCTTCACCCAAGCTGCACAATTCACTGGGTCCCCATTTATGAAATCCCACAACACTTACAGGAAAAAGTGGACACCCCTCCCTGCACGAGCCATGGTGATGGTGTGTCTGTGTGAGGGGCCCTCATGTCATTGACCAGGACCCTGTCTCAGTCCATCGTCATCGTCGTCATCATCATCATCATCATCATCATCATCATCATCATCATCATCATCACCATTACCATTTGTTTATTTATAATTCTTCTTATTATCTCTAGACATGGTTCTTGTTCACACATAATGACACCTTTTTTCATTTTTTTGGTCATTTATTACATTTGCTAAGTAAAATATGTAGTCAGAGTATTTTTTTTTTAATTTTTTTATTGCTGACAAATGAGGGTTCATTCTTGCCTCTTCTCCATCTGCCCCACACTGGGATCTGATGAGAAAGGTTTGGTCCGCCCTCTATAGATGTCATTGGGAGATTGAACCACACAAACCCCTGGATGGAGAATTTTTCCCCTCCTCCACCACCTCACGAAAATAAAAGCCCTGAGCCCATCTCCGTTCCTGGGTCTATCAAAGCTCCTCTGACTTGCTGAAGTGCCTTTCCTGTGCTTCTCAAAGATTCCAGCTATGTACGTGATACGTGTCCCGTGTATGTGTGTTTGCCCTCAGCCTGGACATCTGCACAAGCTATCGTGTGTCTCTGCCTCTCTTTGGTGTGAACTGCTCTCAGTGCTGTGAGCATGATGTCACGTCAATGACCGTCACCCCACTGGTCCTTATTCTCTAGCTTTGGGGTCACACGACTCTGGTGCTCACTGTCCACACACATGTGACCTGCTGCTGGCTGACTGGGACCCTGAGCTGTGGAGCTGAGCTGCACTGTTGAGTCAGCAGAGCCTCTGGTGGAATTCAGCTCTTGTGGCTCAGCAGATTTCATGATGAATTGTCATTTGGTCACAAGAGTGTCTGAAAGAGAATCTCTGTCTTTTTCCCATAAGAATGTTGTCTTCCTTGACAAGAGACATTTCTTTATTATTTCTTTTAAATTATTTTTTTATTAATTTGTTTATGTTACAGATGTTTCTCCTTTCCCCCCATTGACACCCTCCTGCCCATCCCCGTGCCCCATCCCCAGCTCTGTGGTCTATGTCCATTGGTTATGCATACATGCATATAAGTTCTGTGGTTCATCTCCTCCCCCCCACACCCCCCTTCTGAGGTTTGTCAGTCTGTACCCTACCTCAATGTCTCTGGGTCAATTTTGTTCATCAGTTTGTTTAGTTCATTATATTTCACAAATAAGTGAGATCATGTGATATTTGTCTTTCTTTGCTTGGCTTGTTTCGCTTAGCATAATACTCTCCAGGTCCTTCCATGTAGTCTTAAAGGATAAGAGATCTTTCTTTCTTACAACTGCATAGTATTCCATTGTGTACATGCACCACAGCTTTTTAATCCACTTATCTACTGATGGACACTTGGGTTGTTTCCAGATCTTAGCTATTATAAATAGTGCTGCTATGAACATAGGGGTACATATATTCTTTGTGATTGGTGTTTCAGGCTTCTTAGGGTATAGTCCTAGAAGTGGGATCACTGGGTCAAATGGCAGTTCAATTTTAAACTTTTTGAGGTAACACCATAGTGTTTTCCATAGTGGCTGCACCAGTCTACATTCCCACCAGCAGTGTACTAGAGTCCCCTTTTCTCCACACCCTCGCCAACACTTGTTGTTTGATGATTTGTTGATGGCGCTCATTCTGACAGGTGTGAAGTGATACTTCATAGTTGTTTTAATTTGCATCTCTCTGATGATTAATGATGTTGAGCATTTTTTCATATGTCTCTGGGCCATTTGTATGTCCTGTTTGGAGAGATGTCTATTTAGATCCTCTGACCATTTTTTAATTGGGTTCTTTGTCTTCCTTTTGTTGAGTTGTATGAATACTCTATATATTTTGGAAATTAACCCCTTAACTGATGCATGATTGGCAATTATGGTCTCCAATATTGTGGGTTCCCTTTCCATTTTGATGGTTGTTTTTTTTTTTTTTTTGCTATGCAGACGGTTTTTAGATTGATATAGTCCCATGTGTTCATTTTTCTTTTGTTGTTCTTGCCTTAGGTGTTGTATCAGTGAAAATTCTGCTGCGTATGATGTCTGAAATTTTGTTGCCTGAATTTTCTTCTAGAATTTTTATGGATTCACGAGTTACATTTAAGTCTTATCAATTTTGAGTTATTCTCGTGTATGGTGTAATTTGGTGGTCTAGCTTCATTTTTTTTGCAAGTAGCTGTCCAATTTTCCCAGTACCATTTATTGAAGAGACTGTCTTGACTCCATTGTATGCTCTTGCCATGTTGTTAAATATTAATTGAGCATATTGTCTTGTGTCAATTTCTGGGTTCTCTGTTCTGTTCCATTGATCTATCTGCCTGTTCTTGTGCCAGTACCAGGCTGTTTTGATTACAGTGGCTTTGTAGTATAACCTGAAATCTGGTAATGTGATCCCTCCTACTTTGTCCTTCTTTTTCAAGATTGCTGTGGCTATTCGGGGTCTTTTTTGGTTCGATATAAATTTTTGGAGTGTTTTTTTCTAGTTCTGTGAAATATGTCATTGGTATTTTGATGGGGATTGCATTGAATGTATAGATTGCTTTGGGTACTATGGACATTTTAATGATGTTAATTCTTCTAATCCATGAACAAGGCACATGCTTCCACTTTTTTATATCTTCCTCTGTTTATTTTTTCAATGACCTGTAGTTTTCTGTGAAGAGGTCCTTTACTTCTTTGATTAAGTTTATTCCTAGGTATCTTAATTTTTTTTGCTGAGATGGTAAATGGGATTGATTTTTTAGTTTCTCTGTCTTTGAGGTCACCATGGGTGTATAAGAATGCTGTCGATTTCTTGACGTTAATTTTGTATCCTGCTACTTTGCCAAATTCATTTATTAAGTCTAATAGATTTTTGATGGAGTCTTTAGGGTTTTCTATGTACAATATCATGTCATCTGCAAATAATGACAGTTTCCCTTCCTCCTTTCCAATTTGGATCCTTTTTATTTTTTCTTCATGTCTAATTGCTGTGGCTAAAACTTCCAGTACAATGTTAAATAAATGTGGCAAAAGTGGGCATCCCTGTCTTGTTCCCATCATTTCTTTATTTTTTAAATATTGTTGACACAATTATGGTTTCCCATAATTCCTCCCGCTTTGTCAACATCCACCCAGTCCTACCAATCCTCTCCTGGCCCTTTCCACTCAGTCAGTGTCCATGTGCTATGCATATTTATTCCTTGGGTCCTCTCTTCACCTTCCTTACCTTCACTTCCCTACCCCCATCCCCTGACCTCTGTCAATGTGTTCCATGTACCCGTGTCTCTGGTTCTATTTTGTTCTTCAGTTTATTTTGTTCATTAAATTCTGTATATATATGATATCACAGGGTATTTCCATTTCTCTGACTGGCTTAATTTGATTAACATGATAATCTACTGTTCCATATATATTGTTGCAAAGAGTAAGGGTTGCTTCTCTTCTACAGCTGTGTAATATTCCACTATAGAAATATACCACAGTTTTGTATCCACTCTTCCACATGTGCATCTGGGCTGTGTCTAGATGTTGGGTATTGTAAACAATGCTGCTATGAACATAGGGATGCATATCTTCTTTCTGAATCTTTTTTTTTTTTTTGAGATAATTAGGATATATTCCCAGAAGTGGAATCACAGGGTCAAAAGTTGTCCCATTTTTAATGTATGTGAGAAACCTCCATACTATTTTCCACAGTGGTTACAAAAGTCTGCATACCCACCAAAAATGCACCAGGGTTCCCTTTTCCCCACATCCTCACCATCACTTGCTCTTCATTCACTTATTGATGAGTCATTCTGGCAGGTGTAGTTGCAGTTTGATTGGCACCTATCTGATGTTTTCTGATGCTGAGCATTGTTTCCTATGTCTCCTGGCATCTGTGTGTCCCCTTCGGAGAAGTGTCTATTCAGGGATTTGCAAACTTTTAAAAAGTATTCTTTTTTTCTTGCTGTTGAGTTGTATAAGGTTTGTAGGTATTTTGGAATTTAATCCCTTATCAAATGTACCATTGATAAATGGACAACAGACTTTTCTAACTCTGAGATGTCAGAAGTAAACACTGAATCAAATATCCACAGAGGTTCCCTGAGGGAAACTGTGATATGAAGAATAAAAAACTCAGGAAATCAGCCCAAACTTCCAAGTGTCCCTGCTCCTGGGATGGTCCTTGTGTTCAGGGAACGTGAACGCCCCCTGGTGTCCTGAGCGCCCCCTGGTGACCTGAGCATGCCCTGCAACCCCGCCCTCCTGTCTTCCTCAGGAGGTTTGTGTCTGGGCTCACACTGATCTCCCCTCACTGTGTCCCTCGCACAGAAATACACGGCCGTGTCCTCAGCTCTCAGGCTGTTCATTTGCAGATACAGCTTGTTCTGAGCATTGTCTCTGGAGATGGTGAATCGGCCCTTCACAGAGTCCGCATAGTATGTGGCACTGCTATCAGAATTAACATCTCCCACCCACTGCAGCCCCTTCCCTGGAGCCTGGCGGACCCACTCCATCCAGGAGCTACTGAAGGTGAATCCAGAGGCTGCACAGGAGAGTCTCAGAGAACCCCCAGGCTGCACCAAGGCTCCCCCAGGCTCCACCAGCTGCTCCTCACACTGGACACCTGCAAACACAAAGACGTCCTGGTCAGGACACTGTCACACGTCCACTGCTTCTCTCTTTCATCCATTCACACACTCAGTGTTCTTGTTCTCCACAAATTACCTCTTAAAATAGCAACAAGGAAAACCCAGCGGAGTCCCAACTCTATGGGGGGTGCTCTGTTTTCAGTCCTGATCAGGGAATGAGGTCACCTGGGGATCCTCGGTCTGGGCTCCTGTCCCAGAGCTGCAGGGTCAGGGCTGGGCTGGATTTTATGGGCAGAGGGGGCCCTATTTGCATGTCCTCCTACTATATAGGGAGCTCTGGGGTTGGAGACCTGCAGAGAGGGCAGTGCCTCAGTGCAGGTGCGAGTGTCCTGGGGGAGAATCGTGGTCATGATAACATTTCAATAATGAAATGGAGTCATAATAGGTAGGGGCATGTCCAAGAGTCCACACCTGGTAACAATGAGCTCAGATACTGGGGTGAGCACCTAAACACTGTCCCCTAATTCTCCCTGAACCTACTCCAGGGCAGAGTGGGACCTGCCTAGTGAAGGTGCAGACCCCTTGAATATAACGAGAACATGAATGAAAATCTGTATCTGGGGTTATCCAGAAGTCAGGCCTGGGGACAATCCGACATGTGTAAAGAGACCACAGGCTGCAGATCTTGTAAGAGTGGACGTCATGTTCACGGTGTGTTGGTGACCTTGACCCTGGGTGTCTCTGGCTTCCTGACTTCAAGAAGACAAAGAAGACCGAGTGTTGAGTAGATATTTCTCTATCCCTGGGACTCAGATATACTGAGAAGTCAGGGAAATTCATGGAGCTGATGGAGAGGCTGTGGGTTTCCAACACCTAGAAGTCCATGTTCAGAGGGTCTGTCTGCATAGACAGTAATGAAAACCTTAAAGAAGTTGTTATAATAGAACAATTAGTGAGATACATGTTAGTCAGAATATCTGTGACTAGCGAGAAGGCTCATATTTATGGTTAATCACTCATTTGTGAAGCAGAGGCTTTTGCCGTTTTAAATCACAAAGGAAGCCACAGTGATATGAGTTGAACTGATTACACGGGCTGGTCCATCTTACCATGTAATTACTATTATGAGACTTTATTGTAAAAAGGGACAGCTCTGTGTTCCCACAGCTTTTAGATAACAGTGTGTCATGTCCTCATGTAATACACGTGTTTACAGAGCATGGAGATAAAGCCTGGACAGTAGACGAGCCCGGAACCCACCTCCTCATGGGGGACATGGGCTCAGTGGGTCCTGAGCTCCCCAGGTCCTGAGAGCACGTTTTCCTTCAAAGCCCACAGAGGACCAGAGACTCCTCATCGCCTTCCCCTCATCCAGCCTGGGCGTCAGGTCCCTTCCTGCAGGAGCTCTATGGACCCTGCTGTTCACAGGACGTCCCCTCCTCGTTCTCTCCGTCCATGAATTAACATCATTAAAATGTCCATATTACCCAAAGCAATCTATAGATTCAATGCAATCCCCATCAAAATACCAGTGACATATTTCACAGAACTAGAACAAATATTTCAAAAGTTCATATGGAACCAAAAAAGACCCCGAATAGCCACAGCAATCTTGAAAAAGAAGGACAAAGTAGGTGGGATCACAATACCGGATATCAGCTTATACTACAAAGCTACTGTAATCAAAACAGCCTGGTACTGGCACAAGAACAGGCATATAGACCAGTGGAACAGAACAGAGAATCCGGAAATTGACCCAAGACATTATGCTCAATTAATATTTGACAAAGATGGCAAGAGCATACAATGGTGTCAAGACAGCTTCCTTAATAAATGGTGTTGGGAAAATTGGACAGCTACATGCAAAAAAATGAAACTAGATCATCAGCTTACACCATACACAGGAATAAACTCAAAATGGATAAAACACTTAAATGTGACTCATGAATCCATAAGAATCCTAGAAGAAAATGTAGGCAACAAAATTTCAGACATCATACGCAGCAAAATTTTCACTGATATATCACCTAAGGCAACAGAAACAAAGGGAAAAATAAACACATGGGACTACATCAAACTCAAAAGCTTCTGCACAGCAAAAGAAACAACCATCAAAACCGATAGGGAACCCACTCTATGGGAGAGCATAATTGCCAATGATACATCAGATAAGGGGTTATTTTCCAAAATATACAGAGTGCTCATACAACTCAACAAAAGGAAGACAAAGAACCCAATTAAAAAATGGGCAGAGGAACTAAATAGACACCTCTCCAAAAAGGACATACAAATGGCTAAGACACATATGAAGAAATGCTCAACATCATTAATAATCAGAGAGATGCAAATTAAAACAACAATGAGGTATCACCTCACACCTGTCAGAATGGCCGCCATCAACAAATCATCAAACAACAAGTGTTGGCGAGGGTGTGGAGAAAGGAGATTCTAGTACACTGCTGGTGGGAATGCAGAATGGTGCAGCCACTGTGGAAAACAATATGGTGTTACCTCAAAAAATTAAAAATTGAATTGCCATTTGACCCAGTGATCCCACTTCTAGGAATATACCCTAAGAAGCCTGAAACACCAATCAGAAAAAATACATGTACCCCTATGTTCATAGCAGCACTATTTACAATAGCTAAGATCTGGAAACAGCCCAAGTGTCCATCAGTGGATGAATGGATAAAAAAGCTGTGGTACATATACACAATGGAGTACTATGCAGCTGTCAGAAAGAAAGATCTCTTATCCTTTGAGATGACCTGGAGGGACCTCGAGAGTATTATCCTAAGCGAAACAAGCCAAGCAGAGAAAGACAAATATCACATGATCTCACTTATTTGTGGAATATAATGAACATAACAGTCTGAGGAACAGGGTAGACCCAGAGATGTGGAAGTAGGGTATAAACTGACAACCCTCAGAAGAGGTGGTGGGGGGGAGGGAAGAGATAAACCACAGAACTTATGCGCATGTATGTATAAGTGATGGACATGGACAACAAAGCTGGGGACAGGGTGGGGGGATGGGGAGGAGGGTGTCAATGGGGAAAAAGGAGAAACATCTGAAACAAAAATAAATTAATAAAAAAAAAAGAGATTAATTCACTTCACTGGACTTTACATTGTGAATTTCCCTGCGGTATGTAGCATAGAAAACTAGGCTAACCCCTGAGTACTTGTATCATGTAGACGTCAGGCAGACGAGGAAGGAACCTCAGAGGACGTGAGGACGATGCTGAGCAGAGATGACAGAGACAGGATCCCAGAGGGTATTTCACGAGGAAGAAAGTGTCCAGGAGGACGAAGGTGCAGAGAGGTCGTGAGAGGGAGACATGAGGAGATGAACTGGAGCTGACGTCCGGAAAAGTGAATGTCCCAGTGAGAGCCCTGCATGGAGCTGTGTGTGCAGGACTCACTGGGACAGTGAGAGAGCGAGGCCCTGGCGAGTGTGGGGACCTGGAGTGAGCCCAGACCCAGGGCGTGTGGACACACTGATTCTCCCTCTGGTGAAACTGCGTCCCAGTCACAGAGTGGAGAGGGTGCCCGGGGTGCTCAGTCTTTCAAGGAGACAATTGGGTCCCATGGGAACCTAGTGAGATAATGGTCCCTGAGCCTGGACACGACTCGTCTGGGAAAGAGAATGTTGTCCACACCATCGTCGACCTCAGTGAGATGAGGGAACACAGAGGCCAGGACAAGGAGGAGGGTCCCTGGGACCCTGAACCTCAGGAAGAACAGGCGGGCCCTGAGCACCACAGAGAGCTGTTCTCAGCCCCTCCTTGTGCGGTTCCTGCGAGATGTTCCCGGGTCGGTGTGTCCCGAGCGCCCCCTGCATGTCCTGGGGGGTGTGCGGAGTCCAGAGCGCCCCCTGGTGCCCTGACCCCTCCTGGTGGACCTGAGGGTCTCCTGCGGCTCAGCCCCTCCTGTCTTCATGCAGGGAGTTTGTGTCTGGATCATAGAGACGTCCTGATGAGGAAAATGTCGCATGACCAGTGTTTATCTCACTCATACACATTCACATACTCTGTGTCTCTAGTTCTCCATAAATTACCTCTTAAAATAGCAACACGGAAAACCCAGCTGAGCCCAAACTCCATGGTGAGTTCTCTGTGTTCAGTCCTGATCAAGGAAGCAGAACATCTGAATACCTGGAGGTGGGCTCCTGTCCCAGAGCTGCGGGGTCAGGGCTGTGCTGGTTTTCGTGAGCTGAGGGGCCCTATTTGCTTGTCCTCCTACTATAGAGGGAGCTCTGGACGCTGGCATAAAGGACACAGTTTCAGAGTGTGGTGTGTCCAGGGTCATATGTCTGAGTAGAATTAGCCCTGGTATCTGGGCCCCTGCTCCTCCCAACTTGACCCAAATGATTCCCTGAATGATCTCCAGACAGGGGACATGCCCAGTGAGGGTTTCAGTGCTACCTGGGTGGACGCTGGACCATGGTAAATGTGATCCTGGTACATCATAGCAAGAAAAACTAAAGTAGTAGGAAACTAGAATAAAGGGTGCCGTTTTATTTATTTTATGTTATTTTATTTTATTTTTATTATCAAAATTGCTGTTTATTAATCTATTGGCCAGTAGTCTGGCCCCCAGGAGGGTGAATAATTGCTGTCTTGGAGAGGTGTGAGGGATGATATAGCTTAGCACCTTTGGGAGAAGATGAAGTTGAAGGTGAGACGATCACATTGTCTTCATTTCCTTTGAAATACCGTAGAAGGGAGCAGGAAATGTCGGGCGATTTGTAGCAAGCTTGGAGGCAGTAAGAGCGGCAGGTGGCCGCTGGCCACATATTTGGGGTAACAGCGCTGTTTCATTCACACCTGGGGAGCTCCACCCTCCCTTCCCGACACATGGCCTGGAAGGAGTGCACTGAGGTCACCGCGCTGTGTCCCGATTACACACACATTCCATGGGAGTCCCTGTTTCTGCATAATAGGTTTCTCATCTTTCCCTTTCAACTGTATGTTGTTTTCCCTCATGTTTTTTTCATATATTACATGTGGTTCTATGCATCTCGGGGTTCTGACCAAGGGTGCAGTTTTAACTATCATCTCTTCGATGGCGACCTGTATGAACCCAGGAAGGTGATCAACCATCACACCCAGAGGGAGACTAATGTGTGGTCACTTCATGTTCAAGAGATGGACGTTCCCTCTGACACTGTTTCCCCTGCACAGTGTTCAGAGGACAAACTGAGAACAGAGTGTGACCCTAGATCTTGTGGACCAATGTTGGGGGACAGTGGGCCTCTGTGTGGGTCCCTGGGAAGCAGAAGCATGAACTACAGAGAAGCAGACAGGGCTCTTGGTTCCGAGTCCTTCAGGGAGTTTGGAGCTGAATGTGCAGCAGCTGCACGGCCTCCTGTGTGGGGTTTGTTCTCTAGACTCTGTGGGACCATGACCAAGTGGCTCACATCCTAGCTCCCTAGAATCAGGTTCCTGTCCAAGTTGACTCCCATCATGTACGGACATGGTGACAGCGTTCCCAATGGTCACATGCAGACATCCGGTTTCCAATAACAACGTTCTCAGGACCTAAAATTAATTACTCACAAGTCTCTACCTACAACTGTACCTAAACTCACCTGGTCATGACTGAGATCCTTCTACATCCCCAATGACTGAAAGGTTTGGCTCAGGAAATTCCTGGCAGACTTGTTGGGTTTCCTGGAATGCAGGGACGTTCAGGCAAGTTCCACATTTCATGGACAGACATTGCTTGTGTGCTGACAGTTTCACGAGGCTCACCAACTCTTCTGCATTTTCATTGCTCCAGAAGTGATACACTACCTTTCTGCACATCAGAATGCTCCTAATAATATCATAAGTCTTTCAAAATGCAAAACCATCAGCGTAGCCTCAGAATGAAAAGTCCAGAGAGACTCTTGTACAAACTGTTATCTGGAGAGGAAGCCCAGAGCCTCAGAGGAAACAGCCATAAACACCACCTGCACCTGCTCCTGGGGCTGCAACACAGAGTCCGTGGGTCCAGAGCGTCCCCTGGTGTCCTCAGCGCCCCCTGCAGCACCTCTGCATTGATGTTGATCTATTTGTCCCAGATCCTGAAAGACCATTTCCTTTATTTTTCATCAACAAAATCTTGAATGCAAGTATCACAGCCTGGTGTTCCACAGTGTCTGTTGGATGAGTTGAGTAATAAGCTCCACCTCCCTGCATGTAGGTGTTGAAGAGCCACAGAGGTTGGGTGGTGCAGCTGAACAAGAGAAATCTGATCCCTTTGGTGAGAATCTGAAAATGTGGGCTGACCTGTTCCAGGGCAGGGAGGAGAGAAACAGCCCCTGACATGCAGAGCCAGGGGAGTCCGTTCTCATCATGGGACCCTGGTCCCATGGTTTGAGCACATGTGCACAGGTCAGTCCTGGCTGCAGGGAGAATGCGTCCTGGGTTCAGACTAGTCCACCTTGTTGCTCACCTGGAATAAAATACAACAGGAGTACCTAAGTTTATGTGTGTTGGGTGGGTTACTCAGGTGTGCTGATCCCAGGAAAGCAGGACTCAGATCTCCTGTGGGAAATGAGCTGTGGCATTGTGGATATTCACAACTGAGGAGGGAACCAGATCACGTTACAGTGACAGTGGGTAGACCCCGTGGGAAACCTGACAAGTGGTCACATAAGAAAATAGAGGGTAAGAGAAATGCCTCTGAGAGTCACCAGTAATGAGCACACCCAGGTGAACCCACCCTCAGGACCAGAGGAAGAGTAACGTGTGGGAACTTCATGTTCAGGAGACAGGAAGTTCCATCTGACACTGTTTCCCCTACACAGTGTTCAGAGGACACACGGAGAACAGAGTGTGAACCTACAACCAGTGGACCATTGTTGGGGACAGTGGGTGTCTTTGTGGGTCCCTGGGAAGCAGAAGCATGAACTACAGAGAAGCAGACAGGGCTCCCGGGTCCGAGTCCTTCAGGGAGTTTGGAGCTGGATGTGCAGCCACTGCACGGCCTCCTCTGTGGGGTTTGTTCTCTAGACTCTGCTGGACCAGGTTCAGTCACTGGGGATGGAGAAGAACCTCAGTCATGACCAGGTGAGTTTAGGTAAAGTTCAAGGTAGAGATTTGTGAGTAATTAATTCAGGTCACGAAAATGTTGTTATTAGAAACCTGCTGTCTGCTTGTGCGTCTTTTTTTTTTTTTTTAAGATGTATAAATTTATTAAAACTTTGAAGACATTTAACAATTTATTGAAGTCAGAAATATAAATTCTAAATATTAACTCTAGAAACCTGAGCAGCTCCAGAAATTCAATTTCAAAGGCTTTAGAAAGCATTCTTTGTAAAAGGTGTTAATATTACGTTCTTTGTTAGACTGGTACTTGGAGCACTTTTGATATCATTTTACCATTTCCCCGACCCATTGTCTTGATAAATTAGCAATAACACATGAAATTGTGGATAGATGAGAGTCTCATATTCATATTTACCTAAATGTAGCAAATAGCACCAGGTTTCCCATCTAATGAAATGCAGTGTCTTTGACAATTCTTTGAAGCAATAAACCTTTAGATTCCCATTTGTCCCCAGGCAGAGAAGAGCCACTCAAGGGCCTTTGTCCTAACACCTTTGAATATCTGTCCGGAGTTAACACACTGGCTGAATCATCACCACAGGCCTCCTTATAGGGATGCAGGTAAACATGTCTCAGAAGGTGCTTTGCTCTATTCTATTCTTTCACGTCTCAAATTCACTTGGTTGGTCGAAGTCAGGCAGGTAGAAATGGGTTAAAAAGTTTGCAACTCACAATAATTTTGTCCACAACTAGGTTAAGATTGTTGCCATCAAGCGTGACAGAAGAACCTGAACCAGCATTCTGTTCCAAGATATCCCTGCTGGTGTGAAGGCATCACAAAAGCCATCCCAGCTGTCCTCCACCTGCAGCCAGTCGGGTGCGGCCCGTGAGCCAATCGCACAGCAAGGTCACCAGGCTCTGGCAGTCCCGGTCAACGTTGTCATCCCATTCCTTCAGTTCCCACGTGTGGCCTGACGGCGGTCGCTCCAGCAGGATCCCCGTGAAAGTCACGAGCGCCACCATGAGTCCCCAGGTGGGGACTCCGCAGTCTGGAAGTATCTCCTGCGCCGCGCGCGCCACCAGCTCGACGCGGTTCCCCCGAAATCCGCGGTAGCGGGACCAGAGGTACAGGTACCGCTGCCGTACCTGGGTGGCCACGGAGCGCAGCAGGGCGGCCTCGCGGGTGGACAGCGGCTGTGCGATGGCGCCGGGCCTCCGGGCGCAGTACTCCAGGTAGTCGGTCAGCAGCCGCGCGGTGCGCAATCTCAGCGCGTCCCCCATGGCCCGGTGTCTGCATGTGCGTCTTATAAACACTGTCACCAAATCTGTACCCGATGGGAAGCAATTGGGACAGAGACCTGACTCAGAGCATCATTGGGGAAATGCTACCTGGGTGCATGAATGGGGGATTGACCGAGACTGAGGACACACGTCCAGGGTGCTTGTTCCATCAGGTTCTGACTCTCCTTGTTGTTCAGCCAGTTCACGTTTTCTTCCCTCTGAAATGGGCACACATATGTACCTGAGTCACGAAGAGAGTTTGTTGAGAGTGTGCAGGAGCACAAGTCATGTGTGTGTTGGTACCTTACGTCTTTCCAAATTTCACTTTCTAGTTCTATCAGTGTTACTGTGTAGTTGTTAGGGATTTCTATGTATAAGGTTGTGGCATATGTATAGAGATAAGGAGAAACATTTTAGTGTGTTTCTTTCTGGTTTCGGTATTTTAAAATATTTATTCTTGCCTAATTATTCTGACAAAAATGTCCCGTTCAGTTGACTAGAGCAGTCACGGGGTGCACGTGGGGGGTCCTGATGTTAGAAGAGCAGCTTTGACATTGTCTCTGTGCAGCATGATGTCCCTTGTTGGCTCCTCAAATGGGCCTTTGCTAGCTTGATGCCCATCTCTTCTATACATGATTGTTTAAGAATTGTAATCATGAAGCCGTTTTCAATGTTTAAATGACTCTTGCTGCATCTGTTTATATGATGGTATCATTTATCCTTCATTCTGTGACTGAGTGCAGCACAGTGATTGCTTACAAACATTGGCTCGTCCTTGCATCTAGGACTGCATCCCACTGGATCAGGGTAAGTGATCCTTTCAATGTGCTGTTAGTTTCCTAGGACATGGTGAGGGTTTTTGCACCTGTGCTCGTCAGGGATATTGATTTGTCATTTTTTATGTTCTTATAAACACGCCCGGCGCCCCACGGCCTCGCTGGCAACACTCGGAGGTGAGGAGCATGAGGCCCCGAGTCCTGCCCCAGCGTGGGCTCCACCGCGCACGCGCCAGCCGCTGGCGGGAACCTCAGAGCTGAAAGAAGTCGCTCTGAGGAGAACGTCCCGCCTACCGCAGGCCCTTTCGCAAAGGCAGATGGGATAGTAGTTTCCCTGGAGCCGAACAGCAAGGTTCCAGGCTGTTCTGAAACTACATATCCCAGGAGGCACTGCGCAGGGTAGACCATGAGCCTCAGCGGTTGCGCTCCAGGGCGCGTTCTTTGCCTCCAACCCATGAGCCTTTGTGGGGACGGAAGGTAGAGCGATGTGAGGATTCAGCTGGCCAATGGGGAGCGCGGAAGGGGCGAGGTGGGCAGGCCGCGTGGTTTCCTTGGATACCGTGGACACAACTCTGTGGGAGAGGGTGGGGCTTTAGCGTGAGACCCTGGAAGTCCTGACTGACAGGAACTTAGGAGCTCAGGTAAGTGTCAGAGCCGAGGGCGGAGGGAGACCCTGTGGGTGTCAAGGTGAGGACGACGTGCAGACTCGGGGCCCTCAGGGTGGTGAGGTCCGAACTTCACGGCCAGGACGGGGTGCCCTGGGATGGGGCCCTGCACGGGGATGAAAGCCAGACGGGGACCCTGTGCGGGACTCGCTCTGCCTGGACGTGAGGACGAGAGCAGGTCCCGCCCCGTCCCGGCCCCGCGTGACCGAGGCCGCGCATCGGACGCGGTGTCTCAGTGTGGGCTCCGCACCTGCGGTCGGTGACACCCTCCGTGACGACCCCGAAGGGCTGTGAGGGTCCAGTGAGACCGTGGACGGAACCGGGCACAGGCCCCAGAACCACAGGGCAAATGCTGTGTTTCTATATCAGGGGTGACCCTGAACCCCAGTCACCCAGACAAACCCGAGGGACCAGGACGTGTAAAGATAATTCCTTCATAGATTTTCTCATAGGAAAGGAGACTTGAAACCTGAGTTCAAACCTCACCCACGGACTCCGTCGCCCCAGGGGGTGGTCACTGTGGTCAGAGGTGCTGGGCTCTCCCTCAGAACACACAGCGTCCTCAGTGTATAGGTAGCACATTCTCCCATCAGAGTCCTTATTCAGACATGGATTCTCTGTGGAGGCCTGTCATTTAATTTCCTAAATCTAATCTCTGGTGGGAGCAATGTATTTAACTTAGTAAAGGCTACTTCACCTCTTTTTTCTGTGCTGGGCCTGTTTTGGTGAATCACACAGACCCCAGGACGTGCTGAGCCTCACAGTCCAGGGGCATCGGCTGCAGCAGCCACAGGGACAGAGAGGTTCTGCACCAGGAGTGAGGGCTGCTGGGAAACTGCCCAGAACTGGACGGGAATTGGACCTGTGTGAGGGGAGGAAGCTGGACGTGTTCTGAGTCACAGGACAGAGATGTGTGTGATTTTCAAGGACAGAGTGTTACTGGACATGTGGGTTTAAACCTCTTCCCGTGACGACCCAGGAGGACGTGCAGGGCATGACAGACACAGCTTCTGTCATCGTAGGAAACACCTGAGTGATTATGACCAGGAGTTTGTCAGAATAGAAACGTTAAAGGTTCTGCAGGCAGGGATCAAGGGAAATAAGGAACGTGTCATTGCAAAGGGGGGGGGGGGGAGCAGGGGATTCCTGTTACCCACATGCACCTGCTCACAGTGTCTCTGTCTGTGAGGTAACAACTTCCCAGGTCCAGGGGTTAGCACTTGGACATCTGTGGGTTATTACTCACATGGTCACACCATGCTTCACCCAAGCTGCTCCATTTATTAAATCTGTCAACACTTAGAGGGAAGAATGGACACCCCTCCCTGCAGGAGCCATGGTGCTGGTGTGTCTGTGTGAGGGGCCCTCATGCCATTGACCAGGACCCTGTCTCAGTTCATAGTCATCATCTTCATCACCATCATCATCATCATCACCATTTGTTCACATAAATTTTTTCTTGTTTTCTGTAGAAATGGTTGTTGTTCACACATAATGACCCCTTTTCTCGTGTTTGGGTAATTTTTTACGGTTGTTAAGTGTAATTGGTAATCAGACTCTATTTTATGTTTTGTTTGAGTGGTGACAATGATGGGTTATCCCTGCCTCTTCTCCATCTCACCACACTGCGACCTAATGAGGAAGGTGATCCTGTCTTTAGACGTCATTGGGAGATTGAAACCACAGAAGCCCCAGGAAGGAGAATTCCTCCCACTTATTCTGCCTGGTGTCAACTGCTCTCGGTGCTGGGAGCATGATGCCAAGTCAATGACTGTCACCACAGGGGCTTTTATTTCAAGCTTTGGGGTCACACACCTCTGGTGCCCACGGTCCACTGGACAGGTGTCCTGTTGCTGGCTGGTTGGGACCCTCAGTGTGAGGAGCTGAGCTGCACTGTTGAGTCAGCAGAGCCTCTGGTTAGACTGAGGAGACGTGGGTCAGAAGACTTGATGATAAATTGTGTTTTGGACACAAGAGTGTCTGAAAGAGAATCTCGATCATTTGTCCGTGTGAGAAAGATGTCTTGCTTTAAAACAGACTTTTCTAATTCAGAGACGTAAGAGGTAAGAACAGACTCAGGAACCCAGAGAGGTTCCCTGAGGGAAACTGTGAAATGAAGAGGAAACCAGCCCAAACCTCCAACTGCACCTGCTTCTGGGATGGTCCTTGTGTTCAGGACCCTGCGCGCCCCCTGGTGGTCGTAGCCTCTCCTGTTTGTTTCTGGGCTCACACTGACTTCCCCTCACTGTGTCTCTTGCACAGTAATACACGGCCGTGTCCTCTGATTTCAGGTTGGTCATTTGCAGATACAGCGTGTTCTTGGAGTTGTCTCTGGAGATGGTGAATCGGCCCTTCACAGAGTCCGCATAGTACCACTACTAATGTATGAGACCCACTGCAGCCCCTTCCCTGGAGCCTGGCGGACCCAGTGCATGCCGTAGCTACTGAAGGTGAATCCAGAGGCTGCACAGGAGAGTCTCAGAGACCCCCCAGGCTGCACCACGCCTCCCCCAGACTCCACCAGCTGCACCTCATACTGGACACCTGCAAACACAAAGACGTCCTGGTCAGGACACTGTCACACGTCCACTGTTTCTCTCTCTCATCCACTCTCACACTCAGTGTCTCTATTTCTCCACAAATTACCTCTTAAAATAGCAGCAAGGAAAACCCAGCTGAGCCCAAACTCCATGGTGAGTGCTCTGTGTTCAGTCCTGATCAGGGAATGAGGTCACCTGGGGATCCCAGGTCAGGTTTCCTGTCCCAGAGCTGCAGGGTCAGGGCTGGGCTGGATTTTATGGGCAGAGGGGGCCCTATTTGCATGTCCTCCTACTATATAGAGAGCTCTGGGGTTGGAGACCTGCAGAGAGGGCAGTGCCTCAGTGCAGGTGCGAGTGTCCTGGGGGAGAATCGTGGTCATAGCAACATTTCACGAACCATACATGAAACATAAGGAGCTTGGGGCATGTCCTGTGTCCACATGTAGTAACAGTGAGCCCAGCATCTGGCCTGTGCTCTGCCCCACTTGGCCCCTCAACTTCCCTGGACCAACTCCAGGGTATAAGGTGCAGACCCCTTGTATGTAATGAGAGCATCAATGAACATCTGTGTTCTGATGTTACCCACATGTCATGGTGGAGACAAGCAGACACATGGAAACAGACCACAGGCTAAAGAACGTGTAAAATTGGACGTCGTGTACACAGTGTCTTTGTGGCCTTGGCCCTCAGTGTCTCTGTTGTCCTGAACTTCAAGGAGACAAAGTAGACAGAGTGCTGAGAAGATGTTTCTCTATCCCAGGGACTCAGAGACCCTGAGAAGTTAGGGAGATTCATGGAGCTGATGGAGAACTGGGGGTTTCCAACACCCAGAAGTCCATGTTCAGAGGGTCTGTCTGCATAGACAGTAATGCAAACCTTAAAGGAGGTGATATAGTGGAACAATCAGTGAAGTAATTGTGGATGATGATACATATGATCAGTGAGGGGGGCTGTTGTCTGACTCATGCTGGGAACCTTGGTATATTATGTGCAAAGTGACGTCCTATTTGAGTCATTTAGTGAGCTGAGATCCAAATATTTTCCAGGGAAATCTAGACAGGTCCTCCTATGAGAAGTGTTTACATCAGAGTGAGACAGAGGGAGATTAGGCTCCAGGAGGACAAGAACACACTGTGACCTCTAGGGTCAGGGGAACTATTCCTGGCTGTGGACATGGAGGAAGAGGCCATGGGATCAGGAATCGAGTTCTAGACGATGCAAAACGCCAGGAAACAGACTCCCCTGTCTGAGATTGTTCAGGCATCTGTAATAATATGCCTGGGCTGGGAAGAAGATGATAAAAAACACACATTGTGTCCCACAGATCTGGAGGTTGGGAGTCCTCGGTCAAGGTGCCAGCAAGGTTCCTTCTGGAGAGGGACGTCCTCCTGGTTCTGGTCTGACAGCCTCTTGCTGGGTCTGCAGGTGGTGGAGGGACCAGCAGGACCTCTGGGGCTCCATCAGGAAGGCACTGGTCACTGTCTGGAGGGCCCCTCATGACCTAAGCATCTCCCCCAGACCCCACCCCTCAATGTCATTGTCTTTGGCAAGGAGGATCTCAACATGTGAACTTGGGGAGCACAGGTGTTCAGACCACAGCACTGTCCAGGATTCTCTGCAGGAGGGTGGTTCCGTCTCCCCCTGACCTCAGTCCAGTGAGGTGGATTCATGCTCTGAGCTCCAGACTGTGAGGGAATGACCATGTGCAGACTGAAGCCCAGGTCTGTGGTGATGTGACTCGGTTGTCCTAGGAACGCACAGGCTGGACGTGGTCTCCCATTATCAAGGGTGTCCCCACACTGCTCCTGCTGCCTGATGACCTCAGTGCTGGCCCAGGGACAGGGACACCGCAGGGCTGGGGATGCGAGGAGGAGTCTCCTTGGTGTGTCCCTGTGAAGGGAGGCCTGTGAGACGCTGTGCTGACCGAGCCTGTGCTTGAACCTGGCTCCCCTGCCAACCCACGGCTTCCCCACCCGGTGAGCTGACTGTGCTGCCGGAATGTCCTGGGTGTGGTGCTTGGCCAGAGACAGGGACACGGAAATTCATCCTTGACTGTCTCACTCGTCCTGTTCCCCAAGCCCAGTGCCATGTTTCAGAAAGAGGGGAACGTCCTAGAACCTGAGAGGGAGACACTCCCGTCCAGACCCCCAAGTCAGACACCCACCAGGTGTTCCCACGTGATGGCTCAATGAACATCCCTCATTCAGAGAACAGGAGGCTCCAATGTGCCCTGGAAAACAACGATGAAGAACAAGGTCCTTTCAGGAACACCTTCCCTGCCAATTCCTTGCAGTGCATTTGACCCCTGTGACCTTTCCCTGAATCACTGACTTGCCTGTGACAGCATCGCTCCTGGTCTCAGGGCCTGACTGTGTGAGGAGTCAGCAGCTCCTGGCCCTGCATCTCCTCCCACAGCACAGCCGCCCTGTCCCTCAGGGATGGGACCCTCCCAGGACGGGGTCCTCACACTGTGTCTCGCACAGTCATGCACGGCCGTGTCCTCAGACTTCAGGCCATTGGTCTGCAGATAGGCTGTGCTGACCGAGGTGTCCATGGAGAAGACAGATCGTTCTGAGCAGCCTGGGCACACGTGGGCTTCCCAGTGTTTGTGCTAAACCAGTTCACACACTGCAGGCCCTGTCCTGGGGCCTGTCGCACCCGGTGCATGTAGTCGCTGGTGAAGGTGGACCCAGGATCCTTGCAGGAGACCCTCCCTGAGGCCCAGGCTTCCTCCCTCAGCCCCAGACTGCACCAGCTCTCCCTGGGAGTGGACACCTGTGGAGAGGAGACAGGAGTGGGTGGAAATTCCCCTGACTGTCCCTGGTCCCCTCCTCAGCCCAGGCACTGGGGAGCCCTTACCTGTAGCCACTGCCACCAGGAGGAGGGTTCTCCAGCTCCAATCCATGGTGAGGGCTGAGCTGTGGGCACTTCTGTAGGGAGGGTGTGGCTGTGGGTGATGCTCTCAGGGCACAGACTTATCCATATTCATCCTGGTCTACCTCATCTCATTTACATATTCATGAGGCGCAGTATTTCATAGCTGAGGACTGGACCCCACCTGAGAGAAGTTGAAGGGACAGGAAAGTTGCTCAGTTGGAGTCTGAGGGTCCACATCCCAATCCTGGTAGGAGGATATGTGTCCCCTGCCAAGTCCCGATCTCTGTGCTCACTGAGCCCCTCCCTCTGAGGAAAAAGCCCCCACAAGACTTGTTCCTCAGTGTGAACCCAACTTTGAGAGACACGGGGATTTCCTGGACCAGCTCTGGGCTTTGGTACCTGAATGTTTATTCCTGGATCAGTGTGTCTCCAAAGTGCTGCACCCACTGAGGTAATAAAGCCATCCCTGTCCCAGCTCCTCACAATCCAGAAGCCCTAGAAATACCCACTTTGTGTGTGGTTCTTATGTTTATGGAGGTTGGTAATGCTCTGATTGAACAGGATATTAGTACTCAGTTCAGCATTCCTGTCCAACTTTCTGTTTAGGAAGACCCGGCCCTCAGAGGAAATCCCTGTGCAGCTCGTGCCTCACCTGCTCCTGGGGCAGCAGCCCTGTGCTCGAGGGTCCTGAGCGCCCCCTGCTGCCTAGTCATTTCCCCTGCAGGTGAAGGTCCTTCAGGGCTCACAGAGCATTGACCTGTCAGCGTCTCTAGTTCAGTAGTAAAGGCTGTGCCCCAACTTCACAGTGTTCCCGCTGGGACACCGTATACTTTTCATATCTATGTACATGGTGAACTGGCCTTACTGAGCCCCGTGAGTGTGCAAGGAGACCCCAACACAGAGCTTTATTAAGCTACCACTGAGCCTTTCCCTGAAGCAGCCAGATGGACTAACACAGCTGAACCTCCCTGAGTCCAGAAGCTCTCAGGGACGCTGGGGCCTCTTATGTCCTTAGGTCCTGTGGTTGAAGGTCACATCTGAGTATCCTAAATACCACTGCCCGTCTACCATTCAGTAAATCACACACACACACACACACACACACACACACACACACAGTGATGACTTTGTTGCTATGAATCCAGAGTTGCCCTTCTTCCCTGAACCCAGCTCATGGGCAGTGACCACAGATGGATTCTAGGCCTGGAGTGACTTCCTGTGGAAGCTGATCAAATGCACCCACGATGCACAAGCAGGCTTTGCAGAGCACATGTCTTGTGTTCCTCTGTTCTTGCAGGTCCTGTGAACACAGATGCTGATTAGAACGGATCAGACCTGCTCCAGGGAGGGTCAGAGGAGGAGCTGGTTCCCCATTGACTGCAGGTCCCAGTAGCTGAGAGTCCCCTGGAGACCCCACACCTGTATTAGGGGACCCCTGGGAGTGGTGAGGCTGAGGAGACAGCACTGTAGTCAGCTGTCAGGTGAGGCTGCTCTCCCAGGTCACCTGGTGGGCGGGGCAGCAATGGGCAGGGGAGTGATGCCATCTCCGTGAGGGACACCCTGGCTCCCTCAGGACACCTGGTTTCAGGACAGGCTTGGTGTTCATCCATTCTTGTTGCTGCATCCTGGTAGTTATCTTCCCTCCTGACCACCTGCCCCATGGCTCTGTTCCCCACATCCCACGTGGAGACAGATCCTCTATTCAGTGACACCCCAGCTATGCCCGTCAGTCCCTGCAGAAACCACCATCTACACTTGCTTGTGCATGTCTGGTTCAGCCTTCACGGCTATTCCTGCACTGAGTGGGTCCTCATGACTGAGATTTCAGGTACCTACTCCTGGAATGGTCCTTGTGTTCAGGGACACTGATCGCCCCCTGGTGGTCACAGCCTCTCCTGCAGGGAGTTTTGTGTCTGGGCTCACTGACTTCCCCTCACTGTGTCTCCTGCACAGTAATACATGGCCGTGTCCTCAGCTCTCAGGCTGTTCATTTGCAGATACAGTATGTTCTTGGAGTTGTCTCTGGAAATGGTGAATCTCCCCTTGACAGAGTCAGCGTAGTATGTTTTACTTCCATCATCATAGATTTGACTTATCCACTCCAGCCCCTTCCCTGGAGCCTGGCGGACCCAGTGCATGCTGTAGCCACTGAAGGTGAATCCAGAGGCTGCACAGGAGAGTCTCAGAGACCCCCCAGGCTGCACCATGCCTCCCCCAGACTCCACCAGCTGCACCTCACACTGGACACCTGCAAACACAAAGAAGCCAGGTCAGGACACTGTCACACGTCCACTGTTTCTCTCATCCACTCTCACACTCAGTGTATCTTGTTCTCCACAAATTACCTCTTAAAATAGCAACAAGGAAAACCCAGCTGAGCCCAAACTCCATGGTGAGTGCTCTGTGTTCAGTCCTGATCAGGGAATGGGGACACCTTGAGATCCTGGGTCTGGGCTCCTGTCCCAGAGCTGCAGGGTTGGGGCTGGGCTGGATTTTATGGGCAGAGGGGGCCCTATTTGCATTTCCTCCTACGATATAGGGAGCTCTGGGGTTGGAGACCTGCAGAGAGGGCAGTGCCTCAGTGCAGGTGCGAGTGTCCTGGGGGAGAATCGTGGTCATGGTAACATTTCAATGACAAATGAGAATCATAAGGACGTTGGGGCATGTCCTGTGTCCATATATGGTAACAGTGAGCCCAGCATCTGGCCTGTGCTCCTCCTCACTGGGCCGCTCAACTCCCCTGAACCAACTCCAGGGCAGAGCAGGACCTGCCCAGTGTGGGTGCAGACACCTTCAATATAACGAGAGCATGAATGAACGTCTGTATTGTGATGCTACCCACATGTCAGGGCTGGAGACAAGCAGACACATGGAAAGAGACCACAGGCTGCAGATCTTGTAAGAGTGTACATCATGGACATTGTGTATGATGCCCTTGGCCCTGAGTGTCTCTGGCTTCCTGACCTTCAAGGAGAGAAAGAACACTGAGTGTTGAGAAGACTCTTTTGTGTCCCTGGGATTCAGAGACCCTGAGAATTTAAGCAGTGACTACGGAGCTCATGGAGAGGCTGTGGGATTCCAGCACACAGAAGTCCATCTGCAGAGGGTCTGTCTGCATAGACAATACTGAAAACCTGAAAGAAGGCGATATCATAGAACAATTAGGGAGATAAATTCAAGTCGGAATACCTGTGATCAGCGAGAAGGCTCCTATTTAAGGTTAATCACTCATTTATGAAACAGATATTTGCAGTTTAAATTCACAGTCAAGGCCATGGTGATATGAGTTGAACTGATCACATGGCCTGATCCTTGTCAAATGTGTTATTACAGGTGTGAGAGTTTATTGTACAAAGAAACAGCTCTGTGTTTCCACAGCGTTTTGATAACAGTGTGTCATGTCCTCATGTAATACACGTGTTTACAGAGCATGGAGATAAAGCCTGGACAGTAGACGAGCCCGGAACCCACCTCCTCCTGGGGGACGTGAGCTCAGTGGGTCCTGAGCTCCCCAGGTCCTGAGAGCACGTTTTCCTTCAAAGCCCACAGAGGACCAGAGATCCTCATCGCCTTCCCCTCATCCAGCCTGGGTGTCGGGTCCCTTCCTGCAGGAGCTCTATGGACCCTGCTGTTCACAGGATGTCCCCTCCTCGTTTCTTCCATCCACGGACCCTGCCCTCCGCTCCTTGGCTGTGAACCCCCTGGGGTCTCTGCTGCAACACAGCGGAGCCTGTGTCCCTCTCCTGTGGCGATGCCCCCACTGCAAGAGCCTTGAACAAACCTTCCTTTAAAATTAGCAACTGTCGACTTCCGGTCAAGTTAGCGGCGTAGGTGGACACGGATCACGTCCTCCCACAACCACATCAAAGTTACAACTAAATCACAGAATAACCATCACTCAAAGACCACCTGAAGTCAAGCTGAATGGAAGCCCTGCAACTAGGAAATTAAAGACGAAGCCGAATGGAGATGGCATACCGCCCTCCGGGTCCCTCCATGTCGCCTCAAAGGAAATGGGATCCTGCAGCTGGGGGCGCGGAAGCTGAGCGACCCCCCCACCACGGAGGAAGCCGGCAGCACACCCGAGAACTGAGCAAACTGAATTACGGTATTGACCCAGAGCCATGGAGGTGGAGTACGGGATGACGGGCCTCAGAGCAGGGGGGGAGGCGGGGGGAGAGATGGATCACAGAGCCTATGTGCATGGGTGCATAACCAGCGGACATGGACAACAGGGATGGGACGCTGAGAAGGGGAGGGGGAGGAGGGCGTCAATGGGGGAAAAAAGGAGAAACATCTGTAACTAAAACAAATAAATAATAATAAACAAAACAAAACAAAGAAAATTCAAGTAAAAATAAAAAGGAAATAACATTTAAAAAAAATTAGCAACTGTCAGAGAACCTACCACCAGGATGGAAGTGGGATATTTAAGGTTCTCCAGGCAGGTTGCACAGAAACCCACTCAGGACACATCCTGGGACAGGATTGTGGAGACGACAGTGGTCCCTGGTGGTTGTTCTGAGACACACAGGCTGATGACGCTGGGTCTGAACCAGCTTCTTGAGACAAGGCAGGGGTGTCTGCCACAGGGAAGTACTTCCTGGCATTTTGAAACGGGGGCAGCCCAGTCCTGCTTCTTTCTTGTACACAGCTGAGTCTCTGCAAGGACACCTGGACCTCAGGACTCCCACCTTGGGGAGAACCAGAGGAACATAACCCACCTCAGTGCCAGGGGCATAGGCCTCTGGGGCCAGGGCCTCAGCTTGCACGTGTGAGGTGCTGTGACCTGCCTGGTTGCACACTCACACACCCAGGAGTGTCCACCGTGTGGCACACCAGAGCCTCTTTAACTCAGTGTGGATGTTTCCTGACATTTGTGGGGCCCTTCGTGACTGTGGGTAGTAGAGCTGCAGAGGGGCAGTGAGCTCAGGACAGACTCACCAAGCACAGAGGGCAGTTCCCTGCCCAGGAACTGGTCCCTTCACTGCAGCCCTGAGACCCTGTGTCTCTGAACTCTAGGACTTTGCCCGAGACCACAGGAGTAAGTCTCAGTGGAGAGGACAGCACAGCTCCGTCCTCCTTGCTCTGGGACACGAGGACGGGGCCCCACCCCTTTGTGCTTCTGTCTGAAAAGATGTAGAGGGGGGATGGCAGTGACCACTGTGTGTGAAACTCCATGAAAGTAAGCCGGCGCTGTCAGATGTGACCATCACTGTTATTGTATCATTCCCCACCTGGGGGCAGAGGGGGCTCTGAGGCCTCCCCTCTGACTGCACAAGGAACACCTGCTCTGCTCCAGGCCTCACCTGTAACACCCGTGTGAGGGGACAGGTCACCACCATCATGCCAGTGTCCTCACCTCTACGCTGATTTAGATCTATTGGTATTCGATCCTCAAATGTCATTTCCTTTATTTTTCATCAACAAAGACTTCAATGCAAGTATCACAGCCTGGTGTCCACAGTGTCTGTGGGATGAATTGAGTAATAAGCTCCACCTCCCTGCATGTAGGTGTTGAAGAGCCACAGAGGTTGGGTGGTGCAGCTGAACAAGAGTAATCTGAGCCCTTTGCTGAGAACCTGGAGATGTGGGCTGACCGTTTGAAAGACAGCCGAGGAGAGAGACAGCACCTGATGTCCAGAGCCAGGGGAGTTTTTTCTCATTAGGGGTCCATGATTCCGTGATGTGTACATATGTGCACAGATCAGTCCTGGCCGGAGGGAAATGTAAGCCTGGCTGGAGACTCTTCCATTTTGTTGTTCTCGTAGAAGAAAATACAACAGGTGTACCTATGTTTATGTGAGTTTGGGGAGGTCACTCAGGTGTGCTCATCCCCAGGTAAGCAGGACTCAGGTCTACTGGGGAGAATGAGCCATGACATTGTGGAAATTCACAACTGAGGAGGGCATCAGATCTCATCATAGTTAAAGTGGGTAGACCCTGTGGGAAATCACATGTGGTCACATTGGAGAAGAGAGGTAAAGATATAAATGAGAGCCTTTGACCATCACTAGTAATGAACACACAAGGTGAACCAATCCTCAGGCCCAGAGGAAAAATTTAAAGTTCAGGAGGTTCATGGTTAGGAGAAGGGGAGTTCCCTCTGACACTGTTTCCCCTGCACAGTGTTCAGAGTACAAACTGAGAACAGAGTGTGAACCAAGAGCCAGTGAACCAATGTTGGGGGACACTGGGTGTCTGTGTGGATCCCTAGGAAGGAGACGCATGAAATACTGAGAAGCAGACTGTGTCCCATGTTCAAATTTTCAAGGAGTTTGGAGCCCTGTGGGGGCATCTCTTCCCTTGATCTCACTCTGTATGTTAGTCAGAAATAGTGGATCCCTGGGTTCAAGAGACATTGGAATGTGGTCAAAGGTTGGCCTCACCTTTCTGAGCATAAGAAGAAATGATGGACTAGACAGGTAGGTTAGACTTTCAACTTCCCATACATCCTTCAGAGTGATTTAAAAGGGATTAGCATTTGTTCAGAGACTTTCTGTATCCCAATTCTCCAATATACCCATTATTTCCAATTTTATATCATAATTTCACATAAATATTTTCTATCTTAGTGCAAAAAATAAAAATAATGGACACCTATGCTCAATATCTTATATTTTAATTATATTTAAATATATTTTTATTGATTTTATATTTTAGAGAGTTGAACGGAGAGGGTAACTTCATCGCTGACAACAATCCCTGACTCCAGTCTCCCTCCTTCTGCCCCTGGGCATGGTCAGTTAGTCAGAGGTGCGGGATCTACCACAGAATATGTAACGTCCTTACTGTATATTGAACACATTCTCCCATCAGACAAATACTTTGGAAATGTTATCTCTCTGTGGAGCTTGTCTTTTCATTCCCTTAATGGAATCTGTGGTGGGATAAAAGCATTTAATATAGCAAAATGTAATTGATGCCTATTTTCTGTACTGGGCCTGTTTTGGTGAATCACACAGACCCCCAGGACGTGCTGAGCCTCACGGTCCAGGGGCATCGGCTGCAGCAGCCACAGGGACAGAGAGGTTCTGGCACCAGGAGTGAGGGCTGCTGGGAAACTGCCCAGAACTAAGAGTTTCCTCATTTCAAATGCACATTCCTGACTTCTCCGACTTAAGTGCTACTCTTAGCTAATGACATTTGCTATTTGTTAATGTTTCCATAAAAGTATTTCCAAGGTGGATTCACCTCTCAGTCCTTCAGGTCTATTCTGTCATGTTGTGCTCACAGGTATAGACTGTATAACTTGGCTGTGGTCACTACAAACATTGGGAGTGAACAGCCCCCCAGCCTGTAAGAGGACTGTCCTCAGCTCCAGCCACTCATGCTCTTGTCCATCACAGTGATCTGAAGCTGGTGGGGCCACCTTGATGACTGTGACACAAGGTATCAGACTGGTTTCAGGTTCCCTGGGGTCAGCAGCCTACTGGACCAACACATGAACTGGGTTGACCAGAAGCAGGATGCAGAAGACCTGCAATCATAACTGATGACCCATCAGCCCTGATGAGAGGATTTAAAGACAGGCCACAACCTCGGGGAATATACTGTGAAATCCTATGTTTGGTAAAGGACTAGTGTCATGAACACACAGCACATTTGCAAGGAGAGAAGAAAACAAACTAAACCCCAGCCAGTCCTCGGAGCAGACACCTGCTCAAATGGTGCAGCCGCTTGCACACCAGCAGGTGTTTCCCCAGGTGTGGAGCAGGACTCGCACAGGACCCGCCACACAGCTTCCGTGTGCGTGCAGCAGACACATCGGTCTGAAGGGAGAGTCGGCTCCCCTGCCCATTGCGGCCCCACTCAGTGTGCTCATGGCATGGGGGCCTCTGAGTGTCCCAGTGGATGAGAAGATCAGTGTGTTATATGTGCACCATGGAGACTGACTACTCAGCCTCAAATCACAGGGAAACCCTGCACAACCCCAGCCTGGAGGACACTAGAGGACACTGTGCTCTGTGAAATAAAGCCGCCAGGGAAAGACAGACAGTTTCTGATTCCACCTACACTGGGGACTGAATTAGGTTTCCTTCCAGCAGAGTGTAGAGGAGCCCAGGCCTGGGTGTGGTGAAGGCTCTGGCAGGAGACAGGATAGTGGAGGGTCGGCGGCCCTGGAGTCCTGCGCTGATGGAGAACAAAGACGGAGGCAGCTGGAGGAGACACTGTGTCAGGACACAGTCAGCCCTGGTCCTGGGCCCTGTGCATCCACAGGAGCCTGGGTGTGTCTGCTCAGTGTGTGGAGCCGTCCACCCTCAGGGCCTGTGGACAATGAGGGAACATTCAGTCCCCACAGAGGGGAGCTTTCCCTGGGAATGGGGAGGAGGAGACAGAGCCCAGCAAAGTCCTGTGGTCCTAGGGGGCTGTGTGCACATCCAGGACATGCCCCTGTGTGACCTCTGAGACTGGATCCTCCACTCTGAGTCATCACTGAGTTCCTCCTGTGCTGAGGTGTGTATCAGCTGATGGTTATTTGTCATTACTGAGTAGTCCATTGACACATGTTCCCTAGTTTGCTTATTTGTAAATTAGAAGGACTTTTGGGTTGTTTGCAGCTTCTAAGTCAAATAAAGTTGCTATAAATATTTTCACTTATATAGAAATACATTTTAATCCTCATGTGAGGATAAGTTTTTTGAGTAGAGAGAGAGGAGAGAGACAGGAGGAGAGAGAGAGAGAAAGAGAGAGACAGAGAGAGAGAGAGAGGGAGAGGGAGAGAGAGAGAGAGAGATTGGGGCTGTCACTCAGATATGTGTCAAGACCAGGAATCAAACCCCCAACCTTTCAGTGTACGAGACTATGCTCCAACCCACTGGGCCTCCCAGCCAGGGCAGATTGTCAATTTTTTTTCTATGAATATGAAGATTAATTCTGCTGGAGCAAGCACTCCTTGTGGGACCGTCTGGAAACATGTTACATATATATTTCACTGGTTAAGAAACTGTGATTCACTTTGTGAAGAAAGAATAACAGGACACAGAGCGACCTGCAGAAGGAGAGGAGCCAAATCACTGCCGATATGTCATCTGCACACACAGTGTCACCTCTTCACTTGTCTGAAGTGAGAATATGAGAAGGTAGAGCCACAGAGAAAAAGCATGAATCGCCCTGGATGCAGCTGAGAGCTGAGAGGAAATCCTTGCTCCCAACAGGAAGCCCCTCCTTCCCCCTCACTCTGCACCTGCTCCTGGGCTGTTCTCTGTGGTCGGTGGGTCATGAGCTCCCCCTGGTGTCCTGAGAGCCCCCTGGAGCCCAGCCCTTCCATCTCCCTCAGGAGGTTTGTGTCTGGGCTCACACTGACTTCCCCTCACTGTGTCCTCTCGCACAGTAATACATGGCCGTGTCCTCAGCTTTCAGGCTGTTCATTTGCAGATCCAGCGTGTTCTTCGAATTGTCTCTGGAGATGGTGAATCGGCCCTTCACAGAGGCTGCATAGTATTTGCTACCACCACCTTCATTAATGTGTGACACCCACTCTAACCCCTTCCCTGGAGCCTGGCGGACCCAGTGCATCCAGTAGCTACTGAAGGTGAATCCAGAGGCTGCACAGGAGAGTCTCAGAGACCCCCCAGGCTGCACCATGCCTCCCCCAGACTCCACCAGCTGCACCTCACACTGGACACCTGCAAACACAAAGACGTCCTGGTCAGAACACTGTCACACGTCCACTGTTTCTCTCTAATCCACTCTCACACTCAGTGTCTCTTGTTCTCCACAAATTACCTCTTAAAATAGCAACAAGGAAAACCCAGCTGAGCCCAAACTCCATGGTGAGTGCTCTGGGTTCAGTCCTGATCAGGGAATGGAGTCACCTGGGGATCCCGGGGCTGGGCTCCTGTCCCAGAGCTGCAGGGTCAGGGCAGGGCTGGATTTTATGGGCAGAGGGGGCCCTATTTGCATGTCCTCCTACTATATAGGGAGCTCTGGAGTTGAAGACCAGCAGACAGGGCCGTGGCTCAGAGCAGGTGCTAGTGTCCTGGGGGAGAATCTTGGTCATGATAACATTTCAATAACTAAATTACAAACAGGGACATTTGGGGCCTGTCCAAGTGTCCACATATGGGAGCAGTGAGCCCAGCATCTGGCCTGTGCTCCTCCCCTCTGGGCCCCACAGCTCCCCTGAACCAACACCAGGGCAGAGCAGGACCTGCCCAGCGAAGGTGCAGACCCCCTTGTATGTAATGTGAACACGAATAAGCTCTGTAGTCTAATGTTACTCATTCACTGGGCTGTATTGACCTGTGGCCTCAGGGACCTCATGACAATGGAGAGGGTTGTGCTTCATCTGTGAGGTAGTTCTCAAACAGCTGAGGTGAGACAGGTTCACCCAGACCTGTCACATACAACCGAAGTCTGAGCTGGACCCAGGGACACTATCCTGGATCCTCACAGTCCCTGCTCTGTCCACTCTGTCTCAAGGGCCTGCGGCCACATCCAGCCCTGATGTGACTGGTCCTCACCACGTGAGTGTCAGTAGGTGAGGTGTACCTGTCACTGCTGCAGATGCCCTGTGGTCACACTTAGCCTCCGTCCTTGTCCCCTCCATGTGCACTCTGGGTCCCCTAAGACTGTGCAACCCTGGGGATCAGTGGTCTGTGCGTGGCTGTTAGTTGGGAAGACCCAGACCCAGAGCCCTGAGGGGCCATGGCCTTCAGTCCCCTGGCCTTCATCAGGCATGTGAAAAATAATCAGAATACGTGTGGTCAGTGAGAATGCTCAAATTTAAGGTTAATCACTCATCTATGAGACAGACATTTGCCGTTTAATTTCACAGTGAATGCCATGGTGATGAGTTGAGTTGATCACAAGGCCTGGTCCTTCTAAGGTGTGTCATTAGAGTTAAGACAGTTTATTGTATAAAGAGGACAGCTCTGTGTTTCCACAGCGTTTAGATAACGGTGTGTCGTGTCCTCCTGCAATAAACGTGTTCACAGAGCATGGAGATAAAGCCTGGGCAGTAGATGAGCCCAGAACCCACCTCCTCCTGGGGGACGTGAGCTCAGTGGGTCCTGAGCTCCCCAGGTCCTGAGAGCACCTTTTCCTTCAAAGCCCACAGAGGACCAGAGACTCCTCATCGCCTTCCCCTCATCCAGCCTGGGTGTCAGGTCCCTTCCCGCAGGAGCTCTATGGACGCTGCTGTTCACAGGACATCCCCTCCTCGTTCTCTCCATCCACGGACCCCGCCCTCTGCTCCTTGGCTGTGAATCCCCCGGGGTCTCTGCTGCACCACAGGGGAGCCTGAGTCCCTCTCCTGTGGCGATGCCCCCACTGCAAGAGCCTTGAACAAAACCTTCCTTTAAAATATAGCAACTGTCAGAGAACCTTCCACCAGGATGGAAGTGGGATATTTAAGGTTCTCCAGGCAGGTAAACCCACTCAGGACACGTCCTGGGACAGGATTGTGGAAACGACAGTGCCCCCTGGTGGTTGTTCTGAGCCACACAGGCTGATGTCCCTGGGTCTGAACCAGCTTCCTGAGACAAGGCAGGGGTGTGTGCCACAGGGAAGTCCTTCCTGGCATTTTGAAACCGTGGCAGCCCAAATCCTGCTTCTCACTTGTACACAGCTGAGTCTCTGCAAGGACAGCTGGACCTCAGGGCTCCTACCTTGGGGAGAACCTGAGGGACATAGCCCTTCTCAGTGCCAGGCGCATGATGGGAGTCAACTGGAACCGGAACCTGACTCAGGGCATCACTGGGGGAAAATGCTACCTGGGTGCATGAATGAGGGATTAACCAAGACTGAGAAAACATGTCCAGAGTTCTTGTTTCATCAGGTTCTGACTTTCCTCATGTTTAGTCAGTTCAGATTTTCTTTCCTCAGTTTCCCCTGAAATAGCCACACGCATTTCCTAGGGTCATGAAGACACTGTGTTGAGAGTGTGCGGGAGCACAGGTCCTTTGTGAGTTGATTTGTACCTGACATCTTTCCTGAGTTCACGCTCTAGTTCTATCAGTTTTCTGGTGCAGTGTTCAGGGTTTTCGATACACAAGACGTGCCCTATGGATAAAGATAAAGAGAAAAACTTTAACTTCTTTCTTTCTGATTTATACATTTTATACATTTTTCTTTCCTAATTTGTCTGACCAAAACTCCAGTTCTGTTGAATAGAAGTAGTCACAGGGGTGCCCCTGTGTGGATTTTGATGTTAGAAGAGTAGCTGTGCACCATGATGTCACTCGTTGGTTTCTCAGATGTGGCCTTTGTTATGTTGATGGACATCAGTTCTGGACCTAATTTGTGAAAAATTGTAATCATGAAGCCATTTCAATTTTTAAAGGCCTTTCCCTGCATCTGTCTATATGGTGGCAAATGTATCCTCCATTCTCATTCACACACGTCAAACCATCCTTGCATCTAAGACCGCATCCCAGTGCATCACGATAAATGGTCCTTTCAATGTGCTGTGAAGTTTCCTAGGACGTGTAGAGGATTTTTGTATTTATGATCAGCTGAGGTGTGACTGGTCATTTTCTGTGTGAACATACTTTACATTGGCCTGAGTGTGATGGCCACATAAGTCATTGAGTTTGGAAGTCTTCCCTCCTCTTCTCATTCTTTGAAGTCTTTGAGAAGAAGTGATTGTGAAGGTACGATTCTTTCTTGAAGTTTTGATAGAATTCAGCCTTGTATAAATTTGGACATGTGCTGTTCTTTTCTGGTAGGTTTTTATTACTACTCCAATTATTTTTTAAAATTTCTACAAATCCAGCATAGTCAGGGGACATTCTTAAATTAAGGAACAAATAAGTGGACTGAGAAATACAATGTTGACCTTCACAGGCTGTGGACAGCACATGGAGTTCCCACAAGCTCACACGTGGAGCTGAGCAGTGACAGGCTGACAGGCTCCTAACTCTGCATCCCTCAGGTAGATCCGAGCCACATGGACTGACAAGGGAGCAGCTCGGGGTCCCTGCCAGGGAGAGACCTGTCTCTACAAACTGCAGCCAGGGGCTGGTCTCTGCAGGTCTGAGGTGATGGGAGCAGCTCCCACCTGGGATTCCGCACTCAGATCCATGTCTGCTCTTCCTCCTGAAGAAGGGAGGGATTTGGTGAAGAAAAGGGAAAAGTTGCTAACCTCGGGATTTCTGTGCATGGAGAGAAAGAAATGGAAATGGGAACAGTTCTTCCCACATCATAATTACAAATGCCTCCTATGAAAGGTCACTCTGAGCAGGACACCCACAGAATTCAGTGATAATGCATTTGGGGACAGTGTGAAATTTAGAAACCACATGTTTATTTCATATGCCATCCAAGAGAATAAAATAAAATCATAATTTTATATAAAAATTAAAGAGTGTCTTAGTCCAGAGAATGCACCTCCCTTACCTCAAACTGCAGGAGCACAAGAAACAGTTCCAGACACTGCTCCCTGTAAGGTACCATGGTTTGTGCTGAGCAAATAGCTGTGCACGACTCCCAGACCCTGCTGAGCTCGGTGGTGACACTGAGGCAGGGCCATTACTGGGAAACGCAGGTGTCGTCTGATGGAAAGGTTTTGCTCAGGAAATTCCTGACAAATGTTTGCTCCTTCCTGCAATGCAGGGAGGTTTAGAAAATCTCCACCTTTTGTGGACAGACTTAGATTGCGTGCTGACAGTTTCCCCAAGTGGACCTAACCCTCTGTGTTTTCCGTCCTCCTAACGAAAACCTTCACCTCTGCTGCATGTGAGACAGTTGCTACGAATAAAATGAAACTTTAAAAGTACAGAGCCATCAGTGTAGTCTCTGAACCAAAGGTCTAGAGAAACTCTTACCTGGAGGGGCAGCCCAGAGCCTCTGAGGAAACAGCCATAAACACCAGCTACTCCCGCTCCTGGGGCTGCAACACTGAGGTGGAGGGTCCTGAGCGCCCCCTGGTGACCTGAGCGCCGCCTGGTGTTCTGAGGGCGCCCTGTTGCCCCGCCCTCCTGTCTCCCTCAGGAGGTTTGTGTCTGGGCTCACACTGACTTCCTCTTACTGGGTATCTCGCACAGTAATACACAGCCATGTCCTCGGTCCTCAGGCTGTTCAGTGTTAAATAAACTCGGCTCTTGGAAGCATCCCTGCTGATGCTGAGCCGGGATTTCAGAGATGGGTTATAGTAGGTGCTTCCATCACTCCATATACCACCGACCCACTCCAGCCCCTTCCCTGCAGTCTGGCGGGCCCACTGCACACCATAGCTCGTTAAAGAGAATCCAGAGACAGCGCAGGTGAGGGAGAGGGTCTCCGAGGGCTTCACCAGTTCTGGGCCCGACTCCTGTAGCTGCACCTGGGACAGGACACCTGGGGACAAGGAGCATCAGGCCCTGTCAGTCATGTGCAGTCACAACCACCCCATAGAACCCTGTCTGACCTCTGAGACCCTCACCTTGGGGGGCTGTCACCAGGCACAGGAGAAGACCCAGCAGTCTCATCTTCTTCTAGACCACGGCTCTGCCTTCCCCGGAGACCTCAGCCCTGTGTGAGGACAGAGCTGTGAGCCTCCCCAGCCCAGGGGAGGACTTACCCTCGAGCTTGTATACAAATTTGCATGTGGGGCAGCCTATTCCTTATAAGTCGGGGGACTGAAATCAAGCTGCCCTGGTCCTTCTAGGGTTCCTGTGGGGAATCTCTTCTCTTGAACTCACTCAGCATGTAAGTCAGGAGTATGGGATCACCTGGTACATGAGACCTGTTGTAGTCAGGTTAATGGACCAGTTCATCTGTGATAAATGGTGGACTAGATGAGTAGATTAAATTTTTTAGTGTAGGTGCATCTTTCAAGTAGATGTAAATTTATTACATTTGTCCCGATAGTTTATTAAACCCAACACTCTAATGTCTACACAACTGCCAAACCATTTTCAGAAACAATTGTATTTTTTTAAACGAGATAGACATTATTTGTCTTTCTCATTCTGAAAATCAGAAAACAAAGGGCATTCATTGTCAGTATCTTATTTTTTAAGGTATGTTGTTACTTTGATTCAAGGAAGGATATCCAAGGAACATGTCATTGAGATACACTTGATTCCATTTTCTTTTGCTTTTTGAAATGATATTTCTTTAAGCCAATTAGAGAAAGGCAAATACCACATGATCTCACTTATTTGTGGAACATGATGAACAAAATAGACCCAGAGACCTAAAAAGGAGTAAGGTTTAGAATGACAAATGTCAGTGGAGGGGGCAGGGAGGTATGGATGGGATAAACCGAAGAACTTATGTGCATGTATGCGTAACCAATGGACACAGACAACAATGTTGAGGGGGGTCGGGAGGAGGGTTTCTGGGGGGGGGGAGAAGGAGAAACATCTGTAACAAAAGTAAATTAATATAATTGGAAAAAATAAATAAAATGATATTTGTTTCAAGTTCTGATTAACACTATGTTTTGTGCCTTTATTTAGGTCAATGTTAGAAAGTTTTTTCTTACAATCTTTTCCAAACACTTTCAGAGCAAAGCAGTGTCAGGCGTGCTGAGTATTTGGATGGGAGACTCTGGATTCTTAATGTTGAAAATTTGGTAATTGTGCCTTGAGTCCCTCGTCAAACTCTACTGTTGAGAAAGCCCATGCTATTTTGCAGAGACCCCAAACAAACTGTATCAGACATATTCATATTTTTACATGGAGAAATGATTGAGAATAAAAGAGTGATTATTCATGTGTACAATTCAGAATCTTTCATATGTGGAAATTGTAAAGGCAGCAGGTTAACTGAGCTCTTTTCTCAGTGAAATATTTTCGGTGATGTTGGGGTCAGAGGGAGGCAAATCATGGAGGTTCCTAGCACAGATATGCTCATAGGAAAGGGAACTTTATCCCTGACAGGAACCCTCACTCCCAGGACACAAGACATGGTCAACTGGGGCGTTTTCAAATCTTGGATATTATAAGCAACGCTGCTATAAACACGGGGGTGTATATATTTTTTCTAATTGGTGTTTTGGGATAATTAGGATATATATTCAGAGGTGGGTTTCCTGGGTCAAAAAGCAGTTGTATTTTTATTTTTTGTATTAATTACTTTATCTTTGTTTCAGATGTTCCTCCGTTCCCCGCCCCTAGACACCATCCTCCTGATCCCCCCTTCCCACAGCATTGTTGTCTATGTCCATTGGTTATGCATGTAAGTTCTTTGGTTTATATTACCCTCCCCACTGCCCCCTCCTCTGGGGTTTGTCAGACTGAATGTTCTATTTTTTTTTTTTTTGAGGAAACTCCATACTGTTTTCCTCAGTGGCTGCACCAATCTGCATTCACACCAGCAGTGCGCCAGGGTCCTGTTTTCTCCTCATCCTCCCCAGCACTGGGTGTTTGCTGAGGTATTGATAGGAGCCACTCTGGCAGGTGTAGCTGTCGTTTCAGTTTGCACGTCTCTGATGATCAGTAATGTGAGCATTGTTTCATGTCTCATGGCCATCTGTACGTCCTCTTTGGAGAAGTGTCTATTCAGGGCTTCGGTCCATATTTTATTGGATTGTATGTCTTCCTGGTGTTGCGTTGTATGTAGTTTTTAAATATTTTGGAATTTAAGCTCTTATCAAATGTATCTTTGGCAAATAGACCACAGCTTTTTCTAACTGAGAGATGTTAGAGGTAAACATTGAATCAAGAATCCAGAGAGGTTCCTGGAGGGAAACTGTGACATGAAGAGGAAACCACACAGGAAACCAGCCCAAACCTCCAACTGCACCTGCTCCTGGATGGTCCTTGTGTTCAGGGACCCTGAACGAACCCTGGTGGTGGCAGCCTCTCCTGCAGGGAGGTTTGTGTCTGGGCTCACACTGACTTCCCCTCACTGTGTCTCTCGCACAGTAATACACGGCCGTGTCCTCGGTGGTCACGGATCTCAGCTGCAGGGAGAACTGGTTCTTGGACGTGTCACTGGAGATGGTGGTGCGGCTCTTGAGGGACGGGTTGTAGTTAGTGCTACCACTACTAGCACGTATGTACCCAATCCATTCCAGCCCCTTCCCTGGTTTCTGGCGGATCCAGCTCCACCAGTTACTACTGAGTGAGCCCCCAGAGACAGAGCAGGTGAGGGAGAGGGTCTGTGAGGGCTTCACCAGTCCTGGGCCCGACTCCTGCAGCTGCACCTGGGACAGGACACCTGGGGACAAGGAGCATCAGGCCCTGTCAGTCACGTGCAGTCACAACCACCCCATGGACCTTGTCTGACCTCTGAGACCCTCACCTTGGGGGACTGTCACCAGGCACAGGAGAAGACCCAGCAGTCTCATCTTCTTCTAGACCACGGCTCTGCCTTCCCCGGAGACCTCAGCCCTGTGTGAGGAGAGAGCTGTGAGCCTCCCCAGCCCAGGGGAGGATTTACCCTGGAGCTTGAGGAGAAATTTGCATGTGGGGCAGCCTGTTCCTTATAAGTGGCGGACTGAGGTTAGGCTGCCCTGGTCCTTCTGGGGCCCTGTGGGGGCATCTCTTTCCTTGATCTCACTCTGTATGTAAGTCAGGGAGAGGGGATCCCTGGGTTCAAGAGACATTGGAATGTGGTCAAAGGTTGGCCTCACCTTTTTGAGCATAAGAAGAAATGATGGACTAGACAGGTAGGTTAGACTTTTAACTTCCCATACATCCTTCAAACTGATTTAAAAGGGATTAGCATTTGTTCAGAGACTTTCTGAATCCAAATTCTCTAGTATACCCACTGTTTCCCAATTTTATATAATAATTTCATACAAATATTATCTATCTTAGTGCAAAATAAAAATAGAGGACATCTATGCTCAATATCTTATATTTTAATTTTATTCAAATATGTTTTTATTGATTTTATTTTTTTGATAGTTGAATGGAGAGGGCAATTGCATCACTGACAAAAATCCCTGACTCCAGTCTCCCTCCTTCTGCCCCTGGGCATGGTCAGTTGGTCAGAGGCGCCGGGATCTACCACACAATATATAACGTCCTTAATATATAATGAACACATCCCCCCATCAGACAAATACTTTGGAAATGTTATCCCTCTGTGGACCTTGTCTTTTCATTCCCTTAATGGAATCTTTGGTGGGATAAAAGCATTTAAAATAGCAAAAGGTAACTGATCCCTATTTTCTGTGCTGGGCCTGTTTTGGTGAATCACACAGACCCCCAGGATGTGCTGAGCCTCATGGTCCAGGGGCATCGGCTGCAGCAGCCACAGGGACAGAGAGGTTCTGGCTCCAGGAGTGAGGGCTGCTGGGAAACTGCCCAGAACTTGACGGGACTTTGACCTGGGTGAGGGGAGGAAGCTGGACGTGTTCTGAGTCACAGGACAGAGATGGGCCTGATGTTCATGGGCAGAGTGTTACTGGACAGGTAGGTTTAAACCTCTTCCCGTGACGACCCAGGAGGACCTGCAGGGAATGATAGACACAGGTTCAGTCATCGTAGGAAACACCTGAGTGATTATGACCAGGAGTTTGTTAGAACAGAAACGTTAAAGGTTCTGCAGGCAGGGATCAAGGGAAATAAGGAACGTGTCACTGCAAAGGGGTGGAGGGGGATTCCTGTTACCCACATGCACCTGCTCACAGAGTCTCTGTCTGTGAGGTAACAACTTCCAGGTCCAGGGGGTTAGCACTTGCACACCTGTGGGTTCATTACTCACATGGTCACACCATGCTTCATCCAAGCTGCACAATTCATTGAGGCTCCATTTATGAAATCCCTCATCACTTACAGGGAAGAGTGGATACCCCTCCATGCAGGAACCGTGGTGATAGTGTCTGTATGAGGAGTCATCATGGCATTGACCAGGACCCTGTCTCAGTCCATGGTCATCACTACCATCATCACCTTCATCACCAGGGTCATCACCATCATCATCATTATCACAATTTGTTCACTTAAAATGTTTCTTATTTTCTGTAGACATGGTTGTTGTCCACACATAATGACCCCTTTTCTCATGTTTGGCTCATTATTTACGGTTGTTAAGTGGAATTGGTAGTCACACTCTATTTTATGTTTTGTTTGAGTGCTGACAATGATGGGTCATCCCTGCCTCTTCTCCATCTCCCCACACTGGGACCTAATGAGGAAGGTGATCCCCTCTTTAGACGTCATTGGGAGACTGAAACCACACAAGCCCCTGGAAGCAGAATTCCTCCTTCTGATTCTGCATGGTGTCAACTGCTCTCGGTGCTGGGGGCACAATGGCAGGTCAATGACTGTCACCACAGGGGCTTTTATCTCAAGCTTTGGGGTCACACACCTCTGGTGCCCACTGTCCAGCAGACAGGTGTCCTCCTGCTGGCTGGTTGGCAGCCTCAGTCCGTGGAGCTGAGCTGCACTGTTGAGTCAGCAGAGCCTCTGGTTAGACTGAGGAGACGTGGGTCAGAAGACTTGGTGATAAATTGTCTTTTGGGCACAAGAGTGTCTGAAATAGGATCTCTGCCTTTTGTCTGGGTGAGAAAGATATCTCACTTTAAAACAGACTTTTCTATTTCAGAGACTTAAGACGTAATAGCAGAATCAGGAATCCAGAGAGGTTCCCTGAGGGAAACTGTGACATGAAGAGGAAACCACACAGGAAACCAGCCCAAACCTCCAACTGCACCTGCTCCTGGATGGTCCTTGTGTTCAGGGACCCTGAACGAACCCTGGTGGTGGCAGCCTCTCCTGCAGGGAGGTTTGTGTCTGGGCTCACACTGACTCCCCTCACTGTGTGTGTAGCACAGTAATACGCGGCCGTGTCCTCAGGACTCAGACTGCTGAGCTGCATATAGGCTGTGCTCTTGGACGTTTCTGCAGTCATGGAGACTCTGCCCTGGAACTTCTGTGCATAGATTGTCTTACCATCTTCAGGGTCAATCCGCCCCATCCACTCAAGCCCGTGTCCTGGGGCCTGTCGTACCCAGTACATGTACTTGTTAATGAAGGTGTATCCAGAAGCCTTGCAGGAGACCTTCACTTGAGGCCCCAGGCTTCCTCACCTCAGCCCCAGACTGCACCAGCTGCACCTGGGAGTGGACACCTGTGGAGAGAAGACAGGAATGTGTTCACATCTCCCTTGAGTGTCCCTGGTCCCCTGCTCAGCCCAGGGACTGGGGAGCCCTTACCAGCTGCCACTGCCACCAGGAGGAGGGTTCTCCAGCTCCAGTGCATGGTGAGGGGCTGAGCTGTGGGAACTTCTGTAGGTAGGGTGTGCTGTGGGTGATGCTCTCAGGGCACAGACTTATCCATATTTAACCTGGTCAACCTCATCTCATTTGCATATTCATGAGGCAGAGTATTTCATAGCTGAGGGCTGGACCCCACCTGAGACAGGATGGAGGGACAAGGACCATGCTCAGTGGGAGTCTGAGGATCCTCGTCCCAATCCTTGTAGGAGGACATGTGCTCCCTGCCAGGTCCCTGAGCACACTGACCTCCTCCCTCTGAGGATCAAGCCCAACAGGACTTGCTCCTCATTGTAAACCCACCTTTGAGTGACATGGGGGTCTCCTGGACCCGTTCTGGACTTTGGTACCTGAATGTCATATTTCTGGATCAGTGTGTCTTCAAAGTGGTCCACCTGGTGAGGTAGTAAAGCCATCCCTGTCCCAGCTCCTCACACTCCAGAAATACTCCTTTGAATGTGGTTCTCATGTCTTATGGAGGTTGGTAATGCTCTGATTGAACAGGACATCGGTAGTCACCTCCGCAGTCCTGTCCAACTTTCTGCTTGGATTGCTTTTATGAAAAGAGGTAGACCTCGGCCCGCAGAGGAAATCCCCACCCAGCTCACGCTGCCCCTGCTCCTGGGGCAGCAGCCCTGTGCTCGAGGGTGCTGAGCGCCCCCTGCTGCCCAGCCATTTCCCCTGCAGGGGAGGGTCCTGTCAGGGCTCACAGGGCATTGATCTCTCAGCATCTGTAGTCCAGTAGTAAGGGCTGTGCCCTGACTTCAGACTGTCCCCTCAGGGACACCTTATGCTTTAGATATTGATGTACATGTTGAACTGGCCTTACTGAACCCCATGAATCTGAAGGGAGACCCCCAGGTCTTTATAAAACCTTCAGGTAGCCCCTTCCCTAGAGCTGCCAGATGGATACACACAACCAACCCTCAATTTCCTGAGTCTCGGGGGCTCTGGGGCTCTTGGGCCTCTGATGCCCTAAGGGTCCTGTAGTTGAAAGTCCCATCTGAGTATCCCTGCATGGGGCCCAAGTCCCACTGCATGCTACTGTTCAATAAAACACACACACACACACACACACACACACACACACACACACACACACTGTGATGACTTCATTGGTGTGAATCCAGAGTTGCCTTCTTCCCGGAACCAAGCTCATGGGCAGTGACCACACATGGATTGTAGGCCTGGAGTGACTTCCTCTGGAAGCTGAGAAAATGCACCCACCATGCACAAGCAGACTTTGCAGAGCACATATCTTGTGTGTCTCTGTTCTTGGAGGTGCTGTGAACCCAAATGCTGATTAGAATGGATCAGACTTGCTCCAGGGAGGGTCAGAGATGGAGCTGGTATCCCCATTGACTTCAGGGCCCTGAAGCTGAAGAGTGCCCTGGAGACCCCACAGCTGTATTAGGGGACCCCTGAGAATGGTGAGGCTGAGGAGACAGCACCGTTGTCAGCTGTCAGGTGAGGGTGTTCTCCCACGTCACCTGGTGGTCAGGGCAGCAGTGGGCAGGGATGTGAAGCCACCTCTGTGAAGGGCACCTTGGCTGTCTCAGGACACCTGGTATCAGGACAGGCTTGGAGTTCGTCCATTCTTGTTACTCCACCCTGATAGTTATCTTCCGTCCTGGCCTTCTGCCCCAGGTATCTCTGTTCCCCACATCCCACGAGCAGACTGACTCTCTACTCAGTCACCCCACAGCTCTGCCCGTCAGTCCCTGCAGGAACCACACTCTCCACCTGCATCCGCATCTCTGGTTCACCCCTCGTGGGTATTCCTTCAGTGAGTAAGTCGTGGGAATTCAGGCTCCTACTGCTGGGATAGTCTTTGTTTTCAGCGCACCCTAGTGGTCAATACCCCTCCTGCAGGGGGATTTGTGTCTGGGCTCACACTGACCTCCTCTCATTGTGTCTCTTGCACAGTAATACACGGCCGTGTCCTCAACTGTGGTCAGAGGTGCTGGGCTCTCCCACTTACCACACAACATTATTCATTATAATGCACACATTCTCCCATCAGATATGTGAGTTGGAGATATATGATCTCTTTGTAGGCTTTTCTTTTAATTCCCTTATGGAATAATTGTTGGGACAGATATTATTAAGTCTAACAAAGCTCAATTCATCACTATTTTTCAAAGTGTCCTGTTTTTGATGTTTTATCTAAAATCTTTCTAGAAAGTGGTTCCCCTTCCTTATCCGTGGTAGTGGAAACCTTGAAATGAACACTGTGGACACTAATCCCAATAAATAAATGAAGGTTGGATCCTCAATATCACTGACATCTGTGTGCTGTGTCCTCTGACCAGGAGACCAACTTTCCATGCACGAAGCCCTGATTTGTTTCTAAGATTAATTCACTTGACTGGACTTTACATTGTGAATTTCCCTACAATATGTAGCATAGAAGACTATACTAACCCCTGAGAAATTATGTCATGTAGACGTCAGGCAGACGAGGAAGGAACCTTAAAGTATGAGAGGAAGATGCAGAGTAGAGATGACAGAGACAGGATCCCAGAGGTTATGTCACGAGGATGAAAGTGACCAGGAGGACGAAGGTGCAGAGAGGTCGTGAGAGGGAGACGTGAGGAGAGGAACTGGAGCTGACGTCTGGGAAAGTGAATGTCCCAGTGAGAGCCCTGCATGGAGCTGTGTGTGCCGGACTCACATGGGGACAGTGAAAGAGCGAGGCCCTGGCGAGTGTGAGGACCTGAGGGATGGACTCTCAGTGTCTAGACGGTGACACCTGGGTGGACGGAGGTGGGTTTTAAATCACGTTCTCCAGAGTAGGTGCTCAGATGACCATCACTCAGGGGATGCTGGGAGCAGGACTGTGGGGTGACGGTGACCCCTAGTGGTGACTCTGAGCCATGCAGGCTGCAGGATCCTAGGGACTGAACCAGCTGTCTCTCTACCAAAGACCAGGGGAGGGAAGAGCTCACCTTTAAGCTCAGGCTTGTCCTCTCTGAAGAGGAGAGAGACACAAGGATTTGCACCATGAGGGTATTTTGTATCATTGCAACCTCCTTATTAGTGATGCACATGAGAGTATCTCTAGTAAATTTGGTACTTTTAACATTTTTATAGGAACAACTGGAATGATAATTTTAGAAAGTGTGAGTGAGTAAAAAGAAGCAGTGGAACATACTGTTTTTAAATAAGCGCAGCTCTGGCTGGGTTGTTGGCTGGTTGAATCGTCCTACTGTACACTGAAAGGTTGTGGGTTCAGGGCTCGGTCAGGACACACACCTGTGTCATGGTGGTGATCCCAGGTCGGAGAGCGTTCGAGTGGCAACCAGCTGATGATTCTCTCTCTTTACTTCTCTCTCCATTTTTATCAATAAAAATATGGTCAGTGAGGAATCAATGAATGAATACATAAAAAATAAGTGCAGGTGGTGTACTATTTATTCAGTGAGACATTCTATGCCACACACACACACACACACACACACACACACACACACTCACACACTGGGATGATTTTCATTGTGATGACCCCAAACTTCCCTTCTCCCCTGTACCTAGCACAGGGGCTCTACCCCACACTGACCATCATTTAGCCTGTTTCCTTCCTTCACAAACAGAACAGACCCAACATGACTGACGTGCAGACAGGGCTGGGCCTGCACCTGTGGTTCCTGTTCTCCCAGCACCTGGATCCTGCAGATGCCGTGGTGAGAGGGTCCTGGCTCGTCCTGGGGAGGGTCAGACCCAGGACCCCTGTCCAGTCAGTGCAGCCAACACTGACCGACATGTGGGGAGCGTCTCCCTGACCCCCAGCTCAGCAATGCCCATTCTCAGAGCGCACAGCCAGGATCCCTTAGGGGAGGACCACGGGGGACACAGGACATGTGTCTCCTGAGCAGCAGATGCAGGAGTTGATGTAGCCACGGTGTGCCCAGAGAGGGGGCCTGTGTGGTCAGACGTTAATTAATTACAAGGAAGAAATATGACGCACAGCACAATGGAGCCCAGCACGTGTAGCTACTGCCCTTCTAGCAGGTGCGGGTGCACCAGGAACTGTGGGGATCACCAAGAACAAGACAAGGTCCTAAGGGTCAGGCTCTCAGGAGGCATTCACGTGGAGCTCAGGCATTGGGATTGTCAAACACTGAATTTAAACCTCTCTGATTACTCTGTGAAAACCTTAAAGGAACGAGAGGCAGACCTCAGGGTCATGAACCAACTGCAGCTGAGAGGTGGAAACTCACAGAATCCAGGGAGATGGAAACACTGACACCACACAGACCAAGAGATGAACAGGCGTTGAACAGGGTCCTGAGGAGACCTGGTCGTCAGGACCTGCACGTCCAACCCCACAGGAATCTCCTCACAGCTGCAGGACGACTGTTCTAGGAGGAAACACATGAAGGAGAACAGACCAATGTTGGTGAGCGTGGGGAGAGAGGGACCCTTGCACTCTCTCGGTGGGAAGGTGAGATCCTGCAGCCACATGGAGACAGTGTGTTGGTTCCTCCAAAATGAGAGTAGACACCCTGTGTGATTGAGCAGTGAGCACCCAGGTGTTCATGGAATAATACGTCCAGGACTCTGGAGAGGGGTTGCACGGCCCTGTTCATTGCAGCTGTGTTCAGTGTAGTGAGACGTGGAAACATCTCTGTCCATCAGTGGGTTAGTGGACCAACACGTGTGATATTCTCATGACAGAATATTACTCAGCCTGAAATCACAGGGAAACCCTGTACAACCCCAGTCTGGATGACACTAGAGGACACTGTGCTCTGTGAAATAAAGCCGTCAGGGAAAGGCAGACAGTGTCTGATTCCACCTACACTGGGGACTGAATTAGGTTTCCTTCCAGCAGAGTGTGCAGGAGTCCAGTCCTGGGTGTGGTGGAGGCTCTGGCAGGAGACGGGATCGTGGAGGGTTGGTGGCCCTGGAGTCCTGCGCTGACGGAGAACAAAGACGGAGGCAGCTGGAGGAGACACTGTGTCAGGACACAGTCAGCCCTGGTCCTGGGCCCTGTGCATCCACAGGAGCCTGGGTGTGTCTGCTCAGTGTGTGGAGTCGTCCACCCTCAGGGCCTGTGGACAATGAGGGGACATTCAGTCCCCACGGGGTGGAGCTTTCCCTTGGGAATGGGGAGAAGGAGACAGAGCCCAGCAAAGCCCTGTGGTCCTAGGTGGCTGTGTGCACACCCAGGACACGCCTCTGTGTGACCTCTGAGACTGGACCCTCCACTCTGAGTCATCACTGAAATCCTCCTGTGCTGAGGTGTGTATCAGATGATGGTTATTTTCAGTGTTGAGTTGTATTCCATTGAAGTATGTTCCCTAGTATGTTCAGTTTAAAATTAGAGGGTCTTTTGGTTTGTTTGTAGTTGCTAACTCAAATAAAGTTTCTATTAATATTTTCACGTGTATACACATATAAATATATATTACTCTTTCTGTGAGGATATATTTTTTGAGTTTAGAAAGAGGAGAGGAAGAGAGGAAGAGGGAGAGTGAGAGAGAGACCCTTCTCTGAAAATCACAAAATAAAGGACATTCATTCTCTGCATCATATGTTTATTTATGTTGTTATGGTGATCCAGGGAACTAAACCTGAAGAAGAGGTTAATGGGAGATCCTCGATTATTTTCTTCATTTTGTTTGGTTTGGTTAAAATGATACTCATTATAAGTTTTGAGTAATACAATATGATATGCCATTTTTAAAGATATAGCCAGATCAATTTTATTTTTTTTTACAATTCTTACCAAACACCTTTCAGCAGCTAAGCAGGCTCAGACCTGGTTAGTACTTGGATGGGAGACCCTTGATTCTTGATGCTGAAAATTGGTAATTCGGTCTTAGAATCCCTCCTCAGACCCTTCCCTTGTGTGAGCTCATGGCCTATTGCAGAGACCTCTATCTAATTATATCAGACATAATCGTGTTTAGGAAGCGTGATTATATATTAATAAAATCCAGACACTTTTATATGTTGAAGTAATAATGGCAGCAGATTAACTGATCTGATTTCTCAGTCCAGTGTTATCAGTGATGTTGTGGTTAATGGGAGGGGGTGAAGATCATTCCCAGCACAGATTTCCTGTAGGAAAGGGAAGTTTCTGAAGGGAACTCCTCACTCTCACCCCTCCCTCTGCCCCTCGTGATGGTCACTGCTCAGAGGTGCTGGGCCCTCACACTGACCATGTAACATCACTAGCATATAATGCACACGTTCTTCCATCAGACATATGGCTTGGAAACATATTGTCACTTTGTTGGCTCGTCTCTCTTTTTAAATATGTTTTTATTGATATTTTAGAGGGAGAGGAAGGGAAAGAGAGACAGAAACATCGATGTGTGGGAGAGACTTTGATCGATGCCTCCTGCACGCCCCCTACTGGGGATCAAGCCCACAACCCAGTCGTGTGCCCTGACCGGATGTAGAATTTGTTATCATGCACATTTTCCAGCATCTGAGTCTTTCATTTGGAAAATTAGGAAATGCGATAAGGAAATATCAAGGTTTCTTTTTTGTAGAAGTTATGCCAGTACGAAAAGTATAACACCACTAAGAGACACACATAAACTTACACGTGCACTAATGGACACAGCACACACGGTAACACACCCACTGACACATGTATGGCACACACAGGTAGAACACATGCAGTCACCTCCACACAGAGGGAAGTCCCTGGAGTCACGATTCCACTGTGTAAGGAAAGTTGGGGTGAGCACGATCACTGGCCTTCATGCACCCCGCCCACTACAGCCCCTCTCTGGGGCTTCACCAGTCCTGAGCCGGCATCGTGCAGCACACCTGGGACAGGACACCAGGGCACATGAGGACACTGTGAGTAAGGGAGCCTCACCTGTCAGCCTCTTGACATACATTGTCTGAGATGCTCAGAAGTCAGTCTGCACCAAGGGCAAGGTCCCCAAGGACATTGTGTCCATAACACACTCTTGTCCCCGGGATGACACCCAGCTCCCTGGAGGGAAAAGGCTTCCTATGGGCTGGGCTTTCCCTGGAGCCTGTGGGAAGGTCCTTGATCTGTGAGCTGAGGGAGACTCGGACCAGAGATGAAAACACACATGAGGACACACGTTGCACACACTCACAATCACAGGTGTGAACACATTACAATGCATGCACACATATGCACACACTCACATACTCACACACACGACTTCCAGTTGGAAGGACGGACGCCTGTCCCCAGGTCCCTGAGGTGCCGTTGAGGCCCCAGTCCTCAGGGTGCTGTTGGGGGCTGAACACTGACCCTCAGGAGCATCTGCACTCTGAGTGCTGGGCCCTGTGGGTGTTCTCTGATACGACAGGACTTTGCAGACAGGATGAAGTTTGGGATGATTGAGCTAAGGGTGTTGACTTGGGGAGATTAACCCGAGTCATGTGGTTGGGACATAAATGCAATGACGTGTCCTTTAGAGAGAGAAACAGGAGCAAATCAGACAAATTATTGTGATCACTGAAACCAGATGTGGGGTGGGTTTACACATCCACCCGAGTCCATGAAAACCTAGAGGACCACGTGTGGTGTGGAGGAGGGAGAGCTGGGGGGTAGAGGTCCTGGGAGATGATCCTGATCATCATGGGCCAGGTGTGCCTGTCAGAAGGACGGAAACACCGGACAGGTGGACCTGAGGGGACAGAGCCTGAGCTCAGCACACAGGAGCCTGGCTTGTGCTTGGGTCCCTCCTTGGGGGGAATGTTCCCATAGACAGGAAGACAGCACGTAGGATGGTCTCTTTGTTGAGAAAGGAACATGGAAAATACAAAGACTTGGTGAAGGAGAGGTCCGCAGTCACTGTTGATAGGACATCTGCAAACAGACAATATTCTTCCTTCATTTGTTGTCTTCACGGAGAATATGTGAAGTTAGAGCCAAAAATAAGGAAGAAGTGTCCCTGGATGCAGCTGAGAGCTGAGAGGAAATCCGCTCTCCCAAAAGGAAACCCCTCCTTCCCCCTCACTCTGCACCTGCTCCTGGGCTGTTCTCTGTGGTCCGTCCTGAGCGCCCCCTGGTGTCCTGAGCGCCCCCTGAAGCCTCGCCCTCCTGTCTCCCTCAGGAGGTTTGTGTCTAGGCTCACACTGACTTCCCCTCACTGTGTGCCTCTCTCACAGTAATACACGGCCGTGTCCTCGGTGGTCAAAGAGCTCAGCTGCAGGGAGAACTGGTTCTTGGACATGTCATTGGAGATGGTGGTACGGCTCTTGAGGGACGGGTTGTAGTAAGTGTAACCACTACTAGCATATATTTGCCCAATCCATTCCAGCCCATTCCTTGGTTTCTGGCGGATCCAGGTCCACCCATAACCACTGAGTGAACCCCCAGAGACAGTGCAGGTGAGGGAGAGGGTCTCCGAGGGTTTCACCAGTCCTGGGCCCGACTCCTGCAGCTGCACCTGGGGACAAGGAGCATCAGGCCCTGTCAGTCACATGCAGTCACAACTCCCCATGGACCCTGTCTGACCTCTGAGACCCTCACCTTGGGGGGCTGTCACCAGGCACAGGAGAAGACCCAGCAGTCTCATCTTCTTCTAGATCATGGCTCTGCCTTCCCCAGAGACCTCAGCCCTGTGTGAGGAGAGAGCTGTGAGCCTCCCCAGTCCAGGGGAGGATTTACCCTGGAGCTTGGGGAGAAATTTGCATGTGGGGCAGCCTGTTCCTTATAAGTGGGGGGACTGAGGTCAGGCTGCCCTGGTCCTTCTGGGGCCTCTGTGGGGCCATCTCTTTCCTTGATCTCACTCTGTATGTAAGTCAGGGATAGGGGATCCCTGGATTCAAGAGACATTGGAATGTGGTCAAAGGTTGACCTCACCTTTTTGAGCATAAGAAGAAATGATGGACTAGACAGGTAGGTGAGAAGGTAACTTCCCATACATCTTTCAAACTGATTTAAAAGGAATTAGCATTTGTTTAGAGTCTTTCTGAATACAATTCTCCAGTATACCCACTGTTTCCAAATTTTATATAATAATTTTATACAAATATTATCTTTCTTAGTGCAAAAATAAAAATAAAGGGCATCTATGTTCAATATCTTATATTTTAATTGTATTTAAATATGTTTTTATTGATTTTATTTTTTAGAGAGTTAAACGGAGAAGGTAACTTCATCGCTGACAAAAATCCCTGACTCCAGTCTCCCTCCTTCTGCCCCTGGGCATGGTCAGTTGGCCAGAGGTGCCAGGATCTACCACACAATATGTAACGTCCTTAATGTATATTGAGCACATTCTACCATGAGACAAATACTTTGGAAATGTTATCTCTCTGTGGAGCTTGTCTTTTCATTCCCTTAATGGAATCTTTGGTGGGATAAATGTATTTAATATAGCAAAGTGTAATTGATGCTTATTTTCAGTGCTGGGCCTTTTTTGGTTTCTCACACAGACCCCCAGGACGTGCTGAGCCTCACGGTCCAGGGGCATCGGCTGCAGCAGCCACAGGGACAGAGATGTTCTGGTACCAGGAGTGAGGGCTGCTGGGAAACTGCCCAGAACTGGATGGGACTTTGATCTGGGTGAGGGGAGGAAGCTGGACGTGTTCTGAGTCACAGGACAGAGATGTGCCTGATGTTCATGGGCAGAGTGTTACTGGACATGTGGGTTTAAACCTCTTCCCGTGACGACCCAGGAGGATGTGCAGGGCATGACAGACACAGCTTCTGTCATCGTAGGAAACACCTGACATATTATGACCAGGAGTTTGTCAGAATAGAAACGTTAAAGGTTCTGCAGGCAGGGATCAAGAGAAATAAGGAACGTGTCATTGCAAAGGGGGGAAGGTGATTCCTGTTACCCACATGCACCTGCTCACAGTGTCTCTGTCTGTGAGGTAACAACTTCCAGGTCCAGGGGTTAGCACTTGGACACCTGCGGGTCATTATTCACATGGTCACACCATGCTTCACCCAAGCTGCACAATTCACTGGGTCCCCATTTATGAAATCCCACAACACTTACAGGAAAAAGTGGACACCCCTCCCTGCACGAGCCATGGTGATGGTGTGTCTGTGTGAGGGGCCCTCATGTCATTGACCAGGACCCTGTCTCAGTCCATCGTCATCGTCGTCATCATCATCATCATCATCATCATCATCATCATCATCATCATCATCACCATTACCATTTGTTTATTTATAATTCTTCTTATTATCTCTAGACATGGTTCTTGTTCACACATAATGACACCTTTTTTCATTTTTTTGGTCATTTATTACATTTGCTAATTAAAATATGTAGTCAGAGTATTTTTTTAAAATTTTTTTATTGCTGACAAATGAGGGTTCATTCTTGCCTCTTCTCCATCTGCCCCACACTGGGATCTGATGAGAAAGGTTTGGTCCGCCCTCTATAGATGTCATTGGGAGATTGAACCACACAAACCCCTGGATGGAGAATTTTTCCCCTCCTCCACCACCTCACGAAAATAAAAGCCCTGAGCCCATCTCCGTTCCTGGGTCTATCAAAGCTCCTCTGACTTGCTGAAGTGCCTTTCCTGTGCTTCTCAAAGATTCCAGCTATGTACGTGATACGTGTCCCGTGTATGTGTGTTTGCCCTCAGCCTGGACATCTGCACAAGCTATCGTGTGTCTCTGCCTCTCTTTGGTGTGAACTGCTCTCAGTGCTGTGAGCATGATGTCACGTCAATGACCGTCACCCCACTGGTCCTTATTCTCTAGCTTTGGGGTCACACGACTCTGGTGCTCACTGTCCACACACATGTGACCTGCTGCTGGCTGACTGGGACCCTGAGCTGTGGAGCTGAGCTGCACTGTTGAGTCAGCAGAGCCTCTGCTGGGATTCAGCTCTTGTGGCTCAGCAGATTTCATGATGAATTGTCATTTGGTCACAAGAGTGTCTGAAAGAGAATCTCTGTCTTTTTCCCATAAGAATGTTGTCTTCCTTGACAAGAGACATTTCTTTATTATTTCTTTTAAATTATTTTTTTTATTAATTTGTTTATGTTACAGATGTTTCTCCTTTCCCCCCATTGACACCCTCCTGCCCATCCCCATGCCCCATCCCCAGCTCTGTGGTCTATGTCCATTGGTTATGCATACATGCATATAAGTTCTGTGGTTCATCTCCTCCCCCCCACACCCCCCTTCTGAGGTTTGTCAGTCTGTACCCTACCTCAATGTCTCTGGGTCAATTTTGTTCATCAGTTTGTTTAGTTCATTATATTTCACAAATAAGTGAGATCATGTGATATTTGTCTTTCTTTGCTTGGCTTGTTTCGCTTAGCATAATACTCTCCAGGTCCTTCCATGTAGTCTTAAAGGATAAGAGATCTTTCTTTCTTACAACTGCATAGTATTCCATTGTGTACATGCACCACAGCTTTTTAATCCACTTATCTACTGATGGACACTTGGGTTGTTTCCAGATCTTAGCTATTATAAATAGTGCTGCTATGAACATAGGGGTACATATATTCTTTGTGATTGGTGTTTCAGGCTTCTTAGGGTATAGTCCTAGAAGTGGGATCACTGGGTCAAATGGCAGTTCAATTTTAAACTTTTTGAGGTAACACCATAGTGTTTTCCATAGTGGCTGCACCAGTCTACATTCCCACCAGCAGTGTACTAGAGTCCCCTTTTCTCCACACCCTCGCCAACACTTGTTGTTTGATGATTTGTTGATGGCGCTCATTCTGACAGGTGTGAAGTGATACTTCATAGTTGTTTTAATTTGCATCTCTCTGATGATTAATGATGTTGAGCATTTTTTCATATGTCTCTGGGCCATTTGTATGTCCTGTTTGGAGAGATGTCTATTTAGATCCTCTGACCATTTTTTAATTGGGTTCTTTGTCTTCCTTTTGTTGAGTTGTATGAATACTCTATATATTTTGGAAATTAACCCCTTAACTGATGCATGATTGGCAATTATGGTCTCCAATATTGTGGGTTCCCTTTCCATTTTGATGGTTGTTTTTTTTTTTTTTTTTTTGCTATGCAGACGGTTTTTAGATTGATATAGTCCCATGTGTTCATTTTTCTTTTGTTGTTCTTGCCTTAGGTGTTGTATCAGTGAAAATTCTGCTGCGTATGATGTCTGAAATTTTGTTGCCTGAATTTTCTTCTAGAATTTTTATGGATTCACGAGTTACATTTAAGTCTTATCAATTTTGAGTTATTCTCGTGTATGGTGTAATTTGGTGGTCTAGCTTCATTTTTTTTGCAAGTAGCTGTCCAATTTTCCCAGTACCATTTATTGAAGAGACTGTCTTGACTCCATTGTATGCTCTTGCCATGTTGTTAAATATTAATTGAGCATATTGTCTTGTGTCAATTTCTGGGTTCTCTGTTCTGTTCCATTGATCTATCTGCCTGTTCTTGTGCCAGTACCAGGCTGTTTTGATTACAGTGGCTTTGTAGTATAACCTGAAATCTGGTAATGTGATCCCTCCTACTTTGTCCTTCTTTTTCAAGATTGCTGTGGCTATTCGGGGTCTTTTTTGGTTCGATATAAATTTTTGGAGTGTTTTTTTCTAGTTCTGTGAAATATGTCATTGGTATTTTGATGGGGATTGCATTGAATGTATAGATTGCTTTGGGTACTATGGACATTTTAATGATGTTAATTCTTCTAATCCATGAACAAGGCACATGCTTCCACTTTTTTATATCTTCCTCTGTTTATTTTTTCAATGACCTGTAGTTTTCTGTGAAGAGGTCCTTTACTTCTTTGATTAAGTTTATTCCTAGGTATCTTAATTTTTTTTGCTGAGATGGTAAATGGGATTGATTTTTTAGTTTCTCTGTCTTTGAGGTCACCATGGGTGTATAAGAATGCTGTCGATTTCTTGACGTTAATTTTGTATCCTGCTACTTTGCCAAATTCATTTATTAAGTCTAATAGATTTTTGATGGAGTCTTTAGGGTTTTCTATGTACAATATCATGTCATCTGCAAATAATGACAGTTTCCCTTCCTCCTTTCCAATTTGGATCCTTTTTATTTTTTCTTCATGTCTAATTGCTGTGGCTAAAACTTCCAGTACTATGTTAAATAAATGTGGCAAAAGTGGGCATCCCTGTCTTGTTCCCATCATTTCTTTATTTTTTAAATATTGTTGACACAATTATGGTTTCCCATAATTCCTCCCGCTTTGTCAACATCCACCCAGTCCTACCAATCCTCTCCTGGCCCTTTCCACTCAGTCAGTGTCCATGTGCTATGCATATTTATTCCTTGGGTCCTCTCTTCACCTTCCTTACCTTCACTTCCCTACCCCCATCCCCTGACCTCTGTCAATGTGTTCCATGTACCCGTGTCTCTGGTTCTATTTTGTTCTTCAGTTTATTTTGTTCATTAAATTCTGTATATATATGATATCACAGGGTATTTCCATTTCTCTGACTGGCTTAATTTGATTAACATGATAATCTACTGTTCCATATATATTGTTGCAAAGAGTAAGGGTTGCTTCTCTTCTACAGCTGTGTAATATTCCACTATAGAAATATACCACAGTTTTGTATCCACTCTTCCACATGTGCATCTGGGCTGTGTCTAGATGTTGGGTATTGTAAACAATGCTGCTATGAACATAGGGATGCATATCTTCTTTCTGAATCTTTTTTTTTTTTTTTTGAGATAATTAGGATATATTCCCAGAAGTGGAATCACAGGGTCAAAAGTTGTCCCATTTTTAATGTATGTGAGAAACCTCCATACTATTTTCCACAGTGGTTACAAAAGTCTGCATACCCACCAAAAATGCACCAGGGTTCCCTTTTCCCCACATCCTCACCATCACTTGCTCTTCATTCACTTATTGATGAGTCATTCTGGCAGGTGTAGTTGCAGTTTGATTGGCACCTATCTGATGTTTTCTGATGCTGAGCATTGTTTCCTATGTCTCCTGGCATCTGTGTGTCCCCTTCGGAGAAGTGTCTATTCAGGGATTTGCAAACTTTTAAAAAGTATTCTTTTTTTCTTGCTGTTGAGTTGTATAAGGTTTGTAGGTATTTTGGAATTTAATCCCTTATCAAATGTACCATTGATAAATGGACAACAGACTTTTCTAACTCTGAGATGTCAGAAGTAAACACTGAATCAAATATCCACAGAGGTTCCCTGAGGGAAACTGTGATATGAAGAATAAAAAACTCAGGAAATCAGCCCAAACTTCCAAGTGTCCCTGCTCCTGGGATGGTCCTTGTGTTCAGGGAACGTGAACGCCCCCTGGTGTCCTGAGCGCCCCCTGGTGACCTGAGCATGCCCTGCAACCCCGCCCTCCTGTCTTCCTCAGGAGGTTTGTGTCTGGGCTCACACTGATCTCCCCTCACTGTGTCCCTCGCACAGAAATACACGGCCGTGTCCTCAGCTCTCAGGCTGTTCATTTGCAGATACAGCTTGTTCTGAGCATTGTCTCTGGAGATGGTGAATCGGCCCTTCACAGAGTCCGCATAGTATGTGGCACTGCTATCAGAATTAACATCTCCCACCCACTGCAGCCCCTTCCCTGGAGCCTGGCGGACCCACTCCATCCAGGAGCTACTGAAGGTGAATCCAGAGGCTGCACAGGAGAGTCTCAGAGAACCCCCAGGCTGCACCAAGGCTCCCCCAGGCTCCACCAGCTGCTCCTCACACTGGACACCTGCAAACACAAAGACGTCCTGGTCAGGACACTGTCACACGTCCACTGCTTCTCTCTTTCATCCATTCACACACTCAGTGTTCTTGTTCTCCACAAATTACCTCTTAAAATAGCAACAAGGAAAACCCAGCGGAGTCCCAACTCTATGGGGGGTGCTCTGTTTTCAGTCCTGATCAGGGAATGAGGTCACCTGGGGATCCTCGGTCTGGGCTCCTGTCCCAGAGCTGCAGGGTCAGGGCTGGGCTGGATTTTATGGGCAGAGGGGGCCCTATTTGCATGTCCTCCTACTATATAGGGAGCTCTGGGGTTGGAGACCTGCAGACAGGGCAGTGCCTCAGTGCAGGTGCGAGTGTCCTGGGGGAGAATCGTGGTCATGATAACATTTCAATAATGAAATGGAGTCATAATAGGTAGGGGCATGTCCAAGAGTCCACACCTGGTAACAATGAGCTCAGATACTGGGGTGAGCACCTAAACACTGTCCCCTAATTCTCCCTGAACCTACTCCAGGGCAGAGTGAGACCTGCCTAGTGAAGGTGCAGACCCCTTGAATATAACGAGAACATGAATGAAAATCTGTATCTGGGGTTATCCAGAAGTCAGGCCTGGGGACAATCCGACATGTGTAAAGAGACCACAGGCTGCAGATCTTGTAAGAGTGGACGTCATGTTCACGGTGTGTTGGTGACCTTGACCCTGGGTGTCTCTGGCTTCCTGACTTCAAGAAGACAAAGAAGACCGAGTGTTGAGTAGATATTTCTCTATCCCTGGGACTCAGATATACTGAGAAGTCAGGGAAATTCATGGAGCTGATGGAGAGGCTGTGGGTTTCCAACACCTAGAAGTCCATGTTCAGAGGGTCTGTCTGCATAGACAGTAATGAAAACCTTAAAGAAGTTGTTATAATAGAACAATTAGTGAGATACATGTTAGTCAGAATATCTGTGACTAGCGAGAAGGCTCATATTTATGGTTAATCACTCATTTGTGAAGCAGAGGCTTTTGCCGTTTTAAATCACAAAGGAAGCCACAGTGATATGAGTTGAACTGATTACACGGGCTGGTCCATCTTACCATGTAATTACTATTATGAGACTTTATTGTAAAAAGGGACAGCTCTGTGTTCCCACAGCTTTTAGATAACAGTGTGTCATGTCCTCATGTAATACACGTGTTTACAGAGCATGGAGATAAAGCCTGGACAGTAGACGAGCCCGGAACCCACCTCCTCATGGGGGACATGGGCTCAGTGGGTCCTGAGCTCCCCAGGTCCTGAGAGCACGTTTTCCTTCAAAGCCCACAGAGGACCAGAGACTCCTCATCGCCTTCCCCTCATCCAGCCTGGGCGTCAGGTCCCTTCCTGCAGGAGCTCTATGGACCCTGCTGTTCACAGGACGTCCCCTCCTCGTTCTCTCCGTCCATGAATTAACATCATTAAAATGTCCATATTACCCAAAGCAATCTATAGATTCAATGCAATCCCCATCAAAATACCAGTGACATATTTCACAGAACTAGAACAAATATTTCAAAAGTTCATATGGAACCAAAAAAGACCCCGAATAGCCACAGCAATCTTGAAAAAGAAGGACAAAGTAGGTGGGATCACAATACCGGATATCAGCTTATACTACAAAGCTACTGTAATCAAAACAGCCTGGTACTGGCACAAGAACAGGCATATAGACCAGTGGAACAGAACAGAGAATCCGGAAATTGACCCAAGACATTATGCTCAATTAATATTTGACAAAGATGGCAAGAGCATACAATGGTGTCAAGACAGCTTCCTTAATAAATGGTGTTGGGAAAATTGGACAGCTACATGCAAAAAAATGAAACTAGATCATCAGCTTACACCATACACAGGAATAAACTCAAAATGGATAAAACACTTAAATGTGACTCATGAATCCATAAGAATCCTAGAAGAAAATGTAGGCAACAAAATTTCAGACATCATACGCAGCAAAATTTTCACTGATATATCACCTAAGGCAACAGAAACAAAGGGAAAAATAAACACATGGGACTACATCAAACTCAAAAGCTTCTGCACAGCAAAAGAAACAACCATCAAAACCGATAGGGAACCCACTCTATGGGAGAGCATAATTGCCAATGATACATCAGATAAGGGGTTATTTTCCAAAATATACAGAGTGCTCATACAACTCAACAAAAGGAAGACAAAGAACCCAATTAAAAAATGGGCAGAGGAACTAAATAGACACCTCTCCAAAAAGGACATACAAATGGCTAAGACACATATGAAGAAATGCTCAACATCATTAATAATCAGAGAGATGCAAATTAAAACAACAATGAGGTATCACCTCACACCTGTCAGAATGGCCGCCATCAACAAATCATCAAACAACAAGTGTTGGCGAGGGTGTGGAGAAAAGGAGATTCTAGTACACTGCTGGTGGGAATGCAGAATGGTGCAGCCACTGTGGAAAACAATATGGTGTTACCTCAAAAAATTAAAAATTGAATTGCCATTTGACCCAGTGATCCCACTTCTAGGAATATACCCTAAGAAGCCTGAAACACCAATCAGAAAAAATACATGTACCCCTATGTTCATAGCAGCACTATTTACAATAGCTAAGATCTGGAAACAGCCCAAGTGTCCATCAGTGGATGAATGGATAAAAAAGCTGTGGTACATATACACAATGGAGTACTATGCAGCTGTCAGAAAGAAAGATCTCTTATCCTTTGAGATGACCTGGAGGGACCTCGAGAGTATTATCCTAAGCGAAACAAGCCAAGCAGAGAAAGACAAATATCACATGATCTCACTTATTTGTGGAATATAATGAACATAACAGTCTGAGGAACAGGGTAGACCCAGAGATGTGGAAGTAGGGTATAAACTGACACCCCTCAGAAGAGGGGGTGCGGGGGAGGGAAGAGATAAACCACAGAACTTATGCGCATGTATGCATAAGTGATGGACATGGACAACAAAGCTGGGGACAGGGTGGGGGGATGGGGAGGAGGGTGTCAATGGGGAAAAAGGAGAAACATCTGTAACAAAAATAAATTAATAAAAAAAAAAGAGATTAATTCACTTCACTGGACTTTACATTGTGAATTTCCCTGCGGTATGTAGCATAGAAAACTAGGCTAACCCCTGAGTACTTGTATCATGTAGACGTCAGGCAGACGAGGAAGGAACCTCAGAGGACGTGAGGACGATGCTGAGCAGAGATGACAGAGACAGGATCCCAGAGGGTATTTCACGAGGAAGAAAGTGTCCAGGAGGACGAAGGTGCAGAGAGGTCGTGAGAGGGAGACATGAGGAGATGAACTGGAGCTGACGTCCGGAAAAGTGAATGTCCCAGTGAGAGCCCTGCATGGAGCTGTGTGTGCAGGACTCACTGGGACAGTGAGAGAGCGAGGCCCTGGCGAGTGTGGGGACCTGGAGTGAGCCCAGACCCAGGGCGTGTGGACACACTGATTCTCCCTCTGGTGAAACTGCGTCCCAGTCACAGGGTGGAGAGGGTGCCCGGGGTGCTCAGTCTTTCAAGGAGACAATTGGGTCCCATGGGAACCTAGTGAGATAATGGTCCCTGAGCCTGGACACGACTCGTCTGGGAAAGAGAATGTTGTCCACACCATCGTCGACCTCAGTGAGATGAGGGAACACAGAGGCCAGGACAAGGAGGAGGGTCCCTGGGACCCTGAACCTCAGGAAGAACAGGCGGGCCCTGAGCACCACAGAGAGCTGTTCTCAGCCCCTCCTTGTGCGGTTCCTGCGAGATGTTCCCGGGTCGGTGTGTCCCGAGCGCCCCCTGCATGTCCTGGGGGGTGTGCGGAGTCCAGAGCGCCCCCTGGTGCCCTGACCCCTCCTGGTGGACCTGAGGGTCTCCTGCGGCTCAGCCCCTCCTGTCTTCATGCAGGGAGTTTGTGTCTGGATCATAGAGACGTCCTGATGAGGAAAATGTCGCATGACCAGTGTTTATCTCACTCATACACATTCACATACTCTGTGTCTCTAGTTCTCCATAAATTACCTCTTAAAATAGCAACACGGAAAACCCAGCTGAGCCCAAACTCCATGGTGAGTTCTCTGTGTTCAGTCCTGATCAAGGAAGCAGAACATCTGAATACCTGGAGGTGGGCTCCTGTCCCAGAGCTGCGGGGTCAGGGCTGTGCTGGTTTTCGTGAGCTGAGGGGCCCTATTTGCTTGTCCTCCTACTATAGAGGGAGCTCTGGACGCTGGCATAAAGGACACAGTTTCAGAGTGTGGTGTGTCCAGGGTCATATGTCTGAGTAGAATTAGCCCTGGTATCTGGGCCCCTGCTCCTCCCAACTTGACCCAAATGATTCCCTGAATGATCTCCAGACAGGGGACATGCCCAGTGAGGGTTTCAGTGCTACCTGGGTGGACGCTGGACCATGGTAAATGTGATCCTGGTACATCATAGCAAGAAAAACTAAAGTAGTAGGAAACTAGAATAAAGGGTGCCGTTTTATTTATTTTATGTTATTTTATTTTATTTTTATTATCAAAATTGCTGTTTATTAATCTATTGGCCAGTAGTCTGGCCCCCAGGAGGGTGAATAATTGCTGTCTTGGAGAGGTGTGAGGGATGATATAGCTTAGCACCTTTGGGAGAAGATGAAGTTGAAGGTGAGACGATCACATTGTCTTCATTTCCTTTGAAATACCGTAGAAGGGAGCAGGAAATGTCGGGCGATTTGTAGCAAGCTTGGAGGCAGTAAGAGCGGCAGGTGGCCGCTGGCCACATATTTGGGGTAACAGCGCTGTTTCATTCACACCTGGGGAGCTCCACGCTCCCTTCCCGACACATGGCCTGGAAGGAGTGCACTGAGGTCACCGCGCTGTGTCCCGATTACACACACATTCCATGGGAGTCCCTGTTTCTGCATAATAGGTTTCTCATCTTTCCCTTTCAACTGTATGTTGTTTTCCCTCATGTTTTTTTCATATATTACATGTGGTTCTATGCATCTCGGGGTTCTGACCAAGGGTGCAGTTTTAACTATCATCTCTTCGATGGCGACCTGTATGAACCCAGGAAGGTGATCAACCATCACACCCAGAGGGAGACTAATGTGTGGTCACTTCATGTTCAAGAGATGGACGTTCCCTCTGACACTGTTTCCCCTGCACAGTGTTCAGAGGACAAACTGAGAACAGAGTGTGACCCTAGATCTTGTGGACCAATGTTGGGGGACAGTGGGCCTCTGTGTGGGTCCCTGGGAAGCAGAAGCATGAACTACAGAGAAGCAGACAGGGCTCTTGGTTCCGAGTCCTTCAGGGAGTTTGGAGCTGAATGTGCAGCAGCTGCACGGCCTCCTGTGTGGGGTTTGTTCTCTAGACTCTGTGGGACCATGACCAAGTGGCTCACATCCTAGCTCCCTAGAATCAGGTTCCTGTCCAAGTTGACTCCCATCATGTACGGACATGGTGACAGCGTTCCCAATGGTCACATGCAGACATCCGGTTTCCAATAACAACGTTCTCAGGACCTAAAATTAATTACTCACAAGTCTCTACCTACAACTGTACCTAAACTCACCTGGTCATGACTGAGATCCTTCTACATCCCCAATGACTGAAAGGTTTGGCTCAGGAAATTCCTGGCAGACTTGTTGGGTTTCCTGGAATGCAGGGACGTTCAGGCAAGTTCCACATTTCATGGACAGACATTGCTTGTGTGCTGACAGTTTCACGAGGCTCACCAACTCTTCTGCATTTTCATTGCTCCAGAAGTGATACACTACCTTTCTGCACATCAGAATGCTCCTAATAATATCATAAGTCTTTCAAAATGCAAAACCATCAGCGTAGCCTCAGAATGAAAAGTCCAGAGAGACTCTTGTACAAACTGTTATCTGGAGAGGAAGCCCAGAGCCTCAGAGGAAACAGCCATAAACACCACCTGCACCTGCTCCTGGGGCTGCAACACAGAGTCTGTGGGTCCAGAGCGTCCCCTGGTGTCCTCAGCGCCCCCTGCAGCACCTCTGCATTGATGTTGATCTATTTGTCCCAGATCCTGAAAGACCATTTCCTTTATTTTTCATCAACAAAATCTTGAATGCAAGTATCACAGCCTGGTGTTCCACAGTGTCTGTTGGATGAGTTGAGTAATAAGCTCCACCTCCCTGCATGTAGGTGTTGAAGAGCCATAGAGGTTGGATGGTGCAGCTGAACAAGAGAAATCTGAGCCCTTTGGTGAGAATCTGAAAATGTGGGCTGACCTGTTCCAGGGCAGGGAGGAGAGAAACAGCCCCTGACATGCAGAGCCAGGGGAGTCCGTTCTCATCATGGGACCCTGGTCCCATGGTTTGAGCACATGTGCACAGGTCAGTCCTGGCTGCAGGGAGAATGCGTCCTGGGTTCAGACTAGTCCACCTTGTTGCTCACCTGGAATAAAATACAACAGGAGTACCTAAGTTTATGTGTGTTGGGTGGGTTACTCAGGTGTGCTGATCCCAGGAAAGCAGGACTCAGATCTCCTGGGGGAAATGAGCTGTGGCATTGTGGATATTCACAACTGAGGAGGGAACCAGATCACGTTACAGTGACAGTGGGTAGACCCCGTGGGAAACCTGACAAGTGGTCACATAAGAAAATAGAGGGTAAGATGTAAGTGAAATGCCTCTGAGAGTCACCAGTAATGAGCACACCCAGGTGAACCCACCCTCAGGACCAGAGGAAGAGTAACGTGTGGGAACTTCATGTTCAGGAGACAGGAAGTTCCATCTTACACTGTTTCCCCTACACAGTGTTCAGAGGACACACGGAGAACAGAGTGTGAACCTACAACCAGTGGACCATTGTTGGGGACAGTGGGTGTCTTTGTGGGTCCCTGGGAAGCAGAAGCATGAACTACAGAGAAGCAGACAGGGCTCCCGGGTCCGAGTCCTTCAGGGAGTTTGGAGCTGGATGTGCAGCCACTGCACGGCCTCCTCTGTGGGGTTTGTTCTCTAGACTCTGCTGGACCAGGTTCAGTCACTGGGGATGGAGAAGAACCTCAGTCATGACCAGGTGAGTTTAGGTAAAGTTCAAGGTAGAGATTTGTGAGTAATTAATTCAGGTCACGAAAATGTTGTTATTAGAAACCTGCTGTCTGCTTGTGCGTCTTTTTTTTTTTTTAAGATGTATAAATTTATTAAAACTTTGAAGACATTTAACAATTTATTGAAGTCAGAAATATAAATTCTAAATATTAACTCTAGAAACCTGAGCAGCTCCAGAAATTCAATTTCAAAGGCTTTAGAAAGCATTCTTTGTAAAAGGTGTTAATATTACGTTCTTTGTTAGACTGGTACTTGGAGCACTTTTGATATCATTTTACCATTTCCCCGACCCATTGCCTTGATAAATTAGCAATAACACATGAAATTGTGGATAGATGAGAGTCTCATATTCATATTTACCTAAATGTAGCAAATAGCACCAGGTTTCCCATCTAATGAAATGCAGTGTCTTTGACAATTCTTTGAAGCAATAAACCTTTAGATTCCCATTTGTCCCCAGGCAGAGAAGAGCCACTCAAGGGCCTTTGTCCTAACACCTTTGAATATCTGTCCGGAGTTAACACACTGGCTGAATCATCACCACAGGCCTCCTTATAGGGATGCAGGTAAACATGTCTCAGAAGGTGCTTTGCTCTATTCTATTCTTTCACGTCTCAAATTCACTTGGTTGGTCGAAGTCAGGCAGGTAGAAATGGGTTAAAAAGTTTGCAACTCACAATAATTTTGTCCACAAATAGGTTAAGATTGTTGCCATCAAGCGTGACAGAAGAACCTGAACCAGCATTGTTCCAAGATATCCCTGCTGGTGTGAAGGCATCACAAAAGCCATCCCAGCCGTCCTCCACCTGCAGCCAGGCCATGAGCCAATCGCACAGCAAGGTCACCAGGCTCTGGCAGTCCCGGTCAACGTTGTCATCCCATTCCTTCAGTTCCCACGTGTGGCCTGACGGCGGTCGCTCCAGCAGGATCCCCGTGAAAGTCACGAGCGCCACCATGAGTCCCCAGGTGGGGACTCCGCAGTCTGGAAGTATCTCCTGCGCCGCGCGCGCCACCAGCTCGACGCGGTTCCCCCGAAATCCGCGGTAGCGGGACCAGAGGTACAGGTACCGCTGCCGTACCTGGGTGGCCACGGAGCGCAGCAGGGCGGCCTCGCGGGTGGACAGCGGCTGTGCGATGGCGCCGGGCCTCCGGGCGCAGTACTCCAGGTAGTCGGTCAGCAGCCGCGCGGTGCGCAATCTCAGCGCGTCCCCCATGGCCCGGTGTCTGCATGTGCGTCTTATAAACACTGTCACCAAATCTGTACCCGATGGGAAGCAATTGGGACAGAGACCTGACTCAGAGCATCATTGGGGAAATGCTACCTGGGTGCATGAATGGGGGATTGACCGAGACTGAGGACACACGTCCAGGGTGCTTGTTCCATCAGGTTCTGACTCTCCTTGTTGTTCAGCCAGTTCACGTTTTCTTCCCTCTGAAATGGGCACACATATGTACTCGAGTCGCCAAGACAGTTTGTTGAGAGTGTGCAGGAGCACAAGTCATGTGTGTGTTGGTACCTTACGTCTTTCCAAATTTCACTTTCTAGTTCTATCAGTGTTACTGTGTAGTTGTTAGGGATTTCTATGTATAAGGTTGTGGCATATGTATAGAGATAAGGAGAAACATTTTAGTGTGTTTCTTTCTGGTTTCGGTATTTTAAAATATTTATTCTTGCCTAATTATTCTGACAAAAATGTCCCGTTCAGTTGACTAGAGCAGTCACGGGGTGCACGTGGGGGGTCCTGATGTTAGAAGAGCAGCTTTGACATTGTCTCTGTGCAGCATGATGTCCCTTGTTGGCTCCTCAAATGGGCCTTTGCTAGCTTGATGCCCATCTCTTCTATACATGATTGTTTAAGAATTGTAATCATGAAGCCATTTTCAATGTTTAAATGACTCTTGCTGCATCTGTTTATATGATGGTATCATTTAACCTTCATTCTGTGACTGAGTGCAGCACAGTGATTGCTTACAAACATTGGCTCGTCCTTGCATCTAGGACTGCATCCCACTGGATCAGGGTAAATGATCCTGTCAATGTGCTGTTAGTTTCCTAGAACATGGTGAGGGTTTTTGCACCTGTGCTCGTCATTGATATTGATTTGTCATTTTTTATGTTCTTATAAACACGCCCGGCGCCCCACGGCCTCGCTGGCAACACTCGGAGGTGAGGAGCATGAGGCCCCGAGTCCTGCCCCAGCGTGGGCTCCACCGCGCACGCGCCGGCCGCTGGCGGGAACCTCAGAGCTGAAAGAAGTCGCTCTGAGGAGAACGTCCCGCCTACCGCAGGCCCTTTCGCAAAGGCAGATGGGATAGTAGTTTCCCTGGAGCCGAACAGCAAGGTTCCAGGCTGTTCTGAAACTACATATCCCAGGAGGCACTGCGCAGGGTAGACCATGAGCCTCAGCGGTTGCGCTCCAGGGCGCGTTCTTTGCCTCCAACCCATGAGCCTTTGTGGGGACGGAAGGTAGAGCGATGTGAGGATTCAGCTGGCCAATGGGGAGCGCGGAAGGGGCGAGGTGGGCAGGCCGCGTGGTTTCCTTGGATACCGTGGACACAACTCTGTGGGAGAGGGTGGGGCTTTAGCGTGAGACCCTGGAAGTCCTGACTGACAGGAACTTAGGAGCTCAGGTAAGTGTCAGAGCCGAGGGCGGGAGGGAGACCCTGTGGGTGTCAAGGTGAGGACGACGTGCAGACTCGGGGCCCTCAGGGTGGTGAGGTCCGAACTTCACGGCCAGGACGGGGTGCCCTGGGATGGGGCCCTGCAAGGGGATGAAAGCCAGACGGGGACCCTGTGCGGGACTCGCTCTGCCCGGACGTGAGCACGAGAGCAGGTCCCGCCCCGTCCCGGCCCCGCGTGACCGAGGCCGCGCATCGGACGCGGTGTCTCAGTGTGGGCTCCGCACCTGCGGTCGGTGACACCCTCCGTGACGACCCCGAAGGGCTGTGAGGGTCCAGTGAGACCGTGGACGGACCCGAGCACAGGCCGCAGAACCGCAGTGCAAAGGCTGTGTTTCTATTTCAGGGGTGACCCTGAACCCCAGTCACCCAGACAAACCCGAGGGGCCAGGACGTGTAAAGATAATTCCTTCATAGATTTTCTCATAGGAAAGGAGACCTCAAACCTGAGTTCAAACCTCACCCACGGACTCCTCTTCCCCTGGGGGTGGTCACTGCGGTCAGAGGTGCTGGGCTCTCCCTCAGAACACACAGCGTCCTCAGTGTATAGGCAGCACATTCTCCCATCAGAGCCCTTATTCAGAATGGATTCTCTGTGGAGGCCTGTCATTTAATTTCCTAAATCCAATCTTTGGTGGGAGCAATGTATTTAACTTAGTAAAGGCTACTTCACCTCTTTTTTCTGTGCTGGGCCTGTTTTGATGACTCACACAGACCCCAGGACGTGCTGAGCCTCACGGTCCAGGGGCATCGGCTGCAGCAGCCACAGGGACAGAGAGGTTCTGCACCAGGAGTGAGGGCTGCTGGGAAACTGCCCAGAACTGGACGGGACTTGGACCTGGGTGAGGGGAGGAAGCTGGACGTGTTCTGAGTCACAGGACAGAGATGTGTGTGATTTTCAAGGACAGAGTGTTACTGGACATGTGGGTTTAAACCTCTTCCAGTGACGACCCAGGAGGACGTGCAGGGCATGACAGACACAGCTTCTGTCATCATAGGAAACACCTGACAGATTATGACCAGGAGTTTGTCAGAATAGAAACGTTAAAGGTTCTGCAGGCAGGGATCAAGGGAAATAAGGAACGTGTCATTGCAAAGGGGGGAAGGGGATTCCTGTTACCCACATGCACCTGCTCACAGTGTCTCTGTCTGTGAGGTAACAACTTCCCAGGTCCAGGGGTTAGCACTTGGACATCTGTGGGTCATTACTCACATGGTCACACCATGCTTCACCCAAGCTGCTCCATTTATTAAATCTGTCAATACTTAGAGGGAAGAATGGACACCCCTCCCTGCAGGAGCCATGGTGCTGGTGTGTCTGTGTGAGGGGCCCTCATGCCATTGACCAGGACCCTGTCTCAGTCCATCGTCATCATCTTCATCACCATCATCATCATCATCACCATTTGTTCACATAAATTTTTTCTTGTTTTCTGTAGAAATGGTTGTTGTTCACACATAATGACCCCTTTTCTCGTGTTTGGGTAATTTTTTACGGTTGTTAAGTGTAATTGGTAATCAGACTCTATTTTATGTTTTGTTTGAGTGGTGACAATGATGGGTTATCCCTGCCTCTTCTCCATCTCACCACACTGCGACCTAATGAGGGAGGTGATCTCCTCTTCAGACGTCATTGGGAGATTGAAACCACAGAAGCCCCAGTAAGGAGAATTCCTCCCACTTATTCTGCCTGGTGTCAACTGCTCTCGGTGCTGGGAGCATGATGCCAAGTCAATGACTGTCACCACAGGGGCTTTTATTTCAAGCTTTGGGGTCACACACTCTGGTGCCCACTGTGCACCGGACAGGTGTCCTGTTGCTGGCTGGTTGGGACCCTCAGTGTGAGGAGCTGAGCTGCACTGTTGAGTCAGCAGAGCCTCTGGTTAGACTGAGGAGACGTGGGTCAGAAGACTTGATGATAAATTGTGTTTTGGACACAAGAGTGTCTGAAAGAGAATCTCGATCATTTGTCCGTGTGAGAAAGATGTCTTGCTTTAAAACAGACTTTTCTAATTCAGAGACGTAAGAGGTAAGAACAGACTCAGGAACCCAGAGAGGTTCCCTGAGGGAAACTGTGAAATGAAGAGGAAACCACACAGGAAACCAGCCCAAACCTCCAACTGCACCTGCTTCTGGGATGGTCCTTGTGTTCAGGACCCTGCGCGCCCCCTGGTGGTCGTAGCCTCTCCTGTTTGTTTCTGGGCTCACACTGACTTCCCCTCACTGTGTCTCTTGCACAGTAATACACGGCCGTGTCCTCTGATTTCAGGTTGGTCATTTGCAGATACAGCGTGTTCTTGGAGTTGTCTCTGGAGATGGTGAATCGGCCCTTCACAGAGTCCGCATAGTACCACTACTAATGTATGAGACCCACTGCAGCCCCTTCCCTGGAGCCTGGCGGACCCAGTGCATGCCGTAGCTACTGAAGGTGAATCCAGAGGCTGCACAGGAGAGTCTCAGAGACCCCCCAGGCCGCGCCGAGGCTCCCCCAGACTCCACCAGCTGCACCTCACACTGGACACCTGCAAACAAAAGACGTCCTGGTCAGGACACTGTCACACGTCCACTGTTTCTCTCTCTCATCCACTCTCACACTCAGTGTCCCATATGTGTCCCCTGCCAAGTCCCGATCTCTGTGCTCACTGAGCCCCACCCTCTGAGGAAAAAGCCCCCACAAGACTTGTTCCTCAGTGTGAACCCAACTTTGAGAGACACGGGGATTTCCTGGACCAGCTCTGGGCTTTGGTACCTGAATGTTTATTCCTGGATCAGTGTGTCTCCAAAGTGCTGCACCCACTGAGGTAATAAAGCCATCCCTGTCCCAGCTCCTCACAATCCAGAAGCCCTAGAAATACCCACTTTGTGTGTGGTTCTTATGTTTATGGAGGTTGGTAATGCTCTGATTGAACAGGATATTAGTACTCAGTTCAGCATTCCTGTCCAACTTTCTGTTTAGGAAGACCCGGCCCTCAGAGGAAATCCCTGTGCAGCTCGTGGCTCACCTGCTCCTGGGGCAGCAGCCCTGTGCTCGAGGGTCCTGAGCGCCCCCTGCTGCCTAGTCATTTCCCCTGCAGGTGAAGGTCCTTCAGGGCTCACAGGGCATTGACCTCTCAGCGTCTCTAGTTCAGTAGTAAAGGCTGTGCCCCTACTTCACAGTGTTCCCGCAGGGACACCGTATACTTTTCATATCTATGTACATGGTGAACTGGCCTTACTGAGCCCCGTGAGTGTGCAAGGAGACCCCAACACAGAGCTTTATGAAGCTACCACTGAGCCTTTCCCTGAAGCAGCCAGATGGACTAACACAGCTGAACCTCCCTGAGTCCAGAAGCTCTCAGGGACGCTGGGGCCTCTTATGTCCTTAGGTCCTGTGGTTGAAGGTCACATCTGAGTATCCTAAATACCACTGCACGTCTACCATTCAGTAAATCACACACACACACACACACACACACACACACACACACACACACACACACAGTGATGACTTTGTTGCTATGAATCCAGAGTTGCCCTTCTTCCCTGAACCCAGCTCATGGGCAGTGACCACAGATGGATTCTAGGCCTGGAGTGACTTCCTGTGGAAGCTGATCAAATGCACCCACGATGCACAAGCAGGCTTTGCAGAGCACATGTCTTGTGTTCCTCTGTTCTTGCAGGTCCTGTGAACACAGATGCTGATTAGAACGGATCAGACCTGCTCCAGGGAGGGTCAGAGGAGGAGCTGGTTCCCCATTGACTGCAGGGCCCAGTAGCTGAGAGTCCCCTGGAGACCCCACACCTGTATTAGGGGACCCCTGGGAGTGGTTAGGCTGAGGAGACAGCACTGTAGTCAGCTGTCAGGTGAGGCTGCTCTCCCAGGTCACCTGGTGGGTGGGGCTGCAGTGGGCAGGTGAGTGATGCCATCTCCGTGAGGGACACCCTGGCTCCCTCAGGACACCTGGTTTCAGGACAAGCTTGGTGTTCATCCATTCTTGTTGCTGCATCCTGGTAGTTATCTTCCCTCCTGACCACCTGCCCCATGGCTCTGTTCCCCACATCCCACGTGGAGACAGATCCTCTATTCAGTGACACCCCAGCTATGCCCGTCAGTCCCTGCAGAAACCACCATCTACACTTGCTTGTGCATGTCTGGTTCAGCCTTCACGGCTATTCCTGCACTGAGTGGGTCCTCACGACTGAGATTTCAGGTACCTACTCCTGGAATGGTCCTTGTGTTCAGGGACACTGATCGCCCCCTGGTGGTCGCAGCCTCTCCTGCAGGGAGTTTTGTGTCTGGGCTCACACTGACTTCCCCTCACTGTGCCTCCTGCACAGTAATACATGGCCGTGTCCTCAGCTCTCAGGCTGTTCATTTGCAGATACAGTATGTTTTTGGAGTTGTCTCTGGAAATGGTGAATCTCCCCTTGACAGAGTCAGCGTAGTATGTTTTACTTCCATCATCATAGATTTGACTTATCCACTCCAGCCCCTTCCCTGGAGCCTGGCGGACCCAGTGCATGCTGTAGCCACTGAAGGTGAATCCAGAGACTGCACAGGAGAGTCTCAGAGACCCCCCAGGCTGCAGCAAGGCTCCCCCAGACTCCACCAGCTGCACCTCACACTGGACACCTGCAAACACAAAGAAGCCAGGTCAGGACACTGTCACACGTCCACTGTTTCTCTCTCTCATCCACTCTCACACTCAGTGTATCTTGTTCTCCACAAATTACCTCTTAAAATAGCAACAAGGAAAACCCAGCTGAGCCCAAACTCCATGGTGAGTGCTCTGTGTTCAGTCCTGATTAGGGAGGGAACACCTGAGGATCACGGAGCTGGGCTCCTTTTGGTGAGCTGTTGGGTCGGGGTTGGCCTTGTTTTTATGGGCAGTGGGGCCCTATTTGCATATCCTCCTTCCATTTAGTGTCCTCTGAGGTTGGAGACCTGCAGAGAGGGCAATGCTTCAATGCAGTTGAGAGTCCTGGGGGAGAATCGTGGTCATGATAACCTTTTAATAACTAAATAAGATACATAAGGAGGTTGGGGCATGCCCTGTGTCCACATCTAGTAACAGTGAAACTAGCATCTGTCCTGTGCTCCTCCCCACTGGGCCCTCGACTCCCCTAAACCAGGACAGAGCTGGACATGCTCATGACGGTGCAGGTCATTGTAGGTAATGAGAGCATGAATGAACACCTGCATTCTGTTGCTGTACACATGTCAGGGCTGGAGACACCCAGACTTGTGGAAAGAGACTACAAGTTGCAGAGTTTGTAAGTGTGGACACCGTGGGCACTGTTTGTTGATGTCCTTGGCACTGAGTGTCTCTGGCTTCCTGACCTTCAAGGAGGCAAAGAAGAGTGGGTGCTGAGAAAATGCTTTCCTATCCCTGGGACTCAGAGACCCTGAGAAATTAGGGAATAATTCACGGAGCTGATGGAGAGGCTGTGGGTTTTCAACAAACAGAAGCCCATTCAAAGAGGGTCTCTCTGCATAGACAGTAATGAAAACCTTAAAGAAGGAGATAGAAAAGATGAATTAGTGAGATAAATGTAAGTCAGAATACCGGTGATCAGTGAGAACGCTCATATTTAATGTTAATCACTCATCTATGAAATAGAGACTTTTGCAGTTTAAATTCACAATCAAGGCCATGGTGACATGATTTGAATTGATCACTCAGCTTGTTTGTTCTCAAGCATGTTATTACAACTGTGAGGGTTTATTGTACAGGAGGACAGCTCTGTGCTTCCACAGCGTTTAGACAACAATGTGTTGTGTCCTCACGTAATACACGTGTTCACAGAGCATGGAGATAAAGCCTGGACAGTAGACAAGCCCAGAACCCACCTCCTCCTGGGGGACGTGAGCTCAGTGGGTCCTCAGCTCCCCAGGGTCCTGAGAGCACGTTTTCCTTCAAAGCCCACAGAGGACCAGAGACTCCTCATCGCCTTCCCCTCATCCAGCCTGGGTGTCGGGTCCCTTCCTGCAGGAGCTCTATGGACCCTGCTCTTCACAGGATGTCCCCTCCTCGTTCTCTCTGTCCACGGACCCTGCCCTCTGCTCCTTGGCTGTGAATCCCCCGGGGTCTCTGCTGCACCACAGGGGAGCCCTGTGTCCCTCTCCTGTGGTGATGCCCCCACTGCAAGAGCCTTGAACAAACCTTCCTTTAAAATATAGCGACTGTCAGAGAACCTTCCACCAGGATGAAAGTGGGATATTTAAGGTTCTCCAGGTAGGTTGCACATAAACTCACTCAGGACACGTCCTGGGACAGGATTGTGGAGACGACAGTGCCCCTGGTGGTTGTTCTGAGACACACAGGCTGACGACGCTGGGTCTGAACCAGCTTCCTGAGACAAGGCAAGGGTGTCTGCAACAGGGAAGTCCTTCCTGGCATTTTGAAACTTTGGCAGCTCAATTCTGCTTCTTTATTGTACACAGCTGAACCTCTGCAAGGACACCTGGGCCTCAGGACTCCCACCTTGGGGAGAACCTGAGGAACAGAACCCTCCTCAGTGCCAGGGGCACAGGCCTCTGGGACCAGGGCCTCAGCTTGCATGTGTGAGGTGCTGTGACCTGCCTGGTTGCACACTCACACACTCCAGAGTGTCCACTGTGAGACACACCAGAGCCTCTTTAACTCAGTGTGGATGTTTTCTGACATTTCTGGGAAACTTTCTGACTGTGGGCAGTAGAGCTGCAGAGGGGGGTGAGCACAGGCACAGACTCACTGAGCACAGAGGGCAGTTCCCTGCCCAGGAACCGGTCCCTTCACTGCAGTCCTGAGACCCTGTGTCACTGAAATCTAGCACTGTGCCCGAGACCACAGGAGTAAGTCGTAGTGGAGAGGACAGTGGAACTCCATCTTCCTTTCTACGGGACATGAGGACGGGGCCCCACCCCTTTGTGCTTCTGTCTGAAATGACATAGAGGGGAGACGCCAGTGAGCACTGTGTATGAAACTGCATGAAAGGAAGCCGGCGCTGTCAGATGTGACCATCACTGTTATTGTATCATTCCCCATCTGGGGGCAGAGGGGGCTCTGAGGCCTCCCCTCTGACTGCACAAGGAACACCTGCTCTGCTCCAGGCCTCACCTGTCACACCTGTGTGAGGGGACAGGTCACCACCATCATGCCATTGTCCTCACCCCTCCATTGACTTTTGTCTATTTTTTCTAGATCCTGAAAAGTCATTTTCTTTATTTTTTCATCAACAAAGTCTTGAATGGAAAGTATTACATCTTGGTGTTCTATAATATGTCTTGGATGGATTAAGTTATAAACTCTACCTCCCCGGATATAGATTGTGGAGGAGCCACCAGAAGTTGGATGAAGGAGCTCAACAAAAAAAATCTGGGCCCTTTGCTGAGAACCTGAAAATGTTGGCTGACCCGTTCCAGAGCAGCAGAGCTGAGAGGCAGGCACTGACATCCAGAGCCAGGTAGGACCATTCTCATCATGGGACCCTGATCCCTGGGTTTGTCCGTGTGTGCACAGGTCAGTCCTGGCCAGACGGAAATGTGAGCCTGGATGGAGACTGCTCCATTGTGTCGTTCACGTAGAAGAAAATGCACGAGGTGTGCATATGTTTATGTGGTTGGGAAGCTTGCTCAGGTGTGCTCATCCCCAGGAAAGCAGGATTTAGGTCTACTGGGAGAGTGAGCTGTGACGTTGTGGATGTTCACAACTGTAACGGGAACTAGATCTCATGACAGTGACAGTGGGTAGACCCTATGGGGAGATCACAGGTGGTCACATAAGAAAAGACAGGTGAAGATATAAATTCGATGCCCTTGAGAGTCACCAGTAATGAACTCACAAAGGTGAAGCAAACCTCATGACCAGAGAATGAACTAAAAGGATGTACATGTTCAGGAGACAGGAAGTTCCTTCTAACACTATTTCTCCTACACAGGGTTCAGAGAATAAACTAAGAACACATGTGACCCTGGAGCCAGTTGAACAATGTTGGGGGACAGTGGGCTTTTGTGTGGGTCACGGGAAGGAGAAGCGTGAACTACAGAGAAGCAGAGAGTGCTCCCAGGTCCGAGTCCTTCAGGGAGTTTGGAGCTGAATGTGCAGAAGCTGCACGGCCTCCTGAGTGGGGTTTGTTCTCTAGACTCTGCTGGGACCATTTTCAATCTGTGAGAATATGCAAGAGTCTCAGTCGATACTATGATGTTGTGTTGAAGTTGTAGGTAAAGATGTGTAAGCAATTACGTTTACATCATACAATTTTTCTTTTGGGAAACCTGATGTGTGATGATCATTGGGAACACTGTCACCATGTCTGTACCTGATGGGAGTCAACTGGGACAGGAACCTGACTCAGAATGTCATTGGGAGAAATGCTACCTTGGTGTATGAATAGGAGCATTAACCAAGACAGAGGACAGATATGTCCAGGGTTCTTGTTTCATTAGGTTCTGATTTTCCTTGTTTTTTTTTTTTTTTCCAGTTCAAGTTTTCTTTCCTCATAAATAGCCACCCACATTTCCTAGAGTCCTGAAGACACTTTGTTGAGAGTGTGCAGGAGCACAAGTCATTTGTGTGTTGATTTTGTACCTTACATCTCCCCTAAATTCACTTTCTAGTTCCATCAGTACCATGGGCTCTTTTTAGGATTTTCTATATACTAGGTCATATCTTATGTGTCCAGATAAAGAGAAACATTTTAACTTATTTTTCTCAGATTTAGACCTTTTTAAATGTCTTATCTTGCCCTATTATTCACACAAAACTTCCTGTTCCATTGAATAGAAGCAGTCACAGGGGCGCCCTTGTGTTGGTCCTGATCTCAGAAGAGTAGCTTTGAAATTTTCTCTGTGCAGCATGATGTCACTTGTTGGCTTCTCCAATGTGGCCTTTTTCATGTTGATGTACATCTCTTCTGTACCTATTTGATGAAGAATTGTAATCATAAGGCCATTTTCAATGTTTTAAATGTTTTTTTTTCTACATTTATTTATATGATGGTATCATTTATCTTCCATTGTGTGAATGAGGTGGAGCACGTTTAATGGTTTACCTATGTCCAACCATCCTTGCATTCTAGGTCAGTATCTCAGTGATCTTGGTCAAGGATGCTTGCAATGTGCTGTTCAGCTTTCTTGTATATTGCTGAGGATTTTTGCACTGAAGTACATCAGGGATGTTGACCTGTCATTTTTTATGTCCCTACTGGCTTTCATATGAGTGTCATGGTCACTCAGTACATTTGTTTGGAAGTGTAGCCTCTTCTTTTAATTATTGGAAGAGTTCAAGAGGGATTGACTAAAATATTGTAAATTCTTGCCAGACTGGTGTAGCTCAGTAGATGGAGCATCACCTCATGGACTGAGAGGCCCTGGTTTGATTCCTGGTCGGGGCACATGCCAGGGTTGTGGGCTCGATCACGAGTAGAGGGTGTGCAAGAGGCAGTCAAGTGATATTTCTCTCTCACATGTATGTTTCTCTTTCTCTTTCCCCTCTTCTCTTTCTAAAATAAATAAATAAATAAATAAATAAATAAATAAATAAATAAATAAATAAATAACAAAAAAAGTTATAAATTCTTACTCTAGCTGTTTTAGCTCAGCACTCAAGAGTGTCGGTCTGGGGATTGAAGTGACACAAGTCTGATTCCTGGTCAAGGGCACATGCCTGGATTGAAGGTTCGACCCCGACCCTGGTCAGGATCGGGTAGGAGGCAACCTCTGGACGTGTCTCTCTCACATTGATGTTTCTCTCTTTCTCTCTCTGTCTCTTTCTCTCCTCTGTCCCTTCCACTTCACTTAATATCAATGGAAAATTAACTCGCGTGAGGATTAACAACAATAACCAAAAACAGTTATCAATTCTTCTTTGAAGTTTTGATAGAATTCATCTTTAAGTCCATTTGGATGTGGGCTTCTATTTGTTGGCCAGTGTTCACTATTACCTCAGTTATTATTTTTAAATTGATAGCAATCTAACAATAATGAGACAAAATTTCTAATTTGAGCACCTACTAAGTGGACAGAGAAATGCAACCTTTGATATTCACAGGATGTGGTCAGTGTGAAAATTACAGTTGTGTCCAGACTACACATTTATTTTGTATGCTATCCAAGAGAATGAAATAAATCCGTATTATTCTGTATAGAATTCAAAATGTGTCTTAGTCCTGAGAATGCACCTCCCTGACCTCCAGCTCCAGGAGCACAAGGAACAGGTCCCAGCCGCTGCTCTCTGAAATCCTCCGTGGTTTGTGCTGAAGACACAGCTGTGCACGACTCCCAGACCCTGGCTGATCTCAGCAGTAACAGTAAGGCAGGTCCATTGCTGGGAGATGCAGGTGTCCTTTGACGGAAAGTTTTGGCTCAGGAAATTGTTGACCGACTTCTTGGGTCTCCTGAAATGCAGGGAGGTTTAAGTAAGTTCCACCTTTTGTGGACAAACATTGCTTGTGTGCTAACAGTTTCCCGACGCTCATGTAACCCTCTGCATTTTCATTCCTCCATAAGCGATCCACTACATGTCTGCACGTCAGAATGATTCTAATAATATAATGAAACTTATAAAATACTGACCCATCACTGTAGCTTCAGAATAAAAGATCAAGAGAGAATCATGGAGAAACTGCTATCCGGGAAAAACGCCCAGAGCCTCAGAGGAAACAGTCATAAACACCACCTGCACCTGCTCCTGGGGCTGCCACACGGAGTCGGTGGGTCCTGAGCGCCCCCTGGTGTCCTGAGCGCCCCCTGCAGCCCTGCCCTCCTGTCCCCTCAGAAGATTTGTGTCTGGGCTCACACTGAGCTTCCCTCATTGTGTGTCCCTCACAGTAATACACGGCCGTGTCTTCGGCTCTCAGGCTGATCAACTGGGGATGGCCAGTGTGGTCAGAGGTGCTGGGCTCTCCCATAGAACATACAACGACCTTAATGTATAATGAACACATTCTCCCATCAGAAATCTTACTCAGAAATGCATTGTGTGTGTAGATCTGTCATTTATTTTCCTAAATGCAATAGGTGGTGGGACAAATATATATATATATATTTTTTATCCTCACCCGAGGACATTCTTTTTCCATTTTTTTGTTCAGATAGAGTGGGAAGGAGAGAGAGGAAGAGAGAGAGAGAGAGAAACATCGACGTGAAAGGGCCACATCGAGTGGCTGCCACCCGCACAACCAACCAGGGCCGGGGACAAACTGCAACCGAGGTACATGCCCTTAGCGGGAACTGAACCCGGGTCTCTCTGGACCGCAGGCCGACGCTCTAACCGCTGAGCCGAACCGGCCAGGGCAGGACAAATATATTTAATTTAGCAATCTCTGATTCACCCCTGTTTTCTGTCCTGGGCCTGTTTTGGTGAATCACACAGACCCCCAGGACGTGCTGAGCCTCACGGTCTAGGGGCATCGGCTGCAGCAGCCACAGGGACAGAGAGGTTCTGGCACCAGGAGTGAGGGCTGCAGGGAAACTGCCCAGAACTGGACGGGACTTAGACCTGAGTGATGGGAGGAAGCTGGACGTGTTCTGAGTCACAGGACAGAGATGGGCCTGATGTTCATGGGCAGAGTGTTACTGGACATGTGGGTTTAAACCTCTTCCCGTGACGACCCAGGAGGATGTGCAGGGCATGACAGACACAGCTTCTGTCATCGTAGGAAACACCTGAGTGATTATGACCAGGAGTTTGTCAGAACAGAAATCTTAAAGGTTCTGCAGGCAGGGATCAAGGGAAATAAGGAACGTGTCATTGCAAAGGGGGGGGGGCGGAGGGGATTCCTGTTACCCACATGCACCTGCTCACAGTGTCTCTGTCTGTGAGGTAACAACTTCACAGGTCCAGGAGTTAGCACTTGGACACCTGTGGTGTCACTACTCACATGGTCACACCATGCTCCACCCAAACTTCACAATTTATTAGGGCCCCATTTATGAAATCCCTCAACACTTAGAAGGAAGAGTGGACACCCCTCCCTGCAGGAGCCATGGTGCTGGTGTGTCTGTGTGAGGGGCCCTCATGTCATGGACCAGGACCCTGTCTCAGTCCATCGTCATCACCATCATCACCATCACCTTTTGTTTATTTAAATTGTTCTTATTATCTGTAGACATGGTTGTTGTCCAAGATAATGACACCTTTTCTCACTTTCTGGTCATTTATTATATTTGCTAAGTAAGATATGTAGTCAGACTATTTTATTTTTATTTTTTTTAGTGCTGACAACTGAGGGCTCCTTCTTGCCTCTTCTCCATCTGCCCCACACTGGGATCTGATGGGAAAGGTTTGGTCCGCCCTCTATAGATGTCATTGGGAGATTGAACCACACAAACCCCTGGAAGGAGAATTCCTCCCCCTCCCCACCACCTCACCAAAATAAAAGCCCTGAGCCTGTCTCCTTTCTTTTTCTATCAAAGCTCCTCGGACTTGTTGAAGGGCCTTTCTTGGGCTTTTCAGAGAATCAAACTATGTATGTGATACATGTCCCTTGTGTGTGTTTGTCATCAGCCGGGATGTCTGCACCAAGCTATCGTGGATCTCTGTGCCTCTGTTTGGTGTGAACTGCTCTCAGTGTTGTGAGCATGATGCCACATCAATGAGCATACCCCACGGGCCCTTCTTTGTAGCTTTGGGGTCACACACCTCTGGTGCTCACTGTCCACACACATGTGACCTGCTGCTGGGGCCCTGAGCTGTGGAGCTGAGCTGCACTGTTGAGTCAGCAGAGCCTCTGGTTGGATTCAGCTGATTAGGGTCAGTAGATTTCATGATAAATTGTCATTTGGTCACAAGAGTGTCTGAAAGAGAATCTCTGTCGTTTTCACATAAGAATGTTGCCTTCGTTGACAAGAGACATTTCTTTATTTTTTTTGTTGACACAATTATAGTTTCCTTTAATTCCTTCAGCTTTGCCCACATCCACCCAGCCCCCAGCAATCCTCTCCTGATCCTACCACTCTGTCTGCATCCACGGGCTCTGTATATATGTGCCTGGGTCCTCACTTCTTCTTTTATCCACTCTTCCCAACCCCCACCCCTCTGACCTCTGCCAATCTGTTCTGTGTATCCATGTCTCTGGTTCTATTTTTTTGTCAGTTTATTTTGTTCATTAGACTCCGTATATACATGAGATCATGGGGTATTTGTATTTCTGTGACTGGCTTATTTTGCTTAACATAATAATCTACAGCTCCATCCATATACTGCAAAGAGTAAGAGTTTCTTCTTTTTTACAGCTGTGTAGCATTCTATTATGTAAATGTACCACAGTGTTTTATCCACTCCTCTACATGGTCAACCAGGTGGTTTCCAGATCTTGGATATTGTAAATAATGCTGCTATGATCATGGGAGTGCATATATTCCTTCTGAATCGTGCTTTGGGATAATTAGAATATACAACCAGAGGTGGGTTCGCTGGTCAAAAAGTAGTTTTATTTTTATGTTTATATTTTTTGTTATTAAATTATTTTTATTACAGATGTTTCTCCTTTGTCCCCCTATACACCCTCCTCCCTATTCCCCACCCCCAGCATTGTTGTCTGTGTCCATTAGTGATGTCTATATGCACATAAGTTCTTTGGTTTGTCTCATCCGTTCTCCTCCCCCCATCCCTCCTCTGAGGTTTCCCAGTCTGAACGGTTCTATTTTTATTTTTTTGAGGAAACTCCATACTGTTTTCCACTGTGGCTGCACCAGTCTGCATTCTCACCGATAGTGCACCAGGGTTCTCCTTTCCCCACATCCTCACCATCACTTGTTGTTGTTGATTTATTGATAGGAGCCGTTCTGGCAAGTGTAGTTGTAGTCTTAATTTGCATATTTCTGATAATTAATAATGCTGAGCATTGTTTCATATGTCTCATGGCCATCTGTACGTCCTCTTTGGAGAAGTGTGTATTCAGGTAATTGGCCCATCTTTTGATTAGATTGTATGTCTTTCTGGTGTTGAGTTGTACATATTTTTAAAACTTTGGAATTTAACAACTTGTCAAAGTATACCATTGGCAAATAGACTACAGCTTTTTCTAACTCAGAGTTGTTAGAGGTAAACACTGAATCAAGAATCCAGAGAGGTTCCCTGAGGGAAACGGTGACTTGAAGAGGAAACCACACAGGAAACCAGCCCAAACCTCCAACTGCACCTGCTCCTGGATGGTCCTTGTGCTCAGGGACCCTGAGCGCCCCCTGGTGGTCGCAGCCTCTCCTGCAGGGAGGTTTGTGTCTGGGCTCACACTGACTTCCCCTCACTGTGTGTATCTAAAACAGTAATACAGGGCCATGTCCTCGGTGGTCACGGAGCTCAGCTGCAGGGAGAACTGGTTCTTGGACGTGTCACTGGAGATGGTGGTGCGACTTTTGAGGGACGGACTGTAGTAAGTGCTACTTCCATATATGTACCCAATCCATTCCAGCCCCTTCTCTGAGTTCTGGCGGATCCAGCCCCAGTAGTAACCACTGAGTGAGCCCCCAGAGACAGAGCAGGTGAGGGAGAGGGTCTCCGAGGGCTTCACCAGTCCTGGGCCCGACTCCTGCAGCTGCACCTGGGACAGGACACCTGGGGACAAGGAGCAAAAGGCCCTGTCAGTCACGTGCAGTCACAACCACCCCATAGACCCTGTCTGACCTCTGAGACCCTCACCTTGGGGGGCTGTCACCAGGCACAGGAGAAGACCCAGCAGTCTCATCTTCTTCTAGACCACAGCTCTGCCTTCCCCAGAGACCTCAGCCCTGTGTGAGGAGAGAGCTGTGAGCCTCCCCAGCCCAGGGGAGGATTTACCCTGGAGCTTGAGGAGAAATTTGCATGTGGGGCAGCCTGTTCCTTATAAGTGGAGGGACTGAGGTCAGGTTGCCCTGATCCTTCTGTTGCTAATGTGTAGGCTTCCCTTTTCTTGAATGCTCTTAGTACATTTGTCAGTTATAGGGGATCTCCTGGTACACAAGAATACTGGAGTCAGCTTAATGGTAATGCTCATCTCTGATAAGTGGTGGACGAGTTGAGTAGATTACATTTCTAAATTCTCACGCATCTCTCAAATAGATTTAATGGGATTAAATGTGTTTAGGTAATTTCTGAAACCCAGCTTTCTAATATCTACAGAACTGTCAAATATTTTTATAAAAATTTTTATTTTTATAAACATCATTTTATATAGCCAAATAATATCTAGGTTGGTTTGAAAATCACAAAATAAAGGACATTCATTCTCAGTATCTTATTTATGTTCTATCTTTGATCCAAGGAACTATATCCCAAGAACATGTCATTGAGGTACCCTTGATTCTTTTTTATTTTTTATTTGTTAAAATGATATTTCTTACAAATTCTGAGCAACACCGTGCTACATGCCTTTGTTCAGGTTAATGCTAGGAACCTTTTCCTTGCAATCTTTGCCAAACACTCTCAGAGCTAAGTAGTGTCAGACCTGGTGAGTACTTGGATAGGAGACCCCTGATTCTTCATGTTGAAAATTATGTAATTGTGCCTTTGAGTCCCTCCTCAAACTCTTCCCTTGTGCAAGCTGATGGCTTATTACAGAGACAGCAACAAATTATATCAGACATATTCATATTTTTACATGGAGAAATGATTGAGAATAAAAGAGTGATTATTCATGTGTACAATTCAGAACCTTTCATATGTGGAAATTGTAAAGGCAGCAGGTTAACTGAACTCTTTTCTCAGTCAAATATTTTCAGTGATGTGGGGGTCAGAGGGAGGCAAATCATGGAGGTTCCTAGTATAGATATGCTCACAGGAAAGGGAATTTTATCCCTGACAGGAACCCTCACTCTCAGGACACACGACATGGTCATCTGGGCGGTTTTCAAATCTTGGGTATTATAAGTAACACTGCTATGCACATGGGGGTGTATATATTCTTTCTGATTTGCATTTTGGGATTATTAGGATATATTTTCAGAGGTGGATTTGCTGGGTCAAAAAACAGTTCTATTTTTATTTTTCTGTATTAATTACTTTATCTTTGTTTCAGATGTTCCTCCATTTCCCCCCTAGACACCATCCTCCTGATGCCCCCTTCCCACAGCATTGTTGTCTATGTCCATTGGTTATGCATATATGCATGTAAGTTCTTTGGTTTATATTACCCTCCTCGCCGCCCCCCTCCTCTGGGGCTTGTCAGACTGAACGTTCTATTTTTTTTTTTTTTTCCTTTTTGAGGAAACTCCATAGCGTTTTCCACAGTGGCTGCACCAATCTGGATTCCCACCAGTACTGCACCAGGGTCCTGTTTTCTCCACATCCTCCCCAGCACTGGGTGTTTGCTGAGGTATTGATAGGAGTCATTCGGGCAGGTGTAGCTGTCGTTACAATTTGCACGTCTCTGATGATCAGTAATGTGAGCATTGTTTCATATGTCTCATGGCCATCTGTACGTCCCCTTTGGAGAAGTGTCTATTGAGGGCATTAACCCATGTTTTAATTGGATTATATGTATTTCTGGTGTTGAGTTGTATGTGATTTTTAAATATTTTGGAATTTAAACCCTTATCAAATGTACCTTTGGCAAATAGACCACAGCTTTTTCTAACTCAGAGATGTTAGACGTAAATACTGAATCAAGAATCCAGAGAGGTTCCCGAGGGAAACTGTGACATGAAGAGGAAACCACACAGGAAACCAGCTCAAACCTCCAACTGCACCTGCTCCTGGATGGTCCTTGTGTTCAGGGACCCTGAGCGCCCCCTGGTGGTCGCAGCCTCTCCTGCAGGGAGGTTTGTGTCTGGGCTCACACTGACTTCCTCTCACTGTGTGTCTCGCACAGTAATACACGGCTGTGTCCTCGGTGGTCACGGATCTCAGCTGCACGGAGAACTGGTTTTTGGAACTGTCACTGGAGATGGTGGTGCGGCTCTTGAGGGACGGGTTGTAGTAAGTGCTTCTACCACTACCAGATATGCGCCCAATCCATTCCATCCCCTTCCCTGGTTTCTGGCGGATCCAGCTCCACCAGTAACCACTGCTGATGGAGTAACCAGAGACAGAGCAGGTGATGGAGAGGGTCTGCGAGGGCTTCACCAGTCCTGGGTCCGACTCCTGCAGCTGCACCTGAGACAGGACACCTGGGGACAAGGAGCATCAGGCCCTGTCAGTCACGTGCAGTCACAACCACCCCATGGACCCTGTCTGACCTCTGAGATCCTCACCTTGGGGGGCTGTCACCAGGCACAGGAGAAGACCCAGCAGCCTCATCTTCTTCTAGACCACGGCTCTGCCTTCCCCAGAGACCTCAGCCCTGTGTGAGGAGAGAGCTGTGAGACTGTCCAGCCCAGGGGAGGATTTACCCTGGAGCTTGGGTAGAAATTTGCATGTGGGGCAGCCTGTTCCTTATAAGTGGAGGACTGAGGTCAGGCTGCCCTGGTCCTTCTGGGGCCCTGTGGGGGCATCTCTTCCCTTGATCTCACTCTGTATGTATGTCAGGGATAGGGGATATCCTGGTTCTAGAGACTTTGGAATGTGGTCAAACGTTGGCCTCACCTTTCTGAACACAAGAAGAAATGATAGACTAGACAGGTAGGTTAGACTTTTAACTTCCCATACATCCCTCAAACTGATTTAAAAGGGATTAGCATTTGTTCAGAGACTTTTTGAATCCCAATTTTCCAGTGTATCCACTATTTCCTAATTTTATATCATAATTTCATAAAAATAATATCTTAATGCAAAAATAAAAATAATGGACATCTATGCTCAACATCTTATTTTTTAATTATATTTAAATATGTTTTTATTTATTTTATATTTTATAGAGTTGAATGGAGAGGGTAACTTCATCGCTGACAAAAATACCTGACTCCAGTCTCCCTCCTTCTGCCCCTGGGCATGGTCAGTTGGTCAGAGGTGCCGGGATCTACCACACAATATATAACGTCCTTAATGTATAATGAACACATTCTCCCATCAGACAAATACTTTGGAAATGTTATCTCTCTGTGGAGCTTGTCTTTTCATTCCCTTAGTGGAATCTTTGGTGGGATAAATGTATTTAATATAGCAAAATGTGATTGATGCCTATTTTCTGTCCTGGGGCCTGTTCTGTTGAATCACACAGACCCCCAGGACATGCTGAGCCTCACGGTCCAGGGGCATCGGCTGCAGCAGCCACTGGGACAGAGAGGTTCTGGCACCAGGAGTGAGGACTGCTGGGAAACTGCCCAGAACTGGACAGAACTTTGACCTGGGTGAGGGGAGGTAGCTGGACCTGTTCTGAGTCACAGGACAGAGATGTGTCTGATTTTCAAGGACAGAGTGTTACTGGACATGTGGGTTAAACCTCTTCCCCTGACAACCCAGGAGGATGTGCAGGACATGATAGACACAGCTTCTGTCATCGTAGGAAACACTTGAGTGACTATGACCAGGAGTTTGTCAGAGTAGAAATGTTAACGGTCTTGCCCTGGCCGGTCTGGCTCAGAGGTTAGAGCGTTGGCCCGCGGCCCAGAGAGTCCTGGGTTGGTTCCCGCTAAGGGCTCCTACCTCGGTTGCAGTTTGTCCCAGGCCCCTGATGGAGTTGTGTGGGTGGCAACCACTCGATGTATCTCTCTCATATCGATGCTTCTCTCTCTCTCCCCCTCCCTCTTTCCCTCCCCCTCTGTCTGAAAAAAAAAAAGATAGAAACGTTAAAGGTTCTGCAGGCAGGGATCAAGGGAAATAAGGAACGTGTCATTGCAAAGGGGGGAAGGGGATTCCTGTTACCCACATGCACCTGCTCACAGTGTCTCTATCTGTGAGGTAACAACTTCACAGGTCCAGGGGTTAGCACTTGGACACCTGTGGGGTCATTATTCACATGGTCACTCCATGCTTCATCCAAGCTGCACCATTCATTGGGGCTCCATTAATGAAATCCCTCAACCCTTAGAGAGAAGAGTGGACACCCCTCCCTGCAGGAGCCATGGTGCTGGTGTGTCTGTGTGAGGGGCCCTCATGTCATTGTCCAGGACCTTGTGTCAGTCGATCATCATCATCACCATCATCATCATCATCACCATCATCATCGTTTGCTTACTTGTAGTTGTTGTTCTCATTTTCGGTAGACATGGTTGTTGTTCACACACAATGACTTTTTGTTGGAAAAGAAACCAAGTGTCTCCTCTTTCCATGTCAGTGGGGGAGTGAAACAAAGGCCTCCCTTGTAGGTGACACAGGCCTTCCAACACTCTGAGGACCTGGGATCCATACAGATGCCACCCAGGACGTTGGACCAGGAGCCCTCTCCAATCCCATTGCCATTGTCACCACGAACACCGTCGTCACCATCATCAATAATGCTTATATGTAATCAGCTTTCTCATTTTCTCTAGACCTGGTTGTGTACACATGTACTCACACTTTATCTGAATTTTGCTCATTTTATGATTGTTAAGTAAAATATGTAGCCTTATTCTATTTTCTTTTTCATTTCTTGCTGAAAACAGATGGTTTATTCCTGCCTCTTCTCCATCTGTCCCACACGGTAATCAGATAAGAAAGGTTAGGTCTCCTCTTTAGATGTCATTGGGGAGACTGAATCCACACAAGCCCCTGGAGAGACTTCCTCCCGCTCCTCACCACCTCACCAAAATAAAAGCCCTGAGCCTGTCTGCTTTCCTGGTCTCTCAAAGCTCCTCTCACCTCCTGAAGGGACTTTCCTGTGCTTCCCAGAAACTGCACTTATGTACATAATATGTGTTCCATGTCCCATTGTGTGTGTGTTTGTCATCATCCTGAACATCTGCACCAAGCTATCGTGGGTCCCTCTGCCCCCACCAGGTGTCAGCTGCCCTCACTGCTGTGAGCATGATGCCAAGTCAATGACAGTCCCCACCAGGGTCCTTCTCCTCCAGCTTTGTGTTCTCACACCTCTGGTGCCCACTGTCCACCATGCACGTGTCCTCTGGTGGCTGGCTGGGAGCCTGAGCTGTGGAGCTGAGCTGCACTGTCGGGTCAGCAGAGCCTCTGGTTGGATTCAGGTGACATGGGTCAGGAGATCTCATGATTACTTGTCCTTTGGGAACAAAAGTGTCTGGAAGAGACTCTCTGCCTTTTGTTCACCTGAGAAAGTCGTCTTTCTTGACAAAAGACTCATCTTTATCTTTTTGTTTTTATTGTTGACCCCATGACAGGTGTCCCCCATCCTACCCCTCTGCCCACCTCCACACGCCCCCACCAACCCTCCCTTGGCCTGCACCACTATGTCCTGTCTGTCATGGACTGTGCACACATATGTTTATTGTATGCTCTCTACACATTCTTTAATCCACGTCTCCCTAATATTCTCCCCCATGATCTGCGTAGTTCGTCCCACGTGTCCACCTCTGGTTCTCCTTTGTTTGTCCGTTTATGTTGTTCATTAGGGTCCACATACAAGTGACATCATGTGGTATTTGTCTCTGACTCATCTCTCTTCACACAGTAATTCCAGGCCTGTTCATGCTGGTGTGAAGGGTCAGGGTTCCTTCTTTCTAACAGATGTGTAGTGTTCCGTTGTACACACGTGTCAGGGATTTATCCACTCATCTACTCGTGAGCAATAGGGCTGTTTCCAGACCTTGGCTGTCGTCAATTACACTGCTGTGAATATAGGGGTGCATATACTCTTTTTGATTGGTGTTTTGGGATTATTAGGACATATTTCCAGAAGTGACATCACTAGGTCAAACAGTAGTTTCCATTTTAACTTTCTGAGAATGCTCCATCCTGTTTCCACAGTGGCTTCCCCAGTCTGCATTCCCACCAACAGGGCACCAAGGTTCCCTTTTCCCCACATCCTCACCATCTCTTGTTTGTTGATTTATTGATGGTGGTCATTCTGGCAGGTGTAGCTGTAGGTTTAATCTGCATCTCTCTGATGATTACTGATGCTGAGCATTTCTTCATGTCTCTTGTCATCTGTATATCCTCTTTGGAGAAGTGTCTATTCAGGAATTGGCCCATTTAATTGGATTGTGTGTATTCCTGGTGTTGAGTTGTATAATGATTATATATATTTTGGAATTTAAATGGTTATCAAATGTATTGGCAAATAGACAGCAGACTTTTCTATTTTGGATATTTCGGAGCTAAGCACAGACTTAGGAACCCAGAGAGGTTCCCTGAGGGAACTGTGCCATGAAGAGGAAACCACACAGAAAACCAGCCCAAACCTCCAACTGCATCTGCTCCTGGATGGTCCTTGTGTTCAGGGACCCTGAGCGCCCCCTGGTGGTCGCAGCCTTTCCTGCAGGGAGGTTTGTGTCTGGACTCACACACTGACTTCCTCTCACTGAGGTGTCTGTGACACAGTAATACACGGCCGTGTCCTCAGCTCTCAGGCTGTTCATTTGCAGATATAGGGTGTTCTTGGCGTTGTCTCGGGTGATGGTCCATCGGCCCTTCACTGATTGGCATAGTTTGTGGTACTGCTGTCAGAATTGATTTCACCAACCCACTCCAGCCCCTTCCCTGGAGCCTGGCAGACCCAGAACATCCAGTAGCTACTGAAGGTGAATCCAGAGGCTGCACAGGAGAGTCTCAGAGACCCCCCAGGCTGCACCAAGGCTCCCCCAGACTCCACCAGCTGCACCTCACACTGGACACCTGCAAACACAAAGACGTCCTGGTCAGGACACTGTCACACATCCACTGTTTCTCCCTCTCATCCACTCACACACTCAGTGTCTCTTTTTCTCCATCAATTACCTCTTAAAATAGCAACAAGGAAAACCCAGCTGAGCCCAACCTCCATGGTGGGTGCTCTGTGTTCAGTCCAGATCGGGGAATGTGGACAACTGTGAATCCCAGGGCTGGGCTCCTGTCCCAGAGCTGCAGGGTCAGGGCTGGGCTGGAATTTATGGGCAGAGGGGCCCTATTTGCATGTCCTCCTACTATATAGGGAGCTCTGGGGTTGGAGAGCTGCAGAGAGGGCAGTGCCTCAGTGCAGGTGTGAGTGTCCTGGGGGAGAATCACGGTCATGATAACATTTCAATAACTAAATAAGAATCATAAGGAGGGGGGCCTGTCCTGTGTTCACATCTGCTAACAGAGAGCCAGTATCTGGCCTGTGCTCCGCCGCACTGGGCCCCTAAAGTCCCATGAACCAGCTCCAGGCAGAGTGGGACCTGCTCATGAGGGTGCAGACCCTTGTAGGTCATGAGAGCATGAGTGAAGGGCTGTATTCTGGTGCTACCCACACATCACAGCTGGAGGCAAGCAGACATGTGGAAAGAGACTGCAGCCTGCAGACCTTGTAAGAGAGGACGCCGTGGACACAGTGTGCTGGTGGCCTTGGCCCTGAGTGTCTCTGACTTCCTGACCTTCAAGGAGACAAGTAGACGTGGTGTTGATAAAATGCTTTTCTATCCGTGGGTCTTAGAGGCCATGAGAAGTTAGGGAGTGATTTACGGAGCTGATGGAGAGGCTCTGAATTTCCATAAAAAATTGTTTTCCAGAAGTTTATATACAGAGGTCCTCTCTGCACAGACAGTAATGAAAACCTTAAAGAAGGTGATAAAAGAGATGAATTAGTGAGATAAATGTAAGGGAGAATAACGGTGATCAGTGAGAACGCTCATATTTAATGTTAATCACTCATCTATGAAATAGAGACTTTTGCACCTTAAATTCACAATCAAGGCCATGGTGACATGATTTGAATTGATCACTCAGCTTGTTTGTTCTCAAGTGTGTTATTACAACTGTGAGGGTTTATTGTACAAACGGACAGCTCTGTGTTTCCACAGCGTTTAGATAACAGGGTGTCCTGTCCTCATGTAATACACGTGTTTACAGAGCATGGAGATAAAACCTGGACAGTAGACGAGCCCGGAACCCACCTCCTCCTGGGGGACATGGGCTCAGTGGGTCCTGAGCTCCCCAGGTCCTGAGAGCACGTTTTCCTTTAAAGCCCACAGAGGACCAGAGACTCCTTATCGCCTTCCCCTCATCCAGCCTGGGTGTCGGGTCCCTTCCTGCAGGAGATCATGGACCCTGCTGTTCACAGGATGTCCCCTCCTCGTTCTCTCCATCCACGGACCCCGCCCTGCGCTCCTTGGCTGTGAATCCCCCGGGGTCTCCGCTGCACCACAGGGGAGCCCTGTGTCCCTCTCCTGTGGCGATGCCCCCACTGCAAGGGCCTTGAACAAGACCTTCCTTTCAATTTTATAGACTAGAAACTTGTTCAGTAACAGAGAGAAAACACCTGAAAGAGGCTTTAAGTTGGTCAGAAGGTTGAGGTTTATTTTTAAGTTGAAAGACGTTTCAGACTCAATAACCTACAGTCAGGAAACAGGCCGAGGAACGCGCTCTGTTCCAACAGGAGCACCTTTCAGCAGAAGGAAGGGGGTCCGAGAGCAGAGCACCAGGCCCAGGGGTTGGGGTCTGAGCTTCAGAAGGTTGTTCCTGGCCTTCTGCTCATGGAGGTCGCTGAGATGGATGTAACAAGTGCTTCAGGGTGGAGATTTCTTTCTCACTTCCATTTTAACTCATGGATGGAAATGCCTGTCCCTGGATGGAAGGCCGGACCTGCAGCTGTGTTGTAGGAGAACATGACTGACTGGTCATGGCTGCAGGTCTGCAGACGGAGAACACTTTGCCCTAATAGTCTCCCATACCTGACTGACAGGTGGATTTGGGACTTTTCTAATGGTGATAATCAGATGGATGTTAGACTTGAGGCCCTGCTCTCAGGGTCAGCATTTGGAGGATGTTGGTTTGTGCTGAATGCAATTGGCCTGTGGGTGGATGAGAACCGGTGGAAGGTGAGGGTGGCTGTGGTCCTGTGAGTCATGCACGCAGCCTGGGGATGTTACGTGGCAAGTGGGACTCTGTCATATGTGATTCATGTGGAGATCCTGAGATACAAGCATTTTAGTAGATGACCCGGGTGGGTCCTCCTAGGAGAAGTGTTTACATCAGAGGGCGGCAGAGGGAGGTTAGGCTCCAGGAGGACAAGAACACGCTGTGACCTCTGAGGTCAGGGACCTATTCCTGGCTGTGGAGATGGAGGAAGAGGCCACGGGACCAGGGATGCAGTTCTAGCAGCTGGAAAAGACCAGGAAACAGGATCCACTGTCTGAGATCTTTCAGGCTGCAGTAACAAAATGCCTGGGCTGGGAAGATGTTAAACAACACACATTTGTGTCCCACAGATCTGGAGGCTGGAAGTCCTATGTCAAGGTGCCAACAAGGTGCCTTCTGGGGAAGGACATCCTCCTGGTTCTCCTCTGAAAGCCTCTTGCTGGGTCTCAGGTGGTGGAGGGACCAGTAGGACCTCTGGGCTCCATCAGGAAGGCACTGATTCCCGTAAGGAGGGCCCCTCATGAGCTAAGCATCTCCTAGGGACCCCACCTCCCAACACCATCCTCTTTGGGGATGAGGATTTCAACATATGAACTTGGGGAGCACAGGTGTTCAGACCACAGCACTGTCCTGGAGCCTCTGCAGAAGGGTGGTCCTGCCTCCCCCTGACCTCAGTCCAGTGAGGTGGACTCATGCTCTGACCTCCAGACTGTGAGGGAATGACCGTGTGCAGACTGAAGCCCAGGTGTGTGGTGATGTGACCGGTTGTCCTAGGAACGCACAGGCTGGACGTGGTCTCTCATTATCAAGGTGTCCCAACACTGCTCCTGCTGCGTGATGACCTCAGTGCTGGCCCAAGGACAGGGACACCGCAGGGCTGGGGATGCGAGGAGGAGTCTCCTTGGTGTGTCCCTCTGAAGGGAGGCCTGTGAGACGCTGTGCTGACCGAGCCTGTGCTTGAACCTGGCTCGCCTGCCAACCCACGGCTTCCCCACCCGGTGAGCTGACTGTGCTGCCGAATGTCCCGGGTGTGGTGCTCGGCCAGAGACAGGGACATGGAAATTCATCCTTGACTGTCTCCTTCGTCCTGTTCCCCAAGCCCAGTGCCATGTTTCAGAGAGAGGGGAAAGTCCTAGAACCTGTGAGGGAGACACTCCCGTCCAGACCCCCAAGTCAGACACCAGCCAGGTGTTCCCAGGTGATGGCTCAATGAGCATCCCTCATTCAGAGAACAGGAGGCTCCATTGTGTCCTGGAAAATAACGATGAAGAACAGGGTCCTTTCAGGAACACCTTCCCTGCCAATTCTTTGCAGTGCATTTGACCCCTGTGACCTTTCCCTGGATCACTGACTCGCCCGTGACAGCATCACTCCTGGTCTCAGGGCCTGACTGTGTGAGGAGTCAGCAGGCTCCTGGCCCTGCATCTCCTCCCCCAGCACAGCCGCCCTGTCCCTCAGGGTCGGGACCCTCCCAGGATGGGGTCCTCACACTATGTCTCGCACAGTCATGCCCGGCCGAGTCCTCAGACTTCAGGCCATTGGTCTGCAGATAGGCCGTGCTGACCGAGGTGTCCATGGAGGAGACAGATCATTCTGAGCAGCCTGGGCACACGTGGGCTTCCCAGTGTTTGTGCTAAACCAGCTCACTCACTGCAGGCCCTGTCCTGGGGCCTGTCGCACCTGGTGCACGTAGTAGCTGGTGAAGGTGGACCCAGAAGCCTTGCAGGAGACCCTCCCTGAGGCCCAGGCTTCCTCCCTCAGCCCAGACTGCACCAGCTGCCCCTGGGAGTGGACACCTGTGGAGAGGAGACAGGAGTGGGTGGACATCCCCCTGACTGTCCCTGGTCCCCTCCTCAGCCCAAGGACTGGGGAGCCCTTACCTGTAGCCACTGCCACCAGGAGGAGGGTTCTCCAGCTCCAGTCCATGGTGAGGGCTGAGCTGTGGGCACTTCTGTAGGGAGGGTGTGGCTGTGGGTGATGCTCTCAGGGCACAGACTTATCCATATTCATCCTGGTCTACCTCATCTCATTTACATATTCATGAGGCGCAGTATGTCATAGCTGAGGACTGGACCCCACCTGAGAGAAGATGGAGGGACAGGAAAGTTGCTCAGTTGGAGTCTGAGGGTCCACATCCCAATCCTGGTAGGAGGATATGTGTCCCCTGCCAGGTCCCGAGCTCTGCTCACTGAGCCCCTCCCTCTGAGGAACAAGCCCCCACAAGAATTGTTCCTCAGTGTGAACCCAACTTTGAGAGACACGGGAATTTCCTGGACCATCTCTGGGCTTTGGTACCTGAATGTTTATTCCTGGATCAGTGTGTCTCCAAAGTGCTGCACCCACTGAGGTAATAAAGCCCTCCCTGTCCCAGCTCCTCACAACCCAGAAGCCCTAGAAATACCCACTTTGTGTGTGGTTCTTATGTTTATGGAGGTTGGTAATGCTCTGATTGAACAGGATATTAGTACTCACTTCAGCATTCTTGTCCAACTTTCTGTTTAGATTGTTTTTATGAAAAGAGGAAGACCCCGGCCCTCAGAGGAAATCCCTGTGCAGCTCGTGCCGCACCTGCTCCTGGGGCAGCAGCCCTGTGCTCAAGGGTCCTGAGCGCCCCCTGCTGCCTAGTCATTTCCCCTGCAGGTGAAGGTCCTTCAGTCTCACAGGGCATTGACCTCTCAGCGTCTCTAGTTCAGTAGTAAAGGCTGTGCCCCAATTTCACAGTGTTCCCGCAGGGACACCGTATACTTTTCATATCTATGTACATGGTGAACTGGCCTTACTGAGCCCCGTGACTGTGCAAGGAGACCCCAACACAGAGCTTTATGAAGCTACCACTGAGCCTTTCCCTGAAGCAGCCAGATGGACTAACACAGCTGAACCCTAACACAGCTGAACCTCCCTGAGTCCAGAAGCTCTCAGGGACGCTGGGGCCTCTTAGGTCCTTGGGTCCTGTGGTTGAAGGTCACATCTGAGTATCCTAAATACCACTGCACGTCTACCATTCAGTAAATCACACACACACACACACACACACACACACACACACACACACACACACACACACACTGTGATGACTTTCATTGCTATGGATCCAGAGTTGCCCTTCTTCCCTGAACCCAGCTCATGGGCAGTGACCACAGATGGATTCTAGGCCTGGAGTGACTTCCTCTGGAAGCTGATCAAATGCACCCACGATGCACAAGCAGGCTTTGCAGAGCACATGTCTTGTGTTCCTCTGTTCTCGCAGGTCCTGTGAATACAGATGCTGATTAGAACGGATCAGCCCTGCTCCAGGGAGGGTCAGAGGAGGAGCTGGTTCCCCATTGACTGCAGGGCCCTGTAGCTGAGAGTCCCCTGGAGACCCCACACCTGTATTAGGGGACCCCTGAGAATGGTGAGGCTGAGGAGACAGCACTGTAGTCAGCTGTCAGGTGAGGCTGCTCTCCCAGGTCACCTGGTGGGCGGGGCAGCAGTGGGCAGGGGAGTGAGGCCAGCTCTGTGAGGGACACCCTGGCTCCCTCAGGACACCTGGTTTCAGGACAGGCTTGGTGTTCATCTATTCTTGTTGCTGCATCCTGGTAGTTATCTTCCCTCCTGACCACCTGCCCCATGGCTCTGTTCCCCACATCCCACGTGAAGACAGACCCTCTACTCAGTGACACCCCAGCTATGCCCATCAGTCCCTGCAGAAACCACCGTCTACACTTGCTTGTGCATGTCTGGTTCAGCCTTCACGGCTATTCCTGCATTGAGTGTGTCCTCACGACTGAGAATTCAGGTACCTACTCCTAGGATGGTCCTTGTGTTCAGGGACACTGAGCGCCCTCTGGTGGTCGCAGCCTCTCCTGCAGGGAGGTTTGTGTCTGGGCTCACACTGACTGCCCCTCACTGTGTCCCTCACACAGAAATACACGGCCGTGTCCTCAGCTCTCAGGCTGTTCATTTGCAGATACAGCGTGTTCTTGGAGTTGTCTCTGGAAATGGTGAATCTCCCCTTGACAAAGTCTGCATAGTATGTTTTACTTCCATCACCATAGATTCGACTTATCCACTGCAGCCCCTTCCCTGGAGCCTGACGGACCCAGTGCATGCTGTAGCCACTGAAGGTGAATCCAGAGGCTGCACAGGAGAGTCTCAGAGACCCCCCAGGCTGCACCCAGGCTCCCCCAGACTCCACCAGCTGCTCCTCACACTGGACACCTGCAAAAACAAAGACGTCCCGGTCAGGAAACTGTCACACGTCCACTGTTTCTCTCTCATCCACTCATACAATGCATGTCCGTTGTTCTCCATCAATTACCTCTTAAAGCAGCAACAAAGCAAACCCAGCTGAGCACAAACTCCATGGTGAGAGCTCTGTGTTCAGTCCTGATCAGGCAATCGTTCACCTGGGGATTCCAGGGCTTGGCTCCTGTCCCAGAGCTGCAGGGTAGGGGATGAGCATGATTTTATGGGCAGAGGGGGCCCTATTTGCATGTCCTTCTACTATATAGGGAGCTCTGGGGTTGGAGACCTGAGAGAGGGCAGTGCCTCAGTTGAGATGTGAGAGTCCTGGGGGAGAATAGCTTAGGACAGAATCATAGAGCATTTTGGGGCCTTTCCAAAGAACAAAGAGAAATGCAGGTGGAGTATACAGCTGTGTCAGGACACAGTCAGCCCTGGTCCTCGGCCCTGTGCATCCACAGGAGCCTGGGTGTGTCTGCTCAGTGTGTGGAGCCATCCACCCTCAGGGCCCTGTGGACAATGAGGGGACATTCAGTCCCCAAGGAGGGGAGCTTTCCCCTGGGAATGGGGAGGAGGAGACGGAGCCCAGCAAACCCCTGTGGTCCTAGGGGGCTGTGTGCACACCCAGGACACGCCCCTGTGTGACCTCTGAGCCTGGACCCTCCACTCTGAGTCATCACTGAGACCCTCCTGTGCTGAGGTGTGTATCAGTTGACGCATATTTTCATTGCTGAGTAGTATTCCATTGACTGATGTTCCTTAGTATGTTTAGGTTAAAATTAGAGGGTCTTTTGGTTTGTTTGCAGTTTCTAACTCAAATAAAGTTTCTATTAATATTTTCACATGTATACAAATATAAATATATATTACTCTTTCTGTGAGGATATATTTTTTGAGTTTAGAAAGAGGAGAGGAAGAGAGGAAGAGGGGGGAGGGAGAGAGAGACCCTTCTCTGCAAATCACAAAATAAAGGACATTCATTCTCTGTATCATATGCTTATTTATGTTGTTATGGTGATCCAGGGAACTAAACCCAAAGAAGAGGTTAATGGGAGATCCTCGATTATTTTCTTCATTTTGTTTGGTTTGGTTAAAATGGTACTCATTATAAGTTCTGAGTAATACAATATGATATGCCATTTTTTAAGATATAGCTAGATCAATTTTTTTTTTACAATTCTTACCAAACACCTTTCAGCAGCTAAGCAGGCTCAGGCCTGGTTAGTACTTGGATGGGAGACCCTTGATTCTTGATGCTGAAAATTGGTAATTCGGTCTTAGAGTCCCTCCTCAGACCCTTCCCTTGTGTGAGCTCATGGCCTATTGCAGAGACCTCTATCTAATTATATCAGACATAATCGCGTTTAGAAAGTGAGATTATATATTAGTAAAATTCAGACACTTTTATATGTTGAAGTAATAATGGCAGCAGATTAACTGATCTGATTTCTCAGTCCAGTGTTATCAGTGATGCTGTGGTTAAGGGGAGGGGGTGGAGATCATTCCCAGCACAGATTTCCTGTAGGAAAGGGAAGTTTCTGATGGGAACTCCTCACTCTCACCCCTCCCTCTGCCCCTGGGGATGGTCACTGGTCAGAGGTGCTGGGCCCTCACACTGACCATGTAACAACACTAACGTATAATGCACACGTTCTTCCATCAGACATATGGCTTGGAAACATATTGTCTCTTTGTTGGCTCGTCTCTCTTTTTAAATATATTTTTATTGATATTTTAGAGAGAGAGGGAGGGAAAGAGAGACCGAAACATCAATGTGTGGGAGAGACTTTGATCGATGCCTCCTGCACGCCTCCTACTGGGGATAAAGCCCACAACCCAGTCGTGTGCCCTGACCGGATGTAGAATTTGTTATCATGCACATTTTCCAGCATCTGAGTCTTTCATTTGGAAAATTAGGAAATGCGATAAGGAAACATCAAGGTTTCTTTTTTGTAAAAGTTATGCCAGTACGAAGAGTATAACACCACTAAGAGACACACATAAACTTACACGTGCACTAATGGACACAGCACACACAGCAACACACCCACTGACACATGTATGGCACACACAGGTAGAACACATGCAGTCACCTCCACACAGAGGAAGTCCCTGGAGTCACGATTCCACTGTGTAAGGAAAGTTGGGGTGAGCACGACCACTGGCCCTCATGCACCCAGCCCACTGCAGCCCCTCTCTGGGGCTTCACCAGTCCTGAGCCGGCCTCGTGCAGCACACCTGGGAAAGGACACCAGGGCACATGGGGACACTGTGAGTAAGGGAGCCTCACCTGTCAGCTTCTTGACATACATTGTCCGAGATGCTCAGAAGTAGGTCTGCATCAAGGGCAAGGTCCCCAAGGACATTGTGTCCATGACACATTCTTGTCTCCGGGATGACACCCAGCTCCCTGGAGGGAAATAGGCTTCCTATGGGCTGGGCTTTCCCTGGAGCCTGCGGGAAGGTCCTTGATCTGTGAGCTGAGGGAGACTCGGACCAGAGATGAAAACACACATAAGGACACACGTTGCACACACACTCACAATCACAGGTGTGAACACATTACAATGCATGCACACATATGCACACACACATACTCACACACACAAATTCCAGTTGGAAGAACGGACGCCTGTCCCCAGGTCCCTGAGGTGCCATCGAGGCCCTGATCCTCAGGGTGCTGTGGGGGCTGAACACTGACCCTCAGGAGCATCTGCACTCTGAGTGCTGGGCCCTGTGGGTGTTCTCTGATACGACAGGACTTTACAGACAGGATGAAGTTTGGGATGATTGAGCTAAGGGTGTCGACTTGGAGAGACTAATCCGAGTCATGTGGTTGGGACATAAATGCAATAACGTGTCCTTTTGAGAGAGAAATAGGAGCAAATCAGACTAAAATTATTGTGATCACTGAAACCAGATGCGGGGTGGGTTTGCACATCCACCCGAGTCCATGAAGACCTAGAGGACCACTGGTGTGGAAGAGGGAGAGCTGGAGGGTAGAGGTCCTGGGAGATGATCCTGATCATCATGAGCCAGGTGTGCCTGTCAGAAGGAAGGAAACATGGGGACAGGTGGACCTGAGGGGACAGAGCCTGAGTTCAGCACACAGGAGCCTGGACTGTGCTTGGGTCGCTCCTTGGGGGGAATGTTCCCATCGAGAGGAAGACAGCACGTAGGATGGTCTCTTTGTTGAGAAAGGAACATGGAAAATACAAAGACTTGGTGAAGGAGAGGTCCGCAGTCACTGTTGAAATGTCATCTGCAAACAGACAATATTCTTCCTTCATTTGTTGTCTTCACGGAGAATATGTGAAGTTTGAGCCAAAAACAACGAAGAAGTGTCCCTGGATGCAGCTGAGAGCTAAGAGGAAATCCTCTCTCCCAAAAGGAAGCCCCTCCTTCCCCCTCACTCTGCACCTGCTCCTGGGCTGTTCTCTGTGGTCCCTGGGTCCTGAGCGCCCCCTGCAGCCCCACCCTCCTGTCTCCCTCAGGAGGTTTGTGTCTGGGCTCACACTGACTTCCCCTCACTGTGTAAGCACAGTAATACACGGCCGTGTCCTCGGTGGTCAAAGAGCTCAGCTGCAGGGAGAACTGGTTCTTGGACGTGTCATTGGAGATGGTGGTGCGGCTCTTGAGGGACGGGTTGTAGTAAGTGTAACCGCTACTAGCATATATTTGCCCAATCCATTCCAGCCCATTCCTTGGTTTCTGGCGGATCCAGGTCCACCCATAACCACTGAGTGAACCCCCAGAGACAGTGCAGGTGAGGGAGAGGGTCTCCGAGGGCTTCACCATTCCTGGGCCCTACTCCTGCAGCTGCACCTGGGGACAAGGAGCATCAGGCCCTGTCAGTCACGTGCAGTCACAACCTCCCATGGACCCTGTCTGACCTGCGAGACCCTCACCTTGGGGGGCTGTCACCAGGCACAGGAGAAGACCCAGCAGTCTCATCTTCTTCTAGACCACGGCTCTGCCTTCCCCAGAGACCTGAGCCCTGTGTGAGGACAGAGCTGTGAGCCTCCCCAGCCCAGGGGAGGATTTACCCTGGAGCTTGAGGAGGAATTTGCATGTGGGGCAGCCTGTTCCTTATAAGTGGAGGACTGAGGTCAGGCTGCCCTGGTCCTTCTGGGGCCCTGTGGGGGCATCTCTTCCCTTGATCTCACTCTGTATGTAAGTCAGGGAGAGGGGATCCCTGGGTTCAAGAGACATTGGAATGTGGTCAAAGGTTGGCCTCACCTTTTTGAGCATAAGAAGAAATGATGGACTAGACAGGGAGGTTAGACTTTTAACTTCCCATACATCCTTCAAACTGATTTGAAAGGGATTAGCATTTGTTCAGAGACTTTCTGAATCCAAATTCTCCAGTATACCCACTGTTTCCAAATTTTATATAATAATTTTATACAAATATTATCTATCTTAGTGCAAAAATAAAAATAAAGGGCATCTATGTTCAATATCTTATATTTTAATTATATTTAAATATGTTTTTATTGATTTTATTTTTTAGAGAGTTAAACGGAGAAGGTAACTTCACCGCTGACAAAAATCCCTGACTCCAGTCTCCCTCCTTCTGCCCCTGGGTATGGTCAGTTGGCCAGAGGTGCCGGGATCTACCACACAATATATGACGTCCTTAATGTATATTGAGCACATTCTACCATGATACAAATACTTTGGAAATGTTATCTCTCTGTGGAGCTTGTCTTTTCACTCCCTTAATGGAATCTTTGGTGGGATAAATGTATTTAATATAGCAAAGTGTAATTGATGCTTATTTTCAGTGCTGGGCCTTTTTTGGTTTCTCACACAGACCCCCAGGACGTGCTGAGCCTCACGGTCCAGGGGCATCGGCTGCAGCAGCCACAGGGACAGAGAGGTTCTGGCAGCAGGAGTGAGGGCTGCTGGCAAACTGCCCAGAACTGGATGGGACTTTGACCTGGGTGAGGGGAGGAACCTGGACGTGTTCTGAGTCACAGGAAAGAGATGTGCCTGATGTTCATGGGCAGAGTGTTACTGGACATGTGGGTTTAAACCTCTTCCCGTGACGACCCAGGAGGATGTGCAGGGCATGACAGAAAAAGCTTCTGTCATCATAGGAAACACCTGACAGATTATGACCAGGAGTTTGTCAGAATAGAAACGTTAAAGGTTCTGCAGGCAGGGATCAAGGGAAATAAGGAACGTGTCATTGCAAAGGGGGGAAGGGGATTCCTGTTACCCACATGCACCTGCTCACAGTGTCTCTGTCTGTGAGGTAACAACTTCCAGGTCCAGGGGTTAGCACTTGGACACCTGCGGGTCATTACTCACATGGTCACACCATGCTTCACCCAAGCTGCACAATTCACTGGGTCCCCATTTATGAAATCCCACAACACTTACAGGAAATGGTGGACACCCCTCCCTGCACGAGCCATGGTGATGGTGTGTCTGTGTGAGGGGCCCTCATGTCATTGACCAGGACCCTGTCTCAGTCCATCATCATTGTCGTCATCATCATCATCATCATCATCATCATCATCATCATCATCATCATCACCATTACCATTTGTTTATTTATAATTCTTCTTATTATGTCTAGACATGGTTCTTGTTCACACATAATGACACCTTTTTTCATTTTTTTGGTCATTTATTACATTTGCTAAGTAAAATATGTAGTCAGAGTATTTTTTTAAAATTTTTTTATTGCTGACAAATGAGGGTTCATTCTTGCCTCTTCTCCATCTGCCCCACACTGGGATCTGATGAGAAAGGTTTGGTCCGCCCTCTATAGATGTCATTGGGAGATTGAACCACACAAACCCCTGGAAGGAGAATTTTTCCCCTCCTCCACCACCTCACGAAAATAAAAGCCCTGAGCCCATCTCCGTTCCTGGGTCTATCAAAGCTCCTATGACTTGCTGAAGTGCCTTTCCTGTGCTTCTCAAAGATTCCAGCTATGTACGTGATACGTGTCCTGTGTATGTGTGTTTGCCCTCAGCCTGGACATCTGCACAAGCTATCGTGTGTCTCTGCCTCTCTTTGGTGTGAACTGCTCTCAGTGCTGTGAGCATGATGTCACGTCAATGACCGTCACCCCACTGGTCCTTCTTCTCTAGCTTTGGGGTCACACACCTCTGGTGCTCACTGTCCACACACATGTGACCTGCTGCTGGCTGACTGGGACCCTGAGCTGTGGAGCTGAGCTGCACTGTTGAGTCAGCAGAGCCTCTGGTGGAATTCAGCTCTTGTGGCTCAGCAGATTTCATGATGAATTGTCATTTGGTCACAAGAGTGTCTGAAAGAGAATCTCTGTCTTTTTCCCATAAGAATGTTGTCTTCCTTGACAAGAGACATTTCTTTATTATTTCTTTTAAATTATTTTTTATTAATTTGTTTATGTTACAGATGTTTCTCCTTTCCCCCCATTGACACCCTCCTGCCCATCCCCATGCCCCATCCCCAGCTCTGTGGTCTATGTCCATTGGTTATGCATACATGCATATAAGTTCTGTGGTTCATCTCCTCCCCCCCACACCCCCCTTCTGAGGTTTGTCAGTCTGTACCCTACCTCAATGTCTCTGGGTCAATTTTGTTCATCAGTTTGTTTAGTTCATTATATTTCACAAATAAGTGAGATCATGTGATATTTGTCTTTCTTTGCTTGGCTTGTTTCGCTTAGCATAATACTCTCCAGGTCCTTCCATGTAGTCTTAAAGGATAAGAGATCTTTCTTTGTTACAACTGCATAGTATTCCATTGTGTACATGCACCACAGCTTTTTAATCCACTTATCTACTGATGGACACTTGGGTTGTTTCCAGATCTTAGCTATTATAAATAGTGCTGCTATGAACATAGGGGTACATATATTCTTTGTGATTGGTGTTTGAGGCTTCTTAGGGTATAGTCATAGAAGTGGGATCACTGGGTCAAATGGCAGTTCAATTTTAAACTTTTTGAGGTAACACCGTAATGTTTTCCATAGTGGCTGCACCAGTCTACATTCCCACCAGCAGTGTACTAGAGTCCCCTTTTCTCCACACCCTCGCTAACACTTGTTGTTTGATGATTTGTTGATGGCGCTCATTCTGACAGGTGTGAAGTGATACTTCATAGTTGTTTTAATTTGCATCTCTCTGATGATTAGTGATGTTGAGCATTTTTTCATATGTCTCTGGGCCATTTGTATGTCCTGTTTGGAGAGATGTCTATTTAGATCCTCTGACTATTTTTTTAATTTGGTTCTTTGTCTTCCTTTTGTTGAGTTGTATGAATACTCTATATATTTTGGAAATTTACCCCTTAACTGATGCATCATTGGCAATTATGGTCTCCAATATAGTGGGTTCCCTTTCCATTTTGATGATTGGTTTTTTTTGCTATGCAGACGGTTTTTAGTTTGATGTAGTCCCATGTGTTCATTTTTCTTTTGTTGTTCTTGCCTTAGGTGTTGTATCAGTGAAAATTCTGCTGCGTATGATGTCTGTAATTTTGTTGCCTGCATTTTCTTCTAGAATTTTTATGGATTCACGAGTTACATTTAAGTCTTATCAATTTTGAGTTATTCTCGTGTATGGTATAATTTGGTGGTCTAGCTTCATTTTTTTTGCAAGTAGCTGTCCAATTTTCCCAACACCATTTATTGAAGAGACTGTCTTGACTCCATTGTATGCTCTTGCCATTTTGTTAAATATTAATTGAGCATATTGTCTTGTGTCAATTTCTGGGTTCTCTGTTCTGTTCCATTGATCTATCTGCCTGTTCTTGTGCCAGTACCAGGCTGTTTTGATTACAGTGGCTTTGTAGTATAACCTGAAATCTGGTAATGTGATCCCTCCTACTTTGTTCTTCTTTTTCAAGATTGCTGTGGCTATTCGGGGTCTTTTTTGGTTCGATATAAATTTTTGGAGTGTTTTTTTCTAGTTCTGTGAAATATGTCATTGGTATTTTGATGGGGATTGCATTGAATGTATAGATTGCTTTGGGTAATATGGACATTTTAATGATGTTAATTCTTCTAATCCATGAACAAGGCACATGCTTCCACTTCTTTATATCTTCCTCTATTTATTTTTTCAATGACCTGTAGTTTTCTGTGAAGAGGTCCTTTACTTCTTTGGTTAAGTTTATTCCTAGGTATCTTAATTTTTTTTTGCTGCGATGGTAAATGGGATTGATTTTTTAGTTTCTCTGTCTGTGAGGTCATCATGGGTGTATAAGAATGCTGTCGATTTCTTGACGTTAATTTTGTATCCTGCTAATTTGCCAAATTCATTTATTAACTCTAATAGATTTTTGATGGAGTCTTTAGGGTTTTCTATGTACAATATCATGTCATCTGCAAATAATGACAGTTTCCCTTCCTCCTTTCCAATTTGGATCCTTTTTATTTTTTCTTCATGTCTAATTGCTGTGGCTAAGACTTCCAGTACTATGTTAAATAAGTGTGGCAAAAGTGGGCATCCCTGTCTTGTTCCCATCATTTCTTTATTTTTTAAATATTGTTGACACAATTATGGTTTCCCATAATTCCTCCCGCTTTGCCAACATCCACCCAGTCCTACCAATCCTCTCCTGGCCCTTTCCACTCTGTCAGTGTCCATGTGCTATGCATATATATTCCTTGGGTCCTCTCTTCACCTTCTTTACCTTCACTTCCCTACCCCCACCCCCTGACCTCTGTCAGTGTGTTCCATGTACCCGTGTCTCTGGTTCTATTTTGTTCTTCAGTTTATTTTGTTCATTAAATTCTGTATATAAATGATATCACAGGGTATTTCCATTTCTCTGACTGGCTTAATTTGATTAACATGATAATCTACTGTTCCATATATATTGTTGCAAAGAGTATGGGTTGCTTCTCTTCTACAGCTGTGTAATATTCCACTATGGAAATATACCAGTTTTGTATCCACTCTTCCACTTGTGCATCTGGCCTGTTTCTAGATGTTGGGTATTGTAAACAATGCTGCTATGAACATAGGGATGCATATCTTCTTTCTGAATCTTTTTTTTTTTTTGAGATAATTAGGATATATTCCCAGAAGTGGAATCACAGGGTCAAAAGTTGTCCCATTTTTAATTTATGTGAGAAACCTCCATACTATTTTCCACAGTGGTTACAAAAGTCTGCATACCCACCAAAAATGCACCAGGGTTCCCTTTTCCCCACATCCTCACCATCACTTGCTCTTCATTCACTTATTGATGAGTCATTCTGGCAGGTGTAGTTGCAGTTTGATTGGCACCTATCTGATGTTTTCTGATGCTGAGCATTGTTTCCTATGTCTCCTGGCATCTGTGTGTCCCCTTCGGAGAAGTGTCTATTCAGGGATTTGCAAACTTTTAAAAAGTATTCTTTTTTTCTTGCTGTTGAGTTGTATAAGGTTTGTAGGTATTTTGGAATTTAATCCCTTATCAAATGTACCATTGATAAATGGACAACAGACTTTTCTAACTCTGAGATGTCAGAAGTAAACACTGAATCAAATATCCACAGAGGTTCCCTGAGGGAAACTGTGATATGAAGAATAAAAAACTCAGGAAATCAGCCCAAACTTCCAAGTGTCCCTGCTCCTGGGATGGTCCTTGTGTTCAGGGAACGTGAACGCCCCCTGGTGTCCTGAGCGCCCCCTGGTGACCTGAGCATGCCCTGCAACCCCGCCCTCCTGTCTTCCTCAGGAGGTTTGTGTCTGGGCTCACACTGATCTCCCCTCACTGTGTCCCTCGCACAGAAATACACGGCCGTGTCCTCAGCTCTCAGGCTGTTCATTTGCAGATACAGCTTGTTCTGAGCATTGTCTCTGGAGATGGTGAATCGGCCCTTCACAGAGTCCGCATAGTATGTGGCACTGCTATCAGAATTAACATCTCCCACCCACTGCAGCCCCTTCCCTGGAGCCTGGCGGACCCACTCCATCCAGGAGCTACTGAAGGTGAATCCAGAGGCTGCACAGGAGAGTCTCAGAGAACCCCCAGGCTGCACCAAGGCTCCCCCAGGCTCCACCAGCTGCTCCTCACACTGGACACCTGCAAACACAAAGACGTCCTGGTCAGGACACTGTCACACGTCCACTGCTTCTCTCTTTCATCCATTCACACACTCAGTGTTCTTGTTCTCCACAAATTACCTCTTAAAATAGCAACAAGGAAAACCCAGCGGAGTCCCAACTCTATGGGGGGTGCTCTGTTTTCAGTCCTGATCAGGGAATGAGATCACCTGGGGATCCTCGGTCTGGGCTCCTGTCCCAGAGCTGCAGGGTCAGGGCTGGGCTGGATTTTATGGGCAGAGGGGGCCCTATTTGCATGTCCTCCTACTATATAGGGAGCTCTGGGGTTGGAGACCTGCAGAGAGGGCAGTGCCTCAGTGCAGGTGCGAGTGTCCTGGGGGAGAATCGTGGTCATGATAACATTTCAATAATGAAATGGAGTCATAATAGGTAGGGGCATGTCCAAGAGTCCACACCTGGTAACAATGAGCTCAGATACTGGGGTGAGCACCTAAACACTGTCCCCTAATTCTCCCTGAACCTACTCCAGGGCAGAGTGAGACCTGCCTAGTGAAGGTGCAGACCCCTTGAATATAACGAGAACATGAATGAAAATCTGTATCTGGGGTTATCCAGAAGTCAGGCCTGGGGACAATCCGACATGTGTAAAGAGACCACAGGCTGCAGATCTTGTAAGAGTGGATGTCATGTTCACGGTGTGTTGGTTACCTTGACCCTGGGTGTCTCTGGCTTCCTGACTTCAAGAAGACAAAGAAGACCGAGTGTTGAGTAGATATTTCTCTATCCCTGGGACTCAGATATACTGAGAAGTCAGGGAAATTCATGGAGCTGATGGAGAGGCTGTGTGTTTCCAACACCTAGAAGTCCATGTTCAGAGGGTCTGTCTGCATAGACAGTAATGAAAACCTTAAAGAAGTTGTTATAATAGAACAATTAGTGAGATACATGTTAGTCAGAATATCTGTGACTAGCGAGAAGGCTCATATTTATGGTTAATCACTCATTTGTGAAGCAGAGGCTTTTGCCGTTTTAAATCACAAAGGAAGCCACGGTGATATGAGTTGAACTGATTACATGGGCTGGTCCATCTTACCATGTAATTACTATTATGAGACTTTATTGTAAAAAGGGACAGCTCTGTGTTCCCACAGCTTTTAGATAACAGTGTGTCATGTCCTCATGTAATACACGTGTTTACAGAGCATGGAGATAAAGCCTGGACAGTAGACGAGCCCGGAACCCACCTCCTCATGGGGGACATGGGCTCAGTGGGTCCTGAGCTCCCCAGGTCCTGAGAGCACGTTTTCCTTCAAAGCCCACAGAGGACCAGAGACTCCTCATCGCCTTCCCCTCATCCAGCCTGGGCGTCAGGTCCCTTCCTGCAGGAGCTCTATGGACCCTGCTGTTCACAGGACGTCCCCTCCTCGTTCTCTCCGTCCATGAATTAACATCATTAAAATGTCCATATTACCCAAAGCAATCTATAGATTCAATGCAATCCCCATCAAAATACCAGTGACATATTTCACAGAACTAGAACAAATATTTCAAAAGTTCATATGGAACCAAAAAAGACCCCGAATAGCCACAGCAATCTTGAAAAAGAAGGACAAAGTAGGTGGGATCACAATACCGGATATCAGCTTATACTACAAAGCTACTGTAATCAAAACAGCCTGGTACTGGCACAAGAACAGGCATATAGACCAGTGGAACAGAACAGAGAATCCGGAAATTGACCCAAGACATTATGCTCAATTAATATTTGACAAAGATGGCAAGAGCATACAATGGTGTCAAGACAGCTTCCTTAATAAATGGTGTTGGGAAAATTGGACAGCTACATGCAAAAAAATGAAACTAGATCATCAGCTTACACCATACACAGGAATAAACTCAAAATGGATAAAACACTTAAATGTGACTCATGAATCCATAAGAATCCTAGAAGAAAATGTAGGCAACAAAATTTCAGACATCATACGCAGCAAAATTTTCACTGATATATCACCTAAGGCAACAGAAACAAAGGGAAAAATAAACACATGGGACTACATCAAACTCAAAAGCTTCTGCACAGCAAAAGAAACAACCATCAAAACCGATAGGGAACCCACTCTATGGGAGAGCATAATTGCCAATGATACATCAGATAAGGGGTTATTTTCCAAAATATACAGAGTGCTCATACAACTCAACAAAAGGAAGACAAAGAACCCAATTAAAAAATGGGCAGAGGAACTAAATAGACACCTCTCCAAAAAGGACATACAAATGGCTAAGAGACATATGAAGAAATGCTCAACATCATTAATAATCAGAGAGATGCAAATTAAAACAACAATGAGGTATCACCTCACACCTGTCAGAATAGCTGCCATCAACAAATCATCAAACAACAAGTGTTGGCGAGGGTGTGGAGAAAAGGAGATTCTAGTACACTGCTGGTGGGAATGCAGACTGGTGCAGCCACTGTGGAAAACAATATGGTGTTACCTCAAAAAATTAAAAATTGAATTGCCATTTGACCCAGTGATCCCACTTCTAGGAATATAACCTAAGAAGCCTGAAACACCAATCAGAAAAAATACATGTACCCCTATGTTCATAGCAGCACTATTTACAATAGCTAAGATCTGGAAACAGCCCAAGTGTCCATCAGTGGATGAATGGATAAAAAAGCTGTGGTACATATACACAATGGAGTACTATGCAGCTGTCAGAAAGAAAGATCTCTTATCCTTTGAGATGACCTGGAGGGACCTCGAGAGTATTATCCTAAGCGAAACAAGCCAAGCAGAGAAAGACAAATATCACATGATCTCACTTATTTGTGGAATATAATGAACATAACAGTCTGAGGAACAGGGTAGACCCAGAGATGTGGAAGTAGGGTATAAACTGACACCCCTCAGAAGAGGGGGTGGGGGGGAGGGAAGAGATAAACCACAGAACTTATGCGTATGTATGCATAAGTGATGGACATGGACAACAAAGCTGGGGACAGGGTGGGGGGATGGGGAGGAGGGTGTCAATGGGGAAAAAGGAGAAACATCTGTAACAAAAATAAATTAATAAAAAAAAAAGAGATTAATTCACTTCACTGGACTTTACATTGTGAATTTCCTTGCGGTATGTAGCATAGAAAACTAGGCTAACCCCTGAGTACTTGTATCATGTAGACGTCAGGCAGACGAGGAAGGAACCTCAGAGGACGTGAGGACGATGTTGAGCAGAGATGACAGAGACAGGATCCCAGAAGGTATTTCACGAGGAAGAAAGTGTCCAGGAGGACGAAGGTGTAGAGAGGTCGTGAGAGGGAGACATGAGGAGATGAACTGGAGCTGACGTCCGGAAAAGTGAATGTCCCAGTGAGAGCCCTGCATGGAGCTGTGTGTGCAGGACTCACTGGGACAGTGAGAGAGCGAGGCCCTGGCGAGTGTGGGGACCTGGAGTGAGCCCAGACCCAGGGCGTGTGGACACACTGACTCTCCCTCTGGTGAAACTGCGTCCCAGTCACAGGGTGGAGAGGGTGCCCGGGGTGCTCAGTCTTTCAAGGAGACAATTGGGTCCCATGGGAACCTAGTGAGATAATGGTCCCTGAGCCTGGACACGACTCGTCTGGGAAAGAGAATGTTGTCCACACCATCGTCGACCTCAGTGAGATGAGGGAACACAGAGCCCAGGACAAGGAGGAGGGTCCCTGGGACCCTGAACCTCAGGAAGAACAGGCGGGCCCTGAGCACCACAGAGAGCTGTTCTCAGCCCCTCCCTGCGCGGTTCCTGAGCGATGTTCCCGGGTCGGTGTGTCCGGAGCGCCCCCTGCTTGTCCTGGGGAGTGTGCGGAGTCCAGAGCGCCCCCTGGTGTCCTGACCCCTCCTGGTGGACCTGATCATCTCCTGCGGCTCAGCCCCTCCTGTCTTCATGCAGGGAGTTTGTGTCTGGATCATAGAGACGTCCTTATCAGGAAAATGTCACATGACCAGTGTTTATCTCACTCATACACACTCACATACTCTGTGTCTCTAGTTCTCCATAAATTACCTCTTAAAATAGCAACACGGAAAACCCAGCTGAGCCCAAACTCCATGGTGAGTTCTCTGTGTTCAGTCCTGATCAGGGAAGGAGAACATCTGAGTACCTGGAGGTGGGCTCCTGTCCCAGAGCTGCAGGGTCAGGGCTGGGCTGGTTTTCATGAGCTGAGGGACCCTATTTGCTTGTCCTCCTACTATAGAGGGAGCTCTGGACGCTGGCACAAAGGACACAGTTTCAGAGTGTGGTGTGTCCAGGGTCATATGTCTGAGTAGAATTAGCCCTAGTATCTGGGCCCCTGCTCCTCCCAACTTGACCCAAATGATTCCCTGAATGACCTCCAGACAGGGGACATGCCCAGTGAGGGTTGCAGTGCTACCTGGGTGGACGCTGGACCATGGTAAATGTGATCCTGGTACATCACAGCAAGAAAAACTAAAGTAGTAGGAAACTAGAATAAAGGGTGCCGTTTTATTTTATTTTATGATATTTTATTTTATTTTTGTTATCAAAATTGCTGTTTATTAATCTATTGGCCAGTAGTCTGGCCCCCAGGAGGATGAATAATTGCTGTCTTGGGCAGGTGTGAGGGATGATCTAGCTTAGCACCTTTGGGAGAAGATGAAGTTGAAGGTGAGATGATCACATTGTCTTCATTTTCTTTGAAATACCGTAGAAGGGAGGAGGAAATGTCGGGCGATTTGTGGCAAGCTTGGAGGCAGTCAGAGCGGCAGGTGTTCGCTGGCCACATATTTGGGGTAACAGCGCTGTTTCATTCACACCTGGGGAGCTCCACGCTCCCTTCCCGACACATGGCCTGGAAGGAGTGCACTGAGGTCACCGCGCTGTGTCCCGATTACACACACATTCAATGGGAGTTCCTGTTTCTGCATAATAGGTTTTCTCATCTTTCCCTTTCAACTGTATGTTGTTTTCCCTCATGTTTTTTCATACATTACACATGGTTAATGCATCTCGGGATTCTGTCCAAGGGTGCAGTTTTAACTATCATCTCTTAGAAGGCTACCTGTATGAACACAGGAAGGTGATCAACCGTCACACCCTGAGGGAGATTATCATGTGGGAACTTTATGTTTAGGAGATGGAAGTTCCGTCTGACACTATTTCCCCTGTACAGTGTTCAGAGGACAAATTGAGAATGAGTGTAACCCTAGAGCCAGTGGACCAATGTTGGGGGACAGTGGGCATCTGTGTGGGTCCCTGGGAAGCAGAAGCGTGAACTACAGAGAAGCAGACAGGGCTCCCGGGTCCGAGTCCTTCAGGGAGTTTGGAGCTGGATGTGCAGCAGCTGCACGGCCTCCTGTGTGGGGTTTGTTCTCCAGACTCTGCGGGACCATGATCAAGTGGATGGCATCCTAGCTCCCTAGAATCAGGTTCCTGTCCCAGTTGACTCCCATCATGTACGGACATGGTGACAGCGTTCCCAATGGTCACATGCAGACATCCGGTTTCCAATAACCACGTTCTCATGATATAAATTTAATTACTCACAAGTCTCTACCTACAACTTTACCTAAACTCACCTGGTCATGACTGAGATCCTTCTTCATCCCCAATGACTGAACGTCTTGGCTCAGGAAATTCCTGGCAGACTTGTTGGGTCTCCTGGAATGCAGGGAGGTTTAGGTAAGTTCCACATTTGTGAACTGACATTGATTGTGTGCTGACAGTTTTCCCAGGCTCAGCAACCCCTCTGCATTTTCATTCCTCCAGAAGTGATACACTACAATTCTGCACGACAGAACGTTTCTAATACTATCATAAATCTTTCAAAACACAGAGCCAAGAGCATAGCCTCAGAATGAAAGGTCCAGAGAGACTCGTGTAGAAACTGTTATCTGGAGAGGAAGCCCGGAGCCTCAGAGGAAACAGGCATAAACACCGCCTGCACCTGCTCCTGGGGTTGCAACACAGAGTCCGTGGGTTCCCAGCACCTGATTATGTCCTGAGCGCCCCCTGCAGCCCCGCCCTTCTGTCTCTCTCAGGAGGTTTGTGTCTGGGCTCACACCGACTGCCCTTCACTGTGTCTCTCGCACAGTAGTACACGGCCGTGTCCTCGGTGGTCACAGAGCTCAGCTGCAGGGAGAGCTGGTTCTTGGACGTGTCAGCAGTGATGGAGGTGCGGCCCTGGAAGGCTGGGTTATAGTATGTGCTCCCCTTCCACCACCCCATCCACTGCAACTCGCTCCCAGGTTTCTGGCGGATCCAGCTCCAGTAGTAACTGCTAGTGACTGAGCCCCCAGAGACAGTGCAGGTGAGGGAGAGAGTCTCCGAGGGCTTCACCAGTCCTGGACCTGATTCCTGCAGCTGCACCTGGGACAGGACACCTGGGAACAAGGAGAATCAGGCTCTGTCAGTCACATGCAGTCACAACCACCCCGCAGACCCCTGTCTGACCTCTGAGACCCTCACCTTGGGGGGCTGTCACAAGGCACAGGAGAAGACCCAGCAGTCTCATCTTCTTCTAGACTATGACTCTGCCTTCCCCAGAGACCTCAGCTCTGTGTGAGGAGAGAGCTGTGAGCCTCCCCAGTCCAGGGGAGGATTTACCCTTGAGTTTGGAGATAAATTTGCATGTGGGGCAGCCCTTTCCTTAAAAATGGAGGACTGAGGTCAGGCTTCCCTGGTCCTTCTGGAGGCCCTCTAGGGGCATCTCTTCCCTTCAACTGACTCAGCATGTAAGTCAGGGAAAGGGGATCAGTTGGTTCTTGAGACCTATGGAGTCAGCTTAATCACCATGCCCATCTCTGATAAGTGGTGGACTGGATGAGAAGATTCTATTTTTAGTTCCTCATGCATCGTTCTAATAGACTTGTAGGAATTACATTGGTCCAGGTAGTTTCTTAAACTCATCTCTGTAATATATACTCAACTGTCAAATATTTTTATAAACAATTGTATTTTTAGTTAGGCCGGTGTGCCTCAGTGTTTAAGCATTGACCCATGCTCCTAGAGTTTGCCGGTTCGATTCCTGGTCAGGACACATGCCCAGGTTCTGGGCCCAGTCCCCAGTGTGGGGCATGGAGGAGGCAATCAATTGATGTTCTCTCTCATTGCTATTTCTATCTTTCTCTCCCTCTCACTTCCTCTCTCTCAAATCAATAAATATATATTTAAATAAAGTAAAAATTTATAAAAATAATTATATTTTCATAAACATAATTTCATATATACAATATCTACCTTCTCTGAAAATCACAAAATAAAGGACATTCATTTTCATTATCTTATATGTTTATTTATGTTGTTATGGTGATCCAAGAAACTATATTTCAAGAACAGGTTAATGGGAGATCCTCAATTCTTTTCTGTATTTTGTGTTGTTTGGATAAACTTATATTCATTATAAGTTCTGAGTAACACCATATGATATGCCATTTTTAAGGTTATTGCTCAATCTATTTTTCTTCCAATCTTTACCAAACACCTTTCGGCAGCTAAGCAGGGTCAGGCCTGGTTAGTACTTGGATATGAGACCCTTGATCCTTGATATTGAATATTGGTAATTTGGTCTTACTGTCCCTCCTTAAGTCTTCACTTCTGTAAGCCCATGGCTTATTTCATAGACCACAATCTAATTATATCAGACATAATCATGTCTATATACGGAGAAATGATTGAAAATAGAGAGAGTGAGTATGTATTAGTAAAATTCAGATTCTTTTATATGTTTAAATGTTAAAGGCAGTAGATTAACTGGTCTGTTTTCTCAGTCTAGTGTTACCAGTGATGTTGGGGTTAAAGGGGTGGGGCGCAATGGAGACAATTCCCAACACTGATTTGCTCGTAGGAAAGGGAACTTTAACTCTCACCCACTCCCTCTGCCCCTGGGACAGTCACTATGGTGACTCTCACCAAAAATATGCTGGGCCCTCCCACTTAGCCTACAACATTCTTAATGTATAATGCACACAATCTCCCATCAGCTATGGGACTTGGAAGCCTATTGTCTCTTTGTAGACTACCCTTTCCATTCCCTTAATGGAATATTTGTTGTGAAAATGTTTTTATTTTTAACAATGTTCAGTTTATCACTATTTGATTTAATGGATCTGTTTGTGATGATTTATATAACAACTCACCAGAAGATAGTCACTCTCCATTGCCCATGGGGGAGGGGATCATGATATGAACACATGGGGTACTAAACCCAACAGAGAAACGATGGTTGGAATATATAATGTCATTGAAATCTGTTTGCTCTGTCCGTTGACCAGGAGACCAACCTTCCATGGCAAGAAGCTCTGATTCATATCAAAGATTAATTCAATGTTCTGGACTTTATCTTGTTAGCTTTCCTACAATATATAGCATAGAAAAGTAGACTAACCCCTGAGACATTATATAATGTAGACGTCAGACAGACGAGGAAGTGACCTCAAAGGACATGAGGGAGATTCTGAGCAGAGATGACAGAGACAGGATCCCAGAGGTTATTTCACGAGGATGAAAGTGACCAGGAGGACGAAGGTGCAGAGAGGTCGTGAGAGGGAGACATGAGGAGATGACCTGGAGCTGACATCTGAGGATGTGAATGTCCCAGTGAGAGCCCTGCATGGATCTGTGTGTGCAGGACTCATGTGGGACAGTGAGAGAGCGAGGCCCTGGCGAGTGTGGGGACCTGGAGTGAGCTCAGACCCAGGGCGTGTGGACACAATGACTCTCCCTCTGTGGACACTGCGTCCCCATCAGAGGTGGAGAGCATGCCTGGGGTGCTCAGTCTTTCAAGGAGACAACTGCGTCCCATGGGAACCTAGTGAGATAATGGTACCTGAGCCTGGACACGACCCCTCTGGGAAAGAGAATGTTCTCGACACCATCATCATCCCCAGTGAGATGAGGGAACACAGGGCTCAGGACAAGGAGTAGGGTCCCCGGGACCCTGAACCACAGGAAGAGCAGGAGTGCCCTGAGCACCCCAGGGAGCTGTGCTCAGCCCCTCCCTGCGCGGTTCCTGCACGATGTTCCCAAGTCGGTGGGTCCCGAGCACCCCCTGCTGTTCCTGAAGGGTCTGCGGGGTCCAGAGCGCCCCCTGGTGTCCTGAACCCTCCTGGTAGACCTGGTGGTCCTGCAGCTCAGCCCCTCCTGTCTCCCTGCAGGGAGTTTGTGTCTGGATCAGAGACCCCTGGTCAGGAAAATGTCAGATGTCCAGTGTTTATCTCACTCATATTCACTCACATACTCAGTGTCTCTAGTTGTCCATAAATTACCTCGTAAAATAACAACGTGGCCAGCCCAGTTGAGCCCAAACTCCATGGTGAGTGACCTGTGTTCAGTCCTGATCAGGGAAGGAGAACATATGAGATCTCCAAGCTGGGCTCCTGTCCCAGTGCTGCAGGGTTGGGACTGGGCTGGTTGTCTTGAGCTAAGAGGCCCTCTTTGCATGTCCTCCTACTATAGAGGGAGCTGTGGGGATGGACACTGACATAAAGGACATAGTTTCAGAGTGTGGTGTATCCAGGGCCATATGTCTGTGTAGAATTAGCCCTGGTAACTGGGCCCAACTGCTTCTCTGAATGACTTCCAGACAGGGGGACATACCACGTGGGGTTTTCAGAGCTGCCTGGCTGGACACTGAATCATGTTAAAATGTGATCTTGGAACAGTACAGCAGGAAAAAATAAATGTAATAAGAAACTAAAAGAAAGAGTACAGTTTGGGATATTGTATCTTAGAAGGCTACCTGTGTGAACACAGGAAGGTGATCAACCATCACACCCAGACGGAGATTAACGTGTGGGAACTTCATGTTCAGGAGACGGAAGTTCCCTCTGACACTGTTTTTCCTGAACAGTGTTCAGAGGAAACACTGAGAACAGAATATGATCCTAGAGCCAGTGTTGGGGGACAGTGGGCATCTCTGTGAGTAACTGGGAAGCAGAAGCGTGAACTACAGAGAAGCAGACAGGGCTCCCGGGTCCGAGTCCTTCAGGGAGTTTGGAGCTGGATGTGCAGCAGCTGCACGGCCTCCTCTGTGGGGTTTGTTCTCTAGACTCTGCTGGACCAGGTTCAGTCACTGGGGATGGAGAAGAACCTCAGTCATGACCAGGTGAGTTTAAGTAAAGATGTGGGAGTAATTAAGTTTAGGATATAGAAATGTATTCATGGAAATTCTTGATGCATATAACAGAGAATAACATCTAAATAAAACATTATTTTATAAAAATATGTTTTCTGCAAGGCTGGTACAATATACGCAAATCAATAAATGTGATACCTCACATAAACAAAATGAAAGATAAAAACCATATGATCATATCAATAGATGCTGAAAAAGCATTTGACAAAATCCAGCACCCATTTCTGATAAAAACGCTCAGCAATTTGGGAATAGAGGGATCATATCTCAACATTATAAAGGCCATATATGAAAGACCTACAACCAACATCATACTCAATGGACAAAAACTCAACGCATTTCCATAAGAACAGGAACAAGACAAGGATGCCCACTTTCACCAGTCTTATTTAACGTAGTAATCGAAGTCTTAGCCACAGCAATCAGACATGAAGAAAAAATAAAAGGGATCCAAACTGGAAAGGAGGAAGTGAAACTGTCATTATTCGCAGATGACATGATATTATACATAGAAAACCCTAAAGACTCCATCAAAAATCTACTAGACTTAATTAATGAATTTGGCAAAGTAGCAGGATAAAAATTAACGTCAAGAAATCAACGGCATTCTTATCCACCAATGATTAACTCACAGAAAGAGAAACTAAAAAAACAATCCCATTTACCATCGCGGCAAAAAAATTAAGATACCTAGGAATAAACTTAACCAAAGAAGTAAAGGACCTATTTGCAGAAAACTACAGGACATTGAAAAAAGAAATAGAGGAAGATATAAAAAAGTGGAAGCACATACCTTGTTCATGGATTGGAAGAATTAACGTCATTAAAATGTCCATATTACCCAAAGCAATCTATAGATTCAATGCAATCCCCATCAAAATACCAGTGACATATTTCACAGAACTAGAACAAATATTTCAAAAGTTCATATGGAACCAAAAAAGACCCCGAATAGCCACAGCAATCTTGAAAAAGAAGGACAAAGTAGGTGGGATCACAATACCGGATATCAGGTTATACTACAAAGCTACCGTAATCAAAACAGCCTGGTACTGGCACAAGAACAGGCATATAGACCAGTGGAACAGAACAGAGAATCCGGAAATTGACCCAAGACATTATGCTCAATTAATATTTGACAAAGGTGGCAAGAGCATACAATGGAGTAAAGACAGCCTCTTTAATAAATGGTGTTGGGAAAATTGGACAGCTACATGAAAAAAAATGAAACTAGACCATCAACTTACACCATACACAAGAATAAACTCAAAATGGATAAAAGACTTAAATGTGACTCGTGAATCCATAAAAATCCTAGAAGAAAATGTAGGCAACAAAATTACAGACATCATACGCAGCAAAATTTTCACTGATATATCACCTAAGGCAACAGAAACAAAGGGAAAAATAAACACATGGGACTACATCAAACTCAAAAGCTTCTGCACAGCAAAAGAAACAACCATCAAAACAGATAGGGAACCCACTCTATGGGAGAGCATAATTGCCAATGATACATCTGATAAGGGGTTAATTTCCAAAATATACAGAGTGCTGATACAACTCAACAAAAGGAAGACAAAGAACCCAATTAAAAAATGGGCAGAGGAACTAAATAGACACCTCTCCAAAAAGGACATACAAATGGCTAAGAGACATATGAAGAAATGCTCAACATCATTAATCATCAGAGAGATGCAAATTAAAACAACAATGAGGTATCACCTCACACCTGTCAGAATGGCCGCCATCAACAAATCATCAAACAACAAGTGTTGGCGAGGGTGTGGAGAAAAGGGGACTCTAGTACACTGCTGGTGGGCGTGCAGACTGGTGCAGCCACTATGGAAAACACTATGGTGTTACCTCAAAAAATTAAAAATTGAATTACCATTTGACCCAATGATCCCACTCCTAGGAATATACCCTAAGAAGCCTGAAACACCAATCAGAAAGAATACATGTACCCCCATGTTCATAGAAGCACTATTTACAATAGCTAAGATCTGCAAACAGCCCAAGTATCCATCAGTAGACGAATGGATAAAAAAGCTATGGTACATATACACAATGGAGTACTATGCAGCTGTAAGAAAGAAAGATCTCTTATCCTTTGGGACGACATGGGAGGACCTGGAAACTATTATCCTCAGTGAAACAAGCCAAGCAGAGAAAGACAAATATCATATGATCTCACTTATTTGTGGAATATAATGAACATAACAGTCTGAGGAACAGGGTAGTCCCAGAGACTTGGAAGTAGGGTACAGACTGACATTTGCCAGAAGAGGGGGTGGGGGAGGGGAGCGATGAACACAGAACTTGTACGCATGTACTCATAACCAATGGACATGGACAACAAAACTGGGGACGGGCAGGGAAGGAGGGGGAGGAGGGTGTCAATGGGGGAAAAAAGGAGAAACATCTGTAGCAAAAGTAAATTAATAAAAAAAATGAAAAATAAAACTATGTTTTCTCTATCCATTGTTTACAGAATGAATAAGTCATTCAGATAACCTCCCATTATTTCAGCTGATTGATCTGATTTTCTATAAACTGGTCAGCCTGGTGGCTCAGCCATGTTCTCACCATCAGATTCTGTGTCCATGTGGACGTGTGACGTGGTCCAAACCAGGGATGCAGGAAACAGCTGCATTCCTGGTTCCTCAGAAGTAAATTTCAGATTCTTTCCTTGTCTGCACATGACCCTGGGAAATGCTGTCCCCACCTCCACACACAGGGAGTCCCCTGGTGGGTGATGTCTCCTGCTGTGGGTGTCACTGTGCAGAGCTGGGAACAGATGCTCCCATGTACATGGATGGGGAACCAGCAAGGCAGGGGCCACACTCCCAGGGCTCTTGTTCTTTATGTCGTGAGTTCTCCCCTCACAGAGCAAGTTCTCAGTGTCTCATATCACTTTCCTCAGATATAGCCACACATGGTAACCTAGTCATTAATAGACAGACAAGTGGCTTGGAAATTACCATCCTCTTTACTCAGCCATAGAAAGAAGGAAATTGTACCCTTTGTGTCAATGTGGATGGACCTAGAGGGACTTATGCTGAGTGAAGAAAGTCAGACAGAGAGAGACAAACACCCTGTGGTGTCACTGATATGAGGAATCTACAGAACACAGTAAATAACAGGCAGAATAGAAACAGACCCATGGACTCAGGGGACAGACTGATGGTTCCAGAGCGAGGGCAGTTGGGGGCCTGGGTGAAATGGGGAGGGACTAAGAAGCACAGATGGGCAGTCAGACAGCAGTGACAGGATGTGAAGTGCAGCCCAGGGAACAGTCAGTCGTATTGTCATAACTGGGTGAGGGGCCAGGCGGGCACTGGAACTATTGGTGCCTCACTTCATAAATCATATGATGTCTGACCACTCGGCTGTGCACCAGAAACTAATATAAAATAATACAGACTGGCAACGGGAATTGAAAAAGAAAGAAAAAAGGGAATTGACCCTCACTCCAGTGAGATTAAACCAAGGGTGTGGTGGGTGGTGACCCAGACAGGAGACAGGGCTGAATTCCAGGACTGTGCTCACAGGTGCATCCTCACTGGGAAAGTGCTGACATCGTTAGAGTCATTAGAGGCTCCCACGGAGAACCTTGACCTGAAATTATTTGCTGAGAGTTCAGATCTCGATAACAAACTGAAGGCAGTGATCCAGAACTTACTTCAACAATCAGACATGTTGAGGAGTCTTTCCTGTGCTTCCTAGAAATTCCAAACGTGATACACGTTCCATGTCCCCTGTGTGTGTTTGTCCTCAGCCTGGACATCTGCACAAGCTCTTGTGGTCCCTCTGCCTCTGCCTTGTGCCAACTGCTCTCGGTTCTATGAGCATGATGCCAAGTCAGTGACCGTCACCAAGGGGACTTTTATTTCAAGCTTTGGGGTCACACACCTCTGGTGCCCACTGTCCAGCAGACAGGTGTCATCCTGCTGGCTGGTTGGGACCCTCAGTGCGTGGAGCTGAGCTGCACAGTTGAGCCAGCAGAGCCTCTGGTCAGAAGACTCGATGATAAATTGTGTTTTGGACACAAGAGTATCTGAAAGGGAATCCCTGCCTTTTGTCTGTGTGAGAAAGATGTCTCACTTTAAAACAGGTTTCTAATTCAGAGACCTAAGAGGTAAGAGAAGAATCAGGAATCCAGAGAGGTTCCCAGAGGGAAACTGTGACACGAAGAGGAAACCACACAGGAAACCAGCCCAAACCTCCAACTGCACCTGCTCCTGGGTGGTCCTTGTGTTCAGGACCCTGATCGCCCCCTGGTGGTGGCAGCCTCTCCTGCAGGAGGTTTGTGTCTGGGCTCACACTGACTTCCCCTCACTGTGTCTCGCACAGTAATACATGGCCGTGTCCTCAGTGGTCACGGATCTCAGCTGCAGGGAGAACTGGTTCTTGGACTTGTCACTGGAGATGGTGGTGCGGCTCTTGAGGGACGGGTTGTAGCTAGTGCTACCACTAGCATATATGTACCCAATCCATTCCAGCCCCTTCCCTGGTTTCTGGTGGATCCAGCTCCACCAGTAGTAATCACTGACTGAGCCCCCAGAGACAGAGCAGGTGAGGGAGAGGGTCTGCGAGGGCTTCACCAGTCCTGGGCCCGACTCCTGCAGCTGCACCTGGGACAGGACACCTGGGGACAAGGAGCATCAGGCCCTGTCAGTCATGTGCAGTCACAACCACCCCATAGACCCCTGTCTGACCTCTGAAACCCTCACCTTGGGGGGCTGTCACCAGGCACAGGAGAAGACCCAGCAGCCTCATCTTCTTCTAGACCACGGCTCTGCCTTCCCGAGCGACCTCAGCCCTGTGTGAGGAGAGAGCTGTGAGCCTCCCCAGCCCAGGGGAGGATTTACCCTTGAGCTTGTGGAGAAATTTGCATGTGGGGCAGCCTGTTCCTTATAAGTGAGGGGGACTGAGGTCAGGCTGCCCTGGTCTCACTAATGTTATCAGTGATGTCAGGGCTCAGAAGGAGGTTAGTGAAGAGAATTCCTTCGTAGATTTTCTCATAGGAAAGGAAACTTCAACCCTGACAGGAATCCTTGACTCTAGTCTCCCTCATTCCCTGCCCCTGGGGATGGTCAGTGTGGTCAGAGGTGCTGAGCTCTCCCACAGAGCATATAACAACCTCAATGTAGAGTTAACACTTTCTCCCATCAGATACTTTATTCTGAAATGTATTCTCTGTGTAGGCCTGTCATTTAATTTCCTAAATGCAATCTTTGGTGGGACAAATGTATTTCATTTTGCAAAGTCTAATTCACCTCTATTTTCTGTACTGGGCCTGTTTGGGTGAATCACACAGACCCCCAGGACGTGCTGAGCCTCACGGTCCCATGGCATTGGCTGCAACAGCCACAGGGACTGAGAGATTCTGGCACCAGGAGTGAGGGCTGCTGGGAAACTGCCCAGAACTGGACGGGACTTTACCTGGGTGAGGGGAGGAAGCTGGACGTGTTCTGAGTCACAGGACAGAGATGTGCCTGATGTTCATGGGCAGAGTGTTACTGGACATGTGGGTTTAAACTTCTTCCCCTGATGACCCAGGAGGATGTGCAGGGCATGACAGACACAGCTTCTGTCATCGTAGGAAACACCTGATGGATTATGACCAGGAGTTTGTCAGAATAAAAACGTTAAAGTTTCTGCAGGCAGAGATTAGGGAAATAAGGAACGTGTCATTGAAAAGGGTGGAAGGGGATTCCTGTTACCCACATGCCCCGGCTCACAGTGTCTCTGTCTGTGAGGTAACAACGTCACAGGTCCAGGAGTCTAGCACTTGGACACCTGTGGGTAATTACTCATATGATCACACCATGCTTGCCCAAGCTGCACAACTCACTGGGTCCCCATTTATGAAATCCCTCCAAACTTAGAGGAAAGTGTAAACACCCCTCCCTGCAGTAGCCATGGTGCTGTTATATCTGTGTGAGGGGCCCTCATGTCATTGACCGGGACCCTGTCTCAGTCCATCATCATCACCATCATCATCATCACCATCATCATCATCATCATCACAATCATTTGCTTACTTATAGTTGTTCTTCTCATTTTCTATAGATATGTTTGCTGTCCACAGATAATTACTTTTTATTGGGGATAAAAAGAAGACATCATGCACGGCCAGTGTGGATCAGTGGTTGAACATCGACCCATGCACCTCGAGGTCACAGGTTCGATTCCTATTTAGGGCCACTGCTCAGGTTGTGGGCGCAATCCCCAGTGGGGTGCATGCAGGAGGTGGCCTATCAATGTTTCTGTCTCTCTCCCTTTCCTTTCCTCTCTATCTAAGTCAATAAATAAATAATAAATAAATAAAAACCAGGGGTCTCCTCTTTCCATATCAGTGGGAGAGTGAAACAAAGCCTCACCCACCGTAGCTGACACAGGCCTTCCAACACGCTGAGGACCTTGGATACATACAGGTTCCACCCAGGACCTGGGACGAGGACCCCTATCCAATCCCATTGTCATTGTCACCACCACCACCATCCTCAATATTTCTTATAAATAATCAGTTTTCTCATTTTCTCTAGACCTGGTTTTGTGCTCACATAATAGTCCTTTATCTTAATTTTTACTAATTTTGTACAATATTTAACTTGAACATGTAGCCGTATGCTATTTTCTTTTTCATTCCTGCTGAGTCGCTGCCAGGTCCCTGAGCTCTGTGCACACTGAGCTCCTCCCATCCCTGGTGACAATGAGGGAACATTCAGTCCCCAGGGAGGGGAGCTTTCCCCCTGGGAATGGGGACAAGGAGACAGAACCCAGCAAACCCCTGTGGTCCTAGGGGGCTGTGTGCACACCCAGGACACGCCCCTGTGTCATCTCTGAGACTGGATCCTCCACTCTGAGTCATCACTGAGATCCTTCTGTGTCGAGGTGTGTATCAATCGATGGTTATTTTTCATTGCTGAGTATTATTCCATTGACTGATGTTCCATAGTTTGCTTATTTGTAAAATTAAAATGCCTTTGGGTTGTTGGTAACTTCTAATTCAAAGAACGTAAATATTTGTATATATTTTTGTATGAACATGAGGATTTGTCTTTCTGGAGCACACACTCCTAGTGGGACGACAGCGATGCAAGGTATATATTTAATTTAATAGGAAACCATGATTCACTATGTGAAGAAAGAATAACAGGAGGAGAAGAGGAGCCCAGTCACTGCCGACATGTCATCTGCACACACAGTGCCACCTCCTGAATTGTCCACAGTGAAAATATGAGAAGTTAGAGCCACAGAGAAAAACCGAGAAACCGTCCCTGGATGCAGCTGAGAGCTGAGAGGAAATCCCTGCTCCCAACAGGAAGCCCCTCCTTCCCCCTCACTTCGCACCTGCTCCTGGGCTGTTCTCTGTGGTCGGTGTGTTCTGAGCGCCCCCTGGTGTCCTGCGCGCCCCCTGCAGCCCTGCCCTCCTGTCCCCCTCAGGAGGTTTGTGTCTGGGCTCACACTGACTTCCCCTCACTGTGTCTAGCACAGTAATACACGGCCGTGTCCTCGGTGGTCACGGAGCTCAGCTGCAGGGAGAACTGGTTCTTGGACGTGTCTCTGGTGATGGAGGTGCGGCTCTTGAGGGACGGGCTGTAGTAAGTGCTGCCGCCAGAGTTGATGCACCCCAACCACTCCAGCCCCTTCCCTGATTTCTGGCGGATCCAGCTCCAGCAGTAACCACTGGTGATGAGGTAACCAGAGACAGTGCAGGTGAGAGAGAGGGTGTGCGAGGGCTTCAACAGTACTGGGCCCGGATCTGGCAGCTGCACTTGGGACAGGACACCTGGGGACAAGGTGCATCAGGCCCTGTCAGTCATGTGCAGTCACAACCACTCCATTGACCCCTTTCTGACCTCTTTGACCCTCACCTTGGGGGGCTGTCACCAGGCACAAGAGAAGACCCAGCAGTCTGGTCTTCAAGACCACGCCTCTGCCTTCTCCGGAGACCTCAGCCCTGTGTGAGGAGAGAACTGTGAGCCTCCCCAGCCCAGGGGAGGATTTACCCCGGAGCTTGGGGAGAAATTTGCATGTGGGGCAGCTTGTTCCTTATAAGTGGAGGACTGAGGTCAGGCTGCCCTGGTCCTTTTGGGGCCCTGTGGGGGCATCTCTTCCCCTGATCTCACTCAGCATGTGAGTCAGGGATGGAGAATCACCTGGTACATGAGATATATTGGAGTCAGGTTACAGGATGTGCTCATTTCAGATAAATGGTGGACTCTATGAGTCGATTACATGTGTAGTTTAGCATGCATCTTTCAAATAGATTCATAAGGATTACATTTTTCCAAGTGGTTTATCAATCCCTTCTCCCTAATGTCTGCACAACTGTCAAAACTATTTTCTAAACAATTGTATTTTTAATATATATATTAAAATTTATGTTAAAATATATATTATATTTAATATATATTATATATTATATAATGTCTGTCTGAAAATCACAAAATAAGGACATTCATTCTTACTATCTTATTTATTAATTTATTTTGTTACTTTGATCCAAATAACTGTATCCTAAGAACAGGTCTTTGGGATACGCTTGATTTTGTTTTATTTTGTTTAGTTTTATTTTATTTTGTTAAAGGATATTTCATACAAATATTGAGTAACACTACACTAAATACCTTTATTTAGGTTGTTCCTAGAAACATTTTTTCTTACAATCTTTGCCAAACAGTTTCAGAAGCTGAGCATGGTCAGTCCTCTTTAGTATTTGGATGGGAGACCCTTGATTCTTGATGTTGATAGTTGGTAATTGTGACTTTGTGTCCCTCTTGAAACTCTTCCTAGTGGAAGCCCACGGCTTATTGCAGTGACCCCAAACAATCTCCATCGTACATAATCACATACACACATGGAGAAATTATTGGAAAAAAATGATTATGCATTAGTAAAACTCAGGCTCGCCACAGATTAATGACCACTTTACTCAGTCCAGCGTTATCAGTGAGATAGGTGTTCAAAAAGAGGGACATGAAGAGAATCCCAGCTCACATTTGCTCATAGGAAAGGGATCTTTAATGCTGACAGCACCCTCACTCCTGTCCTCCTCTGTTCTGTCCCTGGGAAGGTCAGAGGGAGCTGGGCTCTCCCACATAATCTAGAGCATCCTGAACGTATGACGCACACGTTCTCCCATCAGACATATCACCGAGAACTATGTTGTCTCTTTATCAGCTGGTATTTTATTTCCCTTAATGGCTTGGTTGATGGGAAAATTGTTTATTTCCAACAATGATCAATTAATTCATCACTGTTTCAACTAATGGGTCCTATTTTTGAAGTTTTCTATAACTATTCTCAAGAAAATTTCCACTCTCCATTTCCATGGGAGGAGAACCTGATATGAACACAGTGGGCACGAAACCCGATGGGAAATAATGGCTGGAATTCTTAATATCATTGAAATCTGTTTGCTGTGTCCTCTGATCAGGAGACCAGCCTTCCATGGCATGAAGCTCTGATTCATTTCAGAGATTAATTCACTTTACTGGATATTACATTGTGAATTACCCTGTTGTATGTAGGATAGAAGACTATACTAACCCCTGAGAAATTATATCATGTAGACGTCAGGCAGACGAGGAAGGAACCTCAAAGGACGTGAGGCAGATTCTGAGCAGAGACGACAGGGACAGGATCCCAGAGGGTATTTCACGAGGATGAAAGTGACCAGGAGGACGAAGGTGCAGAGAGGTTGTGAGAGGGACACATGAGGAGATGACCTGGAGCTAACGTCTGGAAAAGTGAATGTCCCAGTGAGAGCCCTGCATGGAGCTGTGTGTGCAGGACTCATGTGGGACAGTGAGAGAGCGAGGCCCTGACGAGTGTGGGGACCTGGGGGATGGACTCTCAGAGTGTCTAGACGGTGACACCTGGGTGGGCGGAGGTGGGTTTTAAACCACGTTCTCCAGGGCCAGTGCCCAGATGACCACCACTCAGGGGATGCTGGGAACAGGACTATGGGGTGACAGTGACTTCTAGTGGTCACTTTGAGCCATGCAGGCTTCAGGACCCTAGGGACTGAACCAGCTGCCTCTCCACCCACCCAAGACCAGGGAAGAGAAGAGCTCACCTTTAAGGTCGGGCTCTTCCTCTCTGAAGAAGAGAGACAGGAGGACTTGCACAACGAGGTTATTTTTATTGCTGAGTAGTATTCCACTGGTGGATGTTCCCTAGTTTGATTATTTGTAAAATTAGAAGGACATTTGTGTTGTCTGTAGCATGTAGCACAATGATGCTATGAATATTTGGATGTCCATATATTTTTGTATGAACACAAGGAATCCTTGTTCTGCAGCAAACACTCCTTGTGGGGCAGCTGAGATACATGTTAAGTATACATTTTACTTGATAAGAAACTGCGATTCACTTTGTGGAGAAAGAATAACAGGACACAGAGGGACCTGGAGAAGGAAGGAGCCCAGTCACTGCCGACATGTCATCTGCACACACAGTGTCACCTCCTCACTTGTCTGCAGTGAGAATATGAGAAGTTAGAGCCACAGAGAAAAAACGAGAATCGTCCTGGATGCAGCTGAGAGCTGAGAGCTGAGAGGAAATCTCTGCTCCCAACAGGAAGCCCCTCCTTCTCCTCTCACTCTGCACCTGCTCCTGTGCTGTTCTCTGTGGTCGGTGGGTCCTGAGCGCCCCCTGGTCTCCTGAGCGCCCCCTGCAGCCCCGCCCTCCTGTCCCCTCAGAAGGTTTGTGTCTGGGCTCACACTGACTTCCCCTCATTGTGTGTATCTCGCACAGTAAGACACGGCCGTGTCCTCGGTGGTCACGGAGCTCAGCTGCAGGGAGAACTGGTTGTTGGACGTGTCTCTGGAGATGGAGGTGCGGCTCTTGAGGGACGGGCTTTTGTAAATACTACCTTCATAAAATGTGTGCCCCATCCACTCCAGCCCTTTCCCTGGTTTCTGGAGGATCCAACCCCAGTAGTAACCACTGGTTGTGATGGAGAATCCAGAGACAGCGCAGGTGAGGGAGAGGGTCTGCGAGGGCTTCACCAGTCCTGTGCCCGACTCCTGCAGCTGTACCTGGGACAGGACACCTGGGGACAAGGAGCATGAGGTCCTGTCACTCATGTGCAGTCACACCACCCCACAGACCTCTGTCTGACCTCTGAGACCCTCACCTTGGGGGGCTGTCACCAGGCACAGGAGAAGACCCAGCAGTCTCATCTTCTTCTAGACCACGGCTCTGCCTTCCCCAGAGACCTCAGCCCTGTGTGAGGAGAGAGCTGTGAGCCTCCCCAGCCCAGGGGAGGATTTACCCTGGAGCTCGGGGAGAAATTTGCATGTGGGGCAGATTTTGCCTTATAAGTGCGGAGACTGAATTCAGACTGCCCTGGTCCTTCTGGGTCCCCTATGACAGCATCTCTTCCGTTGAACTCACTCAGCGTGTAAGTCATGGAAAGAGAATCCCCTGTATCATGAGACACATTGGAATGAAGTCAAGTTCGGCCTCACCTTTCTGAGAATTAGAAATGGTGGGCTAGAAGGGGACGTTATTTAGCCCTGGCTGGTTTGGCTCAGTGGCTAGATGAGTAGGTTATACTTTTAAATTCTCATGCATGTTTCAAACAGATATAAAGGGATTATCATTTGTTCAGAGTTACTGCATTCAAGCACTGCATTATATCCACAATTTTAAAAATTATCATAATTTCCTACAAACACATTCTATGGTTGTGCAAAAAAAAAAAAAAAAAATTAAATAACAAGAGCCATTGTCAGGATCTTATACCTTAATCTGTGACTTCACATTGATCTGTAAAACGAACTCCCAAGCTCAGGCAGGTGGGAAATTCTTAATAATTAATGTTGGAAGTTTGTCATTGAGTCTACAGCTTCCTGTGCAAATTCTTCCATTATGCACCCCATGATACATTGCAGAGACCCCAGACTAGTCACATCAGAAACCATCATGGCCAGTTTTGCTCAGTGAACAGAGTGTCAGGCCATGGATCTAAAGGTCTAGGGTTTGATTCCTCGACAAGGGCAAGTACCTGGGTTGAGGTTCGATCCTCAGCCCCAGTTGAGATCATGTGGGAGGCAACCAATCAATGTGTCTCCCTCACCTCTCTCTCTCTCTCTCTCTCTCTCTCTCTCTCTCTCTCTCTCTCTCTCTCTCTCTCTCTCTCTCTCCCTGACGCCTGATGCCCTCCCTTCCACTCTATCTAAAAGTGAGTGAAAAAACATCCTCAGGTGAGACTTTTTAAAAAAGGAAACAATCATCTTTTTTTCTGGAGAAGACAAGAAATGAAATGAAAACAGAGATTATGCGTGTGTACAACTCAGAATCATTCATGTGTTGAAATGATTATGACAGGAGATTGACCTATTTTCTCAGTCAAGTATTATCAGTGATGTCAGGGTTCAGAAGGTTAGTGAAGAGATTTCTTATCATAGGTTTTCTCATAGGAAAGGGAACTTCTACCCTGACAGGAATCACTCACTGCAGTCTCCCACCCTCTGTCCCTAGGGATGGTCACTGGTCAGAGTTGCTGGCCTCTGCAAACCGATTATATAAGGTCCTGAATGTATGATGAACTCATTCTCCAATCAGACAAGTGGTTTGGAAATCATTATCTCTTTCTTTTATTTCCCTTAATAAAATTTTTGGTAGTTACCTGGGACAAATGCATTTAATTTAGCAAAGTCTAATTCACCTCTGTTTTCTGTACTGGTCCTGTTTCGGTGAACCAGAAAGACCCCAGGATGTGCTCTGCCTCACGGTCCAGGGACATTGGCTGCAGCAGCCACAGGGACAGGGAGATCCTGGCACCAGGAGTGAGGGCTGCTGGGAAACTGCCCAGAACTGGACAGAACTTTGACCTGGGTGAGGGGAGGTAGCTGGACGTGTTCTGAGTCACAGGACAGAGATGTGTGTAATTTTCAAGGACAGAGTGTTACTGGACATGTGGGTTTAAACCTCTTCCCCTGACGACCCAGGAGGATGTGCAGGGCATGATAGACACAGCTTCTGTCATCGTAGGAAACACCTGAGGGTTTATGACCAGGAGTTTGTTAGAATAGAAACGTTAAATGTTCTGAAGGCAGGGATCAAGGGAAATAAGGAACGTGTCATTGCAAAGGGGGGAAGGGGATTCCTGTTACCCACATGCACCTGCTCACAGTGTCTCTGTCTGTGAGGTAACAACTTCACAGGTCCAGGGGTTAGCACTTGGACACCGGTGGGGTCATTACTCCCATGGTCACACCATACTCCACCCAAGCTGCACAATTCATTGGAGTTCCATTCATGAAATCCCTCAACACTTACAGGGAAGCATGGACACCCCTCCCTGCAGGAGCCATGGTGATAGTGTGTCTGTGTGAGGAGTCGTCTTGTCATTGACCAGGACCCTGTCTCAGTCCATCATCATCATCACCATCCTCACCATTTGCCTACTTCTCATTGTCTGTAGACTTGGTTGTTGACCATATATAATGAACTCTTCTCTCAAGTTTTGCCCATTTTTTATGGTTGTTAAGTAGAATTGGTAGTCAAACTATTTTATTGTTTCATTGAGTGCTGACAACTGATGGGTCATTCCTGCCTCTTCTCCATCTGCTCCACACTGGGATCTGGTGAGAAAGTTGGGTCTCTTTAGATGTCATTGGGAGATTGAACCACACAAGCTCCTGGAGAGGTTTACTTCCCCTCCCCACAAACTCGCCAAAATAAAACCCTGAGCCCATCCCCTTTCCCGGTCTATCAAAGCACGTCTCGCTTCCTGAAGGGCCTTTCTTGTGCTTCCCAGAGATTCCAACTGTGTACGTGATACACGTCCCATGTCCCCTGTGTGTGTTTGTCCTCAGCCTGGACATCTGCACAAGCTGTCGTGGGTCCCTCTGCCTCTGCCTGGTGGCATCTGCTCTGGGTCCTGTGAACATGATGCCAAGTCAGTGACCATCACCACCGGGGACTTTCATTTCTAGGTTTGGGGTCAAAGGCCTCTGGTGTCCAATGTCCAGCACATGGGTGTCCAGCTGCTGGCTGGATGGGCCCTGAGCTGGGTGGAGCTGAGCTGCAATGTCGAATCAGCAGAACCCCTGGTTAGATGTAGCCTATGTGGGTCAGTGGATTTCATGATTAGTTCTCATTTGGGCACAGGAGCGTCCATAAGAGACTCTGCCTGTTGTTCATATGAGAAAGTGGTTTTTCTGGACAACAGACATTTCTTTATTCTTTCTGTTTAATTGTTGACATCATTATAGGTGTCCCCATCCCCCAACTAACTGCTCCCCTCCACCAGCCCCCACCACGACTCCCCTGGCCGTCAGCACTATGTCTTCTGTGTCCATGGGCTGTGCATGAAGGTCCTTTGACTCCTCTCTTCACCTCCTTTTATTCACTCATCCCTCCACTGTGATCTGTGTCTGTTCATTCCAGTGTCCACGCCTCTGGTTCTATTTCATTGTCAGTTCACTTTGTTCCTCAGATTTCACATGTAACTGAGTTCATATGGTATTTGTCTTTGGCTTATTTCTCTCAGCATAATCCTCCCCAGGTCCCTCCATGCTGTCCACAGGGTGAGGGCTGCTTCTTCCTTACAGCTGCGTAGTGTTCCCTTGTGTAAATGCACCTCAGGTTTTTATCCACTCGCCAACATGGGCACTTGGGCTGTTCACAGATATTGGCTACTGCAAATACCACTGCTATGAGTACAGGGGTGCTGACAGTCTTCTTGATTGAAATTTTGGGATACCTAGAATGTAGTCCCAGAAGTGTGATCACTGTGTTGAATGGCAGTTTCATCTTTAATTTATTGAGGAAACTCCACACTGTGTCCACAGTGGCTGCACCAGTCTGCATTCCCGCCAGCAGGGCATGAGGGTTCTGTTCTCTCCACACCCTCACCAGCATTTGTTGTTGGTTGATTTACTGATGGGAGCCATTCTGGTAGTTGTAGTTGTATTGTAAGTGGCATCTCTCTGATGATTAGTGACCTTGAGCATTTTTCTATGTCTGTTGTCCATCTGTTTGTCCTCTTCACGTAAGTTTGTATGCAGGGTCTCTGCCCATTAATTAATAGGATTGTTGGTCTGTGAAATGAGTTGTAAACGTTTTATTTAAATACATTTTTCAATATAACCACTTAATAGATATACCATTGGCAAATAGGCAATAAACTTTTCTAACTCAGAGACTTCATAGGTAAGCACAGAATCAGGAACCCAGAGAGGTTCCCTGAGGGAAACTGTGACATGAAGAGGAAACCACACAGGAAACCAGCCCAAACCTCCAACTGCACTTGCTCCTGGATGATCCTTGTTTTCAGGAAACCTCTGCGCCCCCTGGTGGTCGCAGCCTCTCCTGCAGGGAGGTTTGTGTCTGGGCTCACACTGACCTCCCCTCACTGTGTGGTGCACAGTAATACACGGCCGTGTCCTCGGTTCTCAGGCTGTTCATTTGCAAATACAGCGTGTTTTTCGAGTTGTCTCTGGAGATGGTGAATCGGCCCTTCACAGAATCCGCATAGTATTTCTGACTCCCATCATTCCATATACGTGCCACCCACTGCAGCCCCTTCCCTGGAGCCTGGCGGACCCAGGTCATGCAGTAGCTACTGAAGGTGAATCCAGAGGCTGCACAGGAGAGTCTCAGAGACCCCCCAGGCTGCACCGCGCCTCCCCCAGACTCCACCAGCTGCACCTCACACTGGACACCTGCAAATACAAAGACGTCCTGGTCAGGACACTGTCACACGTCCAGTGTTTCTCTCTCTCATCCACTCTCACACTCAGTGTCTCTTGTTCTCCACAAATTACCTCTTAAAATAGCAACAAGGAAAACCCAGCTGAGCACAAACTCCATGGTGAGTGCTCTGTGTTCAATTCTGATCTGGGAATGGGTTCACCTGGGGATCCCGGGGCCGGGCTCCTGTCCCAGAGCTGTAGGGTTAGGGCTGGGCTGGAATTTATGGGCAGAGGGGCCCTATTTGCATGTCCTCCTACTATATAGGGAGCTCTGGGGTTGGAGACCTGCAGAGAGGGCAGTGCCTCAGTGCAGGTGCGAGTGTCCTGGGGGAGAATCGTGGTCATGATAACATTTCAATAACAAAATGAGAATCATAAGGAGGTTGGGGCATGTCCTGTGTCCACATCTGGTTACAGCGAGCCCAGCATCTGGCCTGTGCCCCTCCCCACTTGTCCCCTCAACCCCAGGCAGAGCAGGATCTCCCCATGAGGGTGCAGACCCCTTGTATGTAGTGAGAGCATGAATGAAGGGCTGTGTTCTGGTGCTACCCACACATCAGGGCTGGAGACAAGCAGATATGTGGAAGGAGACTACAGGCTGCAGATCTTGTAAGTGTGGACATTGTGGATATGGTGTGGTGGTGGCCTTGGCCCTGAGTGTCTCTGGCTTCCTGACCTTCAAGGGGTCAAAAAGACAGAGTGTTGAGAAGATGCTTCTCTATCCCTGGGACTCAGAGACACAGAGAAGTCAGGGAGATTCATGGAGCTGATGGAGAGGCTGTGGGTTTCCAGCACCCAGCAGGCCATGTTCAGAGGCTCTGTCTGCATAGACAGTAATGGAAACCCTTAAGAAGGTGATTAATTGAACACTTAGTGAAGTAATTGTGGATGATGATACATATGATCAGTGAGGGGGCTATTGTCTGAGTCATGCTGGGAACCTTTGTATATTATGTACAAGGGGACTTTGTTGTATTTGAGTAATTTACTGATCTGAGATCCAAATATTTTCCAGGGAAATCTAGACAGGTCCTCCTAATGTAAGTGTTTATATCACAGGGAGGCAGACGGACATTAGGCTCCAGGAGGACAATAGCACGCTGTGACCTCTGAGGTCAGGGGGCCTATTCCTGGTTGTGGAGATGGAGGAAGAGGCCACGAGACCAGGAATTGAGTTTTAGACTCCGCAAAAGACCAGAAAAGGGACTCCCCTGTCTGTGATCTTTCAGGCAGCTGTAACAAAGTCCTGGGCTGGGAAGAAGATGATAAACAACACACATTTGTGTCCCACAGATCTGCAGGCTGGGAGTCCTCGTTCAAGGTGCCAGCAAGGTGCCTTCTGGAGAGGGACGTCCTCCTGGTTCTGGTCTGACAGCCTCTTGCTGGGTCTGCACGTGGTGGAGGGACCAGTAGGACCTCTGGGCTCCATCAGGAAGGCACTGATCCCATCAGGAGGACCCCTCATGACCTAAGCATCTCCCCAAGACCCCACCTCCCAACAATATCCTCTTTGGGGATGAGAATTTCAACATATGACCTTGGGAAGCACAGGTGTTCAGACCACAGCACTGTCCTGGATCCTCTGCAGGAGGGTGGTCCTGCCTCCCCCTGACCTCAGTCCAGTGAGGTGGACTCATGCTCTGACCTCCAGACTGTGAGGGAATGACCGTGTGAAGACTGAAGCCCAGGTCTGTGGTGATGTGACTCGGTTGTCCTAGGAACGCACAGGCTGGACGTGGTCTCCCATTATCAAGGGTGTCCCCACACTGCTCCTGCTGTGTGATGACCTCAGTGCTGGCCCAGGGACAGGGACACCGCAGGGCTGGGGATGCGAGGAGGAGTCTCCTTGGTGTGTCCCTCTGAAGGGAGGCCTGTGAGATGCTGTGCTGACCGAGCTTGTGCTTGAACCTGGCTCCCCTGCCAACCCACGGCTTCCCCACCCGGTGAGCTGACTGTGCTGCCCGAATGTCCCGGGTGTGGTGCTCGGCCAGAGACAGGGACACGGAAATTCATCCTTGACTGTCTCATTCATCCTGTTCCCCAAGCCCAGTGCCATGTTTCAGAAATATTGGAACGTCCTAGAACCTGTGAGGGAGACACTCCTGTCCAGACCCCCAAGTCTGACACCAGCCAGGTGTTCCCAGGTGATGGCTCAACGAACATCCCTCATTCAGAGAACAGGAGGCTCTAATGTGCCCTGGAAAATAACGATGAGGAACAGGGTCCTTTCAGGAACACTTTCCCTGACAATTCCTTGCAGTGCATTTGACCCCTGTGACTTTTCCCTGAATTACTGACTTTCCCGTGACAGCATTGCTCCTGGTCTCAGGGCCTGACTGTGTGAGGAGTCAGCAGGCTCCTGGCCCTGCATCTCCTCCCCCAGCACAGCCGCCCTGTCCCTCAGGGGTGGGACCCTCCCAGGACGGGGGCCTCACACTGTCTCGCACAGTCATGCACGGCCGAGTCCTCAGACTTCAGGCCATTGGTCTGCAGATAGGCCGTGCTGACAGAGGTGTCCATGGAGAAGACAGATCGTTCTGAGTAGCCTGGGCACACGTGGGCTTCCCAGTGTTTGTGCTAAACCAGTTCACACACTGCAGGCCCTGTCCTGGGGCCTGTCGCACCCGGTGCACGTAGTAGCTGGTGAAGGTGGACCAGAAGCCTTGCAGGAGACCCTCCCTGAGTCCCAGGCTTCCTCCCTCAGCCCAGACTGCACCAGCTGCCCCTGGGAGTGGACACCTGTGGAGAGGAGACAGGAGTGGGTGGAAATCCCCCTGACTGTCCCTGGTCCCTCCTCAGCCCAGGGACTGGGGCGCCCTTACCTGTAGCCTCTGCCACCAGGAGGAGGGTTCTCCAGCTCCAGTCCATGGTGAGGGATGAGCTGTGGGCACTTCTGTAGGGAGGGTGTGGCTGTGGGTGATGCTCTCAGGGCACAGACTTATCCATATTCATCCTGGTCTACCTCATCTCATTTACATATTCATGAGGCGCAGTATTTCATAGCTGAGGACTGGACACCACCTGAGAGAAGATGGAGGGACAGGAAAGTTGCTCAGTTGGAGTCTGAGGGTCCACATCCCAATCCTGGTAGGAGGACATGTGTCCCCTGCCAGGTCCCGTGCTCTGTGCTCACTGAGCCCCTCCCTCTGAGGAACAAGCCCCCACAAGACTTGTTCCTCAGTGTGAACCCAACTTTGAGAGACACGGGGATTTCCTGGACCATCTCTGGGCTTTGGTACCTGAATGTTTATTCCTGGATCAGTGTGTCTCCAAAGTGCTGCACCCACTGAGGTAATAGAGCCATCCCTGTCTCAGCTCCTTACAACCCAGAAGCCCTAGAAATACCCACTTTGTGTGTGGTTCTTATGTTTATGGAGGTTGGTAATGCTGTGATTGAACAGGATATTAGTACTCACTTCAGCATTCTTGTCCAACTTTCTGATTAGATTGTTTTTATGAAAAGAGGAAGACCCCGGCCCTCAGAGGAAATCCCTGTGCAGCTCTTGCCGCACCTGCTCCTGGGGCAGCAGCCCTGTGCTCAAGGGTCCTGAGCGCCCCCTGCTGCCTAGTCATTTCCCCTGCAGGTGAAGGTCCTTCAGGCTCACAGGGCATTGACCTCTCAGCCTCTCTAGTTCAGTAGTAAAGGCTGTGCCCCAACTTCACAGTGTTCCCGCAGGGACACCGTATACTTTTCATATCTATGTACATGGTGAACTGGCCTTACTGAGCCCTGTGACTGTGCAAGGAGACCCCAACACAGAGCTTTATGAAGCTACCACTGAGCCTTTCCCTGAACCAGCCAGATGGACTAACACAGCTGAACCTCCCTGAGTCCAGAAGCTCTCAGGGACGCTGGGGCCTCTTATGTCCTTAGGTCCTGTGGTTGAAGGTCACATCTGAGTATCCCAAATCCCACTGCACGTCTGCCATTCAGTAAATCACACACACACACACACACACACACACACACACACACACACACACACTGTGATAACTTTCATTGCTATGAACCCAGAGTTGCCCTTCTTCCCTGAACCCAGCTCATGGGCAGTGACCACAGATGGATTCTAGGCCTGGAGTGATTTCCTCTGGAAGCTGATCAAATGCACCCACGATGCACAAGCAGGCTTTGCAGAGCACATGTCTTGTGTTCCTCTGTTCTTGCAGGTCCTGTGAACACAGATGCTGATTAGAACAGATCAGACCTGCTCCAGGGAGGGTCAGATGAGGAGCTGGTTCCCCATTGACTGCAGGGCCCAGTAGCTGAGAGTGCCCTGGAGACCCCACTGCTGTATTAGGGGACCCCTGGGAGTGGTGAAGCTGAGGAGACAGCACTGTAGTCAGCTGTCAGGTGAGGCTGCTCTCCCAGGTCACCTGGTGGGTGGGGCTGCAGTGGGCAGGTGAATGATGCCAGCTCGTTGAGGGACACCCTGGCTCCCTCAGGACACCTGGTTTCAGGACAGGCTTGGTGTTTGTCCATTCTGGTTGCTGCATCCTCGTAGTTATCTTCCCTCCTGCCCACCTGCCCCATGGCTCTGTTCCCCACATCCCACGTGGAGACAGACCCTCTACTCAGTGACACCCCAGCTATGCCCATCAGTCCCTGCCGAAACCACCATCTACACTTGCTTGTGCATGTCTGGTTCAGCCTTCACGGCTATTCCTGCACTGAGTGGGTCCTCACAACTGAGAATTCAGGTACCTACTCCTGGGATGGTCCTTGTGTTCAGGAACACTGATCGCCCCCTGGTGGTCGCAGCCTCTCCTGCAGGGAGGTTTGTGTCTGGGCTCACACTGACTGCCCCTCACTGTGTGTGTCTTGTACAGTAATACACGGCCGTGTCCTCAGCTCTCAGGCTGTTCATTTGCAGATACAGCGTGTTCTTGGAGTTATCTCTGGAAATGGTGAATCTCCCCTTGACAAAGTCTGCATAGTATGTTTTACTTCCATCACCATAGATTCGACTCACCCACTGCAGCCCCTTCACTGGAGCTTGGTGTACCCAGTGCATGCTGTAGCCACTGAAGGTGAATCCAGAGGCTGCACAGGAGAGTCTCAGAGACCCCCCAGGCTGCACCCAGGCTCCCCCAGACTCCACCAGCTGCACCTCACACTGGACACCTGCAAACACAAAGACGTCCTGGAAAGGAAACTGTCACACGTCCACTGTTTCTCTCTCATCCACTCATACAATGAATGTCCGTTGTTCTCCATCAATTACCTCTTAAAGCAGCAACAAGGAAAACCCAGCTGAGCACAAACTCCATGGTGAGAGCTCTGTGTTCAGTCCTGATCAGGCAATGGTTCACCTGGGGATTCCAGGGCTTGGCTCCTGTCCCAGAACTGCAGGGTAGGGGATGAGCATGATTTTATGGGCAGAGGGGGCCCTATTTGCATGTCCTTCTACCTTATAGGGAGCTCTTGGGTTGGAGACCTGAGAGAGGGCAGTTCCTCAGTTGAGATGTGAGAGTCCTGGGGGAGAATAGCTTAGGACAGAATCATAGAGCATTTTGGGGCCTTTCCAAAGAACAAAGAGAAATGCAGGTGGAGTATACAGCTGTGTCAGGACACAGTCAGCCCTGGTCCTGGGCCCTGTGCATCCACAGGAGCCTGGGTGTGTCTGCTCAGTGTGCGGAGCCGTCCAACCTCAGGGCCTGTGGACAATGAGGGGACATTCAGTCTCCACGGAGGGGAGCTTTCCCCTGGGAATGGGAAGAGGGAGACAGAGCCCAGCAAAGCCCTGTGGTCCTGGGGGGCTGTGTGCACACCCAGGAACGCCCCTGTGTGATCTCTGAGACTGGACCCTCCACTCTGAGTCATCACTGAGATCCTCCTGTGTTGAGGTGTGTATCTGCTGATGGTTATTTTCATTGCTAAGTAGTATTCCATTGACGTACGTTCCCTAGTTTGCTTATTTATAAAATTAGAACGACTTTTGGGTTATTTGCAGCTTCTAATACACAGATGCTATAAATATTTACACATATTTTTGTATGAATGCAAGGATACCTTCTTCTGCATCAAACACTCCTAGTGGAACCCATGAGATACATGTTAAGTGCATTTTAATTAAATAAGAAAATATGGTTCAATTTGAGAAGAAAGAATAACAGGACACAGAAGGACCTGGAGACGGAAAAGAGCCCAGTCCCTGCTGATATGTCATCTGCACACAGTGTCACCTCCTCATTTGTCTGCAATGAGAATATGAGAAGTTAGAGCCACAGAGAAAAAGCAAGAATCGTCCTGGATGCAGCTGAGAGCTGAGAGGAAACCCCTGCTCCCAACAGGAAGCCCCTCCTTCCCCCTCACTCTGCACCTGCTCCTGGGCTGTTCTCTGTGTTCCAAGGGTCCTGAGCGCCCCCCTGGTGTCCTGAGCACCCCCTGCAGCCCCGCTCTCCTGTTCCCCACAGGAGGTTAGTGTCTGGGCTCACACTGACTTCCCCTCACTGTGTCTCTCGCACAGTAATACACGGCTGTGTCCTCAGTTCTCAGTTGATTCATTTGCAGATACAGCTTGTTCTGAGCATTGTCTCTGGAGATGGTGAATCGGCCCTTCACAGAGTCCGCATAGTATATGTTACTACTATCAGAATTAATATCTCCGACCCACTCCAACCCCTTCCCTGGAGCCTGGCGGACCCAGTCCATCCAGGAATCACTGAAAGTGAGTCCAGAGGCTGTACAGGAGAGTCTCAGAGACGCCCCAGGCTGCACCACGCCTCCCCCAGACTCCACCAGCTGCACCTCACACTGGACACCTGCAAACACAGAGACGTCCTGGTCAGGACACTGTCACACATTCACTGCTTCTCACTCATCCACTCTCACACTCAGTGTCTCTTGTTCTCCACAAATTACCTCTTAAAATAGCAACAAGGAAAACCCAGCTGAGCCCAAACTCCATGGTGAGTGCTTTGTGTTCAGTCCTGATCAGGGAATGAGGTCACCTGGGGATCCCGGGCTGGGCTCCTGTCCCAGAGCTGCAGGGTCAGGGCTGGGCTGGATTTTATGGGCAGAGGGGGCCCTATTTGCATGTCCTCCTACTATATAGGGAGCGCTGGGGTTGGAGACCTGCAGAGAGGGCAGTGCCTCAGTGCAGGTGCGAGTGTCCTGGGGGAGAATCGTGGTCATGGTAACATTTCAATAATGAAATGGAGTCATAATAGGTAGGGGCATGTCCAAGAGTCCACACCTGGTAACAATGAGCTCAGATCCTGGGGTGAGCACCTAACACTGTCCCCTAATTCTCCCTGAACCTACTCCAGGGCAGAGTGGGGCCTGCCCAGTGAGGGTGCAGACCCTTGAATATAACGAGAACATGAATGAAAATCTGTATCTGGGGTTATCCAGAAGTCAGGCCTGGGGACAATCCGACATGTGAAAAGAGACCACAGGCTGCAGATCTTGTAGGAGTGGACGTCATGTTCACGGTGACCTTGACCCTGGGTGTCTCTGGCTTCCTGACTTCAAGTAGACAAAGAAGACCGAGTGTTGAGTAGATGCTTCTCTATCCCTGGGACTCAGATATACTGAGAAGTCAGGGAAATTCATGGAGCTGATGGAGAGGCTGTGGGTTTCCAACGCCTAGAAGTCCATGTTCAGAGGGTCTGTCTGCATAGACAGTAATGAAAACCTTAAAGAAGTTGTTATAATAGAACAATTAGTGAGATACATGTTAGTCAGAATACCTGTGATTAGCGAGAAGGCTCATATTTATGGTTAATCACTCATTTATGAAGCAGAGGCTTTTGCCGTTTTAAATCACAAAGGAAGCCACGGTGATATGAGTTGAACAGATCACACGGGCTGGTCCATCTTACCATGTAATTACTATTATGAGACTTTATTGTAAAAAGGGACAGCTCTGTGTTCCCACAGCTTTTAGATAGCAGTGTGTCCTGTCCTCATGTAATACACGTGTTTACAGAGCATGGAGATAAAGCCTGGACAGTAGACGAGCCCGGAACCCACCTCCTCCTGGGGGACGTGAGCTCAGTGGGTCCTGAGCTCCCCAGGTCCTGAGAGCACGTTTTCCTTCAAAGCCCACAGAGGACCAGAGACTCCTCATCGCCTTCCCCTCATCCAGCCTGGGGGTCGGGTCCCTTCCTGCAGGAGATCATGGACCCTGCTGTTCACAGGATGTCCCCTCCTCGTTCTCTCCATCCACGGACCCCGCCCTGCGCTCCTTGGCTGTGAATCCCCCGGGGTCTCCGCTGCACCACAGGGGAGCCTGTGTCCCTCTCCTGTGGCGATGCCCCCACTGCAATAGCCTTGAACAAGACCTTCCTTTAAAATTTATAGACTCTAGGAACTGTTCTTCCATGACAGAGAGAACCAACTGAAGAGCTTTAAGTAGGGCCGGTGTTGAGGGTTATTTTTAAGCTGAAAGACGTTTCAGACTCAATAATCTACAGTCAGGAAACAGGCTGAGGAACGCGCTCTGTTCCAACACGAGCACCTTCCAGCAGGAGGAAGGGGGTCCGAGAGCAGAGCACCAGGGCCAGGGGTTGGGTCTGAGCCTCAGAAGGTTGTTCCTGGCCTTGTGCTCATGGAACTCACTGAGATGGTTGTAACAATTGCTTCCGGGTGGGGGTTTCTTTCTCTCTTCCATTTTAACTCTTTTTTTTTAAATTTATTTTTTTTTATTAATTTATTTTTGTTACAGATGTTTCTCCTTTTTTTCCCCATTGAAACCCTCCTCCTCATCCCCCCACCCTGTCCCCAGCTTTGTTGTCCATGTCCATCACTTATGCATACATGTGCATAAGTTCTGTGGTTTATCTCTTCCCTCCCCCCCCACTCCCTCTCCTGAGGGGTGTCAGTTTATACCCTACTTCCACGTCTCTGGGTCTACCCTGTTCCTCAGACTGCTATGTTCATTATATTCCACAAATAAGTGAGATCATGTGATATTTGTCTTTCTCTGCTTGGCTTGTTTCGCTTAGGATAATACTCTCGAGGTCCCTCCACGTCGTCTCAAAGAATAAGAGATCTTTCTTTCTTACAACTGCATAGTACTCCATTGTGTATATGCACCACAGCTTTTTTATCCATTCATCCACTGATGGACACTTGGGCTGTTTCCAGATCTTAGCTATTGTAAATAGTGCTGCTATGAACATGGGGGTACATGTATTTTTTCTGATTGGTGTTTCAGGCTTCTTAGGGTATATTCCTAGAAGTGGGATCACTGGGTCAAATGGCAATTCAATTTTTAATTTTTTGAGGTAACACCATAGTGTTTTCCACAGTGGCTGCACCAGTCTGCATTCCCACCAGCAGTGTACTAGAGTCCCCTTTTCTCCACACCCTCGCCAACACTTGTTGTTTGATGATTTGTTGATGGCGGCCATTCTGACAGGTGTGAGGTGATACCTCATTGTTGTTTTAATTTGCATCTCTCTGATGATTAATGATGTTGAGCATTTCTTCATATGTCTCTTAGCCATTTGTATGTCCTTTTTGGAGAGGTGTCTATTTAGTTCCTCTGCCCATTTTTTAATTGGGTTCTTTGTCTTCCTTTTGTTGAGTTGTATGAGCACTCTGTATATTTTGGAAATTAACCCCTTATCTGATGTGTCATTGGCAATTATGCTCTCCCATAGAGTGGGTTCCCTATCTGTTTTGATGGTTGTTTCTTTTGCTGTGCAGAAGCTTTTGAGTTTGATGTAGTCCCATGTGTTCATTTTTCCCTTTGTTTCTGATGCCTTAGGTGATGTATCAGTGAAGATTCTACTGCGTATGATATCCGAAATTTTGTTGCCTACATTTTCTTCTAGGATTTTTATGGATTCACGAGTCACATTTAGGTCTTTTATCCATTTTGAGTTTATTCTTGTGTGTGGTGTAAGTTGATGGTCTAGTTTCATTTTTTTGCATGTAGCTGTCCAATTTTCCCAACACCATTTATTAAAGAGGCTATCTTTACTCCATTGTATGCTCTTGCCACCTTTGTCAAATATTAATTGAGCATAATGTCTTGGGTCAATTTCCGGATTCTCTGTTCTGTTCCACTGGTATATATGCCTGTTCTTGTGCCAGTACCAGGCTGTTTTGATTACAGTGGCTTTGTAGTATAAGCTGATATCCGGTATTGTGATCCCACCTACTTTGTCCTTCTTTTTCAAGATTGCTGTGGCTATTCGGGGTCTTTTTTGGTTCCATATGAACTTTTGAAATATCTGTTCTAGTTCTGTGAAATATGTCACTGGTATTTTGATGGGGATTGCATTGAATCTATAGATTGCTTTGGGTAATATGGACATTTTAATGATGTTAATTCTTCCAATCCATGAACAAGGTATGTGCTTCCACTTTTTTATATCTTCCTCTATTTCTTTTTTCAATGTCCTGTAGTTTTCTGTAAATAGATCCTTTACTTCTTTGGTTAAGTTTATTCCTAGGTATCTTAATTTTTTTGCCGCGATGGTAAATGGAATTGTTTTTTAGTTTCTCTTTCCGTGAGTTCGTCATTGGTGTATAAGAATGCCATTGATTTCTTGACGTTAATTTTGTATCCTGCTACTTTGCCAAATTCATTTATTAAGTCTAGTAGATTTTTGATGGAAGTCTTTAGGGTTTTCTATATATAGTATCATATCGTCTGCGAATAATGACAGTTTCACTTCTTCCTTTCCAATTTGGATTCCTTTTATTTTTTCTTCACGTCTGATTGCTGTGGCTAAGACTTCCAGTACTATGTTAAATAAGAGTGGCGAAAGCGGGCATCCCTGTCTTGTTCCTGTTCTTAAGGGAAATGTTTTTAGTTTTTGCCCATTGAGTATGATGTTGGCTGTAGGTCTTTCATATATGGCCTTTATAATGTTGAGATATGATCCCTCTACTCCCAAATTGCTGAGCGTTTTTATCAGAAATGGGTGCTGGATTTTGTCGAATGCTTTTTCAGCGTCTATTGATATGATCATGTGGTTTTTATCTTTCATTTTGTTTATGTGGTGTATCACATTTATTGATTTGCGAATGTTGAACCAGCCTTGCATCCCTGGGATGAATCCCACTTGGTCATGGTGAATAATTTTTTTGATGTATTGCTGGATCCGATTTGCTAGTATTTTGTTTAGGATTTTGGTATCTACGTTCATCAGCGATATTGGCCTGTAGTTTTCTTTCTTTGTAGTGTCTTTTTCTGGTTTTGGAATTAGGATTATGCTGGCCTCATAAAACGAGTTTGGAAGTCTTTCTTCTTCTTGAATTTTTTGAAATAGTTTGAGGAGAATGGGTGTTAGTTCTTCTTTGAATGTTCGGTAAAACTCCCCCGTGAAGCCATCTGAGCCTGGGCTTTTGTTTGCTGGGAGAGTCTTGATTACATCTTCAATTTCCTCAGGTGTTATTGGTCTGTTCAAGTTTTCTATCTCTTCCCGGTTTAGTTTTGGGAGATTATGTGTTTCTAGAAATTTGTCCATTTCACTTAGATTGTCGAATTTGTTGCCATATAAATGTTCATAGTATTTGCTAATGATCCTTTGTATTTCTGTGGTGTCAGTTGTTACTTCTCCTCTTTCATTTCTGATTTTGTGTATTTGGGTTCTCGCTCTTTGTTTCTTGGTGAGTCTAGCTAAGGGTCCATCAATCTTGTTTATCTTTTCAAAAAACCAGCTCTTTGTTTTATTGATCCTTTGAATTGTTTCTCTAGTCTCTATGTCATTTATTTCTGCTCTGATCTTTACTATTTCCTTCCTTCTATTTGCTCTGGGGTTTTCTTTTTGTTTGCTTTCTAGTTCTTTAAGTTGTGAGGTTAGATAGTCTATTAGAAATTTTTGTTGTTTCTTGAGGTAGGCCTGTAGTGCTATGAACTTCCCTCTCAGAACAGCTTTCACTGCATCCCATAGATTTTGTGTTGTTGTGTGTTCATTTTCGTTGTTTTCCAGGAAGTTTTTAATTTCTTCCTTGATCTCCTCGGTAACCCATTCATTGTTTAATAACATGCTATTTAGTCTCCATGTATTCAAATGTCTTTGCATGTTCTTTTTGCAATTGATTTCTAGTTTCATGCCATTGTGATCTGAGAAGATGCTTGATATGATTTCAATCTTCTTGAACTTGTAGAGACTTCGTTTGTGTCCTAACATGTGGTCTATCTTTGAGAATGTCTCATGTGCACTTGAGAAGAATGTGAATTCTATAGTTTTGGGGTGTAATTCTCTGTAAATATCTATTAAATCCATTTGGTCTAGTGCTTCGTTTAGGGTCTCTGTGTCCTTGTTAATTTTTTGTCTAGAGGATCTATCCAGTGATGTCAGCGGGGTGTTGAAGTCCCCTGCTATGATTGTATTGCTGTCAATTTCTCCTTTGAAGTCTTCCAGAAGATTTTTAATATATTTTGGTGCTCCTATATTGGGTGCATATATGTTTACCAAGGTTATATCTTCCTGTTGGATAGATCCTTTCAATATTATGTAGTGACCTTCTTTGTCTCTAGTAATGGCTTTCGTTTTGAAATCTATTTTATCAGATATGAGTATTGCTACCCCAGCTTTTTTTTCCTTTCCATTTGCTTGGAAGATTTTTTTCCATCCCTTCACTTTCAGCCTATGTGATTCTTTTGTTGTGAGGTGGGTCTCTTGTAAACAGCATATATATGGGTCATGCTTTCTTATCCAATCTGCTACTCTGTGTCTTTTTATCGGAGCATTCAATCCATTTACATTTAAGGTGATTATTGATATGTACTTATTTATTGCCATTTTTGTTCAGTGTGGTTCTACTTTCCTTCCTATTTCTTCTACTAATTACAGCAGTCCTTTTAACATTTCTTGCAGTGCTGGTTTGGTGCTAATGTATTCCCTTAGCCTTTTTTTTTTTTGTCTGAGAAGCTCTTTATTTGACCTTCTATTTTGAATGACAGCCTTGCTGGGTAGTCTTGGATTCAGATCCTTGTTTTTCATGACCTTGATTACTTCATGCCATTCCCTTCTGGCCTGTAGTGTTTCTGTTGAGAAGTCAGCTGATAGCCTGATGGGGGTTCCTTTGTAGGTAACCTGTTGCTTTTCTCTTGCTGCCTTGAGGATTCTCTCTTTGTCTTTGATTTTTGGCATTTTAATTACTATGTGTCTTGGTGTGGGCCTGTTTGGGTTCTTCTTACTTGGGACTCTCTGTGCTTCTTGAACTTGAATACCTTCTTTCTTCACCAAATTAGGGAAGTTTTCTGTCATTATTTCTTCAAATATATTCTCTAACCCTTGCTCATTTTCTTCTTCTTCAGGGACTCCAATGATGCGAATATTATTACGTTTCCAGTTGTCCCACAGTTCTCTTAAGCTGTCTTCCTGTTTTTTCATTGTTTTTTCCTTTTGGTTTTCTGATTGGTTGATTTTTTCTACCCTGTCTTCTAATTCACTGATCCGGTCCTCAGCTTCCTCTACTCTGCTGTTTAGTCCTTGCAATGTGTTCTTCATTTCTGCTATGTCATTCTTCATTTCTTCTTGCTGCTGCTTCATTTCTTCTTGCTGCTTCTTCATTTCCACTTGGTTGGTTTTCAGTGTTTCTATGTCTTTGCTCATGGTGTGGATTTCTTTACTCAAGGTGTTGATGTCCTTACTCATGCTGTTGAGCTTCCTCAAGATCATGGCTCTGAATTCTAGCTCTGTTAACTTGCTTAACTCCGTTTCATTTATCTCATCTTTGGTAGAGGTCTCTTGTTCTTTCATTTGGGCTCTGTTTCTTTGTTTCCCCATTTTGGTTATCTCAGTGGTTTTTGGAGCCTGCCAAATTTTCCTGTGGATGTTGGTGTTCTGTTGTTTGTGGCTCCCTCTACTGGGTTTGGATGAGCGTGGGAGGACCCACGTTAAACACCACCCTGGAGTCTTACTTTCCAGGGTATATTTGCAAGCCCAGCAAAGGTTAAGTTATCCTCTAGCTTTTTGCCTAGAGGCTATTAGTTGTGGTTGCTTGAAGAGCCTTGGGTTTTCAGTTGAATGAAAACCTCCCTCAGGTGTTCAGCGTGAGAGGATTTCCAGGGGGTAGGGCAAATGCTAGTAGTTAATGAGCCTCAGTTTGCATTTCAATGGCCCACTAGGGTGTGAATGGATCTCTGAGGGAGGGGCAGCCGCCTCTCCCCAGAACCCTGGGATGGAGTAAGACGACCAGGCCACAGTCCTGCGTGGCCGCAACTCAGCAAAAGCTCTGAGCGCCCTCTAAATCCCAGGTGTCCCCACACAGTTCCAGTCCAGTCCGCCCTCCCTCTGCCGGAGCCCAGGTGAGTGGCTGCGGCTATTTTAGCGCTCTGTCCCGGCTCTGCGCGGTGGAGCCAGCTCGGGCTTTAGTGCTCTGTCGCGGCTCTGCGCGGTGGAGCTGGCTCGGGCTTTAACCCCGAGGGCGGGCGCCGCTCCCGGCTAAGGTCGCTGCTGTCCGTGGGCTCCCAGCCCCCCTCTCCTGCCTCCGCAATCCTACCAGGATCGAGTCAGTGTCCCTGGTTGTATCGTCCTCACAAGCTGCTTTTCTGTTGCTTTTTCCCGACGATTTGTCTTTATTTTAGTTGTAATTCCAGTTTGGTCCTGGGAGATGGTCTGTGTAGCTTCCATTCACTCCGCCGCCATTTTCACTGCTCCCCCATTTTAACTCTTTGGATGGAAATGCCTGTCCCTGGATGGAAGGCCGGCCCTGCAGCTGTGTTGTAGGAGATCATGACTGACTGGTCATGGCCGCAGGTCTGCAGATGGAGAACACGTTGCCCCAAATAGTCTTCCACATCTGACTGACAGGTGGATTTGGGACTTATCCAATGGTGATATTCAGATAGATGTTTTACTTGAGGCCCTGCTTTCAGAGTCAGCATTTGGAGGATGTTGGTTTGTGCTGAATGAAATTGGCCTGTGGGGTGGATGAGAACCGGTGGAAGGTGAGGGTGGCTGTGGTCCTGCGAGTCAAGCTCGCAGCCTGGGGATGTTACGTGGCAAATGGGACTCTGTCATATTTGATTCATGTGGGGATCCTGAGATACAAGCATTTTAGTAGATGACCCAGGTGGGTCCTCCTAGGAGAAGTGTTTCCATCAGAGGAATGCAGAGGAAGGTTAGTCTCCAGGAGGACAAGAACACACTGTGACCTCTGAGGTCAGGGACATATTCCTGGCTGTGGAGATGGAGGAAGAGGCCATGGGACCAGGAAAGCAGTTCTAGTCCCTCGAAAAGACCAGGAAACAGGCTCCCCTGTGTGACGATGGAGAAACTGACAACACACGGACTCAGAGATGAACAGACCGTCAACAGGCTCCTGAGGAGACGCCTGGTCTTCAGGACCTGCACGTACAACCCCACAGGGAATCTCCTCACAGCTGCAGGACGGCTGTTCTAGGAGGAAACACACTGAAGGAGAACAGACTAGTGTTGGTGAGCGTGGGGAGAGAGGGACCCTTGCACTCTCTCGGTGGGAAGGTAAGATCCTGCAGCCACATGGAAACAGCGTGTTGGTTCCTCCAAAATGAGAGTAGAAACCCTGTGTGATTAAGCAGTGAGCTCCCAGGTGTTCATGGAATAATAAACCCAGGACCTGGAGAGGTGTTGCACGGCCCTGTTCATTGCAGCCGTGTTCAGTGCAGTGAGACGTGGAAACATCTCTGTCCATCAGTGGGTGAGTGCACAAACATGTGCGATATTCTCAGGGCGGAATATTACTCAGCCTTAAATCACAGGGAAACCCTGCACAATCCCCAGCATGGATGACACTAGAAGACACTGTGCTCTGTGAAATAAAGCCGTCAGGGAAAGACAAATTGTGTCTGATTCCACCTACACTGGGGACTGAATTAGGTTTCCTTCCAGCAGAGTGTGCAGGAGCCCAGGCCTGGGTGTGGTGGAGGCTCTGGCAGGAGACGGGATCGTGGAGGGTCGGCTCCCCTGGAGTCCTGCCCTGACGGAGAACAAAGACGGAGGCAGCTGGAGGAGACACTGTGTCAGGACACAGTCAGCCTTGGTCCTGGGCCCTGTGCATCCACAGGAGCCTGGGTGTGTCTGCTCAGTGTGTGGAGCCGTCCACCCTCAGGCCCTGTGGACAATGAGGGAACATTCAGTCCCCACGGAGGGGAGCTTTCCCCTGGGAATGGGGAGAAGGAGACAGAGCCCAGCAAACCCCTGTGGTCCTAGGGGGCTGTGTGAGCACCCAGGACATGCCCCTGTGTGATCTCTGAGACTGGATGGTCCACTCTGAGTCATCACTGACATCCTCCTGTGTCGAGGTGAGTATCATTTGATAGTTATTTTCATTGCTGAGTAGTATTCTGTTGATCAATTTTCCCTAGATTGATTTTTCTTAAATTAGAAGGACTTTTGGGAAGTTTGTATCTTCTAACTCACAGATGCTACAAATATTTGGATATATTTCTGTATGAACACAATGACTTGTTCTTCCGGAGCAAATACTCCTGGTGGAACCGCTGCAATACATGTTAAGTATATATTTAATTTAATAAAGGTATGCTGTTCACTTTGTCAGGAAAGAAAACCAGGAAATTGAAGAACAGGGAGAGGGAAAAGAGCCCAGTCACTGCCGATGTGTCATCTGCACACACAGTGTCACCTCCTCACTTGTCCGCAGTGAGAATATGAGAAGTTAGAGCCACAGAGAAGAAGCGAGAGTTGTCCTCCATACAGCTGAGAGCTGAGAGGAAATCCCTGCTCCCAACAGGAAGCCCCTCCTTCCCCCTCACTCTGCACCTGCTCCTGGGCTGTTCCCTGTGGTCCAAGGGTCCTGAGCGCCCCCTGGTGTCCTGAGCGCCCCCTGCAGCCCCGCCCTCCTGTCTCCCTCAGGAGGTTTGTGTCTGGGCTCACACTGACTTCCCCTCACTGTGTGTGTCGCACAGTAATACACAGCTGTGTCTTCAGTGGTCACGGAGCTCAGCTGCAGGGAGAACTGGTTCTTGGACATGTCCATGGAGATGGTCATGCGGCTCTGGAGGGACGGGCTGTAGTAAGTTCTACCATTATAATATATGTACCCCACCCACTCCAGCGCCTTCCCAGGTTTCTGGCGGATCCAGCTCCAGTAGGTAACACTGTCTACTGAGTCCCCGGAGACATTGCAGGTGAGGGAGAGGTTCTGCGAGGGCTCCAGCCGTCCTGGGCCTGACTCCTGCAGCTGCACCTGGGACAGGACACCTGGGGACAAGGAACATCGAGCCCTGTCAGTCACGTGCCGTCACAAACACCCCCAAAAGAACTGTCTGACCTCTGCGACCCTCACCTTTGGGGGCTGTCACCAAGCACAGGAGAAGACCCAGCAGTCTCATCTTCTTCTAGACCACAGCTCTGCCTTCCCCCTGTGTGAGGAGAGAGCTGTGAGCCTCTCCAGCCCAGGGGAGGATTTACCCTGGAGCTTGGGGAGAAATTTGCATGTGGGGCAGCCTGTTCCTTATAAGTGGAGGACTGAGGTCAGGCTGGCCTGGTCCTTCTGGGGCCCTGTGGGTGCATCTCTTCCCTTGAACTTACTGACCATGTAAGTCAGGGAAAGGGGATCACTTGATTCATGGGATCTATGGAGTCATTTTAATCGAATTTCTCAGCTCTGATAAATGGTGGATGGGTTGAGTAGATTATATTTTTAACTTCTCATGCATCTTTCAAATAGATGTAAAGGGATTACATTTTTCCAGGTAGTTTCTTAAACCCAACCTTCTAATATATACACAATTGTTAAATATTTTTATGAACAGTACTATTTTTTTTATCCTCACCCGAGGACATTTTTCCGTTTTTTGTTCAGATAGAGTGGGAAGGAGAGAGAGGAAGAGAGAGAGAGATAGAGAGAAACATCAACGTGAAAGGGACACATCGAGTGGCTGCCTCCCGCACGACCCAACCAGGGCCAGGGACACATTGCAGCTGAGTTACCTGCCCTTAGCGGGAACTGAAGCCGGGTTTCTCTGGACCGCACTGTGACCCTCTAACCGCTGAGCCAAACTGGCCCGGGCAACAATAGTATTTTTATAAACATAATTTCATATATACAATGTCTCCTTTCTCTGAAAATCTCAAAATAAAGGGCATTCATTCTCCGTATCTTAGATGTTTATTTATGTTTCATGGTGATCCAAGGAACTATATCCCAAGAACTATTTAATGGGAGATCCTCATTTTTTTCTTTATTTTGTTTTGTTTGGTTAAAATGATATTCATTATAAGTCTGAGTAACACAATACGACATGCCATTTTTTAGGTTATTGTTGGAAAAATCATTTACACTCTTTACCAAACACCTTCAGCAGCTAAGTAAGATGGACCCTGGTTAGTACTTGCATGAGAGCCCCTTGAATCTTGATGTTGAAAATTGGTAATTCTGTCTTTGAGGCCCTTCTCAGACTCTTGCCTTGTGCAAGTCCATGGCTTACTGCAGAGACCTCCATCTAATTATAGCAGACATAATCATGTTTATACATGGAGAAATGATATAAAATAGAAAGACTGATTATGGATTAGTACAATTCAGATTCTTTTATATGATGAAATATTAAAGACAGTAGATTAACTGATCTGATTTCAGTCTAGTGTTATCAGTGATGTTGGGGCTCAAAGGGGAGGTGGTTGGAGAGGATTCCCATCATAGGTTTGCTCGTAGGTAAGGGAATTTTAATCCTGACAGGAACCCTCACTCTCACCCCCTTCCTCTGCCCCTGGGGATGGTCACTGAGGTCAGAGGTGCTGGGCCCTCCCACTCACCATATAATGTCCCTAATGTATAATGCACACTTTCTCCCATCAGACATATGACTTGGAAACCTATTTTCTCTTTGTAGACTTGTCTTAACATTACCTTAATTGGAATATGTGCTGGGAAAATGTTTTCATTTTTAACAATGTTCGATTCATCACTATTTGATTTAATGGGATATGTTTTTTATGTTTTAGGTAACAACTCACCAGAAAATTGTCACTCTCCATTGCTCATGGGAGGGGAAACCCTGTTATGAGCACAGTGGACACTAAAGTCAATAGAGAAATGAAGGTTGGAATCCTTAATATCATTGAAATCTGTTTGCTCTGCCTTCTGACCAGGAGACCAACCTCCCATGGCATGCAGTCCTCGTTGATTTCAAAGATTAATTTAGTTTACTGAACTTTACACTGTGAATTTCCCTACAGCATGTAGCATAGAAGACTAGACTAACCCCTGAGAAATTATATCATGTAGACGTCAGGCAGACGAGGAAGGAACCTCAAAGGATGTGAGAGAGATGCAGAGTAGAGATGACAGAGACAGGATCCCAGAGGGTATTTCACGAGGATGAAAGTGACCAGGAGGATGAAGGTGCAGAGAGGTCGTGGGAGGGAGACATGAGGAGATGACCTGGAGCTGACGTCCGGGAAAGTGAATGTCCCAGTGAGAGCCCTGCATGGAGCTGTGTGTGCAGGACTCACATGGGACAGGGAGAGAGCGAAGCCCTGGCGAGTGTGGGGACCTGGAGTGAGCTCAGACCCAGGGCGTGTGGACACACTGACTCTCCCTCTGTGGAAACTGCGTCCCAGTCACAGGGTGGAGAGGATGCCCGGGGTGCTCAGCCTTTCAAGGAGACAATTGGGTCCCATGGGAACCTAGTGAGATAATGGTCCCTGAGCCTGGACATGACTCGTCTGGGAAATAGAACATTGTCAACTCCATCGTCGTCCTCAGTGGGATGAGGGGACACTGGGCCCAGGACAAGGATGAGGGTCCCTGGGACCCTGAACAACAGGAAGAGAGGGAGCGCCCTGAGCACCCCGGGGAGCTGTGCTCAGTCCCTCCCTGCCCAGTTCTTGCTCGATGTTCCCTGGTCAGTGGGTCCCGAGCGCCCCCTGCTGTCCTGAGGGGTCTGTGGGGTCCAGAGCGCCCCCTGGTGTCCTGACCCTCCTGGCGGACCTGAGGGTCTCCTGCAGCTCAGCCCCTCCTGTCTCCCTGCAGGGAGTTTGTGTCTGGATCATAGAGACCCCTGGTCAGGAAAATGTCACATATCCAGTGTTCACCTCACTCAAATCCATTCACATACTCCGTGTCTCTAGTTCTCCATAAATTACTTCTTAAAATAGCAACACAGAAGACCCAGCTGAGCCCAAACTCCATGGTGAATGGTCTGTGTTCAGTCCTGAACAGGGAATGGGGTCACCTGTGGATCCTGGGCTGGGCTTCTGTCCCAGAGCTGCAGGGTCAGGGCTGGGCTGCTTTTCATGAGCTGAGGGAGCCCAATTTCTACGTTGTCCTACTATATAGGAAGCTCTGATTTACCCTGGCATTTGGGCCTCTGCTTCTCCCAACTTGATCCAATTGCTTCCATGAATGACCTCCAGACCAGGGGACATGTCCCGTGATGGTTTCAGTGCTACCTGGCTGGACAGTGGACTACGTGAAAATGTGATCATGGTACAATACAGCAGAAAAAACTAAATTATAGGAAACTAACAGAAAAGGTAAAGTTTTAAATATCATATCTTAGGAACCTATCTGTGTGAACACAGGAAGGTGATCAACCATCACACCTAGAGGGAGCGTAACGTGTGGGAACTTCATGTTCAGGAGACGGAAGTTCCCTCCGACACTGTTTCCCCTGCACAGTGTTCAGAGGACACATTGAGAACAGAGTGTGACCCCAGAGCCAGTGGACCAATGTTGGGGGACAGTGGGCGTCTGTGTGGGTCACTGGGAAGCAGAAGCATGAACTACAGAGAAGCAGACAGGGCTCCCAGGTCTGAATCCTTCAGGGAGTTTGGAGCTGGATGTGCAGCAGCTCCACGGCCTCCTGTGTGGGGTTTGTTCTCTAGACTCTGCTGGACCATGTTCAGTCACTGGGGATGGAGAAGAACCTCAGTCATGACCAGGTGACTTCAGGTGACAAGTGGGGAGTAATTAAGTTTAGGTCATGAAATTGTTGTTATTGGAAACCTGAGGTCTGCATGTGACCATTGGGAATGCTGTCACCATGTCTGTACCTGATGGGAGTCAACTGGGACAGGAACCTGACTCAGAATGTCACTGGGGGAAATGCTACCTGGGTGCATGAATGGGAAGATTAACCAAGACTGAGGACAGACACGTCCAGGGTTCTTGTCTCATTAGGTTTTGATTTTCCTTGTTTTTGTTTGTTTTGTTTTGTTTTTTGGTGTTTTTTTAAAAATTTTTTTTAGCTAATTCAAGTTTTATTTCCTCACAAATAGCACACATATTTTCCAGAGTCATGAAGACACTTTGTTGAGAGTGTGCAGGAGCACAAGTCATTTGTGTGTTGATTTTGCACCTTACATCTTTCCTGAATTCACTTTCTAGTTTCATCAGTACCATGGGCTGTTTTTAGGATTTTCTATATACTAGGTCATATCTTATGTGTTCAGATAAAGAAAAATATTTTAACTTATTTTTCTCAGATTTAGACCTTTTTAAATGTCTTATCTTGACCTATTATTCACACAAAACTTCCCGTTCTGTTGAATAGAAGCACTCACAGGGACGCCCTTGTGTTGGTCCTGATCTCAGAAGAGTAGCTTTGAAATTTTCTCTGTGCAGCATGATGTCACTTGTTGGCTTCTCCAATGTGGCCCTTTTTATGTTAATGCACATCTCTTCTGTACTTATTTTGTGAGGAATTGTAATCATAAGGCCATTTTCAATGTTTTAAATGCTTTTTTTTTTTACATCTATTTATATGATGGTATAATTTATCTTCCATTGTGTGAATGAGGTGGAGCATGTTTAATGGTTTACCTATGTCCAACCATCCTTGCATTCTAGGTCAGTATCTCAGTGATCTTGGTCAAGGATGCTTGCAATGTGCTGTTCAGCTTTCTTGTATATTGCTGAAGATTTTTGCACTGAAGTTCATCAGGGATGTTGACCTGTCATTTTTTATGTCCCTACTGGTTTTCATATGAGTGTCATGGTCACTCAGTACATTTGTTTGGATGTGTAGCCTCTTCTTTTAATTACTGGAAGAGTTCAAGAGGGATTGATTAAAATATTATAAATTCTTGCCAGACTGGTGTAGCTCAGTGGATGGAGCATCATCCCATGGACTGAGAGGCCCTGGTTTGATTCCTGGTCAGGGCACATGCCAGGGTTGTGGGCTCGATCACAAGTAGAGGGTGTGCAAGAGGCAGTCAAGTAATGTTTCTCTCTCACATGTATGTTTCTCTTTCTCTTTCCCCTCTTCTCTCTCTAAAATAAATAAATAAATAAATAAACAAACAAATAAATAAATAACAAAAAAGTTATAAATTCTTACTCTAGCTGTTTTAGCTCAGCACTCAAGAGTGTTGGTCTGGGGATTGAAGTGACACAAGTCTGATTCCTGGTCAAGGGCACATGCCTGGATTGAAGGTTCGACTCCGACCCTGGTCAGGATCGGATTGGAGGCAACCTCTGGACGTGTCTCTCTCACATTGATGTTTCTCTCTCTCTCTCTCTCTCTCTCTCTCTCTCTCTCTCTCTCTCTCTCTCTCTGTCTCTCTCTCTCTCTCTCTCTCTTTCTTTCTGTCCCTTCCACTTCACTTAATATCAATGGAAAATTAACTCGCGTGAGGATTAACAACAACAACAACAACAAACAGTTATAAATTCTTCTTTGAAGTTTTGATAGAATTCATCTTTAAGTCCATTTGGATGTGGGCTTCTATTTGTTGGCCAGTGTTCACTACTACCTCAGTTATTATTTTTAAATTGATAGCAATCTAGCAATAATAAGATCAAATTTCTAATTTGAGCACCTACTAAGTGGACAGAGAAATACAACTGTTGATATTCACAGGGTGTGGTCAGTGTGAAAATTACAGCTGTGTCCAGACTACACATTTATTTTGTATGCCATCCAAGAGAATGAAATAAATCCGTATTATTCTGTATAGAATTCAAAATGTGTCTTAGTCCTGAGAATGCACCTCCCTGACCTCCAGCTCCAGGAGCACAAGGAACAGGTCCCAGCCGCTGCTCTCTGAAATCCTCCATGGTTTTTGTGGAAGACACAGCTGTGCACGACTCCCAGACCCTGGCTGATCTCAGCAGTAAATGTAAGGCAGGTCCATTGCTGGGAGACGCAGGTGTCCTTTGACGGAAAGTTTTGGCTCAGGAAATTGTTGACCGACTTGTTGGGTCTCCTGAAATGCAGGGAGGTTTAAGTAAGTTCCACCTTTGTGGACAGACATTGCTTGTGTATTGACAGTTTCCCGACACTCATGTAACCCTCTGCATTTTCATTCCTCCATAAGCGATCCACTACATGTCTGCACGTCAGAATGTTTCTAATAATATAATGAAACTTATAAAATACTGACCCATCACTGTAGCCTCAGAATAAAAGATCAAGAGACAATCGTGGAGAAACTGCTATCCGGGAAAAACGCCCAGAGGCTCAGAGGAAACAGTCCTAAACACCACCTGCACCTGCTCCTGGGGCTGCAACACGGAGTCGGTGGGTCCCGAGCGCCCCCTGGTGTCCCGAGCCCCCCATGCAGCCCCGCCCTCCTGTCCCCCTCAGGAGGTGTGTGTCTGGGTTCACACTGAGCTCCCCTCATTGTGTGTCCCTCACAGTAATACATGGCCGTGTCTTCGGCTCTCAGGCAGATCAACTCGGAATAGCCAGTGTGGTCAGAGGTGCTGGGCTCTCCCATAGAATATACAACGACCTTAATGTATAATGAACACATTCTCCCATCAGAGATCTTATTCAGACATGGATTCTCTGTGTAGATCTGTCACTTATTTTCCTAAATGCAATATGTGGTGGGACAAATGTATTTAATTTAGCAATCTCTAATTCACCCTTGTTTTCTGTACTGGGCCTGTTTTGGTGAATCACACAGACCCACAGGACCTGCTGAACCTCACGGTCCAGGGGCATCGGCTGCAGCAGCCACAGGGACAGAGAGGTTCTAGCACCAGGAGTGAGGGCTGTTGGGAAACTCCCCAGAACTGGACGGGACTTTGACCTGGGTGAGGGGAGGAAGCTGGACGTGTTCTGAGTCACAGGACAGAGATGTGGCTGATGTTCATGGGCAGAGAGTTACTGGACATGTGGGTTAAACCTCTTCCCCTGACGACCCAGGAGGACGTGCAGGGCACGACAGACACAGCTTCTGTCATCGTAGGAAACACCTGAGTGATTATGACCAGGAGTTTGTCAGAATAGAAACGTTAAAGGTTCTGCAGGCAGGGATCAAGGGAAATAAGGAACGTGTCACTGCAAAGGGGGGCAGGGGACTCCTGTTACCCACATGCACCTGCTCACAGTGTCTCTGTCTGTGAGGTAACAACTTCCTAGGTCCAGGGGTTAGCACTTGGACACCTGTGGGTCATTACTCACATGGTCACACCATGCTCCACCCAAGCTGCACAATTTATTAGGGCCCCATTTATGAAATCCCTCAACACTTAGAGGGAAGTGTGGACACCCCTCCCTGCAGAACCCATGGTGCTGTGTGTCTGTGTGAGGGGCCCTCATGTCATGGACCAGGACCCTGTCTCAGTCCATCGTCATCATCATCATCATCATCAACATCATCGTCGTCATCTTCATCATCACCATTTGCTTACTTATAGTTGTTCTTCTCATTGACTGTAAACTTGGTTGTTGACCACATATAATGACCCCTAATCTCACTTTTGGCCCATTTTTTATGGTTGTTAAGTGGTATTGGTAGTCAGACTGTATTTTACTTTTTGTTTGAGTGCTTACAACAGATGGGTCATTCCTGCCTCTTCTCCATCTGCCCCTCACTGGGATCAGATGAGAAAGGTTCGGTTTACTCTTAAACGTCATTGGGAGATTGAACCACACAAGTCCATGGAAGCAGAATTCCTCCCCCTCCCCACCACCTCACCTAAACAAAAGCCCTGAACCATCCTCCTTTCCGGGTCTATCAAAGCACCTCTGACCTTCTGAAGGGAGGTCAACTGGGCGGTTTTCAGATCTTGGATATTGTAAGTAATGCTGCTATGCACATGGGGTGTATACATTCTTTCTGATTTGTGTTTTGGGATAATTAGGATATATTTTCAGAGGTAGATTCACTGGGTCAAAAAGCAGTTCTATTTTATATTTTTGTATTAATTACTTTATCTTTGTTTCAGATGTTTCTCCATTGCCCCCCTAAACACCATCCTCCTGATCCCCCTTTCCCACAGCATTGTTGTCTATGTCCATTGGTTATGCATATATGCATGTAAGTTCTTTGGTTTATATTGCCCTCCTCGCCGCCGCCCTCCTCTGGGGTTTGTCAGACTGAACATTCTATTTATTTATTTAGGAAACTCCATAGCTTTTTCCACAGTGGCTGCACCAATCTGCATTCCCACCAACAGTGCACCAGGGTCCTGTTTTCTCGACTTCCTCCCCAGCACTGGGTGTTTGCTGAGGTATTGATAGGAGCCATTCTGGCAGGTGTAGCTGTCGTTTCAGTTTGCACGCCTCTGATGATCAGTAATGTGAGCATTGTTTCATATGTCTAATGGCCATCTGTACGTCCTCTTTGGAGAAGTGTCTATTCAGGGCATTGGCCCATATTTTCATTGGATTGTATGTCTTACTGGTGTTGAATTGTATGTAGTTTTTAAATATTTTGGAATTTAAGCCCTTATCAAATGTACCTTTGGCAAATGGACCAAAGCTTTTCTAACTCAGAGATGTTAGAGGTAAACACTGAATCAAGAATCCAGAGAGGTTCCCTGAGGGAAACTGTCACATGAAGAGGAAACCACACAGGAAACCAGCCCAAACCTCCAACTGCACCTGCTCCTGGATGGTCCTTGTGTTCAGGACCCTGAGCGCCCCCTGGTGGTCGCAGCCTCTCCTGCAGGGAGGTTTGTGTCTGGGCTCACACTGACTTCCCCTCACTGTGAGTCTCGCACAGTAATACACGGCCGTGTCCTCAGTTGTCAAAGAGCTCAGCTGCAGGGAGAACTGGTTCTTGGACGTGTCCATGGAGATTGTGGTGCGGCTCTTGAGGGACGGGCTGTAGTTAGTGCTACCATCAGAACATATGCGCCCCATCCATTCAAGCCCCTTCCCTGGTTTCTGGCGCGTCCAGGTCCAGCAGGAACCACTGCTTGTGATGGAGAATCCAGAGACAGTACAGGTGAGGGAGAGGGTCTGCGAGGGCTTCAACAGTACTGGGCCCGACTCCTGCAGCTGCACCTGGGACAGGACACCTGGGGACAAGGAATATCAGGCCCTGTCAGTCACATGCAGTCACAATCACCCCATAGACCCCTGTCTGACCTCTGAGACCGTCACCTTGGGGGACTGTCACCAGGCACAGGAGAAGACCCAGCAGCCTCATTTTCTTCTAGACCACGGCTCTGCCTTCCCCAGAGATCTCAGCCCTGTGTGAGGACAGAGCTGTGAGCCTCCCCAGCCCAGGGGAGGATTTATCCTGGAGCTTGGGGAGAAATTTGCATGTGGGACAGCCTATTTTTTATAAGTGGAGGGACTGAGGTCAGGCTGCCCTGTTCCTTCTATTGCTAATGTGTAGGCTTCCCTTTTCTTGAATGCACTTAGTACATTCGTCTGTTGTAGGGGATCTCCTGGTACACAAGAATACTGGAGTAAGCTTAATAGTAATGCTCATCTCTGATAAGTGGTGGACGAGTTGAGTAGATTACATTTTTAAATTCTCTTGCATCTTTCAAATACATTTAAAGAGATTAAATCTATTTAGGTAATTTCTTAAACACAGCTTTCTATTATCTACAGAACTGTCAAATATTTTTAGAAAAATTTTATTTTTATAAACATAATTTTATATAACCAAATAATATATAGGTTGGTTTGAAAATCACAAAATAAAGGACATTCATTCTCAGTATCTTATTTCTTTATGTTGTAACTTTGATCCAAGAATCTACATCCCAGGAACATGTCATTGAGGTACCCTTGATTCTTTTTTATTTGTTAAAATGATATTTCTTACAAATTCTGAGTGACACCGTGCTGCATGCCTTTGTTTAGGTTAACCCTAGAAACCTTTTTCTTGCAATCTTTGCCAAACACTCTCAGAGCTAAGTAGTGTCAGACCTAGTGAGTACTTGGATAGGGGACCCCTCATTCTTGATGTTGAAAATTAGGTTATTGTGCCTTTGAGTCCCTCCCCAAACTCTTCCCTTGTGCAAGACCATGGCTTATTGCAGAGACCGCAACAAATTATATCAGACATAGTCATATTTTTACATGGAGAAATGATTGAGAATAAAAAAGTAATTATTCTTGTGTACAATTCAGAATCTTTCATATGTGGAAATTGAAAAGGCAGCACATTAACTGAACTCTTTTCTCAGTCAAATATTTTCAGTGATGTTGGGGTCAGAGTGAGGCAAGTCATGGAGGTTTCCAGCATAGATATGCTCAAAGGAAAGGGAACTTTATTCCTGACAGGAACCCTCACTCCCAGGACACACGACATGGTTAACTGAGCAGTTTTCAGATCTTGGATATTGTAAATAACACTGCTATGCACATGGGGGTGTATATATTCTTTCTGATTTGTGTTTTGCAATAATTACGATATATTTTCAGAGGTGGATTCGCTGGGTCAAAAGGCAGTTCTATTTTTATTTTTTGTATTAATTACTTTATCTTTGTTTCAGATGTTCCTCCATTCCCCTCCCTCGACACCATCCTCCTGATTCCCCTTCCCACGGCATTGTTGTCTGTGTCCATTGGTTATGCACATATGCATGTAAGTTCTTTGGTTTATATTACCCTCCTCGCCAACCCCCTCCTCTGGGGTTTGTCAGACTGAACGATTTATTTATTTATTTATTTATTTATTTATTTATTTATTTATTTTAAGGAAACTTCATAGTATTTTCCACACTATGCGCCAATCTGCATTCCCACCAATAGTGCACCAGGGTCCTGTTTTCTCCTATCCTCCCCAGCACTGGGTTTTTGCTGAGGTATTGATAGGAGCCATTCTGGCAGGAGTAGTTGTCGTTTCAATTTGCACGTCTCTGATGATCAGTAATGTGAGCATTGTTTCATATGTCTCATGGCCATCTGTACGTCCTCTTTGGAGAAGTGTCTATTCAGGGCATTGGCCCATATTTTAATTGGATTGTATGTTTTCCTGTTGTTGAGTTGTATGTAGTTTTTAAATATTTTGGAATTTAAACCCTTATCAAATGTACCTATGGCAAATAGACCACAGCTTTTTCTAACTCAGATATGGTAGAGGTAAACACTGAATCAAAGATCCAGAGAGGTTCCCTGAGGGAAACTGTCACATGAAGAGGAAACCACACAGGAAACCAGCCCAAACTTCCAACTGCACCTGCTCCTGGGTGGTCCTTGTGTTCAGGGAACCTGCGCGCCCCCTGGTGGTCGCAGCCTCTCCTGCAGGAGGTTTGAGTCTGGGCTCACACTGACTTTCCCTCACTGTGTCTCTTGCACAGTAATACACGGCCGTGTCCTCAGCTCTCAGGCTGTTCATTTGCAGATACAGCGTGTTCTTGGAGTTGTCTCTGGAAATGGTGAATCGGCCCTTCACCGAGTCTGCATAGTTTGTGGTACCACCACTATTAATGTATGAAACCCACTCCAGCCCCTTCGCCGGAGCCTGGCGGACCCAGTGAATGACGGAGCTACTGAAGGTGAATCCAGAGACTGCACAGGAGAGTCTCAGAGACCCCCCAGGCTGCACCAAGGCTCCCCCAGACTCCACCAGCTGCACCTCACACTGGACACCTGCAAACACAAAGACGTCCTGGTCAGGACACTGTCACACGTCCACTGTTTCTCTCTCTCATCCACTCTCACACTCAGTGTTTCTTGTTCTCCATCAATTACCTCTTAAAATAGCCACAAGGAAAATCCAGCTGAGCCCAAACTCCATGGTGAGTGCTCTGTGTTCAGTTCTGATCAGGGAATGGGGTCACCTGGGGATCTTGGGGCTGGGCTCCTGTCATAGAGCTGCAGGGTTAGGGCTGGGCTGTATTTTATAGGCAGAGGGAGCCCTATTTGCATGTCCACCTACTATATAGGGAGCTCTGGGGTTGGAGACCTGCAGACAGGGAAGTGCCTCAGAGCAGGTGTGTGTGTCCTGTGGGAGAATCATGGTCATGATAACATTTCAATAACCAACAAGAATCATGAGGATATTGGGGGATGTTCTGTGTCCACATCTAGTAACAGTGAGACCAGCATCTGGCCTGTGCTCCTCCCCACTGGGCCCCCCCCCCGCTGTTTCAACTTCAGAGCAGAGCAGGACCTGCCCCTGAGGGTGCAGACCCCTTGAAGGTCATGAAAGCATGAATGAACGTCTGTATCCTGGTGCTACCCAACGTCAGGGCTGGAGACAAGGAGTCACATGGAAAGACACCACAGGCTGAAGAAATTGTAAGAGTGGACCTTGTGGACACAGAGTGTTGGTGCCCTTGGCCCTGAGTGTCTCTAACATCCTCTTCTTCAAGCAGACAAAGACAGAGTGTTGAGAAGTTGATTTTTTACGCCTGGGACTCAGAGACAGTGAGAAATCAGGGAGTTACATGCAGCTGATGGAGAGGCTGTGGGTTTCCAACACCCAGTGTCCACCTACAGAAGGTCTCTCGGCATAGACAGTAATGAAAACCTTGAAGAAAGTGATATAATAGGATAATTAGTGAGATATATTTAAGTCAGAATACCTGTGATCAGCGAGAAGGCTCATATTGAAGGTTAATCACTCATCTATGAAACAGAGACCTCTGCAATTTAAATTCACAGTCAAGGTCATGGTGATATGAGTTGAATTGATCACTCAGCCTGATCCTTGTCAAGTGTGTTATTACCACAGTGAGAGTTTATTGTATAATGAAGGCAGTTCTGTTTTTCCACAGTTTTCAGATAACAGTGCGTCATGTCCTCCTGTAGTAAATGTGTTTACAGAGCATGGAGATAAATCCTGGACAGTAGACAAGCCCAGAACCCTCCTCCTCCTCCTGGGGGACGTGAGCTCAGTGGGTCCTGAGCTCCCCAGGTCCTGAGAGCACGTTTTCCTTCAAAGCCCACAGAGGACCAGAGACTCCTTATCGCCTTCCTCTCATCCACCCTCGGTGTCAGGTCCCTTCCCGCAGGAGCTCTATGTACCCTGCTGTTCACAGGACGTCCCCTCCTCGTTCTCTCCGTCCACGGACCCCCCCCCTCCGCTCCTTGGCTGTGAATCCCCCGGGGTCTCCGCTGCACCACAGGGGAGCCCCGTGTCCCTCTCCTGTGGCGATGCCTCCACTGCAAGAGCCTTGAACAAACCTTCCTTTAAAATATAGCGACTTGCAGAGAACCTTCCACCCGGATTAAAGTGGGATATTTAAGGTTCTCCAGGAAGGTTGCACATAAACCCACTCAAGACACATCCTGGAACAGGATTGTGGAGACGACAGTGCCCCTGGTGGTTGTTCTGAGACACACAGGCTGACGACGCTGGGTCTGAACCAGCTTCCTGAGACAAGGCAGGGGAGTCTGCCACAGGGAAGTCCTTCCTGGCATTTTGAAACTTTGGCAGCACAATCCTGCTTTTTTCTTGTACACAGCTGAGTCTCTGCAAGGACACCTGGACCTCAGGGCTCCCACCTTGGGGAGAACCTGAGGAACAGAACCCTCCTCAGTGCCAGGGGCACAGGCTTCTGGTGCCAGGGCCTGAGCTTGCACGTGTGAGGTGCTGTGACCTGCCTGGTTGCACACTCACACACTCCAGATTGTCCACTGTGTGACACACCAGAGCCTCTTTAACTCAGTGTGGATGTTTTCTGACATTTCTGGCAAACTTCCTGACTGTGGGCAGTAGAGCTGCAGAGGGGGGTGAGCACAGGGACAGACTCACTGAGCACTGAGCCACTCACTCACTGAGCCACTTCCCTGCCCAGGAACCAGGTCCCTTCACTGCAGCCCTGAGACTCCGTGTCTCTGAACTCTAGGATCGTGCGCGAGACCACCGGAGTAAGTCGTAGGAGAGAGGACAGTGGAACTCCATCTTCCTTTCTCTGGGACACGAGGACGGGGCCCCACCCCTTCGTTTTTCTGTCTAAAAAAACGTAGAGGGGGGATGGCAGTGACCACTGTGTATGAAACTCCATGACAGGAAGCCGGCGCTGTCAGATGTGACCATCACTGTTATTGTATCATTTCCCACCTGGGGGCAGAGGGGACTCTTAGGCCTCACCTCTGACTGCACAAGGAACACCTGCTCTGCTCCAGGCCTCACCTGTCACATCTGTGGGAGGGTACAGGTCACCACCATCAAGCCTGTGTCCTCACCTCTGCATTGATGTTGATCCATTTGTCCTAGATCCTGAAAGACCTTTTCCTTTATTTTCCATTAACAAAATCTTGAATGCAAGTATCACAGCCTGGTGTCCACAGTGTCTGTTGGATGAGTTGAGTAATAAGCTCCACCTCCCTGCATGTAGGTGTTGAAGAGCCACAGAGGTTGGATGGTGCAGCTGAACAAGGAAATCTGAGCCCTTTGGTGAGAATCTGAAAATATGGGCTGACCTGTTCCAGGGCACGGAGGAGAGAGACAGCCCCTGACCTGCAGAGCCAGGGGAGTCCGTTCTCATCATGAGTCCCTGATCCCATGGTTTGAGCAGATGTGCACAGGTCAGTCCTGGCTGCAGGGAGAATGGGTCCTAGGTTCAGACTAGTCCACATTGTTGCTCACCTGGAATAAAATACAACAGGTGTACCTAAATTTTGAGGTGTTGGGTGGGTTACTCAGGTGTGCTGATCCCAGGAATGCCGGAGTCAGATCTCCTGTGGGAAATGAGCTGTGGCATTGTGGATATTCACAACTGAGGAGGGAACCAGATCACGTTACAGTGACAGAGGGTAGACCCTGTGGGAAACCTGACAAGTGGTAACATAAGAAAATAGAGGTGAAGATGTAAGTGAAATGCCTCTGAGAGTCACCAGTAATGAGCACACCCAGGTGAACCCACCCTCAGGACCAGAGGAAGATTAATGTGTGGGAACTTCATGTTCAGGAGACAGGAAGTTCCATCTGACACTTTCCCCTGCACAGTGTTCAGAGGACACACGGAGAACAGAGTGTGAACCTACAACCGGTGGACCATTGTTAGGGGACAAAGGGTGTCTGTGTGGGTCCCTGGGAAGCAGAAGCATGAACTACACAGAAGCAGACAGGGCTCCTCGGTCCGAGTCCTTCAGGGGATTTGGAGCTGAATGTGCAGCAGCTGCACGGCCTCCTGTGTGGGGTTTGTTCTCTAGACTCTGCTGGACCAGGTTCAGTCACTGGGGATGGAGAGGAACCTCAGTCATGACCAGGTGAGTTTAGGTAAAGTTGAAGGTAGAGATTTGTGAGTAATTAATTCAGGTCATGAAAATGTTGTTATTAGAAACCTGCTGTCTGCATGTGCGTCTTATAAACACTGTCACCAAGTCTGTACCCGATGGGAGGCAACTGGGACATAGACCTGACTCAGAGCATCATTGGGGAAATGCTACCTGGGTGCATGAATGGGGGATTGGCCGATAGTGAGGACAGACGTCCAGGATGCTTGTTCCATCAGGTTCTGACTTTCCTTGTTGTTCAGCTAGTTCACGTTTTCTTCCCTCTGAAATGGACACACATATTTACTTGAGTCGTGAAGAAAATTTTCAGGAGCACAAGTCATGTGTGTGTTGATTGGTACCTTACGCCTTTCCAAATTTCACTTTCTAGTTCTATCAGTTTTATTGTGTAGTTTTTAGGGTTTTCTACATACAAGGTTTTGTCATATGTATAGAGATAAGGAGAAACATTTTAGTGTGTTTCTTTCTGGTTTAGGTATTTTAAAATATCTATTCTTGCCTAATTATTCTGACAAAAATGTCCCGTTCTGTTGACTAGAGCAGTCACGGGGTGCCCGTGGGGGTCCTGATGTTGGAAGAGCAGCTTTGATATTGTCTCTGTGCAGCATGATGTCCCTTGTTGGCTCCTCAAGTGGGCCTTTGCTAGCTTGATGCCCATCTCTTCTATACATGATTGTTTAAGAATTGTAATCATGAAGCCGTTTTCAATGTTTAAATGACTCTTGCTGCATCTGTTTATATGATGGTATCATTTATCCTTCATTCTGTGACTGAGTGCAGCACAGTGATTGCTTACAAACATTGGCCCGTCCTTGCATCTAGGACAGCATCCCACTGGATCAGGGTAAATGATCCTGTCAATGTGCTGTTAGTATCCTAGGACATGGTGAGGGTTTGTGCACCTGGGCTCATCAGCGATATTGATTTGTCATTTTTTATGTTCTTACCAGCCCCACACGCCTGGCGCCCCGCAGCCTCGCCAACCACACTCGGAGGTGAGGAGCCCGAGGTCCAGAGCGTGCCCCAGCCTGGGCTCCACCGCGCACGCGCCAGCCGCTGGCGGGAACTTCAGAGCTGAAAGGAGCCGCTCTGAGGAGAACGTCCCGCCTACCGCAGGCCCTTTCGCAAAGGCAGACGGGATAGTAGTTCCCTGGGAGCCGAACAGCGAAGGTTCCGGGCTGCTCCGAAACTACATATCCCAGGAGGCAAGGCGAAGGGTAGACCTTGAGCCTCAGTGGTTGTGCTCCAGGGCTCGCATTCTTTTCCTCCATCCATTGAGCCATTGTGGGGACGCAAGGCAGAGCGATGTGGGGATTCAGCTGGCCAATGGGGAGCGCGGAAGGGGCGAGGTGGGCAGGCCGCGTGGTTTCCTTGGATACCGCGGACGCGACTCTGTGGGAGAGGGTGGGGCTTTAGCGTGAGACCCTGGAAGTCCTGACTGACAGGAACTTAGGAGCTCAGGTAAGTGTCAGAGCCGAGGGCGGGAGGGAGACCCTGTGGGTGTCAAGGTGAGGGCGCTGTGCAGACTCGGGGCCCTCAGGGTGGTGAGGTCCGATCTTCAAGACCAGGACGGGGTGCCCTGGGATGGGGCCCTGCACGGGGATGAAAGCCAGACGGGGACCCTGTGCGGGACTCGCTCTGCCCGGAAGGACGTGAGGACGAGAGCAGGTCCCGTCCCGTCCCGGCCCCGCGTGACCGAGGCCGCGCATCGGACGCGGTGTCTCAGTGTGGGCTCCGCACCTGCGGTCGGTGACACCCTCCGTGACGACCCCGAAGGGCTGTGAGGGTCCAGTGAGACCTTGGACAGAACCGAGCACCGGCCGCAGAACCACAGTGCAAAGGCTGTGTTTCTATTTCAGGGGTGACCCTGAACCCCAGTCACCCAGACAAACCCGAGGGACCAGGACGTGTGCTGACAGCAGCACTGACCTCCGTCCCCAGGGGTCCTGGGTTTTAGGACTAAATGAGACGCAGAAGGACAGTCCTTGTGGTGCGAGGGGAAGGACACGGGCTGAGTGTCTCCTGGCGCTACTTCTGGGTCATCTGTGTCCCCTGCACCTGTCTCTTCCCCCTTAAGTGCAGGGGGATTTCTACTGAGTGACTCTGTGGGGTCTCTTTTACCTTCTATTATTCTGTGGGTCCTGGACCCTGTGTATCCACAGGAGCCTGGGTGTGTCTGCTCAGTGTGTGGAGCCGTCCACCCTCAGGGCCTGTGGACAATGAGGGAACATTCAGTCCCCACGGAGGGGACCTTTCCCCTGGGAACGGGGAGAAGGAGACAGAGAGAAGGAGACAGAGCCCAGCAAACCCCTGTGGTCCTGGGGGGCTGTGTGAACACCCAGGAGACGCCCCTGTGTGACCTCTGAGACTGGACCTTCCACTCTGAGTCACCACTGAGATCCTCCTGTGCTGAGGTGTGTATCAGTTGATGGTTATTTTTATTGCTGAATAGTATTCAATTGACTGATATTCTCTAGTTTGCTTATTTGTGAAATTAGAAAATCTTCTGGTTTTTTTGTAGCTTCTAATTGAAAGAGCTTAAATATTTGTATATATTTTTGTATGAACATAAGGATTTGTCCTTCTGGAGCAAACACTCCTGGTGAGACCACAGAGTTTCATTTTAGGTATATATTTAATTTAATAAGAGACAACGATCACTTTGTGAAAAAAGAATAACAGGATACAGAGGGACCTGGAGAAGGAGAGGAGCCCAGTCACTGCCGATATGTCATCTGCACACACAGTGTCATCTCCTTACTTGTCTGCAGTGAGAATATGAGAAGCCAGAGCCAGAGAGAAAAAGCGAGAATCTTGCTGGATGCAGCTGAGAGCTGAGAGGAAATCCCTGCTCCCAACAGGAAGCCCCTCCTTCCCCCCTCACTGTGCACCTGCTCCTGGGTCTTTGGTGGGTCCTGAGCGCCCTCTGGTGTCCTGAGCGCCCCCTGCGGCCCTGCTCTTTAGTCTCCCTCAGGAGGTTTGTGTCTGGGCTCATACTGACTTCCCCTCACTGTGTATGTGGTACAATAATACATGGCCGTGTCCTTGGCTCTCAGGCTGTTCATTTGCAGATACAGCGTGTTCTTGGAGTTGTCTCTGGAGATGGTGAAGCGGCCCTTCACAGAGTCCGCATAGTTTGTGGCACTTCCATCAGGAATAATTAGACTCACCCACTGCAGCCCCATCCCTGGAGCCTGGCGGACCCAGTGCATCCAGTAGCTACTGAAGCTGAATCCAGAGGCTGCACAGGAGTGTCTCAGCGACCCCCCAGGCTGCACCACGCCTCCCCCAGACTCCACCAGCTGCTCCTCACACTGGACACCTGCAAACACAAAGACGTCCTGGTCAGGACACTGTCACAAGTCCACTGTTTCTCCTTCATCCACTCACACACTCAGTGTTTCTTGTTCTCCACAAATTACCTCTTAAAATAGCAACAAGGAAAACCCAGCTGAGCCCAAACTCCATGGTGAGTGCTCTGTGTTCAGTCCTGAGCAGGGAATGTGGTGACCGTGGGATCCCAGGGCTGGGCTCCTGTCCCAGAGCTGCAGGGTCTCTGCTGGGCTGGATTTTATGGGCAGAAGGCGCCCTATTTGCATGTCCTCCTACTATATAGGGAGCTCTGGGGCTGGAGACCTGCAGAGAGGGCAGTGCCTCAGTGCAGGTGCGAGTGTCCTGGGGGAGAATCTTGGTCATGGTAACATTTCAATAACTAAATAGCAATCATAGGGACTTTTGGGTTATGTTCAAGTGTCCACATCTGGTAACTGAGTCCAGCATCTGGCCTGTGCTCCTCCCCACTTGTCCCTATGACTCCCCTGATCAAACTCCAGGGCAGAGCAGGACCTGCCCGGTGAGGGTTCAGACCCCTTGTAGGTAATGAGAGCATGAATGAAGTTCTGTATTCTGGTTTTACACACACATCAGGGCTCGAGACAAGCAGACATGTGGAAAAAGACCACAGGCTGCCGATCTTGTAAGAGTGGACATCTTGTACGCGGTGTGTAGGTGGCCTTGGCCCTGAGTATCTCTGGCATCCTGACCTTCAAGGAGACAAAGAAGAGATAATGGTGTTGAGAAGATGCTTCTCTTTCCCTGGGACTCTGAGACACTGAGAAGTCAGGGAGTTTCATGGAGCTGATGGAGAGGCTGTGGGTTTCCAACATCCAGAAGTCCATGTTCAGAGGTTCTGTCTGCATAGACAGTAATGAAAACCTTAAAGAAGGTGATATAGTGGAACAATCAGTGATACATATGTAAGTCAGAATACCTGTGATCAGCAAGAATGCTCATATTTAAGGTTAATTACTCATGTATGAAACAGAGACCTTTGCAGTTTAAATTCACAGTGAATGCCATGGTGATATGAGTTGAATTGATCACAGGGCCTGGGCCTTGTCAAGTGTGTTATTACAGCTGAGAGAGTTTATTGTAAAAAGGGACAGCTCTGTGTTTCCACAGAATTTATATAACAGTGTGTCGTGTCCTCATGTAAGAAACGTGTTTACAGAGCATGGAGATAAAGTCTGGACAGTAGACGTGACCGTAACTCACCACCTCCTGTGGTATGTGAGCTCAGTGGGTCCTGAGAGCACGTTTTCCTTCAAAGCCCACAGAGGACCAGAGACTCCTCATCGCCTTCCCCTCATCCAGCCTGGGTGTCGGATCCCTTCCCGCAGGAGCTCTATGGATCCTCCTTTTCACAGGACGTCCCCTCCTCGTTCTTTCCGTCCACGGACCCCGCCCTCTGCTCCTTGGCTGTGAATCCCCCGGGGTCTCTGCTGCACCACAGGGGAGCCTATGTCCCTCTCCTGTGGCGATGCTCCCACTGCAAGAGCCTTGAACAAACTTTCCTTTAAAATTAGCAACTGTCGAGCACTTCCGGTCAAGATGGCGGCGTAGGTAGACGCAGTATCTCGTCCTCCCACAACCACATCAAAGTTACAACTAAACTACAGAACAACCATCATTCAAAACCACCTGAAATCAAGCTGAATGGAAGTCTGACAACTACGAAATTAAAGAAGAAGCCGCATCGAGACTGGTAGGAGGGCGGAGGCATGACGGGCTGGTCCCGCACCCACGTATGGCGGATAAAAATTAGGAGGACACCTCAGCTGGGAAGCCCCTCCCTGAGAACTGAGGGGTCCCCGTCCCACACCAGGCGCCCAGCTGAGGGTTCCAGAGCCAGGAAGAGAAGTCCCCATAACTTCTGGCTGGAGAAACCAGAGGGAACTGAGGCTGAGGCGGCTGGAGCCCCTGGCAGCTCCTCTTAAAGGGCCCGCACACAGACTTACTCAGACTCGCTCCCTCTGGGCTCCAGCGTGGGGGAGGCAGCCTGAAAGGCACCAGAGTCATATGGGGAAGAACTGAGCTGTTTGGCATTGGCGCGAGGGCTGGAGAGGCAGCTTTCTCCTGGACAGACCTGGACAGACGTGCTATCAGAGGCTTTTGTTCCTTTGGTGAGGCCTTCCCTGGGCTGGCAGACGCCGCCATTTCTGGAACTCCAGCAACCTGGCTCACACTGTGGGCCTCGCCCTGGTGATTCCCTGAGGCCCCGCCCCACCCAGCTTTCAGGCCCATCCAAGCTGTTGCCAGTTGTTTTACCACAGGATTGGCCTGTCTTGGATGCTGCTTCAGCTTTTCATAAATTCTTTCAAACAAGCAGCATCTGGTCTCAGCTAGCCCCACACCTCTCGCTAAGTAATACATACAAACAAACACAGGGAGGCAGCCAAAATGAAGAGACAAAGAAACAGGTCCCAAATGAAAAACAGAACAAAACTCCAGGAAAAGAACTAAGTGAAATGGAGTTAAGCAACCTAACAGATGCAGAGTTCAAAATACTGCTTATAAGGATGCTCAATGGACTTAGTGAGAACCACGGTGAACTTAGTGAGGGCCTCAAGAGCATAAAAAGGGACCAGTCAGAAATGATGGATACACAGTTAGAAATGAAGGAGGCAATAACTGAAACAAAGAATAGTTTAGGACTTCCGGTCAAGATGGCGGCCTAGGTGGACACGAAATCGCGTCCTCCTACAACCACATCAAAGTTACAACTAAATCACAGAATAACTATGACTTAAAGACCCCATGAAATCAAGCTGAATGGAAGCCCTGCAACTACGAAATTAAAGAAGCAGCAGAATGGAGACGGCATACTGCCCTCCAGGACCCTCCTTGTCGCCTGAAAAGAAACGAGATCCTGCAGCCAGGGGCGCCTGTGGAATCTGAGCGACCCCCCCACCATGGAGGAACCCAGAAACGAGGGAGCCGAGCGACCCCCCCACCACGGAGGAACCCAGGCGGAGCAGGGGTACCGGGCGACCCCCCCACCACGGGGGAACCCAGGCGAGGCTGGGGAGCCGGGCAACTCCCCCACCACGGAGGAGCCCAGGCGGGGCGGGGGAGCCGAGCGACCCCCACACCAACGGAGGAAGCCGGCAACACACAGGAGAACTGAGTAAACTGAACAACGAAATTGACCCAGAGACATGGGGGTGGAGTATGGGAAGACGGGCCTCAGAGGAGGGGGGGAGGCGGGGGAAAGAGATAAATCACAGAGCCTATGTGCATGGGTGCATAACCAATGGACATGGACAACAGGGATGGGGAGGAGGAGAAGGGGAGGGGGAGGAGGGTGTCAATGGGGGAAAAAAAGGAAAAACATCTGTAACAAAAACAAATTAATAATAAAATAAATTATTAAAAAAAATAAATAAAATAAAATAAAATTAGCAACTGTCAGAGAACCTTCCACCAGGATGGAAGTGGGATATTTAAGGTTCTCCAGGTAGGTTGCACATAAACCCACTCAGGACACGTCCTGGGACAGGATTGTGGTGACGACAGTGCCCCCTGGTGGTTGTTCTGAGCCACACAGGCAGACGATGCTGGGTCTGAACCAGCTTCCTGAGACAAGGCAGGGGTTTCTGCCACAGGGAAGTCCTTCCTGGCATTTTGAAACAGTGGCACCTCCAATCATGCTTCTTTCTTGTTCACAGCTGAGTCTCTGCAAGGACACCTGGACCTCAGGGCTCCCACCTAGGGGAGAAACTGAGGAACAGAACCCTCCTCAGTGCCAGGGGCACAGGCCTCTGGGCCCAGGCCCTCAGCTTGCACGTGTGAGGTACTGTGATCTGCCTGGTTGCACACTCACACACCCCAGAGTGTCCACCGTGTAACACATCAGAGCCTCTTTAACTCAGTGGAGATGTTTTCTGACATTTGTGGGGAACCATCATGACTGTGGGCCGTAGACCTGCAGAGGGGTGGTGAGCTCAGGGACAGACTCACTGAGCACAGAGGGCAGTTCCCTGCCCAGGAACCAGGTCCCTTCACTGCAGCCCTGAGGCCCTGTTTGTCTGAACTCTAGGATTTTTCCTGAAACCACAGGAATGAATAGCAGCTGAGAGGACAGCACAGCTCAGTCCTCCTCAGTCTGGGACAGGAGGATGGGGCCCCATCCCTTTGTGCTTCTGTCTGAAAAGACGTAGAGGGGAGATGGCAGTGACCACTGTGTATGAAACTCCATGAAAGGAAGCCAGCTCTGTCAGATGTGACCATCACTGTTATTGTATCATTCCCCACCTGGGGGCAGAGTGGGCTCTGAGGCCTCACCTCTGACTGCACAAGGAACACCTGCTCTGTTCCAGGCCTCACCTGTCACACCTGTGTGAGGGGACAGGTCACCACCATCATGCCAGTGTCCTTACATCTACGTTGATTTGGATCTATGGGTTTTGGGTCCTGAAAAGTCATTTCCTTTATTTTTCATCAACAAAGACTTCAATGGAAATATTACAATTTGGAGTTCCACAGTATCTGTTTGATGAATTAGGTAATAAACTCCACTTCCCTGGATGTTGGTCGTTGAAGAGCCACCAGAAGTTGGATGATGCAGCTCAACAAGAAAAATCTGGGCCCTGTGGTGAGAACCTGAAAATGTGGGCTGACCTGTTACAGGGCAGTGGAGGTAGAGACAGCCCCTGACACCCAGAACCAAGTGAGTCTGTTCTCTTCATGGTCCCTGATCCCTTGGTTTGAACAGATGTGCACAGGTCAGTCTCCACTGGCGGAGGGAAATATTCATCTGTTGGAGACAGTTCCATTTTATTGTTCATGTGGAGGAAAATGTAACAGGTGTACCTAGGTTTATGTGGGTTTGGGTTGGTGACTCAGGTGTGCTCATCCCCAGGAAAGCAGGAGTCAGGTCTCCTGGGGAAAATGAGCTGTGACATTGTGGATATTCACAAGTGAGGAGGGAACCAGATCACGTTACAGTGACAGTGGGTGAGCCTGTGGGGAAATCACAACTGGTCACATAAGAAAATAGAGGTGAAGATATAAGTGAAAGCCTTTGACAGTCACCAGAAAGGACACACCAAGGTGAATGTCACTCCTGACCAGAGGAAGGATTAAAGTGCAGGAAGTTTGTGATCAAGGGAGGGAAGTTCCCTCGGACACTGTTTCCCCTGCACGGTGTTCAGAGGACACACTGAGAACAGATGTGACCCTAGAGCCCGTGGACCAAATGGGGGACAGTGGGCATCTGTGTGGGTCCCTGGGAAGCAAAGCGTGAACTACAGAGAAGCAGACAGAGCTCCTGGGTCCGAGTCCTTCAGGGAGTTTGGAGCTGGATGTGCAGCAGCTGCATGGCCTCCTGTGTGGGGTTTGTTCTCCAGACTCTGCTGAACCAGGTTCAGTCACTGGGGTTGGAGAAGAACCTCAGTCATGACCTGGGGTGTTTAGGTGAAGTTGTAGGTAGAGATTTGTGAGTAATTAAGATTAGGTCCTGAGAATGTTGTTTTTGGAAACCTGTTATTGGAAACCCGATGTCTGAGTGTGACCTCCACCTCAACAGGACAAGCGGGATGGGTGACACTGTGCTCAGGGGACACTCAGCTCCCTGGTCCAGTGACCACCCCCCCACAGGCAGGCGGGGTGGTGACAGGCGGTGGCGGGGTCACCATGCGCAGGACGGGACGCGGTGAACCGAGAGCTGACACGCACAGAGGCTGAACCAATGGGCACAGACACAGTTCAGGGGAGCAGGAGGGTGCAGTGGGGAGGAGGGTCAGGGGGAGGAGACAGCTGCAATACTTCCCACAACAAAGAGTAAACAATAAGAATAAAGACATGGGCGCCGCCCCGCATCCCAGGGACTGTAACCAATGAACCCCTGTGAGGCCTGGGCACTGCTGTCCATTTTCATAAGCCCCCCAGTATTTTCCAGGCACGTGGGACCCCGAAGAGCAAGCTTCTGCAGGGGACCGTCATTCAGGGAGAAAGTCTGATGCAAAGGGACCCGCTGAAAGGACACGTGGGCCTGGGACCCAGACCCGTTCTCACTTCCCTTCACCGGCCCAACTGCAGGGGCGCGTCCCTCCCACCGCCGCCTGGGGGTCAGGGGGTCGGACCCAGGCCACCTCCTCAGCCCTCGTCCCCTCCCCTGCAGGCGGCCGGGCCTGCGCGCCCCTCCGCTCCCTCACGGCGGCCGGCACCACGTGCTCGGACCTGGGGCTCGCGTCCACATGGCTTCACAGCCGGCCTGACCAGCCCCACACGCCCGGCGCCCCGCGGCCTCGCCTGCCACTTGCGGAGGTGACAAGCCAGAGGCCCCGAGCCAGCCCCAGCGTGGGCTCCACCGCGCACGCGCCAGCCGCTGGCGGGAACCTCAGAGCTGAAAGGAGCCGCTCTGAGGAGAACGTCCCGCCTACCGCAGGCCCTTTCGCAAAGGCAGACGGGATAGCAGTTCCCCGGGAGCCGAACAGCAGGGTTCCTGGCTGCTCCGAAACTACATATCCCAGGAGGCACTGCGCAGGGTAGACCGTGAGCCTCAGCGGTTGCGCTCCAGGGCACGTGTTCTTTGCCTGGAACCGATGAGCCATTGTGGGGACGGAAGGCAGAGCGATGTGGGGATTCAGCTGGCCATGGGGAGCGCGGAAGGGGCGAGGTGGGCAGGCCACGTGGTTTCCTTGGATACCGCAGATGCGACTCTGTGGGAGAGGGTGGAGCTTTAGCGTGAGACCCTGGAAGTCCTGACTGACAGGAACTTAGGAGCTCAGGTAAGTGTCAGAGCCGAGGGCGGAGGGAGACCCTGTGGGTGTCAAGGTGAGGACGACGTGCAGACTCGGGGCCCTCAGGGTGGTGAGGTCCGAACTTCACGGCCAGAACGGGGTGCCCTGGGATGGGGCCCTGCACGGGGATGAAAGCCAGACGGGGACCCTGTGCGGGACTCGCTCTGCCCGGACGTGAGGACGAGAGCAGGTCCCGCCCCGTCCCGGCCCCGCGTGACCGAGGCCGCGCATCGGACGCGGTGTCTCAGTGTGGGCTCCGCACCTGCGGTCGGTGACACCCTCCGTGACGACCCCGAAGGGCTGTGAGGGTCCAGTGAGACCGTGGACGGAACCGAGCACAGGCCGCAGAACCGCAGTGCAAAGGCTGTGTTTCTATTTCAGGGGTGACCCTGAACCCCAGTCACCCAGACAAACCCGAGGGACCAGGACGTGTAAAGCTAATTCCTTCATAGATTTTCTCATAGGAAAGGAGACCTCAAACCTGAGTTCAAACCTCACCCACAGACTCCGTCTCCCCTGGGGGTGGTCACTGCGGTCAGAGGTGCTGGGCTGTCCCTCAGAACACACAGGGTCCTCAGTGTATAGGTAACACATTCTCCCATCAGAGCCCTTATTCAGACATGGATTCTCTGTGTAGGCCTGTCATTTAATTTCCTAAATCCAATCTTTGGTGGGAGCAATGTATTTAATTTAGTAAAGTCTACTTAACCTCTGTTTTCTGTACTGGGGCCTGTTTTGGTGAATCACACAGACCCCCAGGACGTGCTGAGCCTCACGGTCCACGGGCATTGGCTGCAGCAGCCACAGGGACAGAGAGGTTCTGCACCAGGAGTGAGGGCTGCTGGGAAACTGCCCAGAACTGGACGGGACTTGGACCTGGGTGAGGGGAGGAAGCTGGACGTGTTCTGAGTCACAGGACAGAGATGGGCCTGATGTTCATGGGCAGAGTGTTACTGGACATGTGGGTTAAACCTCTTCCCCTGACGACCCAGGAGGATGTGCAGGGCATGACAGACACAGCTTCTGTCATCGTAGGAAACACCTGAGTGACTATGACCAGGAGTTTGTCAGAATAGAAACGTTAAAGGTCCTGCAGGCAGGGATCAAGGGAAATAAGGAGCGTGTCATTGCAAAGGGGGGCAGGGGATTCCTGTTACCCACATGCACCTGCTCACAGTGTCTCTGTTAGTGGGGTAACAACTTCGCAGGTCCAGGGGTTAGTACTTGGACACCTGTGGGTCATTACTCACATGGTCACACCATGGTGCACCCAAGCTGCACATTCATTGCGGTTCCTTTTATGAAATCCCTCAACACCTAGCGGGAAGAGTGGACATCTTCCCTGCAGGAGCCATGGTGCTGGTGTGTCTGTGTGAGGGGCCCTCATGTCATTGACCAGGACCCTGTCTCAGTCCATCGTCATCACCATCATCACCACCATCATCACCATCCCCATTTGTTTATTTAAAATTGTTTTTATTATCTGTAGACATGTTGTTTTCCAACATAATGACACCTTTTCTCATTTTTTGGTCATTTATTGTATTGCTAAGTAAAATATGTATTCAGACTATTTTATTTTTATTTTCTACTGCTGACAAATGAGGGCTCCTTCTTGCCTCTTCTCCATCTGCCCCACACTGGGATCTGATGGGAAAGGTTTGGTCCACCCTCTATAGATGTCTTTGGGAGATTGAACCCCACAAACCCCTGGAAGGAGAATTCCTTCCCCTCCCTCACCACCTCACCAAAATAAAAGCCCTGAGACGATCTCCTTTCCTTGTCTATCAAAGCTCCTCTGACTTGTTGAAGGGCCTTTCCTGTGCTCCTCAGAGATTCACTATGTACGTGATACATGTCCCTTGTGTGTGTGTTTGTCATCAGCCTGGACATCTGCACCAAGCTGTCGTGGGTCTCTCCACCTCTGTTTAGTGTGACCTGCACCCAGTGCTGTGAGCATAATGCCATCTCAATCACCATCACCCCATTGGTCCTTCTTCTGTAGCTTTGGGGTCACACACCTCTGGTGCTCACTGTCCACACACATGTGTCCTGCTGCTGGCTGGCTGGGACCCTGCGCTGTGGAGCTGAGCTGCACTGTTGAGTCAGCAGAGCCTTTGGTTGGATTCAGCTGATGAGGGTCAGTAGATTTCATGATTAATTGTCATTTTGTCACAAGAGTGTTTGAAAGAGAATCTGTCTTTTTCCCATAAGAATGTTGTCTTCCTTGACAAGAGACATCTCTTTATTTTTTTCATTGTTGACACAATTATGGCTTCCTCTAATTCCTCCTTCTTTGCCCACATCCACCCAGCCCTCGCCAATCCTCCCCGGTCCCTACCACTCTGTGTGCATGGGCTCTGCATATATGTTCCCTGGGTCCTCACTTCACCTTATTTTATCCACTCTTTCCAACCCCCACCCCTCTGACCTCTGTCAGTCTGTTCTGTGTTTCCATTTCTCTGGTTCTATTTTGTTTGTCTGTTTATTTTGTTCATTATATTCTGTATATAAATGAGATCACAGGGTATTTGTATTTCTGTGACTGGCTTATTTTGCTTAGCATAATAGTCTACAGGTCCATGCATATTGTTGCAAAGAGTAATAGTTTCTTCTTTTTTACAGCTGCATAGTATTCCATTATGTAAATGTTACACAATTTTTTATCCCCTCATCTACATGGGCAACTGTGCTGTTTCCAGATCTTGGATATTGTAAATAGCGCTGTATGAACATAGGTGCGCATATATTCTTTTTGATTCATGTTTTGGGATAATTAGGATATATTACCAGAGGTGGGTCCATTGGCTCAAAAATCAGTTCTATTTTTATTTTTTTGAGGAGCATCTTTCTGTTTTCCACAGGGGCTGCACCAGCCTGCATTCTTACCAACAGTGCACATGGGTCTCTTTTCCTTATATCCCCTCCAGCACTTGTGGTTTGTTGATTCGTTGATGGGTGCCATTCTGGCAGGTGTAGTTGTAGTTTTACTGTGCATGTCTCTGATGATTAGTGATGCTGAGCATTGTTTCATAGGTCTCTTGGCATCTGTATGTCCTCTTTGGAAACCTGTCTATTCATGGCATTTGCCTGTTTTTCAAATGGATTGTATGTCTTCCTGGTGCTGAGTTGTATAATGTTTATATATATTTTGGAATTTAACCCCTTATCAAATGTACCATTGGCAAATAGAAAACAGACTTCTCTAACTCAGATATGTCAGACGTAAGCATGGAATCAGGAACCCAGAGAGGTTCCCTGAGGGAAACTGTGACATGAAGAGGAAACCACACAGGAAACCAGCCCAAACCTCCAACTGCACCTGCTCCTGGATGGTCCTTGTGTTCAGGGACCCTGAGCGCCCCTTGGTGGTCGCAGCCTCTCCTGCAGGGAGGTTTGTGTCTGGGCTCACACTGACCTCCCCTCACTGTGTGTCTAGCACAGTAATACACGGCCGTGTCCTCAGGCCTCAGACTGCTGAGCTGCATGTAGGCTGTGCTCTTGGACGTTTCTGCTGTCATGGAGACTCTGCCCTGGAACTTCTGTGCGTAGTTTGTCTCACCATCTTCAGGGTCAATCCGTCCCATCCACTCAAGCCCCTGTCCTGGGGCCTGTGGCACCCAGTGCATGTAGTAGCTTGTGAAGGTGTACCCAGAAGCCTTGCAGGAGACCTTCACTGAGGCCCCAGGCTTCCTCACCTCATACCCAGACTGCACCAGCTGCACCTGGGCGTGGACACCTGTGGAGAGAAGACAGGAGTGGGTTCACATCCCACTTGACTGTCCCTGGTCCCCTCCTCAGGCCAGGGACAGGGGAACGCTTACCTGTAGCCACTGCCACCAGGACGATGATTCTCCAGCTCCAGTCCATGGTGAGGTGCTGAGCTGTGGACACTGCTGTAGGGAGGGTGTGCCTGTGGGTGATGATCTCAGTGCACAGACTTATCAATATTTAACCTGGTCTACCTCATCTCATTTGCATACTCATGAGGCAGAGTATTTCATAACTGAGAGATGATGGAGGGACAGAGACCATGCTCAGTGGGAGTCTGAGGATCCTCGTCCTAATCCTTGTAGGAGGACATGTGTCCCCTGCACGGTCCCTGAGCTCTGTGCACACTGACATACTCCCTCTGAGGGACAAACCCCACAGGACATGCTCCTCATTGTGAACCCACCTTTGAGTGGCACAGGTACCTCCTGGACCAGCTCTGGGCTTTAGTATCTGAATATCTTTTCCTGGATCAGTGTGTCTCCAAAGTGGTCCACCTGTTGAAGTAGTAAAGCCATCCCTGTCCCAGCTCCTCACACTCCAGAAATACTCCTTTGTGTGTGGTTCTCATGTCTTATGGAGGTTGGTAAATGCTCTGATTGAACAGGACATGGGTAGTCACCTCAACAGTCCTGTCCAACATTCTGTTTAGATTGTTTTTATGAAAAGAGGAAGACCCCGGCCCTCAGAGGGAATCCCTGTGCAGCTCCTGCTGCAGCTGCTCCTGGGGCAGCAGCCCTGTGCTCGAGGGTCCTGAGCGCCCCCTGCTGCCCAGCCATTCCCCCTGCAGGGGCGGGTCCTCTCAGGGCTCACAGGGCATTGACCTCTCAGCGTCTGTAGTGCAGTAGTAAGGGATGTGCCCTGACTTCACAAGGTTTCCTCAGGGACACCACATGCTTTAGATATCTATGTATATGATGAACTGGCCTTACTGAACCGCATGACTCTGAAGGGAGACCCCGAGGGCTTTATAAAGCCTTCAGGTAGGCCCTTCCCTGGAGCTGCCAGGTGGATACACCCAGACAAACCTCAGTTTCCTGAGTCCTGAAGCTCTCGGAGGCTCTGGGGTCTCTGATGTTCTAAGGGTCCTGTGGTTGAAGGTCCCATCTGAGTATGTCTGCATGGGTCCCAAATCCCACTGCATGCTACTGTTCAATAAAACACACACACACACACACACACACACACACACACACACACTGACACACACTAACACACACACACTGACACACACACTATCACACACACTAACACACACACACACACACACACTGACACACACACACACACAGTAATGACTTTCATTGCTATGAACCCAGAGTTGCCCTTCATCTCTGAACCCAGCTCATGGGCAGTGACTGCAGGTGGATTCTAGGCCTGGAGTGACTTCCTTTGGAATCTGATCAAATGCACCCACGATGCACAAGCAGACTTTTCAGAGCACATGCCTTGTGTTTCTCTGTTCTTGAAGGTCCTATGAACCCAGATGCTGATTAGAACGGATCAGACTTGCTCAAGGGACAGTCAGAGGTGGAGCTGGTTCCCCCATTGACTGCAGGGCCCTGTAGCTGAGAGTCCCCTGGAGACCCCACACCTGTATTAGGGGACCCCTGAGAGTGGTGAAGCTGAGGAGGCAGCACTGTAGTCAGCTGTCAGGTGGGGCTGCTCTCCCAGGTCACCTGGTGGGCGGGACAGCAGTGGGCAGGGGAGTGAGTCCAGCTCTGTGAGGAACACCCTGGCTTCCTCAGGACACCTGGTTTCAGGACAGGCTTGGTGTTTGTCCATTCGTGTTGCTGCATCCTGATGGTTATCTTCCCTGCTGACCCCCTGTCCCATGCATCTCAGTTCCTCACACCCCACACGTGACACAGACTCTCTACTCAGTCACCCCACAGCTGCGCCCATCAGTCCCTGCAGGAACCACCCTCTCCTCCTGCATCTGGGTCTCTGGTTCAACCTCGTGGATATTCCTGCACTGAGTGAGCCATCACTAGTGAGAATTCAGATACCAGGTCATTACTCAGACTCCATTCAAAGGAAATGACCTGGGAAAGACCTGACTCGACACAATGCCCACAAGAGCTGGTCTCTGCAGGTCTGAGGTGGCGGGAAAAGCTCTCACCTGAGACTCAGCAGTTAGACCCATGTCTGCTCTTTCTCCTGGAGAAGGGAATTATTCGGTGAAGAAAGGGACGAAGTTCTTCTCCTCAGGATTTTTGTACATGGAGAGAGAGCAATGGAAATGGGAACACGTCTTCCCAGACCACATTTACAAAGTCTTCCTGTGAAAGGTCACTCTGAGCCAGGACACCCTCAAAATTTAGTGATAATACACTTGGGGTCAGTGTGGAAATTAGTTGTTTGCAGACCACATGTTAATTTTATATGCCATCCAAGATAATGAAATAAAACCGTATTTTCCTATATAGAATGCTCCTGAGAATGCGCCTCCCTGACCTCCAGCTCCAGGAGCACAAGGAACAGGTCCCAGCCGCTGCTCTCTGAAATCCCCCGTGGTTTGTGCTGAAGGCACAGCTGTGCACGACTCCCAGACCCTGCCTGACTCGGCGGTGACACTGAGACAGAGCCATTGCTGGGAGATGCAGGTGTCATCTGATGGAAATTTTTGGCTCAGGAAATTCCTGACAGTCTTGTTGGGTCTCCAAAAATGCATGTAGTTCAGGTAAATTCCAACTTTCTCAGACAGATATTTCTTGTGTGCTGACCGTTTCCCCATGCTCACCAACCTTTCTGCATTTTTTTCTTCTCCAAATAAAAAACACAGCCTCTGCGCTGGCCAGTTTGCCTCAGTGGTTAGAGCGCCGGTCCGTGGACCAGAGAATCCCGGTTTCGGTTCCCGATAAGGGAACGTGCCTCGGTTGCAGTTTGTCCCGGGCCCCGTTGGGGTCGTGATGGTTGTAACCAATCAATGTGTCTCTATAACATCGATGTTTCTCTCTCTCTCTTCCTCCTTCACTCCCTCCCGCTGTATCTGAAGATGAATGCAAATATGTGCTTGGGTGAGGATATAAACAAACAAACAAACAAACAAACAAACAAACAAATACAGGCTCTGCTGCATGTGAGAACGTTTCTACCAATATAATAAAACTTGTAAAATCAAAGCCATCATGGTTGCCACAGAACCACTCGACTGGAGAGACTCATGGAGAAAATGTTATATGGGGAGGAAGCCAGAACCCTCAGAGGAAACAGCCACAAACACCACCTGCAGCTGCTCCTGGGCTGTTCTCTGTGGTCGGTGTGTCCTGAGCGCCCCCTGGTGTCCTGAGCGCCCCCCGCAGCCCCGCCCTCCTGTCCCCTCAGGAGGTGTGTGTCTGGGCTCACACTGACTTCCCCTCACTGTGTGCTGCACACTAATACACGGCCGTGTCCTCAGATTTCAGGTTGGTCATTTTAAGAGAGACTGTGCTCGTAGGGTTGTCCCTGGAGATTGTGAATCTTCCTTGAACAGATGGCGCGTACCACTGATCTGTTCCCCATGGTTGGCTCACTCTTGCCACCCACTCCAGCCCCTTCCTGGAGCCTGGCGGACCCAGTGCATGCTGTAGTCAGTGAAGGTGAATCCAGAGGCTTTGCAGGAGAGGCTCAGGGACCCCCCAGGCTGCACCAAGCCTCCCCCAGACTCCACCAGCTGCACTTGGCGCAAGACACCTGCAGACAGAGGAACAGACTGAGAACTGCCCCTGCAGCGCGGTCCCCCTGAGCCCGAGCCCAGGGCCGCACTTTTGACAGGATGAGAAGGGAGGCCCAGAGGAGTGCAGACCCCATGGTGTGGACACAGGATGGGCTGACCCTGAGGCTCCTCTCTGGGATCTGCAGGGACAGGCGCTGGGCAGGTTTTCATGAGTAGGGCCGGGTCCTCATGTGTATGTTTTTTCCCTGTGGACCTGTCTGAGCTGCCCACCCGGGCTCCTCCCTCCCTGCCTTGCCTTCAAGGAGGGTGGGGGACAGGATGACTGGGCCTGAACCCAGGGTCTCTCTGCTGGCCTGGACATTGTAGTGTTTGTCTGTGAACAGTGATAGACACCTAGACCAGGATGGAAGTGGGATATGTAAGGTTCTCCAGGCAGATTGCACCTAAACCCACTCAGGACACGTCCTGGGACAGGATTGTGGAGACGACAGTGCCCCCTGGTGGTTGTTCTGAGCCACACAGGCTGGCGACGCTGGGTCTGAACCAGCTTCCTGAGACAAGGCAGGGGTGTCTGCCACAGGGAAGTCCTTCCTGGCATTTTGAAACGGTGGCACCCCAAATCCTGCTTCTTTCTTGTACACAGCTGAGCCTCTGCAAAGACACCTGGGCCTCAGGGCTCCCACCTTGGGGAGAACCTGAGGAACAGAACCCTCCTCAGTGCCGGGCACAGGCCTCTGGTGCCAGGGCCTCAGCTTGCACGTGTGAGGAGGTTTGACCTGTCTGGTTGCACACTCACACATCCCAGAGTGTCCACCGTGTGACACACCAGAGCCTCTTTAACTCAGTGGAGATGTTTTCTGACATTTGTGGGGAACCGTCATGACTGTGGGCAGTAGAGCTGCAGAGGGGCGGTGAGCACAGGGACAGACTCATCGAGCACAGAGGGCAGTTCCCTGCCCAGGAACCGGTCCCTTCACTGCAGCCCTGAGACCCTGTGTCTCTGAACTCTAGGATTGTGCCCGAGACCACAGGAGTAAGTTGTAGTGGAGAGGACAGCAAAGCTCCGTCCTCCTCGCTCCGGGACATGAGGACGGGACCCCATCCCTTTGTGCTTCTGTCTGAAAAGACATAGAGGGGAGATGGCAGTGACCACTGTGCATGAAACTCCATGAAAGTAAGCCGGCTCTGTCAGATGTGACCATCACTGTTATATCATTCCTCACCTGTGGGCAGAGGGGACTCTGAGGCCTCCCCTCTGACTGCACAAGGAACACCTGCTCTGCACCAGCCCTCACCTGTCACACCTGTGTGAGGGGACAGGTCATCAGCATCATGTCAGTGTCCTCACCTCTGAATTGATTTATAGCTATATGTTTTACATCCTGAAAGGTCATTTCCTCCATTTTCCATCAAGAAAGCCTTGAATGCAAAGTATTACAAACTGGTTGTTCAGTAATATCTGTTGTATGAATTAAGTAATAAACTCTACCTCCCTAGATGTAGGTTGTTGAAAAGACACTAGAAGTTGGATAATGCAACTCAACGTGAAAAATCTGGGCCCTTTCGTGGTAACCTGGAAATGTGGGCTGAGCTTTTCCATCCTGAGCCACAATATTTGCAGATCAATGAATACGTTACACCACAGAAACAAAATGAAAGATAAAAACCATATAATCTTATCAATAGATGCTAAAAAACCTTCGACAAAATCCAGCACCCATTTCTGATAAAAATGTTCAGCAATGTGGGACTAGAAGGATCATATCTCGACATAATAAAGGTCATATATGAAAAACCTACAGTCAACATCATACTCAATGGGTAAAAACTAAAAGCATTTCCCTTAAGAACAGAAACAAGACAGGGATATCATTGTCACCACTCTTATTTGACATAGTACTGGAAACCTTAGCCTCAGAAATTAGACGTGAAGAAAGAATAAGAGGGATACAAATTGGAAGGGAGGAAGTTAAACTGTCATTATTTGCAGATGACATGATATTGTACATAGAAAACCCTAAAGACTCCATCAAAAAACTACTAGGTTTAATAAAAGAATTTGGCAACGTAGCAGGATACAAAATTAACATCAAGAAACCACTGGCACTTTTACACACCAATAATGAACACACAGACAGAGAAACTAAAAAAAGCAATCCCATTTACCATTGCAACAATATAATTAAGATACTTAGGAATAAACTTAACCAAAGATGTAAAGACCCATTCGCAGAAAACTACAGCTCATTGAAAAAATAAATAGAAGAAGATATAAAAAAGTGGAAGCATATGCCTTGTTCATGGATTGGGAGAATTAACATCATTAAAATGTCCATATTACCCAAAGCAATCTATAGATTCAATGCAATCCCCATCAAAATACCAATGACACATTTCACAGAACTAGAACAAATACTCCAAAAGTTTACATGGAACCAAAAAAGACCCCGAATAGCCACAGCAATCTTTTAAAAGAAGAATGAAGTAGGTGGGATCACAATGCTGGATATCAGATTGTACTACAAAGCCACAGTAATCAAAACAGCCTGGTACTGGCTCAAGAACAGGCATATAGATCAATGGAAGAGAAGAGAGAACCTAGAAATTCACTGACCCAAGACATTATGCTCAATTAATATTTGGAAAAGGTGGCAAAGCGTAGAGTGGAGTAAAGACAGCCTCTTTAATAAATGATGTTGGGAAAATTAGAGAGCTACATGCAAAAATAAATAAATAAATAAATAAATAAATAAATAAATAAATAAAACTAGACCACCAACTTACACCTTACACAAGAATGAACACAAAACAGATAAAAGACTTAAATGTGACTTGTGAATCCATAAAAATTCAGGAAGAAAATGTAGGCAACAAAATTTTAGACATCACACGCAGAATAATTTACATTGATACAATGCCTAAGGCAAGAGAAACAAGGAAAAAATAAATACATGTCACTATATCAAGGAAAAGGCTTCTGTACAGCAAAAGAAAAACATTAAAATGTAAAGGGAACTCACTATATGGGAGAGCATAATTGCCAAAGATACATCAGATAAGGGGTTAATTTCCAAAATACATAGAGTGCTCATACACTCAACCCAAGCAAGATAAAGAACCCAATTAAAAAATGGGTGGAGGACATAATGAGACACCTCTCCAAACAGGACATACAAATGGACAAGAGACATATGAATAAATGTTCAGCGTCACTAACCATCAGAGAGATGCAAATTAAAACAACTATGAGGTATCACCTCACACCTGTCAGAATGGCCGCCATCAACAAATCATCAAACATCAAGGGCTGGCGAGGGTGTGGAGAAAAGGGGACTCTAGTACACTGCTGGTGGGAATGCAGACTGGTGCAGCCACTGTGGAAAACACTATGGTGTTACCTCCAAAATTTAAAAATGGAATTGCCGAACTTCCGGTCAGGATGGTGGGTAGGTAATGCGGTATCGCCTCTTCCCACAACCACATCAAAGTTACAACTAAACTACAGAACAACCATCATTCAAAACCGCCTGAAATCGAGCTGAAAGGAAGTCCTACAACTATGAGATTAAAGAGGAAGCCTCATGGAGACTGGTAGGAGGGGCGGAGGCAGATGGGCTGGTCCCACACCGCGTGTGGCGGATAAAAATCAGGAGGACACCTCAGCTGGGAAGGTCCTCCCTGAGGACTGAGGGGTCCCCATCCCACACCAGGCGCCCAGCTCAGGGTTCCAGTGCCAGGAAGAGAATCCCCATCACTTCTGGCTGTAAAACCAGCAGGAACCGAGGCTGAGGCGGCTGGAGCCCCCAGCAGCTCCTCTTAAAGGGCCCGCACACGGACTTACTTGGACTCACTCCCTCCAGGCTCCAGCATGCGGGAGGCAGCTTGAAAGTCAGAGTCATATGAGGAAGAACTGAGCTGTTTGGTATTGGAGCGAGGGCTGGAGAGGCAGCTTTCTCCTGGACAGACGTGCTTTTGGAGGCTTTTGTTCCTTTGGTGAGCCCTTCCCTGGGCCGGCAGGCGCCGCCATATCTGGGACTCCAGCAACCTGGCTCACACTGTCTGCCCCACCCTGGTGATTCCCTGAGGCCCCGACCCACCCAACTTTCAGGCCCACCCAAGCTGTTGCCAGCTGCTTTACCATAGGATTGGCCTGTCTTAGATCCTGCTTCAGCTTTTCCTATATTCTTTCAAACAAGCAGCATCTGGTCTCAGCTAGCCCCATATCTCTCGCTAAGTAATACATAGAAACAAACACAGGGAGGCAGCCAAAATGAGGAGACAAAGAAACAGGTCCCAAATGAAAGAACAGAACAAAACTCCAGGAAAAGAACTAAGTGAAATGGAGTTAAGCAACCTAACAGATGCAGAGTTCAAAATACTGCTTATAAGGATGGTCAATGGACTTAGTGAGAACCTCAGTGAACTTAGTGAGGGCCCCAAGAGCGTAAAAAAGGACCAGTAAGAAATGATGGATGCACAATCAGAAATGGAGGAGGCACTAACTGAAATAAAGAATAGTTTACACAGATACAATAGTAAAGTAGGTAAAGCCAAGAAGCAAACCATCGATTTGGAATATAAGGAAGCAAAAAACACCCAATCAGAACAGGAAAAAGAAAAAAGAATCCAAAAAACGAGGACAGTGTAAGGAGCCTCTGGGACAAATTCAAGCGTGCCAACGTTCGCATCTTGAGGATGCCAGAAGGAGAAGACAGAGAACAAGAAATCGAAAACCTATTTGAAACAATACTGACAGAAAACTTCCCTAATTTGGTGAAGGAAACAGACATACAAGTCCAGGAAGCACAGAGAGTCCCAAATAAGATGAACCCCAAGAGGCCCACACCAAGACACATCATCATCAAAATGCAAAAGGTTCAAGACAAAGAGAGAATCTTAAAAGCAGCAAGAGGAAAGCAGTTAGTTACCTACAAGGGAGTTTCCATAAGACTGTCAGCTGATTTCTCAAAAGAAACTTTGCAGGCCAGAAGGGACTGGCGTGAAATATTCAGAGTGATGTACAGCAAGAACCTACAACCAAGATTACTCTATCCTGCAAAGCTGTCATTTAGAATCGATGGCCATATAAAGAGTTTCCCAGAGAAGGAAAAGCTAAAGGAGTTCATCACCACCAAACCATTATTATATGAAATGTTGAAGGGTCTTCTTGAAGAAAAATATTTAAAAAAATGAACAAAATGGAAATAAATACATATCTATTAACAATTGAATCTACAAACAAAATGAACAAGCAAAACAGAAACATTCTCATAGATACAGAGAACTTTTGTTGGGTACAACATGGGTGGAGGTTGGGGGAGGGGTGAAAAAGGTGAAGGGATTAAGAAGTACAAATTGGAAGTTAGACTGACAAACCTCAAAGGGAAGGGGGGTTGGGGGGTGGGAAGGAATAAACCAAAGAATTTATATGTATATATGCATAACCAATGGACACAGACAACAGTGTGGGGAAAAGCAGGAGGGGAGCAGGAATGGGGAGGAGGGGGTCAATGGGGAAAAATGAGGAACATCTGTAATACATTCAACAATAAAGATAAGTTCAAAAAAATAAAAAATAAATAAAATTAAAAAAAATTCTCATGCATCTTTCAAACAGATTTAATGGGATTAAATTTGTTTAGGTTACTTCTTATGCCCAGCTTTCTAATATCTACAAAACTGTCAAATATTTTTATTAAAAAATTATTTTTATAAACAATTTTATATAGCCAAATAATATCTAGGTTGGTTTGAAAATCACAAAGTAAAGGACATTTATTCTCAGTAACTTATTTCTTTATGATGTAACTTTGATCCAAGGAACTATATCCCAGGAGCATGTCATTGAGGTACCCTTGATTCTTATTTTTTATTTGTTAAAATGATATTTCTAACAAATTCTGAGTAACACTGTGCTACATGACTTTGTTTAGGTTAATGCTAGAAACCTTTTTCTTGCAATCTTTGCCAAACACTCTCAGAGCTAAGTAGTGTCACACCTGGTGAGTACTTGGATAGGGGACCCCTGATTCTTGATGTTGAAAATTAGGTTATTGTGCCTTTAAGTCCCTCCTCAAACTCTTCCCTTGTGCAAGCTTATGGCTTATTGCAGACACCCCAACAAATTATATCAGACATATTCATATTTTTACATGGAGAAATGATTGAGAATAAAAGAGTAATTATTCATGTGTACAATTCAGAATCTTTCAAATGTGGAAATTGTAAAAGCAGCAGATTAATTGAGCTCTGTTCTCAATCAAATATTTTCAGTGATGTGGGTGTCAGAGGGAGGCAAATCATGGAGGTTCCTAGCACAGATATGCTCATAGGAAAGGGAACTTTATCCCTGACAGGAACCCTCAGTCCCAGGACACACGACATGATCAACTGGGAAGTTTTCAAATTTTGGATATTGTAAATAACACTGCTATGCACATGGGGGTGTATATATTCTTTCTGATTTGTGTTTTGGGATAATTGGGATATATTTTCAGAGGAGGATTCTCTGGGTCAAAAAGCAGTTCTATTTTTTTTTTAATCACTTTATCTTTGTTTCAGATGTTTCTCCATTTCCCCCCTAGACACCATCCTCCTGATCCCCCTTCCCACAGCATTGTTGTTTATATCCATTGGTTATGCATATATGCATGTAAGTTCTTTGGTTTATATTACCCTCCTCGCCACTGCCCTCCTCTGGGGCTTGTCAGACTGAACGTTCTATTTTTTTTTTTTTTTTTTTTTGAGGAAACTCCATAGCGTTTTCCCCAGTGGCTGCACCAATCTGCATTCCCACCAGTAGTGCACCAGGGTTCTCTTTTCTCCTCATCCTCCCCAGCACTGGGTGTTTGCTGAGGTATTGATAGGAGCCACTCTGGCAAGTGTAGCTGTTGTTTCAATTTGCACGTCTCTGATGATCAGTAATGTGAGCATTGTTTCATATGTCTCATGGCCATCTGTACGTCCTCTTTGGAGAAGTGTCTATTCAGGGCATTGGCCCATATTTCAATTGGATTGTATGTCTTCCTGGTGTTGAGTTGTATGTAGTTTTAAAATATTTTGGAATTTAAGCCCTTATCAAATGTACCTTTGGCAAATAGACCACAGCTTTTTCTAACTCAGAGATGTTAGAGGTAAACATTGAATCAAGAATCCAGAGAGGTTCCCGGAGGGAAACTGTGACATGAAGAGGAAACCACACAGGAAACCAGCCCAAACCTCCAACTGCACCAGCTCCTGGATGGTCCTTGTGTTCAACCACCCTGTCGCCCCCTGGTGGTCGCAGCCTCTCCTGCAGGGAGGTTTGTGTCTGGGCTCACACTGACTTCCCCTCACTGTGTCCCGCACAGTAATACACGGCCGTGTCCTCGGTGGTCACGGATCTCAGCTGCAGGGAGAACTGGTTCTTGGACGTGTCCCTGGAGATGGTGGTTCGGCTCTTGAGGGACGGGTTGTAGTAAGTGCTACTACCACTACCAGATATGTACCCAATCCATTCCAGCCCCTTCCCTGGTTTCTGTCGGATCCAGCTCCAGTAGTAACCACTGAGTGAGCCCCCAGAGACAGTGCAGGTGAGGGAGAGGGTCTGCGAGGGCTTCACCAGTCCTGGGCCCGACTCCTGCAGCTGCAGCTGGGACAGGACACCTGGGGACAAGGAGCATCAGGCCCTGTCAGTCACATGTAGTCACAACCACCCCATGGACCCTGTCTGATCTCTGAGACCCTCACCTTGGGGGGCTGTCACCAGGCACAGGAGAAGACCCAGCAGTCTCATCTTGTTCTAGACCACGTCTCTGCGTTCCCCGGAGACTTCAGCCCTGCGTGAGGAGTGAGCTGTGAGCCTCCCCAGCCCAGGGGAGGATTTACCCTGGAGCTTTAGGAGAAATTTGCATGTGGGGCAGCTTGTTCCTTAAAAGTGGTGAGACTGAGGTCAGGTTGCCCTGGTCCTTCTGGACCCTCTGGGGATCTCCTCCCTTGAACTCCCTCAGTATGTTAGTCAGGGAAAGGGGTTCACTTGGTTTATGAGACCTATGGAGTCAGCTTAATAGCCATGCTCACCTCTGATAAATGGCGGACTGAATGAGAAGATTATCTTATTAATTTTTCCTGTGTCTTACTTGTAGGTTTATAGGAATTATATTGGTCCAGGTAGTTTCTTAAATTCAATTCTGTAATATATACGCAACTGTCAAATAGTTTTATAAACAGTTGTGTTTTTATTTAAATAAAATAAAAGTTTATAAAAACAATTATATTTTCATAAACATAATTTCATATATACAATGTCTGTCTTCTCAGAAAACCACAAAATAAAGGACATTCATTCTCAGTATCTCATATATTTACTTATGTTGTTATGGTGATCCAAGGAACCATATCCCAAGAAGATGTTAATGGGAAATCCTCGATTCTTTTCTATATTTTGTTTTGTTTGGATAAAATTATATTCATATAAGTTCTGAATAACATGATATGGTAGGCCATTTTTAAGGTTATTGCTAGATACATTTTTCTTACACTCTTTACCAAACATCCTTCAGCAGCTAAGCAGGGTCTGGCCTGGTTAGTATGTGGATGGGAGACCCTTGATCCTTGATGCTGAATATTGGTAATTCTGTCTTAGAGTCTCTCCTCAGAGTCTTCTTTCTGCAAGCCCACGGTTATTTCAGAGATCTCCATCTAATTATATCAGACAAAATCACGTTTACCTATGGAGAAATGATTGCAAATAGAAAGAGTGCTTATGTATTAGTAAAATCCAGATTCTTTTATGTGTTGAAATAATAAAAGCAGCAGATAAACTGACCTGTTTTCTCAGTCCAGTCTAATCAGTGATGTTGGGGTTAAGAGGGGGGGGCTGTTGAGAGAATTCCCAGCACAGATTTGCTTGTAGGAAAGGGAACTTGTATCCTGACAGGAACCCTCACTCTCACCCTCCTCTGCTCTGTCCCTGGGTGAGAGCTGCTGGGCCCTCCCACTCACCATGTAACATCCTTAACGTATAATGCACACATTCTCCCATCAGACCTGGGACCTGGAAATCTGTAGTCTCTTTGTCGGCTACACTTTTCATTCCCTTGATGGAATGTTTGTTGGGAAAATGGTTTTACTTATAACAATGTTCCTGATCACTGTTTGATTCAATGGGCCTGTTTTTGATGACTTATGTAACACCTCACCAGGAAATGGTCACTTTCCATTGTCCATGGGAGGGGAACAGGATATGAACAGAGTGAGCACTAAACCCGTAGAAGAAATGATGGCTGGAGTCCTTCATATCATTGAAATCTGTGTGCTGTGCCCTCTGACCCAGAGACAACGTTCCACGGCATGAGCCCAGATTCACTGCAGAGCTTAATTCCCTTTACTGGACTTTACACTGTGAACTTCCTTACAACATGCAGCATAGGCTCACCCCTGAGAAATGATATCGTGTAGACGTCAGGCAGACGAGCAAGGAACCTCAAAGGACGTGAGGAAGGTGCTGAGCAGAGATGACAAAGACAGGATCCCAGAGGTTATGTCACGGGGATGCAAGTGACCAGGAGGACGAAGGTGCAGAGAGGTCGTGAGAGGGAGACATGAGGAGATGAACTGGATCTGATGTCCGGGAAAGTGAATGTCCCAGTGAGAGCCCTGCATGGAGCCGTGTGTGCAGGACTCACGTGGGACAGTGAGAGAGCGAGGCCCTGGCAAGTGTGGGGACCTGGAGGATGGATACTCAGTGTGTCTAGACGGTGTGGGCGGAGGTGGGGTTTAAACCATGTTCTCCAGGGCAGGTGCCCAGATAACCACCTCTCATGCGATGCTGGGAGCAGGACTGTGGGGTGACGGTGCCCCAAGTGGTGACTCTGAGTCATGGAGGCTGCAGGACCCTAGGGACTGAACCAGCTGCCTCTCCACCCACCCAAGGCTAGGGGAGGGATGAGCTCACATTTAAGGTCAGACTCGTCCTCTCTGAAGAGCAGAGAAACATGAGGACATGATCAATGAGGATATTATTTTTATAATCTGCATCATCCTCATTTGTGATATTTTGCTGTCAACTTTGGTGTATAAATTATTGGAATAAAGAACAGTTCTCCCTGACCTGGCTGGATGCCCTGGGCCTGCAGCCTCAGTCTCAGTCCAGCTCCAGGGAACCGGCCTGGTCAGGATTCACCTGCCACGTGTCCAGAGCAGGCCCTGCCCCAGAGAGAGGGTCAGACACGCTGTGTCCCTCCTTCTTCTCACCTCTCCCAGGGCAAGGCTGCCCCTTCCTAGGTGAGCAGCTCAGGATGGCATCGCAGGTCCTTGACCACAGAGAATCTCTGAGACTCTGGACTCATCTTCTCCCAGAGAGACAGAGGCCTAATAGTTCTTGATGGTGTATCATTTATCAATATTAGAACTGGAGGCTGTATCCAGGACTTACTGTAATAATGTAAGTCTCCTTCAGAATCGGTTCCTCTCTCTGATGTTACCTCAGCCCAGAGGGCAGAAGGTGCTACAGTTATCAGAGCTGGTCCATCAGGAAGAGACCAGGGAGGAAACACAGAGGTCTGGGTGCACCACCTGCCTTTGGGAGGCTTTGCACACGAAGTGGGTCCTCGTAACCTGGAAACCCCAAGACTGAGGACACACACGTCCAGGGTTCTTGTTTCTTCAGGATCTGACCTTCTTTGTTGTTTGACCAGGTGACGTTTTCTTTCCTCTGAAATAAGCACACTCATGTCCTAGGGTCATGAAGACACTTTGTTGAGAGTGTGCAGGAACAAAGTCATGGTGTATAGATTTTGTACCTTACATCTTTCCTGAGTCCACTTTTACTTCTATCAGTTTTCTGGTGCAGTGTTTAGGGTTTTCTATATAATAGATCATGTTATCTGCATACACATAGAAAGAGACATTTTAATATATTTTTTTTTATTTAGCAATTTTTATTTCTTTTTCTTGTGAATTATTGTGACTAAAACTTCCAGTTCTGTTGAATAGAAGTAGTCACTGGGGTGCCCTTGCATTAGTCCCAATGCTAGAAGAACAGCTTTGAAATTTTCTCTGTGCACCATGATGTCACTTGTTGGCTTCTCAAATGTGGCATCTTTTATGTTGAGGAAGATGCCTTGAATAACAAAATTATTTAGATATAATCATGAAATAAATTTGAATTTTAAAATGTGATTTCTTCTTTACATCTATTTATATGATGACGTAGTTTTGTCCTTCATTCTGTGAATGAGGTATAGCACATTTACTGATTTACAAACATTGAACCATCCTTGCATTCTAGGAAGCTATCCCACATGTCCATGGTCAATGATCCTTTCAATCTTCTATTGAGTTTCCTGGTATATTTTTACTTTTTTTTTTAATTATCCTCACCCAAGGACAATTTTGCATTTATCTTCAGATAGAGCAGGAGGGAGAGAGAAAGGAAGAGAGAGCGAATGAAACATTGACGTGAGAGAGACACATCAAGTGGTTGTCACCCACACGACCCCAACTGGGGCCGGGGACAAACTGCAACCGAGGTACATGCCCTTAGCGGGAACCGAACCTGGGACTCTCTGGTCCACGGGCCGACGCTCTAACCGCTGAGCCAAATTGGCCAGGGCTTCCTGGTATATTTTTGAGGATTTGTGCATTTATGTTCATCATGGTTATGGTATGTCATTTTATTTCTTCTTTTTTTCTCTTTGTCCATATTTGGGTTTGGTATGAGTGTGATGGTCATCTCAATAAAAGTCTCTGGATGTGTTCCTTCTTCTTTCTAATGCAGGAAGAGTTTGGAGTGGATTGACTGAGAAGGCATTAACTATTCTTTCAGTTTTAGTAGAATTCACCCCTGAATCAGTTAAACGTGGGCTTTACTTCGTTAGGGCATATGGTTTCTGCTTCAATTATTCTTTTAAATTAATATCAATTTAGCAACTTTGGGGTCAGATTCCTAATTTAAGGTCAAAATAACTGACTGAGAAATATAGTGTTGACCTTCGCAGGCTGTGGACAGCACATGGAGTTCCCACAAGCACACACGTGGAGCTGAACAGTGACAGGCTAACAGGCTTCTAATTCTGCATCCCTCAGGTAGATCCGAGCCACATGGACTGACAAGGGAGCAGCTCGGGGTCCCTGCCGGGGAAACACCTCTCTCTACAAACTGCAGCCAGGGGCTGGTCTCTGCAGGTCTGAGGTTTAGGGACCAGCTCTTACCTGAGACTCAGCAGTGAGATACATGTTTGCCAGTCTACCTGAAGAAGGGAAAGTTTTGGTGATGAAAGGGAAAAAGTTATTCTCCTCAGCATTTCTGTGCATGGAGAGAAAGAAATGGAAATGGGAACAAGTCTTCCCTGCAACACATGTTAACCATTCCTCTCGTGTGAAGTTATTCTGAGCCAGGACACCGTCATAATTTAGTGATAATGTATTTGGAGTCAGTATGGAAATTGCAGTTGTTTGAAGACCATATGTTAATTTCACACCTCGTCCATGAAAATAAAATAAAACCGTATTTTCCTATATAGAATTAATAGTGTTTAGTCTGGAGAATGCACATTCCACAATTTCAACTCCAGATCACGAGGCACAGGTCCCAGCCACTGCTCTCTGGAGTCCCCCTTGGTTTGTGCTGAACACAGCTGTGCACGACTCCCAGACCCTGGCTGACTCGGCGGGAACACTGAGGCAGGGCCATTGCAGGAGAAGCAGGTGTTGTCTGAGAGGAAGTTTTGGCTCACAAAATTTTTGACAAATTTCATGGTCATTCCTGGAATGCAGGGAGGTTTAGGAAATCTACACCTTTCATAGACTGACATTGATTGTGTGATGACAGTTTCCCAAGCTCATAAATCCCTCCACATTTTTTCTTGTATAAATAAAAATATGCCGGTTTTGATGCATGCAACAATGTCGCAACTGATAGGAAAAGACTTTTAAAACTCAGAGACGTCAGTGGCCGACACAGAACGATAGGGTTAGAGAGACTCTTGTAGAAACTGTTATCTGGAGAGGAAGCCTAGACCCTCAGAGGAAATAGCCATAAACACCACCTGCACCTGCTCCTGGGGCTGCAACACACATTCGGGGAGTCCTGAGCGCCCCCTGGGGTCACGGAGCTCAGCTGCAGGGAGAACTGGTTCCTGGACTTATCTCTGGAGATGGAGATGCGGCTCTTGAGAGACGGGTTGTAGTAAGTGCTGCCACCAGAATTGATGTACCCCAAATACTCCAGCCCCTTTCCTGGTTTCTGGCGGATCCACATCCAGTCATAAACACTGGTTGTGATGGCGAATCCAGACACGTACAGGTGAGGGAGAGGTTCTGTGAGGGCCTCACCTGTCCTGGGCCCGACTCCTGCAACCGCAACTGGGACAGGACACCTGGGGACAAAAAGCATCAGGTCCTGTCAGTCACGTGCAGTCACAACCACCCCACAGACCCCTGTCTGACCTCTGAGACCCTCACCGTGGGGGGCTCTCACCAGGCACAGGAGAAGACCCAGCAGTCTCATCTTCTTCTAGACCACGGCTCTGCCTTCCCCAGAGACCTCAGCCCTGTGTGAGGAGAGAGCTGTGAGCCTCCCCAGCCCAGGGGAGGATTTACATGTGGGGCAGCCTGTTCCTTATAAGTGGAGGGACTGAGGTCAGGCTGCACTGGTCCTTCTGGGGCCCAGTGGGGGCATCTCTTTCCTTGATCTCACTCTGTATGTAAGTCAGGGCTAAGGGATCCCTGGGTTCAAGAGACATTGGAATGTGGTCAAAAGTTGGCCTCACCTTTCTGAGCATAAGAAGAAATGATGGACTAGACAGGTAGGTGAGACTTTTAACTTCCCATACATCCTTCAAACTGATTTGAAAGGGATTAGCATTTGTTCAGAGATTTTCTGAATCCCAATTCTCCAGTATACCCGCTATTTCCAAATTTTATATAAAATTTCATATAAATATTATCTATCTTAGTGCAAAAAAATAAAGGACATCTATGTTCAATATCTTATATTTTAATTATATTTAAATATGTTTTTATTGATTTTATTTTTTGGAGAGTTGAACGGAGAGGGTAACTTCATCGCTGACAACAATCCCTGACTCCAGTCTCCCTTCTTCTGCCCCTGGGCATGGTCAGTTGGTCAGAGGTGCCGCGATTTACCACAGAATATGTAACGTCCTTAATGTATAATGAACACATCCTCCCATCAGACAAATACTTTGGAAATATTATCTCCCTGTGGAGATTGTCTTTTCATTCCCTTAATGGAATCTTTGGTGGGATAAATGTATTTAATATAGCAAAATGTAATTCATGCCTATTTTCTGTCCTGGGCCTGTTTTGGTGAATCACACAGACCCCCAGGACCTGCTGAGCCTCACGGTCCAGGGGCATCGGCTGCAGCAGCCACAGGGACAGAGAGGTTCTGGCACCAGGAGTGAGGGGTGCTGTGAAACTGCCCAGAACTGGACGGGACTTTGACCTGGGTGAGTGGAGGGAGCTGGACATGGTCTGAGTCACAGGACAGAGATGTGCCTGATGTTCATGGACAGAGTGTTACTGGACATGTGGGATTAAACCTCTTTCAGTGACGACCCAGGAGAATGTGCAGGGAATGATAGACACAGCTTCTGTCATCGTAGGAAACACCTGAGTGATTATGACCAGGAGTTTGTTAGAGAAGAAACGTTGAAGGTTCTGCAGGCAGGGATCAAGGGAAATAAGGAACGTGCCACTGCAAAGGGGATGGGGGCAGCGGATTCCTGTTACCCCCACTTACCTGCTCACAGTGTCTCTGTCTGTGAGGTAACAACTTCCCAGGTCCAGGGGTTAGCACTTGGACACCTGTGGGTCATTACTCACATGGTCACACCATGCTTAACCCAAGTTATACCAGTCATTGAGGCTCCATTTATGAAATCTCTCAACCCTTAGAGGGAAGAGTGGACACCCCTCCCTGCAGAAGCCATCGTGCTGGCGTGTCTGTGTGAGGGGCCCTCATGTCATTGACCAGGACCCTGTTTCAGTCGATCGTATCACCACCACCATCATCACCATCACCATCACCATCATCATCATCATCACAATTTTTTCACTTAAAATCTTTCTCATTTTCTGTAGACATGGTTGTAGTCCACACACAATGACCCCTTTTCTCATGTTTGGCTCATTTTTTACGGTTGTTAAGTGGAATTGGTAGTCAGACTCTATTTTATATTATGTTAGAGTGCTGACAATGATGGGTCATCACTGCCTCTTCTCCATCTCCCCACACTGGGACCTAATGAGGAAGGTGATCCCGTCTTTAGACGTCATTGGGAGATTGAAACCACACAAGCCCCTGGAAGCAGAATTCCTCCCTCTGATTCTGCCTGGTGTCAACTGCTCTCGGTGCGGAGAGCATGATGCCAAGTCAATGACTGTCACCACAGGGGCTTTTATCTCAAACTTTTGGGTCACACACCTCTTATGCCCACTGTCCAGCAGACAGGTAGGAAGTCCTGTTGCTGGGTGGTGGGGACCATAAGTGGGTGAGATTGAGCTGCACTGTTGAGTCAGCAGAGCCTCTGGTTAGACTGAGGGGACGTGGGTCAGAGGACTTGATGATAAATTGTGTTTTGGGCACAAGAGTGTCTGAAAGAGCATCCCTGCCTTTAGTCTGTGTGAGAAAGATGTCTCACTTTAAAACAGACTTTTCTAATTCAGAGACATAAGAGGTAAGAGCAGACTCAAGAACCCAGAGAGGTTCCCTGAGGGAAACTGTGACATGAAGAGGAAACGACACAGGAAACCAACCCAAACCTCCAACTGCACCTGCTCCTGGATGGTCCTGGGATGGTTCAGGACCCTGTGTGCCCCCTGGTGGTCGCAGCCTCTCCTGCAGGGAGGTTTGTGTCTGGGCTCACACTGACTTCCCCTCACTGTGTCTCTCGCACAGTAATACATGGCTGTGTCCTCGGTGGTCACAGATCTCAGCTGCAGAAAAACCTGGTTCTTGGACGTGTCACTGGAGATGGTAGTGCGGCTCTTGAAGGACGGGTTGTAGTAAGTGCTACCACTACCAGCATATATAAGCCCAATCCATTCCAGCCCCTTCCCTGGTTTCTGGCGGATCCAGCTGCAGCTGTAACCACTCCCGATGGAGTAACCAGAGACAGCGCAGGTGAGGGAGAGGGTCTGCGAGGGCTTCACCAGTCCTGGACCCGACTCCTGCAGCTGCACCTGGGACAGGACACCTGGGGACAAGGAACATCAGGCCCTGTCAGTCACGTGCTGTCACAACCACCCCATGGACCCTGTCTGACCTCTGAGACCCTCACCTTGGGGAGCTGTCACCAGGCACAGGAGAAGACCCAGCAGCCTCATCTTCTAGACCACGGCTCTGCCTTCCCCAGAGACCTCAGCCCTGTGTGAGGAGAGAGCTGTGAGCCTCCCCAGCCCAGGGGAGGATTTACCTTGGAGCTTGGGGAGAAATTTGCATGTGGGGCAGCCTGTTCCTTATAAGTGCAGGACTGAGGTCAGGGTGCCCTGGTCTTTCTGTGGCCCCTGTGGGGGCGTCTGTTCCCTTGAACTCGCTCTGCATGTAAGTCAGGGATAGAGGATCACCTGGTGTGTGAGACACATTGGAATGTGGTCAATGTTCGGCCTCACCTTTCTCAGGGTAAGAAAACATGATTCACTAGTTTGGTCGGTTACCCTTTTCACTTCCCATGCATCTTTCGATCTGATTTAAAGGTGACAAGTATTTGTTCAGATAATTTCTGAATCCCAATACTCTAGTATATCCACTATTTCCAATTTTTTCTATAATAATTTCAACGAAATAATGTCTAGCTTTGTGCAAAAATGAAAATAAACGACATCCATGCTCAAAATCTTATAACTCAATTTTATTTAAATATATTTTTATTGACTTCAGTTTTAGAGAGAAAGGAAGGTCAGGGGAGAAGGAAACATCCATGTGAGAGAGACACATCTATCTGCTGCCTCCTGCAAGCCCCTACTGGGAACGGAGCCCACAACCCAGCCATGTGCCCTGACCAGGAATCAAACCTGGTCCTTTCAGACCATGGGACAATGCTCAGTTCCCTGAGCCACACCAGCCAGGCACTAATATCTTAATTTACGATGTTACTTTGATCTGAGAAACTACACCCCAAGCAAAGGCAGGAGAGACATTCTTAATTATTGTTGTTGGAAAATTTGTAATTGTGTCTACAGCTTCCTAAGCAAACTCTTCCATTATGCACCCCATGGCCTATGGCAGAGACCCCAAACTAGTCACATCAGACAGAATCATGCTGCTACATGGAGAAGAGATAAGAAATGTGAGCAGATTATGCGTGTGTACAACTCAGAATCATTCATATTGTGAAATGATTATGGTAGAAGGTTGACCTGTTTTCTCTGCCTAGTGTTCTCAGTGATGTCGGGGTCAGAGGGAGGTTAGTGAACAGAACTCCTACCATAGATTTCCTCACAGGAAAGGAAGCGTCAACGCTGACAGGGCTCCTCAGTCCAGCCTCCCTCCCTCTGCCCCTGGGGATGGTCATTGTGGTCAGAGGTGCTGGGCTCTCCCACAGGACATATAACATCCTTAATATACAATGAAGACATTCTCCCAGCAGACAAGTGATTTGGGAACCTATTGTCTCTTTGTAGGCTGTTCATTTCTTTCTCTTAATGGAATGTTTGTTGGGAAAATATTTTTAATTATCACACTGTTCAATTCATCACTATATGATTTAAAGGGACCTGTTCTTGATGATTTATATCACACCTCACCAGAAATGTATCCATTGCCCATGGGAGGGGAAACCCAGATATAAACAGAGTGGGCACTAAACCCAATGGAGAAATGATGGCTGATGTCCACATGATCATTGAAATCTGTCTTCTGTGTCCTCTGACCACGAGACCAACCTTCCATGGCATGAAGTCCTGATTCATTGCAAAGATTAATTCACTTAATTGGACTTTAAACTGTGGATTTCCAAACCTTATGTAACATAGAAAATTAGACTAACCCCTGAGAAATTATGTCATGTAGACGGCAGGCAGATGTGGAAGGAACCTCAAAGGACGTGAGAAAGGTGCTGAGCCAAAATGACAGAGAAAGGATCCCAGAGGGTATTTCACGAGGATGAAAGTGACCAGGAGGACGAAGGTGCAGAGAGGTCGTGAGAGGGAGACGTGAGGAGATGACCTGGAGCTGACGTCCGGGAAAGTGAATGTCCCAGTGAGAGCCCTGCATGGAGCTGTGTGTGCAGGACTCACGTGGGACAGTGAGAGAGCGAGGCCCTGGTGAGTGTGGGGACCTGGAGTGAGCTGAAACCCAGGGCGTGTGGACACACTGACTCTCCCTCTGTGGAAACTGCCTCACAGTCACAGGGTGGAGAGGATGCCCGGGGTGCTGAGTCTCTCAAGGAGACATTTGGGTCCCATGGGAACCTTGTGAGATAATGGTCCCTGAGCCTGGACAAGACTCGTCTGGAAAGGAGAATGTTGTGGACACCATCGTCGTCCTCAGAGAGATGAGGGGACACAGGGCCCAGGACAAGGAGGAGGGTCCCTGGGACCCTGAACCGCAGGAAGAGCGGGAGCGCCCTGAGCACCCCAGGGAGCTGTTCTCAGCCCCTCCCTGCGTGGTTCCTGCGCGACGTTCCCGGGTCGGCGGGTCTCGAGCGGCCCCTGCTTGTCCTGAGGGGTCTGCGTGGTCCAGAGCGCCCCCTGGTGTCCTGACCCCTCCTGGTGGACCTGAGCGTCTCCTGAGGCTCAGACCCTCCTGTCTCCCTGCAGGGAGTTTGTCATTTCTAAAATTTCTTTTCTTGCCTATTCTCACAAAAGCTTCCATTTCTGTTGAATAGTGCCTTTGCATTGGTCCTGATCTTAGAAGAGTAGTTTTGAAATTTTCTTTGTGCACGTGATATCACTTGTTGGCTTCTCAAATGTGGCCTTTGATATCTTGATGTACATCTTTCTGTACCTAATTGGTTAAGAATTGTGATCATGAAGCCATTTTCAGTTTATTAAATGCTTTCTTCTGCATATATTTATATGATGGTATAATTTATCCTTCATTCTGTGAATGAGGTGCAGCACAATTGCTGGTTTACAAACATTGAACCGTCCTTGCATTCTCGGTCGATACCCCACTTAATCGTGCTCAGTGATCCGATATCCAACAGTTTAATGATCCATTCAATGTGCTGTTAATTTTATTAGCACATTGTGAGGATTTTTGCATCTCTGTTCATCAGGGATGTTGACCTGTAATTTTTATGCCCTTACTCGGTTTTCATAAGCGTGTCATGGTCACCTCAGTACATTTGTTTGGAATTTTGCCTCTTCTTTTAATTTTGGAAGAGTTCAAGAGGATTGATTAAAAAGTTATAAATCCTTGCCAAGCCAGTGTGGCTTAGTGGATGGAGTATCGCCCCATGGACTGAGAGGCCCTGGTTTGATTCCTGATGAGGACACATGTCAGGGTTGTGGGCTCGATCCCCAGTAGAGGGCGTGAAAGAGGCAGCCAAGTGATGTTTATCTCTCACATGGATGTTTCTATTTCTTTCTCCCTTATTCTCTGTCTAAAACTAATTAATTAATTAATTAATTAATTAATTAATTAATTTCCTGTGCTAGCTGATTTTTGTCAGTGATTAGAGTGTTGGTCTGAAGACTAAAGTGTCACAGGTTGATTCCTGGTCAGGAGCACGTTCCTGGGTTGAAGGTTCAACTCCTACCTTGGTCAGATTTGTGTTCTAGGCAACCACCTGACATGTGTCTCTCACATCAATGTTTCTCTCCCTCTCTAGCTCTCCCTCTGTCCCTTCAACTCCACTTAAAATTTACAGAAAAATAACCTCGGGTGAGGATTAACAACAAGAACAGAAAAAGTTATCAATTCTTCTTTGAAGTTCTAGTAAAATTCACCTTTAAGTCCATTTCGTCGTGAGCTTCCTTTTGTTGGTCAGTTTTCAATACTACCTCAATTATATTTTAAAAAATTCATAGCAATCTTGCAAAGATCAAATTTTTAATATGAGCACCTACCAGGTGGACAGAGAAATGCAACTGTTGATATTCCCAGGGTGTGGTCAATGTGAAAACTACAGTTGTGTATACACAACGTATTTATTTTATATGACATCCAAGAGAATGAAATAAATCTGTATTATCCTATATAGAATTCATAAAGTGTCTTAGTCCTGAGAATGGACCTCCCTGACCTCCAGCTCCAGGAGCACAAGGAACAGCTCCTAGCCGCTGCTCTCTGAAATGCACCGCGGTTTGTGCTGAAGGCACAGCTGTGCACGGCTCCCAGACCCTGGCTGAGCTTGGGGGTGACACTGAGGCAGGGCCATTGCTGGGACGCAGGTGTCGTCTGACTGGAAGTTTTGGCTCAGGAAATTCCTGAAAATTTTCTTGGTGTTTCCTGAAATGCAGGGAGCTTTAGGAAATCTCCACATTTACTGGACAGACTCAGACTGAGTGCTGACAGTGTACAGAGGCTCATAAACTCCTCCGCGTATTTTCTGCTCTGAATAAAAATGCTGCCTCTGGAGCATGTGAGAATGTTGCTACTAATATGACAAAACTTTCAAAACACAGAATTGTCAGTGATTGACACAGAATAATAGGTCTACAGAAATCTTGGAAGAACATGTTATACAGAGGAATCCAAGACTCTCAGAGGAAACAGCCATAAACACCATCTGCACCTGCTCCTGGGGCTGCAACAGAGTCGGTGGCTCCTGAGTGCCCCTGGCATCCTGAGTGCCCCCTGGTGTCATGAGCGCCCCCTGCAGCCCCGCCCTCCTGTCTCCTTCAGGAGGTTTGTGTCTGGGCTCACACTGACTTCCCCTCATTGTGCCTCTCGCACACAGTAATACATGGCCGTGTCCTCGGCTCTCAGGAGGTTCAGCTCCATGTAGGCTGTGCTTGTGAATGTTTCTCTGGTCAGGGACACTCTTCCCTGGAACTTCTGAGCGTAGTTTGTGCCACCATTGTTAGGGTTAATCTGCCCCATCCACTCAAGCCCCTGTCCTGGGGCCTGTCGCACCCGGTGCACGTAGTAGCTGGTGAAGGTGGACCCAGAAGCCTTGCAGGAGACCTTCACCGAGGCCCCAGGCTTCTTCACCTCAGCCCCAGACTACACCAGCTGCATCTGGGCGTGGACACCTGTGGAGAGAAGACAAGAGTGGGTGGCAATCCCCCTTGATGGTCCCTGCTCCCCTCCTCAGCCCAGGGACTGGGGAGCCCTTACCTGTAGCCACTGCCACCAGGAGGAGGGTTCTCCAGCTCCAGTCCATGGTGAGGGGCTGAGCTGTGGGCACTTCTGTAGGGAGGGTGTGCTGTGGGTGATACTCTCAGGGCAGAGACTTATCCATATTTAACCTGGTCTACCTCATCTCATTTGCATATTCATTAGGCAGAGTATTTTATAGTTGAGGACAGGACCCGACCTGAGAGGCTATGGAAGTCACAGGGACCATGCTCAGTGGGAGTCTGAGGGTCTGAGTCCTAATCCTTGTAGGAGGACATGTGTCCCCTGCCAGGTCCCTGAGCTCTGGGCACACTGAGCCCCTCCTGAGGAACAAGCCCCACATGACCTGCACCTCTTGTGAACCCACCTTTGAGTGTCCCGGGGACCTCCTGGACCAGCTCTGGGCTTTGGTACCTGAAGGTCTTATTCCTAGATCAGTGTGCCTCCAAAGTGCTCCACCCGGTGAATTAATAAAGCCATCCTTGTCCCAGGTCCCTGCAATTCAGATATCCATAAGCCCTAGAAATACCCCTCTGGTATGTGGTACATATGCACAACCAAGTTACAAGCATGCTCTTGAAAAACATGGTATTTACAGACAAATAAGCAGTCTCTGCCCATCTGTTGTGCTACATAGAGAATTTTCAGGAAGACCCAGCCCTCAGAGGAAATCTCTGCCCAGATCCCTCTGCACCTGCTCCTGGGTAGCAGCCCTGTGCTTATGGTTATGGAGCGCACCCTGCTGCCTAGCCTGTGCCCAGGGGAGGGTCCTGTCTGGGCTCACAGGGCCTTGACCTCTCAGCATCACTTTTCCTGTAGTGAAGGCTGTGCCCTGACTTCAGAATTTCCCCGCAGAGACACCATATGCTTTTGACATCTATGGACAGAGTGAATTGGCATTACTGAACCCCAATTACCATGCAGGGAGACCCCAAGGCGAGGGTTTATGAAGCCACCAGGAAGCGCGTCCCTGTAGCTGCCATATTGACAGACATTGTGGACAGTCTCCTGAGTCCTGAAGATCTCAGGGCCTCTGGGGCCTCCTATGTCCTTAGGTTCTTCTGGTTGAAGGTCCCATCTGAGTATCCCAAATGCCACTGCATTATACCTTTCAATAAATCACACATGCACACACACACACACACATACACACACACACACACACACACAGAGATGACTGTCATTGCTATGAACCCAGAGTTGCCCTTCTTCCCTGAACCTAGCTCATGGGCAGTGACCACAGATGGATTCTAGGCCTGGAGTGACTTCCTCTGGAAGCTGAGAAAATGCACCCACGATGCACAAGCAGGCTTTGCAGAGCACATGTCTTGTGTTTCTCTGTTCTTGCAGGTCCTGTGCACCTAGATGCTGATTAGAAAAGATCAAAATTCTCCGGGGAGGGTCAGAGGTGGAGTTGGTCCCCCATTGACTGCAGGGCACTATATCTGAGAGACCCCTGGAGACCCCACATCTGTATGAGGGGACCCCTGATAATGGTTAAGCTGAAGAGGCAGCACCGCTGTCAGCTGTCAGGTGAGGGAGGTCTCCCAGGTCACCTGGTGGGTGGGGCAGTAGTTGGCAGGTGAGTGAGGCCAGGACACCTGGTTTCAGGAGAGGCTTGGTGTTTTTCCATTCTTGTTGCTCCATCCTGATGATTATCTTTCCTTCTGACCACCTGCCCCGTGGATCTCAGTTCCCCATATCCCACGTGGAGACAGACCCTCTATTCAGTCACCACACAGCTACTCCCGTCAGACCCTGCCACCGGGAACCACCATCTCCACCTGCATCTGCATCTCTGGTTCAATCTCGTGGATATTCCTGCACTGAGTCCTCGTGAGTGATAACTCAGGCACACCTGGCGGTGACAGAGGCTCCCATTCAAATGGAAAGACCTCTCGCTACAAACTGCAGCCAGGGACTGGTTTCTGCAGGTCTGCGGTGGCGGGACCAGCTCCCATCTGAGACTCTGCAGTCACACATAGGTCTTCTCTTCCATCTGAGGAAGGGAGGGACTTGGTGCAGAAAGGGGCAAAGTTATGTACCTCAGGATTTCTCTGCATGGAGATAAAGCAATGGAAATGGGATCATGTCTTCCCACACCACATTTACAAATTCCTCTATGAAAGGTCACTCTGAGACAGGGCACCCTCAGAATTCAGTGACAATGCATTTGGGGTCAGTGTGGAAATTACAGTTGTTTGCAGACCATATGTTTATTTCATATGCCAACCAAGAGAATGAAATAAATCTGTATTATCCTCTATAGAATGCATAAAATATCTTAGTCCTGAGAATTCCCCTCCCTGGCTTCCAGCTCCAGGGGCACAAGGAACAGGTCCCAGCCACTGCTCCCTGAAATCGCCCGTGGTCGGTGCTGAAGACACAGCTATGCACGACTCCCAGACCCTGGCGGACTCAGCAGTGACACTGAGGCAGGGCCATTGCTGGGAGACGCAGGTGTCGTCTGACGGAAACTTTGGCTAAGGAAATTCCTGACAAATTTAACTGTCTTTCCTGAAATGCAGGGAGGTTCAGGAAATCTCCACCTTTCATGGACTGACATTGATTGTGTGCTGACAGTATCCCCAGGCTCATAAATCCCTCTGCATTTTTTCTTCTCCTAATGAAAATGCCGGTTCTGATGCGTGAGAATGTTGCTATAAATAAAATAAAACTTTTAAAAGACAGAGTCAGTAGTCATTGTCACACAACCATAGGACTACAGAGACCCTTGGAGAAACTGTTATCTGGAGAGGAAGCCAAGAGCCTCAGAGGAAACAGCCATAAACACCACCTGCACCTGCTCCTGGGCTGCAACACAGAGTCGGTGGGTCCTGAGCGCCCCCTGGTGTCCTGAGCGCATCCTGCAGCCCCGCCCTCCTGTCTCCTCAGGAGGTGTGTGTCTGGGCTCACACTGACTTCCCCTCACTGTGTCTCTCACACAGTAATACACGGCCGTGTCCTCGGCTCTCAGGAGGTTCAGCTCCATGTAGGCTGTGCTTGTGGACGTTTCTGTGGTCATGGACACTCTGCCCTGGAACTTCTGAGTGTAGTTTGTGTCACCATCGTTAGGGTTAACACGCCCCATCCACTCAAGCCCCTGTCCTGGGGCCTGTCGCACCCGGTGCACTAGTAGCTGGTGAAGGTGGACCCAGAAGCCTTGCAGGAGACCCTCCCTGAGGCCCAGGCTTCCTCCCTCAGCCCAGACTGCACCAGCTGCCCCTGGGAGTGGACACCTCTGGAGAGGAGACAGGAGTGGGTGGACATCCCCCTGACTGTCCCTGGTCCCCTCCTCAGCTCAGGGACTGGGGAGCCCTTACCTGTAGCCACTGCCACTATGAGGAGGATTCTCCAGCTCCAGTCCATGGTGAGGGGCTCAGTTGTGGGCTTTTCTGTGGGGAGGGTGTGGCTGTGGGTGACGCTCTCAGGGCACAGTCTTATCCATATTTAATCTTGTGTCTCTCATCTCATTTGCATATTCAAGAGACAGAGTATTTCATACCTGAGGGCAGGACCCCACCTGAGAGATGATGGAGGGACAGGGACCATGCTCAGTGAGAGTCTGAGGGTCCATGTCCTAATCCTTGAGGGAGGACATGTGTCCCCTCCCAGGTCCCTGAGCTCTGTGCACACGGAGCTCCTCCCATTCCCCGCACCCTAGTCACAACGAGGGAACACTCAGTCCTCCTGGAGTGCAGATTTTCACCTGAAAATAGGTGAGAAGAGACAAAAGCCCAACAAACGAGAAAACGCCCTCTTGTGTCACCCCTGTAACTGGCTTCCTTCACACTGATAATCACTGAGATCCTCCTGGGTTGAGGTGTGTATCAATAGATGATTATTATTATTGCTCACAAGTATTCCATTGATGGATGTTCCAGTTTTCTTTCTTTCTTTTTTTTATCCTCCCCCGAGGACATTTTTCCATTTTTTTGTTCAGATAGAGTGGGAGGGAGAGAGGAAGAGAGAGAGAGAGAGAGAGAGAGAGAGAGAGAGAGAGAAACATCGACGTGAAAGGGACACATCGAGTGGCTGCCCCCCGCACGACCAACCAGGGCCGGGGACAAACTGCAACCGAGGCACGTGCCCCTAGCAGGAACCGAACTCGGATCTCTCAGGACCGCAGGCCGACGCTCTAACCACTGAGCCAAACTGGCCAGGGCCACAGTTTTCTTATTTGTAAAATTAGAAAAAACATTTGTGTTGTTGTAGCTCCTAACACAAATACAGATGCTAAAAGTCTTTGGATTCATTCTTTTATGAACATAAAGATGTATTGTTCTGGAGAAAACACTTATTGTGGGACCACTGAGATACATGTTAAGATCATATTTAATTTAATAGGAAACCATGATTCAATATGTAAAGAAAGAATAATAGGACACAGAGGGACCTGGAGAAGGAGAGGAGCCCAGCCACTACAGAGATGTCATCTGCACACAGAGTGTCACCTCCTCACTTGTCTTTAGTGAGAATATGAGAAGTTAGAGCCACAGAGAACAAGCTAGAACCATCCTGGATGCAGTTGAGAGCTGAGAGGAAATCCCTGCACCCAACAGGAAGCCCCTCCTTCCCCCCTCACTCTGCACCTGCTCCTGGGCTGTTCTCTGTGGTCCAAGGGTCCTGAGCGCCCCCTGGTGTCCTGAGAGCCCCCTGCAGCCCCGCCCTCCTGTCCCCTCAGGAGGTTTGTGTCTGGGCTCACACTGACTTCCCCTCACTGTGTGTATCTCGCACAGTAATACACGGCCGTGTCCTCGGTGGTCACGGAGCTCAGCTGTAGGGAAAACTGGTTCTTGGACATGTCTCTGGAGATGGAGGTGCGGCTCTTGAAGGACGGGCTGTAGTAAGTGCTGCCATCATAACGTATGAGCCCCATCCACTCCAGCCCCTTCCCTGAGTTCTGGCGGATCCAGTTCCAGTCGTAATACCTGGTTGTGATGGAGAATCCAGAGACAGCGCAGGTGAGGGAGAGGGTCTGCGAGGGCTTCACCAGTCCTGGGCCCGACTCCTGCAGCTGCAGCTGCACCTGGGACAGGACACCTGGGGACAAGGAGCATCAGGCCCTGTCAGTCACGTGCAGTCACAACCACCCCATAGACCCTGTCTGACCTCTGAGATCCTCACCTTCGGGGGCTGTCACCAGGCACAGGAGAAGACCCAGCAGTCTCATCTTCTTCTAGACCCTGGCTCTGCCTTCCCCAGAGACCTCAGCCCTGTGTGAGGAGAGAGCTGTGAGCCTCCCCAGCCCAGGGGACGATTTACCCTGGAGCTTGGGGAGAAATTTGCATGTGGGGCAGCCTGTTCCTTATAAGTGGAGGACTGAGGTCAGGCTGCCCTGGTCTTTCTGGGCCCCTCAAATGGCACCTCTTCCTTTGAACTCTCTCACCATGTATGTAAGTGATGGGGAATCACCTGGTGTGTGAGACACATTGGAATGAGGTCAAAGGACAGCCTCACCTTTCTTAGCATAAGAAGAAATTATGGACTCGATGAGTAGGTCACACTGTTTATTTTAACACGTCTTTCAAACAACTTTGAAAGGGATTAGATTTTGTCCAGAGAGTTTCTGACTCCCATCTATCTATTATATCCATTATTTCCAAATTTTATATTTTAATTTCATAAAATTAATATCTATTTTTGTGCAAAAATAAAAAATAAAGGACAACCATGTTCAGTGTCTTATATTTTAATTAAAATATTTTTATAGATTTTGTTTAGAGGGAGGACAAGGGACAGGTGAAATAGAAATATTGATGAGAGAGAGAAACAGCAATGCGCTTCCTCCCTCACGCCCCCCCTACTGGGGGTCAAACCCTCAACCTCGGTCTGTGCCCTGACAGGGAAACAGACTGGGGACCTCTCTCTATATGGGACTACGCTCAGTCCACTGTCCCACACCACTCAGTGTCTTATACCTTCATTTACAACGTTACTTTGATCTGAGAAACTACCTCCCAACTTCAGGCAGAAAGGGCATTCTTAATATTGATTTTGGAAATTTTGTAACTCTGTCTACAGCTTCCTGTGGAAACTCTTCCGTGATGCACCCCAAGGCATATTGCAGAGACCCCCTAACTAATTAAATGTGACATAATCATGATTTTACGTGTAGAAAAGAAAGGAAATGTAAACACGTTAGGTATGTGTACCACCCAGCATTGTTCATATAGTGAAGTGATTATGGTAGAAGATTGACCTGTTTTCTCTGACCAGTGTTATCAGTGATGTCAGGGTTCAGAGGGAGGCTAGTGAAGATAATTACTTCTGGAGATTTTCTTATAGGAAACGGAACTTCAACCCTGAGAGGAATCCCTCCCTCACAGACTCCCTCTGCCCCTGGGGATGGTCACTGTGGTCAGAGGTGCTGGGCTCTCCCACAGAACATACAACCTCCTTAATGTATAATGAACACGTTCTCCCATCAGAGACATTATACAGAAATGCATTCCCAGTGTGTAGGCCTGTCACTTAATTTCCTAACACAAACTTTGGTGGGACAATGTATTTAATTTTGCGAATTCTAATTCACCCCTGTTTTCTGTCTGGGGTCTGTTTTGGTGAGTCACACAGACCCCCAGGATGTGCTGAGCCTCACGGTCCAGGGGCATCGGCTGCAGCAGCCACAGGGACAGAGAGGTTCTGCACCAGGAGTGAGGGCTGCTGGGAAACTGCCCAGAACTGGACGGGACTTTGACCTGGGTGAGGGGAGGAAGCTGGACGTGTTCTGAGTCACAGGACAGAGATGTGGCTGATGTTCATGGGCAGAGTGTTACTGGACATGTGGGTTTAAACCTCTTCCCCTGACGACCCAGGAGGACAGACACGGCTTCCGTCATCGTAGGAAACACCTGAGTGATTATGACCAGGAGTTTGTTAGACTGGAAACATTAAAGGTTCTGCAGGCAGGGATCAAGGGAAATAAGGAACGTGTCACTGCAAAGGGGTGGAAGGGGATTCCTGTTACCCACATGCACCTGCTCACAGTGTCTCTGTCTGTGAGGTAACAACTTCACAGGTCCAGGGGGTTAGCACTTGAACACCTGTGGGTCATTACTCACATGGTCACACCATGCTCCACCCAAGCTGCTCAATTCATTGAGGCTCCATTTATGAAATCCCTCATCACTTACAGGGAAGAGTGGACACCCCTCCGGGTAGGAACCGTGGTGATAGTGTCTGTATGAGGAGTCATCATGGCATTGACCAGGACCCTGTCTCAGTCCATGGTCATCACCACCATCATCACCATCATCACCAGCGTCATCACCATCATCATCATTATCACAATTTGTTCACTTAAAATGTTTCTTATTTTCTGTTGACATGGTTGTTGTACCCACATAATGACCCCTTTTCTCATGTTTGGCTCATTTTTACGGTTGTTAAGTGGAATTGGTAGTCAGACTCTATTTTATGTTTTGTTTGAGTGCTGACAATGATGGGTCATCCCTGCCTCTTCTCCATCTCCCCACACTGGAACCTAATGAGGAAGGTGATGTCATTGGGAGACTGAAACCACACAAGCCCCTGGAAGCAGAATTCCTCCCTCTGATTCTCCATGGTGTCAACTGCTCTCGGTGCTGGGAGCATGATGCCAAGTCAATGACTGTCACCACAGGGGCTTTTGTTTCAAGCTTTGGGGTCACACACCTCTGGTGCCCACTGTCCAGCAGACAGGTGTCCTGTTGCTGGGTGGTTGGGTCCCTCAGTGTGAGGAGCTGAGCTGCACTGTTGAGTCAGCAGAGCCTCTGGTCAGACTGAGGAGATGTGGGTTAGAAGACTTGATGATAAATTGTGTTTTGGGCACAAGAGTGTCTGAAATAGGATCTCTGCCTTTTGTCTGTGTGAGAAAGATGTCTCACTTTAAAACAGACTTTTCTAATTCAGACTTAAGAGGTAAGCACAGAATCAGGAACCCAGAGAGGTTCCCTGAGGGAAACTGTGACATGAAGAGGAAACCACACAGGAAACCAGCCCAAACCTCCAACTGCACCTGCTCCTGGATGGTCCTTGTGTTCAGGACCCTGCGCGCCCCCTGGTGGTCGCAGCCTCTCCTGCAGGGAGGTTTGTGTCTGGGCTCACACTGACTTCCCCTCACTGTGTGCCTCTCGCACAGTAATACACGGCCGTGTCCTCGGTGGTCACGGATCTCAGCTGCAGGAAGAACTGGTTCTTGGATGTGTCACTAGAGATGGTGGTGCGGCTCTTGAGGGACGGGTTGTAGTAAGTGCTACCACTACTAGCATATATGCCCCCAATCCATTCCAGCCCCTTCCCTGGTTTCTGGCGGATCCAGCTACAGTAGTAACCACCGCTGATTGAGCCCCCAGAGACAGCGCAGTTGAGGGAGAGGGTCTCGGAGGGCGTCACCTGTCCTGGGTCCGACTCCTGCAGCTGCACCTGGGACAGGACACCTGGGGACAAGGAGCATCAGGCCCTGTCAGTCACGTGCAGTCACAACCACCCCACAGACCCCTGTCTGACCTCTGAGACCCTCACCTTGGGGGGCTGTCACCAGGCACAGGAGAAGACCCAGCAGCCTCATCTTCTTCTAGACCACGGCTCTGCCTTCCCCAGAGACCTCAGCCCTGTGTGAGGAGAGAGCTGTGAGCCTCCCCAGCCCAGGGGAGGATTTACCCTTGAGCTTGTGGAGAAATTTGCATGTGGGGCAGCCTGTTCCTTATAAATGGAGGGACTGAGATCAGGCTGCCCTGGTCCTTCTGGGCCCCTGTGGGGGCATCTCTTCCCTTGATCTCACTCTGTATGTAAGTCAGGGAGAGGGGATCCCTGGGTTCAAGAGACATTGGAATGTGGTCAAAGGTTGGCCTCACCTTTTTGAGCATAAGAAGAAATGATGGACTAGACAGGTAGGTGAGACTTTTAACTTCCCATACATCCTTCAAACTGATTTGAAAGGGATTAGCATTTGTTCAGACTTTCTGAATCCCAACTCTCCAGTATACCCACTACTTCCAAATTTTATGTAATAATTTCATACAAATATTATCTTTTGTAGTGCAAAAATAAAAATAAAGGACATCTATGCTCAATATCTTATATTTTAATTTTACTTAAATACGTTTTTATTGGTTTTATTTTTAGAGAGTTGAACGGAGAGGGTAACTTCATCGCTGACAACAATCCCTGACTCCAGTCTCCCTCCTTCTGCCCCTGGGCATGGTCAGTTGTTCAGAGGTGCCGGGAACTCCCACAGAATATGTAACGTCCTTAATGTATATTGAACACATTATCCCATCAGACAAATACTTTGGAAATGTTATCTCTCTGTGGAGCTTGTCTTTTCATTCCCTTAATGTAATCTTTGGTGGGATAAATATATTTAATACAGCAAAATATAATTGATGCCTATTTTCTGTGCTGGGCCTGTTTTGGTGAATCACACAGACCCCAGGACGTGCTGAGCCTCACGGTCCAGAGGCATCAGCTGCAGCAGCCCCAGGGACAGAGAGGTTCTGGCACCAGGAGAGAGGGCTGCTGGGAAACTGCCCAGAACTGGACGGGACTTTGACCTGGGTGAGGGGAGGAAGCTGGACGTGTTCTGAGTCACAGGACAGAGATGTGCCTGATGTTCATGGGCAGAGTGTAACTGGACATGTGGGTTAAACCTCTTTCCCTGACGACCCAGGAGGACGTGCAGGCATGACAGACACAGCTTCTGTCATCGTAGGAAACACCTGAGGGATATTTTTTTAATCCTCACCCAAGGACATCTTTGCATTTATCTTCAGATAAAGCAGGAGGGGGAGAGTGAGGAAGAGAGAGAGAGAGAAACATCGACATGAGAGAGACACATCAACTGGTTGCCACCCACACGACCCCAACTGGGGCCAGGGAGAAACTGCAACCAAGGTACATGCCCTTAACTGGAACCGAACCCGGGACTCTCTGGTCTGAAGGCCGATGCTCTAATCGCTGAGCCAAACCGGCCAGGGCCACCTGAGGGATTATGACCTGGAGTTTGTAGGATAGAAACATTAATGGCCCTGCAGGCAGGGATCAAGGAAAATAAGGAATGTGTCATTGGAAAAGGGGGAAGGGGATTCCTGTTACCCACATGCACCTGCTCACAGAGTCTCTGTCTGTGAGGTAACAACTTCACAGGTCCAGGGGTTAGCACTCGGACACCTGTGGGTCATTACTCACATGGTCACACCATGCTTCACCCAAGCTGCACAATTCACTGGAGTTCCATTCATGAAATCCCTCAACACTTAGAGGGAAGAGTGGACACCCCTCCCTGCAGGAGCTTTGGTGCTGGTGTGTCTGTGTGAGGGGCCCTCATGTCATTGACCAGGACCCTGTCTCAGTCCTTTGTCATCACCATCATCATCTCCATCATCACCATCATCATTTGCTTATTTATAAACAGTTGGGCTTTTATTTTCTTTAGACATGGTTGTTTCCTACAGATGTGAAACTTGATCTCGTCTTTTAGTCGTGTACTGAAATTGATAAGTACAATTGGTAGTCAGGCTCTCCTTTATTTTTATTTTTTTAGTGCTGATAACTGATGGCTCATCCCTCCCTCTTCTCCATCTGCCCTACATGGGACCTGACAGAAAGGTTGGGTCTCCTCTTTAGATGTCAGTGGGAGATTCAAACCCACAAACCCCTAGAAGGAGAATCCGTCGCCCGCCCACCACCTCATCTAAATATAAGCCCTGGGCCAGTCTACTTTCCTGGTCTATCAAAGCTGTTCTGACTTGCTGGACGGCCTTTCCTGTGCTTTCTAGAGATTCCGACTATGTACGAAATAAATGTGACATGTCCCCTTGGTGTGTGTGTTTGTCATTAGCCTGATATCTGCACAAGCTGCTGTGGGTCTCTTGGCCTCTGCCTGGTATCAACTGCTCTTGGTGCTGTGAGCATGATGCCAATTCAATGACAGTCACCCCAGTGGGTCCTTAGTCTCTAATTTTGGGTTCAAACACTGATGGTGCCCACTGTGACATGAAGAGGAAACCACACAGGAAACCAGTCCAAGCCTCCAACTGAACCTGCTCCAGGATGGTCCTTGTGTACAGGAACCCTCAGAGCCCCCTGGGGGTCGCAGCCTGTCCTGCAGGGAGGTTTGTGTCTGGGCTCACACTGACTTCCCCTCACTGTGTCTCTCCCACAGTAATACATGGCCGTGTCCTCGGCTCTCAGGCTATTCATTTGCAGATACAGCGTGTTCTTGGAGTTGTCTCTGGAGATGGTGAAGCGGCCGTTCACAGGGTCTGCATAGTTTGTTGTACTTCCATCAGGATTAATTCGACTCACCCACTGCAGCCCCTTCCCTGGAGCCTGGCGGACCCAGACCATCCAGTAGCTACTGAAGGTGAATCCAGAGGCTGCACAGGAGAGTCTCAGAGACCCCCCAGGCTGCACCTCGCCTCCCCCAGACTCCACCAGCTGCTCCTCACACTGGACACCTGCAAACACAAAGACGTCCTGGTCAGGACACTGTCACACGTCCACTGTTTCTCTCTCTCATCCACTCTCACACTCTGTGTCTCTTGTTCTCCACAAATTACCTCTTAAAATAGCCACAAGGAAAACCCAGCTGAGCACAAACACCATGGTGAGTGGTCTGTGTTCAGTCCTGATCAGGGAATGGGGTCACCAGGAGATCCCGGCCCGGGCTCCTGTCCCAGAGCTGCAGGGTCAGGGCTGGGCTGGATTTTATGGGCAGAGGGGGACCTATTTGCATGTCCTCCTACTATATAGGGAGCTCTGGGGTTGGAGACCTGCAGAGAGGGCAGTGCCTCAGAGCAGGTGCGAGTGTCCTGGGGAAGAATCTTGGTCATGATAACATTTCGATAACTAAGTGAGAATCATAAGGAGGTTGGGGCATGTCCTGTGTCCACATCTGGTAACAGTGAGCCCAGCATCTGGCCTGTGCTCCTTCTCACTGGGCCCTCGACTCCCCTGAACCAACTCCAGGGCAGAGCAGGACTGGCCCATGAGGGTGCAGACCCCATGAATATCATGAAATCATGAATGAAGGTCTGTACTCTGGTGCTACTGACAGGTGAGCGCTGAAGAAAAAGCAGACACGTGGAAAGAGACCACAGGCTGCAGATCTCGTAAGAGTGGACATCGTGTACACGGTGTGTTGGTGGCCTTGGCCCTGAGTGTCTCTGGCTTCATGACCGCCAAGGAGACAATAAAGACAGAGTGTTGAGAGGATGCTTCTTTATCCCAGGGACTCAGAGACCCTGAGAAGTTACGGAGATTCATGGAGCTGATGGAGAGGCTCTGGGTTTCAAACACCCAGGAGTCCATCTACAGAGGATCTCTGCATAGACAGTAATAAAATCCTCAAAGAAGGTTATATAATAGAAAAATTAGTGTGATAAATGTAAGTCAGAATACCTGTGATCAGCAAGAATGCTCGTATTGAAGGTTAATCACTCATCTATGAAGCAGAGGCCTTTGCAGTTTAAATTCACAGTCAAGGCCATGGTGGTATGAGTGGAATTGATCTCTCAGCCTGATCTTGTCAAGTGAGTTATTACAACTGTGAGAGTTTATTGTAAAAAGGGACAGCTCTGTGTTTCCACAGTTTTCAGATAACAGTGTGTCGTGTCCTCAAGTAATAAGCGTGTTCACAGAGCATGGAGATAAAGCCTGGACAGTAGACGAGCCCGGAACCCACCTTCTCCTGGGGGATGTGAGCTCAGTGGGTCCTGAGCTCCCCAGGTCCTGAGAGCTCGTTTTCCTTCAAAGCCCACAGAGGACCAGAGACTCCTCATCACCCTCCCCTCATCCAGCCTGGGTGTGGGGTCCCTTCCCGCAGGAGCTCTATGGACCCTGCTGTTCACAGGACATTCCCTCCTTGTTCTTTTCGTCCATGGATCCCGTCCCCTGCTCCTTGGCTGTGAATCCCCCGGGGTCTCTGCTGCACCACAGGCGAGCCCCGTGTCCCTCTCCTGTGGCGATGCCCCCACTGCAAGGGCCTTGAAAAAATCTTTCTTTCAATTTATACACTAGAAACTTGTTCAATAAAAGAGAGAAAAAAAAACTGAAAGAGGCTTTAAGTTGGTCAGAAGGTTGTGGGTCATTTTTAAGCTGAAAGATGATTTAGACTCAATAATCTACAGTCAGGAAACAGGCTGAGGAATGCGCTCCGTTCCAACACCAGCACCTTCCAGCAGAAGGAAGGGGGTCTGAGAGCAGAGCACCAGGCCCAGGGGTGGTGCCTGAGCCTCAGAAGGTTGTTCCTGGCCTTGTGCTCATGGAGGTCTCTGAGATGGATGTAACAATTGCTTCCGGGTGGGGATTTCTTTCTCACTTCCATTTTAACTCTTTGGATGGAAATGCCTGTCCCTGGATGGAATGCCGGCCCTGCAGCTGTGTTGTAGGAGAACATGACTTACTGGTCATGGCCGCAGGTCTGCAGACGGAGAACACTTTGCCCTAATAGACTTCCACACCTGATTGACAGGTGGATTTGGGACTTTTCTAATGGTGATATTCAGATGGACTTGAGGCCCGGCTCTCAGGGTCAGCATTTAGAGAATGTTCATTTGTGCTGAATGCAATTGGCCTTTGGGACAGATGAGAACCGGTGGAAGGTGAGGGTGGCTGTGGTCCTGTGAGTCACGCTCGCAGCCTGGGGATGTTACGTGGCAAATGGGACTTTGTCATATTTGATTGATGTGGGGATCCTGAGATACAAGCATTTTAGTAGATGACCCGGGTGGGTCCTCCTATGAGAGGTTTTTACATCAGAGGGAGGCAGAGGGAGGTTAGGCTCCAGGAGGACAAGAACACACTGTGACCTCTGAGGTCAGGGACCTATTCCTGGGTGTGGAGATGGAGGAAGATGCCACGGGACCAGGAAGGCAGTTCTAGTCACTGGAATAGACCACGAAACAGGCTCCCCTGTGTGACAATGGAGAAGCTGACAACACACAGACCCAGAGATGAACAGGCGGTCAACAGGCTCCTGAGGAGACACCTGGTCGTCAGGACCTGCACGTCCAACCCCACAGGAATCTCCTCACAGCTGCAGGACGGCTGTTCTAGGAGGAGACACACTGAAGGAGAACAGACCAGTGTTGGTGAGCGTGGGGAGAGAGGAACCTTGCACTCTCTCGGTGGGAAGGTGAGATCCTGCAGCGACATGGAAACAGCGTGTTGGTTCCTCCAAAATGAGAGTAGAAACCCTGCGTGATTGAGCAGTGAGCTCCCAGGTGTTCATGGAATAATAAACCCAGGACTCTGGAGAGGTGTTGCATGGCCCTGTTCATTGTAGCCGTGTTCAGTGTAGTGAGAGGTGGAAACATCTCTGTCCATCAGTGGGTGAGTGGACAAACATGTGTGATATTCTCAGGATGGAATATTTCTCAGCCTGAAATCACAGGGAAACCCTGCACAACCCCCAGCCTGGATGACACAGAGGACACTGTGCTCTGTGAAATAAAGCCATCAGGGAAAGGCAGATAGTGTCTGATTCCACCTACACTGTGTCAGAGACCAGGGATTATGAGGAGGGTTCGCGCTGAGATACCCAGGGTGAAGACAGCACGCAGAGCCAACATGAGGAGGGATCAACACATGGCAGCAGCTCCATGCAGTACAGCTAACGGCTTGTGTAGACGCGTGTGGGGGACACTGTGCACGGGGCGGTGCACGACAGGGAGCAGGGCGCATGCGTCCTAGGCTTTTGCTGTATCATGCTCAGAACGGTAACGTGGTCTGCGCCTGCGCAGCCAGCTCCGCGGTCTTGTCCTGAACCATGGCCTCTATGAACAAGCCGGTTCCAGGGCCCTAACGCACTGGGAATTAATTAGGTTTCCTTCCAGCAGAGTGTGGAGGAGTCCAGGCCTGGGTGTGGTGAAGGCTCTGGCAGGAGACGGGACAGTGGAGGGTCGGCTGCCCTGGAGTCCTGCGCTGACGGAGAACAAAGACGGAGGCAGCTGGAGGAGACACTGTGTCAGGACACAGTCAGCCCTGGTCCTGGGCCCTGTGCGTCCACAGGAGCCTGGGTGTGTCTGCTCAGTGTGTGGAGTCGTCCACCCTCAGGGCCCTGTGGACAATGAGGGGACATTCAGTCCCCACGGAGGGGAGCTTTCCCCTGGGAATGGGGAGAAGGAGACAGAGCCCAGCAAACCCCTGTGGTCCTAGGGGGCTGTGTGAGCACCCAGGACACGCCCCTGTGTGACCTCTGAGACTGGATCCTCCACTCTGAGTCATCACTGAGATCCTCCTGTGCTGAGGTGTGTATCAGCTGATGGCTATTTTCATTGCTGAGTAGTATTCCATTGACTGATGTTCTGAATTTTGCTTATTTGTAAAATTAAAATGCCTTTGGGTTGTTTGTAGCTTCTAATTCAAAGAACTTAAATATTTGCTTATATTTTTGTATGAACATAAGGATTTGTCCTTCTGGAGCACACACTCCTAGTGGGACCACAGAGATGCATGGTATATATTTAATTTAATAAGAAACCACAATTCACTATGTGAAGAAACAATAACAGGACACAGAGGGACCTGGAGGAGGAGAGGAGCCCAGTCACTGCCGACATGTCATCTGCACATACAGTGTCACCTCCTGACTTGTCCACAGTAAGAATATGAGAAGTTAGACCACAGAGAACAAGCGAGAACTGTCCCTGGATGCAGCTGAGAGCTGAGAGGAAATCCCTGCTCCCAACAGGAAGCCCCTCCTTCCCCTCTCACTCTGCACCTGCTCCTGGCCTGTCCTCTGTGGTCGGTGAGTCCTGAGCGCCCCCTGGTGTCCTGAGCGTCCCCTGGTGTCCTGAGCGCGCCCTGCAGCCCCGCCCTCCTGTCCCCTCAGGAGGTTTGTGCCTGGGCTCACACTGACTTCCCCTCACTGGGTGTCTCCCACAGTAATACACGGCCGTGTCCTCGGTGGTCACGGATCTCAGCTGCAGAAAGAACTGGTTCTTGGACGTGTCTCTGGAGATGGTGGTGCGGCTCTTGAGGGACGGGCTGTAGTAAGTGCTGCCACCAGAGTTGATGCACCCCATCCACTCCAGCCCCTTCCCTGGTTTCTGGCGGATCCAGCTCCAGCAGTTACCACTGCTTTTGATGGAGAATTCAGAGACAGTGCAGGTGAGAGAGACGGTGTGCCAGGACTTCAAAAGTACTGGGCCCGGATCTGGCAGCTGCACCTGGGACAGGACACCTGGGTACAAGGAGAATCACGCCCTGTCAGTCACGTACAATCACAACCACCCCATGGACCCTGTCTGATCTCTGAGACCCTCACCTTGGGGGGCTGTCACCAGGCACAGGAGAAAACCCAGCAGTCTCATCTTCTAGACCACGGCTCTGCCTTCCCCAGAGACCTCAGCCCTGTGTGAGGAGAGAGCTGTGAGCCTCCCCAGCCCAGGGGAGGATTTACCCTGGAGCTTTAGGAGAAATTTGCATGTGGGGCAGCCTGTTCCTTCTAAGTGGAGGGACTGAGGTCAGGCTGCCCTGGTCCTTCTGGGGCCCTGTGGGGGCATCTCTTCCCTTGGACTCACTCAGCATATAAGTCAGGGGTGGGGAATCACCCAGTACATGAAACATATTGGAGTCAGATTAGAGAACGCGCTCATTTTACAAAAATGATAGAGTATGAGTCGATTACATGTGTAGTGTAGCATGCATCTTTCAAATAGATTTACAAGGATTACATTTGTCCAAGTGGTTTATCATTCCTTCTCCCTAATGTCTGTACTACTGTCAAAACTATTTTCTAAACAATTGTATTTTTAAACATAAATTTGTGTATGTATATATATATATATATATGATGTCTGTCTGAAAATCATAAAATAAGAACATTCATTCTTACTATCTTATTTGTTCATTTATTTTGTTACTTTGATCCAAATAACTGTATCCTAAGAATAGGTCATTGAGATACCCTTGATTTTGTTTTATTTTGTTTAGTTATATTTTATTTTGTTAAAGGATATTTTATACAAATTTTGAGTAACACTACACTAAATACCTTTATTTAGGTTGTTCCTAGAAACATTTTTTCTTACAATCTTTGCCAAACAGTTTCAGAAGCTGAGCATGGTCAGTCCTGTTTAGTATTTGGGTGGGAGACCCTTGATTCTTGATGTTGATAGTTGGTAATCGTGACTTTGTGTCCCTCTTGAAACTCTTCCTAGTGGAAGCCCACGGCTTATTGCAGTGACCCCAAACAATCGCCATCATACATAATCACATACACACATGGAGAAATTATTGGAAATAGAAAGAAATGATTATGCATTAGTAAATCTCAGACTCGTTTATATGTTGGGATTGTAAAGGCAGCAGATTAATGACCAGTTTTCTCAGTCCAGCGTTATCAGTGAGATAGGTGTTCAAAAAGAGGGACATGAAGAGAATCCCAGCTCACATTTGCTCGTAGGAAAGGGATCTTTAATCCTGACAGGACCCTCAGTCCTGCCCTCCTCTGTTCTGTCCCTGGGAAGGTCAGAGGGAGCAGGGCTCTCCCACATAATCAGGAGCATCCTGAACGTATGACGCACACGTTCTCCCATCAGACATATCACCGAGAACTATGTTGTCTCTTTATAAGTTGATATTTTATTTCCCTTAATGGCTTGGTTGATGGGAAAATTGCTTATTTCCAACAATGATCAATTAATTCATCACTGTTTCAATTAATGGGTCCTGTTTTTGAAGTTTTCTATAACTATTCTCAAGAAAAATTTCACTCTCTATTTCCATGGGAGAAGAAACCTGATATGAACACAGTGGGCATGAAACCCGATGGGAAATAATGGCTGGAAACCTTCATATCATTGACCTGTTTGCTGTGTCCTCTGACCAGGAGACCAGTTTTCCATGGCATGAAGCTCTGATTCATTTCAGAGATTAATTCACTTTACTGGACTTTACATTGTGAATTACCCTGTTGTATGTAGCATAGAAGACTAGACTAACTCCTGAGAAATTATATCATGTAGACGTCAGGCAGATGAAGAAGGAACCTCAAAGGATGTGAGGAAGATGCTGAGCAGAGATGACAGAGACAGGATCCCAGAGGGTATTTCACGAGGATGAAAGTGACCAGGAGGACGAAGGAGCAGAGAGGTCGTGAGAGGGAGACATGAGGAGATGAACTGGAGTTTAAATCCTGGAAAGTGAATGTCCCAGTGAGAGCCCTGCATGGAGCTGTGTGTGCTGGACTCAAATGGGACAGTGAGAGAGCGAGGCCCTGGAGAATGTGGAGACCTGGAGTGAGCTCAGACCCAGGGCGTGTGGACACACTGACTCTCCCTCTGTGGACGCTGCGTCCCCGTCACAGGGTGGAGAGGATGCCCGGGGTGCTCAGTCTTTCAAGGAGACAACTGCGTCCCATGGGAACCTAGTGAGATAATGGTCCCTGAGCCTGGACACAACTCGTCTGGGAAAGAGAATGTTGTCGACACCATCGTCGTCCTCAGTGAGATGAGGGAACACAGGGTCCAGGACAAGGAGGAGGGTCCCTGGGACCCTGAACCACAGGAAGAGCAGAAGCGCCCTGAGCACCACAGAGAGCTGTTCTCAGCCCCTCCCTGCGCGGTTCGTGCATGGTGTTCCCTGGTCAGTGACTACCGAGCGCCCCCTGCTGGTCCTGAGTGATCTGTGGGGTCCAGAGCACCCCCTGGTGTCCTGACCCCTTCTGGTGGACCTGAGGGTCTCCTGCTGCTCAGTACCTCCTGTCTCCCTGCAGGGAGTTTGTGTCTGAATCACAGAGACCCTTGGTCAGGAAAATGTCACATGCCCAGTGTTTATCTCACTCAAATACATTTACATACTCTGTGTCTCCTGTTCTCAATAAATTACCTCTTAAAATAGCAACACGGACAGCACTGCTGAGCCCATACTCCTTGGTGTGTGGTCTGTGTTCAGTCCTGATCAGGGAAGGAGAACATCTGGGAACCCGGGGCTGGACTCCTGTCCCACAGCTGCAGGGTCAGGGCTGGTCTCATTTCATGAGCTGAGGGGGCCCTATTTTCATTTGCTCCTACTATAGAGGGAGCTCTGGGGTTGGACACTGGCATAAAGGACACAGTGTCAGAGTGTGGTGTGTCCAAGGCCATATGCCTGTGTAGTATTAGTCCTGGTGTCTGGGCCTCGGCTTCTCCCAACCTGAGCCAACTGCTTCCCTGAATGACGTCCAGACCAGGGGACATGCCAAGTGAGGGTTTCAGTGCTACCTGGATGGACAATAGACCATGTTATAATGTTGTCATGGTACAATACCGCAGGAAAATAGCATCATAATAGAAACTAAAAGAAAGGATAGGATTTCAAATATCACATCTCAGAAAGTGTGTTCATACAGGAAGGTGATCAACCATCACACCCAGAGGGAGATTAACGTGTGGGAATTTTATGTTCAACAGATGGGAAGTTCCCTCTGATGCTGTTTCCCCTGCACAGTGTTCAGAGGACACACTGAGAACAGAGTGTGAATCTACAACCAGTGGACCAATGTTGGGGGCTGTTGGTGTCTGTGTGGGTCACTGGGAAGTAGAAGCCTTAACTACTGAGAAGCAGCCTGTGTCCCATGTTTGAGTCCTTCAGGGAGTTTGCAGCTGGATGTGCAGCAGCTGCACGGCCTCCTGTGTGGGGTTTGTTCTCCAGACTCTGCTGGACCAGGTTCAGTCACTGGGGATGGAGAAGAACCTCAGTCATGACCGCGTGAGTTTAGGTGAAGTTGTGGGAGTAATTGAGTTTAGGTTATAGACATTTGGTTAAGAAAAATCTTGTGACTATCAATAATACAGGAAAACATACCTAAATAAAATATCATTTTTATGAAATATTTTTTCTTTACCCATTTTTTATGAAATTAATTATTCATTCAAATAACCTCCCATGACTGCAGCTGATGGATCTGATTTTCTATAAACTGATTAGCCTGGCGGTTCAGCCGTGTTCTCACCATCAGGATCTGTGTCCACGTGGACGTCTCTCGTGCTCCAAACCAGGGCGGCAGGAGACAGGTGCAATCCTGGTTCCTCAGAAGTAAATTGCAGTTTCTTTCCTTGTCTGCACCTGACCCTGGGGAATGCTGTCTCCACGTCCACACACAGGGTGTCACCTCGAGCGTGACGTCTCCTGCTGTGGGTGCCACTGTGCAGAGCTGGGAAGAGATGCTCCCAGGTACATGGATGGGGAACGAGCAAGCCAGGGGCCACACTCCCAGGGCTCTTGTCCTTTATTTCCTGGGTTTCCTCCTCATGGAGCAAGTTCTCAGTTTTTCATATCACTTTCCTCAGAAATAGCCACACAGAGTAGTCTAGTCATTAATATAAAACCACTAGCTTGAAAATTACCATCCTCTTTACTCAGCCACAGAAAGAAGGAAGATGTCAGCGTGCATATCTGCACAAGTTGTCGTGGGTCCCTCTGCCTCTGCCTGGTGTGCACTGCTCTCGGTGCTGTGAGCATGAAGCCAAGTCTATGACCATCACCACGGGGCGGCTTTTATCTCTACCTTCGGGTCACAGCTCTGATGCTCACTGTCCACAAGCATGTGTCCTGCTGCTGGCTGCTGGGACCCTGAGCTGTGAGGAGCTGATCTGCACTGTTGAGTCAGCAGAGCCCCCTCTCCTCCTCCTCCTCCTCCTCCTCCTCCTCCTCCTCCTCCTCCTTCTCCTCCTGCTCCTTCTTCTTCTTTGTTAATTCTCACCTGAGTATTTTTATTTTTTGAGTGTATGAGAGGGAGGGAGGGAGCTAGAAACATTGACATGAGAGAGACCTATCAAATTGTTGCCTCTCGTGCAACCAAAACCAGGGCCGGGAATTGAACCTGCAACAGAAGTGCGTGCCTGAGACTGGGAATCCAACCCTTGACCATTCGGTCTGCAGGCCGCCAGTCTGACGGCTGAGCCAAACCGGACAGGGCAGCAGGTCCTCTTGTTAGACTTAGGAGATGTGGGTCAGAAGATTTGATGATAAATTATCGTTTTCGCACAAGTGTGTCTAAAAGAGACTCTCTGCCTTTTTTCCACTTGTGAATGTTATTTCACTTTACAACATACTTGCCAACTCAGAGATGTCAGAGGTAAGTGCGAAATCAGGAACGTGGACAGGTTCCCTGAGCGAAACGGTGACATGAAGAGGAAACCACACAGGAAACCAGCCCAAACCTCCAACTGCACCTGCTCCTGGATGGTCCTTGTGTTCAGGGACCCTGAGCGCCCCCTGGTGGTATCAGCCTCTCCTGCAGGGAGGTTTATGTCTGGGCTCACACTGACTTCCCCTCACTGTGCCTCTCGCACAGTAATACACGGCCGTGTCCTCGGCTCTCAGGCTGTTCATTTGCAGATACAGCGTGTTCTTGGAGTTGTCTCTGGAGATGGTGAATCGGCCCTTCACAGAGTCCGCATAGTATGTGCTACTACCACTACTAATGGATGAGACCCACTGCAGCCCCTTCCCTGGAGCCTGGCGGACCCAGCTCATGCTGTAGCTACTGAAGGTGAATCCAGAGGCTGCACAGGAGAGTCTCAGAGACCCCCCAGGCTGCACCAAGGCTCCCCCAGACTCCACCAGCTGCACCTCACACTGGACACCTGCAAACACAAAGACATCCTGGTCAGGAAACTGTCACACGTCCACTGTTACTCTCTCATCCACTCATACACATCATGTCTCTTGTTCTCCACAAATTACCTCTTAAAATAGCAACAAGGAAAACCCAGCTGAGCCAAAACTCCATGGTGAGTGCTCTGTGTTCAATCCTGATCAGGGAATGGGGTCACCTGTGAATGCCAGGGCTGGGCTCCTGTCCCAGAGCTGCAGGGTCAGGGCAGGGCTGGATTTTATGGGCAGAGGGGGCCCTATTTGCATGGCCTCCTACTATATAGGGAGCTCTGGGGTTGGAGAGCTGCAGAGAGGGCAGTGCCTCAGAGCAGGTGTGAGTGTCCTGGGGGAGAATCTTGGTCATGAGAACATGTCAATAACTAAATTACAAACAGGGGCATTTGGGGCCTGTACAAGTGCCCACGTCTGGTAACAGTGAGCCCAGCATCTGGCCTGTGCTCCTCCCTTTTGGGCCCCACAGCTCCCCTGAATCAACTCCAGGGCAGAGCAGGACCTGCCAAGTGAGGTTGCAGACCCCCTTGTATGTAATGTGAACATGAATAAACTCTGTAGTCTAATGTTACTCACTCACAGGGCTGTATTGACCTGTGGCCTCAGGGTCCTGAACCACAGGAAGAGCAGGAGCGCCCTGAGCACCCCAGGGAGCTGTGCTCAGCCCTTCCCAGCGCGGTTTGTGCAGGATGTTCCCTGGTCAATTACTACAGAGGGCCCCCTGCTGGTCCTGAGTGATCTGTGTTGTACAGAGCGCCCCCTGGTGTCCTGACCCCTTCTGGTGGACCTGAGGGTCTCCTGCAGCTCAGAACCTCCTGTCTCCCTGTAGGGCGATTATGTCTGAATCACAGAGACCCTTGGTCAGGAAAATGTCACATGCCCAGTGTTTATCTCACTCAAATACATTTACATACTCTGTGTCTCCCGTTCTCAATAAATTACCTCTTAAAATAGCAACATGGACAGCACAGCTAAGCCCATACTCCTTGGTGTGTGGTCTGTGTTCAGTCCTGATCAGGGATGAGAACATCTGGGAACCCGGGGCTGGACTCCTGTCCCACAGCTGCAGGGTCAGGGCTGGTCTCATTTCATGAGCTGAGGGGGCCCTATTTTCATTTGCTTCTACTATAGAGGGATCTCTGGGATTGGACACTGGCATAAAGGACACGGTGTCAGAGCGTGGTGTGTCCAAGGCCATATGCCTTTGTAGTATTATTCCTGGTGTCTGGGCCTCGGCTTCTCCCAACCTGAGCCAACTACTTCCCTGAATGACGTCCAGACCAGGGGACATGCCAAGTGAGGGTTTCAGTGCTACCTGGCTGGACAATAGACCATGTTATAATGTTGTCATGGTACAATACCGCAGGAAAATAGCATCATAATAGAAACTAAAAGAAAGGATAGGATTTCAAATATCACATCTCAGAAAGTGTGTTCATACAGGAAGGTGATCAACCATCACACCCAGAGGGAGATTAACGTGTGGGAATTTTATGTTCAACAGATGGGAAGTTCCCTCTGATGCTGTTTCCCCTGCACAGTGTTCAGAGGACACACTGAGAACAGAGTGTGAATCTACAACCAGTGGACCAATGTTGGGGGGCAGTGGGTGTCTGTGTGGGTCACTGGGAAGTAGAAGCCTTAACTACTGAGAAGCAGCCTGCGTCCCATGTTTGAGTCCTTCAGGGAGTTTGCAGCTGGAATTGCAGCAGCTGCACGGCCTCCTGTGTGGGGTTTGTTCTCCAGACTCTGCTGGACCAGGTTCAGTCACTGGGGATGGAGAAGAACCTCAGTCATGACCGCGTGAGTTTAGGTGAAGTTGTGGGAGTAATTGAGTTTAGGTTATAGACATTTGGTTAAGAAAAATCTTGTGACTATCAATAATACAGGAAAACATACTTAAATAAAATATCATTTTTATGAAATATTTTTTCTTTACCCATTTTTTAGGAAATGAATAAGTCATTCAAATAACCTCCCATTATTGCAGCTCATGGATCTGATTTTCTATAAACTGGTCAGCCTGGCGGTTCAGCCGTGTTCTCACCATCAGGATGTGTGTCCATGTGGACGTCTCACGTGGTCCAAACCTGAGCGGCAGGAGACAGGTGCATTCCTGGTTCCTCACAAGTAAATTTCAGGCTCTTTCCTTGTCTGCACATGACCCTGGGGAATGCTGTCCCCACATCCACACACAGGGTGTCACATGGAGCGTGACGTCTCCTGCTGTGGGTGCCACTGTGCAGAGCTGGGAAGAGATGCTCCCAGGTACATGGATGGGGAACCACCAAGCCAGGGGCCACACTCCCAGGGCTCTTGTTCTTTATGTGGTGAGTTTCCTCCTCACAGAGCAAGTTCTCAGTGTCTCATATCACTTTCCTCAGAAATAGCCACACACACCAATCTAGTCATTAATATACAAACAACTGGCTTAGAAATTACCATCCTCTTTACTCAGCCACAGAAGGAAGGAAATCGTACCCTTTGTGTCAACGTGGATGGACCTAGAGGGACTTGTGCTGAGTGAAGAAAGTCAGACAGAGAGAGACAAACACCCTGTGGTTTCACTGATATGAGGAATCTACAGAACACAGTAAATAACAGGCAGAATAGAAACAGACCCACGGACTCAGGGAACAGACTGATGGTCCCAGAGGGTGGGAAGTTGGGGGCCTGGGTGAAATTGGGTGGGACTAAGAAGCACAGATGGGCAGTCAGACAGCAGTGACAGGATGTGAAGTGCAGCCCAGGGAACAGTCAGTCGTATTGTCATAACTGGGTGTGGGGCCAGGCGGGCACTGGAACTATTGGTGCCTCACTTCATAAATCATGTGATGTCTGACCACACGGCTGAGCACCAGAAACTAATATAAAATAATATAGATTGTCAATGGGAATTGAAAAAGAAAGAAAAAAGGGAATCGACCCTCACTCCAGTGAGATTAAACCAAGGGTGTGGTGGGTGTGACCCAGACAGGAGATAGGGCTGAATTCCAGGACTGTGCTCACAGGTGCATCTTCACTGGGAAAGTTCTGACATCGTTAGATTCATTAGAGGCTCCCACTGAGAAGCTTCTCCTGAAATTATTCGCTGAGGGTTCACATCTCAATAACAACCTGAAGGCAGTGAACGAGGACTTACTTCAACAACCAGACTTGCTGAAGGGCCTTTCCTGTGCTTCCCAGAGATTCCAACTGTGTATGTAATACATGTTCCCTGTCCCCTGTGTGTGTTTGTCCTCAGCCTGGACATCTGCACTAGCTGTCGTGGGTCCCTCTGCCTCTGTTTGGTGGCAATTGCTCTGGGTGCTGTGAGCATGATGCCAAGTCAGTGACCGTCACCACCGGGGACTTTCATCTCTAGCTTTGGGGTCAAAGGCCTCTGGTGTCCAATGTGCATCACATGCCTGTCCAGCTGTTGGCTGGCTGGGCCCTGAGCTGGGTGGAGCTGAGCTGCAATGTCAAATCAGCAGAACCCCTGGTTGGATGTAGCCTACGTGGGTCAGTGGATTTCATGATTAGTTCTCATTTGGGCACAAGAGCATCTGAAAGAGACTCTCTGCCTTTTGTTCATATGAGAAAGTGGTCTTTCTGGACAACAGACATTTCTTTACTCTTTCTGTTTAATTGTTGACATCATTATAGGTGTCCCCATCCCCCCTCCAACTGCTCCCCTCCACCAGCCCCCACCACGACTCCCCTGGCCGTCAGCACATGTTGTCTGTGTCATGGGCTGTGCATGTAGGTCCTTTGACTCCTCTCTTCACCTCCTTTTATTCACTCACCCCCCCCACACTCTGATCTGTGTCTGTATGATCCAGTGTCCACGCCTCTGGTTCCATTGTGTTTGTCAGTTTATTTTGTTCCTCAGATTTCACATGTAACTGAGTTCATATGGTATTTGTCTTTGGCTTATTTCTCTCAGCATAATCCTCCCCAGGTCCCTCCATGCTGTCCACAGGGTGAGGGGTGCTTCTTCCTTACAGCTGCGTAGTGTTCCCTTGTGTAAATGCACCTCAGGTGTTTATCCACTCGCCAACATGGGCACTTGGGCTGTTCACAGATATTGGGTACTGCAAATACCACTGCTATGAGTACAGGGGTGCAGCTATTCTTTCTGATTGGAGCTTTGGAATACCTAGGATATACTCCCTGAAGTGTAATCACTGCATTAAATGGCAGTTTCATTTTCAATTTATTGAGGAAACTCCACACTGTGTCCACAGTGGCTGCACCAGTCTGCATTCCCACCAGCAGGGCATGAGGGTTCTGTTCTCTCTACATCCTCATCAGTATTTGTTGTTTGATGATTTATTGATGGGAGCCATTCTGGCAGATGTGGTTGTATTTTCAGTGGCATCTCTCTGACGATTAGTGACCTCGGACATTTTTTCATATGTCTGTTGTCCATCTGTGTGTCCTCATCAGAGAAGTTTGTATGCGGGGTCTCTGCTCATTTATTAATGGGATTGTTGGTCCGTGTAATGAGTTGTAAACGTTTTATTTAAATACATTTTTCAATATAACTACTAAACAGATGTACCACTGGCAAATAGGCAATAAACTTTTCTAACTCAGAGACTTCATAGGGAAGCATAGAATCAGGAACCCAGAGAGGTTTCCTGAGAAAAACTGTGACATGAAGAGGAAACCACACAGGGAACCAGCCCAAACCTCCAACTGCACCTGCTCCTGGGTGGTCCTTGTGTTCAGGACCCTGCGCGCCGCCTGGTGGTCGCAGCCTCTCCTGCAGGGAGGTTTGTGTCTGGGCTCACACTGACTTCCCCTCACTGTGTGTATCTAAAACAGTAATACACAGCAGTGTCCTCGGTTCTCAGGCTGTTCATTTGCAGATACATCGTGTTCTTGGAGGCGTCTATGGAGATGGTGAATCGGCCCTTCACAGACTCCGCATGGTATGTGCTACCACCACTACTAATGTGTGAGACCCACTCTAACCCCTTCCCTGGAGCCTGGCGGACCCAGTGCATCCAGTAGCTACTGAAGGTGAATCCAGAGGCTGCACAAGAGGGTCTCAGAGACCCCCCAGGCTGCACCACGCCTCCCCCAGACTCCACCAGCTGCACCTCACACTGGACACCTGCAAACACAAAGACGTCCTGGTCAGGACACTGTCACACGTCCACTGTTTCTCTCTCATCCACTCTCACACTCAGTGCCTCTTGCTCTCCATAAATTACCTCTTAAAATAGCAACAAGGAAAACCCAGCTGAGCCCAAACTCCATGGTGAGTACTCTGTGTTCAATTCTGATCAGGGAATGGGGGCTCCTGGGAAGCCTGGGCTGGGCTCCTGTCTCAGAGCTGCAGAGTTAGGCCTGGGCTGCTTTTAGTGAGCTGATGGAGCCCTATTTGCATGTCCTCCTACTATTTAGGGAGCTCTGGGGTTGGAGACCTGCAGAGAGGGCAGTGCCTCCGTGCACGTGCGAGTGTCCAGGGGGAGAATCATGGTCATGATAACATTTCAATAACCAAACAAGCATCATGAGGAGGTTGGGGCATGTCCTGTGTGCACATCTAGTAACAGTGAGAACAACATTTGGTCTGTGCTCCTCCCCACTGGACCCCCGACACCCCTCCAGAGCAGAGCAGGACCTGCCCATGAAGGTGCAGACCCCTTGTAGGTCATGAGAGCATGAGTGAACGTCTGTATCCTGGTGCTACTCAACGTCAGGGCTAGAGACAAGGAGACACATGGAAAGAGACCACAGGCTGAAGATCTTATAAGAGTGGACATTGTGGAGAGAGTGTTGGTGGCCTCGGCCCTGAGTGTCTCTAGCATCCTCCCCTTCAAGGAGACAGAGAGGGAGTGCTGAGAAGTTGATTTTCTATGCCTGGGACTCAGACAGTGAGAAATCAGGGAGTTTCATGGAGCTGATGGAGAGGTTGTGGGTTTCCAACACCCAGTGTCCACCTACAGAAGGTCTCTCAGCATAGACAGTAATGAAAACCTTGAAGAAGGTGATATAATAGGACAATTAGTGATACATATTTAAGTGAGAATATCTGTGATCAGCGAGAAGGCTCATATTGAAGGTTAATCACTCATCTATGAAACAGAGACTTCTGCAGTTTAAGTTCACATTGAATGCCATGGTGATATGAGTTGAATTGATCACTTGGCCTGAGCCTTGTTGAGTGTGTTATTACAGCTGAGAGAATTTATGGTAAAAAGAGACAGCTCTGTGTTTCCACAGCGTTTAGATAACGATGTGTTGTGTCCTCATGTAATACACGTGTTTACAGAGCATGGAGATAAAGCCTGGACAGATGAGCCCGGAACCCACCTCCTCCTGGGGGACGTGAGCTCAGTGGGTCCTGAGCTCCCAGGGTCCTGAGAGCACATTTTCCTTCAAAGCCCACAGAGGACCAGAGACTCCTCATCGCTTTCCCCTCATCCAGGCTGGGTGTCGGGTCCCTTCCCGCAGGAGCCCTATGGACCCTGCTGTTCACAGGACGTCCCCTCCTCGTTCTCTCAGTCCACAGACCCCTCCCTCCGCTCCTTGGCTGTGAACCCCCTGGGGTCTCTGCTGCACCACAGGGGAGCCTGTGTCCCTCTCCTGTGGCGATGCCCCCACTGCAAGAGCCTTGAACAAACCTTCCTTTAAAATTAGCAACTGTCGACTTCCGGTCAAGTTAGCGGCGTAGGTGGACACGGATCACGTCCTCCCACAACCACATCAAAGTTACAACTAAATCACAGAATAACCATCACTGAAAGACCGCCTGAAGTCAAGCTGAATGGAAGCCCTGCAACTAGGAAATTAAAGACGAAGCCGAATGGAGACGGCATACCGCCCTCCGGGTCCCTCCATGTCGCCTCAAAGGAAATGGGATCCTGCAGCCGGGGGCGCGCGGAAGCTGAGAGACCCCCCCACCACGGAGGAAGCCGGCAGCACACCGGAGAACTGAGCAAACTGAATAAGGGGACTGACCCAGAGCCATGGAGGTGGAGTACGGGATGACGGGCCTCAGAGCAGGGGGGGAGGCGGGGGGAGAGATGGATCACAGAGCCTATGTGCATGGGTGCATAACCAGCGGATATGGACAACAGGGATGGGACGCTGAGAAGGGGAGGGGGAGGAGGGCGTCAATGGGGGAAAAAAGGAGAAACATCTGTAACTAAAACAAATAAATAATAATAAACAAAACAAAACAAAGAAAATTCAAGTAAAAATAAAAAGGAAATAACATTAAAAAAAATTTAGCAACTGTCAGATTACCTACCACCAGGATGGAAGTGGGATATTTAAGGTTCTCCAGGCAGGTTGCACATAAACCCACTCAGGACACGTCCTGGGACAGGATTGTGGAGACGACAGTGCCCCCTGGTGGTTGTTCTGAGACACACAGGCTGATGACGCTGGGTCTGAACCAGCTTCCTGAGACAAGGCAGGGGTGTCTGCCACAGGGAAGTCCTTCCTGGCATTTTGAAACGGTGGCAGCCCAGTCCTGCTTCTTTCTTGTACACAGCTGAGTCTCTGCAAGGACACCTGGACCTCAGGGCTCCCACCTAGGGGAGAACCTGAGGAACAGAACCCTCCTCAGTGCCAGGGGCACAGGCCTCTGGTGCCAGGGCCTCAGCTTGCACGTGTGAGGTGCTGTGACCTGCCTGGTTGCACACTCACACACCCCAGAGTGTCCACCGTGTGACACACCAGAGCCTCCTTAACTCAGTGGAGATGTTTTCTGACATTTGTGGGGCCCTTCATGACTGTGGGCTGTAGAGCTGCAGAGGGGTGGTGAGCACAGGCACAGACTCACCGAGCACAGAGGGCAGTTCACTGACCAGGGACCAGTCCCTTCACTACAGCCCTGAGACCCTGTGTCTCTGAACTCTGGGACTGTGCCCGAGACCACAGGAGTAAGTCTCAGTGGAGAGAACCGCACAGCTCCGTCCTCCTTGCTCTGGGACACGAGGACGGGGCCCCACCCCTTTGTGCTTCTGTCTGAAAAGATGTAGAGGGGGGATGGCAGTGACCACTGTGTGTGAAACTCCATGAGAGGAAGCCAGCGCTGTCAGATGTGACCATCACTGTTATTGTATCATTCCCCACCTGGGGGCAGAGGGGGCTCTGAGGCCTCCCCTCTGACTGCACAAGGAACACCTGCTCTGCTCCAGACCTCACCTGTCACACCTGTGTGAGGGGACAGGTCACCACCATCATGCCAGTGTCCTCACCTCTACGCTGATTTAGATCTATTGGTATTCGATCCTGAAATGTCATTTCCTTTATTTTTCATCAACAAAGACTTCAATGCAAGTATCACAGCCTGGTGTCCACAGTGTCTGTGGGATGAGTTGAGTAATAAGCTCCACCTCCCTGCATGTAGGTGTTGAAGAGCCACAGAGGTTGGGTGGTGCAGCTGAACAAGAGACATCTGAGCCCTTTGCTGAGAACCTGGAGATGTGGGCTGACCATTTGCAAGACAGCCGAGGGGAGAGACAGCACCTGATGTCCAGAGCCAGGGGAGTTTGTTCTCATTAGGGGTCCATGATTCCGTGATGTGTACATATATGCACAGATCAGTCCTGGCCGGAGGGAAATGTAAGCCTGGTTGGAGACTCTTCCATTTTGTTGTTCTATTAGAAGAAAATACAACAGGTGTACCTATGTTTATGTGAGTTTGGGGAGGTCACTCAGGTGTGCTCATCCCCAGGTAAGCAGGACTCAGGTCTACTGGGGAGAATGAGCCATGACATTGTGGAAATTCACAACTGAGGAGGGCATCAGATCTCATCATAGTTAAAGTGGGTAGACCCTGTGGGGAAATCACATGTGGTCACATTGGAGAAGAGAGGTAAAGATATAAGTGAGAGCCTTTGACCATCACTAGTAATGAACACACAAGGTGAACCAATCCTCAGGCCCAGAGGAAAAATTTAAAGTTCAGGAGGTTCATGGTTAGGAGAAGGGGAGTTCCCTCTGACACTGTTTCCCCTGCACAGTGTTCAGAGGATAAACAGAACAGCGTGTGACCCTAGAGCCCGTGGACCAATGTTGGACAGCAGGCGTCTTTGTGGGCCACTGGGAATCAGGAGCATAAACTACAGAGAAGCAGACAGCGCTCCCAAGTAGAGGAAATAGGGATAAAGGAAGAGGAGTAGGAGGAAGTGGACGAGGACTAGGAATAGGGGTGTGGGAGACGGAAAGTAATCCAGGTGCATTTTGGGCTGGTCTGTCTCACTCTGTGCTGTGCATTGGTGAGTGTGTCCCTCTGTGAACGTGAGTCTTTCAGGAATCAGAGTCCTCAGTGGAAGGCACAGGATTCGTAGTCTGGAAAGTCTACTGGAGAAATGTCTACAGCAGATGGAATCAGGGCTGTGTGTCCTGTCGCTGTGTCTTTAGGGCAAACCTGAAACATATAGGATGTGGAACTCACACTCAGGGTCCCATGGCCCACACCGCCTGTCCCTGAGCAATAACCAGGTTGGGCCCTGAGGCCACATCATGCAGGATCTCAGATCAGAGATGCGGACATTTGGACAGTGGTTCTGGCCGATGGAAATGCAAAGTCATGTTAGAATATGGACATAATCTGGTGGAGACAGACTGTGTTTCTCCGTGTGGAGATGTACGGAGGTCAGTAGTGTTCACCAGGTGGACGGAGGGTGAGCTACAGGATGGCCATGAGGACAGGGCGGTGGGCTGTCTCCCTCTCAGCTCAGGTCCCAGTGGAGGGTGCACATCAGCCCAGGGTCAGCAGCCCTGGTCACAGGAGTCAGAGTTCTCACATGACCAAGTGCACACGAGACCCGCAGAGCAACAGTGACTCAGCTCCTAGGTCACTGGTCTCTGATTCCCCTGGACTTAGACTCAGCAGAGCCCTTCCAGTGTAGTCTGCTGAGTCATTTTACAGAGCAATGCATCTTATCGGACTGCACAGTGTTAACTACACTCGCATTTTATAGCATAGTGAGTTGGACGCATCCCTGAGAAATGGTAATGCTGGGCTCTTTCACACACATATAACACACCTCATGCATAAGGACCACACACCCCACCAGACAACTGATTTGTGAATGTGATCTCCATGTTCATGTTGGTCGTTTCACTCCCTTAATGGAATCTGCGGTGGGATAAAGGTATTTAATTCAGCAACGTCTAATTCACCCCTGTTTTCTGTCCGGGGCCTGTTTTGGTGAATCGCAGACACCCATACGACATGCTGAGCCTCACGATCCAGGCACATCGGCTGCAGCAGCCACAGGGACAGAGATGTTCTGCACCAGGAGTGAGGGCTTCTGGGAAACTGCCCAGAACTAGACGGGACTTTGACCTGGGTGAGGGGAGGAAGCTGGACGTGTTCTGAGTCACAGGACAGAGATGTGCCTGATGTTCATGGGCAGAGTGTTACTGGACATGTGGGTTTAAACCTCTTCCCGTGACGACCCAGGAGGATGTGCAGGGCATGACAGACACAGCTTCTGTCATCGTAGGAAACACCTGAGTGATTATGACCAGGAGTTTGTCAGAATAGAAACTTCTAAGGTTCTGCAGGCAGGGATCAAGGGAAATAAGGAACGTGTCACTGCAAAGGGGGGGAAGGGGATTCCTGTTACCCACATGCACCTGCTCACAGTGTCTCTGTCTGTGAGGTTACAACTTCACAGGTCCAAGGGGTTAGCACTTGGACACCTGTGGGTCATTACTCACATGGTCACCCAAGCGGTATAATTATTGGGGCTCCTTTTTTGAAATCCTTCAACACTTAGAGGGAAGAGTGGACACCCCTCCCTGCAGGAGCCATGGTGCTGGTGTGTCTGTGTGTGGGGCCCTCATGTCATGGACCAGGACCCTGTCTCAGTCCATTGTCATCACCACCGTCATCTCCATCATCACCATCATCATTTGCTTATTTATAAACAGTTGGTCTTTTATTTTCTTTAGACATGGTTGATTCCTACAGAAGTGAAACTTCATCTCAACTTTTAGTCGTGTACTGAAATTGATAAGTACAATTGGTAGTCAGGCTCTCCTTTATTTTTATTTTTTTAGTGCTGACAAATGAAGGCTCATCCCTCGCTCTTCTCCATCTGCCCCACATGGGCCCTGACAGAAAGGTTGGGTCTCCTCTTTAGATGTCAGTGGGAGATTCAAACCCACAACCCCCTAGAAGGAGAATCCATCGCCCTCCCCACCACCTCACCTAAATATAAGCCCTGGGCCAGTCTACTTACCTGGTCTATCAAAGCTGTTCTGACTTGCTGAAGGGCCTTTCCTGTGCTTTCTAGAGATTCCAACTATGCACGGGATAAATGTGACATGTCCCCCTGGCGTGTGTGTTTGTCATTAGCCTGATATGTGCACAAGCTGCTGTGGGTCTCTTGGCCTCAGCCTGGTATCAACTGCTCTTGGTGCTGTGAGCATGATGCCAATTCAATAACAGTCACCCCAGTGGGTCCTTAGTCTCTAATTTTGGGTTCAAACACCTATGGTGCCCACTGTGACATGAAGAAGAAACCACACAGGAAACCAGCCCAAACCTCCTACTGCACCTGCTCCTGGATGGTCCTTGTGTACAGGGACCGTGAGCGCCCCATGGTGGTCGCTGCCTCTCCTGCAGGGAGGTTTGTGTCTGGGCTCACACTGACTTCCCCTCACTGTGATTGTCGCACAGTAATACACAGCTGTGTCCTCAGCTCTCAGGCTGTTCATTTGCAGATACAGTGTGCTCTTGGAGTTGTCTCTGGAGATGGTGAATCGGCCCTTCACAGAGTCCGCATAGTTTATGGTACTTCCATCAGGATTAATTCGACTCACCCACTCCAGCCCCTTCCCTGGAGCCTGGCGGACCCAGACCATCCAGGTGCTACTGAAGGTGAATCCAGAGGCTGCACAGGAGAGTCTCAGAGACCCCCCAGGCTGCACCACGCCTCCCCCAGACTCCACCAGCTGCTCCTCACACTGGACACCTGCAAACACAAAGACGTCCTGGTCAGGACACTGTCACACGTCCACTGTTTCTCTCTCATCCACTCACACACTGAGTGTCTCTTGTTCTCCATAAATTACCTCTTAATATAGCAACAAGGAAAATCCAGATGAGTCCCAACTCCATGATGAGTGCTCTGTGTTCAGTCCTGATTAGGGAGGGAACACCTGAGGATCACGGAGCTGGGCTCCTTTTGGTGAGCTGTTGGGTCGGGGTTGGCCTTGTTTTTATGGGCAGTGGGGCCCTATTTGCATATCCTCCTTCCATTTAGAGTCCTCTGAGGTTGGAGACCTGCAGAGAGGGCAATGCTTCAATGCAGTTGAGAGTCCTGGGGGAGAATCGTGGTCATGATAACCTTTTAATAACTAAATAAGATACATAAGGAGGTTGGGGCATGCCCTGTGTCCACATCTAGTAACAGTGAAACTAGCATCTGTCCTGTGCTCCTCCCCACTGGGCCCTCGACTCCCCTAAACCAGGACAGAGCTGGACATGCTCTTGACGGTGCAGGTCATTGTAGGTAATGAGAGCATGAATGAACACCTGCATTCTGTTGCTGTCCACATGTCAGGGCTGGAGACACCCAGACTTGTGGAAAGAGACTACAAGTTGCAGAGTTTGTAAGTGTGGACACCGTGGGCACTGTTTGTTGATGTCCTTGGCCCTGAGTGTCTCTGGCTTCCTGACCTTCAAGGAGGCAAAGAAGAGCGGGTGCTGAGAAAATGCTTTCCTATCCCTGGGACTCAGAGACCCTGAGAAATTAGGGAATAATTCACGGAGCTGATGGAGAGGCTGTGGGTTTTCAACAAACAGAAGTCCATTCAAAGAGGGTCTCTCTGCATAGACAGTAATGAAAACCTTAAAGAAGGAGATAGAAGAGATGAATTAGTGAGATAAATGTAAGTCAGAATACCGGTGATCAGTGAGAACGCTCATATTTAATGTTAATCACTCATCTATGAAATAGAGACTTTTGCAGTTTAAATTCACAATCAAGGCCATGGTGACATGATTTGAATTGATCACTCAGCTTGTTTGTTCTCAAGCATGTTATTACAACTGTGAGGGTTTATTGTACAGGAGGACAGCTCTGTGCTTCCACAGCGTTTAGACAACAAAGTGTTGTGTCCTCACGTAATACACGTGTTCACAGAGCATGGAGATAAAGCCTGGACAGATGAGCCCGGAACCCACCTCCTCCTGGGGGACGTGAGCTCAGTGGGTACTCAGCTCCCCAGGGTCCTGAGAGCACGTTTTCCTTCAAAGTCCACAGAGGACCAGAGACTCCTCATCGCCTTCCCCTCATCCAGCCTGGGTGTGGGGTCCCTTCCTGCAGGAGCTCTATGGACCCTGCTGTTCACAGGATGTCCCCTCCTCGTTCTCTCTGTCCACGGACCCCGCCCTCTGCTCCTTGGCTGTGAATCCCCCGGGGTCTCTGCCGCACCACAGGGGAGCCCTGTGTCCCTCTCCTGTGGTGATACCCCCACTGCAAGAGCCTTGAACAAACCTTCCTTTAAAATATAGCGACTGTCAGAGAACCTTCCACCAGGATGAAAGTGGGATATTTAAGGTTCTCCAGGTAGGTTGCACATAAACTCACTCAGGACACGTCCTGGGACAGGATTGTGGAGACGACAGTGCCCCTGGTGGTTGTTCTGAGACACACAGGCTGACGACGCTGGGTCTGAACCAGCTTCCTGAGACAAGGCAAGGGTGTCTGCAACAGGGAAATCCTTCCTGGCATTTTGAAACTTTGGCAGCTCAATTCTGCTTCTTTATTGTACACAGCTGAACCTCTGCAAGGACACCTGGGCCTCAGGGCTCCCACCTTGGGGAGAACCTGAGGAACAGAACCCTCCTCAGTGCCAGGGGCACAGGCCTCTGGGACCAGGGCCTCAGCTTGCATGTGTGAGGTGCTGTGACCTGCCTGGTTGCACACTCACACACCCCAGAGTGTCCACTGTGAGACACACCAGAGCCTCTTTAACTCAGTGTGGATGTTTTCTGACATTTCTGGGAAACTTTCTGACTGTGGGCAGTAGAGCTGCAGAGGGGGGTGAGCACAGGCACAGACTCACTGAGCACAGAGGGCAGTTCCCTGCCCAGGAACCGGTCCCTTCACTGCAGTCCTGAGACCCTGTGTCTCTGAAATCTAGCACTGTGCCCGAGACCACAGGAGTAAGTCGTAGTGGAGAGGACAGTGGAACTCCATCTTCCTTTCTACGGGACATGAGGACGGGGCCCCACCCCTTTGTGCTTCTGTCTGAAATGACATAGAGGGGAGACGCCAGTGAGCACTGTGTATGAAACTGCATGAAAGGAAGCCGGCGCTGTCAGATGTGACCATCACTGTTATTGTATCATTCCCCACCTAGGGGCAGAAGGGGCTCTGAGGCCTCACCTCTGACTGCACAAGGAACACCTGCTCTGCTCCAGGCCTCACCTGTCACACCTGTGTGAGGGGACAGGTCACCACCATCATGCCATTGTCCTCACCCCTCCATTGACTTTTGTCTATTTTTTCTAGATCCTGAAAAGTCATTTTCTTTATTTTTTCATCAACAAAGTCTTGAATGGAAAGTATTACATCTTGGTGTTCTATAATATGTCTTGGATGGATAAAGTTATAAACTCTACCTCCCCGGATATAGATTGTGGAGGAGCCACCAGAAGTTGAATGAAGGAGCTCAACAAAAAAAATCTGGGCCCTTTGCTGAGAACCTGAAAATGTTGGCTGACCCGTTCCAGGGCAGCAGAGCTGAGAGGCAGGCACTGACATCCAGAGCCAGGTAGGACCATTCTCATCATGGGACCCTGATCCCTGGGTTTGTCCGTGTGTGCACAGGTCGGTCCTGGCCAGACGGAAATGTGAGCCTGGATGGAGACTGCTCCATTGTGTCGTTCACGTAGAAGAAAATGCACGAGGTGTGCATATGTTTATGTGGTTGGGAAGCGTGCTCAGGTGTGCTCATCCCCAGGAAAGCAGGATTTAGGTCTACTGGGAGAGTGAGCTGTGACGTTGTGGATGTTCACAACTGTAACGGGAACTAGATCTCATGACAGTGACAGTGGGTACACCCTATGGGGAAATCACAGGTGGTCACATAAGAAAAAACAGGTGAAGATATAAATTCGATGCCTTTGAGAGTCACCAGTAATGAACTCACAAAGCAACCCTCACAACCAGAGAATGAATTAAAAAGATGTACATGCTGAGGATACAGGAAGTTCCCTCTGACACTATTTCTCTTACACAGTGTTCAGAGAATAAACTGAGAAGAGATATGACCCTGGAGCCAGTTGAACAATGTTGGGGGATGGTGGGTGTCTGTGTGGATCCCTGGGAAGCAGAAGCATGAACTACAGAGAAGCAGACAGGGCTCCCAGGTCCGAGTCCTTCAGGGAGTTTGGAGCTGAATGTGCAGAAGCTGCACAGACTCCTGAGTGGGGTTTGTTCTCTAGACTCTGCTGGGACCATTTTCAATCTGTGGGAATATGCAAGAGTCTCAGTCGATACTATGATGTTGTGTTGAAGTTGTAGGTAAAGATGTGTAAGCAATTACATTTACATCACACAATTTTTCTTTTGGGAAACCTGATGTGTGATGATCATTGGGAACACTGTCACCATGTCTGTACCTGATGGGAGTCAACTGGGACAGGATCCTGACTCAGAATGTCATTGGGAGAAATGCTACCTTGGTGTATGAATAGGAGCATTAACCAAGACAGAGGACAGATACGTCCAGGGTTCTTGTTTCATTAGGTTCTGATTTTCCTTGTTTTTTTTTTTTTTTTTTTTTTGCCAGTTCAAGTTTTCTTTCCTCATAAATAGCCACCCACATTTCCTAGAGTCATGAAGACACTTTGTTGAGAATGTGCAGGAGCACAAGGCATTTGTGTGTTGATTTTGTACCTTACATCTTCCCTAAATTCACTTTCTAGTTCCATCAGTACCATGGGCTGTTTTTAGGATTTTCTATGTACTAGGTCATATCTTATGTGTTCAGATAAAGAGAAACATTTTAACTTATTTTTCTCAGATTTAGACCTTTTTAAATGTCTTATCTTGCCCTATTATTCACACAAAACTTCCTGTTCCATTGAATAGAAGCAGTCACAGGGGTGCCCTTGTGTTGGTCCTGATCTCAGAAGAGTAGCTTTGAAATTTTCTCTGTGCAGCATGATGTCACTTGTTGGCTTCTCCAATGTGGCCTTTGTTATGTTGATGTACGTCTCTTCTGTACCTATTTGGTGAGGAATTGTAATCATAAGGCCATTTTCAATGTTTTAAATGCATTTTTTTTTTACATCTATTTATATGATGGTATCATTTATCTTCCATTGTGTGAATGAGGTGGAGCACGTTTAATGGTTTACCTATGTCCAACCATCCTTGCATTCTAGGTCAGTATCTCAGTGATCTTGGTCAAGGATGCTTGCAATGTGCTGTTCAGCTTTCTTGTATATTGCTGAAGATTTTTGCACTGAAGTTCATCAGGGATGTTGACCTGTCATTTTTTATGTCCCTACTGGCTTTCATATGAGTGTCATGGTCACTCAGTACATTTGTTTGGAAGTGTAGCCTCTTCTTTTAATTATTGGAAGAGTTCAAGAGGCATTGATTAAAACATTATAAATCATTGCCAGACTGGTGTAGCTCAGTGGATGGAGCATCATCCCATGGACTGAGAGGCCCTGGTTTGATTCCTGGTCAGGGCACATGCCAACGTTGTGGGTTCGATCACAAGTAGAGGGTGTGCAAGAGGCAACCGAGTGATGTTTCTCTCTCACATGTATGTTTCTCTCTCTCTTTCCCCTCTTCTCTCTAAAATAAATAAATATATAAATAAATAAACAAACAAATAAATTAAAAAAAAGTTATAAATTCTTACTCTAGCTGTTTTAGCTCAGCACTCAAGAGTGTCAGTCTGGGGATTGAAGTGACACATGTCTGATTCCTGCTCAAGGACACATGCCTGGATTGAAAGTTCGACCCCGACCCTGGTTAGGATAGGGTTGGAGGCAACCTCTGGATGTGTCTCTCTCACACTGATGTTTCTGTCTCTCTCTCTCTGTCTCTTTCTCTCCTCTGTCCCTTCCACTTCACTTAATATCAATGGAAAATTAACTCGCGTGAGGATTAACAACAACAACCAAAAACAGTTATCAATTCTTCTTTGAAGTTTTGAGAGAATTCACCTTTAAGTCCATTTGGATGTGGGCTTCTATTTGTTGGCCAGTGTTCACTATTACCTCAGTTATTATTTTTAAATTGATAGCAATCTAACAATAATGAGATAAAATTTCTAATTTGAGCACCTACTAAGTGGACAGAGAAATACAACTGTTGATATTCACAGAGTGTGGTCAGTGTGAAAATTACAGTTGTGTCCAGACTACACATTTATTTTGTATGCCATCCAAGAGAATGAAATAAATCCGTATTATTCTGTATAGAATTCAAAATGTGTCTTAGTCCTGAGAATGCACCTCCCTGACCTCCAGCTACAGCAGCACAAGGAACAGGTCCCAGCCGCTGCTCTCTGAAATCCTCCGTGGTTTGTGCTGAAGACACAGCTGTGCACGACTCCCAGACCCTGGATGATCTCAGCAGTAACAGTAAGGCAGGTCCATTGCTGGGAGATGCAGGTGTCCTTTGACGGAAAGTTTTGGCTCAGGAAATTGTTGACCGACTTGTTGGGTCTCCTGAAATGCAGGGAGGTTTAAGTAAGTTCCACCTTTTGTGGACAGACATTGCTTGTGTGCTGACAGTTTCCCGATGCTCATGTAACCCTCTGCATTTTCATTCCTCCATAAGCGATCCACTACATGTCTGTACGTCAGAATGTTTCTAATAATATAATGAAACTTATAAAATACTGACCCATCACTGTAGCCTCAGAATAAAAGATCAAGAGAGAATCATGGAGAAACTGCTATCCGGGAAAAACGCCCAGAGCCTCAGAGGAAACAGTCATAAACACCACCTGCACCTGCACCTGCCACACGGAGTCGGTGGGTCCCGAGCGCCCCCTGGTGTCCTGAGCGCCCCATGCAGCCCTGCCCTCCTGTCCCCTCAGAATATTTGTGTCTGGGCTCACACTGAGCTCCCCTCGTTGTGTGTCCCTCACAGTAATACACGGCCGGGTCTTCGGCTCTCAGGCTGATCAACTGGGGATGGCCAGTGTGGTCAGAGGTGCTGGGCTCTCCCATAGAACATACAACGACCTTAATGTGTAATGAACACATTCTCCCATCAGAGATCTTATTCAGAAATGCATTCTGTGTGTAGATCTTTCATTTATTTTCCTAAATGCAATAGGTGGTGGGACAAATGTATTTAATTTAGCAATCTCTAATTCACCCCTGTTTTCTGTACTGGGCCTGTTTTGGTGAATCACACAGAACCCCAGGACGTGCTGAGCCTCACGGTCCAGGGGCATCGGCTGCAGCAGCGACAGGGACAGAGAGGTTCTGGCACCAGGAGTGAGGGCTGCTGGGAAACTGCCCAGAACTGGATGGGACTTAGACTTGGGTGAGGGGAGGAAGCTGGACGTGTTCTGAGTCACAGGACAGAGATGTGCCTGATGTTCATGGCAGAGTGTTACTGGACATGTGGGTTTAAACCTCTTCCAGTGACGACCCAGGAGGATGTGCAGGGCATGACAGACACACCTTCTGTCATCGTAGGAAACACCTGAGTGACTATGACCAGGAGTTTGTCAGAATAGAAATCTTAAAGGTTCTGCTGGCAGAAATCAAGGGAAATAAGGAACGTGTCATTGCAAAGGGGGGCAGGGGATTCCTGTTACCCACATGCACCTGCTCACAGAGTGTCTGTCTGTGAGGTAACAACTTCCATGTCCAGGGTGTTAGCACTTGGACACCTGTGGGTCATTACTCACATGGTCACACTATGCTTCACCCAAGCTGCTCCATTTATTAAATCTGTCAACACTTAGAGGGAAGAGTGGACACCCCACCCTGTAGGAACCATGGTGATGGTGTGTCTTTGTGAGGGGCCCTCATATCATTGACCAGGACCCTGTCTCAGTTCACAGTCATCATCATCATCACCATCATCATCATCATCACCATTTGTTCACATAAATTTCTTCTTATTTTCTGTAGAAATGGTTGTTGTTCACACATAATGACCCCTTTTCTAATTTTTGGCTAATTTTTTATGGTTGTTAAGTTTAAATTGTAGTCACTCTATTTTATGTTTTGTTAGAGTGCTGACAATGATGGGTCATCCCTGCCTCTTCTCCATCTCCCCACACAGAGACCTAATGAGGAAGGTGATCCCCTCTTTATGTCATTGGGAGACGGAAACCACACAAACCCCAGGAAGAAGAATTCCTCCCTCTGATTCTGCCTGGTGTCAACTGCTCTCGGTGCTGGGAGCATGATGCCAAGTCAATGACTGTCACCACAGGGGCTTTTATTTCAAGCTTTGGGGTCACACACCTCTGATGCCCACTGTCCACCGGACAGGTGTCCTGTTGCTGGCTTGTTGGGACCCTCAGTGTGAGGAGCTGAGCTGCACTGTTGAGTCAGCAGAGCCTCTGGTTAGACTGAGGGGACGTGGGTCAGAAGACTTGATGATAAATTATGTTTTGGACACAAGAGTGTCTGAAAGAGAATCTCGATCATTTGTCCGTGTGAGAAAGATGTCCCGCTTTAAAACAGACTTTCTAATTCAGACACGTAAGAGGTAAGAACAGACTCAGGAACCCAGAGAGGTTCCCTGAGGGAAACTGTGACGTGAAGAGGAAACCACACAGGATACCAGCCCAAACCTCCAACTGCACCTGCTCCTGGATGGTCCTTGTGTTCAAGACCCTGCGCGCCCCCTGGTGGTCGCAGCCTCTCCTGCAGGGAGGTTTGTGTCTGGGCTCACACTGACTTCCCCTCACTGTGTCTCTTGCACAGTAATACACGGCCGTGTCCTCGGTTCTCAGGCTGTTCATGTGCAGATACAGCGTGTTCTTGGAGTTGTCTCTGGAGATGGTGAATCGGCCCTTCACAGAGTCCGCATAGTATGTGCTACCACCACTACTAATGTATGAGACCCACTCAAGCCCCTTCCCTGGAGCCTGGCGGACCCAGCGCATGCCGTAGCTACTGAAGGTGAATCCAGAGGCTGCACAGGAGAGTCTCAGAGACCCCCCAGGCTGCGCCGCGCCTCCCCCAGACTCCACCAGCTGCACCTCACCCTGGACACCTGCAAACACAAAGATGTCCTGGTCAGGAAACTGTCACACGTCCACTTGTTCTCCCTCTCATCCACTCTCACACTCAGTGTCTCTTTTTCTCCATAAATTACCTCTTAATATAGCAACAAGGAAAACACAGCTGAGCCCAAACTCCATGGTGAGTGTCCTGTGTTCAGTCCTGTTCAGGGAATTGGGACACCTGTGAATGCCAGGGCTGGGCTCCTGTCCCAGAGCTGCAGGGTCAGCGCTGGGCTGGATTTCATGGGCAGAGGGGGCCCTATTTGCATGTCCTCCTACTATATAAGGAGCTCTGGGGTTGGAGACCTGCAGAGAGGGCCTTGGCTCTGTGCAGGTGCGAATGTCCTGGGGGAGAATCGTGGTCATGACAACATTTCACGAACTATATATGAATCATAATGAGGTTGGGGCATGTCCTGTGTCCACATGTAGTAACAGTGAGCCCAGCATCTGGCCTGTGCTCCGTCCCACTGGGCCCCTCAACACCCCTGAACCAACTCCAGGGTAGAGGGTGCAGACCCCTTGAATGTAATGGGAGCATGAATGAACATCTGTGTTCTGGTGTTACCCACACGTCAGGGTGGAGATAAGCAGACACGTGGAAACAGACCACAGGCTGCAGAATGTGTAAGAGTGGACATCGTGTACACAGTGTCTTTGTGGCCTTGGCCCTGAGTGTCTCTGGTGTCCTGAACTTCAAGGAGACAATGTAGCCAGAGGGTTGAGAAGATGCTTCTCTATCCCAAGGACTCAGAGACCCTGAGAAGTCAGGGAGATTCATGGAGCTAATGGAGAGGCTGGGGGTTTCCAACACCCAGAAGTCCATGTTCAGAGGGTCTGTCTGCATAGACAGTAATGCAAACCTTAAAGGAGGTGATATAATGGAACAATTAGTGAAGTAATTGTGGATGATGATACATATGATCAGTGAGGTGGCTGTTGTCTGAGTCATGCTGGGAACCTTGGTATATTATGTGCAAAGTGACGTCCTATTTGAGTCATTTAGTGAGCTGAGATCCAAATATTTTCCAGGGAAATCTAGACAGGTCCTCCTATGGTAAGTGTTTACATCGGAGGGAGACAGAGGGAGATTAGGCTCCAGGAGGACAAGAACACACTGTGACCTCTGAGGTCAGGGACCTATTCCTGGCTGCGGACATGGAGGAAGAGGCCATGGGACAGGAATCAAGTTCTAGCCTCTGGAAAAGACCAGGAAACAGACTCCCCTGTCTGAGATTGTTCAGGCATCTGTAACAATATGCCTGTGCTGGGGAGATGATAAACAATACACATTGTGTCCCACAGATCTGGAGGCTGGGAATCCTCAGTCAAGGTGCCAGCAAGGTGCCTTCTGGGGAAGGACATCCTCCTGGTTCTGGTCTGAAAGCCTCTTGCTGGGTCTTCAGGTGGTGGAGGGACCAGCAGGACCTCTGGGCTCCATCAGGAAGTCACTGGTCACTGTCTGGAGGGCCCCTCATGACCTAAGCATCTCCCCCAGACCTCACCCCTCAATGCCATTGTCTTTGGCAATGAGGATCTCAACATGTGAACTTGGGGAGCACAGGTGGTCAGACCACAGCACTGTCCAGGATTCTCTGCAGGAGGGTGGTCCTTCCTCCCCCTGACCTCAGTCCAGTGAGGTGGATTCATGCTCTGAGCTCCAGACTGTGAGGGAATGACCCTGTGCAGACTGAAGCCCAGGTGTGTGGTGATGTGACTCGGTTGTCCTAGGAACGCACAGGCTGGACGTGGTCTCCCATTATCAAGAGTGGCCCCACACTGCTCCTGCTGCGTGATGACCTCAGTGCTGGCCCAGGGACAGGGACACCGCAGGGCTGGGGATCCGAGGAGGAGTCTCCTTGGTGTGTCCCTCTGAAGGGAGGCCTGTGAGACGCTGTGCTGACCGAGCCTGTGCTTGAACCTGGCTCCCCTTCCAACCCACGGCTTCCCCACCAGTTGAGCTGACTGTGCTGCCCGAATGTCCTGGGTGTGGTGCTCGGCCAGAGACAGGGACATGGAAATTCATCCTTGACTGTCTCCTTTGTCCTGTTCCCCAAGCCCAGTGCCATGTTTCAGAAAGAGGGGAACATCCTAGAACCTGTGAGGGAGACACTCCCATCCACATCCCCAAGTCTGACACCAAGCAGGTGTTCCCAGGTGATGCCCCAATGAACATCCCTCATTCAGAGAACAGGAGGCTCCAGTGTGTCCTGGAAAATAACGATGAAGAACAGGGTCCTTTCAGGCACACTTTCCCTGCCAATTCCTTGCAGTGCATTTGACCCCTGTGACCTTTCCGTGGATCACTGACTCGCCCGTGACAGCATCGCTCCTGGTCTCAGGGCCTGACTGTGTGAGGAGTCAGCAGGCTCCTGGCCCTGCATCTCCTCCCCCAGCACAGCCGCCCTGTCCCTCAGGGTCGGGACCCTCCCAGGATGGGGTCCTCACACTGTGTCTCACACAGTCATGCACGGCCGTGTCCTCAGACTTCAGGCCATTGGTCTGCAGATAGGCCGTGCTGACCGAGGTGTCCATGGAGGAGACAGATCGTTCTGAGCAGCCTGGGCACACGTGGGCTTCCCAGTGTTTGTGCTAAACCAGCTCACACCCTGCAGGCCCTGTCCTGGGGCCTGTCGCACCCTTTGCACGAAGTAGCTGGTGAAGGTGGACCCAGAAGCCTTGCAGGAGACCCTCCCTGAGGCCCAGGCTTCCTCCCACAGCCCCAGACTGCACCAGCTGCCCCTGGGAGTGGACAGCTGTGGAAAGGAGACAGGAGTGGGTGGAAATCCCCCTGACTGTCCCTGGTCCCCTCCTCAGCCCAGGGACGGGGGAGCCCTTGCCTGTAGCCACTGCCACCAGGAGGAGGGTTCTCCAGCTCCAGTCCATGGTGAGGGGCTGAGCTGTGGGCACTTCTGTAGGGAGGGTGTGGATGTGGGTGAGGCTCTCAGGGCACAGACTTATCCATATTTAACTTGGTCTCCATCATCTTATTTGCATATTTATGAAGCGGAGTATTTCATAGCAGAGGGCTGGACCCCACCTGAGGGTAGATGGAGGTCGCAGGGACTGTCCTCAATGGGAGTCTGAGAGTCCACATCCCAATCCTGTAAAGAGGACATGTGTCCCCTGCCAGGTCCCTGAGCTCTTTGCACACTGAGCTCCTCCCATCCCCCATGGTTATAATGAGGGAACACTCAGTCCCCACGGAGGGGAGCTTCTCATCTGTCAATGGGTCAGGAGAGACAAAAGCCCAGCAAACCAGAAATCGTCCCCTGTGTCACCCCTGAGACTGGCTTCCTTCACACTGAATAATCACTGAGAGCCTCCTGGGTTGAGGTTGTATCAGTAGATGGTTATTATTTCTGACCAGTATTCCATTGATGGATATTCCCTAGTTTGTTTATTTGTAAAATTCAAGGACTTTTGGGTTGTTGTAGCTCCTCACACAAATAAAGATGCTATATATATTTGGATACATTTTTTTTTATGAACATAAAGGGTTTTTCTTCTAGAGCTAACACTGCTAGTGGAAACACTGAGACATATGTTAAGCATACATTTAATTTAATAAGAAAATGTGATTCACTTTGAGAAGAAAGAATAACAGGGCATAGAAGGACCTGGAGGAGGAGAGGAGTCCAGTCACTACTGACATGTCGTCTGCATACACACAGTGTCACCTCCTCACTTGTCTGCAGTGAGAATATGAGAAGTCAGAGCCACAGAGAAAAAGCAAGAACCATCCTAGATGTAGCTGAGAGCTGAGAGGAAATCCCTGCTCCCAACCGGAAGCCCCTCCTTCTCCCTCACTCTGCACCTGCTCCTGGGCTGTTCTCTGTGGTCGGTGGGTCCCGAGCGCCCCCTGGTGTCCTGAGCGCCCCTTTCAACCTCGCCCTCCTGTCCCCCTCAGGAGGTTTGTGTCTGGGTTCACACTGACTTCCCCTCACTGTGTGCCTCTGGCACAGTAATACACGGCTGTGTCCTCGGTGGTCACGGATCTCAGCTGCAGGGAAAACTGGTTCTTGGACGTGTCTCTGGAGATCGTGGTGCGGCTCTTGAGGGACGGGCTGTAGTAAGTTCTACCATCATAATATATGATCCCCATCCACTCCAGCCCCTTCCCTGGTTTCTGGCGGATCCAGTTCCAATAGGAATAACTGGTTGTGATGGAGAGTCCAGAGACAGCGCAGGTGAGGGAGAGGGTCTGCGAGGGCTTCACCAGTCCTGGGCCCGACTCCTGCAGCTGCACCTGGGACAGGACACCTGGGGACAAGGAGCATCAGGCCCTGTCAGTCACGTGCAGTCACAACCACCCCACAGATCCTGTCTGACCTCTGAGACCGTCACCTTGGGGTGCTGTCAGCAAGCACAGGAGAAGACCCAGCAGTCTCATCTTCTTCTAGAACACGGCTCTACCTTCCCCAGAGACCTCAGCCCTGTGTGAGGAGAGAGCTGTGAGCCTCCCCAGCCCAGGGGAGGATTTACCCTGGAGCTTGAGGAGAAATTTGCATGTGGGGCAGGCTGTTCCTTATAAGTGGAGGGACTGAGGTCAGGCTGCCCTGGTTCTTCTGGGCCCCTCTGCGGGCATCTCTGCTCTTGAACTCACTTACCATGCAGTCAGGTATAGGGGATCATCTGGTGGTACTTGAGACCTGTTGAAGTTAGGTTAGTGTACATGCTCATAAGTAGTAAATGTTGTACTAGATGAATAGATTATATTTTTAGTTTCCTATGCATCTTTCACATAGATTTAAAAGGATTACTTTGTTCCAGGTAGTTTATTAAACCCAGCTCTCTAATATCTACAGAACTTCAAAGTTTATTATAAACAAATTCATTTTTAAACATAATTTTATAAATACAAATAATGTCTATCTCGTTCTGAAAATCACAATATAAAGAACATTCATTGTCACTATCCTATTTGTTTAATTGATGTTGTTACTTATATTTAAAGCATTATATCCCAGGAACATTTCACTGAGATTCCCTTGATGCTTTATTTTTATTTTTTTGTTAAAATTATATTTCTTACAAGTTCTGAGTAACACTGTGCTACATGCCTTTGTTCAGGTTAATGCTAGAAAACTTTTCTTACAATCTTTGCCAAACACTTTCAGAGCTAAGTAGTGTCAGACCTGGTTATTACTTGGATAGGAGACCCGTGATTCTTGATGTTGAAAATTTGGTAATTGTGCCTTTGAGTCCCTCCTCAAACTCTTCCCTTGAGCAAACCCATGACATATTGCAGATACCCCAACACATTATATCAGACATATTAATATTTTTACGTGGAGAAATGATTGAAAATAAAGGACTGCTTATTCATGTGTACAATTCAGAATATTTCATATGTGGAAATTGTAAAGGCAGCAGGTTAATTGATCCGTGTTTTCAGTCCAATATTTTCACTGATGTTGGGGTCAGAGGGAGGCAATTCAAGCGGGTTCCTAGCATAGATATGCTCACAGGAAAGGGAAATTTAACCCTGACAGCAACCCTCACTTCCAGCCTCTCTGTGCCCCTGGGGATGGTCCCTGTGGTCAGAGGTGCTGGGCTCTCCCACTGCACACACAGCACCCTGAGGTGTGATGAACACGTTCTCCCATCAGACCTGTGACTTGGAAACACATTATTTCTGTGTAGCTTGTCTTTTCATTCCCTAAATGAAATATTTGGTGGAAAATGTTTTTAATTTTAACAATGTTCAGTTCAGCACTCTTTTCTTTAATGGGTCATGTTTTGTATGTTCTGTGTGACAAATCACCAGGAAACTGTCCCTGTCCAATGTCCACGGTAGGCGAAGCCATGATATGAACACAGTGGACGAATGGGCATAAAACCCGATAGAGGAATGAAGGCTGGAATCCTTCATGTTATTGAAATCTAGTTTGTTGTGTTCTCTGACCAGGAGACGTACTTTCGATGGCATGAAGCCCTGATTCATCTCAAATATTAATTCACTTGACTGGACTTTACATTGTGAATTTCACTACAGCATGTGGCATAGAAAACTAGACTCACCCCTGAAAAATTATATCATGTAGACGTCAGGCAGACGAGGAAGGAACCTCAAAGGACGTGAGGAAGGTGCTGAGCAGAGATGACAGAGACAGGATCCCAGAGTTTATTTCACGTGGATGGAAGTGACCAGGAGGACGAAGGTGCAGAGAGGTCGTGAGAGGGAGACATGAGAAGATAAACTGGAGCTGATGTCCAGGAAAATAAATGTCCCAGTGAGAGCCCTGCATGGAGCTGTGTGTGCAGGACTCACGTGGGACAGTGAGAGATCGAGGCCCTGGCGAGTGTGGGGACCTGGGGGATGGACTCTCAGTGTGTGCAGATGGGGACACCTCGGTGGGCAGAGGTGGGTTTAACCTGGTTCTCCAGGGCAGGTGCTCAGATGACCACCTCTCAGGGGATGCTGGGAGCAGGACTGTGGGGTGACAGTGACCCCTAGTGGTGACTCTGAGCCACTACTGGACCCTAGGGACTGAACCAGCTGCCTCTCCACCCACCAAGACCATGGGAGGGAAGAAGTAACCTTTAAGCTCAGGCTTCTCCTCTCTGAAGAGCAGAGAAACATGAGGACATGATCAATGAGGGTATTTTTTTTTTTATCATCTGCATTGTCCTCATTTGTGACATTTTGCTTTCATCCTTGGTGTATAAATTACTGGGGTGAAGAGCAGTCCTCCCTGACCTGGCTGGGTGCCCTGGGCCTGCAGCCTCAGTCTCAGTCCAGCTCCAGGGGACAGGCCTGGTCAGAACCCTCCTCCCACGTGTCCAGAGCAGGCCCTGCCACAGAGACAGGTTTCAGACACGCTGTGTCCCTCCTTCTTCTCACCTCTCCCAGGGCAGGGCTGCCCCTTCCTCAGGTGAGCTGCTCAGGATGGCCTCCCAGGTCCTTGACAACAGAGAGGCTCTGAGACTCTGGACTCATCTTCTCCCAGAGAGACAGAGGCCTAATAGTTCTTGATGGTGGATTATACATCAATATTGAAACTCGAGTTTGTATCCAGGACTTACTGTAATAATGTAAGTCTCCTTCAGAATTGGTTCCTCTTTCTGATGTCACCTCAGCCCAGAGGGCAGAAGGTGCTGCAGTTACCAGAGCTCGTCCATCAGAAAGAGACCAGGGAGGAAACACAGAGGTCTGGGTGCACCGTGTGCTTTTGGGAGGCTTTGCACACAAAGTGGGCCCTCGTACCCTGGAAACCCTATCGCATGCAAGGGGGAGGTCTGGACGCGCTCCTCCAAGCTGGACATGTGACCCCTGTGCAGGTGGAGGGCAGGACACACCTGCTGCCTGGAAGCTGAGAAATGCTGTGACAGCTCCTTATGCCCAGCCACAGCCTGACCTGGTGACTCTCCCGTCTGAGCCCTCAAAGCACCAGCCTCCAGAGGGAATCAGAGCAGGCGTTATGAAGTGTCAGAACTTCACCCGTGGTTTTAAGTAAAGAAGAATGAAAACTCTATAGCTGTCTACTGCTCTCAGATATTTCATTTCTGTAGACAGCTGCTGGTTGGAATCGGATGATTTTAAATGAATCGTTTCCTCCCACTCCGTGCAGTGTGACCGTGACTCCCCTCCTCCTAGGCCTGTCCATGCACAGCTTCTGGAAAGACTACAAATAGCATTTTAAATAAAACTTATTTAACCTCCCAGAAACCCTGGAAATCCTTGTGCAAAGGTCCTCCCGCGAGGACGTGTGGATGGCCATCCTCTCCCTCAGGAGCACAGCAGCCGTCTCCCTGCCACATGGGAACGGGAAGGACCGGGCGTTTAGAGACACTAACTCCACGCTGGGCTCTGCCCTCTGCGAGCAGACGTGGGAAACAGGGAACACGGTTCTCACTCACACCCACTCCTGCCACCAGACTAAGGGGGCCTGTGCAGTCACCTGCTGACCAGGGCCGTGTGGTCCCCAGTCAGTGAGTCTCTGTGGGAAAGAACGTCTGAGAGAACTGCTCGTGAACCTCACTGGGGGGAAACCCATCAGGTCTCCCAACAGCAACACAGCAGGGAAACTCCACGGAGTCTGTCACTGGGTTTAGTTTTCCAAAAAGAAATCATACAAAGTTCCTTCCAGTGGGAAGTCTAGTCCACTAGGGTCCTTCAACTGAGGGTCCTCACGGATCCTGGGCAGCATCTCATCCTTGGAGCAGAAAGCTGAACCAAGTCCTTCCAAAAGCTGATGACCTTGGGTCAGGTTAACATTCCCCCTCTGTCCGGTCAGGATGGCAGCGTAGGTAAATGGGGTATCCCTCCTCCCACAACCACATCAAAATTACCACTAAACTACAGAACAACCCTCCTCAGAACCGCCTGACATCGAGCGGAATGGACGTCCTACAACTACGAGGTTAGAGAAGAAGCCACTGGTGGGAGGGGCTGAGGCGGAAGGGCTGGTCCCACACCCACGTGTGGTGGATAAATATCAGGAGGGATACATCGGATGGAAGGTCCTCCATGAGGAGTTAGGGGTCCCTGTCCCACACCAGGTGCCCAGCTCAGTGTTCCAGTGCCAGGAAGAGAACCTCATAACTTCTGGCTGTAAAACCAGCGGGAACTGAGGCTGAGAGAGGCTGAGGCGGCTGGAGCCCCAGGCAGCTCCTCTTAAAGGGCCCGCACAGGGACTATGCGGACTTGCTTCCTCTGAGCTCCAGCCTGGAGGGGAGGCCCCTTGAAAGGCATCAGAGATGTAGAGGAAAATACCGTTGTTTGGCATCGGGGTGAGGGCTGGAGAGGCAGCTTTCTCCCAGACAGACTGCTGGTGGAGACTGGAGGGGACCTGAGACAACCTGGCGGGGTCTCTGAAACTCACCTGCAAAGGCTCTGGATTCACGTTCAGTGACTATTATATAAACTGCATCCGCCAGGCTCCAGGAAAGAGACCAGAGTGGATCGGTTTCATTAGAGACGCTCCTGTGGTGAGCCCTTCCCGGTGAGGCTGGCAGACGGGTGCCATATCTGGGACCAGCAACCTGGCTCACACAGTTTGCCCTGCCTGGTGATTCCCTGAGGCCCTGCCCCACTTAACTTTGGGAACACACAAGCTGTTTCCACTGGCTTTATCACAAGATTGGCCTGTTTTGGCTCCTGCTTCAGATTTTCCTAAATTCTCTCAAAGAAGCAGCATCTGTCAACAGAGCCCCATACCTCTTGCTAAGTGGCCCTAGGCCTGGCACTAGAAGCAGCCAGCCTTGGTTCACAGCTTGGCTTTGCCTGGACACCTCCAAGCCCAGCACAAGAAGCAGCCATCTGCACATCACTTCTTAGCCTATGCCAGGTGGCCCTGGGTAGAACACAGGCAGCATATACATGGGTCATGTTCTTTTAAACAATGAGCTACCCTATGTCTTTTGATTGGAGCATTTAAGCCATTTACATTTAAGGTTGTTATTGATAGATAGTTATTAGTTGCCATTTTTATTTTATGCCTGTGTTCCCCCCACCCCTGCTCTCTGTTTCTTCTTCTTCTTACAACAGTCCCTTCAGCATTTCTTGCAGTGCTGGTTTGGTGGTGGTGAATTCCATGAGCTTTTTTTTTTTTTTTTTTCTGTGACTCTCTTTATTTCACCTTCAATTTTTTAAGCTGATGTAGTTCCCATTGAGCTCTTCATAATTATTATTCAGTTGCTTGTAGTTCTCACTAACTTGTTTGAGCACCCTTAAAATCATTGCTTTGAATTCTTTATCTGATAAGTTGCTTTCATTTTCTGTAGTTCCTTTTCTGGTGATTCCTTTTTTCTTTCATTTAGGTGTTCCTTTGTCTCACCATTTAGCAGTCTGGTAGTTCTGGGCCTGGTGAGGGATGTTGTAGGCAGGTCAGTGTCTATCACATAAGGCTGCTGTGCCTCCCAGACTGTTCAGGTGTGTGGCGCCTCTTGCCTGTTGTGGGTCCTGGAGGACTGACCACTGGCAGCTCGTACTGGTCTGTTGAGCAGGTCTCGGCTCCCCAGGCTTGCTGCTGCTGGGGCTGGGGCACCGCTCCTGATCAGCCTCTGCTGACGCCGCTGGGCGTGGGTCTCAGCTGGCGATCTGTGCTGCTGCTGCCTGGGGTGGGCGTCCGCTCCCAAGCCTCCACTGCTGTTGGGGGTGGGGCTCCCCTCCGCCCAGTCACTGCTGCTCTGGGGGTGGTGCTCGGCTCCGCGGGCTGCGGCGACTGCAGCAGGCACCTCGATAGCGCCGCTGCTGTGCGCTGTCCGTGTAGACACGGTGGGTCCGCTGGTCCCGCGCTGCCAGGCGCTCAGGTGCGCTCAGGTGGCTCGGCCCTCGGCGCTCCCCGCTTCCTCCACCCAAAGAAGACCAGGGATCATCAAAACCTCAAAAATAAAGATAAGTTTAATTAAAATATTCCACCTAAGATGTTGGACCAAGACAACAGTCTAATTCCATCATCGTCATCATCATCATCATCATCATCATGACTACTTACTTAGAACAGTTCTTCTCATTTTTTGTACATCTGGTTGATGTCCACTCGTATCATCAAACTTTCTCTCATATTTTGCTCATTTGGTGTGGTTGTTAAGTAACTAGGTAGCCAAACTCCATTCTATTTTATGTTCCCTGACAAATGAAGGCTCATTCCTGCTTTTCTCCATCTGTCCCACCCTGGAATCTGATAGAAGTGTTGAGTCTCCCCTTTAGACGTCATTGGGAGATTGAAATCACCCAAGCCCTGAAAACACAATTCCTCCCCTTCCCCCACAATCTCACCAAAATAAAAGTGCTGACCCAGTTTTCTTTCCAGGGTTAATCAAAGCATGTCTGACATGCTGAAGGGCCTTTCCTGTGCTTCGCAGGGATTTCAACTCTATACATAATAAATGTTTAATGTCCCCTTGAGTGTGTGTTTGTTGTCTGCCAGGACATCAGTACCAGACTGTCCTGGGTCTCTCTCAATCTGCTAGGCGTTAACTGCTCTTGGTGCTGGGAGCATGAAACCAAGTCAATGACTGTCACCACAGGGGGCTTTTATTTCAAGCTTTGGGGTCACACACCTCTGGTGCCCACTGTCCAGCAGACAGGTGTCCTCCTGCTGGCTGGTTGGGACCCTCAGTGTGAGGAGCTGAGCTGCACTGTTGAGTCAGCAGAGCCTCTGGTCAGACTGAGGAGACGTGGGTCAGAAGACTTGGTGATAAATTGTCTTTTGGGCACAAGGCCATGTGAGAGAATCACTGCCTTTTGTCCATGTGAAAAAGATGTCTCACTTTACAATAGACTTTTCTAATTCAGAGACGCCAGAGCTAAGCACAGAAACAGGAATCCAGAGAGGTTCCCTGAGGGAAACTGTGACATGAGGAAACCACACAGGAAACCAGCCCAAACCTCCAACTGCACCTGCTCCTGGGATGGTCCTTGTATTCAGGACCCTGAACGCCCCCTGGTCGTCGCAGCCTCTCCTGCAGGGAGGTTTGTGTCTGGGCTCACACTGACCTCCCCTCACTGTGTACGCACAGTAATACACGGCCGTGTCCTCGGCTTTCAGGCTGTTCATTTGCAGATACAGCGTGTTCTTGGAGTTGTCTCTGGAGATGGTGAATCGGTCCTTCACAGCGGCGGCATAGTATGTGCTACCTCCATCAGTATTAATTTGACTCACCCACTCCAGCCCCTTCCCTGGAGCCTGGCGGACCCAGTACATCCAGTAGTTACTGAAGGTGAATCCAGAGGCTGCACAGGAGAGTCTCAGAGACCCCCCAGGCTGCACCACGCCTCCCCCAGACTCCACCAGCTGCACCTCACACTGGACACCTGCAAACACAAAGACGTCCTGGTCAGGACACTGTCACACGTCCACTGTTTCTCTCTCTCATCCACTCTCACACTCAGTGTCTCTAGTTCTCCACAAATTACCTCTTAAAATAGCCACAAGGAAAACCCAGCTGAGCACAGACTCCATGGTGAGTGCTCTGTGTTCAGTCCTGATCAGGGAATGGGGACACTTGAGGATCCCGGTGCTGGGCTCCTGTCCCAGAGCTGCAGGGTCAGGGCTGGGCTGGATTTTATGAGCAGAGGGGGCCCTATTTGCATGTCCTTCTACTTATATAGGGGGCACTGAGGTTGGAGTCCTGCAGAGAGGGAAGTGCCTCAGTGCAGGTGTGAGTGTCCTGGGTGAGAATCATCTCATGATAACACATCAGTAACTAAATCCAGAATGACAGGGACGTTTGTACTCGTCCAAGAAGCAAAGATGGAGGCAGCTGGAGGAGACACTGTGTCAAGACACAGTCAACCCTGGTCCTGGGCCCTGTGCATCCACAGGAGCCTGGGTGTGTCTTCTCCGTGTGTGGAGCCGTCCACCCTCAGGGCCCTGTGGACAATGAGGGGACACTCAGTCCCCACGGAGGGGTGCTTTCCCCTGGGAAAGGGGAGGAGGAGACAGAGCCCAGCAAAGCCCTGTGGTCCTAGGGGGCTGTGTGCACACCCAGGACACGCCCCTGTGTGGTCTCTGAGCCTGGATCCTCCACTCTGAGTCATCACTGAGATACTCCTGTGTTGAGGTGTGTATCAGTTGATGCTTATTTTTATTCCTGTTTAGAATTCCATTGACTGATGTTCCGCAGTTTGCTTATTTGTAAAATTCGAAGGACTTTGAGGTTGTTTGTAGCTTCTCATTCAAGAATTTTAATATTTGCATATATTTTTGTATGAACATCAGGATTTGTCCTTCTGCAGCAAACACTCCTAGTGGGACTACAGATATATATATTTAGTTATGTATTTAATTTAATAAGAAACTGCGATTCACTTTGCAAAGAAAGCATAACAGGACACAGAGGGACCTAGAGAAGGAGAGGAGCCCAGTCACTGCTGATATGTCATCTACACACACAGTGTCACCTCCTCACTTGTCTGCAGTGAGAATACGAGAAGTTAGAGCCACAGAGAGAAATGGAGAATAGTTCTGGATGCAGCTGAGAGCTGAGAGGAAATCCCTGCTCCCAACAGGAAGCCCCTCCTTCCCCCCTCACTCTGCATCTGCTTCTGGGCTGTTCTCTGTGGTTGGTGGGTCCTGAGTACCTGCTGGTGTCCTGAGCGCCCCCTGGTGTCCTGAACCCGCCCTGCAGCCCCGCCCTCCTGTTCCCTCAGGAGGTGTGTGTCTGGGCTCACACTGACTTCCCCTCACTGTGTGTGTCCCACAGTAATACAAGGCTGTGTCCTCGGTGGTCACGGAGCTCAGCTGTAGGGAGAACTGGTTCTTGGATGTTTCTCTCGAGATGGTGGTGCGGCTCTTGAGGGACGGGCTGTAGTAAGTGTTACCATTATAATATATGTCCCCGATCCACTCCAGCCCCTTCCCTGGTTTCTGGCGGATCCAGCTCCAGCCATAACCAGTGGATGTAATGGAGAATCCAGAGACAGAGCAGGTGAGGGAGAGGGTCTGCAAGGGCTTCACCAGTCCTGGCCCCGACTCCTGCAGCTGCACCTGGGACAGGACACCTGGGGACAAGGAGCATCAGGTCCTGTCAGTCACGTGCAGTCACAACCATCCCGTAGACCCTGTCTGACCTCTGAGATTCTCACCTTGGGGGGCTGTCACCAGGCACAGGAGAAGACCCAGCAGCCTCATCTTCTTCTAGACCAGGGCTCTGCCTTCCCCAGAGACCTCAGCCCTGTGTGAGGAGAGAGCTGTGAGCCTCCCCAGCCCAGGGGAGGATTCACCCTTCAGCTTGAGGAGAAATTTGCATGTGGGGCAGCCTGTTCCTTATAAGTGGAGGACTGAAGTCAGGCTGCCCTGGTCCTTCTGGGGCCCCTGTGGGTGCATCTCTTTTCTTAAACTCACTTACCATCTAATTCATAGATAAGGGATCACTGGTTACTCATGACAGATTGGTGTCATCTCAATGGATGTGCTCATCAGTGAGGAATAGTGGACTAGATGAGTAGATTATCTTTTTAGTTTTTCATGCATTTCAAATAGATTTAAAGAGACTACATTTGTCCAGGTAGTTTATTAAACCTAACTCTCTAATAGATTCACAACTCACAAACGTTTTTCTAAACTATGGTATTCTTATAAACATAATTATATATACACTCAAGTTGTTTACCTCATTCTGAAAATCTCAAAATAAAGGACATTCATTCTCAGTGTCTTGTTTGTTTTATTTATATTGTTACTTTGATCCAAGGAACTATATCCCAGAAAGATATCATTGAGATTCCCTTTATTCTTTTTTATTTTGATTTGGTTTGATGGTTAAAATGACATTTGTTATAAGTTCTGAGTAACACTATGCTACATGCCTTTATTTTGGTTAATGCTAGAAAACTTTTTCTTACTATCTTTGTCAAACACTTTCAGAAGCTTAGCAGAGTTTGGCCTGGTGAGGACTTGGATGGCAGACCCTTGACTCTTGATGTTGGAAATTAGGTAATTGTGTCTTTCAGTCCCTCCTCAGACTCTTCCCTTGTGAAAGCTCATGTCTTATTGCAGAGACTCCAAAGCAACTGCATCACATGTAATCACATTTACACATGGAGACGTGATTGTAAGAAGAAAGAGTGATTATGCATTAGTAAAATGCAGACTCTTTTATATGTTGTAATTGTAAAGGTAGCAGATTAGATGACCAGTTTTCCCAGTCTATTGTTATCAGTGATGTTGGGGTTCAAAGGAGAGAAATGAAGAGAATTCCCAGTACATCATTGCTCGTAGGAAAGGGATCTTTAATCCTGACTTCACCCCTCATTCCCAACCTTCTTTACTCTGTCGCTGGGGATGGTCAGAGGAAGTAGGGCTTTCCCACATAATCTAGAACATCCTTAATGTATAATGCAGATGTTCTCCCGTCAGACAATATTTTTGAAATATATTGTCTCTTTTTAGGCTGCTAGTGTATTTCTCCTAATGGAATGTTTGGTGGGAAATTTTCTTTTTATTTTCAACAATGTTCAATTCATCACTATTTGATTTAATGGGACCTTTTTTTGGTGCTTTATATAACAATTCACAAGAAAATTCTCACACTCCATTGCCTATGGGAGGGGAAACCTGATATGAACACAGTGGGCACTAAACCCAATGGAGAAATGGTGGTTGGAATCCTTAGTATCATTGAAATCTGTTTGCTGTGTCCTCTGGCCAGGAGACAAACCTTCCATGGCAAGAAGTCTTCATGAATTTCAAAGATTCTTTCCCTTATTTGGACGTTATAATGTGAAATTCCCAACAGTGTGTAACATAGAAAACTAGACTAACCTCTGAGAAATTGTATCATGTACACATCAGGCAGACGAGGAAGGAACCTCAAAGGACATGAGGAAGATGCTGAGCAGAGATGACAGAGACAGGATCCCAGACGGTATTTCACGAGGATGAAAGTGACCAGGAGGATGAAGGAGCAGAGAGGTCGTGAGAGGGAGACGTGAGGAGATGAACTGGAGCTGACGTCCGGGAAAGTGAATGTCCCAGTGAGAGCCCTGCATGGAGCTGTGTGTGCAGGACTCACGTGGACAGTGAGAGAGCGAGGCCCTGGTGAGGGTGGGGACCTGGAGTGAGCTCAGACCCGGGGCGTGTGGACACACTGACTCTCCCTCTGTGGACACTGCGTCCCCGTCACAGGGTGGAGAGCATGCCCGGGGTGCTCAGTCTTTCATGGAGACAATTGGGTCCCATGGGAACCTAGTGAGATAATAGTCCCTGAGCCTGGACACGGCTCGTCTGGGAAAGAGAATTTTGTCGACACCATTGTCATCCTCAGAGAGATGAGGGAACACAGGGCCCAGGACAAGGAGGAGTGTCCCTGGGACCCTGAATCGCAGGAAGAGCAGGGGGGCCCTGAGCACCCCAGGGAGCTGTGCTCAGCCCCTCCCTGCACGGTTCTTGCAAGATGTTCCCAGGTCAGTGGGTCCTGAGAGCCCCTTGCTGGTCCTGTGGGGTCTGCGCGGTCCAGAGCGCCCCCTGGTGTCCTGACCACTCCTGGTGGACCTGGTGGTCCTGCAGCTCAGCCCCTCCTGTCTCCCTGCAGGGAGTTTGTGTCTGGATCATAGAGACCCCTGGTCAGGAAAATGTCACATGTCCAGTGTTTATCTCACTCATATTCATTCACATACTCCGTGTCTCTAGTTGTCCATAAATTACTTCGTAAAATAACAACGTGGCCAGCCCAGGTGAGCCCAGACTCCATGGTGAATGACCTGTGTTCAGTCGTGATGAGGGAAGGAGAACATATGAGATCTCCAAGCTGGGCTCCTGTCCCAGTGCTGCAGGGTTGGGACTGGGCTGGTTGTCTTGAGCTGAGGGGCCCTCTTTGCATGTCCCCCTACTGTAGAGGGAGCTGTGGGGATGGACGCTGACATAAAGGACATGGTTTCAGAGTGTGGTGTATCCAGGGCCATATGTCTGAGTAGAATTAACCCTGGTAACTGGGCCTCTGCTGCGCCCAACTTTATCCAACTGCTTCCCTGAATGACTTCCAGAAAGGGGGACATGCCAAGTGGGGGTTTCAGAGCCGCCTGGCTGGACACTGATCCATGTTAAAATGTGATCTTGGAACAGTACAGCAGGAAAAAAATAAATGTAATAGGAAACTAAAAGAAAGGGTACCATTTTGAATATCGTATCTTAGAAGGCCACCTGTGTGAACACAGGAAGGTGATCAACCATCACACCCAGACAGAGATAAACGTGTGGGAACTTCATGTTCAGGAGACGGAAGTTCCCTCCGACATTGTTTCCCCTGCACAGTGTTCAGAGGACACACTGAGAACAGAGTGTGACCCTAGAGCCAGTGGACCAATGTTGGGGGACAGTGGGCATCTCTGTGGGTCCCTGGGAAGCAGAAGTGTGAACTACAGAGAAGCAGACAGGGCTCCTGGGTCCGAGTCCTTCAGGGAGTTTGGAGCTGAAGGTGCAGCAGCTGCACGGCCTCCTGTGTGGGGTTTGTTCTCCAGACTCTGCTGGACCAGGTTCAGTCACTGGGGATGGAGAAGCACATCTGTCATGGCCAGGGTAGTTTAGGTAAAGTTGTAGTTAAAGATTTGTGAGTAATTAAGTTTAAGTCATGCAAGTGTCATTATTGGAAACCTGATGTCTGCATGTGACCATTGGGAACACTGTCCCCATGTCTGTACCTGATGGGGGTCAACTAGGACAGGAACCTGACCCAGGACATCACTGGGGGAAATGCTACCTGGGTGCATGAATGGGGGGGTTAACCAAGACTGAGGACACACAAGTCCAGGGTTCTTGTTTTGTCGGATTCTGGCTTTCCTTATTGTTTAGCCAGTTCACATTTTCTTTCCTCACTTTCCTCTGAAATAACCACACATATACCCTAGGGTCATGAAGACACTGTGTTGAGAGTGTGCAGGAGCACAAGTCCTTTGTGAGTTGATTTGTACCTGACATCTTTCCTGAATGCACTCTCTAGTTCTATCAATTTTCTGGTGCAGTGTTTAGGGTTTTCAATATACAAGATGTGTCCTATGTATAGAGATAAAGAGAAAACCTTTAACTTGTTTCTTTCTCATTTACACATTTTATAATTTTTTCTTGCCTATTTATTCTGACAAAAACTCCCGTTCTGTTGAATAGAAGTAGTCACGGGGTGCCCTCGTGTAGGTCCTGATGTTAGAAGAGCAGCTTCGAAATATTTTCTGTGCACCATGACGTCACTCGTTGGATTCTCAGATGTGGCCTTTGTGATGTTGATGTTCATCAGTTCTGAGTCTAACCTTGAAGAATTGTAATCATCAGGCCATTTCAGTTTCTAAAGTCTTTTTCCTGCATCTATATATGGTGGCAAGTGTATCCTCCATTCTCATTTACATACGTCAAACCGTCCTTGCATCTAAGACCACATCCCAGTGCATCACGGTAAATGATCCTTTCAATGTGCTGTTAAGTTTCCCAGGACATGTAGAGGATTTTTGTATTTATGATCATCAGGGCTATGACCGGTCATTTTCTGTGTAAACATACTTTATATTGGCCTGAGTGTAATGGTCATATCAGTCATTGAGTTTGGAAGTCTTCCCTCTTTTTCCTGTTCTTTGAAGTGTTTGAGAAGGAGTGATTGTGAAGGTACGATTCTTTGTGGAAATTTTGATAGAATTCAGCCTTGTATAAATATGGACATGTGCTCTTCTTTTCAGGTAGGTTTTTATTACTACTCCAATTATTTTTTAAAATGTCTACAGTTCCAGCGTATTCAGGGGAAATTCTTATTTTTATTTATTCATTTGTTTATTTTTATTAATTTGTTTTTGTTACAGATGTTTCTCCTTTTTCCCCCACTGACACCCTCCTCCCCATCCCCCACCCCATCCCCAGCATTGTTGTCCATGTCCACCAGTTATGCGTACATGCATATAAGTTCTGTGGTTTATCTCTTCCCACCCACCAAACCCCTCTTTTGAGGGTTGTCAGTCTGTACCCTACATCCACGTCTCTGGGTCTACCCTGTTCCTCAGCCTGTTATGTTCATTATATTACACAAATAAGTGAGATCATTCTTAAATTAAGGAACAAATAAGTAGACTGAGAAACACAATGTTGATCTTCACAGGCTGTGGACAGCACATGGAGTTCCCACAAGCACACACGTGGAGCTGAGCAGTGACAGGCTGACAGGCTCCTAACTCCGCATCCCTCAGGTAGATCCGAGCTACATGGACTGACAAGGGAGCAGCTCGGGGTCCCTGCCAGGGAGAGACCTGTCTCTACAAAATGCAGCCAGGGGCTGGTCTCTGCAGGTCTAAGGTGGCGGGACCAGCTCCCACCTGGGATTCCGCACTCAGATCCATGTCTGCTCTTCCTCCTGAAGAAGGGAGGGATTCGGTGAAGAAAAGGGAAAAGTTGCTCACCTAGGGATTTCTGTGCATGGAGAATAAGCAATGGAAATGGGAACAATTCTTCCCACATCACATTTACAAATGCCTCCTATGAAAGGTCACTCTGAGCAGGACACCCACAGAATTCAGTGATAATGCATTTGGGGACAGTGTGAAATTTAGAAACCACATGTTTATTTCATATGCCATCCAAGAGAATAAAATAAAATCATAATTTTATATAAAAATTAAAGAGTGTCTTAGTCCAGAGAATGCACCTCCCTTACCTCAAACTGCAGGAACACAAGAAACAGTTCCAGCCATTGCTCCCTGTAAGGTACCATGGTTTGTGCTGAGCTAATAGCTGTGCACGACTCCCAGACCCTGCTGAGCTCGGTGGTGACACTGAGGCAGGGCCATTACTGGGAAACGCAGGTGTCGTCTGATGGAAAGGTTTTGCTCAGGAAATTCTTGACAAATGTTTGCTCCTTCCTGAAATGCAGGGAGGTTTAGAAAATCTCCACCTTTTGTGGACAGACTTAGATTGCATGCTGACAGTTTCCCCAAGTTGACCTAACCCTCTGTGTTTTCCGTCCTCCTAACGAAAACCTTCACCTCTGCTGCATGTGAGACTGTTGCTACTAATAAAATGAAACTTTAAAAATACAGAGCCATCAGTGTAGTCTCTGAACCAAAGGTCTAGAGAAACTCTTACCTGGAGGGGCAGCCCAGAGCCTCTGAGGAAACAGCCATAAACACCAGCTACTCCCGCTCCTGGGGCTGCAACACTGAGGTGGAGGGTCCTGAGCGCCCCCTGGTGACCTGAGAGCCGCCTGGTGTTCTGAGGGCGCCCTGTTGCCCCGCCCTCCTGTCTCCCTCAGGAGGTTTGTGTCTGGGCTCACACTGACTTCCTCTTACTGGGTATCTCGCACAGTAATACACAGCCGTGTCCTCAGTCCTCAGGCTGCTCAGTGTTAAATAAACTTGGCTCTTGGAGGCATCCCTGCTGATGCTGAGCCGGGATTTCAGCGATGGGTTATAGTATATGCTTCCATCACTCCATATACCACCGACCCACTCCAGCCCCTTCTCTGCAGCCTGTCGGGCCCACTGCACACCATAGCTCGTTAAAGAGAATCCAGAGACAGCGCAGGTGAGGGAGAGGGTCTCCGAGGGCTTCACCAGTCCTGGGCCCAACTCCTGCAGCTGCACCTGGGACAGGACACCTGGGGACAAGGAGCATCAGGCCCTGTCAGTCACCTGCAGTCACAACCACCCCATACACCCCTGTCTGACCTCTGAGACCCTCACCTTGGGGAGCTGTCACCAGGCACAGGAGAAGACCTAGCAGTCTCATCTTCTTCTAGACCACGGCTCTGCCTTCCCCAGAGACCTCACCCTGTGTGAGGAGAGAGCTGTGAGCCTCCCCAGCCCAGGGGAGGATTTACCCTCGAGCTTGTATACACATTTGCATGTGGGGCAGCCTGTTCCTTATAAGTCGAAGGACTGAGATCAAGCTGCCCTGGTCCTTCTAGGGTTCCTGTGGGGCATCTCTTCTCTTGAACTCACTCAGCATGTAAGTCAGGAATATGGGATCACCTGGTACATGAGACCTGTTGTAGTCAGGTTAATGGACCAGCTCATCTGTGATAAATGGTGGACTAGATGAGTACATTATATTTTTCGTGTAGGTGCATCTTTGAAGTAGATTTAAACTTATTACATTTGTCCCGATAGTTTATTAAACCCAACACTCTAATGTCTACACAACGGTCAAACCATTTTTCGAAACAATTGTATTTTTTTAAACGAGCTAGACATTATTTGTCTTTCTCATTCTGAAAATCAGAAAACAAAGGGCATTCATTGTCAGTATCTTATTTTTTACTGTATGTTGTTACTTTGATTCAAGGAAGGATATCCAAGGAACATGTCATTGAGATACACTTGATTCCATTTTCTTTTGCTTTTTGAAATGATATTTCTTTAAGCCAATTAGAGAAAGGCAAATACCACATGATCTCACTTATTTGTGGAATATGATGAACAAAATAGACCCAGAGACCTAAAAAGGAGTAAGGTCTAGAATGACAAATGTCAGTGGAGGTGGCAGGGAGGGATGGATGGGATAAACCGAAGAACTTATGTGCATGTATGTGTAACCAATGGACACAGACAACAATGTTGAGGGGGGTCGGGAGGAGGGTTTCTGGGGGGGGGAGAAGGAGAAACATCTGTAACAAAAGTAAATTAATATAATTGGAAAAAGTAAATAAAATGATATTTGTTTCAAGTTCTGATTAACACTACGTTTTGTGCCTTTATTCAGGTCAATGCTAGAAAGTTTTTCCTTACAATCTTTTCCAAACACTTTCAGAGCAAAGCAGTGTCAGGCGTGGTGAGTACGTGGATCGGAGACTCTGGATTCTTAATGTTGAAAATTTGGTAATTGTGCCTTTTCTTCCGTCGTCAAACTCTACTGTTGAGAAAGCCCATGCCATTTTGCAGAGACCCCAAACAAATTGTATCAGACATATTCATATTTTTACATGGAGAAATGATTGAGAATAAAAGAGTGATTATTCATGAGTACAATTCAGAATCTTTCATATGTGGAAATTGTAAACGCAGCAGGTTAACTGAGCTCTTTTCTCAGTCAAATATTTTCAGTGATGTTGGGGTCAGAGGGAGGCAAATCATGGAGCTTCCTAGCACAGATATGCTCATAGGAAAGGGAACTTTATCCCTGACAGGAACCCTCACTTCCAGGACACACGACATGGTCAACTGGGCGGTTTTCAAATCTTGGATATTATAAGTTACACTGCTATAAACACGGGGGTGTATATATTTTCTAATTTGTGTTTTGGGATAATTAGGATATATATTCAGAGGTGCGTTTCCTGGGTCAAAAAGCAGTTGTATTTTTATTTTTTGTATTAATTACTTTATCTTTGTTTCAGATGTTCCTCCATTCCCCACCCCTAGACACCATCCTCCTGATCCCGCCTTCCCACAGCATTGATGTCTATGTCCATTGATTATGCATATATGCATGCAAGTTCTTTGGTTTATATTACCCTCCCCACTGCCCCCTCCTCTGGGGTTTTTCAGACTGAATGTTCTTTTTTTTTTTTTTTTGAGGAAACTGCATACTGTTTTCCTCAGTGGCTGCAACCAATCTGCATTCACATCAATAGTGCACCAGGGTCCTGTTTTCTCCTCATCCTCCCCAGCACTGGGTGTTTGCTGAGGTGTTGATAGGAGTCATTCTGGCAGGTGTAGCTGTCGTTTCAATTTGCACGTCTCTGATGATCAGTAATGTGAGCATTGTTTCATATGTCTCATGGCCATCTGTACGTCCTCTTTGGAGAAGTGTCTTTTCAGGGCATTGGCCCATATTTTAATTGGATTGTACATCTTCCTGGTGTTGAGTTTTATGTAGTTTTTAAATATTTTGGAATTTAAGACCTTATCAAATGTAACTTTGGCAAATAGACCACAGCCTTTTCTAACTCAGAGATGTTAGAGGTAAACATTGAATCAAGAATCCAGAGAGGTTCTCGAGGGAAACTGTGACATGAAGAGGAAACCACACAGGAAACCAGCCCAAACCTCCAACTGCACCTACTCCTGGGTGGTCCTTGTGTTCAGGGACCCTGAGCTCCCCCTGGTGGTCGCAGCCTCTCCTGCAGGGAGGTTTGTGTCTGGATTCACACTGACTTCCCCTCACTGTGTCTCTCGCACAGTAATACATGGCTGTGTCCTCGGTGGTCATGGAGCTCAGCTGCAGGGAGAACTGGTTCTTGGACGTGTCTTTGGAAATGGAGGTGCGGCTCTTGAGGGACGGGTTGTAGTAAGTGCTACTACCACTACCATATATGGATCCAATCCATTCCAGCCCCTTCCCTGGTTTCTGTCGGATCCAGCTCCAGTAGTAACTACTGCTGATGGAGTAACCAGAGACAGAGCAGGTGAGGGAGAGGGTCTGTGAGGGCTTCACCAGTCCTGGGCCCGACCCCTGCAGCTGCACCTGGGACAGGACACCTGGGGACAAGGAGCATCAGGCCCTGTCAGTCACGTGCAGTCACAACCACCCCACAGATCCTGTCTGACCTCTGAGACCCTCACCTTGGGGGGCTGTCACCAGGCACAGGAGAAGACCCAGCAGCCTCATCTTCTTCTAGACCACGGCTCTGCCTTCCCGAGAGACCTCAGCCCTGTGTGAGGAGAGAGCTGTGAGCCTCCCCAGCCCAGGGGAGGATTTACACTGAAGCTTGGGGGGAAATTTGCATGTGGGGCAGCCTGTTCCTTATAAGTGGAGGGACTGAGGTCAGGCTGCCCTGGTCCTTCTGGGGCCCCTGGGGGGCATCTCTTCCCTTGATCTCACTCTGTATGTTAGTCAGGGAGAGGGGATCCCTGGGTTCAAGAGACATTGGAATGTGGTCAAAGGTTGGCCTCACCTTTTTGAGCATAAGAAGAAATGATGGACTAGACAGGAAGGTTAGACTTTTAACTTCCCATACATCCTTCAAACTGATTTGAAAGGGATTAGCATTTGTTCAGAGACTTTCTGAATCCCAATTCTCCGGTATACCCGCTATTTCCAAATTTTATATAATAATTTTATACAAATATTATCTATCTTACTGCAAAAATAAAAATAAAGGACATCTATGTTCAATATCTTATATTTTAATTATATTTAAATATGTTTTTATTGATTTTATTTTTTAGAGAGTAGAACGGAGAGGGTAACTTCATCGCTGACAAAAATACCTGACTCCAGTCTCCCTCCTTCTGTCCCTGGGCATGGTCAGTTGGTCAGAGGTGCCGGGATCTACCACACAATATATAATGTCCTTAATGTATATTGAACACATTCTCCCATCAGACAAATACTTTGGAAATGTTACCTCTCTGTGGAGCTTGTCTTTTTATTCCCTTAAAGAATCTTTGGTGGGATAAAAGCATTTAATATAGCAAAATATAATTGATGCCTTTTTTCTGTCCTGGGCCTGTTTTGGTGAATCACACAGACCCCCAGGACGTGCTGAGCCTCACGGTCCAGGGGCATTGGCTGCAGCAGCCACAGGGACAGAGAGGTTTTGGCACCAGGAGTGAGGGCTGCTGGGAAACTGCCCAGAACTGGACGGGACTTTGACCTGGGTGAGGGGAGGAAGCTGGACGTGTTCTGAGTCACAGGACAGAGATGTGCCTGATTTTCATGGACAGAGTGTTACTGGACATGTGGGTTTAAACCTCTTCCCCTGACGAACCAGGAGGACGTGCAGGGCATGACAGACACAGCTTCTGTCATCGTAGGAAACACCTGAGTGATTATGACCAGGAGTTTGTCAGAATAGAAACTTTTAGGGTTGTGCAGGCAGGGATCAAGGGAAATAAGGAACGTGTCACTGCAAAGGGGGGCAGGGGAGTCCTGTTACCCACATGCACCTGCTCACAGTGTCTGTGTCTGTGAGGTAACAACTTCACAGGTCCAGGGGTTAGCACTCAGACACCTGTGGGTATTACTCACTTGATCACACCATGCTTCACCCAAGCTGCACAATTCACTGGAGTTCCATTCATGAAATCCCTCAACACTTAGAGGGAAGAGTGGACACCCCTCCTGCAGGAGCCATGGTGCTGGTGTGTCTGTGTGAGGGGCCCTCATGTCATTGACCAGGACCCTGTCTCAGTCCATTATCATCACCACCATCATCTCCATCATCACCATCATCATTTGCTTATTTATACACAGTTGGTCTTTTATTTTCCTTAGACATGGTTGTTTCCTACAGATGTGAAAATTGATCTCGTCTTTTAGTCGTGTACTGAAATTGATCAGTAGAATTGGTAGTCAGGCTCTCCTTTATTTTTATTTTTTTAGTGCTGATAACTGATGGCTCATCCCTCCCTCTTCTCCATCTGCCCCACATGGGACCTGACAGAAAGGTCGGGTCTCCTCTTTAGATGTCAGTGGGAGATTCAACCCCACAAACCCCAAGAAGGAGAACCCCTCGCCCTCCCCACCACCTCACCTAAATATAAGCCCTGGGCCAGTCTACATTCCTGGTCTATCAAAGCTATTCTGACTTGCTGAAGGGCCTTTCCTGTGCTTTCTAGAGATTCCGACTATGTACGGGATAAATGTGACATGTCCCCTTGGTGTGTTTGTTTGTCATTAGCCTGATATCTGCACAAGCTGCTGTGGGTCTCTTGGCCTCTGCCTGGAATCAACTGCTCTTGGTGCTGTGAGCATGATGCCAATTCAATGACAGTCACCCCAATGGGTCCTTAGTCTCTAATTTTGGGTTCAAACACCGATGGTGCCCACTGTAACATGAAGAGGAAACCACACAGGAAACCAGCCCAAACCTCCAACTGCACCTGCTCCTGGATGGTCCTTGTGTACAGGGACCCTGAGCGCCCCCTGGTGTCCTGAGCACCCCCCTGCAGCCCCGCTCTCCTGTCTTCCTCAGGAGGTTTTTGTCTGGGCTCACACTGACTTCCCCTCACTGTGTCTCGCACAGTAATACACGGCCGTGTCCTCGGTGGTCACGGATCTCAGCTGCAGGGAGAACTGGTTCTTGGACGTGTCTCTGGAGATGGTGGTGCGGCTCTTGAGGGACGGGTTGTAGTAAGTGCTACCACTACTACCACCTATGTACCCAATCCATTCCAGCCCCTTCCCTGGTTTCTGGCGGATCCAGCTCCAGCTGTAACCACTGCCGATGGAGTAACCAGACACAGCACAGGTGAGGGAGAGGGTCTGCGAGGGCTTCACCAGTCCTGGGCCCGACTCCTGCAGCTGCACCTGGGACAGGACACCTGGGGAAAAGGGAGCATCAGGCCCTGTCAGTCACGTGCAGTCACAACCACCCCACAGATCTTGTCTGACCTCTGAGACCCTCACCTTGGGGGGCTGTCACCAGGCACAGGAGAAGACCCAGCAGCCTCATCTTCTTCTAGACCACGGCTCTGCTTTCCCCAGAGACCTCAGCCCTGTGTGAGGAGAGAGCTGTGAGCCTCCCCAGCCCGCGGGAGGATTTACCCTGGAGCTTGTGGAGAAATTTGCATGTGGGGCGGCCTGTCTTTTATAAGTGAGGGGACTGAGGTTAGCCTACCCTGGTCCTTCTGGGGCCCTGTGGAGTCATTTATTCCCTTGATCTCACTCTGTATGTAAGTCAGGAATAGCAGTTCCATGAGACATTGGAATGTGGTCAAAGGTTGACCTCACCTTTTTGAGCATAAGAAGAAATGAGGGACTAGACAGGCAGGTTAGACTTTTAACTTCCCATACATCCTTCAAACTGATTTAAAAGGGATTAGCATTTGTTCAGAGACTTTCTGAATCCCAATTCTCCAGTATACCCACTTTTTCCAAATTTTATATAATAATTTTATACAAATATTATCTATCTTACTGCAAAAATAAAAATAAAGGACATCTATGTTTAATATCTTATATTTTAATTTTATTTAAATATGTTTTTATTGATTTTATTTTTTAGAGAGTTGAATGGAGAGGGTAACTTCATCACTGACAACAATCCCTTACTCCAGTCTCCCTCCTTCTGCCCCTGGGCATGGTCAGTTGGTCAGAGGTGCCGGGATCTACCACAAACTATGTAACGTCCTTAACGTATATTGAACACATTCTCCCATCAGACAAATACTTTGGAAATGTTATCTCTCTGTGGAGCTTGTCTTTTCATTCCCTTAATGGAATCTTTGGTGGGATAAATGTATTTAATATAGCAAAATTTAATTGATTTATATTTTCTGTTCTGGTCCTGTTTCAGTGAATCACACAGACCCCAGGACCTGGTGAGCCTCACGGTCCAGGGGCATCGGCTGCAGCAGCCACAGGGACAGAGAGGTTCTGGCAGCAGGAGTGAGGGCTGCTGGGAAACTGCCCAGAACTGGACGGGACTTTGACCTGGGTGAGTGGAGGAAGCTGGACGTGTTCTGAGTCACAGGACAGAGATGGCCCTGATGTTCATGGGCAGAGTGTTACTGGACATGTGGGTTAAACCTCTTCCCGTGACGACCCAGGAGGATGTGCAGGGCCTGATAGACACAGCTTCTGTCATCGTAGGAAACACCTGAGTGATTGTGACCAGGAGTTTTTCACAATAGAAATGTTAAAGATTCTGCAGGCAGGGATCAAGGGAAATAAGGAACGTGTCACTACAAAGCGGGAAAGGGGATTCCTGTCACCCACATGCACCTGCTCACAGTGTCTCTGTCTGTGAGGCAACAACTTCCTGGTCCAGGGGTTAGCACTTGGACACCTGTGGGTCATTACACACCATGGTTCACCCAAGCTGCACAGTTCACTGGGGCTCCATTCATGAAATCCCTCAACCCTTAGAGGGAAGAGTGGACACCCCTCCCTGCAGGAACCATGGTGCTGGTGTGTCTGTGTGATGGGCCCTCATGTCATTGACCAGGACCCTGTCTCAGTCCATCGTCATCACCATCACTGTTTGTTTTTTAAAAATTGTTCTTATTATCTGTAGACATGGTTGTTGTCCAACATAATGACACCTTTTCTCATTTTTTGGTCATTTATTATATTTGCTAAGTAAAATATGTATTCAGACTATTTCATTTTTATTTTTTTAGTGCTTACAAATGAGGGCTCCTTCTTGCCTCTTCTCCATTGCCCCACTCTGGGATCTGATGAGAAAGGTTGGTCAGCCCTCTATAGATGTCATTGGGGAATTGTACCACACAAACCCCTGGAAGGAGAATTTCTCCCCTTCCCCCACCACCTCACCAAAATAAAAGCCCTGAGCCTGTCTCCTTTCTTGGAATATCAAAGCTCCTCTGACTTGATGAAGTGCCTTTCTTGTGCTTCTCAGAGAATCCAACTATTTACGTGATACATGTCCCTTGTGTGTGTGTTTGTCATCAGCCGGGATGTCTGCACCAAGCTACCGTGTGTCTCTGCCTCTGTTTGGTGTGAACTGCTCTCAGTGCTGTGAACATGATGCCACGTCAATGACTGTTACTCTGCGGGTCCTTCTTCTGTAGCTTTGGGGTCACACACCTCTGGTGCTCACTGTCCACACACATGTGTCCTGCTGCTGGCTGGCTGGGACCCTGAGCTGTGGAGCTGAGCTGCACTGTCGAGTCAGCAGAGCCTCTGGTTGGATTCAGCTGATGTGGGTCAGTAGATTTCATGATGAATTGTCATTTGGTCACAAGAGTGTTTGAAAGAGAATCTCTGTCTTTTCGCCATAAGAATGTCTTCCTTGACAAGAGACATGTCTTTATTTTTTTTTAATTGTTGACACAATTACGGTTTCCTCTAATTCCTCCTGCTTTGCCCACATCCACCCAGCCCCCAGCAATCCTCTCCTGACCCTACCACTCTGTCTGCATCCACGGGCTCTGCATATATGTGCCTGGGTCCTCACTTCACCTTCTTTTATCCACTCTTCCCAACCCCCCACCCCTCTGACCTCTGCCAATCTGTTCTGTGTATCCATTTCTCTGGTTCTATTTTGTTTGTCAGTTTATTTTGTTCATTAGCTTCTGTATATACATGAGATCATGGGGTATTTGTATTTCTCTGACTGGCTTATTTTGCTTAGCATAATAATCTACAGCTCCATCCATATACTGCAAAGAGTAAGAGTTTCTTCTTTTTTACAGCTGTGTAGCATTCTATTATGTAAATGTACCACAGTGTTTTATCCACTCCTCTACATGGTCAACCAGGTGGCTTTCAGATCTTTCATATTGTAAATAATGCTGCTATGATCACAAGAGTGCATATATTCCTTCTGAATTGTGCTTTGGGATAATTAGAATATATTACCAGAGGTGGGTTCGCTGGTCAAAAAGCACTTCTATTTTTATATATATATATATATATATTTTTTTTTATTAATTTACTTATGTTACAGATGATTCTCCTTTTTTCCCCCATTGACACCCCCCTCCCCCTCCCTCCCTGTCCCGTCCCCGTTTTGTTGTCCATGTCCATTGGTTATGAGTACATGCGTACAAGTTCTGTGTTCATCGCTCCCCTCCCCCGCCCCCTCTTCTGGCAGATGTCAGCCTGTACCCCACTTCCACGTCCCCGGGACTACCCTGCTCCTCACACTGTTATGTTCATTATACTCCAGAAATAAGTGAGATCATATGATGTTTGTCTTTCTCTGCTTGGCTTGTTTCACTTAGGATAATAGTTTCCAGGTCCTCCCATGTCGACGCAAAGGATAAGAGATCATTCTTTCTTAAAGCTGCATAGTACTCCATTGTGTATATGTACCACAGCTTTTTTATCCATTCGTCTACTGATGGACACTTGGGCTGTTTCCAGATCTTAGCTATTGTAAATAGCGCTGCTATGAACATGGGGGTACATGTATTCTTTCTGATTGGTGTTTCAGGCTTCTTGGGGTATATTCCTAGGAGTGGGATCACTGGGTCAAATGGTAATTCAATTTTTAATTTTTTGAGGTAACACCATAGTGTTTTCCATAGTGGCTGCACCAGTCTGCACTCCCACCAGCAGTGTACTAGAGTCCCCTTTTCTCCACACCCTCGCCAACAGTTGTTGTTTGATGCTTTGTTGATGGCAGCTATTCTGACAGGTGTGAGGTGATACCTCATTGTTGTTTTAATTTGCATCTCTCTGATGATTAGTGAAGTTGAGCATTTCTTCATATGTCTCTTGGCCGTTTGTATGTCCTGTTTGGAGAGGTATCTATTTAGTTCCTCTGCCCATTTTTTAATTGGGTTCTTTGTCTTCCTTTTGTTGAGATGTATGAGCACTCTATATATTTTGGAAATTAGTCCCTTATCTGATATATCATAGGCAATTATGCTCTCCCATACAGTAGGTTGCCTTTCCACTTTGATGGTTGTTTCTTTTGCTGTGCAGAAGCTTTTGAGTTTGATGTAGTCCCATGTGTTCATTTTTTCCTTTGTTTCTGTTGCCTTAGGTGATATATCAGTGAAAATTTTCCTGCGTATGATGTCTGAAATTTTGTTGCCTACATTTTCTTCTAGGATTCTTATGGAGTCATGAGTCACATTTAAGTCTTTTATCCATTTTGAGTTTATTCTTGTGTATGGTGTAAGTTGATGATCTAGTTTCATTTTTTTGCATGTAGCTGCCCAATTTTCCCAACACCATTTATTGAAGAGGCTGTCTTTGCTCCATTGTATGCTCTTACCACCTTTGTCAAATATTAATTGAGCATAATGTCTTGGGTCAATTTCCGGATTCTCTGTTCTGTTCCACTGGTCTATGTGCCTGTTCTTGTGCCAGTACCAGGCTGTTTTGATTACAGTAGCTTTGTAGTATAACCTGATGTCCGGTATTGTGATCCCTCCTACTTTGTCCTTCTTTTTTCAAGATTGCTGTAGCTATTCGGGGTCTTTTTTGGTTCCATATGAACTTCTGAAGTATTTGTTCTAGTTCTGTCAAATATGTCGTTGGTGTTTTGATGGGGATTGCATTAAATCTGTAGATTGCTTTGGGTAGTATGGACATTTTAATGATGTTAATTCTTCCAATCCATGAACAAGGTATGTGCTTCCACTTTTTTATATCTTCCTCTATTTCTTTTTTCAATGTCTTGTAGTTTTCTGCAAATAGGTCCTTTACTTCTTTGGTTAAGTTTATTCCTAGGTATCTTAATTTCTTTGCCGCGATGGTAAATGGGATTGTTTTTTTAGTTTCTCTTTCTGTGAGTTCATCATTGGTGTATAAGAATGCCGTCGATTTCTTGACGTTAATTTTGTATCCTGCTACTTTGCCAAATTCATTTATTAAGTCTAGTAGATTTTTGATGGAGTCTTTAGGGTTTTCTATGTATAATATCATGTCATCTGCGAATAATGACAGTTTCACTTCCTCCTTTCCAATTTGGATCCCTTTTATTTTTTCTTCACGTCTGATTGCTGTGGCTAAGACTTCCAGTACTATGTTAAATAAGAGTGGTGAAAGTGGGCATCCTTGTCTTGTTCCTGTTCTTAAGGGAAATGCTTTTAGTTTTTGTCCATTGAGTATGATGTTGGCTGTAGGTCTTTCATATATGGCCTTTATAATGTTGAGATATGATCCCTCTATTCCCAAATTGCTGAGCGTTTTTATCAGAAATGGGTGCTGGATTTTGTCAAATGCTTTTTCAGCATCTATTGATATGATCATGTGGCTTTTATCTTTCATTTTGTTTATGTGATGTATCACATTTATTGATTTGCGTATGTTGTACCAGCCTTGCATCCCTGGGATGAATCCCACTTGGTCATGGTGAATAATTTTCTTGATGTATTGCTGGATCCGATTTGCTAGTATTTTGTTCAGGATTTTGGCATCTATGTTCATCATGGATATTGGCCTGTAGTTTTCTTTCTTTGTAGTGTCTTTTTCTGGTTTTGGGATGAGAATTATGCTGGCCTCATAAAACGAGTTTGGAAGTCTTCCTTCTTCTTGAATTTTTTGGAATAGTTTGAGGAGAATGGGTGTTAGTTCTTCTTTGAATGTTCGGTAAAACTCCCCCGTGAATCCGTCAGGGCCTGGGCTTTTGTTTGCTGGGAGAGTCTTGATTACATCTTCAATTTCCTTCGTTGTTATTGGCCTGTTCAAGTTTTCTATCTCTTTCCGATTCAGTTTTGGGAGACTATGTGTTTCTAGAAATGTGTCCATTTCGCTTAGATTGTCGAATTTGTTGCCATACAAATGTTCATAGTATTTGCTAATGATCCTTTGTATTTCTGTGGTGTCAGTTGTTACTTCTCCTCTTTCATTTCTGATTTTGTGTATTTGGGTTCTCTCTCTTTGTTTCTTGGTGAGTCTAGCTAAGGGTCCATCAATCTTGTTTATCTTTTCAAAAAACCAGCTCTTTGTTTTATTGATCCTTTGAATTGTTTTTTTGGTCTCCATGTCGTTTATTTCTGCTCTGATCTTTATTATTTCCTTCCTTCTACTTGCTCTAGGGTTTTCTTTTTGTTTGCTTTCCAGTTCTTTAAGTTGTGAGGTTAGGTAGTCAATTAGAAATTTTTCTTCTTTCTTAAGGTGGGCCTGTAGTGCTATGAACTTCCCTCTCAGAACTGCTTTCGCAGTATCCCATAGGTTTTGCGTTGTTGTGTGTTCATTTTCATTGGTTTCCAGAAATTTTTTAAATTCTTCCTTGATCTCCATGGTAACCCATTCATTGTTCAGTAACATGCTATTTAGCCTCCATGTGTTCATATGTTTTTGCATGTTCTTGTTGCAATTGATTTCTAGTTTCATGCCATTGTGATCTGAGAAGATGCTTGATATGATTTCAATCTTCTTGAACTTGTAGAGACTTAGTTTGTGCCCTAACATATGGTCTATCTTTGAGAATGTCCCATGTGCATTTGAGAAGAATGTGAATTCTGCAGATTTGGGGTGTAATTCTCTGTATATATCTATTAAATCCATTTGATCTAGTGCTTCATTTAGAGTCTCTGTTTCCTTGTTGATTTTTTGTCTAGATGATCTATCCAGTGATGTCAGTGGGGTGTTGAAGTCTCCTGCTATGATTGTGTTGTGGTCGATTTCTCCTTTGAAGTCCTCCAGAAGATTTTTAATATATTTTGGTGCTCCTATATTGGGTGCATATATGTTTACCAAGGTTATATCTTCCTGTTGGATAGACCCTTTCAATATTATGTAGTGGCCTTCTTTGTCTCTAGTTATGGTCTTCAATTTGAAATCTAATTTATCAGATATGAGTATTGCTACCCCAGCTTTTTTTTCCTTTCTGTTTGCTTGGAAGATTTTTTTCCATCCCTTTACTTTCAACCTATGTGCGTCTTTTGTTGTGAGGTGGGTCTCTTGTAAGCAACATATGTGTGAATCATGCTTTCTTATCCAGTCAGCTACTCTGTGTCTTTTTATTGGAGCATTCAGTCCATTTACATTTAAGGTGATTATTGATATGTACTTATTTATTGCCATTTTTGTACAGTGTGGTTCTAATTATCTTTCTATTTCTTTTAATAATTATAGCAGTCCTTTTAACATGTCTTGCAGTGCTGGTTTGGTGCTAATATATTCCCTTAGCCTTTTTTTTTGTCTGGGAAGCTCTTTATTTGACCTTCTATTTTGAATGATAGCCTTGCTGGATAGAGTAGTCTTGGATTCAGATCCTTGTTTTTCATGACCTTGATTACTTCATGCCATTCCCTTCTGGCCTGTAGTGTTTCTGTTGAGAAGTCAGATGATAGCCTAATGGGGTTTCCTTTGTAGGTAACCTGTTGCTTATCTCTTGCTGCCTTTAGGATTCTCTCTTTGTCTTTGATTTTTGGCATTTTAATTATTATGTGTCTTGGTGTGGGCCTGTTTGGATTCTTCTTACTTGGGGCTCTCTGTGCTTCTTGAACTTGAATGCTTTCTTCCTTCACCAGGTTAGGAAAGTTTTCTGTCACTATTTCTTCAAATATATTCTCTAACCCTTTCTCATTTTCTTCTTCTTCAGGGACTCCAATAATGCGAATGTTATTACGTTTCCAGTTGTCCCACAGTTCTCTTAAGCTATCTTCCTGTTTTTTCATTGTTTTTTCCTTTTGGTTTTCTGATTGATTGATTTTTTCTACTCTGTCTTCTAATTCACTGATCCGGTCCTCTGCTTCCTCTACTCTGCTGGTCAATCCTTCCAATGTGTTCTTTATTTCTGCTATGTCATTCTTTATTTCCACTTGGTTGGTTTTCAGTATTTCTATATCTTTACTCATGGAGTTGATGTCCTTACTCATGCTGTTTAGTTTCCTCAAGATCATGGCTCGGAACTCTCCCTCTGATAATTTGCTTAGCTGCACTTCATTTATCTCATCTTAGGTGGAGTTCTCTTGTTCTTTCATTTGGGATCTGTTTCTTTGTTTCACCATTTTTGCTATCCCAGTGGGTTTTGGAGCCTGCCAAATTTTCCCTGTGGGTGTTGGTGTTCTGCTATTTGTGGCTCCCTCTACTGGGTTTGGATGAGCGTGGAGGGCCCTCCTTCAACACCACTATCAAGTCTCACTTTCCTGGGTAGATATGCAAGCTCAGGAAAGGTTTAGTTATGCTCTAGCTTTTTGCCTGGAGGCTATTAGCCTCAGTTACTTGAAAAGCCTTAGGATCTCAGTTGAATGAGGACCTCCCTCAGATGTTTACAGTGTAAGAGGGTTCCCGAGGGTGGGGCCAATGCTGGTTGTTAATGAGCCTCAATTTGCATTACCTCTTTACCTCACCTGGGAATCTCCGAGGGAGGGACTTCCACAGCTCCCGGAAGGAGCAAACTTGGCCGCAGGTCTGTGCAATGGGGAAGGAGGGGCTGGCCACCACTGTCCTTTGTGGCCACAGCTCAGCACAAACTCTGAGCGCCCTCCAAATCCCAGGTGTCCCCTCAGAGTTCCAGTCCAGTCCGCCCTCCCTCTGTCGGAGCCCCAGGTGAGAGGCTGTGGCTATTTAGCGGTCTGTCCCGGCTCTCTGCGCTGTGGAGTAGCTGGGGCTCTTAACCCCGAGGGCGGGCACCGCCACCGCCGCTCCCAGCTAAGGTCGCCGCGCTGGGGCCGCTGCTCCTAGCCGGGGCTGCCGCTCCTAGCCGGGGCTGCCGCTCCCAACCGGGGCCGCGGCTCCCAGCCGGGGCCGTAGCTCCCCACCGAGGGCGCCTCTCACAGCTGGGGCCGCAGCTCCCCACCGAGGGCGCCGCTCCCAACCGGGGGCGACGCTCCCAGCCGAGGGCGCTGCTCACAGCCGGGGGCAACGCTCCCAGCCGAGGGCGCGGCTCCCAGCCGGGGCCGCAGTTCCCCGCCGAGGGCGCGACTCCCAGCCGAGGGCGCAGCTCAGAGCCGAGGTCGCTGCTGTCTGTGGGCTCCTAGCCCGCCACCCTCACGTGTCTCCGCAGATCCTACCAGGCTCATTCAGTGTCCCTGGTTGTGTGGTCCTCTCCCACTGCTTTTCTGTTGCTTTTTCCCGATGATTTGTCTTTATTTCAGTTTGGTCGGTTACCCTTTTCACTTCCCATGCATCTTTCAATCTGATTTAAAGGTGATAAGTATTTGTTCAGATAATTTCTGAATCCCAACACTCTAGCATATCCACTATTTCCAATTTTTTCTATAATAATTTCAAAGAAAAAATGTCTAGCTTTGTGCAAAAATGAAAATAAACAACATCCATGCTCAACATCCTATAACTCAATTTTACTTAAATATATTTTTATTGACTTCATTTTTAGAGAGAAAGGAAGGTCAGGGAGAAGGAAACATCCATCTGCTGCCTCCTGCACGCCCCCTACTGGGGACGGAGCCCACAACCCAGCCATGTGCCCTGACCAGGAATCAAACCTGGTCCTTTCAGACCATGGGACAATGCTCAGTTCTCTGAGCCACACCAGCCAGGCACTAATATCTTAATTTATGATGTTACTTTGATCTGAGAAACTACGCCCAAGCAAAGGCAGGAGAGACATTCTTAATTATTGTTGTTGGAAAATTTGTAATTGTGTCTACAGCTTCCTGTGCAAACTCTTCCATTATGCACCCCATGGCCTATGGCAGAGACCCCAAACTAGTTACATCAGACAGAATCATGCTGCTACATGGAGAAGAGATATGAAATGTGAGCAGATTATGCGTGTGTACAACTCAGAATCATTTATATTGTGAAATGATTATGGTAGAAGGTTGACCTGTTTTCTCTGCCTGGTGTTATCAATGATGTCGGGGTCAGAGGGAGGTTAGTGAAGAGAATTCCTACCATAGATTTCCTCACAGGAAAGGAAGCGTCAACGCTGACAGGGCTCCTCAGTCCAGCCTCCCTCCCTCTGCCCCTGGGGATCGTCATTGTGGTCAGAGGTGCCGGGCTCTCCCACAGGACATATAATGTCCTTAATATACAATGAACACATTCTCCCAGCAGACAAGTGATTTGGGAACCTATTGTCTCTTTGTAGGCTGTTCATTTCTTTCTCTTAATGGAATGTTTGTTGGGAAAATATTTTTAATTATCACACTGTTCAATTCATCACTATATGATTTAAAGGGACCTGTTCTTGATGATTTATATCACACCTCACCAAAAACGTATCACTCTCCATTGCCCATGGGAGGGGAAACCCAGATATGAACACAGTGGGCACTAAACCCAATGGAGAAATGATGGCTGGTGTCCATGTGATAATTGAAATCTGTCTTCTGTGTCCTCTGATCACGAGACCAACCTTCCATGGCATGAAGTCCTGATTCGTTGCAAAGATTAATTCACTTAATTGGACTTTAAACTGTGGATTTCCAAACCTTATGTAACATAGAAATTTAGATAAACCCCTGAGAAACTATGTCATGTAGATGTCAGGCAGACGAGGAAGGAACCTCAAAGGACGTGAGGAAGGTGATGAGCAGAGACGACAGAGATAGGATCCCTGAGTGTATTTCACGAGGATGAAAGTGACCAGGAGGACGAAGGTGCAGAGAGGTCGTGAGAGGGAGACATGAGGAGATGAACTGGAGCTGACGTCCGGGAAAGTGAATGTCCCAGTGAGAGCCCTGCATGGAGCTGTGTGTGCAGGACTCACATGGGACAGTGAGAGAGCGAGGCCCTGGCAAGTGTGGGGAACTGGAGTGAGCTCAGACCCAGGGCGTGTGGACACACTGACTCTCCCTCTGTGGACACTGCATCCCCGTCACAGGGTGGAGAGCATGCCCGGGGTGCTCAGTCTTTCAAGGAGACAATTGGGTCTCATGGGAACCTAGTGAGATAATGGTCCCTGAGCCTGGTCACGACTCGTCTGGGAAAGAGAATGTTGTCGACACTTTCGTCGTCCTCAGAGAGATGAGTGGACACAGGGCCCAGGACAAGGAGAAGGGTCCCTGGGACCCTGAACCACAGGAAAAGCAGGAGCGCCCTGAGCACCCCAGGGAACTGTGCTCAGCCCCTCCCTGGGTGGTTCCTGCGAGATGTTCCCAAGTCTGTGGGTCCCGAGCGCCCCCTGCTTGTCCTGAGGGGTCTGTGGGGGTCCAGAGCGCCCCCTGGTGTCCTGACCCCTCCTGGTGGACCTGGTGGTCCTGCAGCTCAGTCCCTCCTGTCTCCCTGCAGGGAGTTTGTGTCTGGATCATAGAGACCCCTGGTCAGGAAAATGTCACATGCCCAGTGTTTATCTCACTCATATTCATTCACATAGTCCGTGTCTCTTGTTCTCCATAAATTATCTCGTAAAATAACAACGTGGCCAGCCCAGTTGAGCCCAAACTCCATGGTGAGTGACCTGTGTTCAGTCCTGATCAGGGAAGGAGAACATATGAGATCTCCAAGCTGGGCTCCTGTCCCAGTGCTGCAGGGTTGGGACTGGGCTGGTTGTCTTGAGCTAAGAGGCCCTCTTTGCATGTCCTCCTACTATAGAGGGAGCTGTGGGGATGGACGCTGACATAAAGGACATGGTTTCAGAGTGTGGTGTATACAGGGCCATATGTCTGAGTAGAATTAACCCTGGTAACTGGGCCTCTGCTGAGCCCAACTTTATCCAACTGCTTCCCTGAATGACTTCCAGACAGGGGGACATGCCAAGTGGGGGTTTCAGAGCTGCCTGGCTGGAAACTGAACCATGTTAAAATGTGATCTTGGAACAATACAGCAGGAAAAAATAAATGTAATTGGAAACTAAATGAAAGGGTACAATTTTGAATCTTAGGAATGTTAGAAGGCTACCTGTGTGAACACAGGAAGGTGATCAACCATCACACCCAGACGGAGATTCACGTGTGGGAACTTCATGTTCAGGAGACGGGAAGTTCCCTCTGACACAGTTTCCCCTGCACAGTGTTCAGAGGACACACTGAGAGCAGAGTGTGACCCTAGAGCCAGTGGACCAAAGTTGGGGGACAGTGAGCATCTCTGTGGGTAACTGGGAAGCAAAGCATGAACTGCAGAGAAGCAGACAGGGCTCCCGGGTCCGAGTCCTTCAGGGAGTTTGGAGCTGGATGTGCAGCAACTGCATGGCCTCCTGTGTGGGGTTTGTTCTCTAGACTCTGCTGGGCCAGGTTCAGTCACTGGGGATGGAAAAGAACCTCAGTCATGGCCAGGTGAATTTAAGTAAAGATGTGGGAGTAATTAAGTTTAGGATAGAAAAATGTATTTATGGAAATTCTTGATGCATATAACAGAGAATAAAAGATCTAAATAAAACATTATAAAAATATGTTTTCTCTATCCATTGTTTAAAGAATGAATAAGTCATTCAAATAACCTCCCATTATTGCAGCTGATTTATCTGATTTTCTATAAACTGGTCAGCCTGGTGGTTCAGCCATGTGCTCACCATCAGGATCTGTGTCCATGTGGACATCTGACGTGGTCCAAACCAGGGTGGCAGGAGACAAATTCATTCCTGGTTACTCCGAAGTGAATTTCAGATTCTTTCCTTGTCTATACACGACCCTGGGGAATGCTGTCCCCACATCCACACACAAGGAGTTACCTGGAGCATGACGTCTCCTGCTGTGGGTGTCACTGTGCAGAGCTGGGAAGAGATGCTCCCAGGTACATGGATGGGAACCAACAAGCCAGGGGCCACACTCCCAGGGCTCTTGTTCTTTATGTCGAGAGTTCCCTCCTCACAGAGCAAGTTCACAGTGTCTCATATCACTTTCCTCAGAAATAGCCACACATGGTAATCTAGTCATCAATAGACAAACAAGTGGCTTGGAAATTACCATCCTCTTTACTCAGCCATAGAAAGAAGGACGTCATACCCTTTGTATCAACGTGGATGGACCTAGAGGGACTTATGTTGAGTGAAGAAAATCAGACAGAGAGAGACACACACCCTGTGGTTTCACTGATATGAGGAATCTACAGAACACAGTAAATAACAGGCAGAATAGAAACAGACCCATGGACTCAGGGGACAGACTGATGGTCCCAGAGGGAGGGCAGTTGGGGGCCTGGGTGAGAGGGGGAGGGACTAAGAAGCACAGATGGGCAGTCAGACAGCAGTGACAGGATGTGAAGTGCAGCCCAGGGAACAGTCAGTCATATTGTCATAACTGGGTGTGGGGCCCGGCGGGCACTGGAACTATTGGTGCCTCATTTCATAAATCATATGATGTCTGACCACGTGGCTGAGCACCAGAAACTAATATAAAATAACATAGACTGGCAACGGGAATTGAAAAAAAAAAAAGAAAAAAGGAAATTGACCCTCACTCCAGTGAGAATAAACCAAGGGTGTGGTGGGTGGTGACCCAGACAGGAGACAGGGCTGAATTCCAGGACTGTGCTCACAGGTGCATCTTCACTGGGAAAGTGCTGACATCGTTAGAGTCATTAGAGGCTCCCACGGAGAACCTTGACCTGAAATTATTCTCTGAGAGTTCAGATCTCAATAACAAACTGAAGGCAGTGATCCAGAACTTACTTCAACAATCAGACATGTTGAGGAGTCTTTCCTGTGCTTCCTAGAAATTCCAAACGTGATACACATTCCATGTCCCCTTGTCTGTGTTTGTCCTCAGCCTGGACATCTGCACAAGCTCTTGTGGTCCTTCTGCCTCTGCCTTGTGCCAACTACTCTCGGTTCTATGAGCATGATGCCAAGTCAACGGCTGTCACCAAGGGGACTTTTATTTCAAGCTTTGGGGTCACACACCTCTGGTGCCCACTGTCCAACAGACAGGTGTCATCCTTCTGGCTGGTTGGGACCCTCAGTGCGTGGAGCTGAGCTGTACTGTTGAGTCAGCAGAGACTCTGGTCAGAAGACTCGATGATAAAGTGTCTTTTGGGCACAAGAGTGTCTGAAGGGAATCCCTGCCTTTTGTCTGTGTGAGAAAGATGTCTCACTTTAAAACAGAGGTTTCTAATTCAGAGACTTAAGAGGTAAGAGCAGAATCAGGAACCCAGAGAGGTTCCCTGAGGGAAACTGTGACTTGAAGAGGAAACCACACAGGAAACCAGCCCAAACCTCCAACTGCACCTGCTCCTGGATGGTCCTTGTGTTCAGGACCCTGAGTGCCCCCTGGTGGTCGCAGCCTCTCCTGCAGGGAGGTTTGTGTCTGGGCTCACACTGACTTCCCATCACTGTGTGTTTCGCACAGTAATACACGGCCGTGTCCTCAGCTCTCAGGTTGTTCATTTGCAGATACAGCATGTTCTTGGAGTTGTCTCTGGAAATGGTGAATCTCCCCTTGACAGAGTCAGCGTAGTATGTTTTACTTCCATCAGTATAGATTCGACTTACCCACTCCAGCCCCTTCCCTGGAGCCTGGCGGACCCAGTGCATGCCATAGCTACTGAAGGTGAATCCAGATGCTGCACAGGAGAGTCTCAGAGACCCCCCAGGTTGCACCACGCCTCCCCCAGACTCCACCAGCTGCACCTCACACTGGACACCTGCAAACACAGAGACGTCCTGGTCAGGAAACTGTCACACGTCCACTGTTTCTCTCTCTCATCCACTCTCACACTCAGTGTCCCTTGTTCTCCACAAATTACCTCTTAAAATAGCAACAAGGAAAACCCAGCCGAGCCCAAACTCCATGGTGAGTGCTCTGTGTTCAGTCCTGTTCAGGGAATGGGGTCACCTGTGAATCCCAGGGCTGGGCTCCTGTCCCAGAGCTACAGGGTCGGGGCTGGGCTGGATTTTATAGGAAGAGGGGGCCCTATTTGCATGTCCTCCTACTATATAGGGAGCTCTACTATATAGAGAGGGCAGTGCCTCAGTGCAGGTGTGAGTGTCCTGGGGGAGAATCATGCTCATGAGAACATTTCAATAATTATATACAGACTCATAAGGAAATTTTGGGCCTGTCCTGTAACCACATCTGACAAAATTGAGCTCAGTACCTGACCTGTGCTCCTTCCCACTGGCCCACAACACTCCCCTGAACCAATAGTACATAATGAGGACATGAGTGAAGGACTGTGTTCTGGGTTATGCACACGTTAGTGCTGGAGACAAGCACACATGTGGAAACAGACCACAGGCTGCAGATCTTGTAAGAGTGGACGTTTTGTACAGGGTGTGGTAGTGCCTTTTGACCTGAGTGTTTCTGGATTACTGGCCTTCAGGGAGACAAAGACAGAGTGTTAAGAAGATGATTTTCTATCCTTGGGACTCAGAGACCCTGAGAAATCAGGGAGATTCATGGAGCTGATGGAGAGGCTGTGGGTTTCCAACACCCAGAAGTCTATCTCCAGATGGTCTCTCTACATAGACAGTAAGGAAAACCTTAAAGAAGGTGATATAATGGAACATTAAGTGAGATAAATGTAAGTCAGAATACCTGTGGTCAGTGAGAATCTACAAATTAAAGGTGAATCACTCATCTGTGAAACAGAGACCTTTGCCATGTAAATTAACAGTGAATGTCATGGTGATATGAATTGAATTGATTACAGGGCCTGGCCCTTCTCAAGTTTGTTATTACAGCTGAGAGAGTTTATTGTATAAAGAGGATAGCTCTGTATTTCCACAGCGTTTAGATAACGGTGTGTCGTGTCCTCATGTAGTAAACGTGTTCACAGAGCATGGAGATAGAGCCTGGACAGTAGACAAGCCCGGAACCCACCTCCTCCTGAGGGACGTGAGCTCAGTGGGTCCTGAGCTCCCCAGGGTCCTGAGAGCACCTTTTCCTTCAAAGCCCACAGAGGACCAGAGACTCCTCATCGCCTTCCCCTCATCGAGCCTGGGGGTCAGGTCCCTTCCCGCAGGAGCTCTATGGACCCTGCTGTTCACAGGACGTCCCCTCTTCATTCTCTCCGTCCATGGACCCCGCCCTCCACTCCTTGGCTGTGAATCCCCCGGGGTCTCTGCTGCACCACAGGGAAGCCCTGAGTCCCTCTCCTGTGGTGATGCCCCAACTGCAAGAGACTTGAACAAAACCTTCCTTTAAAATATAGCAACTGTCAGAGAACCTTCCACCAGGATGGAAGTGGGATATTTAAGGTTCTCCAGGCAGGTTGCACATAAATCCACTCAGGACACGTCCAGGGACAGGATTGTGGAGACGACAGTGCCCCCTGGTGGTTGTTCTGAGCCACACAGGCTGACGTTCCTGGGTCTGAACCAGCTTCCTGAGACAAGGCAGGGGTGTCTGCCACAGGGAAGTCCTTCCTGGCATTTTGAAACCGTGGCAGCCCAAATCCTGCTTCTTTCTTGTACACAGCTGAGTCTCTGCAAGGACAGCTGGACCTCAGGGCTCCTACCTTGGGGAGAACCTGAGGGACATAGCCCTCTCAGTGCCATGCGCATGATGGGAGTCAACTGGAACCGGAACCTGACTCAGGGCATCACTGGGGGAAAATGCTACCTGGGTGCATGAATGAGGGATTAACCAAGACTGAGAAAACATGTCCAGAGTTCTTGTTTCATCAGGTTCTGACTTTCCTCATGTTTAGTCAGTTCAGATTTTCTTTCCTCAGTTTCCCCTAAAATAGCCACACGCATTTCCTAGGGTCATGAAGACACTGTGTTGAGAGTGTGCAGGAGCACAGGTCCTTTGTGAGTTGATTTGTACCTGATCTCTTTCCTGAGTTCACGCTCTAGTTCTATCAGTTTTCTGGTGCAGTGTTTAGGGTTTTCGATACACAAGACGTGCCCTATGGATAAAGATAAAGAGAAAAACTTTAACTTGTTTCTTTCTGATTTATACATTTTATAAATTTTTCTTGCCTAATTTGTCTGACCAAAACTCCAGTTCTGTTAAATAGAAATAGTCACAGGGGTGCCCCTGTGTGGATTTTGATGTTAGAAGAGTAGCTGTGCACCATGATGTCACTCGTTGGTTTCTCAGATGTGGCCTTTGTTATGTTGATGGACATCAGTTCTGGACCTAATTTGTGAAAAATTGTAATCATGAAGCCATTTCAATTTTTAAAGGCCTTTCCCTGCATCTGTCTATATGGTGGCAAGTGTATCCTCCATTCTCATTCACACACGTCAAACCATCCTTGCATCTAAGACCGCATCCCAGTGCATCACGGTAAATGGTCCTTTCAATGTGCTGTGAAGTTTACTAGGACGTGTAGAGGATTTTTGTATTTATGATCAGCTGAGGTGTGACCGGTCATTTTCTGTGTGAACATACTTTACATTGGCCTGGGTGTGATGGCCACATCAGTCATTGAGTTTGGAAGTCTTCACTCCTCTTCCCGTTCTTTGAAGTCTTTGAGAAGAAGTGATTGTGAAGGTACGATTCTTTCTTGAAGATTTGATAGAATTCAGCCTTGTATAAATTTGGATATGTGCTCTTCTTTTCTGGTAGATTTTCATTACTACTTCAATTATTTTTTAAAATTTCTACAAATCCAACATAGTCAGGGGACATTCTTAAATTAAGGAACAAATAAGTGGACTGAGAAATACAATGTAGACCTTCACAGGCTGTGGACAGCACATGGAGTTCCCACAAGCACACACGTGGAGCTGAGCAGTGACAGACTGACAGGCTCCTAACTCTGCATCCCTCAGGTAGATCCGAGCTACATGGACTGACGAGGGAGCAGCTCGGGGTCCCTGCCAGGGAGAGACCTGTCTCTACAAACTGCAGCCAGGGGCTGGTCTCTGCAGGTCTGAGGTAGTGGGACCAGTTCCCACCTGGGATTCCGCACTCAGATCCATGTCTGCTCTTCCTCCTGAAGAAGGGAGGGATTTGGTGAAGAATAGGGAAAAGTTGCTCACCTAGGGATTTCTGTGCATGGAGAGAAAGAAATGGAAATGGGAACAGTTCTTCCCACATCATAATTACAAATGCCTCCTATGAAAGGTCACTCTGAGCAGGACACCCACAGAATTCAGTGATAATGCATTTGGGGACAGTGTGAAATTTAGAAACCACATGTTTATTTCATATGCCATCCAAGAGAATAAAATAAAATCATAATTTTATATAAAAATTAAAGAGTGTCTTAGTCCAGAGAATGCACCTCCCTTACCTCAAACTGCAGGAGCACAAGAAACAGTTCCAGCCACTGCTCCCTGTAAGGTACCATGGTTTGTGCTGAACAAATAGCTGTGCACGACTCCCAGACCCTGCTGAGCTCGGTGGTGACATTGAGGCAGGGCCATTACTGGGAAACGCAGGTGTCGTCTGATGGAAAGGTTTTGCTCAGGAAATTCCTGACAAATGTTTGCTCCTTCCTGCAATGCAGGGAGGTTTAGAAAATCTCCACCTTTTGTGGACAGACTTAGATTGCGTGCTGACGGCTTCCCCAAGTTGACCTAACCCTCTGTGTTTTCCGTCCTCCTAACGAAAACCTTCACCTCTGCTGCATGTGAGACTGTTGCTACTAATAAAATGAAACTTTAAAAATACAGAGCCATCAGTGTAGTCTCTGAACCAAAGGTCTAGAGAAACTCTTACCTGGAGGGGCAGCACAGAGCCTCTGAGGAAACAGCCATAAACATCTGCTACTCCCGCTTCTGAGGCTGCAACACTGAGGTGGAGGGTCCTTAGCGCCCCCTGGTGACCTGAGAGCTGCCTGGTGTTCTGAGGGCGCCCTGTTGCCCCGCCCTCCTGTCTCCCTCAGGAGGTTTGTGTCTGGGCTCACACTGACTTCCTCTTACTGGGTATCTCGCACAGTAATACACAGCCGTGTCCTCGGTCCTCAGGCTGTTCAGTGTTAAATAAACTTGGCTCTTGGGAGCATCCCTGCTGATGCTGAGCCTGGATTTCAGCGATGGGTTATAGTAGGTGCTTCCACCACTCCATATACCACCGACCCACTCCAGCCCCTTCCCTGCAGCTTGGCGGGCCCAGTGTACACCATAGCTCGTTAAAGAGAATCCAGAGACAGCGCAGGTGAGGGAGAGGGTCTCCGAGGGTTTCACCAGTCCTGGGCCCGACTCCTGCAGCTGCACCTGGGACAGGACACCTGGGGACATAGAGCATCAGGCCCTGTCAGTCACGTGCAGTCACAGCCAACCTATAGACCCCTGTCTGACCTCTGAGACCCTCACCTTGGGGGGCTGTCACCAGGCACAGGAGAAGACCCAGCAGCCTCATCTTCTTCTAGACCACGGCTCTGCCTTCCCCGGAGACCTCAGCCTTGTGTGAGTAGAGAGCTGTGAGCCTCCCCAGCCCAGGGGAGGATTTACCCTCGAGCTTGTATACAAATTTGCATGTGGGGCAGCCTATTCCTTATAAGTCGGGGGACTGAGATCAAGCTGCCCTGGTCCTTCTAGGGTTCCTGTGGGGCATCTCTTCTCTTTAACTCACTCAGCATGTAAGTCAGGAGTATGGGATCACCTGGTACATGAGACCTGTTGTAGTCAGGTTAATGGACCAGCTCATCTGTGATAAATGGTGGCCTAGATGAGTACATTATATTTTTCGTGTAGGTGCATCTTTCAAGTAGATTTAAACTTATTACATTTGTCCTGATAGTTTATTAAACCCAACACTCTAATGTCTACACAACTGTCAAAACATTTTTCGAAACAATTGTATTTTTTTAAACGAGATAGACATTATTTGTCTTTCTCATTCTGAAAATCACAAAACAAAGGGCATTCATTGTCAGTATCTTATTTTTTAATGTATGTTGTTACTTTGATTCAAGGAAGGATATCCAAGGAACATGTCATTGAGATACACTTGATTCCATTTTCTTTTGCTTTTTGAAATGATATTTCTTTAAGCCAATTAGAGAAAGGCAAATACCACGTGATCTCACTTATTTGTGGAACATGATGAACAAAATAGACTCAGAGACCTAAAAAGGATTAAGGTTTAGAATGACAAATCTCAGTGGAGGGGGGCAGGGAGGTATGGATGGGATAAACTGAAGAACTTATGTGCAGGTATGCGTAACCAATGAACACAGACAACAATGTTGGGGGGGGTCGGGAGGAGGGTTTCTGGGGGGGGGGAGAAGGAGAAACATCTGTAACAAAAGTAAATTAATATAATTGGAAAAAATAAATAAAATGATATTTGTTTCAAGTTCTGATTAACACTATGTTTTGTGCCTTTATTTAGGTCAATGTTAGAAAGTTTTTTCTTACAATCTTTTCCAAACACTTTCAGAGCAAAGCAGTGTCAGGTGTGGTGAGTACTTGGATGGGAGACTCTGGATTCTTAATGTTGAAAATTTGGTAATTGTGCCTTGAGTCCCTCATCAAACTCTACTGTTGAGAAAGCCCATGCCATTTTGCAGAGACCCCAAACAAATTGTATCAGACATATTCATATTTTTACATGGAGAAATGATTGAGAATAAAAGAGTGATTATTCATGTGTACAATTCAGAACCTTTCATATGTGGAAATTGTAAAGGCAGCAGATTAACTGAGCTCTTTTCTCAGTCAAATATTTTCAGTGATGTTGGGGTCAGAGGGAGGCAAATCATGGAGGTTCCTAGCACAGATATGCTCATAGGAAAGGGAACTTTATCCCTGACAGGAACCCTCACTCCAAGGACACACGACATGGTCAACTGGGCGGTTTTCAAATCTTGGATATTATAAGTAACGCTGCTATAAACACGGGGTGTATATATTTTTTTCTAATTTGTGTTTTGGAATAATTAGGATATATATTCAGAGGTGGGTTTCCTGGGTCAAAAAGCAGTTGTATTTTTATTTCTTGTATTAATTACTTTATCTTTGTTTCAGATATTCCTCCATTCCCCACCTCTAGACACCATCCTCCTGATCCCCCCTTCCCACAGCACTGATGTCTATTTCCATTGGTTATGCATGCAAGTTCTTTGGTTTATATTACCCTCCCCACAGCCCCCCTCCTCTGGGGTTTGTCAGACTGAGTGTTCTTTTTTTTTTTTTTTGAGGAAACTCCATAGCGTTTTCCACAGTGGCTGCACCAATCTGCATTCACACCAATAGTGCACCAGGGTCCTATTTTCTCTTCATCCTCCCCAGCAATGGGTGTTTGCTGAGGTATTGATAGGAGCCATTCTGGCAGGTGTACGTCTCAATTTTCACGTCTCTGATGATCAGTAATGTGAGCATTGTTTCATATGTCTCATGGCCATCTGTATGTCCTCTTTGGAAAAGTGTCTATTTATGGCATTGGCCAATATTTTAATTGAATTGTGTGTCCTCCTGGTGTTGAGTTTTATTTAGTAGTTATTTATTTTTTTAACTTATCTTTATTGTTGAATGTATTACAGATGTTCCTCATTTTCCCCCATTGCACCCCTCCTCCCCCATTCCTGCCCCCCTCCTGCCTTTCCCCACATTGTTGTCTGTGTGCATTGGTTATGCATATATACATATAAGTTCTTTGGTTTATTTCTTCCCACCCTCCAACCCCCCTTCCCTTTGAGGTTTGTCAGTCTAACAAGCAATTTGTACTTCTTAATCACTTCACCTTTTTCACCCCTCCCCCCAGCCCCCACCCATCTGGTAACCAACAAAAGTTCTGTGTGTGTATGAGAATGTTTCTGTTCTACTTGTTTGTTTTGTTTGTAGATTCAATTGTTGATAAATATGTATTTATTGCAGTTTTGTTTGTTCATATTTTTTAATCTTTTTCTTCAAGAAGACCCTTCAACATTTCATATAATAATGGTTTGGTGGTGACGAACTCCTTTAGCTTTTCCTTGCCTGGGAAACTCTTTATATGGCCATCGATTCTAAATGACAGCTTTGCAGGATAGAGTAATCTTGGTTGTAGGTTCTTGCTTTTCATCACTCTGAATATTTCTTGCCACTCCCTTCCGGCCTGCAAAGTTTCTTTTGAGAAATCAGCTGACAGTCTTATGGGAACTCCCTTGTAGATAACTAAGTGCTTTTCTCTTGCTGCTTTTAAGATTCTCTCTTTGTCTTGAACCTTTTGCATTTTGATGACGATGTGTCTTGGTGTGGGCCTCTTGGGGTTCATCTTGTTTGGGACTCTCTGTGCTTCCTGCACTTGTATGTCTGTTTCCTTCACCAAGTTAGGGAAGATTTCTGTCATTATTGTTTCAAATAGGTTTTCGATTTCTTATTCTCCCTCTTCTCCTTCTGGCACCCCCAAGATGCGAATGTTGGCACGCTTGAAGTTGTCCCAGAGGCTCCTTACATTGTCCTCATTTTTTGGATTCTTTTTTCTTTCTGCTGTTCTGATTGGGTGTTTTTTGCTTCCTTATATTCCAAATCGATGGTTTGCTTCTTGGCTTTACCTACTCTACTATTGAATCTGTGTAAACTATTGTTTATTTCAGTTAGTGCCTCCTTCATTTCCTACTGGTCCTTTTTTATGCTCTTGAGGCCCTCACTAAGTTCACTGAGGTTCTCACTAAGTCCATTGACCATCCTTATAAGCAGTGTTTTGAACTCAGCATCTGTTAGGCTGCTTAACTCCATTCCACTTAGTTCTTTTCCTGGAGTTTTGTTCTGCTCTTTCATTTAGGACCTGCTGCTTTGTCTCCTCATTTTGGTTGCCTCCCTGTGTTTGTTTCTATGTATTACTTAGCGAGAGGTATGGGGTTAGCTGAGACCAGATGCTGCTCGTTTGAAAGAATTTAGGAAAAGCTGAAGCAGGCTCCAAGACAGGCCAATCCTATGGTAAAGCCAATGGCAACAGCGTGGGTGGGCCTGAAAGTTGGGTGGGGCGGGGCCTCAGGGCATCACCAGGGCGGGGCCAACAGTGTGAGCCAGGTCGCTGGAGTCCCAGATATGGCGGCGTCTGCCGGCCCAGGGAAGGGCTCACCAAAGTACAAAGGCCTCTGATAGCAGTCTGTCCAGGAGAAAACTGCCTCTCCAGCCCTCACTCCAATGCCAAACAGCTCGGTTCTTCCCCATATGACTCTGGCGCCTTTCAAGCTGCCTCCCGCTTGCTGGTGCCTGGAGGGTGGGAGTCCAAGTCCGAGCGCGGGCCCTTTAAGAGGAGCTGCCGGGGGCTCCAGCCGCCTCAGCCTCAGTTCCCGCTGGTTTTTCCAGCCAGAAGTGATGGGGATTTTCTCCCTGACACTGGAACCCTGAGCTGGGAGCCTGGTGTGGGACGGCGACCCCTCAGTCCTCAGGGAGGACATTCCCAGCTGAAGTGTCCTCCTGATTTTTATCTGCCACAGGAGGGTGTGGGACCAGCCCGTCCGCCTCCGCCCTTCTACCAGTCTCCATGCAGCTTCTTTAATTCCGTAGTTGTAGGACTTCCATTCAGTCCGATGTCAGGCGGTTTTGAATGATGGTTGTTCTGTAGTTTGGTTGTAACTTTGATGTGGTTGTGGGAGGACGCGATACCGCGTTTACCTACCCGACATCGTGACCGGAAGTCCTGTATGTAGTTTTTAAATATTTTGGAATTTCATCAAATGTACCTTTGGCAAATAGACCACAGCTTTTTGTAACTCAGAGATGTTAGAGGTAAAAACTGAATCAAGAATCCAGAGAGATTCCCGGAGGGAAACTGTGACATGAAGAGGAAACCTCACAGGAAACCAGCCCAAACCTCCAACTGCACCTGCTCCTGGGTGGTCCTTGTGTTCAGGGACCCTGTGCGCCCCCTGGTGGTCGCAGCCTCTCCTGCAGGAGGTGTGTGTCTGGGCTCACACTGACTTCCCCTCACTGTGTCCCGCACAGTAATACACGGCCGTCTCCTCGGTGGTCACGGAGCTCAGCTGCAGGGAGAACTGGTTCTTGGACGTGTCACTGGAGATGGAGGTGCGGCTCTTGAGGGAGGGGTTGTAGTAAGTGCTACTACCACTAGCATATATGTGCCCAATCCATTCCAGCCCCTTCCCTGGTTTCTGTTGGATCCAGCTACAGTAGTAACCACTGAGTGAGCCCCCAGAGACAGAGCAGGTGAGGGAGAGGGTCAGCGAGGGCTTCACCAGTCCTGGGCCCGACTCCTGAAGCTGCACCAGGGACAGCACACCTGGGGACACGGAATATCAGGCCCTGTCAGTCCGGGGCAGTCACAACCGCCCCACAGACCCCTGTCTGACCTATGAGACCCTCACCTCGGGGGGCTGTCACCAGGCACAGGAGAAGACCCAGCAGTCTCATCTTCTTCTAGACCACAGCTCTGCTTTCCCCAGAGACCTCAGCCCTGTGTGAGGAGAGAGCTGTGAGCCTCCCCAACCCAGGGGAGGATTTACCCTGGAGCTTGAGGAGAAATTTGCATGTGGGGCAGCCTGTTCCTTATAAGTGGAGGACTGAGCTCAGGCTGCCCTGGTCCTTCTATTGCTAATGTGTAGGCTTCCCTTTTCTTCTTATTACTATTTTTTATCCTCACCAGAGGACATTTTTTCATTTTTTGTTCAGATAGAGTGGGAGGGAGAGAGAGAGAAAAACACTGACGTGAAAGGGACACATCGAGTGGCTGCCTCCCGCACGACCCAACCAGGGCCGGGGACAAACTGCAACCAAGATACATGCCCTTAGCGGGAAACAAACCTGGATCTCTCTGGACCGCAGGCCGACGCTCTAACCGCTGAGCCAAACTGGCCAGGGCGGCTTCCCTTTTCTTTAATGCACTTAGTACATTCGTCAGTTATAGAGGATCTCCTGGTACACAAGAGTACTGCAGTCAGCTTAATGGTAATGCTCATCTCTGATAAGTGTTGCACTAGATGAGTAGATTGCATTTTTAATGTCTCATGCATTTTTCAAATAGATTTAAAGGGATTACTTTTATTTAGGTAATTTCTTAAGCCCAGCTCTCTAATATCTACAGAACTGTCAAATATTTTTGTAAAAAATTCTATTTTTATAAACATAATTTTATATAGCCAAATAATGTGTAGGTTGGTTTGAAAATCACAAAATAAAGGAAATTCATTCTTAGTATCTTATTTCTTTATGTTGTAACTTTGATCCAAGAAACTATACCCCAGGAACATGTCATTGAGCTACCCTTGATTCTTTTTTATTTTTTATTTGTTAAAATGATGTTTGTTACAAATTCAGAGTAACACTGTGCTACATGCCTTTGTTCAGGTTAATGCTAGGAAACTTTTTCTTGCAATCTTTGCCAAACACTCTCAGAGCTAAGTAGTGTCAGACCTGGTTAGTACTGGGATAGGAGACCCCTGATCCTTCATGTTGAAAATTACATAATTGTGCCTTTGAGTCCCTCCTCAAACTCTTCCCTTGTGCAAGCCCATGGCTTATTGCAGACACCACAGCAAATTAAGTCAGTCATATTCATAGTTCTACATGGAGAAATGATTCAGAATAAAAGACTGATTATTTATGTGTAGAATTCAGAATCTTTCATATGTGTACATTGCAAAGGCAGCAGATTAACTGACCTGTGTTCTCAGTGTAATGTTTTCACTAATGTTGGAGCTCAGAGGAAGGCAAAAGAAGAGGTTTCCTAGCAGAGATTTTCTCATAGGAAAGGGAACTTTAATCCTGACAGAAATGCTCACTCCGGCCAACCTGTTCCCCTGGGTATGATCACTGTGCTCAGAGGTGCTGGGCTCTCCCAAGAACATATAGCGTCCTTAATGCACAATGTACACGTTCTCCCATTAGACATGCGATTTGGAAATACATTATTTTTGTGTAGATTGTCTTTTCATTCCCTAAATGAAATATTTGATGAAAAATGTTTTTAATTTTCACAATGTTCAATTCAGCAATCTTTTCTTTAATGGGTTCTGTATTTTATGTTTTAGGTAAAAATTCACCAGAGTCCAGCCAGTGTGGCTAAGTGGTTGAGCGTTGATCCATGCACCAAGAGGTTGCTGGTTTGATTCCAGGTCAGGGCTCATGTCCAGGTTGTCTGCCCAGTTCCCGGGGGGGCATGCATGAGGCAGCCAATTGGTGTTCTCTCATTGATATTTCTCTCTCTCTCCCCCTCTTCTTTCCTCTCTCCCTAAAATCAATAAAGAAAAAAAATTAAATATTTTTTAGTAAACTGTCCCTCTCCATTGCCCATGGTGGGGGAAACACCGATATGAACACAGTGGGTGTGTGGGCACAAAACCCAGTAGGGAAATGAGGGCTGGAATCCTTAATATTATTGAAATCTGGTGTGTTGTGTCCTCTGACCAGGAGACCAACTTTCCATGACATGAGCCCTGATTGATTTTCAAAGATTAATTCACTTGATTGGACTTTACATTGTGAATTTCCCCATAGTATGTAGGATAGAAAACTAGCCTCACCCCTCAGAAATTATGTCATGTAGACATCAGGCAGACGAGGAAGGAACCTCAAAGGACGTGAGGCAGATGCTGAGCAGAGATGACAGAGACAGGATCCCAGAGGGTATTTCACGAGGATGTAAGTGACCAGGAGGACGAAGGTGCAGAGAGGTCGTGAGAGGGAGACATGAGGAAATGAACTGGAGCTGACGTCTGGGAAAGTGAATGTCCCAGTGAGAGCCCTGCATGGAGCTGTGTGTGCAGGACTCACGTGGGACAGTGAGAGAGCGAGGCCCTGGCGAGTGTGGGGACCAGGAGTGAGCTCAGACCCGGGGCATGTGGACACACTGACTCTCCCTCTGTGGACACTGCGTCCCGGTCACAGGGTGGAGAGGATGCCCGGGGTGCTCAGTCTTTCAAGGAGACAATTGGGTCCCATGGGAACCTAGTGAGATAATGGTCCCTGAGCCGGACCACAACTCCTCTGGGAAAGAGAATGTTGTCGACCCCTTCGTCGTCCTCAGTGAGATGAGGGAACACAGGGCTCAGGACAAGGAGGAGGGTCCCTGGGACCCTGAACCACAGGAAGAGCAGGAGGGCCCTGAGCACCCCAGGGAGCTGTTCTCAGCCCCTCCCTGCGTGGTTCCTGCTCGATGTTCCCGGGTCGGTGGGTCCAGAGCGCCCCCTGCTGCTCCTGAGGGGTCTGCGGGGTCCAGAGCGCCCCCTGGTGTCCTGACCCCTCCTGGTGGACCTGAGGGTCTCCCGCAGCTCAGCCCCTCCTGCCTCCCTGCAGGGAGTTTGTGTCTGGATCATAGAGACCCCTGGTCAGGAAAATGTCACATGTCTAGCGTTTATCTCACTCATACTCATTCACATACTCCGTGTCTCTTGTTCTCCATAAATTACCTCGTACAATAACAACGTGGCCAGCCCAGTTGAGCCCAAACTCCATGGTGAGTGACCTGTGTTCAGTCATGATCGGGGATGAGAACATATGAGATCTCCAAGCTGGGCTCCTGTCCCAGAGCTGAAGGGTTGGGACTGGGCTGGTTGTCTTGAGCTGAGGGGCCCTCTTTGCATGTCCTCCTACTATAGAGGGAGCTGTGGGGATGGACGCTGACATAAAGGACATGGTTTCAGAGTGTGGTGTATCCAGGGCCATATGTCTGTGTAGAATTAGCCCTGGTAACTGGGCCTCTGCTGAGCCCAACTTTATCCAACTGCTTCCCTGAATGACCTCCAGACAGGGGGTCATGCCAAGTGGGGGTTTCAGAGCTGCCTGGCTGGACACTGAACCATGTTAAAATGTGATCTTGGAACAATACAGCAGGAAAAAAATCAATGTAATTGGAAACTAAATGAAAGGGTACAGTTTTGAATATCGTATCTTGGAAGGCTACCTGTGTGAACACAGGAAGGTGATCAACCATCACACCCAGATGTAGATTAACGTGTGGGAACTTCATGTTCAGGAGACGGGAAGTTCCCTCTGACACTGTTTCCCCTGCACAGTGTTCAGAGGACACACTGAGAACAGAGTGTGACCCTAGAGCCAGTGGACCAATGTTGGGGGACAGTGGGCATCTCTGTGGGTCCCTGGGAAGCAGAAGCGTGAACTACAGAGAAGCAGACAGGGCTCCCGTGTCCGAGTCCTTCAGGGAGTTTGGAGCTGGATGTGCAGCAGCTGCACAGCCTCCTGTGTGGGGTTTGTTCTCCAGACTCTGCGGGACCAGGTTCTGTCACTGGGGATGGAGAAGAACCTCAGTCATGACCAGGTGAGTTTAAGTAAAGATGTGGGAGTAATTAAGTTTAGGATATAGAAATGTATTTATGGAAATTCTTGATACATATAACAAAGAATAACAGAGCTAAATAAAACATTATAAAAATATGTTTTCTCTATCCATTGTTTACAGAATGAATAAGTCATTCAAATAACCTCCCAATAATGCAGCTGATTTATCTATTTTCTATAAATTGGTCAGCCTGGTGGTTCAGCCATGTGCTCACCATCAGGATCTTTGTCCATGCAGACGTCTGCCGTGGTCCAAACCAGGGCGGCAGGAGACAGCTTCATTCCTGGTTACTCAGAAGTGAATTTCAGATTCTTTCCTTGTCTATACACGACCCTGGGGAATGATGTCTCCATGTCCACACACAAGGAGTTACCTGGAGCATGACGTCTCCTGCTTTGGGTGTCACTGGGCAGAGTTGGGAAGAGATGCTCCCAGGTACATGGGTGGGGAACCAACAAGCCAGGGGCCACACTCCCAGGGCTGTTGTTCTTTATGTCGCGAGTTCCCCCCTCACAGAGCAAGTTCACAGTGTCTCATATCACTTTCCTCAGAAATAACCACATATGGTAAACTAGCCATTAATATACAAACAAGTGGCTTGGAAATTACCATCCTCTTTACTCAGCCATAGAAAGAAAGAAATTGTACCCTTTGTATCAACGTGGATGGACCTAGAGGGACTTATGCTAAGTGAAGAAAGTCAGACAGAGAGAGACAAACACTCTGTGGTTTCACTGATATGAGGAATCTACAGAACACAGTAAATAACAGGCAGAATAGAAACAGACCCATGGACTCAGGGAACAGACTGATGGTCCCAGAGGGAGGGCAGTTGGGGGCCTGGGTGAGAGGGGGAGGGACTAAGAAGCACAGATGGGCAGTCAGACAGCAGTGACAGGATGTGAAGTGCAGCCCAGGGAACAGTCAGTCGTACTGTCATAACTGGGTGTGGGGCCAGGCGGGCACTGGAACTATTGGTGCCTCACTTCATAAATCATATGATGTCTAACCATGTGGCTGAGCATGAGAAACTAATATAAAATAACATAGACTGTAAACAGGAATTGAAAAAGAAAAGAAAAAAGGGAATTGACCCTCACTCCAGTGAGATTAAACCAAGGGTGTGGTGGGTGGTGACCCAGACAGGAGACAGGGCTGAATTCCAGGACGGTGCTCACATGTGTATCTTCCCTGGGAAAGTGCTGACATCGTTAGAGTCATTAGAGGCTCCCACGGAGAACCTTGACCTGAAATTATTTGCTGAGAGTTCAGATCTCAATAACAACCTGAAGGCAGTGAACCAGGACTTACTTCAACAATCAGACATGTTGAGGAGCCTTTCCTGTGCTTCCCAGAGATTCCAACTGTGTACGTGATACATGTTCCCTGTCCCCTGTGTGTGTTTGTCCTCAGCCTGGACATCTGCACAAGCTGTCGTGGGTCCCTCTGCCTCTGCCTGGTGTCCTCTGCTCTCGGTTCTGTGAGCATGATGCCAAGTCAACGGCTGTCAACAAGGGGACTTTTATTTCAAGCTTTGGGGTCACACACCTCTGGTTCCCACTGTCCAGCAGACAGGTGTCATCCTTCTGGCTGGTTGGGACCCTCAGTGCGTGGAGCTGAGCTGCACGGTTGAGTCACCAGAGCCTCTGGTCAGAAGACTTGATGATAAATTGTGTTTTGGGCACAAGAGTGTCTGAAAGGGAATCCCTGCCTTTTGTCTGTGTGAGAAAGATGTCTCACTTTAAAACAGAGGTTTCTAATTCAGAGACCTAAGAGGTAAGAGAAGAATCAGGAATCCAGAGAGGTTCCCGAGGGAAACTGTGACACGAAGAGGAAACCACACAGGAAACCAGCCGAAACCTCCAACTGCACCTGCTCCTGGATGGTCCTTGTGTTCAGGACCCTGAGCGCCCCCTGGTGGTCGCAGCCTCTCCCTCAGGAGGTGTGTGTCTGGGCTCACACTGACTTCCCCTCACTGTGTCTCTTGCACAGTAATACACGGCCTTGTCCTCGGTGGTCACGGATCTCAGCTGCAGGGAGAACTGGTTCTTGGACGTGTCACTGGAGATGGTGGTGCGGCTCTTGAGGGACGGGTTGTAGCTAGTGCTACCACTACTAGCAACTATGAACCCAATCCATTCCAGCCCCTTCCCTGGTTTCTGGCGGATCCAGCTCCAGTAGTAACCACTGAGTGAGCCCCCAGAGACAGAGCAGGTGAGGGAGAGGGTCTGCGAGGGCTTCACCAGTCCTGGGCCCGACTCCTGCAGCTGCACCTGGGACAGGACACCTGGGGACAAGGAGCATCAGGCCCTGTCAGTCACGTGCAGTCACAACCACCCCATGGACCCTCTCTGACCTCTGAGACCCTCACCTTGGGGGGCTGTCACCAGGCACAGGAGGAGACCCAGCAGCCTCATCTTCTTCTAGACCAGGGCTCTGCCTTCCCCAGAGACCTCAGCCCTGTGTGAGGAGAGAGCTGTGAGCTTCCCCAGCCCAGGGGAGGATTTATCCTGGAGCTTGGGGAGAAATTTGCATGTGGGGCAGCCTGTTCCTTATAAGTGGAGGCTGGAGGTCAGGCTGTGCTGGTCCTTCTGGGGCCCTGTGGGGTCATCCCTTCCTTTGAAGCAACTCAGTATGTAAGTCAGGTATAGGGGATAATCTGGTTCATGAGACACATTGGAATGTGGTCAAAGGTCTTCCTCACCTTCTGTGTGAAGGAAGAAGTGATGGACTAGATGAGTAGGTAACACTTTTAAATTCCCATGCATCTTTCATAGTGATTTAAAAGGGATTAGAGTTTGTTGAGATAGTTTCAGAATCCAAACACTTTAGTGTATCCACCATTTCCTAATATTTAATCGTAATTTCATATAAAGATTATCTACCTTCTTGAAACGATTTTAAAAAAAGAACAGTCGTGCTCAATAACTTATATCTCAATTTTATTTAAATATATTTTTATTGATATTATTCTTTAGAGAGAGAGGAAGTGAGAGTGGCCACAGAAACACAATGTGGGAGAGGAACATCTACTGGCTGCCTCCAGCACACCCCGTCTGGGATCTAACGTGATACCCTGGCCTGTGCCCTGACCAGAAATCGAACTGGGATGATGCTCAGTTCTCTGATTCACTCCGACCAGGCACTGGCATGTTAATTTTACAACGTTATTTTGATCTGAGATATTTCCTCCCTAGCTCAGGCAGGTGGGACATTCATTGTTAATTATTAATGTTTCAATTTTGTAATTGTGTCTACAGCTTCCTGTGCAGACTCTTCCATTATGCGCTCCACGGCACATGGCAGAGACCCCAATCTAGTTACGTGAGACATCATTGTGATTTTACAAGGAGAAAATACTAGAAATGTAAACAGATTATGCATGTGTACAACTCAGAATTATTCATGTGACGAAATGATTATGACAGTAGATTGATCTGTTTTCTCTTTCGTGTTATCAGTGATATTGTGGTCAGAGGGAGGTTAGGGAAGAGAATTTATTTCATAGATTTTCTCTTAGGAAAGGAGACTTCAAACCTGAGTTCAAACCTCACCCACAGACTCCGTCGCCCCTGGGGGTGGTCACTGTGGTCAGAGGTGCTGGGCTCTCTCACAGAACATACAGCGTCCTCAGTGTATAGTTAACACATTCTCCCATCAGAGTCCTTATTCAGAAATGGATTGTCTGTGTAGGACTGTCATTTAATTTCCTAAATTCAATCTTTGGTGGGAGGAATGTATTTAATTTAATAAAGGCTACTTCACCTCTGTTTTCTGTCCTGGGGCCTGTTTTGGTGAATCACACAGACCCCAGGACCTGCTGAGCCTCACGGTCCAGGGGCATCGGCTGCAGCAGCCACAGGGACAGAGAGGTTCTGGCACGGAGAGAGAGGGCTGCTGGGAAACTGCCCAGAACTGGATGGGACTTGGACCTGGGTGAGGGGAGGAAGCTGGACGTGTTCTGAGTCACAGGACAGAGATGTGCCTGATGTTCAAGGGCAGAGTGTTACTGGACATGTGGGTTTAAACCTCTTCCCCTGACCACCCAGGAGGACGTGCAGGGCATGATAGACACAGCTTCTGTCATCGTAGGAAACACCTGAGGGATTCTGACCAGGAGTTTGTCAGAATAGAAATGTTAAAGGTTCTGCAGGCAGGGATCAAGGGAAATAAGGAACGTGTCATTGCAAAGGGGGAAAGGGCATTCCTGTTACCCACATGCACCTGCTCACAGTGTCTCTGTCTGTGAGGTAACAACTTCACAGGTCCAGGGGTTAGCACTTGGACACCTGTGGGTCATTACTCACATGGTCACACTGTGCTTCACCCAAACTACACAATTCATTGGAGTTCCATTCATGAAATCCCTCAACACTTAGAGGAAAGAGTGGACACCCCTCCCTGCAGGAGCCATGGTGCTGGTGTGTCTGTGTGAGGGGCCCTCCTGTCATTGACCAGGACCCTGTCTCAGTCCATCGTCGTCGTCATCATCATCATCACCATTTGCTTACTTATAGTTGTTCTTCTCATTGTCTGTAAACTTGGTTGTTGACCACATATAATGACCACTAATCTCACTTTTGGCCCATTTTTTATGGTTGTTAAGTGGTATTGGTAGTCAGACTGAATTTTACTTTTTGTTTGAGTGCTTACAACTGATGGTCATTCCTGCCTCTTCTCCATCTGCCTCTCACTGGGATCAGATGAGAAAGGTTCGGTTTACTCTTAAACGTCATTGGGAGATTGAACCACACAAGTCCATGGAAGCAGAATTCCTCCCCCTCCCCACCACCTCACCTAAGCAAAAGCCCTGAACCATCCTCCTTTCCTGGTCTATCAAAGCTCCTCTGACCTTCTGAAGGGAGGTCAACTGGGCGGTTTTCAGATCTTGGATATTGTAAGTAACGCTGCTATGCACATGGGGTGTATACATTTTTTCTGATTTGTGTTTTGGGATAATTAGGATATATTTTCAGAGGTAGATTCACTGGGTCAAAAAGCAGTTCTATTTTATTTTTTTGTATTAATTACTTTATCTTTGTTTCAGATGTTTCTCCATTGCCCCCCTAAACACCATCCTCCTGATCCCCCCTTCCCACAGCATTGTTGTCTATGTCCATTGGTTATGCATATATGCATGTAAGTTCTTTGGTTTATATTACCCTCCCCACTGCCCCCTCCTCTGGGGTTTGTCAGACTGAACATTCTATTTATTTATTTAGGAAACTCCATAGCGTTTTCCACAGTGGTTGCACCAATCTGCTTTCACACCAATAGTGCACCAGGGTCCTGTTTTCTCCTCATCCTCCCCAGCACTGGGTGTTTCCTGAGGTATTTATAGGCGCCATTCTGGCAGGTGTAGCTGTCGTTTCAATTTGCACGTCTCTGATGGTCAGTAATGTGAGCATTGTTTCATATGTCTCATGGCCATCTGTACGTCCTCTTTGGAGAAGTGTCTATTCAGGGCATTGGCCCATATTTTAATTGGATTGTAAGTCTTACTGGTGTTGAGTTGTATGTAGTTTTTAAATATTTTGGAATTTAAGCCCTTATCAAATGTACCTTTGGCAAATAGACCACAGCTTTTCTAACTCAGAGATGTTAGAAGTAAACATTGAATCAAGAATCCAGAGAGGTTCCCCGAGGGAAACTGTGACATGAAGAGGAAACCTCACAGGAAACCAGCCCAAACCTCCAACTGCACCAGCTCCTGAGATGGTCCTTGTGTTCAAGGAACCTGAGCGCCCCCTGGTGGTCGCAGCTTCTCCTGCAGGGAGGTTTGTGTCTGGGCTCACACTGACTTCCCCTCACTGTGTCTCCTGCACAGTAATACATGGCCGTGTCCTCGGTGGTCACGGATCTCAGCTGCAGGGAGAACTGGCTCTTGGACGTGTCACTGGAGATGGTGGTGCGGCTCTTGAGGGACGGGTTGTAGTTAGTGATACTAACACTACCATGTATGTACCCAATCCATTCCAGCCCCTTCCCTGGTTTCTGTCGGATCCAGCTCCACCAGTTACCACTGAGTGAGCCCCCAGAGACAGAGCAGGTGAGGGAGAGGGTCTGCGAGGGCTTCACCAGTCCTGGTCCCGACTCCTACAGCTGCACCTGGGACAGGACACCTGAGGACAAGGAGCATCAGACCCTGTCAGTCACATGCAGTCACAACCACCCCATAGACCCCTGTCTGACCTGTGAGACCCTCACCTTGGGGGGCTGTCACCAGGCACAGGAGAAGACCCAGGAGTCTCATCTTCTTCTAGACCACGGCTCTGCCTTCCCCAGAGACCTCAGCCCTGTGAGAGGAGAGAGCTGTGAGCCTCCCGAACCCAGAGGAGGATTTACCCTGGAGCTTGAGGAGAAATTTGCATGTGGGGCAGCCTGTTCCTTATAAGTGGAGGGACTAAAGTCAGGCTGCCCTGGTTCTTCTAGGGCTCTGTGGGGGCGTCCCTTCCCTTGATCTCACTCTGTATGTAAGTCAGGGATCGAGGATCACCTGGTTCAAGGGAACTACTGGAGTCAGCTTAATGGACGTGCTCATTTCAAATAAATGGCAGAAGAGATGAATAGATTATAGTTTTAATTTCTCATACATCATTCAAATAGATTTTAGGGGATTACATTTATTTAGGTAGTTTCTTAATCCCAACTATTTAATGTGTACACAACTGTCAAAACTTTTAAGTAAACAATTATATTTTATTTAAGTAAACAATTATATAATATTGTATATTATATATACAAATAATTTCTACTTTGTTTTGAAAATCACAAAATCAAGGACATTCATTCTGAGTATCTTGTTCGTTTAATTTTTGTCATTACTTTGGTCCAAGGAGCTATGACCCAAGAACAGGGCATTGTCAGACACTGGATTTATTTTTATTTTGTTTTATTTTTTAAAAATGATATTTCTTACAAGTTCTGAGTAACCCTCTTCTACCTTTTTTCAGGTTATTAATAGAAACATTTTTTTTCTTACAATCCTTGCAAAACTCTTTCAGAATCTAAGCCCTTGATTCTTGATGTTGAAAATTTTGTAATTGTGTCCTTCGGTCCCTCTACCCTTGTGCAAGCCCATGGTATATCTCAGAGTCACTGAACCAATTACATCAGAAATGATCATATTTTTACATGGAGAAATCATTGAAAATAAATAAGAGTAATTATTCATGTGTACAATTCAGAATCTTTCATATGTTGTCATTGTGAAGGCAGCAGATTAACTGCCCCATGTTCTCAGTTTGGTATTTCCAGTGGTGCTGGAGTTTAGAAGGAGACAAATGAAGAGATTTCCTATCACTGATTTGCTCAAAGGAAAGTAAACCCTGACTGAAACATTGACTCCCAACCCCCCTCCCTCTGACCCTTTGGATAGTCACTGTGGTCAGAGTTCCTGGGCTCCTGAAATAATCTCTAACATCCTTAATGTATAATAAACACATTCTCCCATAAGACACATGGTAGGAAAATATATTCTCAGTGTACCTTGTCTTTTCATTTCCTTCATGAAATATTTGGTGGAAAATGTTTCTAATAGTAACAATTTTCAATTTATCAAAATTTTCTCTAATGGGCCCAGTTTTTTTTAATTTTATGTAACAGTTGACCAGAAATTGTCACTCTCCATTGCCCATGGGAGGGGAACCCTGATATGAATACAGTGGGCAGTAAACCCAATAGAGAAATGTTGGTTGGAATCCTTAACATCATTGAAATCTGCTTGCTGTGTCCTCTGACCAGGAGACCAACTTTCCTTGGCATGAAGCCCTGATTCATATCAAAGATTAATTCACTTGATTGGACTTTACTCTGTGAATCACCCTGCTGTATGTAGCATAGAAAACTAGACTAACCCCTGAGAAATTATATCATGTAGACGTCAGGCAGATGAGGAAGGAACCTCAAAGGACGTGAGGAAGATGCTGAGCAGAGGTGACAGAGACAGGATCCCAGAGGGTATTTCACGAGGATGAAAGTGACCAGGAGGACGAGGGTGCAGAGAGGTCGTGAGAGGGACACATGAGGAGATGAACTGGAGCTGACGTCTGGGAAAGTGAATGTCCCAGTGAGAGCCCTGCATGGAGCTGTGTGTGCAGGACTCACGTGGGACAGTGAGAGAGCGAGGCCCTGGCGAGTGTGAGCACCTGGGGGATGAACTCTCAGTGTGTGCAGACGGGGACACCTGGGTGGGCGGACGTAGGTTTTGAACCATGTTCTCCAGGGCAGGTGCTCAGATGACCACCTCTCAGGAGATGCTGGGAGCAGGACTGTGGGGTGATGGTGACCCCTAGTGGTGACTTTGAGCCATGCGGGTTGCAGGACCCTGGGGACTGAACCAGCTGCCTCTCCATCCATCCAAGACCAGGGGAGGGAAGAGCTCACCTTTAAGGTCAGGCTTTTCCTCTCTGAATAGGAGAGAGACGCAAGACTCCGACGATGAGGGTATTTTGTATCATTGCAACGTCCTCATTAGTGACGCACATGGGAGTATCCCTGGTCAATTTGGTATTTTTAGCGTTTTTGAAGGACCTGCTGAAATGATAGTTTTAGAAAGTGTGAATGAGTAGAAAAGGCAGCTGAACCTATTGTTTTCCAATAAGCATAGCCGTGGCTGGGTAGTTAGCTGGTTGGATTGTCATCCTGTACCCTGAAAGGCTGTGGGTTCAGGTCTTGGTCAGGGCACACACCTACGTTGTGGTTGTGATCCTTGTTTGGGGAGCGGGTGGGAGGCAACCAACTGATGTTTCTCTTTCCCGTCCTTTCTCTAAATACAATGAGTGAGGAATAAATACATAAATACATAAGTATAGTAGGTGCAATGTTTGTTCAAAGACACATTCTCTGCAACACACTCACACACACTGATGCTTTCCATGGTAATGAACCCCAAATTTCACTTGTCCCCTGTACCCAACACATGGGCAGTGCCCCCTCACTGACCTTAAACTACTTCCTTCACAAACAGAAGAAATCAAACATGATTGAAGTGTAGACAGGGCTGTGCCTGTACCTGAGGTTTCCTGTTCTCCCAGCACCAGGAACATGGCACCTGTAGCAACTGCCCTTCTAGCAGGTGTGGGTGCACCAGGAACTGTGGGGATCACTAAGAACAAGACAAGGCCCTAAGGGTCAGGCTGTCAGGTGGCATTCACGTGGGACTCAGGCATTGGGATTTTCAAACACTGAGTTTAATCCACTCTGATTACTCTGAGAAAACCTTAAAGGGAATGAGTGGCAGACCTCAGCGTATCGAACGAACTGCAGCTGAGAGGTGGAAACTCAGAAAATCCAGGGAGTTGGAGACTCTGACAACACACAGACCCAGAGATGAGCAGGCTGTCAATACGCTCCGAGGAGACGCTTGTTTGTCAGGACCTGCACCTCCAACCCCACAGAGAATCTCCTCACAGCTGCAGGCCTGTAATCTGTAACCCCTTACCCATCGTTATCCCCATGTCTGTAATCTGTAACCCCTTACCCATCGTTATCCCCCATGCCTGTAATCTGTAACCCCTTACCCATTGTTATCCCCATGCCTGTAATCTCTAACCCCTTACCCATTGTTATCCCCATGCCTGTAATCTGTAACTCCTTACCCATCATTGTGTGATTTTTGTCTTTGTTTCTGATAAAACCGAATCACTCCGGTCTCTTTTCTGGAGCCTGGCGGATCCAAGTTATATAATATTCACTGAACGTGAATCCAGAGCCTTTGCAGGAGAGTCAGAGACCCCTCGGCCTGTTTCAGGTCACCTCCAGTCTCCTGCAGCTGCACCTCACTTTGGACACCTGCAGACAACAGACATAGTCATTAGGAGACGCCACACACACACACACACACACACACACACACACACACACACACACACGTCCCCAGGTCTCCGTGATGCTACCATGTAAGAGCGTCCAAGCGAGAGCCCAGATCAGCCCAAACGTCATGGTGCTTCCTCGGGGTTGACTCCTGCAGTGAATGGAAAGTGCAGCGTCCCTGGGGTGGGGCTTCTCTCCCAGAGGTGCAGGGACAGGGCTGGGCTGTGTTTATGAGCTCCAGAAACTCTCCATGTACATGGGCTCCTCCCTTTAAAGACAGGGAAGTGGAGTTTCTGGGTGAGGGACAAGCACCCCCTTGTGAGTGTGGAGACTTTTAGAAGGGCCTAGGTAGTCTGTGTGCCGTAGAGAAATTGTTGCTGTTGATAAACTCCAAAACCCGTCAGTCAAACAGAACTGAATATACAATGATACCCACATCCACAGAGGGCCGTGATATTCCAATTCAGTGTAGAATCTCCTGTGGTCCTAGGGGGCTGTATGAGCACCCAGGACATGTCCCTGTGTGATCTCTGAGACTGGATTCTTCACTCTGTGTCTTCACTGAGATCCTCCTGTGTTTAGGTGTGTAACAGTTGATTGTTATTATTATTTTTTTCCATTATTGATTTTAGAGAGAGAAGAAGGGAGAGGGAAAGAGAGATAGAAACATGGGTGAGAGAGAACATCGATTGGCCGCCTTCTGCATGGCACCCACTGGGAATTGGGCACACAACCTGGGCATCTGCCCCAACCAACATTGAATCAGCAACCACTTGGTACATGGGTCAATGGTCCAACAGTGAGCCAGGCTGGCCAGGACAAACATTCACACTTCAAATCCTAACATCCAGCATGATGGTGTCAGGAGGTGGGGCCTTGGGAGGAGCAAAGGTCATAAGGGTGGGGTTCTCATGAGAGGGGTTAGTGCCCTCATAAAAGAGGAAAGAGGATGCTCCCTTGTTCCATGTGCCCACTGAGATTACAGCAAAGTCAGAGTGAACCCAGAAACAAACCTCCCTGAGGGACACAGGCGGGTCAGTATACAGGGGTGCTCAGGACACTAGGGGGCTCACTAAACGCCAAAGGGAAGGCCAAGGGATATCCATTTCACCTGACAATGAACATGTGCATCCCTGTGAAAGTGATCCCAGGATGAGTCTAAACTGGCTGCTTCTTCTTCATATAAATGGACTATGCAAACGAATATGATCTCTGACGGAGGAACCCTCCCCCTAAGTAGCATTGTTGAGACTTGGTTTCTGTTCAAGGTTGACTGGACCACAAGGTGCCCAAACTCTTGCCTGAAAGTTATTTCCGGGTTTGTTCATAGTGTGTTTACAGGTGAACTTTCCCTTGGAATTGGTGGCTGAGAAAAGCAGATTGTTTTCCCCTATGTGGAAAACAATGATCCTGTACCCTGTGCATCCACAGGATCCTGGGTTTGTCTGCTCAGTGTGTGGAGCCGTCCACCCTCAGGGCCCTGTGGACAATGAGGGGACACAGCCCAGCAAACCTCTGTGGTCCTAGGGGGCTGTGTGCACACCCAGGACACACCCCTGTGTGATCTCTGAGACTGGACCCTCCACTCTGAGCACAGATCCTCCAGTGCTCAGGTGTGGTTCAGTTGATGGCTATTTTCATTGCTGAGTAGTATTCCATTGATTGATATTCCCCAGTTTGCTTATTTGTAAAATTAGAAAGACTTTTGGTTTTATTGTTGTTTCCAACTCAAAGAAGCTATGAATATTTCCATATATTTTTCTATGAACATAAACATACCTTTTTCAGGAGTAAATGGTCCTAGTGGAACTGCTGAGATACATGTTAAGTATACATTCAATTTAACAAGAAACTGTGATTCACTATGTGAAGAAAGAATAACAGGAGGTAGAGGGACCTGGAGGAGGAGAGGAGCCCTGTCACTGCAGACATGTCATCTGCACACACAGTGTCACCTCCTCACTTGTCTGCAGTGAGAATAAGAGAAGTTAGAGCCACAGAGAGAAAGGGAGAATCATCCTGGATGCCGCTGAGAGCTGAGAAGAAATCCCTGCTCCCAACAGAAAGCCTCTCCTTCCCCCCTCACTCTGCACCTGCTCCTGGGCTGTTTCCTGTGGTCTGAGGGTCCTGAGCGCCCCCCAGTGTCCTGAGCACCCACTGGTGACCTGAATGCCCCCTGGTGTCTTGAGACCCCCATGTTGTCCTGAGCACCCCCTGTAGCCCGGTCCTCCTCTCTCCCTCAGGAGGTTTGTGTCTGGGCTCACACTGACTTCCCCTCACTGTGTCTCTCACACAGTAATACATGGCCGTGACCTCAGTGGTCACAGAGCTCAGCTGCAGGGAGAACTGGTTCTTGGACATGTCACTGGAAATGGTGGTGTGGCTCTTGAGGGACGGGTTGTAGTAAATTTTACCATTAGCACATGTCTCCCCAATAAAATCCAGCCCCTTCCCTGGTTTCTGGCGGATCTAATCCCAGCAGTAACCACTGGTTGTGATGGAGAATCCAGAGAGAGCACAGGTGAGGGAGAGGGTCTGCGAGGGCTTCACCTGTCCTGGGCCCGACTCCTGCAGCTGCACCTGGGACAGGACACCTGGAGACAAGGAGCATCAGGCCCTGTCAGTCATGTGCAGTCACAACCGCCCCACAGACCTCTATCTGACCTCCGAGACCCTCACCTTGAGGGGCTGTCACCAGGCACAGGAGAAGACCCAGCAGTCTCATCTTCTAGACCACGGCTCTGCCTTCCCCAGAGACCTCAGCCCTGTGTGAGGAGAGAGCCCCAGCCCAGGAGAGGATTTACCCTGGAGCTTGGGGAGAAATTTGCATGTGGGGCAGCCTGTGCCTTATAACAGGGAGACTGAGGTCAGGCTGCCCTGCTTCTTCTATTGCTAATATGTAGGCTTCCCTTTTCATGAATGCACTTAGTACATTGGTCAGTTATGGAGGATCACCTGGTACACAAGATATACTGGAGTCCGCTTAATGCCTGAGCTCATGTCTGATAAGCGGTAGACTAGATGAGTAGAATACACTTTTAATTTCTCATGCATCTTTCAAATAAATTTAAAGGGATTACATTTGTTTAGGTAATTTCTAAAACCCAGTTCCCTAATATCTAAAAAACTGTCAAATATTTTTATCAAAATTATATTTTATAAACATAATTTTGTATACTGAAATAATATCTAAGTTGTTTTGAAAATCAGAAGAAAAAGGACATTCATTCTCAGTATCTCATTTCTTTAGGTAGTAACTTTGATCCAAGGAGCTATATCCCAGGAACATATCATTGAGGTACCCTTGATTATTTTTTACTTTTTATTTGTTAAAATGATATTTCTTACAAATTCTGAGTGACACCGTGCTACATGCCTTTGTTCAGGTTAATGCTAGAAACCTTTTTCTTGCAATCTTTGCCAAACACTCTCAGAGCTAAGTAGTGTCAGACCTGGTGAGTACTTGGATAGGAGACCCCTGATTCTTGATGTTGAAATTTGGTAATTGTTCCTTTGAGTCCCTCCTCAAACTCTTCCCTTGTGCAAGCCCATGGCTTATTGCAGAGACCCCAACAAATTATATCAGACATATTCATATTTTTACATGAAGAAATGATTGAGAATAAAAGAGTGATTATTCATGTGTACAATTCAGATTCTTTCATATGTGGTAATTGTAAATGCAGCACATTAACTGACCGCTTTTCTCAGTCAAATATTTTCAGTGATGAGGGGGTCAGAGAGAGGCAAATCATGGAGGTTCCTAGCACAGATATGCTCACAGGAAAGGGAACTTTATCCTTGACAGGAACCCTCAGTCCCAGGACACATGACATGGTCAACTGGGGCGTTTTCAAATCTTGGATATTATAAGTAACACTGCTATGAACACGGGGGTGTATACATTCTTTTTGATTTGTGTTTTGGGATAATTAGGGTATATTTTCAGAAGTGGGTTTGCTGAGTCAAAAAGCTGTTCTATTTTTATTTTTTTGTATTTATTACTTTATCTTTGTTTCAGATGTTTCTCCATTGCCCCCCTAAACACCATCCTCCTGATCCCCCCTTCCCACAGCATTTTTGTCTGTGTCCATTGGTTATGCATATATGCATGTAAGTTCTTTGGTTTATATTGCCCTCCTCGCCGCCGCCCTCCTCTGGGGTTTGTCAGACTGAACGTTCTATTTATTTATTTAGGAAACTCCATAGCGTTTTCCACAGTGGTTGCACCAATCTGCTTTCACACCAATAGTGCACCAGGGTCCTGTTTTCTCCTCATCCTCCCCAGCACTGGGTGTTTGCTGAGGTATTGATAGGAGCCATTCTGGCAGGTGTAGCTGTCGTTTCAATTTGCACGTCTCTGATGATCAGTAATGTGAGCATTGTTTCATATGTCTCATGGCCATCTGTACGTCCTCTTTGGAGAAGTGTCTATTCAGGGCATTGGCCCATATTTTAATTGGATTGTAAGTCTTACTGGTGTTGAGTTGTATGTAGTTTTTAAATATTTTGGAATTTAATCAAATGTACCTCTGGCAAATAGACCACAGCTTTTCTAACTCAGAGATGTTAGAGGTAAACATTGAATCAAGAATCCAGAGAGGTTCCCTGAGGGAAACTGTGACGTGAAGAGGAAACCACACAGGAAACCAGCCCAAACCTCCAACTGCACCAGCTCCTGGGTGGTCCTTGTGTTCAGGAAACCTCTGCATCCCCTGGTGGTCGCAGCCTCTCCTGCAGTGTGGTTTGTGTCTGGGCTCACACTGACTTCCCCTCACTGTGTCTCTTGCACAGTAATACACGACCATGTCCTCGGTGGTCACGGATCTCAGCTGCAGGGAGAACTGGTTCTTGGACGTGTCACTGGAGATGGTAGTGCGGCTCTTGAGGGACGGGTTGTAGTTAGTGCTACTACCACTACCATGTATGTACCCAATCCATTCCAGCCCCTTCCCTGGTTTCTTTCGGATCCAGTTCCACAAGTAACCACTGAGTGAGCCCCCAGAGACAGAGCAGGTGAGGGAGAGGGTCTGCGAGAGCTTCACCAGTCCTGGGGCCGACTCCTTCAGCTGCATCTGAGACAGGACACCTGGGGACAATGAACATCAGGTCCTGTCAGTCACGTGCAGTCACAACCACCCCACAGACCCCTGTCTGACCTCTGAGAACCTCACCTTGGGGGGCTGTCACCAGGCACAGGAGAAGACCCAGCAGTCTCATCTTCTTCTAGCCCAGGGCTCTGCCTTCCCCAGAGACCTCAGCCCTGTGTGAGGAGAGAGCTGTGAGCCTCCCCAGCCCAGGGAAGGATTTACCCTGGAGGTTGGGGAGAAATTTGCATGTGGGGCAGCCTGTTCCTTATAAGTGGAGGACTGAGGTCAGGGCGCCCTGGTCCTTCTGGGGCATTTCTTCCCTTGAACTGACTCAGCATATAAGTCTGAGATATGGGATCCCCATGTTCATGATACACCCTCGAATGTGGTCAAAATTCAGGCTCAACTTTCTGAGTGAAAGAGGAAATGATGGTCTAGAGAGGTAGGTTACACTTTACTTCCCATGCATCTTTCAAACCAATTTAAAAGGGACTAGCATTTGTTAAGGTAGTTTCTGAATCCCAACCCTTTTGTATATCCACTATTTCCAAATTTTTTATATTGTAATTTAATAAATATAATGTCCACGTTCAGGCAAAAATTAAAATGAAGAACAGGCATGCGTGATATTTTATATATTAAATTTATTTAAATATATTATTATAGATTTTTATTTTTTAGAAGGAGAGGAAGGGAGAAGGGAGATAGAAACTCGATGTGAAAGAGAAATATTGGGGTGCTTTTTCCTTACAGCTGCGTAGTGTTCCCTTGTGTAAATGTACCTCAGGTTTTTATCCACTCGCTACTGATGGGTACTTGGGCTGTTCACAGATATTGGGTACTGCAAATACCACTGCTATGAGTACATTTTTTAATATAGCCCCTTAACAGATGTACCATTGGAAAATATACAATAAACTTTTATAACTCAGAGACTTCATAGGTAAGCACAGAATCAGGAACCAGAGAGGTTCCCTGAGGAAAACTGTGACATGAAGTGGAAACCACACAGGAAACCAGCCCAAACCTCCAACTGCACCTGCTCCTGAGTGATCCTTGTGTTCAAGGCACTGAGCGCCCCCTGGTGTTCGAAGACTCTCTTGAAGAGGGTTTTTGTCTGGGCTCACATTGAGTTCTCCTCACTGTGTCTTGGCACAGTAATACATGGCCGTGTCCTCAGACTTCAGGCCATTGATCTGCAGATAGGCTGTGCTGACCGAGGTGTCCAAGGAGAAGACAAATCGTTCTGAGAAACCTTGGGCATACGTGGGTTTTCCAGTATATGTGTTAATCCAGCCCATGTACTGTAGCTTCTGTCCTGGGGCCTGTCGAACCCAGATCATACCGTAGTAGGTGAAGCTGTACCCAGAAGCCTTGCAGGAGACCTTCACTGAGTCCCCAGGCTTCCTCACCTCAGTCTCAGACTGCACCAGCTGCACCTGGGAGTGGACACCTGTGGAGAGAAGACAGGAGTGGGTGGCAATCCCCCTGACTGTCCCTGGTTCCCTCCTCAGACCTTACCTGTTGCCACTGCCACCAGGAGGAGGGTTCTCCAGCTCCAGTCCATGGTGAGGTGCTGAGCTGTGGGCACTTCTGTAGGGAGGGTGTGGATGTGGGTGATGCTCTCAGGGCACAGACTTTTCCATATTTAACCTGGTCAACCTCATCTCATTTGCATATTCTTGAGGTGGAGTGTTTCATAGCTGAGGGCCTGACCCCACCAGAGAGATGATGAAGGAACAGGGACCATGCTCAGTGAGACTCTGAGGGTCCACGTCCTAATCCTTGTTAAAGGACTTGTGTCCCCTGCAAGGTCCCTGAGGAACAAACCCCACAGGTCATGCTCCTCATTGTGAACCCAACTTTCAGTGACACGGGGACCTCCTGGACCAGCTCTGGGCTTTGATACCTGAATGTCTTATTCCAGGATCAGTATGTCTCCAAAGGATCAGTGTGTCTGCACCTGGTGAGGTAATAAAGCCATCCCTGTCCCAGATCCTTACAATTCACAAGCCCTAGAAATGCTCCTTTGAATGTGGTTCTTATTCTTCATCAGTTACAAACATGCTCTTGCAAAATTTATTTACAGACAAATCAGCAGTCCCTGCTCATCCGTTGTGCTACATAGAGTTTTTTCAGGAAGACCCCAGCCTCAGAGGAAATCCCCGTCCATCTCGCTCTGCACCTGGGGCAGCAGCCTTGTGTTCATGGGTCGTGAGCGCCCCCTGCTGCCCAGCCCGGGCCCTGCAGGGGAGGGTCCTGTCTGGGCTCACAGGACATTGACCTCTCAGCGTCTCTAGTCCAGTGGTAAAGGCTGTGCCCTGACTTCAGAATTTTCCTGCAGAGACACTGTATTATTTTGACATCTCTGGACAGAAGAATTATCCTTATTAAACCCCATGAGTCTGCATGGAGACCCCAGTCAAGGCTTTATGAGGCCCCCAGGGAGCCCTTCCCTGCAGCTGCCAGATGTACAGACTCAGCTGACACTCCCCTGAGTCCAGAGCAATCATGGGCTCCCGGTGCCTCTATGTCCTTAGGCTTCTATGGTTGAAGGTCCCGTGTGAGTATCCCTGCATGTGGCCCAAATACTACTACTGCACGTCTACTGTTCAATAAATCACACATACACACACACACACACACACACACACACACACACACACACACACACACACACTGTGATGACGGTCATTGCTATGAATCCAGAGTTGCCTTCTTCGTTGGACCTAGCTCATGGGCAGTGACCACAGATGGAGTCTAAGCCTGGGGTGACTTCCTCTGGAAGCTGATCCAATGCACCCACGATGCACGAGCAGACTTTGAGAGCAAGTCCATCATGTTTCCGTGCTGCTGCAGGTTCTGTGAACCCAGATGCTGGTTAGAATGGATCAGACCTGCTCTAGGGAGGGTCAGAGGTCAGGCTTGGTCACAACCTTGACAGCAGGGCCTGTAGCTGAGAGTCCCCTGGAAACCCCACACCGGACTCAGGGACACCCAGAGAATGGTGAGGCTGAGGAGACGGCACCGTAGTCAGCTCTCAGGTGAGGCTGCTCTCCCAGGTCACCTGGTGGGCGGGGCAGCAGTGGACAGGGGGCTGAGGTCGGCTCAGTGAGGGACACCCTGGCTACCCCAGAACACCTGGTTTCAGGACAGGCTTGGTGTTCATCCATTCTTGTTGCTCCATCCTGATGGTTATCTTCCCTCCTGGCCACCTGACCCAAGACCTTACACCCAGCATCCCACGTGGAGACAGACTCTCTACTCAGTGACCCCACAGCTACTCCCGTCTGGCCCTGCAGGAACCACCATCTCCTCCTGCATCTACATCTCTGGTTCAACTTCAAGGATATTCCTGCACTGAAGAAGTCGTCACAGCTGAGAATTCAGACACCTGCTTGTCACTCAGGCTCCCATTCAAAGGAGGTCCTCTCGAGGTCGTGTATGCATGAGCTCCAGTGACTTCCCACGTGGACTGTGTCCCCCAGCCCAGCAGCCCTCCAGGCACGGAGTCCCTGCTCAACTCCAGGGATAGACAGAAGCACCTGCTGAGGTTCAGTTGTCTGGGGAATGTCTCAGGGGCTCCCACCTGGGAGAGGACGGAAGTCCCCACGTCCTCAGGACCATGGGTCTGCGCTGGTGTATCAGCACCCGTCAGGTGTGAGCCCTCTTCCTGTGAGTCAGTGCACGTGTGTCTTCCATGTGCTCTTGTCATTACACTGAGTCCTCACACGTGGGACCTGCCTCACAAACACCCTTTCTAAACAAGGTTCCTAGAGATCTGAGGACTCCAGTGTAACTCTATCACCTCAGTACATGTACGTCAGGACCTTCCCGCAGGAAGGAAGCCTGCAGGTGGTTACTGTCCGAGGTCTGTGTGGAGGAGTCTCGTTTGGAAGGCCCATCAGGAGGACCAGCGTCCTGTGGCTGGTGGTCAGCTCCGTCCTGCTGCGGTCGCCCAGTGAGCTCTGACGCTGGGCGGTGCTGCTCTGCTCAGCCCTCAGGGACCCCCTTGGATCTGCACGAGGCCCCTGCATCGTCAGTGGGCTCACAGGTCTGGGGCACAGGAGGCTCAGGGGCCAGCTCTGCACATTCTAACGTGTCAGTGATCACTGTGACCCTCTCCGTGTGCTCACCACGTGCCCGCTGCTGCTTCACGTTGACGCCCGAGTGGGCTCTGGTGGGCAGAGGGGCATGGCCTCTGCTGGACAATAGTGCTGGTCATGGTCCCCCAGAGAGGCAGTGCCAATAAATGCATATTCACACTTACATGTCTCATACAAGGAGCTGATGCTCACGTCACGGAGTGTGAGATGTCCCAAGTCCCATGATGTGCTGTTGCCCCAGTAGACCCAGGAGAGCTGCTGTCATAACTCAGCCTGGCCCGTGGCCTGAGGACCCGGGTGCCCCGGGCAGTAGAAGTCCTGTGTCCCAGCGCCAGGGCCCAGCACACGGGCAGGAAGGGCTTAATGTATCCCTCCTTCACCTGTTATTTGCAGTCAGTCTCTTATTGAAGAGGAGGGTGTCCACCCACTTTGGGGAAAACAATCTGCTTTTCGGAGCCACGAATTCAAAGGGAAAGTTCACCTGTAAACACACTAAGAACAAACCCAGGAGAAACCTTCAGCCCAGAGTTTGGGCACCTTGTGGTCCCGTCATACTCGAACAGAAACCAAGTCTCAACCATGCTACTTAGGGGGAGAGTTCCTCCGTCAGAGATGATATCGTCTGCATGGTCCATTTATATGAAGGAGACGCAGCCATGTTTAGACTCATCGTGGGAGCACGTTCACAGGGATGCACATGTTCATTGTCAGGTGAAATGGAAGTCTTTTGCATTCCCTTGGCGTTTGGTGCGCCCCCTGGTGTCCTGAGCACCCCAGTATCCTGACCCTCCTGTCTCCCTCAGGGAGGTTTGTGTCTGGGTTCACTCTGATAGAGTTCAGCCTTGTATAAATATGGACATGTACTGTTCATTTCTGACAGGTTTTTATTACTACTCCAATTATTTTTTAAATTTTTTACAAATACAGCATAGTCAGGGGAAATTCTAAAATTAAAAAAAAAAGTGGACTGAGAAATACAATGTTGATCTTCACAGGCTGTGGACAGCACATGGGGTTCCCACAAGCACACACGTGGAGCTGAGCAGTGACAGGCTAACAGGCTCCTAACTCTGCATCCCTCAGGTAGATCCGAGCTACATGGACTGACAAGGGAGCAGCTCGAGGTCCCTGTCAGGGAAACACCTGTCTCTACAAACTGCAGCCAGGGGCTGGTCTCTGCAGGTCTGAGGTGGTGGGACCAGCTCCCACCTGAGACTCCGCAGTCAGATCCATGTCTGCGCTTCCTCCTGAAGAAGGGAGGGATTTGCTGAAGAAAGGGGCAAAACTATAGTACTCGAGATTTCTGTGCATGGAGAGAAAGTAATGTAAATGGAACATGTCTTCCCACACTACATGTAACCATTCTCCCTGTCAAAGGTCACTCTGAGCCAAGACACCCTCAGAATTCAGTGATAATATATTTGGGGCCCGTGTGAAAATTACAGTTGTTTTCAGACCACATGTTTATTTCATATGCCTTCCAAGGGAATGAAATAAAACCATGTTTTCTGCACGTCAGAACGTTTCTTTATTTTTTTTAATTATTAATTAGTTTTTGTTACAGATGTTTCTCCTTTTTCCCCCACTGACACCCTCTTCCCCATTCCCCTCGCCCCATCCCCACCATTGTTGTCCATGTCCATCAGTTATGCGTACATGCATATAAGTTCTGTGGTTTATCTTTTCCCTCCCCCACACCCCCTTTTCTGAGGGTTGTCAGTCTATACTCTATTTTCACATTTCTGGGTCTACCCTGTTCCTTAGATTGTTATGTTCATTATAATTCACAAATAAGTAAGATCATGTGATATTTGTCTTTCTCTACTTGGCTTGTTTCGCTTAGGATAATACTCTCGGGGTCCCTCCATGTTGTCTCAAAGGACAAGAGGTCTTTCTTTCTTAGAGCTGTATAGTACTCCATTGTGTATATGTATCACAGCTTTTTTATTCATTCATCCACTGATGGACACCTGGGCTGTTTTCAAATCTTAGCTATTGTAAATAGTGCTGCTATGAACATGGGGGTACATATATTTTTTCTGGTTGTTGTTTCAGGTTTCTTAGGGTATATTCCTAGAAGTGGGATCACTGGGTCAAATGGCAGTTCAATTTTTAACTTTTTGAGGTAACACCATAGTGTTTTCCACAGTGGTTGCACCAGTCTGCATTCTCACCACCAGTGTACTAGAGTCCCCTTTTCTCCACACCCTCGCCAACAATTATTGTTTGATGATTTGTTGATGGCGGCCATTCTAACAGGTGTGAAGTGATACCTCAATGTTGTTTTAATTTGCATCTCTCTGATGATTAGTGACATTGAGCATTTTGTCATATGTCTTTTGGCCATTTGTATGTCCTGTTTTGAAAGGTGTCTATTTAGGTCCTCTGCCCACTTTTTAATAGGGTTCTTTGTCTTCCTATTGTTGACTTGTATGAGCACTATATATACTTTGGAAATTAACTCCTTATCTGATGCATCATTGGCGATTATGGTCTCCCATATAGTGGAATCCCTTTCCGTTTTGATGGTTGTTTCTTTTGCTGTGCAGAAGCTTTTTAGTTTGATGTAGTCCCATGTGTTCATTTTTTCCTTTGTTTCTCTTGCCTTAGGTCTTTTATCAGTGAAAATTCTGCTGCATATGATGTCTGAAATTTTGTTGCCTGCATTTTCTTCTAGAATTTTTATGGATTCACAAGTCACATTTAAGTCTTTTATCCATTTGGAGTTCATTCTTGTATATGGTGTAAGTTGGTGGTCTAGCTTCATTTTTTTTGCAAGTAGCTGTCCAATTTTCCCAACATCATTTCTTGAAGAGACTGTCTTGACTCCACTGTGTGCTCTTGCCACCTTTGTCAAATATTAATTGAGCATATTGTCTTGGGTCAATTTCTGGGTTCTCTGTTCTGTTCCATTGATCTATCTGTCTGTTCTTGTGCCAGTACCAGGCTGTTTTGATTACAGTACCTTTGTAGTATAACCTGAAATCTGGTAATGTGATCCTTCCTACTTTGTTCTTCTTTTTCAAGTTTGCTGTAGCTATTCGGGGTCTTTTTTGGTTTCATATAAACTTTTGGAGTGTTTGTTCTAGTTCTGTGAAATATGTCTTTGGTATTTTGATGGGGATTGCATTGAATCTATAGATTTCTTTGGGTAGTAAAAATATTTTAATGATGTTAATTCTTCCAATGCATGAACAAGGTGTATGTTTCCACTTTTTTATGTCTTTCTCTATTTCTTTTTCAATGACCTGTAGTTTTTTGTGAAGAGGTCCTTTACTGCTTTGGTTAAGTTTATCCCTAAGTATCTTAATTTTTTTGCTGCGATGGTAAATGGGATTGATTTTTAGTTTCTCTTTCTGTGAGTTCATCATTGGTGTATAAGAATGCAGTCGATTTCTTGACTTTAATTTTGTATCCTGCTACTTTGCCAAATTCATTTATTAAGTCTAGCAGATTTTTGATGGAGTCTTTAGGATTTTCTACGTACAATATCATGTCATCTGCAAATAATGACAGTTTCCCTTCCTACTAGCTCTGGGTTTTTCTTTTTGCTTGCTTTGTAGTTTTTTAAGTTGTATGGTTAGAAAGTCAATTAGGATTTTTTCTTGTTTCTTGAGGTAGGCTTGTAGTGCTATGAACTTCCCTCCCAGGACTGCTTTCGCTGTGTCCCATAGATTTTGTTTTGTTGTGTGTTCGTTTTCATTGGTTTCCAGGAAATTTTTAGTTTCTTCCCTAATCTCGTTAGTAACCCATTCGTTGTTTAATAGCGTGCTATTTAGCCTCCAAGTGTTTGAATGTTTTTGTTTGTTTTTACTGTAATTGAGTTCTCGATTCATGCCACTGTGACCTGAGAAGATGCTTGATATGATTTCAATTTTCTTGAATTTCTAGAGACTTGCTTTGTGTCTTAACATGTGGTCTACCTTTGAGAATGACCCATGTGCACTTGAGAAGAATGTATATTCTGCAGCTTTGGGGTGAAATGTTCTGTAAATATCAATGAAGTCCAACTGATCTAGTTTGTTTTGTAAGGACTCTCTGTCCTTGTTAATTTTTTGTCTAGAAGATCTATCCAGTGGTTTCAGTGGCGTGTTAAAGTCACCCACTATGATCATGTTGCTATTGATCTCTCCCTTGAAGTCCTCCAGAAGTTTTTAAATATATTTTGGTGCTCCCGTATTTGTTGCGTATATATTTGCCAGGGTTATATCCTCTTGTTGGATTGATCCTTTTAATATTATTTAGTGACTTTCTCTGTCTCTTATTATGGCCCTTGTTTTGAATTCTATCTTGTCGGATATGAGTATTGCTACACCAGCTTTTTTTTTTTTTTTTTTTTTTTCATTTCCATTTGCTTGGAAAATGTTTTTCCATCCTTTCACTTTCATCCTGTGTGAGTCTTTTGTTGTGAGGTGGGTCTCTTGTAGACAGCATATATATGGGTCGTGTTTTCCTATCCAATCTGCTACCCTATGTCTTTTGATTGGAGCATTTAAGCCATTTACATTTAAGGTAATGATTGATAGTTATTAGTTGCCATTTTAATTTTATGCCTCTGTTCCTCTCTCTCTCTCTCTCTCTCTCTCTCTCTCTCTCTCTCTCTCTCGCTCTCTCTCTCTCTCTCTCTCTCTCTGTTTCTTCTTCTTCTTACAACAGTCCCTTCAGCATTTCTTGCAGTGCTGGTTTGGTGGTAGTAAATTCCTTTAGCTTTTTTTTTTTTTTTTTAATCCATGAAGCTCTTTATTTCTCCTTCAATTTTGAATGATAACCTTACTGGTAGAGTAGTCTTGGATTCAGACCCTTGCCTTGCATTAATTTGTACAGTTCATGCCACTCCCTTCTGGCCTGAAGTGTTTCTATTGAGAAATAAGCTGACAGTTTAATGGGAACTCCCTTGTAGGTAACTTTCTGTCTTTCTCTTGCTTCCTTTAAATTCTTTCTTTGTCTTTACTGTTTGCCATTTTTATTATGATGTGTCTAGCTGTGGGTCTTCTGGGGTTCATCTTGCTTGGGACTCTCTGTGTTCCCTGGACTTGTGTGACTTTTTCCTTTACCAGTTTGGGAATGTTTTCTGTCATTATTTCTTCAAACACATTCTTTATTTCTTTCTCTGATTCTTCTCCTTCCGGTATCCCTATGATGTGAATGTTGTTATGTTTTGTTTTGTCCCACAGCTCCCTTAAACTTTCCTCCTGCTTTTAATTTTTTTTTTTCCATTTGCTGCTCTATTTGGGTGTTTTTCTCTACCTTGTCTTCTAAGTCATTGATTCGGTCTTAAGTTTCTTCTAATCTACTATTGAAACCTTCTAATGTATTTTTCATAACAGGTATGTCATTCTTTATTTCCTCTTGATTTTTATGCATAGATTCTACCTCGTTTTTTAAGATGAAGTAGTTCCCAGTGAGCTCTTCATAATTCTTATTAAGCTACTTGTAGTTCTCACCAAATTGTTTGAGCACTCTTAAAATCATTGCTTTGAATTATTTATCTGACAAGTTGCTGTCTTCCATTTCCTGTAGTTCCTTTTCTGGTGATTCCTCTTTTTCTTTCCTTTGGGTGTTGTTTCTTTGTCTCCCCATTTTAGCCTTCTGGTAGCTCTAGACCCAGTGAAGGATGTTTGGATGTGTAGGCAGCTCACTGTATATCAAATAAGGCTACTGTGCCTCCCTGTTTTGTTGTGTGTCGCCTCTTGCCTGCTGTGGATCCTGGAGGATTGACTACTGGGAGCTGGTATTGGTATGTCCTGGTAGGTGCTGCTGCTGGATCACATGGGCCACTCTGGACCTGTGTTCCCAGCTGGTCACTGGTGCCACCTGTAGCTGTATAGCTCAGGCACTGTTGGAGCCGTGTTCCCTGCCGGTACCATGGGCAGCTGTGTTGCACAGGCCTCACTGGAGAACTGGCTCCCTGCCGATCTTGTGGGCAGCTGGGTTGCACATTCCCTTTGGAGACCTGGCCCCACGCCTATCTTGTGGGCCGCTGGGTTGCGCAGGACTCTCTGGTGCCCCAGGTCCCGCCGCTGGCTGCTGGGGAGTGCTTCTGTCCCATAGGGCTCAGCTCCTGTTCAGCCTTTGCTGTAGTCTTTGGGGATGGGTCTCAGCTGCTGATCTGTGCCTCTGTAGCCTGGAGATGGATGTCTGCTCCCCAGCTTCTGTTGCTGGGGGTATATCTCGACTCTGATCAGGCTGCTACTTTAGGGGATGGTGCTGGGCTCCCGGCTGTTTGTGGCTTCCACCACCAGCACCGTGGCAGCTCCACTACTGTGCACTGGTCTGTGTTGATACAGGGTGTCCACTGGTCCGAGGGTGCCAGGTGCACTGGTGAGCTCAGGTGGCTGGGCCCTAGCCGCTCCACTGCCTCCTCCCAGGGAAGATCCTGGATCTTCCAAAACTGTGGGACCTCCCCGGGGCGCAGGGAGAAGCTCCCTGAAGAGCTGCTTACCGCGGTAGCCAGTTGCTCCCGGTCCACAGCACAGGAACCTGCTCCTTCGCGTCTCTGCGCTGCACGAGTTTGGTCGTCCACCTTCACGTCCACTCACTCTCTCACACACTAATTCACTCTCTCACGCACTCACCCTCCCTCCAGCCCTGCACGCTGCCATCTTCTCCTCCCCAATGTCTTTTTCTCCGCAGCTTTCTCTAACTCAGCGATGTTAGAGGTAAACACTGAATCAAGAATCCAGAGAGGTTCCCTGAGGGAAACTGTGACACGAAGAGGAAACCACACAGGAAAACAGCCCAAACCTTCAACTGCACCTGCTCCTGGATGGTCCTTGTGTTCAGGGACCCTGTGCGCCCCCTGGTGGTCGCAGCCTCTCCTGCAGTGAGGTTTGTGTCTGGGCTCACACTGACTTCCCCTCACTGTGTCTCTCGCACAGTAATACACGGCCGTGTCCTCGGTGGTCACGGATCTCAGCTGCAGGGAGAACTGGTTCTTGGACGTGTCTTTGGAGATGGAGGTGCGGCTCTTCAGGGACGGGTTGTAGTTAGTGCTACTACTACTACCATATATGGACCCAATCCATTCCAGTCCCTTCCCTGGTTTCTGTCGGATCCAGCTCCACCAGTAGTAACCACTGAGTGAGCCCCCAGACACAGTGCAGGTAAGGGAGAGGGTCTGCGAGGGCTTCACCAGTCCTGGGCCCGACTCCTGCAGCTGCACCTGGGACAGGACACCTGGGGACAAGGAGCATCAGGCCCTGTCAGTCATGTGCAGTCAAAACCACCCCATGGACCCTGTCTGACCTCTGAGACCCTCACCTTGGGGGGCTGTCACCAGGCACAGGAGAAGACCCAGCATTCTCATCTTCTAGACCACGGCTCTGCCTTCCCGGAGACCTCAGCCTGTGTAAGGAGAGAGCTGTGAGCCTCGCCAACCCAGGGGAGGATTTACCCTGGAGCTTGGGGAGAAATTTGCATGTGGGGCAGCCTGTCCCTTATAAGTGGAGGGACTGAGGTCAGGCTTCCCTGGTCCTTCTGGGGCCCTGTGGTGGCATCTCTTTCCTTGATATCACTCTGTATGTAAGTCAGGGAGAGGGGATCCTTGGGTTCAAGAGACATTGGAATGTGGCCAAAAGTTGGCCTCACTTTTTTGAGCTTAAGAAGAAATGATGGACTAGACAGGTAGGGTAGACTTTTAACTTCCCATACATCCTTCAAACTGGGTGAGGGGAGGAAGCTGGACGTGTTCTGAGTCACAGGACAGAGATGGGCCTGATGTTCATGGGCAGTGTTACTGGACATGTGGGTTTAAACCTCTTCCCCTGACGACCCAGGAGGACGTGCAGGGCATGACAGACACAGCTTCTGTCATCGTAGGAAACACCTGAGTGATTATGACCAGGAGATTGTCAGAATAGAAACGTTCAAAGTTCGACAGGCAGGGATCAAGGGAAATAATGAACATGTCTTTGCAAAGGGGGGAAGGGGATTCCTGCTACCCACATGCACCTGCTCACAGTGTCTCTGTCTGTGAGGTAACAACTTCACAGTTCCGGGGGTTAGCACTTGGACACCTGTGGGTCATTACTCACATGGTCACACTATGCTTGCCCAAGATGCACAATTCATTGGGTCCCCATTTATGAAATCCCTCAACACTTAGAGGAAAGAGTAAACACCCCTCCCTGCAGTAGTCATGGTGCTGTTATATTTGTGTGAGGAGCTCTCATGTCATTGACCGGGACCTTGTCTCAGTCCATCATGATCACCATCACCATGATCATCATCACCATAATCATCATAACCATAATCATCATCATCATCATCATCATCATCATCATCATCATCATCACAATCATTTGCTTACTTATAGTTGTTCTTCTAATTTTCTATAGATATGTTTGCTGTCCACAGATAATTACTTTTTATTGGGTGAAAAAGAAGACATCATGCACGGCCAGTGTGGCTCAGTGGTTGAACATCGACCCATGCACCTAGAGGTCACTGGTTCGATTCCAAGTTAGGGCCACTGCTCAGGTTGTGGGCCCAATTCCCAGTGGGGTGCATGCAGGAGGTGGCCTATCGGTGTTTCTATCTCTCTCCCTTTCCTTTCCTCTCTATCTAAATCAATAAAGAAATAATAAATAAATAAAAACCACGCATCTCCTCTTTCCATATCAGTGGGAGAGTGAAACAAAGGCCTCCCCCACCGTAGCTGACACAGGCCTTCCAACACGCTGAGGACCTTGTATACATACAGGTTCCACCCAGGACCTGGGACGAGGACCCCTGTCCAATCCCACTGTCATTGTCAACACCACCACCATCTTCAATATTTATTATGAATAATCAGTTTTCTCATTTTCTCTAGACCTGGTTTTGGACTCACATAACGATCCTTTATCTTAATTTTTACTCATTTTTTACAATATTTAACTTCAATATGTAGCCATATGCTATTTTCTTTTTCATTACTGCTGAGTCCCTGCCAGGTCCCTGAGCTCTGTGCACACTGAGCTCCTCCCATCCCTGGTGGCAAGGAGGGAACATTAAGTCCCCAGGGAGGGGAGCTTTCCCCTGGGAATGGGGACAAGGAGACCGAGCCCAGCAAACCCCTGTGGTCCTAGGGGGCTGTGTGCACACCCAGGACACGCCCCTGTGTGATCTCTGGGACTGGACCCTCCACTCAGTCATCACTGACATCCTCCTGTGCTCAGATGTGGATCAGCTGATGGTTATTTTCATTGCTGAGTAGTATTCCATTGACTGATGTTCCCAGTTGGCTTATATGTAAAATTAAAATAACTTTTGGTTTTATTGTTGTTTCCAACTCAAAGAACCTATGAATATATCCATATATTTTTCTATGAACATAAATTTACCTTTTTCAGGAGTAAATGGTCCTAGTGGAACTGCTAAGATACATGTAAAGTATACATTCGATTTAACAAGAAACTGTGATTCACTATGTGAAGAAAGAATAACAGGACGTAGATGAACCTGGAGGAGGAGAGGAGCCCAGTCACTGCAGACATGTCATCTGCACACACAGTGTCACCTCCTCACTTGTCTGCAGTGAGAATAAGAGAAGTTAGAGCCACAGAGAGAAAGGGAGAATCATCCTGGATGCCGCTGAGAGCTGAGAGGAAATCCCTGCTCCCAACAGAAAGCCCCTCCTTCCCCCTCACTCTGCACCTGCTCCTGGGCTGTTTCCTGTGGTCTGTGGGTCCTGAGCGCCCCCCAGTGTCCTGAGCACCCACTGGTGACCTGAATGCCCCCTGGTGTCTTGAGACCCCCATGTTCTCCTGAGCGCCCCCTGCAGCCCAGTCCTCCTCTCTCCCTCAGGAGGTTTGTGTCTGGGCTCACACTGACTTCCCTTCACTGTGTCTCACACAGTAATACACGGCCGTGTCCTGTGGTCACGGATCTCAGCTGCACAGAGAACTGAATCCTGGACGTGTCTCTGGAGATGGAGATGCGGCTCCTGAGGGACGGGCTGTAGCAAGTGCTGCCACCAGTACTGATGCACCCCAAATACTCCAGCCCCTTTCTTGGATTCTGGCAGATCCAGCTCCAGCAGTAACCAATGTTGATGAGGTAACCAGAGACAGTGTAGATGAGAGAGAGGGTCTGCGAGGGCTTCACCAGTCCTGGGCCAGACTCCTGCAGCTGCACCTGGGACAGGACACCTGGGGACAAGGAGCATCAGGTGCTGTCAGTCACGTGCAGTCACAGCCACCCCATAGACCCCTGTCTGTCCTCTGAGACCCTCACCTTGGGGGATTGTCAACAGGCCCAGGAGAAGACCCAGCAGTCTCATCTTCTTCTAGACCACGGCTCTACCTTCCCCAGAGACCTCAGCCCTGTGTGAGGAGAGAGCTGTGAGCCTCCCCAGCCCAGGGGAGGATTTACTCTGGAGCTTGAGGAGAAATTTGCATGTGGGGCAGCCTGTTCCTTATAAGTGCAGGACTGAGGTCAGGGTGCCCTGGTCCTTCTATTGCTAATGTGTAGGCTTCCCTTTTCTTGAATGCACTTAGTACATTCGTCAGTTATAGGGGATCTCCTGGTACACAAGAATACTGGAGTCAGCTTAATGGTAATGCTCATCTCTGATAAATGGTGGACGCATTGAGTAGATTGCAGTTTTAATTTCTCAAGCATCTTTCAAATAGATTTAATGGGATTAAATTTGTTTAGGTAATTTCTTAAACCCAGTTTTCTAATATCTACAGAACTGTCAAATATTTTTATAAAACTTATATTTTATAAACATAATTTTGTATAGTCAAATAATATCTAAGTTGGTTTGACAATCAGAAGATAAAGGACACTCATTCTCAGTATCTCATTTCTTTAGGTAGTAACTCTGATCTAAGAAACTATATCCCAGGAACATGTCATTGAGGTACTCTTGATTCTTTTTTATTTTTTATTTGTCAAAATGATATTTCTTACAAATTCAGAGTGACACTGTGCTACATGCCTTTGCTTAGGTTAATGCTAGAAACCTTGTTCTTGCAATCTTTGCCAAACACTCTCAGAGCTAAGTAGTGTCAGACCTGGTGAGTACTTGGCTAGGAGACCCCTGATTCTTCATGTTGAATATTAGGTAATTGTGCCTTTGTGTCCCTCCTCAAACTCTTCCCTTGTGCAAGCCCATGACTTATTACAGAGACTGCAACAAATGATATCAGACATATTCCTATTTTTACATGGAGAAATGATTGAGGATAAAAGAGTAATTATTCATGTGTACAATTCAGAATCTTTCATATGTGGAAATTGTAAACGCAACCGATTAACACACCTCTTTTCTCAGTCAAATATTTTCAGTGAAGTTGGGGTCAGAGGGAGGCAAATCATGGAGGTTCCTAGCAAAGATATGCTCACAGGAAAGGGAACTTTATCCCAGACAAGAACCCTCACTTCCAGGACACACGACATGGTCAACTGAGACGTTTTCAAATCTTGGATATTATAAGTAACACTGCTATGAACATGAGGGTGTATATATTCTTTCTGATTTGTGTTTTGGGATAATTAGGATATATTTTCAGAGGTGGATTCGCTGGGTCAAAAAGCAGTTCTATTTGTATTTTTGTATTAATTACTTTATCTTTGTTTCAGATGTTCCTCCATCCCCCCCCCCCCAGACACTATCGTCCTGATCCTCCTTCCCACAGCATTGCTGTCTATGTCCATTGGGTATGCATATATGCATGTAAGTTCTTTGGTTTATATTACCCTCCTCGCCACGCCCCTCCTCTGGGGCTTGTCACACTGAACGTTCTATTTTTTATTTCTTTGAGGAAACTGCATACTGCTTTCCACAGTGGCTGCACCAATCTGCATTCCCACCAGTAGTGCACCAGGGTCCTGTTTTCTCCTCATCCTCCCCAGCACTGGGTGTTTGCTGAGGTATTGATAGGAGCCATTCTGGCAGGTGTAGCTGTCGTTTTGATTTGCACGTCTGTGATGATCAGTAATGTGAGCATTGTTTCCTATGTCTCATGGCCATCTGTACGTCCTCTTTGAAGAAGTGTCTATGCAGGGCATTGGCCCATATTTTAATTGGATTGTATGTCTTCCTGGTGTTGAGTTGTATGTAGTTTTTAAATATTTTGAAATTTAAGCCCTTATCAAATGTACCTTTGGCAAATAGACCACAGCTTTTTGTAACTCAGAGATGTTAGTGGTAAACACTGAATCAAGAATCTAGAGAGGTTCCCTGAGGGAAACTGTGACATGAAGAGGAAACCACACAGGAAACCAGCCCAAACCTCCAACTGCACCTGCTCCTGGATGGTCCTTGTGTACAGGGACCCTGAGTGCCCCCTGGTGGTCGCAGCCTCTCCTGCAGTCAGGTTTGTGTCTGTGCTCACACTGACTTCCCCTCACTGTGTCTCTCGCACAGTAATACATGGCTGTGTCCTCGGTGGTAAAGGATCTCAGCTGCAGAAAGAACTGGTTCTTGGACGTGTCACTGGAGATGGTGGTGCGGCTCTTGAGGGACGGGTTGTAGTGAGTGCTACCACTACTAGCATATATTTGCCCAATCCATTCCAGCCCCTTCCCTGGTTTCTATAGGATCCAGATCCACCAGTTACCACTGAGTGAGACCCCAGAGACAGAGCAGGTGAGGGAGAGGGTCTCCGAGGGCTTCACCAGTCCTGGGCCCGACTCCTGTAGCTGCATCTGGGACAGGACACCTGGGGACAAGGAGCATCAGGCCCTGTCAGTCACGTGCAGTCACAACCACCCCATAGACCCCTGTCTGTCCTCTGAGACCCTCACCTTGGGTTGCTGTCATCAGGCACAGGAGAAGACCCAGCAGTCTCATCTTCTTCTAGACCACGGCTCTGCCTTCCCCAGAGACCTCAGCCCTGTGTGAGGAGAGAGCTGTGAGCCTCCCCAGCCCAAGGGAGGATTTACCCTGGACCTTGGGGAGAAATTTGCATGTGGGGCAGCCTGTTCCTTATAAGTGGAGGGACTGAGGTCAGGCTGTGCTGGTCCTTCTGGGGCCCTGTGGGGTCATCTCTTCCCTTGATCTCACTCTGTATGTAAGTCAGAGATAGGGGATCTCTTGGTTCAAGAGACATTGGAATGTGGGCAAAGATTGGCCTCACCATTCTGAGCATAAGAAGAAATGATGGACTAGACAGGTAGGTTAGACTTTTAACTTCCCATACATCCTTCAAACTGATTTAAAAGGGATTAACATTTGTTCAGAGACTTTCTGAATCCCAACTCTCCAGTATACCCACTACTTCCAAATTTTATCTAATAATTTCATACAAGTGTTATCTTTCTTAATCCAAAAATACAAATAAAGGACATCTATGTTCAATATCTTATATTTTAATCATATTTAAATATCATTTATTGATTTTATTATTAGAGAGTGGAAAGAACAGGATAACTTCATCGCTGACAAAAATACCTGACTCCTGTCTCCCTCTTCTGCCCCTGGGCATGGTCAGTTGGTCAGAGGTGCCAGGATCTACCACAGAATATGTAACGTCCTTAATGTACAATGAACGCATTCTCCCATCAGACAAGTGATTTCGAAATGTAGTCTCTCTGGGTAGCTTGTGTTTTCATTATCTTAATTGATTCTTTGGTGGGATAAATATATGATTTTGGCAAAGTCTAATTCACCCCTATTTGCTGTACTTCTAGGGAGAGAGAGAGAGATCAACTGGCTGCCCCCCACACGACCAAACCAGGACCAGGGTTGAATTGTAACCGAGGTACATGTCCTTGACTGGAATTGAACCTGCAAGTATTTGGTCTATGGGACGACGCTCTAACCATTGAGCAAATCATGACACAGCATATTCCTGACAGGTACTTAATTGGTTGGAGCATCATCCGGTACACTGATCGGTTGCAGGTTCAATTCTCAATGAGGGCCTGGGCTGGAGGCAACCAATCCTCTCTCTCTCTCTCTCTCTCTCTCTCTCTCTCTCTCTCTCTCTCTCTCTTTGCCCTCCTCCCTCTAAATCCCTAAACATATCTTCAGGTAAGAATGAAAACATAAACAAGTGTTGTAGGTTCAAGATTTATTTAATGATACCTTTTCTACACACACACACACACACACACACACACACAGTGGGTATTAAATAAACAAATACGTGTAGTATATGTAATGTTTCTTTAATGCATAAGGACCACATGCTCCCATCAGACAAGACATTTTAAAATACAATATCCATGTTCATATGGGTCTTTCCATTCTCTAAATGCAATATTTGGTGGAATGAATGTGTTTAATTTAGCAAACTCTAATCCACCCCTATTTTCTGTGCTGGGCCTGTTTTGGTGAATCACACAGACCCCAGGACGTGCTGAGCCTCACGGTCCAGGGGCATCGGCTGCAGCAGCCACAGGGACAGAGAGGTTCTGGCACCAGGAGTGAGGGCTGCTGGGAAACTGCCCAGAACTGGATGGGACTTTGACATGAACAAGGAGAGGAAGCTGGACGTGTTCTGAGTCACAGGACAGAGATGTGCCTGATGTTCATGGGCAGAGGGTTACTGGACATGTGGGTTAAACCACTTTCCTCTGATGACCCTGAGGCAGGGCCGTAGCTGGAGACGAAGGGGTCGTCTGACAGAAAGTGTTTGCTCAGGAAATTCAGGAGAATCTTCATGGTGCTTCCTGAAATGACGGGAGATTTAGGAAATCTCAAACTTTCATGGACTGACATTAATTGTGTGCTGACAGTTTCCCCAAGCTCATAAAACCCTCTGCATTTTTTTCTTCTCCGAATAAAAATGCTGGTTCTGATACATGTGAGAATGTTGCTACCAGAGAGACCCTTGGAGAAACTGTATCTGGAGAGGAAGCCCAGAGCCTCAGAGGAAACAGCCATAAACACCACCTGCCTGTGCTCCTGGGGCGGAAACACAGATTCCTGGGTCCTGAGCGCCCCCTGGTGTCCTGAGTGCCCCCTGCAGCCCCGCCCTCCTGTCCCCTCAGGAGGTGTGTGTCTGGGCGCACACTGACTTCCTGTCACTGTGTCTCTCCCACAGTAATACACGGCAGTGTCCTCGGTGGTCACGGAGCTCAGCTGCAGGGAGAACTGGTTCTTGGACGTGTCCATGGAGATGGTGATGCGGCTCTTGAGGGACAGGCTGTAGTAAGTGCTGCCATCATAATCTATGCTCGCCAGCCACTCCAGCCCCTTCCCTGGTTTCTGGTGGATCCAGCTACAGGAATTATAACTGGTTGTGATGGAGAATCCAGAGACAGTGCAGGTGTGGGAGAGGGTCTGCGAGGGCTTCACCAGTCCTGGGCCCGACTCCTGCAGTTGCACCTGGGACAGGACACCTGGGGACAAGGAGCATCAGGCCCTGTCAGTCACGTGCAGTCACAACCACCACATAGACCCTCTCTGACCTCTGAGACCCTCACCTTGGGGGGCTGTCACCAGGCACAGGAGAAGACCCAGCAGCCTCATCTTCTTCTAGACCAGGGCTCTGCCTTCCCCAGAGACCTCAGCCCTGTGTGAGGATAGAGCTGTGAGCCTCCCCAGCCCAGGGGAGGATTTAGCCTGGAGCTTGGGGAGAAATTTGCATGTGGGGCAGCCTGTTCCTTATAAGTGGAGGGATTGAGGTCAGGCTGCCCTGGTCCTTCTGGGGCCCTGTGGGGCCATCTCTTTCCTTGATCTCACTCTGTATGTATGTCAGTGATAGGGGATCCCTGGGTTCAAGGGACATTGGAATGTGGTCAAAGGGTGGCCTCATCTTTTTTAATATAAGAAGAAATGATGGACTAGACAGGTAGGTTAGACTTTTAAGTTCCCATACATCCTTCAAACTGATGTAGAAGGGATTAGCATTTGTTCAGAGACTTTCTGAATCCTGATTCTCAAATATACCCATTATTTCCAAATTTTATATCATAATTTCATACAAATATTATCTATCTTAGTGCAAATATAAAAATAAAGGACATCTATGTTCAATATCTTATATTTTAATTAGATTTAAATATGTTTTATTGATTTTATTTTTTAGAGAGTTTAACGGAGAGGGTAACTTCATCGCTGACAAAATACCTGACTCCAGTCTCCCTCCTTCTGCCCCTGGGCATGGTCAGTAGGTCAGAGGTGCCAGGATCTACCACACAATATATAACGTCCTTAATGTATATTGAACACATTCTCCCATCAGACAAATACTTTGGAAATGTTACCTCTCTATGCAGCTTGTCTTTTCATTCCCTTAATGGAATCTTTGGTGGGATAAATGTATTTAATATAACAAAATTCAATTGACTCCTATTTTCTGTGCTGGGCCTGTTTTGGTGAATCACACAGACCCCCAGGACATGCTGAGCCTCACGGTCCAGGGGCATCGGCTGCAGCAGCCACAGGGACAGAGAGGTTCTGGCACCAGGCGTGAGGGCTGCTGGGAAACTGCCCAGAACTGGACGGGACTTGGACCTGGTGAGGGGAGGAAGCTGGACGTGTTCTGAGTCAAAGGACAGAGATGGGGTTTATGTTAATGGGCAGAGTGTTACTGGACATGTGGGTTTAAACCTCTTCCCCTGACGACCCAGGAGGATGTGCAGGGCATGACAGACACAGCTTCTGTCATCGTAGGAAACACCTGAGTGATTGTGACCAGGAGTTTGTCAGAATAGAAACGTTAAATGTTCTGCAGGCAGGGATCAAGGGAAATAAGGAACGTGTCATTGCAAAGGGGGGAAGGGGATTCCTGTTACCCACATGCACCTGCTCACAGTGTCTCTGTCTGTGAGGTAACAACTTCACAGGTCCAGGGGATAGCACTTGGACACGGGTCGGGTCATTGCTCACATGATCACACCATGCTCCACCCAAGCTTCACAATTTATTAGGGCCCCATTTATGAAATCCCTCAACACTTAGAGGGAAGAGTGGACACCCCTCCCTGCAGGAGCCATGGTGCTAGTGTGTCTGTGTGAGGGGCCCTCATGTCATGGACCAGGACCCTGTCTCAGTCCATCGTCATCGTCATCTTCATCATCATCATCAACATCGTCATCGTCATCTTCATCATCACCATTTGCTTACTTATAGTTGTTCTTCTCATTGTCTGTAAACTTGGTTGTTGACCACCCACACGCTCTCCAATAATGACCCCTAATCTCACTTTTGGCCCATTTTTTATGGTTGCTAAGTGGTATTGGTAGTCAGACTGAATTTTACTTTTTGTTTGACTGCTTACAACTGATGGGTCATTCCTGCCTCTTCTCCATCTGCCCCTCACTGGGATCAGATGAGAAAGGTTCGGTTTACTCTTAAACGTCATTGGGAGATTGAACCACACAAGTCCATGGAAGCAGAATTCCTCCCCTTCCCCACCACCTCACCGAAACAAAAGCCCTGAACCATCCTCCTTTCCGGGTCTATCAAAGCTCCTCTGACCTTCTGAAGGGAGGTCAACTGGGCGGTTTTCAGATCTTTGATATTGTAAGTAATGCTGCTATTCACATGGGGTGTATACATTCTTTCTGATTTGTGTTTTGGGATAATTAGGATATATTTTCAGAGGTAGATTCACTGCGTCAAAAAGCAGTTCTATTTTATTTTTTTGTATTAATTACTTTATCTTTGTTTCAGATGTTTCTCCATTTCCCCCCTTAGACACCATCCTCCTGATCCCCCTTCCCACAGCATTGTTGTCTATGTCCATTAGTTATGCATATATGCATGTAAGTTCTTTGGTTTATATTGCCCTCCTCACAGCTGCCCTCCTCTGGGGTTTGTCAGACTGAACATTCTATTTATTTATTTAGGAAACTCCATAGCGTTTTCCACAGTGGTTGCACCAATCTGCTTTCACACTAATAGTGCACCAGGGTCCTGTTTTCTCCACATCCTCCCCAGCACTGGGTGTTTGCTGAGGTATTTATAGGCGCCATTCTGGCAGGTGTAGCTGTCGTTTCAATTTGCACGTCTCTGATGGTCAGTAATGTGAGCATTGTTTCATATGTCTCATGGCCATCTGTACGTCCTCTTTGGAGAAGTGTCTATTCAGGGCATTGGCCCATATTTTAATTGGATTGTATGTCTTACTGGTGTTGAGTTGTATGTAGTTTTTAAATATTTTGGAATTTAAGCCCTTATCAAATGTACCTTTGGCAAATAGACCACAGCTTTTCTAACTCAGAGATGTTAGAGGTAAACATTGAATCAAGAATCCAGAGAGGTTCCCGAAGGGAAACTGTGACATGAAGAGGAATCCGCACAGGAAACCAGCCCAAACCTCCAACTGCACCAGCTCCTGAGATGGTCCTTGTTTTCAGGAAACCTCTGCGCCCCCTGGTGGTCGCAGCCTCTCCTGCAGGGAGGTTTGTGTGTGCAGGACTCACATGGGACAGTGAGAGAGCGAGGCCCTGGCGAGTGTGGGGACCTGGGGGATGGATTCTCAGTGCGTCTAGAAGGTGACACCTGGGTGGGTGGAAGTGGACTTTAAACGATGTTCTCAGGACAGGTGCTCTGATGACCACCTCTCGGGTGATGCTGGGAACAGGACTGTGTGGTGATGGTGCCCCTAGTGGTCACTCTGAGCCATGCAGGCTGCAGGAATCTGGCGACTGAACCAGCTGCCCCTCCACCCACCAAGACAAGGGGAGGGAAGAGCTCACCTTTAAGGTCAGGCTTTTCCTCTCTGAAGAGGTGAAACACGAGGACTTGCACAATGAAGGTATTTCGTATCATTGCATTGGCCTTTTTAGTGACACACATGGGAGTATATCTGGTCAATTTGGTATTTTTAGTGTTTTTGTAGAAACTCATGAAATGATCATTTTAGAAAGTGTGAATGATTAGAAAGATGAAGCTGAACATATTATTTTCAAATAAGCATAGCGGTGGCTGGGTGGATAGTTGGTTGGACGGTTATCCTGTACACTGAAAGGCTGTGGATTGAAATCTTGGTCGGGGCACACACCTACGTTATTGTTGTGATCCTTGATTGGAGAGCGTGTGGGAGGCAACCAACTGATGTTTCTCTCTCTTTCTCTCTCCCTCTGCGTCTCCCGTGCTTTCTCTAAAATCAATAAACATATCCTGAGTGAGGAATTAATAAATAAGTACATACATGCATAAGTATAATAGGTGTAATGTTTATTCAAAGATACATAATCTGCAACACAAACACACACTGATAATTTTCATGGTAATGAACCCCAAATTTCACTTCTCTACTGTACCTAGCACAAGGGCATTGCCCCCACATTGACCCTAACCTTGCATGTGACCTTCCTTCACAAAGAGAACAAACCAAACATAATTGAATTGTACACAGGACTCTGCCTGTACCTGAGATTTTCTGTTCTCCCAGCACCGGAACATGGCACCTGTAGCTACTGCCCTTCTAGCAGGTGTGGGTGCACCAGGAACTGTGGGGATCACCAAGAACAAGACAAGGCCCTAAGGGTCAGGCTGTCAGGGGGCATTCAGCTGGGGCTCAGGCATTCGGATTGTCAAACACTGAATTTAATCCATTTTGATGACTGAGAAAACCCTAAAGGAAATGAGAGGCAGACCTCAGGGTCATGAACCAACTGCAGCTGAGAGGTGGAAACTCAGAGAATCCAGGGAGATGGAGACACTGATAACTCACAGACTCAGAGATGAACAGGCTGTCAACAGGCTCCTGAGGAGACGCCTGGTCATCAGGACCTGCACTTCCAACCCCACAAGGAATCTGCAGCCCTGATATGCAAGGTCCTCACCACGTGGGTGTCATCCAGCAAACCCCTGTGGTCCTAGGGGCTGTGTGAACACCCAGGACACGCCCCTGTGTGGTCTCTGAGACTGGATCCTCCACTCAGTCATCACTGAGATCCTCCTGTGTTGAGGTGTGGATGAGTTGATGGTTATTTTTCATTGTTGAGTAGTATTCCATTGATATATGTTACCTTGACTATTTAATTTAACATTGGAAGGACTTTGGATATTTTGTAGCTTCTAACGGAAACATGCTACAAATATTAGCACATATTTTTGTATGAACCTAAGGATTTGCTATTCTGGAGCAAACACTTCTAGTGGGACCACTGAGATACATGTTAAGTGCATATTTAATTGAATAAGAAGCTGTTATTCACTTTGTGAAGAAAGAATAAGAGGACATAGAGGGACCTGGAGAAGGAGATGAGCCCAGTCACTGCCGACATGTCATCTGCACACTCAGTGTCACCTCATCACTAGTCTGCAGTGAGAATATGAGAAGTTAGAGCCACAGAGAAAAAGCAAGAATCATTCCTGAATGCAGCTGAGAGCTGAGAGGAAATCCCTGCTCCCAACAGGAAGCCCCTCCTTCCCCTCACTCTGCACCTGCTCCTGGGCTGTTTGCTGGGGTAGGTGGGTCCTGAGCGCCCTCTAGTGTCCTGAGTGTGTCCTGGTGTCCCAGCATGCTCTGTTGTCCTGTGGTCCTTGTATTCAGGATCCTGAGTGCCCCCTGGTGGTCGCAGCCTCTCCTGCAGGGAGGTTGTGTCTGGGCTCACACTGACTTCCCCTCACTGTGTCTCTCGCACAGTAATACACGGCCGTGTCCTCGGCTCTCAGGCTGTTCATCTGCAGAGTGGCAATGCTTTTGGAATCATCTCTTGAGATGGTGAATCTGCCTCTCACAGATGCGGCATATTCTGTTGTGTGACTTCTGGCTGCGTCTCTAATGAAACCGATCCACTCTGGTCTCTTTCCTGGAGCCTGGCGGATCCAGGCTATATAATAGTCACTGAACGTGAATCCAGAGCCTTTGCAGGTAAGTTTCAGAGACCCCCCCAGGCTGTCTCAGGTCCCCTCCAGTCTCCACCAGCTGCACCGCACATTGGACACCTGCAGACAACAGATATAGGCATTAGGAGCGGCCACACACACACACAAACACACACACACACACACACACGTCCCCAGGTCTCCGTGATGCTACCATGTAAGAGCGTCCAAGCGAGAGCCCAGCTCAGCGCAAACGTCATGGTGCTTCCTTGGGGTTGACTCCTGCAGTGAATGGACAGTGCAGCGTCCTGGGGTGGGGCTGCTCTCCCAGAGGTGCGGGGACAGGGCTGGGCTGGTTTATCAGCACCTGGGGCTCCCCATTTGCATGGGCTCCTCCCCTTAAAGTCAGGGAGGTGGAGTTTCTGTTGAGGGACCGCTGGACTCAGGGAGACAAGCCCCCTTTTTGTGAGTGTGGAGACTTTTATAAGGGGTTGTGTAGTCTGTGTGCTATAGAGAAATTTTTGTTGTTGATAAACTCCACCATCCGTCAGTCAGACAGAACTGAATCCACACTGATACCCACATCCACAGAGGGCCTTGATGTTCCAGCTCAGTGTGGAGTCTCCCTGCGTCCTCGTCCACGTGTGGGTGCACAGAGAGAGGGTCATCACCTCTCGGCTTCCCAGGGCTGGAGGGCAGGGGGCACTGCCTGGGCTGCTCTGTGGTGCTTTCCAGATGTCACCACGGCCCAGTGCCCTTCTGTGCCCAGATTCCATCAGCGAGAGGACGAGAGCAGAAAGAAGGAACCTACACTGTCAGAGCGTTTTAACCACCCGAGGTACTCTCTGTGCTCTGACACTTCACCTTCCTCCCCCAGTGACTTCCTACATTTTATATCAAGGACCGAGGGGCACGCATCACACGAGTCATTATTCATCTCTCTGTAGGAGTCGCTAGAAGTCAAGGACCACACAGTCATTATTACCTACAGTCTCTGCGAAGCTTGAGAAAATGACATCCTTAAGTGAAAATGACAAACCTAAGTCCACCCTTCAGCCCCCTTGGGCCAAGGTCCTCCTGAGTGGCATTGAGTCCATGACTTCCATAGCCCATCGGCCGTGTCCCTGTGACTTGCAGGCTGGGAGGACCCTGCATTTACGGAGTGCACCCCCAGTAAGCCTCCACCGCGCTGCATGCTGGTGTGGAGCACACTGAAACGGCCCATGATTGAACCCACGTCTAGGCTGCCTTTCCCCCACTGTGTGAGCGACGCCCATGTGTGCAGCAGGAACCTTCAGAGAAGGGCTGCCCGTGAGCGTCACTGAAGGACACTCGTGGTGAACTTTCAGCAGAAACACAGCAGTGAAACTCCAGGGGGTCGCTCTGGTGGTCATGTGACAGGACAATCTCTATCGTTCTGGGAGCTATAACCAAGTTCCATGGACCGTGGGGTTCACACACAACACAAGTTTATTTCTCCAGATCTGGAGGCTGGGAATGCCATACTAGAAGCAGACAGATTTGATGTTGCTGACATCCTGCTTCCTAGACGCTGACTTTTCGCTGTATCTCAGAGGGTGGATGGAGCAAGGAAGCTCCCTCTGTCTTCTTTATAAGGTCACTAAGCCCACTAATGAAAACCCCACCCTCATGACCTATGCTTCTCCCAGGCCCCATTTCCTGACACCATCACGCTGGGCATTAGGATGTAAAGTGAACTGTTTGAGGGGCTCATACAAGGTGCCCATAGCAGCAGGTAAAGACTCACTTCATTACCCCACCCCTTGGAGGGCTGCTCCAGTCCAGCTCCCCAGTCTCAGGATCCTCCTCACCCTGAGGAAGCCCCTCTTCTGTGGAGGCAGAAAGCTGACCCCCATCCTTCAGAACAAGCTGGTGACCTTGCAGACGGACAGGCTCCACCCTTGACCTTGGACAGAGGCCTGTGTGTCATTCTGTTATTATTTTCCTGTCCGTGCATTCACATGATCATCACTCTCATGTTCTATGACCCAGAACTGCTCTCTGCCCACAATGGTCAGCAGCCCCTTGTTTTCACTCATGTTTTATGGGTGTGACATGGACGAAGTAGTCAGGCTCTGCTTGTGATGCTTGAGGCTGACATGGTAAGGTTCATCCCTCTCTCTTCCCCTGCACTCTTGGGGAATCTGAAGAGAAAAGGGGATTGTCCCTTCTGTCCTGCTGGTGGGACATGGGAACCACACAGCCCCCACCACTGAGTCACAATAAACCCTCAACCAGTGTCTTTTCCTGGCGTGGTCAAACCATTTCTGATTTGCTGAAAAGCCTGCCCTGCTCCCAGTAGTCACCTCCATGAAACAATCGACGTTTTCCTAGTCCCTCAGTGTGTGACACCAGCAGCCTGTACATCCATTGAAAGGTGGGATGGGTCCCTGGACCTCGGCATGGTGTCAGGTGCACTTGGTTCTATGAGCATGCTGTCAAGTCAATGTCCATCAACACCATGGGTCTTTATTCTCTAGCTTTGGGGTCACACACCTCTGGTGCTCAGTGTCCACACACATGTGTCCTGCTGCTGGCTGGCTGGCTGGGACTCTGAGCTGTGGGTATTGACCTACATTGTTGAGTAGGCAGAAACTCTTGTTATATTTAGCAGACGAGGGTCAGAAAATTTGATGGTTAATTGTCCTTTTGGCACAGGAGAGTCTGTAAGAGAATCTCTGCCTTTCATCCATGTGAAAAACTTGTCTCTCTTTCCAACAGTTTTATAATTCTGAGATGTTAGAGGTAAGCGCAGAATACGGAACCCAGAGAGGTTCCCTGAGGGAAACTGAGACATGAAGAGGAAACCACACAGGAAACCAGCCCAAACCTCCAACTGCACTTGCTCCTGGGTGGTCCTTGTGTTCAGGAAACCTGCGCGCCCCCTGGTGGTCGCAGCCTCTCCTGCAGGGAGGTTTGTGTCTGGGCTCACACTGACTTCCCCTCACTGTGTCTCTTGCACAGTAATACACGGCCGTGTCCTCGGCTCTCAGGCTGTTCATTTGCAGATACAGCGTGTTCTTGGAGTTGTCTCTGGAGATGGTGAATCGGCCCTTCACAGAGGCTGCATAGTATGTGCTACCACCACTACTACTAATGACTGAGACCCACTCCAGCCCCTTCCCTGGAGCCTGGCGGAACCAGTTCATGCTGTAGCTACTGAAAGTGAATCCAGAGGCTGCACAGGAGAGTCTCAGAGACCCCCCAGGCTGCACCAAGGCTCCCCCAGACTCCACCAGCTGCACCTCACACTGGACACCTGCAAACACAAAGATGTCCTGGTCAGGACACTGTCACACGTCCACTGCTTCTCTCTCTCATCCACTCTCACATTCCGTGCCTCTTGCTCTCCATAAATTACCTCTTAAAATTGCAACAAGGAAAACCCAGCTGAGCACAAACTCCATGGTGAGTGCTCTGTGTTCAGTCCTGATCAAGGAATGGGGTCACCTGTTGATCCTGGGGCTGGGCTCCTGTCCCAGAGCTGCAGGATCGGGGCTGGGCTGGATTTTATGGGCAGAGGGGGCCCTATTTGCATGTCCTCCTACTATATAGGGGGCTCTGGGGTTGGAGACCTGCAGAGAGGGCAGTGCCTCAGTGCAGGTGTGAGTGTCCTGGGGGAGAATCATGATCATGATAAAATTTCAATAACTAAATAAGAATCTTACAGATATTTGAGGTATATCCTGTGTCTACATATGGTAACAGGGAATCCATGAATGGCCTAAGATCCTCTCCACTGGCCCCTCGACTCCCGTGAACCAACTCCAGATAGAGTGGGACCTGTCCGTGAAGGTGCAGACCCTCTTGCATGCAATGAGAGCATGAATGAAGGACTGTGTTCTGGTGTTACTCACACGTCAGGGCTGGAGACAAGCAAACACGTGGAAAGAGACCACAGGCTACAGAATATGTAAGAGTGGACATCGTGCACATGGTGTATTAGTGCCCTTGGCCCTGAGTGTCTCTGGCGTCCTGACTTTCAAGGAGACAAAGAAGATAGAGTGTTGAGAAGATGCTTCTCTATCCCTGAAACTCAGAGACACGGAGAAGTCAGGGAAATTCATGAGAGGCTGTGGGTTTCCGGCACGTAGAATTCCGTGATCAGAGGGTTTGTCTGCATAGACAGTAATGAAAACCTTAAAGGAGGTGATATAATGGATAAATTAGTGAAGTAATTATGGATGATAATACATATGATTAGGTAGGGGGGCTGTTGTCTGAGTTATGCTAGGAAACTTTGTATATCATGTGCAAAGGGACTTTGTCCTATTTGACTCATTTAGCGATCTTGAGATCCAAATATTTTCCAGGGTCATCTAGACAGGTCGTCCTATGGTAAGTGTTTACATCAGAGGGAGGCAGAGGGAGATTAGGCTCCAAGAGGACAAGAATGCACTGTGACCTCTGAGGTCAAGGGACCTCTTCCTGGCTGTGGAGATGGAGGAAGAAGCTAGGGACCAGAAATCAAGTTCTAGACTCTGGAAAAGACCAGGAAACAGACTACCCTGTCTGAGATTGTTCTGGCAGCAGTGACAAAGTGCCTGGGCTGGGGAGATGATAAACAACACATTTGTGTCCCACAGATCTGGAGGTTAAGAGTCCTCGGTCAAGGTGCCAGCAAGGTGTCTTCTGGAGAGGGACGTCCTCCTGGTTCTTGACTGACAACCCCTTGCTGGATCTTCACATGGTGGAAGAGACCAGCAGGATCTCTGGGGCTCCATTAGGAAGGCACTGATCCCGTCAGGAAGGCCCCCTTATGACCTAGGCATCTCACTAAGATCTTCCAGGATGTGGGACCTCACACTGTGTCTCGCACAGTCATGCCAGGCCTTGTCCAGAGTTCAGGCCATTGGTCTGCAGATAGGCCGTGCTGACCGAGGTGTCCATGGAGGAGACAGATCATTCTGAGCAGCCTGGGCACATGTGGGCTTCCAGGTGTTTGTGCTAAACCAGCTCACACACTGCAGGCCCTGTCCTGGGGCCTGCCGCACCCGGTGCTCGTAGTCGCTGGTGAAGGTGGACCCAGAAGCCTTGCAGGAGACCCTCCCTGAGGCCCAGGCTTCCTCCCTCAGCCCCAGACTGCACCCGCTGCCCCTGGGAGTGGACACCTGTGGAGAGGAGACAGGAGTGGGTGGAAATCCCCCTGACTGTCCCTGGTCCCCTCCTCAGCCCAGGGACTGGGGAGCCCATTCCTATAGCCACTGCCACCAGGAGGAGGGTTCTCCAGCTCCAGTCCATGGTGAAGGGGAGCTGTGGGCACTTCTGTAGGGAGGGTGTGGCTGTGGATGAGCTCTCAGGGCACAGACTTATCCATATTTAACCTGGTCTCCCTTATCTCATTTGAATATTCCTGAAATGTGCTAGAGGTCACAGGGACCATGATCATTGGGAATCTGACGGTCCGCACCCTAATCCTTTTTGAAGGATATGTGTCCTGTGCCAGGACCCTGAGCTCTGTGCACACGGAGCTCCTCCCATCCCCCACTTTCCCAGTGACAATGAGGGAACACTCAGTCCCCACGGAGTGGAGCTTTCCCCTGGGAATGGGGAGGAGAAAGAGCCCAGCAAAGACCTGTGGTCCTAGGGGGCTGTGTGCACACCCAGGACACGCCCCTGTGTGACCTCTGAGACTGGACCCTCCACTCTGAGTCATCACTGAGATCCTCCTGTGCTGAGGTGTGTATCAGTTGATGGTTATTTTTATTGCTGAATAGTATTGCTTTGAAGAATGTCCCCTATTTTGCTTATTTGTAAAATTAGAAAAACGTTTTGGTTGTTGTAGGTCCTAACACAAATAAAGATGCTAAAACTATTTGGATTTATTTTTTCATGAACATAAAGATGCGTTCTTCTAGAACAAACACTCCTAGTGAGACCCTGAGATACATGTTAAGTATATGTTTATTTTAATAAGAAACCTCGATTCACTATGTGAAGAAAGAATAACAGGACACAGAGGGACCTGGAGAAGGAGAGGAGCCCAGTCACTGCCGATATGTCATCTGCACACACAGTGTCATCTCCTGACTTTTCCACAGTGAGAATATGAGAAGTTAGAGCCACGGAGAAAAGGCGAGAACCATCCTGGATGCAGCTGAGAAATGAGAGGAATCACTGTTCCCAAGGGAAGCTCCTCCTTCCCCCCTCACTCTGCACCTGCTCCTGGGCTGTTCTCTGTGGTCGGTTGGTCCTGAGCGCCCCCTGGTGTCCTGAGCGCCCCCTGCAGCCCCGCCCTCCTGTCCCCTCAGGAGGTTTGTGTCTGGGCTCACACTGACTTCCCCTCACTGTGTCTCCTGCACAGTAATACACGGCCGTGTCCTCGGTGGTCACGGAGCTCAGCTGCAGGGAGAACTGGTTTTTGGACTTGTCTCTGGAGATCGTGGTGCGGCTCTTGAAGGATGGGTTATAGCCGGTGTTTCCATTATATGCTATATCCCCGACCCACTCCAGCACCTTCCCTGGTTTCTGGCGGATCCAATTCCAGCCATAACTAGTGGTTGTGATGGAGATTCCAGAGACAGCGCAGGTAAGGGAGATGGTCTGCGAGGGCTTCACCAGTCCTGGGCCCGACTCCTGCAGCTGCACCTGGGACAAGACACCTGGGGACAAGGAACATCAGGCCCTGTTAGTCACGTGCAGTCACAACCACCCCAAAGACCCCTGTCTGACCTCTGAGACCCTCACCTTGGGGGGCTGTCACCAGGCACAGGAGAAGACCCAGCAGTCTCATCTTCTAGACCACGGCTCTGCCTTCCCCAGAGACCTCAGCCCTGTGTGAGGAGAGAGCTGTGAGCCTCCCCAGCCCAGGGGAGGATTTACCCTCAAGTCTGGAGATAAATTTGCATGTGGGGCAGCCTGTTCCTTATAAGTGGAGGACTCAGTTCAGGCTGCCCTGGTCCTTCTGGGGCCCCTCTGGGGGCATCTCTTCCCTTGAACTTACTCAGCATGTAAATCAGGGAAAGGGGATCACTTGGTTGACGAGACCTGTGGAGTCAGCTTAATAGACATGCTCATCTCTGATAAGTGGTGGACTGGATGGGAAGATTATCTCTTTAATTTCTCATGTATCTTTCTAATAGATTTATAGGAATTACATTTGTCCAGGTAGTTTCTTACACTCAACTCTCTAATATATACACAGCTGTCAAATATTTTTATAAACAATTATATTTTTATAAATATAAAATCACAAAATAAAGGACATTCATTCTCTGTATCTTACATGTTTATTTACGCTGTTATGGCGATCCATGGAACTATATCCCAAGAAGAGGTTAATGGGAAATTCTTGCTTCTTAATTTCTTTTGTTTGGATAAAATTATATTCATTATAAGTTCTGAGTAACACGATATGATAGGCCATTTTTAAGGCTATTGCTAGATGCATATTTCTTACAGTCTTTACCAGACACCTTCAGCAGCTAAGCAAGGTCAAGCCTGGTTAGTACTTGGAAGGGAGACCTTGATCCTTGATGATGAAAATTGGTAATTCTGTCTTAGAATCCCTCCTCAGACTCTTCCTTTCTGCAAGCCCATGGATTATTTTAGAGACCTCACCCCAATGATATCAGACATCATCATGTTTATACACAGAGAAATTACTGAAAATAGAAAGAGTGATTATGTATTAGTAAATTCAGATTCTTTTGTTTATAATTGGGGAAACTGAGAACAGGCTGCCGTGGTCCTTCTGGGGCCCCTGCTGGGCTTCTCTTTTCTTGAACTCACTCACGATGTAAGTCAGGGATAGGGGATCACCTGGTGTGTGAGACACATTGGAATGAGGTCAAAAGACGGCTTCACCTTTGTGAGCATAAGAGAAAGGGTGGATTCACTGAGCAGGTCCCACTGTTAACTTCTAAGGCATCTTTCAGATAGACTCAAAAGGGACAAGCACTTTTCACACAGTTTCTGAATCCCAGTTCTCTAGTATATGCACAACTATGTAAATATTTTATCATTATTTCATACAAATAAATTCTACCATCGTGGAAAAAACCTAATAAATAAAACATCCATTTTCAGTATTTTTTGTCTTAATTTATGGCATTACTCTGATCTGAGAAGCCACCTCCCAAGCACAGGCTGATGGATCATTCTTCCTCCTAATGTTGTAAGTTGTGTAACTGGGTCTACATTTTCTTGTGCAAACTCTTTCTTTATGAAAGCTCATGACACATTGCAGAGACAAAACCTTGTTCCTTTAGAAATGATCATGATTTCCCTGGTAGGTTGGGCTTAGTGGTTTGAGCGTCAGCCCAGGGATCAGAGGACTAGGGTTTGATTCCTGGTCAAGGGCTGTGCCTGGGTTTCAGGTTCTATCCCCGCTAGGTTCCGGTCTTGAGGGAGGTAACAAATCATTGCGTCTCCCTTACATATCTCTCTCTCTCTCTCTCTCTCTCTCTCTCTCCTCTCCCTCTACAATCAATAAAAATATCTTCAGGTAAGGATTAAACAATAGGTGTAATATTTATTTAGTGGCACATCTCTGCACACACACACACACACACACACACACACACACACTGTGATGGTTTTCATTGTAATGAATCTCAAAATTCCCTTCTCCCCTGTACTTAGCACTTAGGCGTTGCCCCCACAGTGACACTCACCTAGCATGTGACCTTCCTTCATAAACAGAACAGACCCAACATGACTGACGTGCAGACAGGGCTGGGCCTGCACCTGTGGTTCCTGTTCTCCCAGCACCTGGATCCTGCAGATGCCGTGGTGAGAGGGTCCTGGCTCGTCCTGGGCAGGGTCAGACCCAGGACCCCCTGTCCAGTCAGTGCAGCCAACACTGACCGACATGTGGGGAGCGCTCACTGACCCCCAGCTCAGCAGTGCCCATTCTCAGAGCGCACAGCCAGGAGCCCTGAGGGGAGGACCAAGGGGGACACAGGACATGTGTCTCCTGAGCAGCAGATGCAGGAGTTGATGTAGCCACGGTGTGCCCAGAGAGAGGGCCTGTGTGGTCAGACATTAATTAATTACAAGGAAGAAATATGACGCACAGCACAATGGAGCCCAGCACGTGTAGCTATTGCTGGACTGTGGGGTGACGGTGTGGGTGCACCAGGAACTGTGGGGATCACCAAGAAGAAGACAAGGCCCTAAGGGTCAGGCTGTCAGGTGGCATTCATGTGGGACTCAGGCATTGGGATTGTCAAACAGTGAATTTAAACCTCTCTGATTACTCTGTGAAAACCTTAAAGGGAATGACAGGCAGACCTCAGGGTCATGAACCAACTGCAGCTGACAGGTGGAAACTGAGAGAATCCAGGGAGATGGAGACACTGACAGCACACAGACCAAGAGATGAACAGGCGTTGAACAGGGTCCTGAGGAGACCTGGTCGTCAGGACCTGCACGTCCAACCCCACAGGGAATCTCCTCACAGCTGCAGGACGGCTGTTCTAGGAGGAAACACACAGAAGGAGAACAGACCAGTGTTGGTGAGCGTGGGGAGAGAGGGACCCTTGCACTCTCTCGGTGGGAAGGTGAGATCCTGCAGCCACATGGAAACAGCGTGTTGGTTCCTCCAAAATGAGAGTAGACACCCTGAGTGATTGAGCAGTGAGCTCCCAGGTGTTCATGGAATAATAAACCCAGAACTCTGGAGAGGGGTTGCACGGCCCTGTTCATTGCAGCCGTGTTCAGTGTAGTGAGACGTGGAAACATCTCTGTCCATCAGTGGGTGAGTGGACAAACATGTGTGATATTCTCATGACAGAATATTACTCAGCCCTAAATCAGAGGGAAACACTGTACAACCCCAGCCTGGATGACACTAGAGGACACTGTGCTCTGTGAAATAAAGCCGTCGGGGAAAGGCAAATAGTGTCTGATTCCACCTACACTGGGGACTGAATTAGGTTTCCTTCCAGCAGAGTGTGGAGGAGCCCAGGCCTGGGTGTGGTGAAGGCTCTGGCAGGAGACGGGATCGTGGAGGGTCGGCTGCCCTGGAGTCCTGCGCTGACGGAGAACAAAGACGGAGGCAGCTGGAGGAGACACTGTGTCAGGACACAGTCAGCCCTGGTCCTGGGCCCTGTGCGTCCACAGGAGCCTGGGTGTGTCTGCTCAGTGTGTGGAGCCATCCACCCTCAGGGCCCTGTGGACAATGAGGGGACATTCAGTCCCCACGGAGGGGAGCTTTCCCCTGGGAATGGGGAGAAGGAGACAGAGCCCAGCAAACCCCTGTGGTCCTAGGGGGCTGTGTGCACACCCAGGACACGCCCCTGTGTGATCTCTGAGACTGGATCCTCCACTCTGAGTCATCACTGAGATCCTCCTGTGCTGAGGTGTGTATCAGCTGATGGTTATTTTCAGTGCTGAGTAGTATTCCATTGACTGATGTTCCCTAGTATGTTTAGTTTAAAATTAGAGGGTCTTTTGTTTTGTTTGCAGTTGCTAACTCAAATTAAGTTTCTATTAATATTTTCACATGTATAGAAATATAAATATATATTACTCTTTCTGTGAGGATATATTTTTTGAGTTTAGAAAGAGGAGAGGAAGAGAGGAAGAGGGAGAGTGAGAGAGAGACCCTTCTCTGAAAATCACAAAATAACGGACATTCATTCTCTGTATCATATGTTTATTTATGTTGTTATGGTGATCCAGGGAACTAAACCCGAAGAAGAGGTTAATGGGAGATCCTCGATTATTTTCTTCATTTTGTTTGGTTTGGTTAAAATGGTACTCATTATAAGTTCTGAGTAATACTATATGATATGCCATTTTTTAAGATACAGCTAGATCAATTTTTTTTTACAATTCTTACCAAACACCTTTCAGCAGCTAAGCAGGCTCAGGCCTGGTTAGTACTTGGATGGGAGACCCTTGATTCTTGATGCTGAAAATTGGTAATTCGGTCTTAGAGTCCCTCCTCAGACCCTTCCCTTGTGTGAGCTCATGGCCTGTTGCAGAGACCTCTATCTAATTATATCAGACATAATCACGTTTAGAAAGCGTGATTACATATTAGTAAAATTCAGACCCTTTTATATGTTGAAGTAATAATGGCAGCAGATTAACTGATCTGATTTCTCAGTCCAGTGTTATCAGTGATGTTGTGGTTAAGGGGAGGGGGTGAAGATCATTCCCAGCACAGATTTCCTGTAGGAAAGGGAAGTTTCTGATGGGAACTCCTCACTCTCACCCCTCCCTCTGCCCCTGGGGATGGTCACTGCTCAGAGGTGCTGGGCCCTCACACTGACCATGTAACATCACTAGCGTATAATGCACACGTTCTTCCATCAGACATATGGCTTGGAAACATATTGTCACTTTGTTGGCTTGTCTCTCTTTTTAAATATGTTTTTATTGATATTTTAGAGGGAGAGGAAGGGAAAGAGAGACAGAAACATCGATGTGTGGGAGAGACTTTGATCGATGCCTCCTGCACGCCCCCTACTGGGGATCAAGCCCACAACCCAGTCGTGTGCCCTGACCGGATGTAGAATTTGTTATCATGCACATTTTCCAGCATCTGAGTCTTTCATTTGGAAAATTAGGAAATGCGATAAGGAAACATCTAGGTTTCTTTTTTGTAGAAGTTATGCCAGTACGAAGAGTATAACACCACTAAGAGACACACATAAACTTACACGTGCACTAATGGACACAGCACACACGGTAACACACCCACTGACACATGTATGGCACACACAGGTAGAACACATGCAGTCACCTCCACACAGAGGGAAGTCCCTGGAGTCACGATTCCACTGTGTAAGGAAAGTTGGGGTGAGCAGGATCACTGGCCTTCATGCACCCCGCCGTCTGCAGCCCCTCTCTGGGGTTTCACCAGTCCTGAGCCGGCCTCGTGCAGCACACCTGGGACAGGACACCAGGGCACATGGGGACACTGTGAGTAAGGGAGCCTCACCTGTCAGCCTCTTGACATACATTGTCCGAGATGCTCAGAAGTAGGTCTGCATCAAGGGCAAGGTCCCCAAGGACATTGTGTCCATGACACACTCTTGTCCCCGGGATGACACCCAGCTCCCTGGAGGGAAACAGGCTTCCTATGGGCTGGGCTTTCCCTGGAGCCTGCGGGAAGGTCCTTGATCTGTGAGCTGAGGGAGACTCGGACCAGAGATGAAAACACACATGAGGACACACGTTGCACACACACTCACAATCACAGGTGTGAACACATTACAATGCATGCACACATATGCACATACTCACACACACGACTTCCAGTTGGAAGGACGGACGCCTGTCCCCAGGTCCCTGAGGTGCCGTCGAGGCCCCAGTCCTCAGGGTGCTGTTGGGGGCTGAACACTGACCCTCAGGAGCATCTGCACTCTGAGTGCTGGGCCCTGTGGGTGTTCTCTGATACGACAGGACTTTGCAGACAGGATGAAGTTTGGGATGATTGAGCTAAGGGTGTTGACTTGGGGAGATTAACCCGAGTCATGTGGTTGGGACATAAATGCAATAACGTGTCCTTTTGAGAGAGAAATAGGAGCAAATCAGACAAAAATTATTGTGATCACTGAAACCAGATGCGGGGTGGGTTTGCACATCCACCCGAGTCCATGAAGACCTAGAGGACCACTGGTGTGGTGGAGGGAGAGCTGGGGGGTAGAGGTCCTGAAAGACCATCTGATCATAATGGGCCAGGTGTCCCTGTCAGAAAAAAGGAAACATGGGACAGGTGGACCTGAGGGGACAGAGCCTGAGTTCAGCACACAGGAGCCTGGACTGTGCTTGGGTCGCTCCTTGGGGGGAATGTTCCCATCGAGAGGAAGACAGCACGTAGGATGGTCTCTTTGTTGAGAAAGGAACATGGAAAATACAAAGACTTGGTGAAGGAGTGGTCGGCAGTCACTGTTGAAATGTCATCTGCAAACAGACAATATTCTTCCTTCATTTGTTGTCTTCACGGAGAATATGTGAAGTTTGAGCCAAAAACAACGAAGAAGTGTCCCTGGATGCAGCTGAGAGCTGAGAGGAAATCCCTGCTCCCAACAGGAAGCTCCTCCTTCCCCCTCACTCTGCACCTGCTCCTGGGCTGTTCTCTGTGGGTGGTGGGTCCTGAGCGCCCCCTGGTGTCCTGAGCACCCTCTACAGTCCCGCCCTCCTGTCCCCTCAGGAAGTTTGTGTCTGGGCTCACACTGACTTCCCTTCACTGTGTGCTTCTCGCACAGTAATACACGGCCGTGTCCTCGGTGGTCACAGAGCTCAGCTGCAGGGAAAACTGGTTCTTGGAGGTGTCAGCAGTGATGGAGATGCGGCCCTGGAAGGCTGGGTTATACCTTGTGCTCCCAGTCCAGTACCCCATCCACTCCAGCCCCTTCCCTGGTTTCTGGCGGATCCAGTTCCAGTAGTAACTGCTAGTGACTGAGCCCCCAGAGACAGCGCAGGTGAGGGAGAGGGTCTGCGAGGGCTTCACCAGTCCTGGGCCCGACTCCTGCAGCTGCACCTGAGACAGGACACCTGGGGACAAGGAGCATAAGGCCCTGTCAGTCACGTGCAGTCACAACCATCCCACAGACCCCAGTCTGACCTGTGAGACCCTCACCTTGGGGGGCTGTCACCAGGCACAGGAGAAGACCCAGCAGCCTCATCTTCTTCTAGACCACGACTCTGCCTTCCCCAGAGACCTCAGCCCTGTGTGAGGAGAGAGCTGTGAGCCTCCCCAGCCCACGGGAGGATTTACCTTGGAGCTTGGGGATAAATTTGCATGTGGGGCAGCCTGTTCCTTATAAGTGCAGGACTGTGGTCAGGGTGCCCTGGTCTTTCTGTGGCCCCTGTGGGGGCGTCTGTTCCCTTGAACTCGCTCTGCATGTAAGTCAGGGATAGAGGATCACCTGGTGTGTGAGACACATTGGAATGTGGTCAATGTTCGGCCTCACCTTTCTCAGGGTAAGAAAACATGATGGACTAGTTTGGTCGGTTACCTTTTTCACTTCCCATGCATCTTTCAATCTGATTTAAAGGTGATAAGTATTTGTTCAGATAATTTCTGAATCCCAACACTCTAGCATATCCACTATTTCTAATTTTTTCTATAATAATTTCAAAGAAAAAATGTCTAGCTTTGTGCAAAAATGAAAATAAACAACATCCATGCTCAACATCTTATAACTCAATTTTATTTAAATATATTTTTATTGACTTCATTTTTAGAGAGAAAGGAAGGTCAGGGAGAAGGAAACATCCATCTGCTGCCTCCTGCACGCCCCCTACTGGGGACGGAGCCCACAACCCAGCCATGTGCCCTGACCAGGAATCAAACCTGGTCCTTTCAGACCATGGGACAATGCTCAGTTCTCTGAGCCACACCAGCCAGGCACTAATATCTTAATTTACAATGTTACTTTGATCTGAGAAACTACGCCCCAAGCAAAGGCAGGAGAGACATTCTTAATTATTGTTGTTGGAAAATTTGTAATTGTGTCTACAGCTTCCTGTGCAAACTCTTCCATTATGCACCCCATGGCCTATGGCAGAGACCCCAAACTAGTCACATCAGACAGAATCATGCTGCTACATGGAGAAGAGATAAGAAATGTGAGCAGGTTATGCGTGTGTACAACTCAGAATCATTCATATTGTGAAATGATTATGGTAGAAGGTTGACCTGTTTTCTCTGCCTAGTGTTCTCAGTGATGTCGGGGTCAGAGGGAGGTTAGTGAACAGAATTCCTACCATAGATTTCCTCACAGGAAAGGAAGCGCCAACGCTGACAGGGCTCCTCAGTCCAGGCTCCCTCCCTCTGCCCCTGGGGATCGTCATTGTGGTCAGAGGTGCCGGGCTCTCCCACAGGACATATAATGTCCTTAATATACAATGAACACATTCTCCCAGCAGACAAGTGATTTGGGAACCTATTGTCTCTTTGTAGGCTGTTCATTTCTTTCTCTTAATGGAATGTTTGTTGGGAAAATATTTTTAATTATCACACTGTTCAATTCATCACTATATGATTTAAAGGGACCTGTTCTTGATGATTTATATCACACCTCACCAGAAATGTATCACTCTCCATTGCCCATGGGAGGGGAAACCCAGATATGAACACAGTGGGCACTAAACCCAATGGAGAAATGATGGCTGGTGTCCATGTGATAATTGAAATCTGTATTCTGTGTCCTCTGATCACGAGACCAACCTTCCATGGCATGAAGTCCTGATTCGTTGCAAAGATTAATTCACCTAATTGGACTTTAAACTTTGGATTTCCAAACCTTATGTAACATAGAAAATTAGACTAACCCCTGAGAAACTATGTCATGTAGATGTCAGGCAGACGAGGAAGGAACCTCAAAGGAGGTGAGGAAGGTGATGAGCTAAGATGACAGAGACAGGATCCCTGAGTGTATTTCACGAGGATGAAAGTGACCAGGAGGACGAAGGTGCAGAGAGGTCGTGAGAGGGACACATGAGGAGATGACCTGGAGCTGACGTCCGGGAAAGTGAATGTCCCAGTGTGAGCCCTGCATGGAGCTGTGTGTGCAGGACTCACATGGGACAGTGAGAGAGCAAGGCCCTGGCGAGTGTGGGGAACTGGAGTGAGCTCAGACCCAGGGCGTGTGTACACACTGACTCTCCCTCTGTGGACACTGCGTCCCAGTCACAGGGTGGAGAGGATGCCCGGGGTGCTCAGTCTTTCAAGGAGACAATTGGGTCCCATGGGAACCTAGTGAGATAATGGTCCCTGAGCCTGAACACGACTCCTCTGGGAAAGAGAATGTTGTCGACACCATGGTCGTCCTCAGTGAGATGAAGTGACACAGGGCCCAGGACAAGGAGGAGGGTCCCTGAGACTCTGAACCACAGGAAGAGCGGGAGCGCCCTGAGCACCCCAGGAGCTGTGCTCAGCCCCTCCCTGCGCGGTTCCTGCAAGGTGTTCCCAGGTCGGTGTGTCCGGAGCGCCCCCTGCTGGTCCTGAGGGGTCCGAGGGGACCAGAGAGCCCCCTGGTGTCCTGACCCCTCCTGGTGGACCTGAGGGTCTCCTGCAGTTCAAACCCTCCTGTCTCCCTGCAGGGAGTTTGTGTCTGGATCATTGAGACGTCCTAGTCAGGAATGTGTCACATGTCCAGTGTTTATCCCACTCATACTCACTCACATACTCTGTGTTTCCAGTTCTCCACAAATTACCTCTTAAAATAGCAACACAGAGGACCCAGCTGAGCACAAACTCCATGGTGGGTGGTCTGTGTTCAGTCCTGAACAGGGGATGGGGTCACCTGTGGATCCCAGGGCTGGGATCCTGTCCCACAGCTGCAGGGTCAGGGCTGGGCTGCTTTTCATGAGCTGAGGGGGCCGTATTCGTATGTCTTCCTTCTATAGAGGGAGCTGTGGGTTTGATCATTGACATAAAGGACATGGTTTCAGAGTGTGGTGTGTCCAAGGGCATATGTCTGAGCAGAATTAACTCTGGTGTCTGGGCCTCTGCTCCTTCCAACTTGACTCAAGTGCTTCCTTGAATGACCTCCAGACAGGGGACATGCCCAGTGAGGGTTTCAGTGCAACTTGGTTGGACACTGGACCACATTAAACTGTGATCATGGTACAATACAGCAGTAAAAACTAAAGTGTAGAAAACTAAAAGAAAAGGCGCAGTTTTAAATATCATACACACACCTTGTAGAGTTGCTGGAGAGTGACTGAGGGTTGAACACACCTTGTGAATGAGATTCGAACTGCATACCTCTCTGGGGTTCGTTCTCTAGACTCTGCTGGACCAGGTTCAGTCACTGGGGATGGAGAAGAACCTCAGTCAGGGTGTTCCAGCTAGAAAAGCAAAGATGAGCACCAGCCTGGTGTGGACTGGGCAGGCAACAGTCACGGCCAGGGGTGTTTAGGTAAAGTTGTAGTTAAAGATTTGTGAGTAATTAAGTTTAGGTCATGCAAGTGTCATTATTGGAAACCTGATGTCTGCATGTGATCTTTGGGAACCCTGTCAGCATGTCTGTACCTGATGGGGGTCAACTGGGACAGGAACCTGACCCAGGGCATCACTGGGGGAAATGCTACCTGGGTGCATGAATGGGGGGATTAACCAAGACTGAGGGCACACACGTCCAGGGTTCTTGTTTCGTCGGATTCTGACTTTCCTTATTGTTTAGCCAGTTCACATTTTCTCTCCTCACTTTCCTCTGAAATAACCACACATATATCCTAGGGTCATGAAGACACTGTGTTGAGAGTGTGCAGGAGCACAAGTCCTTTGTGAGTTGATTTGTACCTGACATCTTTCCTGAGGTTCTGGTGCCAGCAGTGAAGGCTGCTGGGAAACTGCCCAGAACTGGACGGGACTTTGACCTGGGTGAGGGGAGGAAGCTGGACGTGTTCTGAGTCACAGGACAGAGATGTGCCTGATGTTCATGGGCAGAGTGTTACTGGACATGTGGGTTTAAACCTCTTCCCGTGACGACCCAGGAGGACGTGCAGGGCATGACAGACACAGCTTCTGTCATCGTAGGAAACACCTGAGTGATTGTGACCAGGAGTTTGTCAGAATAGAAACGTTAAAGGTTCTGCAGGCAGGGATCAAGGGAAATAAGGAACGTGTCACTGCAAAGCGGGGAAGGGGAGTCCTGTTACCCACATGCACCTGCTCACAGTGTCTCTGTCTGTGAGGTAACAACTTCACAGGTCCAGGGGTTAGCACTTGGACACCTGTGGGTCATTACTCACATGGTCACACCATGCTCCACCCAAGCTGCACAGTTCATTGAGGCTCCATTTATGAAATCCCTCAACACTTAGAGGGAAGAGTAGACACCCCTCCCTGCAGGAGCCACGGTGCTGGTGTGTCTGTGAGAGGGGCCCTCATGTCATTGACCAGGACCCTGTCTCAGTCCGTCGTCATCACCATCACTGTTTGTTTTCTTAAAATTGTTCTTATTATCTGTAGACATGGTTGTTGTCCAACATAATGATACCTTTTCTCATTTTTTGCTCATTTATTATATTTGTTAAGTAAAATATGTAGTCAGACTATTTTATTTTTATTTTTTTAGTGCTGACAACTGAAGGCTCATTTTTGCCTCTTCTCCATCTGCCCCACACTGGGATCTGATGAGAAAGGTTTGGTCTGCCCTCTGTAGCTGTCATTGTGAGACTGAACCACACAAACCCCTGGAAGGAGAATTCCTCCCCCTCCCCCACCCTCTCACCAAAATAAAAGCCCTGAGTCAATCTCCTTTCCTTGTCTATCAAAGCTCCTCTGATTTGCTGAAGGCCTTTCCTGTGCTTTTAAGTGATTCCAACTATGTATGAGACAAACGTTCCATGTCCCCTTGTGTGTGTTTGTCCTCAGCCTGGACATCTGCCCAAGCTGTCGTGTGTCTCTGCCTCTGACTGGTGTGAACTGTTCTCAGTGCTGTGAGCATGATGTCACGTCAATGACCGTCACCCCTCTGGTCCTTCTTCTGTAGCTTTGGGGTCACACACCTCTGATGCTCACTGTCCACACACATGTGTCCTGCTGGTGGCTGGCTGGGGCCCTGACCTGTGTGGAGCTGAGCTGCACTGTTGACTCTTCACAGCCACTTCTCTTTTTTGTTGTTGTTAATCCTCACGAGGATATTTTTTCATTGATTTTTTTGGTAGAGTGGAAGGGAGGGAGGGAGAGAGAGAGAAACATCAGTGTGAGAGAGACACATTGATTTGTTGCTTCTGGTACAACCCTGATCAGAGCCGGGGATCGAACGTGCAACCCAGGAACGTGCCCTTGACAGTTAATCCAACCACTGACCATTCTGTCTGTGGGCCTACAGTCTAACTGCTGACCCAAACCAGAAATGAACGCTGACCGTCCTGTTAGACTTAGCAGATGTGGGTCAGGAGATTTGATGATAAATTGTTATTTGGGCACAGAGTGTCTGAGAGAGACTCTCTGTCTTTTTTCCACTTGTGAATGTTATTTCACTTTAAAGATATTTTTCAAATTCTGAGATGTCAGAAGTAAGCACAGAATCAGGAATCCAAAGAGGTTCCCTGAGGGAAATAGGGATCTGAAGAGGAAACCACACAGGAAACAAGCCCAAACCTCCAACTGCACCTGCTCCTGGATGGTCCTTGTGTTCAGGACCCTGAGCGCCCCCTGGTGGTCGCAGCCTCTCCTGCAGGAGGTTTGTGTCTGGGCTCACACTGACCTCCCCTCACTGTGTCTCTCACACAGTAATACAGTGCTGAGTCCTCAGCTCTCAGGCTGTTCATTTGCAGATACAACGTGTTCTTGGAGTTGTCTCTGGAGATGGTGAATCGGCCCTTCACAGAGTCCGCATAGTATATGGTACCACCACCACTATTAATGTGTGAGACGCACTGCAGCCCCTTCCCTGGAGCCTGGCAGACCCAGCTCATGGCGGAGCTACTGAAGGTGAATCCAGAGGCTGCGCAGGAGAGTCTCAGAGACCCCCCCAGGCTGCACCACGCCTCCCCCAGACTCCACCAGCTGCTCCTCACACTGGACACCTGCAAACACAAAGACGTCCTGGTCAGGAAACTGTCACACGTCCACTGTTTCTCTCTCTCATCCACTCTCACACTCAGTGTCCCATATTCTCCACAAATTACCTCTTAAAATAGCAACAAGGAAAACCCAGCTGAGCCCAAACTCCATGGTGAGTGCTCTGTGTTCAGTCCTGTTCAGGGAATGTCATCACCTGGAAATCTTGCGGCTTGGCTCTGGTCTCAGACCTGCAGGGTTGGGGCTGGGCTGGATTTTATGGGCAGAGGGGGGCCTATTTGCATGTCCTCCTGCTATTTAGGGTGCTCTGGGGTTGGAGACCTGCAGAGAGGGAGTGCCTGAGAGCAGGTGTGAGTGTCCTGGGGGAGAATCGTGGTCATGACAATATTTCAATGACTAAATGAGAATCATAAGGAGGTTGGGGCATGTCCTGTGTCCACATCTAGTAGCAGTGAGCCCAGATCTGGCCTGTGCTCCTCCCCACTGGGCCCCTAGACACCCCTGTTCCAACTCCAGAGCAGAGCGGGACCTTCCCATGAGGGTGCACCCCCCTTGTAGGTCATGACAGCATGAATGAACATCTGAATCCTGGTGCTACCCAACGTCAGGGCTGGAGACAAGGAGACACATGGAAAGAGACCACAGGCTGAAGATCTTGAAAGAGTGGACGTTGAGGACACAGAGTGATGGTGCTCTCGGCCCTGAGTGTCTCTAGCATCCTCCCCTTCAAGGAGACAGAGAGGGAGTGTTGAGAAGATAATTTTCTATGCCTGGGACTCAGAGACAGTGAGAAAACGGGGAGTTTCATGGAACTGATAGAGAGGCTGCGGGATTCCAACACCCAGTGTCCACCTACAGAAGGTCTCTCAGCATAGACAGTATTGAAAACTTTGAAGAAGGTGATGTAATAGGACAATTAGTGAGAATCATTTAAGTCAGAATACCTGTGATCAGCGAGACGGCTCATATTGAAGGTTAATCACTCATCTATGAAACAGAGACCTCTGCAGTTTAAGTTCACATTGAATGCCATAGTGATATGAGTTGAATTGATCACTTGGCCTGAGCCTTGTTGAGTGTGTTATTACAGCTGAGAGAATTTATGGTAAAAAGAGACAGCTCTGTGTTTCCACAGCGTTTAGATAACGATGTGTTGTGTCCTCATGTAATACACGTGTTTACAGAGCATGGAGATAAAGCCTGGACAGATGAGCCCGGAACCCACCTCCTCCTGGGGGACGTGATCTCAGTGGGTCCTGACCTCCCAGGGTCCTGAGAGCACATTTTCCTTCAAAGCCCACAGAGGACCAGAGACTCCTATTCGCCTTCCCCTCATCCAGCCTGGGTGTCGGGTCCCTTCCCGCAGAAGCCCTATGGACCCTGCTGTTCACAGGACGTCCCCTCCTCGTTCTCTCCGTCCACAGACCCCGCCCTCCGCTCCTTGGCTGTGAACCCCCTGGGGTCTCTGCTGCACCACAGGGGAGCCTGTGTCCCTCTCCTATGGCGATGCCCCCACTGCCAGAGCCTTGAACAAACCTTCCTTTAAAATTAGCAACTGTCGACTTCTGGTCAAGTTAGCGGCGTAGGTGGACACGGATCACGTCCTCCCACAACCACATCAAAGTTACAACTAAATCACAGAATAACCATCACTCAAAGACCACCTGAAGTCAAGCTGAATGGAAGCCCTGCAACTAGGAAATTAAAGACGAAGCCGACTGGAGACGGCATACCGCCCTCCGGGTCCCTCCATGTCGCCTCAAAGGAAACGGGATCCTGCAGCTGGGGGGGCGGAAGCTGAGCGACCCCCCCACCACGGAGGAAGCCGGCAGCACACCCGAGAACTGAGCAAACTGAATTAGGATATTGACCCAGAGCCATGGAGGTGGAGTACGGGATGACGGGCCTCAGAGCAGGGGGGGAAGTGGGGGGAGAGATGGATCACAGAGCCTATGTGCATGGGTGCATAACCAGCGGACATGGACAACAGGGATGGGACGCTGAGAAGGGGAGGGGGAGGAGGGCTTCAATGGGGGGAAAAAGGAGAAACATCTGTAACTAAAACAAATAAATAATAATAAACAAAACAAAACAAAGAAAATTCAAGTAAAAATAAAAAGGAAATAACATTAAAAAAAAATTAGCAACTGTCAGAGAACCTACCACCAGGATGGAAGTGGGATATTTAAGGTTCTCCAGGCAGGTTGCACAGAAACCCACTCAGGACACGTCCTGGGACAGGATTGTGGAGACGACAGTGCTCCCTGGTGGTTGTTCTGAGACACACAGGCTGAGGACGCTGGGTCTGAACCAGCTTCCTGAGACAAGGCAGGGGGGTCTGCCACAGGGAAGTCCTTCCTGGCATTTTGAAATGGTGGCAGCCCAGTCCTGCTTATTTCTTGTACACAGCTGAGTCTCTGCAAGGACACCTGGACCTCAGGGCTCCCACCTTGGGGAGAACCTGAGGAACAGAACCCTCCTCAGTGCCAGGGGCACAGGCCTCTGGTGCCAGGGCCTCAGCTTGCACGTGTGACGTGCTGTGACCTGCCTGGTTGCACACTCACACACCCCAGAGTGTCCACCGTGTGGCACACCAGTGCCTGTTTAACTCAGTGGAGATGTTTTCTGACATTTGTGGGACCCTTCGTGACTGTGGGCTGTAGAGCTGCAGAGGGGCGGTGAGCACAGGCACAGACTCACCGAGCACAGAGGGAAGTTCCCTGCCCAGGAACCGATCCCTTCACTGCAGCCCTGAGACCCTGTGTCTCTGAACTCTAGGACTGTGCCCGAGACCACAGGAGTAAATCGTAGTGGAGAGGACAGTGGTGCTCCGTCCTCCTTGCTCTGGGACACGAGGACGGCCCCCACCCCTTTGTGCTTCTGTCTGAAAAGATGTAGAGGGGGGATGGCAGTGACCACTGTGTGTGAAACTCCATGAGAGGAAGCCAGCGCTGTCAGATGTGACCATCACTGTTATTGTATCATTCCCCACCTGGGGGCAGAGGGGGCTCTGAGGCCTCTCCTCTGACTGCACAAGGAACACCTGCTCTGCTCCAGTCCTCACCTGTCACACCTGTGTGAGGGGACAGGTCACCACCATCATGCCAGTGTCCTCACCTCTACGCTGATTTAGATCTATTGGTATTCGATCCTCAAATGTCATTTCCTTTATTTTTCATCAACAAAGACTTCAATGCAAGTATCACAGCCTGGTGTCCACAGTGTCTGTGGGATGAGTTGAGTAATAAGCTCCACCTCCCTGCATGTAGGTGTTGAAGAGCCACAGAGGTTGGATGGTGCAGCTGAACAAGAGAAATCTGAGCCCTTTGCTGAGAACCTGGAGATGTGGGCTGACCATTTGAAAGACAGCCGAGGAGAGAGACAACACCTGATGTCCAGAGCCAGGGGAGTTTTTTCTCATTAGGGGTCCATGATTCCGTCATGTGTACATATATGCACAGATCAGTCCTGGCCGGAGGGAAATGTAAGCCTGATTGGAGACTCTTCCATTTTGTTGTTCTATTAGAAGAAAATACAACAGGTGTACCTATGTTTATGTGAGTTTGGGGAGGTCACTCAGGTGTGCTCATCCCCAGGTAAGCAGGACTCAGGTCTACTGGGGAGAATGAGCCATGACATTGTGGAAATTCACAACTGAGGAGGGCATCAGATCTCATCATAGTTAAAGTGGGTAGACCCTGTGGGGAAATCACATGTGGTCACATTTGAGAAGAGAGGTAAAGATATAAATGAGAGCCTTTGACCATCACTAGTAATGAACACACAAGGTGAACCAATCCTCAGGCCCAGAGGAAAAATTTAAAGTTCAGGAGGTTCATGGTTAGGAGAAGGGGAGTTCCCTCTGACACTGTTTCCCCTGCACAGTGTTCAGAGTACAAACTGAGAACAGAGTGTGAACCAAGAGCCAGTGAACCAATGTTGGGGGACACTGGGTGTCTGTGTGGATCCCTAGGAAGGAGACGCATGAAATACTGAGAAGCAGACTGTGTCCCATGTTCAAATTTTCAGGGAGTTTGGAGCCCTGTGGGGGCATCTCTTCCCTTGATCTCACTCTGTATGTAAGTCAGAAATAGTGGATCCCTGGGTTCAAGAGACATTGGAATGTGGTCAAGGTTGGCCTCACCTTTCTGAGCATAAGAAGAAATGATGGACTAGACAGGTAGGTTAGACTTTCAACTTCCCATACATCCTTCAGAGTGATTTAAAAGAGATTAGCATTTGTTCATAGACTTTCTGTATCCCAATTCTCCAATATACCCATTATTTCCAATTTTATATCATAATTTCACATAAATATTTTCTATCTTAGTGCAAAAAATAAAAATAATGGACACCTATGCTCAATATCTTATATTTTAATTATATTTAAATATATTTTTATTGATTTTATATTTTAGAGAGTTGAACGGAGAGGGTAACTTCATCGCTGACAACAATCCCTGACTCCAGTCTCCCTCCTTCTGCCCCTGGGCATGGTCAGTTGGTCAGAGGTGCTGAGATATACCACAGAATATGTAACGTCCTTACTGTATATTGAACACATTCTCCCATCAGACAAATACTTTGGAAATGTTATCTCTCTGTGGAGCTTGTCTTTTCATTCCCTTAATGGAATCTTTGGTGGGATAAAAGCATTTAATATAGCAAAATGTAATTGATGCCTATTTTCTGTACTGGGCCTGTTTTGGTGAATCACACAGACCCCCAGGACGTGCTGAGCCTCACGGTCCAGGGGCATCGGCTGCAGCAGCCACAGGGACAGAGAGGTTCTGGCACCAGGAGTGAGGGCTGCTGGGAAACTGCCCAGAACTAAGAGTTTCCTCATTTCAAATGCACATTCCTGACTTCTCCGACTTAAGTGCTACTCTTAGCTAATGACATTTGCTATTTGTTAATGTTTCCATAAAAGTATTTCCAAGGTGGATTCACCTCTCAGTCCTTCACGTCTATTCTGTCATGTTGTGCTCACAGGTATAGACTGTATATCTTGGCTGTGGTCACTACAAACATTGGGAGTGAACAGCCCCCCAGCCTGTAAGAGGACTGTCCTCAGCTCCAGCCACTCATGCTCTTGTCCATCACAGTGATCTGAAGCTGGTGGGGCCACCTTGATGACTGTGACACAAGGTGTCAGACTGGTTTCAGGTTCCCTGGGGTCAGCAGCCTACTGGACCAACACATGAACTGGGTTGACCAGAAGCAGGATGCAGAAGACCTGCAATCATAACTGATGACCCATCAGCCCTGATGAGAGGATTTAAAGACAGGCCACAAGCTCGGGGAATATACTGTGAAATCCTATGTTTGGTAAAGGACTAGTGTCATGAACACACAGCACATTTGCAAGGAGAGAAGAAAACAAACTAAACCCCAGCCAGTCCTCGGAGCAGACACCTGCTCAAATGGTGCAGCCGCTTGGACACCAGCAGGTGTTTCCCCAGGTGTGAAGCAGGACTCGCACAGGACCAGCCACACAGCTTCCGTGTGCGTGCAGCAGACACAGCGGTCTGAAGGGAGAGTCGGCTCCCCTGTCCATTGCGGCCCCACTCAGTGTGCTCATGGCATGGGGGCCTCTGAGTGTCCCAGTGGATGAGAAGATCAGTGTGTTATATGTGCACCATGGAGACTGACTACTCAGCCTCAAATCACAGGGAAACCCTGCACAACCCCAGCCTGGAGGACACTAGAGGACACTGTGCTCTGTGAAATAAAGCCGTCAGGGAAAGGCAAACAGTTTCTGATTCCACCTACACTGGGGACTGAATTAGGTTTCCTTCCAGCAGAGTGTGGAGGAGCCCAGGCCTGGGTGTGGTGAAGGCTCTGGCAGGAGACGGGATAGTGGAGGGTCGGCGGCCCTGGAGTCCTGCGCTGATGGAGAACAAAGACGGAGGCAGCTGGAGGAGACACTGTGTCAGGACACAGTCAGCCCTGGTCCTGGGCCCTGTGCATCCACAGGAGCCTGGGTGTGTCTGCTCAGTGTGTGGAGCCGTCCACCCTCAGGGCCTGTGGACAATAAGGGGACATTCAGTCCCCACGGAGGGGAGCTTTCCCCTGGGAATGGAGAGAAGGAGACAGAGCCCAGCAAAGTCCTGTGGTCCTAGGGGGCTGTGTGCACACCCAGGACATGCCCCTGTGTGACCTCTGAGACTGGGTCCTCCACTCTGAGTCATCACTGAGTTCCTCCTGTGCTGAGGTGTGTATCAGCTGATGGTTATTTGTCATTACTGAGTAGTCCATTGACACATGTTGCCTAGTTTGCTTATTTGTAAATTAGAAGGACTTTTGGGTTGTTTGCAGCTTCTAAGTCAAATAAAGTTGCTATAAATATTTTCACTTATATAGAAATATATTTTAATCCTCATGTGAGGATAAGTTTTTTGAGTAGAGAGAGAGGAGAGAGACAGGAGGGGGGAGAGAGAGAAAGAGAGAGACAGAGAGAGAGAGAGAGGGAGAGGGAGAGAGAGAGAAAGAGATTGGGGCTGTCACTCAGATATGTGTCAAGACCAGGAATCAAACCCCCAACCTTTCAGTGTACGAGACTATGCTCCAACCCACTGGGCCTCCCAGCCAGGGCAGATTGTCGATTTTTTTTCTATGAATATGAAGATTAATTCTGCTGGAGCAAGCACTCCTTGTGGGACCGTCTGGAAACATGTTACATATATATTTCACTGGTTAAGAAACTGTGATTCACTTTGTGAAGAAAGAATAACAGGACACAGAGCGACCTGCAGAAGGAGAGGAGCCAAATCACTGCCGATATGTCATCTGCACACACAGTGTCACCTCTTCACTTGTCTGAAGTGAGAATATGAGAAGGTAGAGCCACAGAGAAAAAGCATGAATCGCCCTGGATGCAGCTGAGAGCTGAGAGGAAATCCCTGCTCCCAACAGGAGGCCTCACCTTCCCCCTCACTCTGCACCTGCTCCTGGGCTGTTCTCTGTGGTCGGTGGGTCATGAGCTCCCCCCGGTGTCCTGAGAGCCCCCTGGAGCCTAGCCCTTCCATCTCCCTCAGGAGGTTTGTGTCTGGGCTCACACTGACTTCCCCTCACTGTGTCCTCTCGCACAGTAATACATGGCCGTGTCCTCAGCTTTCAGGCTGTTCATTTGCAGATCCAGCGTGTTCTTCGAATTGTCTCTCGAGATGGTGAATCGGCCCTTCACAGAGGCTGCATAGTATTTGCTACCACCACCTTCATTAATGTGTGACACCCACTCTAACCCCTTCCCTGGAGCCTGGCGGACCCAGTGCATCCAGTAGCTACTGAAGGTGAATCCAGAGGCTGCACAGGAGAGTCTCAGAGACCCCCCAGGCTGCACCACGCCTCCCCCAGACTCCACCAGCTGCTCCTCACACTGGACACCTGCAAACACAAAGACGTCCTGGTCAGAACACTGTCACACGTCCACTGTTTCTCTCTAATCCACTCTCACACTCAGTGTCTCTTGTTCTCCACAAATTACCTCTTAAAATAGCAACAAGGAAAACCCAGCTGAGCCCAAACTCCATGGTGAGTGCTCTGGGTTCAGTCCTGATCAGGGAATGGGGTCACCTGGGGATCCCGGGGCCGGGCTCCTGTCCCAGAGCTGCAGGGTCAGGGCAGGGCTGGATTTTATGGGCAGAGGGGGCCCTATTTGCATGTCCTCCTACTATATAGGGAGCTCTGGGGTTGGAGACCAGCAGACAGGGCCGTGGCTCAGAGCAGGTGCTAGTGTCCTGGGGGAGAATCTTGGTCATGATAACATTTCAATAACTAAATTACAAACAGGGACATTTGGGGCCTGTCCAAGTGTCCACATATGGGAGCAGTGAGCCCAGCATCTGGCCTGTGCTCCTCCCCTCTGGGCCCCACAGCTCCCCTGAACCAACACCAGGGCAGAGCAGGACCTGCCCAGCGAAGGTGCAGACCCCCTTGTATGTAATGTGAACACGAATAAGCTCTGTAGTCTAATGTTACTCATTCACTGGGCTGTATTGACCTGTGGCCTCAGGGACCTCACGACAATGAAGAGGGTTGTGCTTCATCTGTGAGGTAGTTCTCAAACAGCTGAGGTGAGACAGGTTCACCCAGACCTGTCACATACAACCGAAGTCTGAGCTGGACCCAGGGGCACTATCCTGGATCCTCACAGTCCCTGCTCTGTCCACTCTGTCTCAAGGGCCTGCGGCCACATCCAGCCCTGATGTGACTGGTCCTCACCACGTGAGTGTCAGTAGGTGAGGTGTACCTGTCACTGCTGCAGATGCCCTGTGGTCACACTTAGCCTCCGTCCTTGTCCCCTCCATGTGCACTCTGGGTCCCCTAAGACTGTGCAACCCTGGGGATCAGTGGTCTGTGCGTGGCTGTTAGTTGGGAAGACCCAGACCCAGAGCCCTGAGGGGCCATGGCCTTCAGTCCCCTGGCCTTCATCAGGCATGTGAAAAATAATCAGAATACGTGTGGTCAGTAAGAATGCTCAAATTTAAGGTTAATCACTCATCTATGAGACAGACATTTGCCGTTTAATTTCACAGTGAATGCCATGGTGATGAGTTGAGTTGATCACAAGGCCTGGTCCTTCTAAGGTGTGTCATTAGAGTTAAGACAGTTTATTGTATAAAGAGGACAGCTCTGTGTTTCCACAGCGTTTAGATAACGGTGTGTCGTGTCCTCCTGCAATAAACGTGTTCACAGAGCATGGAGATAAAGCCTGGGCAGTAGATGAGCCCAGAACCCACCTCCTCCTGGGGGACGTGAGCTCAGTGGGTCCTGAGCTCCCCAGGTCCTGAGAGCACCTTTTCCTTCAAAGCCCACAGAGGACCAGAGACTCCTATTCGCCTTCCCCTCATCCAGCCTGGGTGTCAGGTCCCTTCCCGCAGGAGCTCTATGGACGCTGCTGTTCACAGGACGTCCCCTCCTCGTTCTTTCCATCCACGGACCCCGCCCTCTGCTCCTTGGCTGTAAATCCCCCGGGGTCTCTGCTGCACCACAGGGGAGCCTGAGTCCCTCTCCTGTGGCGATGCCCCCACTGCAAGAGCCTTGAACAAAACCTTCCTTTAAAATATAGCAACTGTCAGAGAACCTTCCACCAGGATGGAAGTGGGATATTTAAGGTTCTCCAGGCAGGTAAACCCACTCAGGACACGTCCTGGGACAGGATTGTGGAAACGACAGTGCCCCCTGGTGGTTGTTCTGAGCCACACAGGCTGATGTCCCTGGGTCTGAACCAGCTTCCTGAGACAAGGCAGGGGTGTGTGCCACAGGGAAGTCCTTCCTGGCATTTTGAAACCGTGGCAGCCCAAATCCTGCTTCTCACTTGTACACAGCTGAGTCTCTGCAAGGACAGCTGGACCTCAGGGCTCCTACCTTGGGGAGAACCTGAGGGACATAGCCCTCCTCAGTGCCAGGCCCATGATGGGAGTCAACTGGAACCGGAACCTGACTCAGGGCATCACTGGGGGAAAATGCTACCTGGGTGCATGAATGAGGGATTAACCAAGACTGAGAAAACATGTCCAGAGTTCTTGTTTCATCAGGTTCTGACTTTCCTCATGTTTAGTCAGTTCAGATTTTCTTTCCTCAGTTTCCCCTGAAATAGCCACACGCATTTCCTAGGGTCATGAAGACACTGTGTTGAGAGTGTGCGGGAGCACAGGTCCTTTGTGAGTTGATTTGTACCTGACATCTTTCCTGAGTTCACGCTCTAGTTCTATCAGTTTTCTGGTGCAGTGTTCAGGGTTTTCGATACACAAGACGTGCCCTATGGATAAAGATAAAGAGAAAAACTTTAACTTCTTTCTTTCTGATTTATACATTTTATACATTTTTCTTGCCTAATTTGTCTGACCAAAACTTCAGTTCTGTTAAATAGAAGTAGTCACAAGAGTGCCCCTGTGTGGATTTTGATGTTAGAAGAGTAGCTGTGCACCATGATGTCACTCGTTGGTTTCTCAGATGTGGCCTTTGTTATGTTGATGGACATCAGTTCTGGACCTAATTTGTGAAAAATTGTAATCATGAGGCCATTTCAATTTTTAAAGGCCTTTCCCTGCATCTGTCTCTGTGGTGGCAAATGTATCCTCCATTCTCATTCACATACGTCAAACCATCCTTGCATCTAAGACCGCATCCCAGTGCATCACGATAAATGGTCCTTTCAATGTGCTGTGAAGTTTCCTAGGACGTGTAGAGGATTTTTGTATTTATGATCAGCTGAGGTGTGACTGGTCATTTTCTGTGTGAACATACTTTACATTGGCCTGAGTGTGATGGCCACATAAGTCATTGAGTTTGGAAGTCTTCCCTCCTCTTCTCATTCTTTGAAGTCTTTGAGAAGAAGTGATTGTGAAGGTACGATTCTTTCTTGAAGTTTTGATAGAATTCAGCCTTGTATAAATTTGGACATGTGCTGTTCTTTTCTGGTAGGTTTTTATTACTACTCCAATTATTTTTTAAAATTTCTACAAATCCAGCATAGTCAGGGGACATTCTTAAATTAAGGAACAAATAAGTGGACTGAGAAATACAATGTTGACCTTCACAGGCTGTGGACAGCACATGGAGTTCCCACAAGCTCACACGTGGAGCTGAGCACTGACAGGCTGACAGGCTCCTAACTCTGCATCCGTCAGGTAGATCCGAGCTACATGGACTGACAAGGGAGCAGCTCGGGGTCCCTGCCAGGGAGAGACCTGTCTCTACAAACTGCAGCCAGGGGCTGGTCTCTGCAGGTCTGAGGTGATGGGAGCAGCTCCCACCTGGGATTCCGCACTCAGATCCATGTCTGCTCTTCCTCCTGAAGAAGGGAGGGATTTGGTGAAGAAAAGGGAAAAGTTGCTAACCTCGGGATTTCTGTGCATGGAGAGAAAGAAATGGAAATGGGAACAGTTCTTCCCACATCATAATTACAAATGCCTCCTATGAAAGGTCACTCTGAGCAGGACACCCACAGAATTCAGTGATAATGCATTTGGGGACAGTGTGAAATTTAGAAACCACATGTTTATTTCATATGCCATCCAAGAGAATAAAATAAAATCATAATTTTATATAAAAATTAAAGAGTGTCTTAGTCCAGAGAATGCACCTCCCTTACCTCAAACTGCAGGAGCACAAGAAACAGTTCCAGCCACTGCTCCCTGTAAGGTACCATGGTTTGTGCTGAGCAAATAGCTGTGCAGGACTCCCAGACCCTGCTGAGCTTGGTGGTGACACTGAGGCAGGGCCATTACTGGGAAACGCAGGTGTCGTCTGATGGAAAGGTTTTGCTCAGGAAATTCCTGACAAATGTTTGCTCCTTCCTGCAATGCAGGGAGGTTTAGAAAATCTCCACCTTTTGTGGACAGACTTAGATTGCGTGCTGACAGTTTCCCCAAGTTGACCTAACCCTCTGTGTTTTCCGTCCTCCTAACGAAAACCTTCACCTCTGCTGCATGTGAGACAGTTGCTACGAATAAAATGAAACTTTAAAAGTACAGAGCCATCAGTGTAGTCTCTGAACCAAAGGTCTATTGAAACTCTTACCTGGAGGGGCAGCCCAGAGCCTCTGAGGAAACAGCCATAAACACCAGCTACTCCAGCTCCTGGGGCTGCAACACTGAGGTGGAGGGTCCTGAGCGCCCCCTGGTGACCTGAGCGTCGCCTGGTGTTCTGAGGGCGCCCTGTTGCCCCGCCCTCCTGTCTCCCTCAGGAGGTTTGTGTCTGGGCTCACAATGACTTCCTCTTACTGGGTATCTCGCACAGTAATACACAGCCATGTCCTCGGTCCTCAGGCTGTTCAGTGTTAAATAAACTCGGCTCTTGGAAGCATCCCTGCTGATGCTGAGCCGGGATTTCAGAGATGGGTTATAGTAGGTGCTTCCATCACTCCATATACCACTGACCCACTCCAGCCCCTTCCCTGCAGTCTGGCGGGCCCACTGCACACCATAGCTCGTTAAAGAGAATCCAGAGACAGCGCAGGTGAGGGAGAGGGTCTCCGAGGGCTTCACCAGTCCTGGGCCCGACTCCTGTAGCTGCACCTGGGACAAGACACCTGGGGACAAGGAGCATCAGGCCCTGTCAGTCATGTGCAGTCACAACCACCCCATAGAACCCTGTCTGACCTCTGAGACCCTCACCTTGGGGGGCTGTCACCAGGCACAGGAGAAGACCCAGCAGTCTCATCTTCTTCTAGACCACGGCTCTGCCTTCCCCGGAGACCTCAGCCCTGTGTGAGGACAGAGCTGTGAGCCTCCCCAGCCCAGGGGAGGACTTACCCTCGAGCTTGTATACAAATTTGCATGTGGGGCAGCCTATTCCTTATAAGTCGGGGGACTGAAATCAAGCTGCCCTGGTCCTTCTAGGGTTCCTGTGGGGAATCTCTTCTCTTGAACTCACTCAGCATGTAAGTCAGGAGTATGGGATCACCTGGTACATGAGACCTGTTGTAGTCAGGTTAATGGACCAGCTCATCTGTGATAAATGGTGGACTAGATGAGTAGATTAAATTTTTTAGTGTAGGTGCATCTTTCAAGTAGATTTAAACTTATTACATTTGTCCCGATAGTTTATTAAACCCAACACTCTAATGTCTACACAACTGCCAAACCATTTTCAGAAACAATTGTATTTTTTTAAACGAGATAGACATTATTTGTCTTTCTCATTCTGAAAATCACAAAACAAAGGGCATTCATTGTCAGTATCTTATTTTTTAAGGTATGTTGTTACTTTGATTCAAGGAAGGATATCCAAGGAACATGTCATTGAGATACACTTGATTCCATTTTCTTTTGCTTTTTGAAATGATATTTCTTTAAGCCAATTAGAGAAAGGCAAATACCACATGATCTCACTTATTTGTGGAACATGATGAACAAAATAGACCCAGAGACCTAAAAAGGAGTAAGGTCTAGGATGACAAATCTCAGTGGAGGGGGACAGGGAGGGATGGATGGGATAAACCGAAGAACTTATGTGCAGGTATGCGTAACCAATGAACACAGACAACAATGTTGAGGGGGGTCGGGAGGAGGGTTTCTGGGGGGGGGGAGGAGAAACATCTGTAACAAAAGTAAATTAATATAATTGGAAAAAATAAATAAAATGATATTTGTTTCAAGTTCTGATTAACACTATGTTTTGTGCCTTTATTTAGGTCAATGTTAGAAAGTTTTTTCTTACAATCTTTTCCAAACACTTTCAGAGCAAAGCAGTGTCAGGCGTGCTGAGTATTTGCATGGGAGACTCTGGATTCTTAATGTTGAAAATTTGGTAATTGTGCCTTGAGTCCCTCGTCAAACTCTACTGTTGAGAAAGCCCATGCTATATTGCAGAGACCCCAAACAAACTGTATCAGACATATTCATATTTTTACATGGAGAAATGATTGAGAATAAAAGAGTGATTATTCATGTGTACAATTCAGAATCTTTCATATGTGGAAATTGTAAAGGTAGCAGGTTAACTGAGCTCTTTTCTCAGTCAAATATTTTCAGTGATGTTGGGGTCAGAGGGAGGCAAATCATGGAGGTTCCTAGCACAGATATGCTCATAGGAAAGGGAACTTTATCCCTGACAGGAACCCTCACTCCCAGGACACAAGACATGGTCAACTGGGGCGTTTTCAAATCTTGGATATTATAAGCAACGCTGCTATAAACACCGGGGTGTATATATTTTTTCTAATTGGTGTTTTGGGATAATTAGGATATATATTCAGAGGTGGGTTTCCTGGGTCAAAAAGCAGTTGTATTTTTATTTTTTGTATTAATTACTTTATCTTTGTTTCAGATGTTCCTCCGTTCCCCGCCCCTAGACACCATCCTCCTGATCCCCCCTTCCCACAGCATTGTTGTCTATGTCCATTGGTTATGCATATATGCATGCAAGTTCTTTGGTTTATATTACCCTCCCCACTGCCCCCTCCTCTGGGGTTTGTCAGACTGAATGTTCTATTTTTTTTTTTTTTTGAGGAAACTCCATACTGTTTTCCTCAGTGGCTGCACCAATCTGCATTCACACCAGCAGTGCACCAGGGTCCTGTTTTCTCCTCATCCTCCCCAGCACTGGGTGTTTGCTGAGGTATTGATAGGAGCCACTCTGGCAGGTGTAGCTGTCGTTTCAGTTTGCACGTATCTGATGATCAGTAATGTGAGCATTGTTTCATATGTCTCATGGCCATCTGTACGTCCTCTTTGGAGAAGTGTCTATTCAGGGCTTCGGTCCATATTTTATTGGATTGTATGTCTTCCTGGTGTTGCGTTGTATGTAGTTTTTAAATATTTTGGAATTTAAGCTTTTATCAAATGTATCTTTGGCAAATAGACGACAGCTTTTTCTAACTGAGAGATGTTAGAGGTAAACACTGAATCCAGAATCCAGAGAGGTTCCTGGAGGGAAACTGTGACATGAAGAGGAAACCACACAGGAAACCAGCCCAAACCTCCAACTGCACCTGCTCCTGGATGGTCCTTTTGTTCAGGGACCCTGAACGAACCCTGGTGGTGGCAGCCTCTCCTGCAGGGAGGTTTGTGTCTGGGCTCACACTGACTTCCCCTCACTGTGTCTCTCGCACAGTAATACACGGCCGTGTCCTCGGTGGTCACGGAGCTCAGCTGCAGGGAGAACTGGTTCTTGGACGTGTCACTGGAGATGGTAGTGCGGCTCTTGAAGGACGGGTTGTAGTTAGTGCTACCATCACTAGCATATATTTGCCCAATCCATTCCAGCCCCTTCCCTGGTTTCTGGCGGATCCAGCTCCACCAGTTACTACTGAGTGAGCCCCCAGAGACAGAGCAGGTGAGGGAGAGGGTCTGTGAGGGCTTCACCAGTCCTGGGCCCGACTCCTGCAGCTGCACCTGGGACAGGACACCTGGGGACAAGGAGCATCAGGCCCTGTCAGTCACGTGCAGTCACAACCACCCCATGGACCTTGTCTGACCTCTGAGACCCTCACCTTGGGGGACTGTCACCAGGCACAGGAGAAGACCCAGCAGCCTCATCTTCTTCTAGACCACGGCTCTGCCTTCCCCAGAGATCTCAGCCCTGTGTGAGGAGAGAGCTGTGAGCCTCTCCAACCCAGGGGAGGATTTACCCTGGAGCTTGAGGAGAAATTTGCATGTGGGGCAGCCTGTTCCTTATAAGTGGCGGACTGAGGTCAGGCTGCCCTGGTCCTTCTGGGGCCCTGTGGGGGCATCTCTTCCCTTGATCTCACTCTGTATGTAAGTCAGGGATAGCGGATCCCTGGGTTCAAGAGACATTGGAATGTGGTCAAATGTTGGCCTCACCTTTTTGAGCATAAGAAGAAATGATGGACTAGACAGGTAGGATAGACTTTTAACTTCCCATACATCCTTCAAACTGATTTAAAAGGGATTAGCATTTGTTCAGAGACTTTCTGAATCCAAATTCTCTAGTATACCCACTGTTTCCCAATTTTATATAATAATTTCATACAAATATTATCTATCTTAGTGCAAAATAAAAATAGAGGACATCTATGCTCAATATCTTATATTTTAATTTTATTCAAATATGTTTTTATTGATTTTATTTTTTTGATAGTTGAATGGAGAGGGCAATTGCATCACTGACAAAAATCCCTGACTCCAGTCTCCCTCCTTCTGCCCCTGGGCATGGTCAGTTGGTCAGAGGCGCCGGGATCTACCACACAATATATAACGTCCTTAATATATAATGAACACATCCCCCCATCAGACAAATACTTTGGAAATGTTATCCCTCTGTGGACCTTGTCTTTTCATTCCCTTAATGGAATCTTTGGTGGGATAAAAGCATTTAAAATAGCAAAAGGTAACTGACCCCTATTTTCTGTGCTGGGCCTGTTTTGGTGAATCACACAGACCCCCAGGATGTGCTGAGCCTCACGGTCCAGGGGCATCGGCTGCAGCAGCCACAGGGACAGAGAGGTTCTGGCTCCAGGAGTGAGGGCTGCTGGGAAACTGCCCAGAACTGGACGGGACTTTGACCTGGGTGAGGGGAGGAAGCTGGATGTGTTCTGAGTCACAGGACAGAGATGGGCCTGATGTTCATGGGCAGAGTGTTACTGGACATGTGGGTTTAAACCTCTTCCCGTGACGACCCAGGAGGACCTGCAGGGAATGATAGACACAGGTTCAGTCATCGTAGGAAACACCTGAGTGATTATGACCAGGAGTTTGTTAGAACAGAAACGTTAAAGATTCTGCAGGCAGGGATCAAGGGAAATAAGGAACGTGTCACTGCAAAGGGGTGGAGGGGGATTCCTGTTACCCACATGCACCTGCTCACAGAGTCTCTGTCTGTGAGGTAACAACTTCCAGGTCCAGGGGGTTAGCACTTGCACACCTGTGGGTTCATTACTCACATGGTCACACCATGCTTCACCCAAGCTGCACAATTCATTGAGGCTCCATTTATGAAATCCCTCATCACTTACAGGGAAGAGTGGATACCCCTCCATGCAGGAACCGTGGTGATAGTGTCTGTATGAGGAGTCATCATGGCATTGACCAGGACCCTGTCTCAGTCCATGGTCATCACCACCATCATCACCATCATCACCAGCGTCCTCACCATCATCATCATTATCACAATTTGTTCACTTAAAATGTTTCTTATTTTCTGTAGACATGGTTGTTGTCCACACATAATGACCCCTTTTCTCATGTTTGGCTCATTATTTACGGTTGTTAAGTGGAATTGGTAGTCACACTCTATTTTATGTTTTGTTTGAGTGCTGACAATGATGGGTCATCCCTGCCTCTTCTCCATCTCCCCACACTGGGACCTAATGAGGAAGGTGATCCCCTCTTTAGACGTCATTGGGAGATTGAAACCACACAAGCCCCTGGAAGCAGAATTCCTCCTTCTGATTCTGCATGGTGTCAACTGCTCTCGGTGCTGGGGGCACGATGGCAGGTCAATGACTGTCACCACAGGGGCTTTTATCTCAAGCTTTGGGGTCACACACCTCTGGTGCCCACTGTCCAGCAGACAGGTGTCCTCCTGCTGGCTGGTTGGCAGCCTCAGTCCGTGGAGCTGAGCTGCACTGTTGAGTCAGCAGAGCCTCTGGTTAGACTGAGGAGACGTGGGTCAGAAGACTTGGTGATAAATTGTCTTTTGGGCACAAGAGTGTCTGAAATAGGATCTCTGCCTTTTGTCTGGGTGAGAAAGATATCTCACTTTAAAACAGACTTTTCTATTTCAGAGACTTAAGAGGTAATAGCAGAATCAGGAATCCAGAGAGGTTCCCTGAGGGAAACTGTCACATGAAGAGGAAACCACACAGGAAACCAGCCCAAACCTCCAACTGCACCTGCTCCTGGATGGTCCTTGTGTACGGGGACCCTGAGCGCCCCCTGGTGGTCGCAGCCTCTCCTGCAGGGAGGTTTGTGTCTGGGCTCACAGTGACTTCCCCTCACTGTGTGTGCACAGTAATACACGGCCGTGTCTTCAGGACTCAGACTGCTGAGCTGCATATAGGCTGTGCTCTTGGACGTTTCTGCTGTCATGGAGACTCTGCCCTGGAACTTCTGTGCATAGATTGTCTTACCATCTTCAGGGTCAATCCGCCCCATCCACTCAAGCCCGTGTCCTGGGGCCTGTCATACCCAGTACATGTACTTGTTAATGAAGGTGTATCCAGAAGCCTTGCAGGAGACCTTCACTTGAGGCCCCAGGCTTCCTCACCTCAGCCCCAGACTGCACCAGCTGCACCTGGGAGTGGACACCTGTGGAGAGAAGACAGGAATGTGTTCACATCTCCCTTGAGTGTCCCTGGTCCCCTGTTCAGCCCAGGGACTGGGGAGCCCTTACCAGCTGCCACTGCCACCAGGAGGAGGGTTCTCCAGCTCCAGTGCATGGTGAGGGGCTGAGCTGTGGGAACTTCTGTAGGTAGGGTGTGCTGTGGGTGATGCTCTCAGGGCACAGACATCCATATTTAACCTGGTCAACCTCATCTCATTTGCATATTCATGAGGTAGAGTATTTCATAGCTGAGGGCTGGACCCCACCTGAGACAGGATGGAGGGACAAGGACCATGCTCAGTGGGAGTCTGAGGATCCTCGTCCCAATCCTTGTAGGAGGACATGTGCTCCCTGCCAGGTCCCTGAGCACACGGAGCTCCTCCCTCTGAGGATCAAGCCCAACAGGACTTGCTCCTCATTGTAAACCCACCTTTGGGTGACACGGGGGCCTCCTGGACCCGTTCTGGACTTTGGTACCTGAATGTCATATTTCTGGATCAGTGTGTCTTCAAAGTGGTCCACCTGGTGAGGTAGTAAAGCCATCCCTGTCCCAGCTCCTCACACTCCAGAAATACTCCTTTGAATGTAGTCCTCATGTCTTATGGAGGTTGGTAACGCTCTGATTGAACAGGACATCGGTAGTCACCTCCGCAGTCCTGTCCAACTTTCTGCTTGGATTGCTTTTATGAAAAGAGGTAGACCTCGGCCCGCAGAGAAAATCCCCACCCAGCTCACGCTGCCCCTGCTCCTGGGGCAGCAGCCCTGTGCTCGAGGGTGCTGAGCGCCCCCTGCTGCCCAGCCATTTCCCCTGCAGGGGAGGGTCCTGTCAGGGCTCACAGGGCATTGACCTCTCAGCATCTGTAGTCCAGTAGTAAGGGCTGTGCCCTGACTTCAGACTGTCCCCTCAGGGACACCTTATGCTTTAGATATTGATGTACATGTTGAACTGGCCTTACTGAACCCCATGAATCTGAAGGGAGACCCCCAGGTCTTTATAAAACCTTCAGGTAGCCCTTTCCCTGGAGCTGCCAGATGGATACACACAACCAACCCTCAATTTCCTGAGTCTCGGGGGCTCTGGGGCTCTTGGGCCTCTGATGCCCTAAGGGTCCTGTAGTTGAAAGTCCCATCTGAGTATCCCTGCATGGGGCCCAAATCCCACTGCATGCTACTGTTCAATAAAACACACACACACACACACACACACACACACACACACACTGTGATGACTTCATTGGTATGAATCCAGAGTTGCCTTCTTCCCGGAACCCAGCTCATGGGCAGTGACCACACATGGATTGTAGGCCTGGAGTGACTTCCTCTGGAAGCTGAGAAAATGCACCCACCATGCACAAGCAGACTTTGCAGAGCACATATCTTGTGTGTCTCTGTTCTTGGAGGTGCTGTGAACCCAAATGCTGATTAGAATGGATCAGACTTGCTCCAGGGAGGGTCAGAGATGGAGCTGGTATCCCCATTGACTTCAGGGCCCTGAAGCTGAAGAGTGCCCTGGAGACCCCACAGCTGTATTAGGGGACCCCTGAGAATGGTGAGGCTGAGGAGACAGCACCGTTGTCAGCTGTCAGGTGAGGGTGTTCTCCCACGTCACCTGGTGGTCAGGGCAGCAGTGGGCAGGGATGTGAAGCCACCTCTGTGAAGGGCACCTTGGCTGTCTCAGGACACCTGGTATCAGGACAGGCTTGGAGTTCGTCCATTCTTGTTACTCCACCCTGATAGTTATCTTCCGTCCTGGCCTTCTGCCCCAGGTATCTCTGTTCCCCACATCCCACGAGCAGACTGACTCTCTACTCAGTCACCCCACAGCTCTGCCCGTCAGTCCCTGCAGGAACCACACTCTCCACCTGCATCCGCATCTCTGGTTCACCCCTCGTGGGTATTCCTTCAGTGAGTAAGTCGTGGGAATTCAGGCTCCTACTGCTGGGATAGTCTTTGTTTTCAGCGCACCCTAGTGGTCAATACCCCTCCTGCAGGGGGATTTGTGTCTGGGCTCACACTGACCTCCTCTCATTGTGTCTCTTGCACAGTAATACACGGCCGTGTCCTCAACTGTGGTCAGAGGTGCTGGGCTCTCCCACTTACCACACAATATTATTCATTATAATGCACACATTCTCCCATCAGATATGTGAGTTGGAGATATATGATCTGTTTGTAGGCTTTTCTTTTAATTCCCTTATGGAATAATTGTTGGGACAGATATTATTAAGTCTAACAAAGCTCAATTCATCACTATTTTTCAATGTGTCCTGTTTTTGATGTTTTATCTAAAATCTTTCTAGAAAGTGGTTCCCCTTCCTTATCCGTGGTAGTGGAAACCTTGAAATGAACACTGTGGACACTAATCCCAATAAATAAATGAAGGTTGGATCCTCAATATCACTGACATCTGTGTGCTGTGTCCTCTGACCAGGAGACCAACTTTCCACTCATGAAGCCCTGATTTGTTTCTAAGATTAATTCACTTGACTGGACTTTACATTGTGAATTTCCCTACAATATGTAGCATAGAAGACTATACTAACCCCTGAGAAATTATGTCATGTAGACGTCAGGCAGACGAGGAAGGAACCTTAAAGTATGAGAGGAAGATGCAGAGTAGAGATGACAGAGACAGGATCCCAGAGGTTATGTCACGAGGATGAAAGTGACCAGGAGGACGAAGGTGCAGAGAGGTCGTGAGAGGGAGACATGAGGAGATGAACTGGAGCTGACGTCTGGGAAAGTGAATGTCCCAGTGAGAGCCCTGCATGGAGCTGTGTGTGCAGGACTCACATGAGACAGTGAGAGAGCGAGGCCCTGGCGAGTGTGAGGACCTGAGGGATGGACTCTCAGTGTCTAGACGGTGACACCTGGGTGGACGGAGGTGGGTTTTAAATCACGTTCTCCAGAGTAGGTGCTCAGATGACCATCACTCAGGGGATGCTGGGAGCAGGACTGTGGGGTGACGGTGACCCCTAGTGGTGACTCTGAGCCATGCAGGCTGCAGGATCCTAGGGACTGAACCAGCTGTCTCTCTACCAAAGACCAGGGGAGGGAAGAGCTCACCTTTAAGCTCAGGCTTGTCCTCTCTGAAGAGGAGAGAGACACAAGGATTTGCACCATGAGGGTATTTTGTATCATTGCAACCTCCTTATTAGTGATGCACATGAGAGTATCTCTAGTAAATTTGGTACTTTTAACATTTTTATAGGAACAACTGGAATGATAATTTTAGAAAGTGTGAGTGAGTAAAAAGAAGCAGCGGAACATACTGTTTATAAATAAGCGCAGCTCTGGCTGGGTTGTTGGCTGGTTGAATCGTCCTCCTGTACACTGAAAGGTTGTGGGTTCAGGGCTCGGTCAGGACACACACCTGTGTCATGGTGGTGATCCCAGGTCGGAGAGCATTCGAGTGGCAACCAGCTGATGATTCTCTCTCTTTACTTCTCTCTCCAGTCCATTGCTAAATCAATAAAAATATGGTCAGTGAGGAATCAATGAATGAATACTTAAAAAATAAGTGCAGTTGGTGTACTATTTATTCAGTGAGACATTCTATGCCACACACACACACACACACACACACACATACACACACTGGGATGATTTTCACTGTGATGACCCCAAACTTCCCTTCTCCCCTGTACCTAGCACAGGGGCTCTACCCCACACTGACCATCATTTAGCCTGTTTCCTTCCTTCACAAACAGAACAGACCCAACATGACTGACGTGCAGACAGGGCTGGGCCTGCACCTGTGGTTCCTGTTCTCCCAGCACCTGGATCCTGCAGATGCCGTGGTGAGTGGGTCCTGGCTCGTCCTGGGGAGGGTCAGACCCAGGAGCCCCTCTCCAGTCAGTGCAGCCAACACTGACCGACACGTGGGGAGCGCTCACTGACTCCCACCTCAGCAGTGCCCATTCTCAGAGCGCACAGCCAGGATCCCTTAGGGGATGACCACGGGGGACACAGGACACGTGTCTCCTGAGCAGCAGATGCAGGAGTTGATGTAGCCACGGTGTGCCCAGAGAGGGGGCCTTTGTGGTCAGACATTAATTAATTACAAGGAAGAAATATGACGCACAGCACAATGGAGCCCAGCACGTGTAGCTATTGCTGGACTGTGGGGTGACGGTGTGGGTGCACCAGGAACTGGGGGGATCACCAAGAAGAAGACAAGGCCCTAAGGGTCAGGCTGTCAGGTGGCATTCATGTGGGACTCAGGCATTGGGATTGTCAAACACTGAATTTAAACCTCTCTGATTACTCTGTGAAAATCTTAAAGGAACGAGAGGCAGACCTCAGGGTCATGAACCAACTGCAGCTGAGAGGTGGAAACTCAGAGAATCCAGGGAGATGGAGACACTGACAGCACACAGACCCAGAGATGAACAGGCGTTGAACAGGGTCCTTAGGAGACCTGGTCGTCAGGACCTGCACGTCCATCCCCACAGGGAATCTCCTCACAGCTGCAGGACGGCTGTTCTAGGAAGAAACACACTGAAGGAGAACAGACCAGTGTTGGTGAGCGTGGGGAGAGAGGGACCTTGCACTCTCTCGGTGGGAAGGTAAGATCCTGCAGCCACATGGAAACAGCATGTTGGTTCCTCCAAAATGAGAGTAGACACCCTGTGTGATTGAGCAGTGAGCTCCCAGGTGTTCATGGAATAATAAACCCAGGACTCTGGAGAGGGGTTGCATGACCCTGTTCATTGCAGCCGTGTTCAGTGTAGTGAGACGTGGAAACATCTCTGTCCATCAGTGGGTGAGTGGACAAACATGTGTGATATTCTCATGACAGAATATTACTCAGCCTGAAATCACAGGGAAACCCTGTACAACCCCAGCCTGGATGACACTAGAGGACACTGTGCTCTGGGAAATAAAGCCGTCAGGGAAAGGCAGATAGTGTCTGAGTCCACCTACACTGGGGACTGAATTAGGTTTCCTTCCAGCAGAGTGTGGAGGAGCCCAGGCCTGGGTGTGGTGAAGGCTCTGGCAGGAGAGGGGATCGTGGAGGGTCGGCTGCCCTGGAGTCCTGCGCTGACGGAGAACAAAGACGGAGGCAGCTGGAGGAGACACTGTGTCAGGACACAGTCAGCCCTGGTCCTGGGCCCTGTGCATCCACAGGAGCCTGGGTGTGTTTGCTCAGTGTGTGGAGCCGTCCACCCTCAGGGCCCTGTGGACAATGAGGGAACATTCAGCCCCCACAGGGTGGAGCTTTTCCCTGGGAATGGGGAGAAGGAGACAGAGCCCAGCATAGCCCTGTGGTCTTAGGGGGCAGTGGGAACACTCAGGACACGCCCCTGTGTGACCTCTGAGACTGGACCCTCCACTCTGAGTCATCACTGAGACCCTTCTGTGCTGAGGTGTGTATCAGTTGACGCATATTTTCAGTGCTGAGTAGTTTTCCATTGAAGGATGTTCCCTAGTATGTTTAGTTTAAAATTAGAGGGTCTTTTGTTTTGTTTGCAGTTGCTAACTCAAATAAAGTTTCTATTAATATTTTCACATGTATACAAATATAAATATATATTACTCTTTCTGTGAGGATATATTTTTTGAGTTTAGAAAGAGGAGAGGAAGAGAGGAAGAGGGAGAGTGAGAGAGAGACCCTTCTCTGAAAATCACAAAATAACGGACATTCATTCTCTGTATCATATGTTTATTTATGTTGTTATGGTGATCCAGGGAACTAAACCTGAAGAAGAGGTTAATGGGAGATCCTCGATTATTTTCTTCATTTTGTTTGGTTTGGTTAAAATGATACTCATTATAAGTTTTGAGTAATACAATATGATATGCCATTTTTTAAGATATAGTTAGATCCATTTTTTTTTACAATTCTTACCAAACACCTTTCAGCAGCTAAGCAGGCTCAGGCCTGGTTAGTACTTGGATGGGAGACCCTTGATTCTTGATGCTGAAAATTGGTAATTCGGTCTTAGACTCCCTCCTCAGACCCTTCCCTTGTGTGAGCTCATGGCCTATTGCAGAGACCTCTATCTAATTATATCAGACATAATCGCATTAGGAAAGCGTGATTATATATTAGTACAATTCAGACACTTTTATATGTTGAAGTAATAATGGCAACAGATTAACTGATCTGATTTCTCAGTCCAGTGTTATCAGTGATGCTGTGGTTAAGGGGCGGGGGTGAAGATCATTCCCAGCACAGATTTCCTGTAGGAAAGGGAAGTTTCTGATGGGAACTCCTCACTCTCACCCCTCCCTCTGCCCCTGGGGATGGTCACTTCTCAGAGGTGCTTGGCCCTCACACTGACCATGTAACATCACTAGCGTATAATGCACACGTTCTTCCATCAGACATATGACTTGGAAACATATTGTCACTTTGTTGGCTTGTCTCTCTTTTTAAATATGTTATATTGATATTTTAGAGGGAGAGGAAGGGAAAGAGAGACAGAAACATCGATGTGTGGGAGAGACTTTGATCGATGCCTCCTGCACGCCCCCTACTGGGGATCAAGCCCACAACCCAGTCGTGTGCCCTGACCGGATGTAGAATTTGTTATCATGCACATTTTCCAGCATCTGAGTCTTTCATTTAGAAAATTAGGAAATGCGATAAGGAAACATCAAGGTATCTTTTTTGTAGAAGTTATGCCAGTACGAAGAGTATAACACCACTAAGAGACACACATAAACTTACACGTGCACTAATGGACACAGCACACACGGTAACACGCCCACTGATACATGTATGGCACACACAGGTAGAACACATGCAGTCACCTCCACACAGAGGAAGTCCCTGGAGTCACGATTCCACTGTGTAAGGAAAGTTAGGGTTAGCACGATCACTGGCCTTCATGCACCCCGCCCACTACAGTCCCTCTCTGGGGCTTCACCAGTCCTGAGCCGGCCTCGTGCAGCACACCTGGGACAGGACACCAGGGCACATGGGGACACTGTGAGTAAGGGAGCCTCACCTGTCAGCCTCTTGACATACATTGTCCGAGAAGCTCAGAAGTCAGTCTGCATCAAGGGCAAGGTCCCCAAGCACATTGTGTCCATAACACACTCTTGTCCCCGGGATGACACCCAGCTCCCTGGAGGGAAACAGGCTTCCTATAGGCTGGGCTTTCCCTGGAGCCTGCGGGAAGGTCCTTGATCTGTGAGCTGAGGGAGACTCGGACCAGAGATGAAAACACACATGAGAAAATCGTCGGGAAAAAGCAACGGAAAAGCAGCTCACGAGGACCATACAACCAGGGACACTGACTCGATCCTGGTAGGATTGCGAAGGCGCGAGATGGGGGCTGGGAGGCCACGGACAGCAGCGGCCTTAGCCGAGAGCAGCGCCCGCCCTCGGGGTTAAAGCCCGAGCCGGCTCCACAGCGCAGAGCCGGGACAGAGCGCTAAAGCCCGAGCCGGCTCCACCAAGCAGAGCCGGGACAGAGCGCTAAAGCCCGAGCCGGCTCCACCGCGCAGAGCCGGGATAGAGTGCTAAAACAGCCACAGCCACTCACCTCGGTCTCCGGCAGAGGGAGGGCAGACTGGACTGGAACTGTGTGGGGACACTCGGGATTTGGAGGGCGCTCAGAGCTTTTGCTGAGTTTCGGCCACGCAGGACTGTGGCCTGGTCGACTTACTCTATCCCAGGGCTCTGGGGAGAGGCGGCAGCCCCTCCCTCGGAGATTCAGCCACACCCAGTTGGGCCATTGAAATGCAAATCAAGGCTCATTAACTACCAGCATCTGCCCTACCCTCGGGAAATCCTCTCACGCTGAACACCTGAGGGAGGTTTTCATTCAACTGAGAACCCAAGGCTCTTTAAGTAACCAGGACTAATAGCCTCTAGGCAAAAAGCTAGAGGATAACTGAATCTTTTCTGGGCTTGCAACGCTACCCAAGAAAGTAAGACTGGACAGTGGTGTATAACTTGGGTCCTCTCACGCTCATCCAAACCCAGTACAGGGAGCCACAAACAGCAGAACACCAACATCCACAGGGAAAATTTGGCAGGCTCCAAAAACCACTGAGATAGCCAAAATGGTAAAACAACGAAACAGATGCCAAACGAAAGAACAAGAGACCTCCAATGAAGATGAGATAAATGAAATGGAGTTAAGCAAGTTAACAGAGCTAGAATTCAGAGCCATGATCTTGAGGAAGCTCAACAGCATGTGTAAGGACATCAACACCATGAGCAAAGACATAGAAATATTGAAAATAAATCAATTGGAAATGAAGAATGACATGGCAGAAATGAAGAACACATTGGAAGGACTAAAAAGCAGAGTAGAAGAAGCTGAGAACCGGATCAGTGAATTAAAAGACAGGGTAGAAAAAATCAACCAATCAGAAAACCGAAAGGAAAAAACAATGAAAAAACAGGAAGACAGCTTAAGAGAACTGTGGGACAACTGGAAACGTAATAATATTCGCATCATAGGAGTCGCCGAAGAAGAAGAAAATGAGAAAGGGTTAGAGAATATATTTGAAGACATAGTGACAGAAAATTTCCCTAATTTGGTGAAGGAAGAAGGCATTCAAGTTCAAGAAGCACAGAGAGTCCCAAGTAAGAAGAACCCAAACAGGCCCACACCAAGACACATAGTAATTAAAATGCCAAAAATTAAAGACAAAGAGAGAATCCTCAAGGCAGCAAGAGAGAAGCAACAAGTCACCTACAAAGGAACCCCCATAAGGTTATCAGCTGACTTCTCAATAGAAACACTACAGGCCAGAAGGGAATGGCATGAAATAATCAAGGTCATGAAAAACAAGGATCTGAACCCAAGACTACTCTACCCAGCAAGGCTATCATTCAAAATAGAAGGTCAAATAAAGAGCTTTCCAGACAAAAAAAGGTTAAGGGAATACATTAGCACCAAACCAGCACTGCAAGAAATGTTAAAAGGACTGCTGTAATTAGTAGAAGAAATAGAAAGGAAAATAGAAACACACTAAACAAAAATGGCAATAAGTAAGTACATATCGGTAATCACCTTAAATGTAAATGGGCTGAACGCCCCGATCAAAAGACACAGAATAGCGGATTGGATAAGAAAGCATGACCCATATATATGTTGTTTACAAGAGACCCACCTCACAACAAAAGACTCACATAGGCTGAAAGTGAAGGGATGGAAAAAAATCTTCCAAGCAAACAGAAAGGAAAAAAAAGCTGGGGTAGCAATGCTCATATCTGATAAAATAGATTTTAAAATGAAGGCCATAACTAGAGACAAAGAAAGCCACTACATAATATTGAAAGGATCTATCCAACAGGAAGAGATAACCTTGGTAAACATATATGCACCCAATACAGGAGCACCAAAATACATTAAAAATCTTCTGGAAAACTTCAAAGGAGAAATCGACAGCAATACAATCATAGCAGGGGACTTCAACACCCCGCTGACATCACTGGATAGATCCTCTAGACAAAAAATTAACAAGGAAACAGAGACTCTAAATGAAGCACTAGACCAAATGGATTTAATAGATATTTACAGAGAATTACACCCCAAAACTACAGAATTCACATTCTTCTCAAGTGCACATGGGACATTCTCAAAGATAGACCACATGTTAGGACACAAACGAAGTCTCTACAAATTCAAGAAGATTGAAATCATATCAAGCATCTTCTCAGATCACAATGGCATGAAACTAGAAATCAATTGCAACAAGAACATGCAAAGACATTTGAATACATGGAGGCTAAATAGCATGTTATTAAACAATGAATGGGTTACCAAGGAGATCAAGGAAGAAATTAAAAATTTTTTGGAAACGAATGAAAATGAACACACAACAACACAAAATCTGTGGGATGCAGCGAAAGCAGTTCTGAGAGGGAAGTTCATAGCACTACAGGCCTACCTCAAGAAACAAGAAAAATTGCTAATAGACTATCTAACCTCACAACTTAAAGAACTAGAAAGCAAACAAAAGGAAAACCCCAGAGCAAGTAGAAGGAAGGAAATAGTAAAGATCAGAGCAGAAATAAACGACATGGAGACCAAAAAAACAATTCAAAGGATCAATGAAACAAAGAGCTGGTTTTTTGCAAAGATAAACAAGATTGATGGACCCTTAGCTAGACTCACCAAGAAACAAAGAGAGAGAACCCAAATACACAAAATCAGAAATGAAAGAGGAGAAGTAACAACTGACACCACAGAAATACAAAGGATCGTTAACGAATAGTATGAACATTTATATGGCAAGAAATTCGACAATCTAAGCCAAATGGACAAATTTCTAGAAACACATAGTCTCCCAAAACTGGACCGGGAAGAGATAGAAAACTTGAACAGCCCAATAACAACCAAGGAAATTAAAGATGTAATCAAGACTCTCCCAGCAAACAAAAGTCCAGGCCCAGACAGCTTCACAGGGGAGTTTTATCGAACATTCAAAGAAGAACTAACACCCATTCTTCTCAAACTGTTTCTAAAAATTCAAGAAGAAGGAAGACTTCCAAACTCATTTTATGAGGCCAGCGTAATTCTAATTCCAAAACCAGAAAAAGACACTACAAAGAAAGAAAACTACAGGCCAATATCCCTGATGAACATAGATGCCAAAATCCTGAACAAAATATTAGCAATTCGGATCCAGCAATACATCAAAAAAATTATTCACCATGACCAAGTGGGATTCATCCCAGGGATGCAAGGCTGGTTCAATATTCGCAAATCAATAAATGTGATACACCACATAAACAAAATGAAAGATAAAAACCACATGATCATATCAATAGACGCTGAAAAAGCATTCGACAAAATCCAGCACCCATTTCTGATAAAAACGCTCAGCAATTTAGGAATAGAGGGACCATATCTCAACATTATAAAGGCCATATATGAAAGACCTACAGCCAACATCATACTCAATGGTCAAAAACTAAAAACATTTCCCTTAAGAACAGGAACAAGACAGGGATGCCCACTTTCGCCACTCTTATTTAACATAGTACTGGAAGTCTTAGCCACAGCAATCTGACGTGAAGAAAAAATAAAAGGGATCCAAATTGGAAAGGAGGAAGTGAAACTGTCATTATTCGCAGATGACATGATATTATACATAGAAAACCCTAAAGACTCCATCAAAAATCTACTAGACCTAATTAATGAATTTGGCAAAGTAGCAGGATACAAAATAAACGTCAAGAAATCGACGGCATTCTTATACACCAAAGATGAACTCACAGAAAGAGAAACTAAAAAAACAATCCCATTTACCATCGCCGCAAAAAAATTAAGATACCTAGGAATAAATTTAACCAAAGAAGTAAAGGACCTATTTGCAGAAAACTACAGGACATTGAAAAAAGAAATAGAGGAAGATATAAAAAAGTGGAAGCACATACCTTGTTCATGGATTGGAAGAATTAACATCATTAAAATGTCCATATTACCCAAGGCAATCTATAGATTCAATGCAATCCCAATCAAAATACCAGTGACATATTTCACAGAACTGGAACAAATACTCCAAAAGTTCATATGGAACCAAAAAAGACCCCGAATAGCCAACAGCAATCTTGAAAAAGGACAAAGTAGGTGGGATCACAATACCAGATATCAGATTATACTACAGAGCTACTATAATCAAAACAGCCTGGTATTGGCACAAGAACAGGCATATAGACCAGTGGAACAGAACAGAGAATCCAGAAATTGACCCAAGACATTATGCTCAACTAATATTTGACAAAGGTGGCAAGAGCATACAATGGAGCAAAGACAGCCTCTTTAATAAATGGTGTTGGGAAAATTGGACAGCTACATGCAAAAAAATGAAACTAGACCATCAACTTACACCATGCACAAGAATAAACTCAAAATGGGTAAAAGACTTAAATGTGACTCGTGAATCCATAAAAATCCTAGAAGAAAATGTAGGCAACAAAATTTCGGACATCATACGCAGCAGAATCTTCACTGATACATCACCTAAGGCAACAGAAATAAAGGAAAAAATGAACACATGGGACTACATCAAACTCAAAAGCTTATGCACAGCAAAAGAAACAACCATCAAAACGGAAAGAGAACCCACTGTATGGGAGACCATAATTGCCAATGATATATCAGATAAGGGGTTAATCTCCAAAATATATAGAGTGCTCATACAACTCAACAAAAGGAAGACAAAGAACCCAATTAAAAAATGGGCAGAGGAACTAAATAGACACCTCTCCAAACAGGACATACAAATGGCTAAGAGACATATGAAGAAATGCTCAACATCACTAATCATCAGAGAGATGCAAATTAAAACAACAATGAGGTATCACCTCACACCTGTCAGAATGGCCGCCATCAACAAATCGTCAAACAACAAGTGTTGGCGAGGGTGTGGAGAAAAGGGGACTCTAGTCCACTGCTGGTGGGAATGCAGACTGGTGCAGCCACTGTGGAAAACACTATGGTGTTACCTCAAAAAATTAAAAATTGAATTGCCATTTGACCCAGTGATCCCACTTCTAGGAATATACCCTAAGAAGCCTGAAACACCAATCAGAAAGAATATATGTACTCCCATGTTCATAGCAGCACTATTCACAATAGCTAAGATCTGGAAACAGCCCAAGTGCCCATCAGTGGATGAATGGATAAAAAAGCTGTGGTACATATACACAATGGAGTACTATGCAGCTGTAAGAAAGAAAGATCTCTTATCCTTTGAGACGACATGGAGGGACCTCGAGAGTATTATCCTAAGCGAAACAAACCAAGCAGAGAAAGACAAATATCACATGATCTCACTCATTTGTGGAATATAATAAACATAACAGTCTGGGGAACAGGGTAGACCCAGAGATGTGAAAGTAGGGTACAGACTGACAACCCCCAGAAGAGGGGCTGGGGGGAGGGAAGAGATAAACCACAGAACTTATACGCATGTATGCATAACTGATGGACATGGACAACAAAGCTGGGGTAGGGGTAGAGGGATGGGGAGGAGGGTGTCAATGGGGAAAAAAGGAGAAACATCTGTAACAAAAATAAATTAATAAAAAAAAAATAAAAAAAAAATTAAAAAAAAGAAAAAAAAAAGAAAACACACATGAGGACACACGTTGCACACACACTCACAATCACAGGTGTGAACACATTACAATGCATGCACACATATGCACACACTCACATACTCACACACACGACTTCCAGTTGGAAGGACGGACCCCTGTCCCCAGGTCCCTGAGGTGCCGTCGAGGCCCCAGTCCTCAGGGTGCTGTTGGGGGCTGAACACTGACCCTCAGGAGCATCTGCACTCTGAGTGCTGGGCCCTGTGGGTGTTCTCTGATACGACAGGACTTTGCAGACAGGATGAAGTTTGGGATGATTGAACTAAGGGTGTTGACTTGGGGAGATTAACCCGAGTGTTGTGGTTGGGACATAAATGCAATGACGTGTCCTTTAGAGAGAGAAACAGGAGCAAATCAGACAAATTATTGTGATCACTGAAACCAGATGTGGGGTGTGTTTGCACATCCACCCGAGTCCATGAAGACCTAGAGAACCACGTGTGGTGTGGAGGAGGGAGAGCTGGAGGGTAGAGGTCCTGGGAGATGATCCTGATCATCATGGGCCAGGTGTGCCTGTCAGAAGGAAGGAAACACGGGACAGGTGGACCTGAGGGGACAGAGCCTAAGCTCAGCACACAGGAGCCTGGCTTGTGCTTGGGTCCCTCCTTGTGGGGAATGTGCCCATAGACAGGAAGACAGCACGTAGGATGGTCTCTTTGTTGAGAAAGGAAAATGGAAAATACAAAGACTTGGTGAAGGAGAGGTCCGCAGTCACTGTTGATATGACATCAGCAAACACAATATTCTTCCTTCATTTGTTGTCTTCACGGAGAATATGTGAAGTTAGAGCCAAAAGTAAGGAAGAAGTGTCCCTGGATGCAGCTGAGAGCTGAGAGGAAATCCCTGCTCCCAAAAGGAAGCCCCTCCTTCCCCCTCACTCTCCACCTGCTCCTGGGCTGTTCTCTGTGGTTGGTGGGTCCTGAACGCCCCCTGGTGTCCTGAGCGCCCCCTGCAGCCCCGCCCTCCTGTCTCCCTCAGGAGGTTTGTGTCTGGGCTCACACTGACTTCCCCTCACTGTGTGCCTCTCGCACAGTAATACACGGCCATGTCGTCGGTGGTCAAGGAGCTCAGCTGCAGGGAGAACTGGTTCTTGGACGTGTCACTGGAGATGGTGGTGCGGCTCTTGAGGGACGGGTTGTAGTAAGTTTTACCACTACTAGCATATATGTACCCAATCTATTCCAGCCCCTTACCTGGTTTCTGGCGGATCCAGCCCCAGTAGTAACCACTGGGTGAGCCCCCAGAGACAGAGCAGGTGAGGGAGGGGGTCTCCGAGGGCTTCACCAGTCCTGGGCCTGACTCCTGCAGCTGCACCTGGGACAGGACACCTGGGGACAAGGAGCATCTGGCCCTGTCGGTCACATGCAGTCACAACCACACCATAGTCCCCTGTCTGACCTCTGAGACCCTCACCTTGGGGTCTGTTACCAGGCACAGGAGAAGACCCAGCAGTCTCATCTTCTTCTAGACCATGGCTCTGCCTTCCCCAGAGACCTCAGCCCTGTGTGAGGAGAGAGCTGTGAGCCTCCCCAGCCCAGGGGAGGATTTATCCTGGAGCTTGTGGAGAAATTTGCATGTGGGGCAGCCTGTTCCTTATAAGTGGAGGGACTGAGGTCAGGCTGCCCTGGTCCTTCTGGGGTCCCTCTGGGGGCATCTCTTTCCTTGATCTCACTTGGTATGTAAGTCAGGGATAGGGGATCCCTGAGTTCAAGAGACTTTGCAATGTGGTCCAAGGTTGGCCTCACCTTTCTGAGCATAAGAAAAAATGATGGACTAGACAGGTAGGTTAGACTTTTAACTTCCCATACATCCTTCAAACTGATTTAAATGGGACTAGCATTTCTTCATAGACTTTCTGGTTTCCAACTCTCCAGTATACCCACTATTTCCAAATTCTATATCATAATATTATACAAATATTATCTTTCTTAGTGAAAAAATAAGAATAAAGGACATCTATGCTCAATATCTTATATTTTAATTATATTTAAATATGTTTTTATTGATTTTATTTTTTAGAGATTTGAACAGAGAGGGTAACTTCATCGCTGACAAAAACATCTGACTCCTGTCTCCCTCCTTCTGCCCCTGGGCATGGTCTGTTGATCAGAAGTGCCAGGATCTACCACACAGTGTATAATATCCTTAATGTATATTGAACACATTCTCCCATCAGACGAATACTTTGGAAATGTTATCTGTCTGTGGAGCTTGTCTTTTCATTCACTTAATGGGATTTTGGTGGGTTAAATGTGTTTAATATAGCAAAATGTAATTGATGCCTGTTTTCTGTCCTGGGCCTGTTTTGATTAATCACACAGACCCCCAGGAGGTGCTGAGCCTCACGGTCCAGGGACATCGGCTGCAGCAGCCACAGGGACAGAGAGGTTCTGGCACCAGGAGTGAGGGCTGCTGGGAAACTGCCCACAACTGGACGGGACTTTGACCTGGATGAGGGGAGGATGCTGGACATGTTCTGAGTCACAGGACAGAGATGTGCCTGATGTTCATGGGCAGAGTGTTACTGGACATGTGGGTTAAACCTCTTCCCGTGACGACCCAGGAGGATGTGCAGGGCATGACAGACACAGCTTCTGTCATCGTAGGAAACACCTGAGTGATTATGACCAGGAGTTTGTCAGAATAGAAACGTTAAAGGTTCTGCAGGCAGGGATCAAGGAAATAAGGTACGTGTCATTGCAAAGGGGGGAAGGGTATTCCTGTTACCCACTTGCACCTGCTCACAGTGTCTGTCTGTGAGGTAACAACTTCACAGGTCCAGGGGTTAGCACTTGGACACCTGTGGGGTCAGTACTCACATGGTCACACCATGCTCCACCCATGCTGCACAATTCATTGGGCCCCCATTTATGAAATCCTTCAAAACTTAGAGGGAAGAATGGACACTGCTCCCTGCAGTAGTCATGGTGATTGTGTGTCTGTGGAAGAACCATCATATCATTGAGTAGGACCCTGTCTCAGTCCATTGTCATCATCATCATCATAAATTGCTTACTTATAGCTATTCTTCTCATTTTCTATAGACATGTGTGTTGTCTACAGTGAATTGCTTTTTATTGGTGATAAAAAGAAGGCATCATGCTGGACCAGTGTGGGTCAGTGTTTGAGCATCAACCTATGCACCAAGAGGTCGCTAGTTTGATTCCCAGTCAGGGCAACCGCCCACGTTGTGGGCCCAATCCCCAGTGTGGTGCATCAGGAGGCAGCCTATCGATGTCCTCTCTCTTCGATGTTTCTATCTCTATCTCTCTCCCTTCCTCTCTATCTAAGTCAATAAAGAAAAATAAATAAATAAAAAGCAGGCGTCTCCTCTTTCCATGTCAGTGGGAGAGTGAAACATGGGCCTCACCTGTAGCTGACACAGGCCTTCCACAAAGCTGAAGACTTGGACCTGGGACGAGGACCCCTGGCCAATCCCATTGTCATTGTCACCACCACCACCATCATCACCATCATCCATATTGCTTATGTATAATCAGTTTTCTCATTTTCTCTTGACCTGGTTTTGTACTCACATAATGATCCTTTATCTCAATTTTTACTCATTTTATACAATGCTTAACTTGAATATGTAGCCGTACGCTATTTTCTGTTTCATTACTGCTGAGTCCTTGCCAGGTCCCTGAGCTCTGTGCACACTGAGCTCCTCCCATCCCTCAGGGCCTGGTGACAATGAGGGAACACTCAGTCCTCATGGAGGGGAGCTTTTCACCTATTGGTAAGAAAAGAGAGACAGAACCCAGCAAACCCCTGTGGTCCTAGGGGGCTGTGTGCACACCCAGGACACGCCCCTGTGTGATCTCTGAGACTGGATCCTCCACTCTGAGTCATCACTGAGACCCTCCCGTGTTGAGGTGTGTATAAGTTGATGGTTATTTTCATTGCTGAATAGTATTGCTTTGAAGAATGTCCCCTATTTTGCTTATTTGTAAAATTAGAAAAACGTTTTGGTTGTTGTAGGTCCTAACACAAATAAAGATGCTAAAAAGTATTTGGATTCACATTTTTATGAACACAAAGATGCGTTCTTCTGGAGCAAACATTCCTAATAGACAGCTGAGATACATGTTAAGTATATATTAATTAAATAAGAATCCGCAGTTCATTTTGTGAATAAAGAATTACAAAATATAGAGGGACACGGAGTAGCAGACACCTCCAGTCACTGCCGACATGTCATCTGCAAACACAGAGCGCTTCCTCCTCACTTGTTTACAGTGAGATTATGAGAAGTTAGAACCACAGAGAGAGAATGAGAACCGTCCCTGGACGCATCTGAGCGCTGAGAGGAAATACCTGCTTCCAACAGGAAGCCCCTCCTTTCTCCTCACTCTGCACCTGCTCCTGGGCTGTTCTCTCTAGTCCGTGGGTCCTGAGCGCCCCCTGGTGTCCTGAGCGCACCCTGCAACCCCGCCCTCCTGTCCCCTCAGGAGGTTTGTGTCTGGGCTCACACTGATTTCCCCTCACTGTGTCCTGCACAGTAATACACGGCCGTGTCCTCGGTGGTCACCGATCTCAGCTGCAAGGAGAACTGGTTCTTGGACGTGTCTCTGGAGATGGTGGTGCGGCTCTTGAGGGACGGGCTGTAGTAAGTGCTGCCACCAGAATTGATTAACCCAATCCATTCCAGCCCTTTCCCTGGTTTTTGGCGGATCCAGCTCCACTCGTGACTACTGGTTGTGATGGAGAATCCAGACACAGAGCAGGTGAGAGAGAGGGTCTGCGAGGGCTTCACAAGTCCTGGGCCCGACTCCTGCAGCTGCACCTGGGACAGGACACCTGGGGACAAGGAGCATCAGGCCCTGTCAGTCACATGCAGTCACAACGACCCCACAGACCCCTGTCTGACCTCTGAGACCCTCACCTTGGGGGGCTGTCACCAGGCACAGGAGGAGACCCAGCATCCTCATCTCTAGATCACGGCTCTGCCTTCCCCAGAGACCTCAGCCCTGTGTGAGGAGAGAGCTGTGAGCCTCCCCAGCCCAGGGGAGGATTTACCCTGGAGCTTGAGGAGAAATTTGCATGTGGGGCAGCCTGTTCCTTATAAGTGGAGGGACTGAGGTCAGGCTGCCCTGGTCCTTCTATTGCTAATGTGTAGGCTTCCTTTTTCTTGAATGCACTTAGTACATTCGTCAGTTATAGGGGATTTCCTGGTACACAAGAATCCTGGAGTCCGCTTAATGTCCGTGCTCATCTCTGATAAGTGGTGGACTAGATGAGTAGATTACATTTTGAATGTCTCATGTATTTTTCAAATAGATTTAAAGGGATTACTTTTGTTTAGGTAATTTCTGAAACCCAGCTCTCTAATATCTACAGAACTGTCAAATATTTTTGTAAAAATTTCTATTTCTATAAACATAATTTTATATAGCCAAATAATATCTAGGTTGGTTTGAAAATAACAAAATAAAGGGCATTCATTCTCAGTATCTTATTTCTTTATGATGTAACTTTGATCCAAGGAACTATATCCCAGGAACATGTCATTGAGGTACCCTTGATTCTTTTTTATTCTTTATTTGTTAAAATGATATTTCTTACAAATTCTATGTAACACAATGCTATATGCCTTTGTTCAGGTTAATGCTAGATACCTTTTTCTTGCAATCTTTGCCAAACACTCTCAGAGCTAAGTAGTGTCAGACCTGGTGAGTACTTGGATAGGAGACCCCTGATTCTTGATGTTGGAAATTAGGAAATTGTGCCTTTGAGTCCCTCCTCAAACTCTTCCCTTGTGCAAGCTGATGGCTTATTGCAGAGACCCCAACAAATTATATCAGACATATTCTTATTTTTACATGGAGAAATGATTGAGAATAAAAGAGTAATTATTCATGTGTACAATTCAGAATCTTCCATATGTGGAAATTGTAAACGCAGCACATTAACTGACCTCTTTTCACAGTAAAATATTTTCAGTGCTGTGGGGGTCAGAGGGAGGCAAATTCTGGAGGTTCCTAACACAGATATGCTCACAGGAAAGGGAACTTTATCCCTGACAGGAACTCTCACTCCCAGGACACACGACATGGTCAACTGGGCGGTTTTCAAATCTTGGATATTGTAAATAACACTGCTATGAACACGGGGGTGTAAATATTCTTTCTGATTTGTGTTTTGGGATAATTAGGGTATATTTTCAGAGGTGGATTCGCTGTGTCAAAAAGCAGTTGTATTTCTATTTTTTTGTATTAATTACTTTATCTTTCTTTCAGATGTTTCTCCATTTCCCCCCTAGACACCATCCTCCTGATCAGCCCTTCCCACAGCATCGTTGTCTATGTCCATTGGTTATGCATATATGCATGTAAATTCTTTGGTTTATATTACCCTCCTGGCTGCCCCCCTACTCTGGGGCTTGTCAGACTGAACATTCTATTTTTATTTATTAATTTTTAGGAAACTCCATAGCGTTTTCCACAGTGGCTGCACCAATCGGCATTCCCACCAATAGTGCACCAGGGTCCTGTTTTCTCCTCGTCCTCCCCAGCACTGGGTGTTTGCTGAGGTATTGATAGGAGCCATTCTGGCAGGTGTAGCTGTCGTTTCAGTTTGCACGTCTCTGATGATCAGTAATGTGAGCATTGTTTCATATGTCTCATGGCCATCTGTACGTCCTCTTTGGAGAAGTGTGTATTCAGGGAATTGGCCAATATTTTAATTGGATTGTATGTCTTCCTGGTGTTGAGTTGTATGTAGTTTTAAAATATTTTGGAATTTTAGCCCTTGTCAAATGTACCTTTGGCAAATAGAGCACAGCTTTTTCTAAGAGATGTTAGAGGTAAACATTGAATCAAGAATCCAGAGAGGTTCCCTGAGGGAAACTGTGACATGAAGAGGAAACCACACAGGAAACCAGCCCAAACCTCCAACTGCACCTGCTCCTGGATGGTCCTTGTGTTCAGGACCCTGTGCGCCCCCTGGTGGTCGCAGCCTCTCCTGCAGGGAGGTTTGTGTCAGGGCTCACACTGACTTCCCCTCACTGTGTACCCAACAGTAATACACGGCCTTGTCCTCAGCTTTCAGGCTGTTCATTTGCAGATACAGCATGTTCTTGGAGTTGTCTCTGGAGATGATGAATCGGCCCTTTGCCGAGTCTGCATAGTTTGTGGTACTTCCATCGGTATTAATTTGACTCACCCACTGCAGCCCCTTCCCTGTAGCCTGGCGGACCCAGCTCATCCAGTAGCTACTGAAGGTGAATCCAGAGGCTGCACAGGAGAGTCTCAGGGAACCCCCAGGCTTCACCATGGCTCCCCCAGACTCCACCAGAGACACCTCACACTGGACACCTGCAAACACAAAGTTGTCCTGGTCAGGACACTGTCACACGTCCACTGTTTCTCCCTCTCATCCACTCTGACACTCAGTATATCTTGCTCTCCATAAATTACCTCTTAAAATAGCAACAAGAAAAACCCAGCTGAGCTCAAAGTCCTTGGTGAGTGCTCTGTGTTCAGTTCTGATCAGGGAATGGAGGCTCCTGGGAAGCCTGGGCTGGGCTCCTGTCCCAGAGCTGCAGGGTTAGGCCTGGACTGCTTTTAATGAGCTGATGGAGCCCTATTTGCTTGTCGTCCTGCTATTTAGGGAGCTCTGGGGTTGGAGACCTGCAGACAGGGCAGTGCCTCCGTGCATGTGCGAGTGTCCAGGGGGAGAATCCGTGGTCATGACAACATTTCAATAACCAAAAAAGAATCATAAGGAGGTTGGGCATGTCCTGTGTCCACATCTAGTAGCAGTGAGCCCAGATCTGGCCTGTGCTCCTCCCCACTGGGCCCCCCAACACCCCTGTTCCAACTCCAGAGCAGAGCGGGACCTGCCCATGAGGGTGCAGACCCCTTCTATGTCATAAGAGCATGAATGAACGTCTGAATCCTGATGTCACCCAACATCAGGGCTGCAGACAAGGAGACACATGGAAAGAGACCACAGGCTGAAGATCTTGTAAGAGTGGACATTGTGGACACAGAGTGATGGTGCCCTCGACACCAACTGAGTGTCTCTAGCATCCTCCCCTTCAAGGAGACAGAGAGGGAGTGCTGAGAAGTTGATTTCCTATGCCTGGACTCAGAGAAAGTGAGAAATCTGGGAGTTTCATGGAGCTGATGGAGAGGCTGCGCCTTTCCAACACCCAGTGTCCACCTACAGAAGGTCTCTCGGCATAGACAGTAATGAAAACCTTGAAGAAGGTGATATAATAGGACAATTAGTGAGAATCATTTAAGTCAGAATATCTGTGATCAGCAAGAATGCTCATATTGAAGGTTAATCACTCATCTATGAAACAGAGACCTTTGCAGTTTAAATTCACAGTGAATGCCATGGTGATATGAGTTGAACTGATCACTCGGCCTGGGCGTTGTCAAGTGTGTTATTACCAAAGTGAGAGTTTATTTTACAATGAGGACAGCTCTGTGTTTCCACAGCGTTTAGATAACAATGTGTTATGTCCTCATGTAATAAACTGAATATCCAAACAGTATGTAGCATAGAAAGCTAGTCTGACCCCTAAGAAATTATATCATGTAGACGTCAGGCAGACGAGGAAGGAACCTCAAAGTACCTAAGGAATGTGCTGAGAAGAGATGACAGAGACAGGATCCAAGAAGGTATTTCAGGAGGATGAAAGTGACCAGGAGGACGAAGTTGCAGAGAGGTCGTGAGAGGGACACATGAGGAGATGAACTGGAGCTGAAGTCCGGGACAGTGAATGTTCCAGTGAGAGCCCTGCATGGAGCTGTGTGTGCAGGACTCACATGGGACAGTTAGAGAGCGAGGCCCTGGCGAGTGTGGGGACTTGGGGTGAGTTCAAACCCAGGGCGTCTGGACACACTGACTCACCCTCTGTGGACACTGCGTCCCAGTCACAGGGTGGAGAGGATGCCCGGGGTGCTCAGTCTTTCAAAGTGATAACTGGGTCCTATGGGAACTTAGTGAGATAATGGTCCCTGAGCCTGGACACGACTCGTCTGAGAAAGAGAATGTTGTTGACACCATCATCGTCCTCAGTGAAACGAGGGAACACAGGACCCAGGACAAGGAGGAGGGTCCCTGGGACCCTGAACTGCAGGAAGAGCGGGAGCGCCCTGAGCACCCCAGGGAGCTGTGCTCAGCCCCTCCCTGCGCGGTTCCTGAGCGATGTGCCCGGGTCGTTGGGTCCGGAGCCCCCCCTGCTGGTCCTGAGGGGTCTGTGGGGTCCAGAGCGCCCCCAGGTGTCCTGACCCCTCCTGGTGGACCTGAGGGTCTCCTGCAGCTCAGCACCTCCTGTCTCCCTGCAGGAGTTTGTGCCTGGATCATAGAGACACCTCAAGAAAATGTCACATGTCCAGTGTTTATCTCACTCACACTCATTCACTTTCTCTGTGTCTGTAGTTCTACATAAATTACCTCTTAAAATAGCAACACGAAAACCCAGTTGAGCCCAAACCCCGGGGGCTGGGCTCCTGTCCCAGAGCTGCAAGGTCAGAGCTGGGCTGGTTTTCATGAGCTGAGGGGCCCTATTTGCATGTCCTCCTACTATAGAGGGAGCTCTGGATGCTGGCAGAAAGGACACAGTTTCAGAGTGTGGTGTGTCCAGGGTCATATGTCTGAGTAGAATTAGCCCTGGTATCTGGGCCCCTGCTCCTCCCAATTTTACCCAAATGATTCCCTGAATAACCTCCAGACAGGGGACATGCCCAGTGAGGGTTTCAGTGCTACCTGGGTGGACACTAGACCACGGTCAATGTGATCCTGGTACATCACAGCAAGAAAAACAAGTGTTAGAAAACTAAAATAAAGGGTGCCGTTTTATTTTATTTTATTTTTTTCGTTATCAAAATTGCTGTTTATTAATCTATTGGCCTGTTGTCCGGTCTCCAGGAGGGTGAATAATTGCTTTCTTGGAGAGGTGTGAGCGATGATATAGCTTAGCACCTTTGGGAGAAGTTGAAGTTGAAGGTGAGACGATCACATTGTCTTCATTTTCTTTGAAATACCGTAGAAGGGAGCAGGAAATGTCGGGCGCTTTGTGGCAAGCTTGGAGGCAGTAAGAGCGGCAGGTGGCCACATATTTGGGGTAACAGCGCTGTTTCATTCACACCTGGGGAGCTCCACGCTCCCTTCCCGACACATGGCCTGGAAGGAGTGCACTGAGGTCACCGCGCTGTGTCCCGATTACACACACATTCAATGGGAGTCCCTGTTTCTGCATAATAGGTTTCTCATCTTTCCCTTTCAACTGTATGTTGTTTTCCCTCATGTTTTTTCATATATTACACGTGGTTCTATGCATCTCGGGGTTCTGACCAAGGGTGCAGTTTTAACTATCATCTCTTAGAAGGCGACCTGTACGAACACAGGAAGGTGATCAGCCATCACACCCAGAGGGAGATTATCATGTGGGGACTTTATGTTTACGAGATGGAAGTTCCCTGTGACACTATTTCCCCTGCACAGTGTTCAGAGGAAAAACTCAGGACAGAGTGTGACCCTAGAGCTAGTGGACCAATGTTGGGGGACAGTGGGTGTCTCTGTGGGTCCCTGGGAAGCAGAAATGTGAACTACAGAGAAGCAGACAGGGCTCCCGGGTCCGAGTCCTACAGGGAGTTTGGAGCTGGATGTGCAGCAGCTGCACGGCCTCCTGTGTGGGGTTTGTTCTCTAGTGTAATAACTCCATTCTGACCCTCAGTTACTGCAAGTACACACCCTGGCAGTTTCCTTTCTGTAATCATAAGGGCCTTGAGACACCCAAAGAAAATTGTAAAGATAAGGGGTTGAGGATGGCCTTGGGAAACTCAGAGAAATCATGAGAAAAAAGAGATTAATAGTTACCCTGCTCCTCTCCCCCCTTCTCTGTATCAGCCCCCCTTAACGGTGCCAAAAGCGGCGCCAAGAGAATGTAGTTTTTTTTTTTTTCCTGTAGTTTGTGCCTTTAAAAGCAGGCAACAAAGAATGCTCGGGGCTGAGGATTTGGGGAAGCTGTACCCCCCCACCCCCAGCCCGCCTGTGTAATGGCCCGCCGGTGTAATAAAGTGCTCCTTGACAATTCGGCTGTGCGTCTCTGTTATCTCGCTGACACGTTACAACATTTGGAGGCCCCAGCGAGATTTTAAAGTGGACTCCCCACTTGGGGTGCACCTCCTCAGGCTACGGCGGTTGGGAATCCGTGGTCCTCATGAGAGCTGGGGGAAGGCCTCGGAGAGAAGTTCCTCCACCCCAGCCTCTCAGAGACCTTCTGTCTGTCCCCTCCGCCACCCTAAAAGTACATATAAAGAGCATCTGAACATCTGGATAAAGCTCTTTCAATTTGGCCTATAGCGGAGCCTGAGTGTTTGCTTCTCGCGGGTCACAACACTGGACTCTGCGGGACCAGAATCAGTCACTGAGGATGGAGAAGAACCTCAGCCATGATCAAGTGTGTTTAGGTGAAGATGTGAGAATAATTAAGTTTAGATTACAGAAATTTTGTTATGGAAAATCTTGATGCCTGTTACTAATATAGAATAACAGATGTAAATAAACTATTATTGATATAAAATATTATTTTTCTTTATCTATTGATTACATAATCAATAAGTCATTCAAATAACCTCCTACTACTGCAGTTGATGGATCCGATTTTCTGTCGTTCAGGCTGACTGTTGGTTCAGCCGTGTTCTCGCCATCAGGATCTGTGTCCATGTGGACGTCTGATGTTACCCAAAGCAGGGCAGCAGGAGACAGCTGCATTCCTGGTAAGTCTGAAGTAAATCTCCGTTTCTTTCCTTGTCTGCACATGACCCTGGGGAATGCTGTCCCACGTCCACACACAGGGAGTCCCCTGGAGCGTGACGTCTCCTGCTGTGGGTGTCACTGTGCAGAGCTGGGAAGAGATGCTCCCAGGTACATGGAGGGGAACCCACAAGCCAGGGGCCACACTCCCAGAGCTCTTGTTCTTTATGTCCTGGGTTTCCTCCTCATGGAGCAAGTTCTCAGTTTTTCATATCACTTTCCTCAGAAATAGCCGCACATGGTAGTCTAGTCATTAATATAAAACCACTGGCTTGAAAATTACCATCCTCTTTACTCAGCCACAGAAAGAAGGAAGATGTCAGCCTGCACATCTGCACAAGCTGTCATGGGTCCCTCTGCCTCTGCCTGGTGTGCACTGCTCTCGGTGCTGTGAGCATGAAGCCAAGTCTATGACCATCACCAGGGCGGCTTTTATCTCTACCTTCGAGGTCACAGCTCTGATGCTCACTGTCCACAAGCATGTGTCCTGCTGCTGGCTGCCGAGACCCTGAGCTGTGGAGCTGAGCTGCACTGTTGAGTCAGCAGAGCCCCCTCTCCTCCTCCTCCTCCTCCTCCTCCTCCTCCTCCCCCTTCTCCTCTTGTTCCTTCTCCTTCTTTCTTAATTCTCACCTGAGTATTTTTATTTTTTGAGTGTATGGGAGGGAGGGAGGGAGCTAGAAACATTGACATGAGAGAGACATATCAAATTGTTGCCTCTCATGCAACCAAAACCAGGGCCGGGAATTGAACCTGCAACAGAAGTGCTTGCCTGAGACTGGGAATCCAACCCTTGACCATTCGGTCTGCAGGCCGAGAGTCTGACGGCTGAGCCAAACGTGACAGGGCAGCTGGTCCTCTTGTTAGACTTCGGAGATGTGGGTCAGAAGGCTTGATGATTAATTGTCATTTGGGCACAAGTGTGTCTACAAGAGACTCTCTGCCTTTTTTCCACTTGTGAATGTTATTTCACTTTACAACAGACTTGCTAACTCAGAGATGTCAGAGGTAAGTGCGAAATCAGGAACGTGGACAGGTTCCCTGAGCGAAACTGTGACATGAAGAGGAAACCACACAGGAAACCAGCCCAAACCTCCAACTGCTCCTGCTCTTGGGTGGTCCTTGTGTTCAGGACCCTGTGCGCCCCCTGGTGGTCGCAGCCTCTCCTGCAGGGAGGTTTGTGTCTGGGCTCGCACTGACTTCCCCTCACTGTGCATCTGAAGTACAGTAATACACGGCCGTGTCCTCGGCTCTCAGGCTGTTCATTTGCAGATACAGCGTGTTCTTGGAGTTGTCTCTGGAGATGGTGAATCGGCCCGTCACAGAGTCCGCATAGTATGTGCTACCACCACTATTAATATATGAAACCCACTCAAGCCCCTTCCCTGGAGCCTGGCGGACCCAGTTCATTTCATAGCTACTGAAGGTGAATCCAGAAGCTGCACAGGAGAGTCTCAGAGACCCCCAGGCTGCACCAAGGCTCCCCCAGACTCCACCAGCTGCACCTCACACTGGACACCTGCAAACACAAAGACGTTCTGGTCAGGAGACTGTCACACGTCCACTGTTACTCTCTCTCGTCCACTCTCACACTCAGTGTCTCTTGTTCTCCACAAATTACCTCTTAAAATAGCAACAAGGAAAACCCAGCTGAACCCAAACTCCATGGTGAGTGCTCTGTGTTCAGTCCTGTTCAGGGAATGGGGTCACCTGTGAAGGCCAGGGCTGGGCTCCTGTCCAGAGCTGCAAGGTCAGGGCTGGGCTGGATTTTATGGGCAGAGGGGACCCTATTTGCATGTCCTCCTACTATATAGGGAGCTCTGGGGTTGGAGACCTGCAGAGAGGGCAGTGCCTCAGAGCAGGTGCGAGTGTCCTGGGGGAGAATCGTGGTCATGATAACATTCCAATAACTGAATTACAAACAGGGGCATTTGGGGCCTGTACAAGTGTCCACATCTGGTAACAGTGAGCCCAGCATCTGGCCTGTGCTCCTCCCCTCTGGGCCCCACAGCTCCCCTGAATCAACTCCAGGCAGAGCAGGACCTGCCCAGTGAGGGTGCAGACCCCCTTGAATGTAATGTGAATATGAATGAACTCTGTATTCTAGGGTTACTCACACGTCAGAACTGTATCCACCTGTGGCCTCAGGGTCCTCACAACGATGGAGAGGGTTGTGCTTCATCTGTGAGGTGGTTCTCAAGCAGCTGAGGTGAGACAGGTTCACCCACACCTGTCACATACAACTGAAGTCTGAGCTGGACCCAGGATCACTATCCTGGATCCTCACATTCCTTGTTCTGTCCACTCTGTCTCAAGGCCATGAGGCCACATCCAGCCCTGATGTGACTGGTCCTCACCACGTGAGTGTCAGTAGGTGAGGTGTAACTGTCACTGCTGCAGATGCCCTGTGGTCACACTTAGCCTCCGTCCTTGTCCCCTCCATGTGCATTCTGGGTAACCTAAGACTGTGCAACCCTGGGGATCAGTGGTCTGTGCGTGGCTGTTAGTTGGGTAGACCCAGACCCAGAGCCCTGAGGGGCCATGGCCTTCAGTCCCCTGGCCTTCATCAGGCATGTGAAAAACAATCAGAATACGTGTGGTCAGTGAGAATGCTCAAATTTAAGTTTAATCACTCATCTATGAGACAAACATTTGCTGTTTAATTTCACAGTGAATGCCATGGTGATGAGTTGAGTTGATCACAAGGCCTGGTCCTTCTAAAGTGTGTCATTAGAGTTAAGACAGTTTATTGTGTAAAGAGGACAGCTCTGTATTTCCATAGCATTTAGATAACGGTGTGTCATGTCCTCCCGCAATAAACGTGTTCACAGAGCATGGAGATAAAGCCTGGGCAGTAGATGAGCCCAGCACCTACCTCTTCCTGGGGGACGTGAGCTCAGTGGGTGCTGAGCTCCCCAGGTCCTGAGAGCACCTTTTCCTTCAAAGCCCACAGAGGACCAGAGACTCCTCATAACCTTCCCCTCATTCAACCTGGGTGTCGGGTCCCTTCCCGAAGGAGCTCTATGGACCCTGCTGTTCACAGGACGTCCCCTCCTCGTTCTTTCCATCCACGGACCCTGCCATCCGCTCCTTGGCCGTGAATCCCCAGGGGTCTCTGCTGCACCACAGGGGAGCCCCGTGTCTCTCTCCTGTGGCGATGCCCCCACTGCAAGAGCCTTGAACAAAATCTTCCTTTAAAATATAGCGACTGTCAGAGAACTTTCCACCAGGATGGAATGGGATATGTAAGGTTCTCCAGGCAGGTAAACTTACTCAGGACAGGTCCTGGGACAGGATTGTGGAGACGACAGTGCCCCCTTGTGGTGGTTCTGAGCCACACTGGCTGAGACGCTGTGACTGAACAAGCTTTCTGAAATAAGACAGAGGTGTCGGCCACAGGGAAGTCCTTCCTGGCATTTTGAAATGGTAGCTCCCCCAAATCTTGCTTCTCACTTGGACACAGCTGAGTCACTACAAGGTTACTTGGGCCTCAGGGCTTCCACCTTGAGGAGAACCTGAGGAACATAGCCCTCCTCAGTGCCAGGGGCATGATGGGAGTCAACTGGAACAGGTACCTGACTCAGGGCATCACTGGGGCAAATGCTACCTGGGTGCAGAATGGGGGAATTAACCAAGACTGAGGACACACGTCCAGGGTGCTTGTTTGATCAGGTTCTGACTTTCCTGGTTGTGCACCCAGTTCACGTTTTCTTTCCTCAATTTCCTCTGAAATAGCCACACACATTTCCTAGGGTCATGAAGACACTTTATGGAGAGTGTGCAGGAGAACAAGTCCTTTGTGTGTTAATTTTGTACCTTACATCTTTTCTAAGTTCACTTTCTAGTTGTATTAGTATAATGGGCTACTTTTTAGGGTTTTCCATATTCAATGTCAGGTCATATGTACAGATATAAAGAGAACCATTTTAAGTTCATTTTTTCTGATTTAGACTTTTTTTTTTTATCTTGCCCAATTATTCTCACAAAAACTTCCAGTTCTGTTGAATACAAGTAGTCACCAGGGTGCCCTTGTGTTGGTCCTAATATTAGAAGAAAAACTTTGAAATATTCTCTGTGTAGAATAAGATCACTTGTTGGCTTTTCAAATGTGACCTTTTTATGTTGAGGTAGATTCCTTGAATAACTAATTTATTTAGAAATTAGTCATTAAAGAATTTTGGATTTTTTAAATGTTATTTCTTCTTTACATCGGTTTATATGATGACGCAGTTTTATTTGTCATTCTGTGAAAGAGGGGTAGCACATTTACTGATTTACAAATATTGAACCATCCTTGCATTCTAGGATGCTATCCCACTTGTCCATGGTCAATGATCCTTTTAATTTTATTTTTTTATGCCTACTTATCATTTCTAAAATTATTTTTATTAGTTTGTTTTTGATACAGATGTTTCTCCTTTTTCCCCCATTGACACCCTCCTCCCCATCCCCCCATCCCCAGCTTTGTTGTCTATGTCCATTGGTTATGCATACATTAATATAAGTTCTGTCGTTTATCTCTCCTCTCCCCCGCCATGTTTGTCAGTCTGTACCCTACATCCATGTCTCTGGGTCAATTTTGTTCATCAGTTTGTTTAGTTCATTATGTTCCACAAATAAATGAGATGATGTGATATTTGTCTTTTTCTGCTTCGTTTGTTTCACTTAACATAATACTCTCCATGTCCCTCCATGTAATCTCAAATGATAAGAGATCTTTCTTTCTTACATTTGCATAGTATTGCATTCTGTACATGTACCAGAGATTTTTTATCCACTCATCTACTGATGGACACTTGGGTTGTTTACAGATCTTAGCTATTGTAAATAGTGCTGCTACGAACATAGGGGTACATATAGTCTTTCTGATTGGTGTTTCAGGATTCTGAGGGTATATTCCTGGAAGTGGGATCACTGGGTCAAACAGCAGTTCAATTTTTAACTTTTTGAGGTAACACCATAGTGTTTTCCATAGTGGCTGAGTTTCCTAGTATATTTTTGAGGATTTTTGCATTTATGTTCATCATGGTTATGGTATGTCATTTATTTTTTCGTCCTTATTTGGGTTTGGTATGAGTGTGATAGTCACCTCAATAAAAGTCTCTGAATGTGTTCCTTCTTCTTTCTAATGTAGGAAGAGTTTGGGGTGGATTGATTGAGAAGACATTAACTGTTCTTTCAGTTTCAGTAGTATCCACCCCTGAATCAGTTAAACGTGGGCTTTACTTGGTTAGGGCATATGGTTTCTGCTTCAATTATTCTTTTAAATTTATATCAATTTAGCAACTTTGGGGTCAACTTTCTAATTTAAGGTCAAATTAACTGACTGAGAAATACAATGTTGATCTTCCCAGGCTGTGGACAGCATATTGGAGTTCCCACAAGCACACACGTGGAGCTGAGCAGTGACAGGCTGACAGGCTCCTAATTCTGCATCCCTCAGGTAGATCCGAGCCACATGGACTGACAAGGGAACAGCTCGAAGTCCCTGTCAGGGAAACACCTGTCTCTGCCAACTGCAGCCAGGGCCTGGTCTCTGCAGGTCTGAGGTGGCAGGACCAACTCCCACCTGAGACTCCACAGTAATACATGTCTGCTCTTCCACCTGAAGAAGGGAAGGGTTTGGTAAAGAAAGTGGCAAAGTTATGCTGTTTGAGATTTCTGTGCATGGAGAGAAATCAATGTAAATGGGAACACATCTTTCCACACCATATTTAACCATTCCTCCTGTGAAAGACCCCTCTGAGCCAGGACACCCTCAGAATTCAGTGAAGATGTATTTGGGGTCATTGTGGAAATTACAGTTGTTTTCAGACCACATGTTTATTTCACGCACCGTCATCATCATCACCATCATCAATATCATCATCTTCATCACCATCATCACCTTCATCATCGTCATCCTCATCACCATCACTTGCTTAGTTATAGTTTCTATAGACATCTTTGTAGTCCACAGAGAAGTATTTTTTTGGGGGATAAGAAGAAGGCATCATGTCCGGTCAGTGTGGCTCAGTGGTTGAGTATCGACTCATACACCAAGAGGCCACCAGTTCGATTCCAAGTCAGGGCAACTTCCCAGGTTGTGGGCCCAATCCCAAGTGGGGGGCATGTATAAAGCGACCTGTTGATGTTCTCTCTCATCAATGTTTCTATCTCTCTCCTTCTCCCTTCCTCTCTCTCTAAACCAATAAAGAAAATATAAATAAATTAAAACAGGCGTCCCCTCTTTCCATGTCAGTGGGAGAGTGAAACAAAGGCCTCCACTGGAGCTGACCCAGGCCTTCCAACACGCTGAGGACCTTGGATACATGCAAATTCCACCCAGCACTTGGGCCAGGATGCCTGTCCAATCCCATTGTCATTGTCACCACCACCATCACCATCATCAATATTTCTTATGTATAATCAGTTTTCTCATTTTCTCAGGACCTGGTTTTGTACTCATGTAATGATCCTTTATTCAATTTTATTCACTTATTTGAATATTTAACTTGAATATGTAGCCGTACGCTATTTTCTTTTTCATTACTGCTGAGTCCCTGCCAGGTCCCTGAGCTCTGTGCACACTGAGCTCCTTCCATCCCTCAGGGCCTGGTGACAATGAGGGAACACTCAGTCCCCACGGAGGGGACCTTTTTGACTGTCAGTAAGAAGAGGGAGACAGAGCCCAGCAAACCCCTGTGGTCCTAGGGGGCTGTGTGCACACCCAGGACATGCCCCTGTGTGACCTCTGAGACTGGATCCTCCACTCTGAGTCATCACTGAGATCCTCCTGTGTTGAGGTGTGTATCAGTTGATGGTTATTTTCATTGCTGAGTAGTATTCCATTGATGGATGTTCCCTAGTTTGTCTATTTGTAAAATTATAAAAACGTTTGGGTGGTTGTAGCTCTTAACACAAATAAAGATACTAAGAGTATTTGGATCCACATTTTTATGAACATAAAGATGTGTTCTTCTGGAGCAAACATTCCTAGTGGGACCACTGAGATACATGTTAAGAATATATTTAATTTAATAAGGATCCGCAGTTCATTTTGTGAAGAAAGAATAACAGGATATAGAGGGACCTGGGGTAGGAGAGACCTCCAATAACTGCCAAATTGTCACCTGCAAACAGAGAGTGCTTCCTTCTCACTTGTCTGCAGTGAGATTATGAGATAACAGCCACAGAGGAAAAGCGAGAACCTTCCTAGATGCAGCTGAGAGCTGAGAGGAAATCCCTGCTATCAACAGGAAGCCCCTCCTTCCCCCCTCACTCTGCACCTGCTCCTGGGCTGTTCTCTGTGGTCCATGGGTCCTGAGCGCCCCCTGCATCCCTGCCCTTTTGTCTCCCTCAGGAGGTTTGTGTCTGGGCTCACACTGACTTCCCCTCACTGTGACTCTCGCACAGTAATACACGGCTGTGTCCTCGGTGGTCACGGAGCTCAGCTGCAGGGAGAACTGGTTCTTGGACCTGTCTCTGGAGATGGAGGTGCGGCTCTTGAGGGACGGGTTGTAGATAGAGCTGACACCAGTATCGATGCGCCCCAACCACTCCAGTCCCTTTCCTGGTTTCTGGTGGATCCAGCTCCAGTAGTAACTGCTGACTGAGCCCCCAGACACAGAGCAGGTGAGGGAGAGGGTCTGTGAGAGATCACCAGTCCTGGGCCCGACTCCTTCAGCTGCAGCTGAGACAGGACACCTGGGGACAAGGAACATCAGGCCCTGTCAGTCACGTGCAGTCACAACCACCCCATAGACCCCTGTCTGACCTCTTAGACCCTCACCTTGGGGGGCTGTCACCAGGCACAGGACAAGACCCAGCAGTCTCATCTTCTTCTAGATCAGGGCTCTGCCTTCCCCAGAGACCTCAGCCCTGTGTGAGGAGAGAGCTGTGAGCCTCCCCAGCCGAGGGGAGGATTTACCCTGGAGCTTGAGGAGAAATTTGCATGTGGGGCAGCCTGTTCCTTATAAGTGGAGAGACCGAGGTCAGGCTACCCTGGTCCTTATGTTGCTAACGTGTAGGCTTCCCTTTTCTTGAATGCACTTAGTACATTCATCAGTTATAGAGGATCTCCTGGTACACAAGAATACTGGAGTCAGCTTAATGGTAATGCTCATCTCTGATAAGTGTTGGACTAGATGAGTAGATTACATTTTTAATGTCTCATGCATTTTTCAAATATATTTAAAGGGATTACTTTTGTTTAGGTAATTTCTTAAACCCAGCTCTCTAATATCTACAGAACTGTCAAATATTTTTGTAAAATATTCTATTTTTATAAACATAATTTTTTTATTTTTATTTTTTTTAGTTTTTATTTTTTATTAATTTATTTTTGTTACAGATTTTTCTCCTTTTTTCCCCATTGACACCCTCCTCCCCATTCCCCCACCCTGTCCCCAGCTTTGTTGTTCATGTCCATCACTTATGCATATATGCGTATAAGTTCTGTGGTTTATCTCTTCCCTCCCCCCCCATCCCCTCTCCTGAGGGGTGTCAGTTTATACCCTACTTCCACATCTCTGGGTCTACCCTGTTCCTCAGACTGTTATGTTCATTATATTCCACAAATAAGTGAGATCATGTGATATTTGTCTTTCTCTGCTTGGCTTGTTTCGCTTAGGATAATACTCTCGAGGTCCCTCCACGTTGTCTCAAAGGATAAGAGATCTTTCTTTCTTACAGCTGCATAGTACTCCATTGTGTATATGTACCACAGCTTTTTTATCCATTCATCCACTGATGGACACTTGGGCTGTTTCCAGATCTTAGCTATTGTAAATAGTGCTGCTATGAACATGTATTTTTTCTGATTGGTGTTTCAGGCTTCTTTGGGTATATTCCTAGAAGTGGGATCACTGGGTCAAATGGCAATTCAATTTTTAATTTTTTGAGGTAACCATAGTGTTTTCCACAGTGGCTGCACCAGTCTGCATTCCCACCAGCAGTGTACTAGAGTCCCCTTTTCTCCACACCCTCGCCAACACTTGTTGTTTGATGCTTTGTTGATGGCGGCCATTCTGACAGGTGTGAGGTGATACCTCATTGTTGTTTTAATTTGCATCTCTCTGATGATTAATGATGTTGAGCATTTCTTCATATGTCTCTTAGCCATTTGTATGTCCTTTTTGGAGAGGTGTCTATTTAGTTCCTCTGCCCATTTTTTAATTGGGTTCTTTGTCTTCCTTTTGTTGAGTTGTATGAGCACTCTGTATATTTTGGAAATTAACCCCTTATCTGATGTATCATTGGCAATTATGCTCTCCCATAGAGTGGGTTCCCTATCTGTTTTGATGGTTGTTTCTTTTGCTGTGCAGAAGCTTTTTGAGTTTGATGTAGTCCCATGGGTTCATTTTTTCCTTTGTTTCTGTTGCCTTAGGTGATGTATCAGTGAAGATTCTACTGCGCATGATGTCCGAAATTTTGTTGCCTACATTTTCTTCTAGAATTTTTATGGATTCAGAAGTCACATTTAAGCATTTTATCCATTTTGAGTTTATTCTTGTGTGTGGTGTAAGTTGATGGTCTAGTTTCATTTTTTTGCATGTAGCTGTCCAATTTTTCCAACAGCATTTATTAAAGAGGCTGTCTTTACTCCATTGTATGCTCTTGCCACCTTTGTCAAATATTAATTGAGCATAATGTCTTGGGTCAATTTCCGGATTCTCTGTTCTGTTCCACTGGTCTATATGCCTGTTCTTGTGCCAGTACCAGGCTGTTTTGATTACAGTAGCTTTGTAGTATAAGCTGATATCCGGTATTGTGATCCCACCTACTTTGTCCTTCTTTTTCAAGATTGCTGTGGCTATTCGGGGTCTTTTTTGGTTCCATATGAATTTTTGAAATATTTGTTCTAGTTCTGTGAAATATGACACTGGTATTTTGATGGGGATTGCATTGAATCTATAGATTGCTTTGGGTAATATGGACATTTTAATGATGTTAATTCTTCCAATCCATGAACAAGGTATGTGCTTCCACTTTTTTATATCTTCCTCTATTTCTTTTTTCAATGTCCTGTAGTTTTCTGCAAATAGGTCCTTTACTTCTTTGGTTAAGTTTATTCCTAGGTATCTTAATTTTTTTGCCGTGATGGTAAATGGTATTGTTTTTTTAGTTTCTCTTTCCGTGAGTTCATCATTGGTGTATAAGAATGCCATTGATTTCTTGACGTTAATTTTGTATCCTGCTACTTTGCCAAATTCATTTATTAAGTCTAGTAGATTTTTGATGGAGTCTTTAGGGTTTTCTATATATAATATCATATCGTCTGCGAATAATGACAGTTTCACTTCTTCCTTTCCAATTTGGATTCCTTTTATTTTTTCTTCACGTCTGATTGCTGTGGCTAAGACTTCCAGTACTATGTTAAATAAGAGTGGCGAAAGTGGGCATCCCTGTCTTGTTCCTGTTCTTAAGGGAAATGTTTTTAGTTTTTGCCCATTGAGTATGATGTTGGCTGTAGGTCTTTCATATATGGCCTTTATTATATCAAGATATGATCCCTCTACTCCCAAATTGCTGAGCGTTTTTATCAGAAATGGGTGCTGGATTTTGTCGAATGCTTTTTCAGCGTCTATTGATATGATCATGTGGTTTTTATCTTTCATTTTGTTTATGTGGTGTATCATATTTATTGATTTGCGAATATTGAACCAGCCTTGCATCCCTGGGATGAATCCCACTTGGTCATGGTGAATAATTTTTTTGATGTATTGCTGGATCCGATTTGCTAGTATTTTGTTTAGGATTTTGGCATCTACGTTCATCAGGGATATTGGCCTGTAGTTTTCTTTCTTTGTAGTGTCTTTTTCTGGTTTTGGAATTAGGATTATGCTGGCCTCATAAAACGAGTTTGGAAGTCTTCCTTCTTCTTGAATTTTTTGAAATAGTTTGAGGAGAATGGGTGTTAGTTCTTCTTTGAATGTTCGATAAAACTCCCCCGTGAAGCCATCTGGGCCTGGGCTTTTGTTTGCTGGGAGAGTCTTGATTACATCTTCAATTTCCTCAGCTGTTATTGGTCTGTTCAAGTTTTCTATCTCTTCCCGGTCCAGTTTTGGGAGATTTTGTGTTTCTAGAAATTTGTCCATTTCACTTAGATTGTCGAGTTTGTTGCCATATAAATGTTCATAGTATTTGCTAATGATCCTTTGTATTTCTATGGTGTCAGTTGTTACTTCTCCTCTTTCATTTCTGATTTTGTGTATTTGTGTTCTCTCTCTTTGTTTCTTGGTGAGTCTAGCTAAGGGTCCATCAATCTTGTTTATCTTTTCAAAAAACCAGCTCTTTGTTTCATTGATCCTTTGAATTGTTTCTCTGGTCTCTATGTCGTTTATTTCTGCTCTGATCTTTACTATTTAATTCCTTCCATTTGCTCTGGGGTTTTCTTTTTGTTTGCTTTGTAGTTCTTTAAGTTGTGAGGTTAGATAGTCTATTAGAAACTTTTGTTGTTTCTTGAGGTAGGCCTGTAGTGCTATGAACTTCCCTCTCAGAACTGCTTTCGCTGCATCCCATAGATTTTGTGTTGTTGTGTGTTCATTTTCGTTGGTTTCAAGGAAGTTTTTAATTTCTTCCTTGATCTGCTCGGTAACCCATTCATTGTTTAATAACATGCTATTTAGCCTCCATGTATTCAAATGTCGTTGCATGTTCTTTTTGCAATTGATTTCTAGTTTCATGCCATTGTGATCTGAGAAGATGCTTGATATGATTTCAATCTTCTTGAACTTGTAGAGACTTCGTTTGTGTCCTAACATGTGGTCTATCTTTGAGAATGTCCCATGTGCACTTGAGAAGAATGTGAATTCTATAGTTTGGGGTGTAATTCTCTGTAAATATCTATTAAATCCATTTGGTCTAGTGCTTCATTTAGAGTCTCTGTTTCCTTGTTAATTTTTTGTCTAGAGGATCTATCCAGTGATGTCAGCGGGGTGTTGAAGTCCCCTGCTATGATTGTATTGCTGTCAATTTCTCCTTTGAAGTCCTCCAGAAGATTTTTAATATATTTTGGTGCTCCTATATTCGGTGCATATATGTTTACCAAGGTTATCTCTTTCTGTTGGATAGTTCCTTTCAATATTATGTAGTGACTTTCTTTGTCTCTAGTAATGGCTTTCGTTTTGAAATCTATTTTATCAGATATGAGTATTGCTACCCCAGCTTTTTTTTCCTTTCCATTTGCTTGGAAGATTTTTTTCCATCCCTTCACTTTCAGCCTATGTGAGTCTTTTGTTGTGAGGTGGGTCTCTTGTAAACAACATATATATGGGTTATGCTTTCTTATCCAATCTGCTACTCTGTGTCTTTTTATCGGAGCATTCAATCCATTTACATTTAAGGTGATTATTGATATGTACTTATTTATTGCCGTTTTTGTTCAGTGTGGTTCTACTTTCCTTCCTATTTCTTCTACTAATTACAGCAGTCCTTTTAACATTTCTTGCAGTGCTGGTTTGGTGCTAATGTATTCCCTTAGCCTTTTTTTGTCTGAGAAGCTCTTTATTTGACCTTCTATTTTGAATGACAGCCTTGCTGGGTAGAGTAGTCTTGGATTCAGATCCTTGTTTTTCATGACCTTGATTACTTCATGCCATTCCCTTCTGGCCTGTAGTGTTTCTGTTGAGAAGTCAGCTCATAGCCTGATGGGAGTTCCTTTGTAGGTAACCTGTTGCTTTTCTCTTGCTGCCTTGAGGATTCTCTCTTTGTTTTTAATTTTTGGCATTTTAATTACTATGTGTCTTGGTGTGGGCCTGTTTGGGTTCTTCTTACTTGGGACTCTCTGTGCTTCTTGAACTTGAATACCTTCTTTCTTCACCAAATTAGGGAAGTTTTCTGTCATTATTTCTTCAAATATATTCTCTAACCCTTGCTCATTTTCTTCTTCTTCAGAGACTCCAATGATGCGAATATTATTACGTTTCCCATTGTCCCACAGTTCTCTTAAGCTGTCTTCCTGTTTTTTCATTGTTTTTTCCTTTTGGTTTTCTGATTGGTTGATTTTTTCTACCCTGTCTTCTAATTCACTGATCCGGTCCTCAGCTTCCTCTACTCTGCTGTTTAGTCCTTCCAATGTGTTCTTCATTTCTGCTATGTCATTCTTCATTTCTTCTTGCTGCTTCTTCATTTCTTCTTGCTGCTTCTTCATTTCCACTTGGTTGGTTTTCAGTGTTTCTATGTCTTTGCTCATGGTGTGGATGTCTTTACTCAAGGTGTTGATGTCCTTACTCATGCTGTTGAGCTTCCTCAAGATCATGGCTCTGAATTCTAGCTCGGTTAACTTGCTTAGCTCCGTTTCATTTATCTCATCTTCGGTGGAGGTCTCTTGTTCTTTCATTTGGGCTCTGTTTCTTTGTTTCCCCATTTTGGCTATCTCAGTGGTTTTTGGAGCCTGCCAAATTTTCCAGTGGATGTTGGTGTTCTGTTGTTTGTGGCTGCCTCTACTGGGTTTGGATGAGCGTGGGAGGACCCACGTTAAACAGCACCCTGGAGTCTTACTTTCCAGGGTATATTTGCAAGCCCAGCAAAGGTTAAGTTATCCTCTAGCTTTTTGCCTAGAGGCTATTAGTTGTGGTTGCTTGAAGAGCCTTGGGTTTTCAGTTGAATGAAAACCTCCCTCAGGTGTTCAGTGTGAGAGGATTTCCAGGGGGTAGGGCAGATGCTAGTAGTTAATGAGCCTCAGTTTGCATTTCAATGGCCCACTAGGGTGTGAATGGATCTCCGAGGGAGGGGCTGCCGCCTCTCCCCAGAGCCCTGGGATGGAGTAAGACGACCAGGCCACAGTCCTGGGTGGCCGCAACTCAGCAAAAACTCTGAGCGCCCTCCAAATCCCAGGTGTCCCCACACAGTTCCAGTCCAGTCCGCCCTCCCTCTGCCGGAGCCCAGGTGAGTGGCTGCGGCTATTTTAGCGCTCTGTCCAGGCTCTGCACGGTGGAGCTGGCGCAGGGTTTAGCGCTCTGTCCCGGCCCGCGCGGTGGAGCTGGCGTGGGCTTTAACCCCGAGGGTGGGCACCGCTCCCAGCTAAGGCCGTTGCTGTCCGTGGGCTCCCAGCCCCCCTCTCGCGCCTTCGCAATCCTACCAGGATCGAGTCAGTGTCCCTGGTTGTATCGTCCTCGCAAGCTGCTTTTCTGTTGCTTTTTCCCGACGATTTGTCCTTATTTTAGTTGTAATTCCAGTTTGGTCCTGGGAGATGGTCTGTGTAGCTTCCATTCACTCCGCCGCCATTTTTCTTATCCGGCGTAAGAGTTTTCATCACAGGTTGTTTCAAGCTGCCAACATGGGGTCCCTCACCGCAGAGGGAGGAAGAGATGTGTGGTCACCCTGTTATGTAACATCACCTGCATGCAAGTACAGTATGTACAAATCACCCCAAGAGCAGAGGCAGCACTAAAATAGTTACAAGAGGCAATTTTTGAGTTTCTATTACCTTATTTTTAATACAAATTATTTAATCGCAGGTTTCCATGAGTTAATTTTTAATGATGGCTGTGTTTAACACCTGGCTTGCAAAAACCCTGGAATCTCAGCCACCTGCTCCCACAAGCTCCAGCACAGCTAGGGGAGTGGCCCCTTTCAGGGATGGGCTGACATGGAAGGGATAACAGGAAAGAAGTAGCCAAAGAAGGAGGTTCATTCCCAGAGCAGAGCAGCGGGGCCCTGGGAGCTTCACAGAGCTGCCCTCCTGGTCCATGCTGGCATGTGTAGGCAGAGTGGGCTCCCCAACAGGGGCACAGAGAGGCCTGTGGGCTGTGTCTGGAGGCTGGAAACTGCCCAGGCTTCTCTCTCTCTTTCCATCCTCCCTCCTTGACCTTTTCCAGGGAGTAGAGCGGAAAGAGTGGGGCCCGGGAAAACCATCAGCTCCCCATCTGTGAAGTGGGGCAGAGTGGACAAGGGGAAGTCAGGCAGGTGCCTGGGAGGGTCCAGGCTGGGCTGGCCCATGCTGGGGAGGGTGGGGTGGTCTAGCAGGACTCAGAAATGTCATTCCCTCTCCAAGTTCTGGCTTTCTGGCCCAGCCCACTGAGGTTAGGTTCCCAGAGTCCCTTCACACAAGCAATCTGAGGGCTGACAGAGGCAACACCAGCCACCTGCTCCCCATCTTCTCTCCCCCAGGGACCCTAAATGAACAGGGAGGAGTCAAACCCTGCCCCCCCATGTTCCCTGCAGGAGAGCAAAGCCCTCCTGGTTCCTTCTGGATTCTCCCCAGGCCTCTGGGGCAGCCGCTCTGAACTGCGGGGAGTGCGCCCAGAGCCCCCACCCCACCACTGCCTCCAGGTGGGGGCGCAGTGAGGGAGAGGGGCCCACCCTGCACCAAGCCCCGCCCACCCAAGGCAGCCCAGTCCCTCCCCTCACGCAGGTCTGGCAGGCTCAGCCTGGTGGGACCTTCGACACCCTGCGTCCTGCTCCCTGGACCTGGGAGAGGTGAGTGGGCGGGGCAGCTCGGGCTGAGACCAGGACGGGGGGCAGGCACCTCAGGGGTAACAGGGGCTTCTGCCCGAAAGAGAGGACCACCGCCCTTCAACAAGGCAGGCTCCCCAACATCTCCTGGGGCAGAAAAGTCAAAACCAGTCTCTGGGATAAAAGCCTTTGGAGGGAGTGAAGGAAGAAAAACCTGGGAGGTGGGTCCCCGTCATCCCAGGGTCCAAACTGAGAGCGATTTCAGTGTCCAGGGTACTACCAGCACGTGGGTGGCATTGGGGATGCAGCAAGCCAGAGAGGGCTGCCCTGCCCAGGGCCCCTGGGGTGGGGCAGATCTCAAAGTCCCAGACTCTCCAGGTCCCTGGGGACATGCCCTGACCTGCCTCCAGGCAGCTAAGGCCAAGGGACTCGAACTTCAGGAGGAGCCCAAGGCCCAGCCCAGGGGAGGCTCTCCTGGGCTCAGTGGCTTCCAGGCAGGGTGGGGGGATGCCATCCGGCCCTGGGGTGGGGGGAGCAAGCTGATATCGTCTGAAGGTGTACTGGTCCTGGTACTTCTCCTGAATCATCTCCTTTAACTGTCTCAAGTCATCTCTTTAGTTCATTCAGCAGATGGGCCCTCTGCTGGGCTTCAGCCCCACCACCAGTACTCAAAGGGCTCCTTCTTTATCCACTGTACCACACGCCCGTCACGGGGAGCACTCCAGGATGCCCCCTAGTCCCCTTGCAGGGTTCAGGGTAGGGGTCTTCTCCCTCAGGAAGGCTACCCTGACTGCCTCCTCATCAGGTGCTTTTGAACTCTGGGCTCCCACAGTGTGGTCCCTCCTCCTCCTCCTCCAATCACAGCTGTTGTCAGAGTATCACAATGGCTGTGTTTATCCTAATTTTCCCTTCTAATCCGAGTTTCAAAAACTCCGTCATTCAAGTTTCACTTTAGTATATTTGTAAGGGAGGAAGAAAATTTCCCCTACCTTCCTAGGTTCTCTAGGTCGGTCTAATAATTAAATCTGCAGGAGACAGATTCATAAGAGAAAATAACCAAATGTATTGACATATGCACATGTGAACCCCTCGTACATGAGAGAGACAGAAGCCCCACATGCATGAGAGGTTCAAAGACAGGGAGGGAGAAGGTGCGTGGACTGAAAGCAGTGGGAATGGGAACACGTCTTCCCACAACACACATAACCATTTCTCTTGTGAAAGGTCATTCTGAGCAGGACGCCCTCAAAATGTAGTGAAAATGTAGTTAGAGTCAGTATGGAAATTACAGCTGTTTGAATACATATGTTAATTTCAAACACCGTCCAAGTGCATAAAATAAAACCATATACTCCTACACAGAACTCATAGAGTGTACGCTCTGGAGAAGCCCCTCCCACAGGCCCAGCTTGGTGGGATAAATATATTTAATACAGCAAAATATAATTGATGCCTATTTTCTGTGCTGGGCCTGTTTTGGTGAATCACACAGACCCCCAGGACGTGCTAAGCCTCACGGTCCAGGGGCATTGGCTGCAGCAGCCACAGAGACAGAGAGGTTCTGCACCAGGAGTGAGGGCTGCTGGGAAACTGCCCAGAACTGGACGGGACTTTGACCTGGGTGAGGGGAGGAAGCTGGACGTGTTCTGAGTCACAGGACAGAGATGTGCCTGATGTTCATGGGCATAGTGTTACTGGACATGTGGGTTAAACCTCTTCCCCTGACGGCCCAGGAGGACGTGCAGGGCATGACAGACACAGCTTCTGTCATCGTAGGAAACACCTGAGGGATTTTTTTTTAATCTTCACCCAAGGACATCTTTGCATTTATCTTCAGATAAAGCAGGAGGGGGAGAGTGAGGAAGAGAGAGAGAGAGAAACATCGACATGAGAGAGACACATCAACTGGTTGCCGCCCACACGACCCCAACTGGGGCCAGGGAGAAACTGCAACCAAGGTACGTGCCCTTAACTGGAACCAAACCCGGGACTCTCTGGTCTGAAGGCCGATGCTCTAATCGCTGAGCCAAACCGGCCAGGGCCACCTGAGGGATTATGACCTGGAGTTTGTAGGATAGAAACATTAATGGCCCTGCAGGCAGGGATCAAGGAAAATAAGGAATGTGTCATTGGAAAAGGGGGAAGGGGATTCCTGTTACCCACATGCACCTGCTCACAGTGTCTCTGTCTGTGAGGTAACAACTTCACAGGTCCAGGGGTTAGCACTCGGACACCTGTGGGTCATTACTCACATGGTCACACCATGCTTCACCCAAGCTGCACAATTCACTGGAGTTCCATTCATGAAATCCCTCAACACTTAGAGGGAAGAGTGGACACCCCTCCCTGCAGGAGCCATGGTGCTGGTGTGTCTGTGTGAGGGGCCCTCATGTCATTGACCAGGACCCTGTCTCAGTCCATCGTCATCACCACCATCATCTCCATCATCACCATCATCATTTGCTTATTTATAAACAGTTGGGCTTTTATTTTGCTTAGACATGGTTGTTTCCTACAGATGTGAAACTTGATCTCGTCTTTTAGGCGTGTACTGAAATTGATAAGTACAATTGGTAGTCAGGCTCTCCTTTATTTTTATTTTTTTAGTGCTGATAACTGATGGCTCATCCCTCCCTCTTCTCCATCTGCCCCACATGGGCCCTGACAGAAAGGTTGGGTCTCCTCTTTAGATGTCAGTGGGAGAGCCAACCCCACAAACCCCGAGAAAGAGGACCCCTCGCCCGCCCACCACCTCACCTAAATATAAGCCCTGGGCCAGTCTACTTTCCTGGTCTATCAAAGCTGTTCTGACTTGCTGAAGGGCCTTTCCTGTGCTTTCTAGAGATTCCAACTATGTACAGGATAAGTGTGACATGTCCCCTTGTTGTGTGTGTTTGTCATTAGCCTGATATCTGCACAAGCTGCTGTGGGTCTCTTGGCCTCTGCCTGGTATCAACTGCTCTTGGTGCTGTGAGCATGATGCCAATTCAATGACAGTCACCCCAGTGGGTCCTTAGTCTCTAATTTTGGGTTCAAACACCTATGGTGCCCACTGTGACATGAAGAGGAAACCACACAGGAAACCAGCCCAAACCTCCAACTGCACCTGTTCCTGGATGGTCCTTGTGTTCAGGGACCCTGCGCGCCCCCTGGTGGTCGCAGCCTCTCCTGCAGGGAGGTTTGTGTCTGGGCTCACACTGACTTCCCCTCACTGTGTCTCCTGCACAGTAATACACGGCCGTGTCCTCGGCTCTCAGGCTGTTCATTTGCAGATACAGTGTGTTCTTGGAATTGTCTCTGGAGATGGTGAATCGGCCCTTCACAGAGTCTGCATAGTTTGTGGTACTTCCATCAGGATTAATTCGACTCACCCACTGCAGCCCCTTCCCTGGAGCCTGGCGGACCCAGACCATCCAGTAGCTACTGAAGGTGAATCCAGAGGCTGCACAGGAGAGTCTCAGAGACCCCCCAGGCTGCACCACGCCTCCCCCAGACTCCACCAGCTGCACCTCACACTGGACACCTGCAAACACGAAGACATCCTGGTCAGGAAACTGTCACACGTCCACTGTTTCTCTCTCTCATCCACTCTCACACTCAGTGTCTCTTGTTCTCCACAAATTACCTCTTAAAATAGCAACAAGGAAAACACAGCTGAGCCCAAACTCCATGGTGAGTGCTCTGTGTTCTGTCCTGATCAAGGAATGAGGTCACCTGGGGATCCCGGCCCGGGCTCTTGTCCCAGAGCTGCAGGGTCAGGGCAGGGCTGGATTTTATGGGCACAGGGGGACCTATTTGCATTCCCTCTTACTATATAGGGAGCTCTGGGGTTGGAGACCTGCAGAGAGGCCAGTGCCTCAGAGCAGGTGCGAGTGTCCTGGAGGAGAATCTTGGTCATGATAACATTTCGATAACTAAGTGAGAATCATAAGGAGGTTGGGGCATGTCCTGTGTCCACATCTGGTAACAGTGAGCCCAGCATCTGGCCTGTGCTCCTCCTCGACTCCCCTGAACCAACTCCAGGGCAGAGCAGGACTGGCCCATGAGGGTGCAGACCCCATGAATATCATGAAATCATGAATGAAGGTCTGTATTCTGGTGCTACTGACAGGTGAGCGCTGGAGAAAAGCAGACATGTGGAAAGAGACCACAGGCTGCAGATCTCGTAAGAGTGGACATCGTGTACACGGTGTGTTGGTGGCCTTGGCCCTGAGTGTCTCTGGCTTCATGACCGCCAAGGAGACAATAAAGACAGAGTGAGAGAGGATGCTTCTTTATCCCAGGGACTCAGAGACCCTGAGAAGTTACGGAGATTCATGGAGCTCATCGAGAGGCTCTGGGTTTCAAACACCCAGGAGTCCATCTACAGAGGATCTCTGCATAGACAGTAATAAAATCCTCAAAGAAGGTTATATAATAGAAAAATTAGTGTGATAAATGTAAGTCAGAATACCTGTGATCAGCAAGAATGCTCGTATTGAAGACTAATCACTCATCTATGAAGCAGAGGCCTTTGTAGTTTAAATTCACAGTCAAGGCCATGGTGGTATGAGTGGAATTGATCTCTCAGCCTGATCTTGTCAAGTGAGTTATTACAACTGTGAGAGTTTATTGTAAAAAGGGAGAGCTCTGTGTTTCCACAGTTTTCAGATAACAGTGTGTCGTGTCCTCAAGTAATAAGCATGTTTACAGAGCATGGAGATAAAGCCTGGACAGTAGACGAGCCCAGAACCCACATTCTCCTGGGGGACGTGAGCTCAGTGGGTCCTGAGCTCCCCAGGTCCTGAGAGCACGTTTTCCTTCAAAGTCCACAGAGGACCAGAGACTCCTCATCGCCTTCTCCTCATGCAGCCTGGGTGTCGGGTCCCTTCCCGCAGGAGCTCTATGGACCCTGCTGTTCACAGGACGTCCCCTCCTCGTTCTCTCCGTCCACAGACCCCGCCCTCCGCTCCTTGGCTGTGAATCTCCCAGGGTCTCTGCTGCACCACAGGGGAGCCCTGTGTCTCTCTCTTGTGGCAATGTCCCCATTGCAAAAGCCTTGAACAAAACCTTCCTTTAAAATTTATAGACTCTGTTACAGAGAGAACAAAATGAAAGAGATTTTCAGTTGGTCAGAAGGTTAAGGGTGATTTTTAAGCTGAAAGAGGCTTTAGACTCAATAATCTAGTCAGGAAACAGTCTGGGGAACGGGCTCTGTTCCAACATGAGTACCTTCCAGCAGAAGGAAGGGGGTCCGAGAACTGAGCACCAGGCCCAGGGGGTGGGATCTGAGCCTCAGAGGTTTGTTCCTGGCCTTGTGCTCATGGAGGTCGCTCAGATGTATGTAACACTTGCTTCCGGGTGGGGATTTTTTCTCGCTTCCATTTTAACTCTCTGGATGGAAATGCCTGTCCCTGGATGGAAGGCCGGCCCTGCAGCTGTGTTGTAGGAGAACATGACTGACTGGTCATGGCCACAGGTCTGCAGGTGGAGAACACTTTGTTCCAAATAGTCTCCCACACCTGACTGACAGGTGGATTTGGGACTTTTCTAATGGTGATATTCAGATGAATGTTGGACTTGAGGCCCTGCTTTCAGAGTCAGCATTTGGAGGATGTTGGTTTGTGCTGAATGCAATTGGCCTGTGTGATGGATGAGAATCGGAGGAAGGTGAGGGTGGCTGTGGTCCTGTGAGTCATGCACGCAGCCTGGGGATGTCACATGGCAAATGGGACTCTGTCATATTTGATTCATGTGGAGATCCTGAGATACAAGCATTTTAGTAGATGACCCAGGTGGGTCCTCCTAGGAGAAGTGTTTCCATCAGAGGAATGCAGAGGAAGGTTAGGCTCCAGGAGGACAAGAACACACTGTGACCTCTGAGGTCAGGGACCTATTCCTGGCTGTGGAGATGGAGGAAGAGGCCACGGGACCAGGAATGCAGTTCTAGTTACTGGAATAGACCAGGAAACAGGCTCCCCTGTGTGACTATGGAGAAGCTGACAACACACAGACCCAGAGATGAACAGGCTGTCAACAGGCTCCTGAGGAGACGCCTGGTGGTCCGGACCTGCACGTCCAACCCCACAGGAATCTCCTCACAGCTGCAGGATGGCTGTTCTAGGAGGAAACACACTGAAGGAGAACAGACCAGTGTTGGTGAGCGTGGGGAGAGAGGAACCCTTGCATTCTCTGTGTGGGAAGGTGAGATCCTGCAGCCACATGGAAACAGCGTGTTGGTTCCTCCAAAATGAGAGTAGAAACCCTGTGTGATTGAGCAGTGAGCTCCCAGGTGTTCATGGAATAATAAACCCAGAACTCTGGAGAGGTGTTGCACGGCCCTGTTCATTGCAGCCGTGTTCAGTGTAGTGAGATGTGGAAACATCTCTGTCCATCAGTGGGTGAGTGGACAAACATGTGTGATATTCTCAGGATGGAATATTACTCAGCCTTAAATCACAGGGAAACCCTGCACAATCCCCAGCCTGGATGACAGTAGAGGACACTGTGCTCTGGGAAATAAAGCCGTCAGGGAAAGGCAGACAGTGTCTGATTCCATCTACACTGGGGACTGAATTATGTTTCCTTCCAGCAGAGTGTGCAGGAGCCCAGGCCTGGGTGTGGTGGAGGCTCTGGCAGGAGACGGGATCGTGGAGGGTTGGTGGCCCTGGAGTCCTGCGCTGACGGAGAACAAAGACGGAGGCAGCTGGAGGAGACACTGTGTCAGGACACAGTCAGCCCTGGTCCTGGGCCCTGTGCGTCCACAGGAGCCTGGGTGTGTCTGCTCAGTGTGTGGAGCCGTCCACCCTCAGGGCCTGTGGACAATGAGGGAACATTCAGTCCCCACGGAGGGGAGCTTTCCCCTGGGAATGAGGAGAAGGAGACAGAGCCCAGCAAAGCCCTGTGGTCCTAGGGGGCTGTGTGCACACCCAGGACACGCCCCTGTGTGATCTCTGAGACTGGATCCTCCACTCTGAGTCATCACTGAGATCCTCCTGTGCTGAGGTGTATATCAGCTGATGGTTATTTTCATTGGTGAGTAGTATTCTATGGATGGATGTTCCCTAGTTTGCTAATATGTAAAATTAAAATAACTTTTGGTTTTATTGTTGTTTCCAACTCAAAGAAGCTATGAATATTTCCATATATTTTTCTATGAACATAAATATACCTTTTTCAGGAGTAAATGGTCCTAGTGGAACTGCTGAGATACATGTTAAATATACATTCAATTTAACAAGAAACTGTGATTCACTATGTGAAGAAAGAATAACAGGACGTAGAGGGACCTGGAGGAGGAGAGGAGCCCAGTCACTGCAGACATGTCATCTGCACACACAGTGTCACCTCCTCACCTGTCTGCAGTGAGAAAAAGAGAAGTTAGAGCCACAGAGAGAAAGGGAGAATCATCCTGGATGCAGCTGAGAGCTGAGAGGAAATCCCTGCTCCCAACAGGAAGCCCCTCCTTCCCCCTCACTCTGCACCTGCTCCTGGGCTGTTCTCTGTGGCCGGTGGGTCCTGAGCGCCCCCTAGTGTTCTGAGCACCCACTGGTGACCTGAATGCCCACTGGTGTCTTGAGCGCCCCATGGTCTCCTGAGCGCCCCCTGCAGCCCGCCCTCCTCCCTCCCTCAGGAGGTTTGTGTCTGGGCTCACACTGACTTCCCCTCACTGTGACTCTCGCACAATAATACACGGCCGTGTCCTCGGTGGTCACAGATCTCAGCTGCAGGGAGAACTGGTTCTTGGACGTGTCTTTGGAGATGGAGGTGCGGCTCTTGAGGGATGGGTTGTAGTTAGTGTTACCAAAACGACCACCTATGTTCCCAATCCATTCCAGACCCTTCCCTGGTTTCTGGCGGATCCAGCTCCAGTAGTTACCACTGAGTGAGCCCCCAGAGACAGAGCAGGTGAGGGAGAGGGTCTGTGAGGGCTTCACCATTCCTGGGCCCGACTCCTGCAGCTGCACCTGGGACAGGACACCTGGGGACAAGGAGCATAAAGCCCTGTCAGTCACGTGCAGTCACAACCACCCCATGGACCCCTGTCTGACCTCTGAGACCCTCACCTTGGGGGGCTGTCACCAGGCACAGGAGAAGACCCAGCAGTCTCATCTTCTTCTAGACCACGGCTCTACCTTCCCCAGAGACCTCAGCCCTGTGTGAGGAGAGAGCTGTGAGCCTCCCCAGCCCAGGGGAGGATTTACCCTGGAGCTTGGGGAGATATTTGCATGTGGGGCAGCCTGTTCCTTATAAGTGGAGGACTGAGATCAGGCTGCCCTGGTCCTTCTGGGGCCCCTGGGGGCCATCTCTTCCCTTGATCTCACTCTGTATGTAAGTCAGGGAGAGGGGATCCCTGGGTTCAACAGACATTGGAATGTGGTCAAAGTTTGGCCTCACCTTTTTGAGCATAAGAAGAAATGATGGACTAGACAGGTAGGTTAGACTTTTAACTTCCCATACATCCTTCAAACTGATTTAAAAGGGATTAGCATTTGTTCAGAGACTTTCTGAATACAAATTCTCTAGTATACCCACTATTTCCAAATTTTGTACCATAATTTCATACAAATATTATCTTTTGTAGTGCAAAAATAAAAATAAAGGACATCTATGTATAATATCTTATATTTTAATTATATTTAAATATATTTCTATTGATTTTATTTTTTAGAGAGTTGAACGGAGAGGGTAACTTCATCGCTGACAAAAATACCTGACTCCAGTCTCCCTCCTTCTGCCCCTGGGCATGGTCAGTTGGTCAGAGGTGCTGGGATCTACCACACAATATGTAACGTCCTTAATGTATATTGAACACATTCTCCCATCAGACAAATACTTTGTAAATGTTATCTCTCTGTGGAGCTTGTCTTTTTATTCCCTTAATGGAATCTTTGGTGGGATAAAAGCATTTAATACAGCAAAATATAGTTGATGCCTATTTTTCTGTCCTGGGCCTGTTTTGGTGAATCACACAGACCCCAGGACGTGCTGAGCCTCACGGTCCAGGGGCATCGGCTGCAGCAGCCACAGGGACAGAGAGGTTCTGGCACCAGGAGTGAGGGCTGCTGGGAAACTTCCCAGAACTGGACGGGACTTTGATCTGGGTGAGGGGAGGAAGCTGGACGTGTTCTGAGTCACAGGACAGAGATGTGGCTGATGTTCATGGGCAGAGTGTTACTGGACATGTGGGTTTAAACCTCTTCCCCTGACGACCCAGCAGGACGTGCAGGGCATGACAGACACAGCTTCTGTCATCGTAGGAAACACCTGACAGATTATGACCAGGAGTTTGTCAGAATAGAAACGTTAAATATTCTGCTTGCAGCGATCAAGGGAAATAAAGAATGTGTTATTGCAAAGGGGGGTGCACGGGATTCCTTTTACCCACATGCACCTGCTCACAGTGTCTCTGTCTGTGAGGTAACAACTTCACAGGTCCAGGGGTTAGCACTTGGACACCTGTGGGGTCATTACTCACATGGTCACACCATGCTTCACCCAAGGTGCACAATTCACTGGAGTTCCATTCATGAAATCCCTCAACACTTAGAGGGAAGAGTGGACACCCCTCCCTGCAGGAGCCATGGTGCTGGTGTGTCTGTGTGAGGGGCCCTCATGTCATTGACCAGGACCCTGTCTCAGTCCATAATCATAATCACCATCACTGTTTGCTTTTTTTTAAATTGTTCTTATTATCTGTAGACATGGTTGTTGTCCAACATAATGACACCTTTTCTCATTTTTTTGTCATTTATTATATTTCCTAAGTAAAATATGTAGTCAGACTATTTTATGTTTATTTTTTTAGTGCTGACAAATGAGGGCTCCTTCTTGCGTCTTCTCCATCTGCCCCACACTGGGATCTGATGAGAAAGGTTTGGTCCACCCTCTATAGATGTCTTTGGGGAACTGAACCACACAAACCCCTGGAAGGAGAATTCCTCCCGCTCCACCACCACCTCACCAAAATAAAAGCCCTGAGCCTGTCTCCTTTTCTGGAATATCAAAGCTCCTCTGACTTGCTGAAGGGCCTTTCCTGTGCTTCTCAAAGATTCCAACTATGTACGTGATACATGTCCCTTGTGTGTGTGTTTGTCATCAGCCGGGATGTCTGCACCAAGCTATCGTGTGTCTCTGCCTCTCTTTGGTGTGAACTGCTCTCTGTTCCATGAGCATGATGTCATGTCAATGACCATCACCCCACGGGTCATTCTTCTCTAGCTTTGGGGTCACACACCTCTGGTGCTCACTGTCCACACACATGTGACCTGCTGCTGGCTGCTGGGGCCCTGAGCTGTGGAGCTGAGCTGCACTGTAGAGTCAGCAGAGCCTCTGGTGGGATTCAGCTCTTGTGGGTCAGTAGATTTCATGATGAATTGTCATTTGGTCACAAGAGTGTCTGAAAGAGAATCTCTGTCTTTTTCCCATAAGAATGTTGTCTTCCTTGACAAGAGACATTTCTTAATTTTTTTTTAATTGTTGACACAATTATGATTTCCTTTAATTCCTCCAGCTTTGCCCACATCCACCCAGCCCCCAGCAATCCTCTCCCGGCCCTGCCACTCTGTCTGTGTCCACGGGCTCCGCATATATGTGCCTGGGTCCTCACTTCACCTTCTTTTATCCACTCTTCCCAACACCCCCACTCCTCTGACCTCTGCCAATCTGTTCCGTGTATCCATTTCTCTGGTTCTATTTTGTTTGTCAGTTTATTTTGTTCATTAGCTTCTGTATATACAGGAGATCATGGGGTATTTGTATTTCTGTGACTGGCTTATTTTGCTTAGCATAATAATCTACAGGTCCATACTGCAAAGAGTAAGAGTTTCTTCTTTTTTACAGCTGTGTAGCATTCTAGTATGTAAATGTACCACAGTTTTTTATCCACTCATCTACATGGTCAACCGGGTGGTTTCCAGATCTTGGATATTGTAAATAATGCTGCTATGATCACGGGGGTTCATATATTCCTTCTGAATCGTGCTTTGGGATAATTAGAATATACTACCAGAGGTAGGTTCAATGGTCAAAAAGCAGTTTTATTTTTATATTTATATTTTTGTTATTAATTTATTTTTATTACAGATGTTTCTCCTTTGTCCCCCTAGACACCCTCCTCCCTATTCCCCTCCCCAGCATTGTTGTCTATGTCCATCCCTCCTCTGAGGTTTGCCAGTCTGAACGGTTCTATTTTTATTTTTTTGAGGAAACTCCATACGGTTTTCCACTGTGGCTGCACCAGTCTGCATTCTCACCGATAGCGCACCAGGGTCCTCCTTTCTCCACATCGTCACCTCACTTGTTTTTTGTTGATTTATTGATAGGAGCCAATCTGACAAGTGTAGTTGTCGTTTTAATTTGCATCTTTCTGATAATTAATAATGCTGAGTATTTTTTAATATGTCTCATGGCCATCTGTATGTCCTCTTTGGAGACGTGTCTATTCAGGGCCTTGGCCCATCTTTTGATTGGATTGTATGTCTTCCTGGGGTTGAGTTGTACATAGTTTTAAAATATTTTGGAATTTAACACCTTATCAAAATGTACCATTGGCAAATAGAAAATAGACTTTTGTAACTCACAGAACTCAGAGGTAAACAATGAATCAACAATCCAGAGAGGTTCCCTGAGGGAAACGATGACATGAAGATTAAACCACACAGGAAACCAGCCCAAACCTCCAACTGCACCTGCTCCTGGGATGGTTCTTGTGTTCAGGACCCTGAGCGCCCCCTGGTGGTCGCAGCCTCTCCTGCAGGAGGTTTGTGTCTGGGCTCACACTGACTTCCCCTCACTGTGCCTGTAACACAGTAATACACGGCCGTGTCCTCGGCTCTCAGGCTGTTCATTTGCAGATACAGTGTGTTCTTGGAGTTGTCTCTGGAGATGGTGAGTTGGCCATTCACAGAGTCCGCATAGTTTGTGATACTACTATCATATTTAATATCTCCTACCCACTCCATCCCCTTCTCTGGAGCCTGGTGGACCCAGTGCATCCAGGAGCTACTGAAGGTGAATCCAGAGGCTGCACAGGAGAGTCTCAGAGACCCCCCAGGATGCACCAAGGCTCCCCCAGACTCCACCAGCTGCACCTCACACTGGACACCTGCAAACACAAAGACGTCCTGGTCAGGACACTGTCACACGTCCACTGTTTCTCTCTCTCATCCACTCTCACACTCAGTGTCTCTTGTTCTCCATAAATTACCTCTTAAAATAGCAACAAGGAAAACCCAGCTGAGCCCAAACTCCATGGTGAGTGCTCTGTGTTCAGTCCTGTTCAGGGAATGGGGACACCTGTGAATGCCAGGGCTGGGCTCCTGTCCCAGAGCTGCAGGGTCAGGGCTGGGCTGGATTTTATGGGCAGAGAGGGCCCTATTTGCATGTCCTCCTACTATATAAGGAGCTCTGGGTAGGAGACCTGCAGAGAGGGCCTTGGCTCTGTGCAGGTGCGAGTGTCCTGGGGGAGAATCATGGTCATGACAACATTTCACGAACTATATATGAATCATAAGGAGGTTGGGGCATGTCCTGTGTGCACATGTAGTAACAGTGAGCCCAGCATCTGGCCTGTGCTCCGTCCCACTGGGCCCCTCAACTCCCCTGAACCAACTCCAGGGTAGAGGGTGCAGACCCCTTGAATGTAATGGGAGCATGAATGAACATCTGTGTTCTGGTGTTACCCACACGTCAGGGTGGAGAGAAGCAGACACGTGGGAACAGACCACAGGCTGCAGAACGTGTAAGAGTGGACATCGTGTACACAGTGTCTTTGTGGCCTTGGCCCTGAGTGTCTCTGGTGTCCTGAACTTCAAGGAGACAATGTAGACAGAGGGTTGAGAAGATGCTTCTCTATCCCAGGGACTCAGAGACCCTGAGAAGTCAGGGAGATTCATGGAGCTAATGGAGAGGCTGGGGGTTTCCAACACCCAGAAGTCCATGTTCAGAGGGTCTGTCTGCATAGACAGTGATGAAAACCTTAAAGGAGGTGATATAATGGAACAATTAGTGAAGTAATTGTGGATAATTTTACATATGATCAGTGAGGGAGGCTGTTGTCTGAGTCATGCTGGGAACCTTGGTATATTATGTGCAAAGTGACGTCCTATTTGAGTCATTTAGTGATCTGAGATCCAAATATTTTCCAGGGAAATCTAGACAGGTCCTCCTATGGTAAGTGTTTACATCAGAGGGAGGCAGAGGGAGATTAGGCTCCAGGAGGACAAGAACACACTGTGACCTCTGAGGTCAGGGACCTATTCCTGGCTGCGGACATGGAGGAAGAGGCCATGGGACCAGGAATCGAGTTCTAGACTCTGGAAAAGACCAGGAAACAGACTCCCCTGTCTGAGATTGTTGAGGCTTCTGTAACAATACGCCTGGGCTGGGGAGATGATAAACAATACACATTGTGTCCCACAGATCTGGAGGATGGGAGTCCTCAGTCAAGGTGCCAGCAAGGTGACTTCTGGGGAGGGATGTTCTCCTGGTTCTGATCTGACAGCCTGTTGCTGGGTCTTCAGGTGGTGGAGGGACCAGCAGGACCTCTGGGCTCCATCAGGAAGGCACTGGTCACTGTCTGGAGGGCCCCTCGTGACGTAAGCATCTCCCCCAGACCCCACCTCCCAACACCATCCTCTTTGGCAATGAGGATCTCAACATGTGAACTTGGGGAGCACAGGAGTTCAGACCACAGCACTGTCCAGGATTCTCTGCAGGAGGGTGGTCCTGCCTCTCCCTGTCCTCAGTCCAGTGAGGTGGATTCATGCTCTGACCTCCAGACTGTGAGGGAATGGCCATGTGCAGACTGAAGCCCAGGTGTGTGGTGATGTGACTCAGTTGTCCTAGGAACGCACAGGCTGGACGTGGTCTCCCATTATCAAGGGTGTCCCCATGCTTCTCCTGCTGCGTGATGACCTCAGTGTTGGCCCAGGGACACCGCAGGACTGAGGATGTGAGGAGGAGTCTCCTTGGTGTGTCCCTCTGAAGGGAGGCCTGTGAGACGCTGTGCTGACCGAGCCTGTGCTTGAACCTGGCTCCCCTGCCAACCCACGGCTTCCCCACCCGGTGAGCTGACTGTGCTGCCGAATGTCCTGGGTGTGGTGCTCGGCCAGAGACAGGGACACGGAAATTCATCCTTGACTGTCCTATTCGTCCTGTTCCCCAAGCCCAGTGCCATGTTTCAGAAATATTGGAACGTCCTAGAACCTGTGAGGGAGACACTCCCATCCACATCTCCGAGTCTGACACCAAGCAGGTGTTCCCAGGTGATGCCCCAATGAACATCCCTCATTCAGAGAACAGGATGCTCCATTGTGCCCTGGAAAACAACGATGAAGAACAGGGTCCTTTCAGGAACACCTTCCCTGCCAATTCCTTGCAGTGCATTTGACCCCTGTGACCTTTCTCTGAATCACTGACTCGCCAGTGAGAGCGTCGCTCCTGGTCTCAGGGCCTGCCTGTGTGAGGAGTCAGCAGCTCCTGGCCCTGCATCTCCTCCCCCAGCACAGCCGCCCTGTCCCTCAGGGATGGGACCCTCCCAGGACGGGGTCCTCACACCGTGTCTCGCACAGTCATGCAAGGCCGTGTCCTCAGACTTCAGGCCATTGGTCTGCAGATAGGCCGTGCTGACCGAGGTGTCCATGGAGGAGACAGATCGTCCTGAGCAGCCTGGGCACACGTGGGCTTCCCAGTGTTTGTGCTAAACCAGCTCACTCACTGCAGGCCCTGTCCTGGGGCCTGTCGCACCCGGTGCACGTAGTAGCTGGTGAAGGTGGACCCAGAAGCCTTGCAGGAGACCCTCCCTGAGGCCCAGGCTTCCTCCCTCAGCCCAGACTGCACCAGCTGCCCGTGAGAGTGGACACCTGTGGAAAGAAGACAGGAGTGGGTGCAGATTCCCCTGACTGTCCCTGGTCCCCTCCTCAGCCCAGGGACGGGGGAGCCCTTACCTGTAGCCACTGCCACCAGGAGGAGGGTTCTCCAGCTCCAGTCCATGGTGAGGGACTGAGCTGTGGTCACTTCTGTAGGGAGGGTGTGGCTGTGGGTGATGCTCTCAGGACACAGACTTATCCATATTTAACCTGGACTCCCTCATCTCATTTGCATATACATGAGGCAGAGTATTTCATAGCTGAGGATGGACCCCACCTGAGAGGTGATAAAGGGCACAGGGACCGTGCTCAGTGGGAGTCTGAGGGTCCACATCCCCATCCTGTAAGGAGGACATGTGTCCCCTTCCAGGTCCCTGAGCTCTGTGCACACTGAGCTCCTCCCATCCCCCAGGCCCTGGTGACAACGAGGAAACACTCAGTCCCCACAAGTGGAACTTCCCACCTGTCAACAGGGGATGAGAGACAAAAGCCCAGCAAACCAGAAATCTCCCCCTGTGTCACCCTGAGACTGGATCCTTCACATTGATAATCACTGAGATCCTCCTGGGTTGAGGAGTGGATGATGGTTACTTTCATTGCTGAGTAGTATTCCATTACGGATGTTCCCTAGTTTGCTTATTTGTAAAATTAAAGATTTTTGCCTTTTCGTTGCTCTTGACACAAATAAAGATGCTGTATATATTATGATATATATTTTTTATCAACATAAAGATTTGGTCTTTTGGAGCTAACACTGCAAGTGGAAACGCTGAGATACATGTTAAGTGTATTTTTAATTAAATAGGAAACTGCGATTCACTTTGAGAAGAAAGAACAACAGTACATAGAGGGACCTGGAGAAGGAAGACCAGTCACTGCGGACATGTCATCTACACACACAGTGTCACCTCCTCACTTGTCTGCAGTGAGAATATGAGAAGTTAGAACCTCAGAGAAAAAGTGAGAATCGTCCTGGATGCAGCTGAGAGCTGAGGGGAAATCCCTGCTCCCAACAGGAAGCCCCTACATCCCCCCTCACTCTGCACCTGCTCCTGGGTTGTTTTCTGTGGTCAGTGGGTCCTGAGCGCCCCCTGGTTTCCTGGAGAGCCTACTGCAGCCCCGCCCTCCTGTCCCCCTCAGGAGGTTTGTGTCTGGGCTCACACTGACTTCCCCTCACTGGGTGTCTCGCACAGTAATACACGGCCGTGTCCTCAGTGCTCACGGATCTCAGCTGCAGGGAGAACTGGTTCTTGGACGTGTCTCTGGAGATGGTGGTGCAGCTCTTGAGGGACGGGCTGTAGTAAGTGTTATCATCATAACGTATGCACCCCATCCACAACAGCCCCTTCCCTGGTTTCTGGCGGATCCAGCTCCAGCAGTAACCAGTGGTGATGGAGTAACCAGAGACAGAGCAGGTGAGGGAGAGGGTCTGTGTGGGCTTCACCAGTCCTGGGCCCGACTCCTGCAGCTGCACCTGGGACAGGACACCTGGGGACAAGGAGCATCAGGCCCTGTCAGTAACGTGCAGTAACAACCACCCCCATGGACCTCTGTCTGACCTCTGAGATCCTCACCTTGGGGGGCTGTCACCAGGCACAGGAGAAGACCCAGCAGTCTCATCTTCCTCTAGACCACGGCTCTGCCTTCCCCAGAGACCTCAGCCCTGTGTGAGGAGAGAGCTGTGAACTTCCCCAGCCCAGGGGAGGATTTACCCTGGAGCTTGAGGAGAAATTTGCATGTGGGGAAGCCTGTTCCTTATAAGTGGGGGACTGAGGTCAGGCTGCCCTGGTCCTTCTATTGCTAACGTGTAGGCTTCCCTTTTCTTGAATGCACTTAGTACATTAGTCAATTATAGGGGACCTCCTGGTACACAAGAATACTGGAGTCAGCTTAATGGTAATGCTCATCTCTGATAAGTGGTGGACGAGTTGAGTAGATTACATTTTTACTTTCTCATGCATCTTTCAAATAGATTTAAAGGGATTAAATTTGTTTAATAATTTCTTAAACCCAGCCTTCTAATATCTACAGAACTGTCAAATATTTTTTAAAAAAATTTTATTTTTATAAACATAATTTTATATAGCGAAATAATATCTAGGTTGGTTTGAAAATCACAAAATGAAGGACATTCATTCTCAGTATCTTATTTCTTTATGTTGTAACTTTGATCCAAGGAACTATATCCCAAGAACATGTCATTGAGGTACCCTTGATTCTTTTTTATTTATTATTTGTTAAAAAGATATTTCTTTTCTTTTCTTTTATTAATTTATTTTTGTTACAGATGTTTCTCCTTTCCCCCCCATTGTCACCCTCCTCCCCCTCCCTCTCTGCCTCGTCCCCAATTTTGTTGTACATGTCCATTGGTTATGAGTACATGCGTACAAGTTCTGTGGATCATTGCTCGCCTCCCCCACTTCCTCTTCTGGCAATTGTCAGTCTGTACCTTACTTCCACATCTCTGGGACTACCCTCTTCCTCAGACTGTTATGTTTACTATATTCCAGAAATAAGTGAGATCATATGATATTTGTCTTTCTCTGCTTGGCTGGTTTCACTTAGGATAATAGTTTCCAGGTCCTCCCATGTCGTCTCATAGGATAACATATCTTTCTTTCTTACAGCTGCACAGTACTCCATTGTGTATATGTACCAAAGCTTTTTTATCCATTCGTCTACTGACGGACAGTTGGGCTGTTTCCAGATATTAGCTATTGTAAATAGCGCTGCTATGAACATGGGGGTACATGTATTCTTTCTGATTGGTGTTTCAGACTTCTTAGGGTATATTCCTAGGAGTGGGATCACTGGGTCAAATGGTAATTCAATTTTTAATTTTTTGAGGTAACACTATAGTGTTTTCCATAGTGGCTGCACCAGTCTGCATTCCCACCAGCAGTGTACTAGAGTCCCCTTTTCTCCACACCCTCGCCAGCACTTGTTGTTTGATGCTTTGTTGATGGCGGCTACTCTGACAGGTGTGAGGTGATACCTCATTGTTGTTTTAATTTGCATCTCTCTGATGATTAGTGATGTTGAGCATTTCTTCATGTGTCTCTTGGCCATTTGTATGTCCTGTTTGGAGAGGTGTCTATTTAGTTCCTCTGTCCATTTTTAAAATGATGTTTGTTACAAATTCTGAGTAACACTGTGCTACATGCCTTTGCTTAGGTTAATGCTAGAAACCTTTTTCTTGCAATCTTTGCCAAACACTCTCAGAGCTAAGTGGTGTCAGACCTGGTGAGTACTTGGATAGGAGACCCCTGATTCTTCATGTTGAAAATTACATAATTGTGCCTTTGAGTCCCTCCTCAAACTCTTCCCTTGTGCAAGCTGATGGCTTATTGCAGAGACCACAACAAATTATATCAGACATATTCATATTTTTACATGGAGAAATGATTGAGAATAAAAGAGTGATTATTCATGTGTACAATTCAGAATCTTTCATATGTGGAAATTGTAAAGGTAGCAGGTTATCTGATCTGTGTTCTCAGTCAAATATTTTCACTGATGTTGGGGTCAGAGGGAGGCAAATCATGTAGGTTCCTAGCACAGATGTGCTCACAGGAAAGGGAACTTTATCCTTGACAGGAACCCTCACTCCCAGGACACACGGCATGGTCAACTGGGCGGTTTTCAAATCTTGGATATTATAAGTAACGCTGCTATAAACACGGGGGTGTATATAGTCTTTCTGATTTGTGTTTTGGGATAATTAGGATATATTTTGAAAAGTGGGTGCTGGGTCAAAAAGAAGTTCTATTTTTATTTTTTTGTATTAATCACTTTATCTTTGTTTCAGATGTTTCTCCATTTCCCCCCTTAGACACCATCCTCCTGATCCCCCTTCCCACAGCATTGTTGTCTATGTCCATTGGTTATGCATATATGCATGTAAGTTCTTTGGTTTATATTACCCTCCTTGCTGCCCCCCCTTCTCTGGGGTTTGTCAGACAAAATGTTCTTTTTTTTTCAGTAAACTCCATAGCGTTTTCCACAGTGGCTGCACCAATCTGCATTCCCACCAGTAGTGCACCAGGGTCCTGTTTTCTCCTCATCCTCCCCAGCACTGGGTGTTTGCTGAGGTATTGATAGGAGCTATTCAGGCAGGTGTAGCTGTCATTTCAGTTTGCACTTCTCTGATGATTAGTAATGTGAGCATTGTTTCATATGTCTCATGGCTATCTGTACATCCTCTTTGGAGAAGTGTCTATTCAGGGCATTGGCCCATATTTTAATTGGATTGTATGTCTTCCTGGTGTTGAGTTGTATGTAGTTTTTAAATATTTTAGAATTTAAGCCCTTATCAAATGTACCTTTGGCAAATAGACCACAGCCTTTTCTAACTCGGAGATGTTAGAGGTAAACATTGAATCAAGAATCCAGAGAGGTTCCCGGAGGGAAACTGTGACATGAAGAGGAAACCACACAGGAAACCAGCCCAAACCTCCAACTGCACCTGCTCCTGGATGGTCCTTGTGTTCAGGACCCTGAGCGCCCCCTGGTGGTGGCAGCCTCTCCTGCAGTGAGGTTTGTGTCTGGGCTCACACTGACTTCCCCTCACTGTGTCTCGCACAGTAATACACGGCCGTGTCCTCGGTGGTCACGGATCTCAGCTGCAGGGAGATCTGGTTCTTGGACTTGTCACTGGAGATGGTGGTGCGGCTCTTGAGGGACGGGTTGTAGTAAGTGCTACCACTACTACCAGATATGCGCCCAATCCATTCCAGCCCCTTCCCTGGTTTCTGGCGGATCCAGCTCCACCAGTAAACGCTGAGTGAGCCCCCAGAGACAGCGCAGGTGAGGGAGAGGGTCTGTGAGGGCTTCACCAGTCCTGGGCCCGACTCCTGCAGCTGCACCTGGGACAGGACACCTGGGGACAAGGAGCATCAGGCCCTGTCAGTCACTTGTAGTCACAACCACCCCATGGACCCTGTCTGCCCTCTGAGACCCTCACCTTGGGGGGCTGTCACCAGGCACAGGAGAAGACCCAGCAGTCTCATCTTCTTCTAGACCAGGGCTCTGCCTTCCCCAGAGACCTCAGCCCTGTGTGAGGAGAGAGCTGTGAGCCTCCCCAGCCCAGGGGAGGATTTACCCTGGAGCTTGGGGAGAAATTTGCATGTGGGGCAGCCTGTTCCTTATAAGTGGAGGGACTGAGGTCAGGCTGCCCTGGTCCTTCTGGGGCCCTGTGGAGGCATCTCTTCCCTTGATCTCACTCTGTATGTAAGTCAGGGAGAGGGGATCCCTGGGTTCAAGAGACATTGGAATGTGGTCAAAGGTTGGCCTCACCTTTTTGAGCATAAGAAGAAATGATGGACTAGACAGGTAGGTTAGACTTTTAACTTCCCACACATCCTTCAAACTGATTTAAAAGGGATTAGCATTTGTTCAGAGACTTTCTGAATCCAAATTCTCTAGTATACCCACTATTTCCAAATTTTGTACCATAATTTCAAACAAATATTATCTATCTTAGTGCAAAATTAAAAATAAAGGACATCTATGTTCAATATCTTATATTTTAATTATATTTAAATATGTTTTTATTGATTTTATCTTTTAGAGAGTTGAACGGAGAGGGTAACTTCATCGCTGACAACAATACCTGACTCCAGTCTCCCTCCTTCTGCCCCTGGGCATGGTCAGTTGGTCAGAGGTGCTGGGATCTACCACAGAATATATAACGTCCTGAATGCATATTGAACACATTCTCCCATCAGACAAATACTTTAGAAATGTTACCTCTCTGTGGAGCTTGTCTTTTTATTCCCTTAAAGGAATCTTTGGTGGGATAAAAGCATTTAATATAGCAAAATATAATTGATTTATATTTTCTGTGCTGGGCCTGTTTTGGTGAATCACACAGACCCCCAGGACGTGCTGAGCCTCAAGGTCCAGGGGCATCGGCTGCAGCAGCCACAGGGACAGAGGTTCTGGCACCAGCAGTGAGGGCTGCTGGGAAACTGCCCAGAACTGGACGGAACTTTACCTGGGTGAGGGGAGGAAGCTGGACATGTTCTGAGTCACAGGACAGAGATGTTCCTGATTTTCAAGGACAGAGTGTTACTGGACATGTGGGTTTAAAACTCTTCCCCTGACGAACCAGGAGGACGTGCAGGGCATGACAGACACAGCTTCTGTCATCGTAGGAAACACCTGAGTGATTATGACCAGGAGTTCGTCATAATAGAAACTTTAAAGGTTCTGCAGGCAGGGATCAAGGGAAATAAGGAATGTGTCATTACAAAGGGGGGCAGGGGAGTTCTGTTACCCACATGCACCTGCTCACAGTGTCTCTGTCTGTGAGGTAACAACTTCCCAGGTCCTGGGGTTAGCACTCAGACACCTGTGGGTCATTACTCACATGGTCACACCATGCTTCACCCTAGCTGCACAATTCACTGGAGTTCCATTCATGAAATCCCTCAACTCTTAGAGGGAAGAGTGGACACCCCTCCCTGCAGGAGCCATGGTGCTGGTGTGTCTGTGTGAGGGGCCCTCATGTCATTGACCAGGATCCTGCCTTAGTCCGTCGTCATCATCACCATCACTGTTTGTTTATTTAAAATTGTTCTTATTATCTGTAGACATGGTTGTTGTCCAACATAATGACATCTTTTTTCATTTTTTGTCATTTATTATATTTGCTAAGTAAAATATGTAGTCAGACTATTTTATTTTTATTTTTTTATTGCTGACAAATGAGGGCTCCTTCTTGCCTCTTCTCCATCTGCCCCACACTGGGATCTGATGAGAAAGGTTCGGTCTGCCCTCTATAGATGTCATTGGGAAATTCAACCACACAAACCCCTGGAAGGAGAATTCCTCCCCCTCCACCACCACCTCACCAAAATACAAGCCCTGAGCCCATCTCCTTTCCCTGTCTATCAAAGCTACTCTGACTTGATGAAGGGCCTTTCCTGTGCTTCTCAAAGATTCCAACTATGTACATGATACATGGCCCTTGTGTGTGTGTTTGTCATCAGCTGGGATGTCTGCACCAAGCTATCGTGTGTCTCTGCCTCTCTTTGGTGTGAACTGCTCTCAGTGCTGTGAGCATGATGCCACGTCAATGACTGTCACCCCACGGGTCCTTCTTCTGTAGCTTGGGGGTCACACACCTCTGGTGCTCACTGTCCACACACATGTGTCCTGCTGCTGGCTGGGACCCTGAGCTGTGGAGCTGAGCTGCACTGTTGAGTCAGCAGAGCCTCTGGTGGGATTCAGCTCATGTGGGTCAGTAGATTTCATGATGAATTGTCAATTGGTCACAAGAGTGTCTGAAAGAGAATCTCTGTCTTTTTCACATAAGAATGTTGGCTTCCTTGACAAGAGACATTTCTTTATTTTTTTTTAAATTGTTGACACAATTATGGTGTCCCCTAATTCCTCCTGCTTTGCCCACATCCACCCAGCCCCCAGCAATCCTCTCCTGACCCTACCACTCTGTCTGTGTCCATGGGCTGTGCATATATGTGCCTGGGTCCTCACTTCACCTTCTCTTATCCACTCTTCCCAACACCCCACCCCTCTGACCTCTGCCAATCTGTTCTATGTATCCATTCCTCTGGTTCCATTTTGTTTGTCAGTTTATTTTGTTCATGAGCTTCTGTATATACATGAGATCATGGGGTATTTGCATTTCTCTGACTGGCGTATTTTGCTTAGCATAATAATCTACAGCTCCATCCGTATACTGCAAAGAGTAAGAGTTTCTTCTTTTTTACAGCTGTGTAGCATTCTAGTATGTAAATGTACCACAGTTTCTTTTATCCACTCATCTACATGGTCAACCGGGTGGTTTCCAGATCTTGGATATTGTAAATAACACCACTGTGATTACGGGAGTGCATATATTCCTTCTGAATCGTGCTTTGGGATAATTAGAATATATTACCAGAAGTGGGTTCGCTGGTCAAAAAGGAGTTCTATTTTTATATTTATATTTTTTATTAATTAATTTATTTTTGTTACAGATGTTTTTCCTTTTTCCCCCTAGACTCCCTCCTCCCTATTCCAACCCTGCCCCCAGCCTTGTTGTCTATGTCCATTAGTGACGCATATATACGAATAAGTAATTAGGTTTATCTCCTCCCTCCTCCCCCCATCCCTACTCTGAGGTTTTCCAGTCTGAACGGTTCTATTTTTATTTTTTTGAGGAAACCCCATATTGTTTTCCACTGTGGCTGCACCAGTCTGCATTCCCACCAATAGTGCACCAGGGTCCTCCTTTCCCCTCATCCTCACCATCACTTGTTGTTGTTGATTTAGTGATAGGAGCCGTTCTGGCAAATGTAGTTGTAGTTTTAATTTGCATCTTTCTGATAATCAATAATACTGAGCATTGTTTCATATGTCTCATGGCCATCTGTATGTCCTCTTTGGACAAGTGTCTATTCAGAGCATTGGCCCCTCCTTTGATTGGATTGTATGTCTTCCTGGTGTTGAGTTGTACATAGTTTTAAAATACTTTGGAATTTAACACTTTATCAAAATGTACCATTGGCAAATAGACAACAGACTTTTGTAACTCAGAGAACTGTGAGGTAAACAATGAATCAATAATCCAGAGAGGTTCTCTGAGGGAAACGTTGACATGAAGAGGAATCCACACGAGAAACCAGCTCAAACCTCCAACTGCACCTGCTCCTGGAAGGTCCTTGTGTATAGGGAACTGTGCGCCCCCTGGTGGTCGCAGCCTCTCCCTCAGGAGGTGTGTGTCTGGGCTCACACTGACTTCCCCTCACTGTGTTTGGCACAGAAATACACGGCCGTGTCCTCAGATTTCAGATTGGTCATTTTAAGTGAGACTGTGCTCCTAGGGCTGTCCCTGGAGATTGTGAATCTTCCTTGAATGGATGGCGCGTATCACTGATCTGTTCCCGATGGTTTGCTCACTTCTGCCATCCACTCCAGCCCCTTCCCTGGAGCCTGGCGGACCCAGTGCATGCTGTAGTTAGTGAAGGTGAATCCAGAGGCTTTGCAGGAGAGGCTCAGGGACCCCCATGGCTGTACCAAGCTTCCCCCAGACTCCACCAGCTGGACTTGGCACAGGATACCTGCAGACAGAGGAACAGACTGAGAACTGCCCCTGCAGCGCCGTCCCGCTGAGCCCGAGCCCAGGACGCACCTTTGACAGCGATGAGAAGGGAGGCCCAGAGGAGACCTGACCCCATGGTGTGGACACAGGACAGGCTGACCCTGAGGCTCCTCTCCGGGATCTGCAGGGACAGGGGCTGGGCAGGTTTTGATGAGCAGGGCCGCGTCCTCATTTGCGTGTCTTTGCCCCGTGGACCTGTCTGAGCTGCCCACCCGGGCTCCTCCCTCCCTGCCTTGCATTCGGGGAGGGCGGGGGGGACAGGATGCCTGGGCCTGGACCTAGGGACACTTTGCTGGTCTGAACATTGTAGTGTTTGTCTGTGAACAGTGATAGACACCTAGACCAGGATGGAAGTGGGATATTTAAGGTTCTCCAGGCAGGTTGCACATAAACCCACTCAGCACACGTCCTGGGACAGGATTGTGGAGACGACAGTGCCCCCTGGTGGTTGTTCTGAGCCACACAGGCTGACGACGCTGGGTCTGAACCAGCTTCCTGAGACAAGGCAGGGGAGTCTGCCACAGGGAAGTCCTTCCTGGCATTTTGAAACTGTGGCAGCCCAAACCCGCTTCATTCTTGTACACAGCTGAGTCTCTGTCAGATTACCTCCACCTCAGGGCTCCCACCTTGGGGAGAACCTGAGGAACAGAACCCTCCTCAGTGCCAGGGGCACAGGCCTCTGGGGCCAGGGCCTCAGCTTGCTCCTGTGAGGTGCTGTGACCTGCTTGGTTGCACACTCACACACCCCAGAGTGTCCACCGTGTGACACAACAGAGCCTCTTTAACTCAGTGGAGATGTTTTCTGACATTTGTGGGGCCCTTCGTGACTGTGGGCAGTAGAGCTGCAGAGGGGCAGTGAGCACAGGCACAGACTCACCGAGCACAGAGGGCAGTTCCCTGCCCAGGAACCGGTCCCTTCACTGCAGCCCTGAGACCCTGTGTCTCTGAACTTTAGGATTGTGCCCGAGACCACAGGAGTAAGTCGCAGTGGAGAAGACAGCACAGCTCCGTCCTCCTCACTCTGGGACATGAGAACGGGCCCCACCCCTTCGTGCTTCTGTCTGAAAAGACGTAGAGGGGGGATGGTAGTGACCACTGTGTATGAAACTCCATGAGAGGAAGCCGGTTCTGTCAGATGTGACCATCACTGTTAGTGTATCATTCCCCACCTGGGGGCAGAGGGGGCTCTGAGGCCTCCTCTCTGACTGCAGAAGGAATACCTGCTCTGCTCCAGACCTCACCTGTCACACCTGTGTGAGGGGACAGGTCACCAGCATCAGGTCTGTGTCCTCACTTCTGCTTTGATATTGATCCATTTGTCCTAGATTCTGAAAGACCATTTCCTTTCTTTTTCATTAGCAAAATCTTGAATGCAAGTATCACAGCCTGGTGTCCACAGTGTCTGTGGGATGAGTTGAGTAATAAGCTCCACCTCCCTGCATGTAGGTGTCGAAGAGCCACAGAGGTTGGATGGTGCAGCTGAACAAGGAAATCTGAGCCCTTTGGTGAGAGTCTGAAAATATGGGCTGACCTGTTCCAGGGCGGGGAGGAGAGAGACAGCCCCTGACATGCAGAGCCAGGGCGGTCCGATCTCATCATGGGTCCCTGGTCCCATGGTTTGAGCAGATGTGCGCAGGTCAGTCCTGGCTGCAGGGAGAATGGGTCCTAGGTTCAGACTAGTCCACATTGTTGCTCAACTGGAATAAAATACAACACGTGTACCTAAGTTTATGTGTGTTGGGTGGGTTAGTCAGGTGTGCTGATCCCAGGAAAGCAGGACTCAGATCTCCTGTGGGAAATGAGCTGTGACATTGTGGATATTCACAACTGAGGAGGGAACCAGATCACGTTGCAGTGACAGCGGGTAGACCCTGTGGGAGACCTGACAAGTGGTCACATAAGAAAATAGAGGTGAAGATGTAAGTGAAATGCCTCTGAGAGTCACCAGGAATGAGCACACCCAGGTGAACCCACCCTCAGGACCAGAGGAAGAGTAACGTGTGGGAACTTCATGTTCAGGAGACAGGAAGTTCCACCTGACACTGTTTCCCCTGCACAGTGTTCAGAGGACACATTGAGAACAGAGTGTGAACCTACAACCAGTGGACCATTGTTAGTGACAGTGGGTGTCTGTGTGGGTCCCTGGGAAGCAGAAGTGTGAACTACAGAGAAGCAGACAGGGCTCCCGGGTCCGAGTCCTTCAGGGGATTTGGAGCTGAATGTGCAGCAGCTGCGCGGCCTCCTGTGTGGGGTTTGTTCTCTAGACTCTGCGGGACCAGGTTCAGTCACTGGGGATGGAGAGGAAACTCAGTCATGACCAGGTGTATTTAGGTAAAGTTGAAGGTAGAGATCTGTGAGTAATTAATTCAGGTCATGAAAATGTTGTTATTAGAAACCTGCTGTCTGCATGTGCGTCTTATAAACACTGTCACCAAGTCTGTACCTGATGGGAGGCAACTGGGACAGAGACCTGACTCAGAGCATCATTGGGGAAATGTTACCTAAGTGAATGAATGGGGGATTGACCGAGACTGAGGACACCTTCCAGGGTGCTTGTTCCATCAGGTTCTGACTTTCCTTGTTGTTCAGCCAGTTCACGTTTTCTTCCCTCTGAAATGGACACACATATGTACTCAAGTCGCGAAGACAATTTGCAGGAGCACAAGTCATGTGTGTGTTGATTTGGTACCTTACGCCTTTCCAAATTTCACTTTCGAGTTCTATCAGTGTTACTGTGTAATTGTTAGGGATTTCTATAGATAAGGTTTTGTCATATGTATAGAGATAAGGAGAAACATTTTAATGTGTTTCTTTCTGGCTTCGGGGTTTTAAAATATTTATTCTTGCCTAATCATCCTGACAAAAATGTCCCGTTCTGTTGACTAGAGCAGTCACGGGGTGCCCGTGGGGGTCCTGATGTTAGAAGAGCAGCTTTGACATTGTCTCTGTGCAGCATGATGTCCCTTGTTGGCTCCTCACATGGGCCTTTGCTAGCTTGATGCCCATCTCTTCTATACATGATTGTTTAAGAATTGTAATCATGAAACCGTTTTCAATGTTTAAATGACTCTTGCTGCATCTGTTTATATGATGGTATCATTTATCCTTCATTCTGTGACTGAGTGCAGCACAGTGATTGCTTACAAACATTGACCCGTCCTTGCATCTAGGACAACATCCCACTGGATCAGGGTAAATGATCCTTTCAATGTGCTGTTAGTTTCCTAGGACATGGTGAGGGTTTTTGCACCTGTGCTCGTCAGGGATATTGATTTGTCATTTTTTATGTTCTTACCAGCTGCACACCCCTTGCTCCCCGCGGCCTCGCCTGCCAAGCTCAGAGGTGAAGACCCAGAGGCCCCGAGCCGGCCCCAGCTTGGGCTCCACTGCGCACGCGCCAGCCGCTGGCGGGAACCTCAGAGCTGAAAGGAGCCGCTCTGAGGAGAACGTCCCGCCTACCGCAGGCCCTTTCGCAAAGGCAGACGGGATAGCAGTTCCCCGGGAGCCGAACAGCGAGGGTTCCGGGCTGCTCTGAAACTACATATCCCAGGAGGCACTGCGCGGGGTAGACCATGAGCCTCAGCGGTTGTGCTCCAGGGCGCGCGTTCTTTGCCTCCAACTGATGAGCCATTGTGGGGACGGAAGGCAGAGCGATGTGGGGATTCAGCTGGCCAATGGGGAGCGCGGAAGGGGCGAGGGGGGCAGGCCGCGTGGTTTCCTTGGATACCGAGGATGCGACTCTGTGGGAGAGGGTGGGGCTTTAGCGTGAGACCCTGGAAGTCCTGACTGACAGGAACTTAGGAGCTCAGGTAAGTGTCAGAGCCGAGGGCGGAGGGAGACCCGTGGGTGTCAAGGTGAGGACGACGTGCAGACTCGGGGCCCTCAGGGTGGTGAGGTCCGAACTTCACGGCCAGGACGGGGTGCCCTGGGATGGGGCCCTGCACGGGGATGAAAGCCAGACGGGGACCCTGTGCGGGACTCGCTCTGCCCGGACGTGAGGACGAGAGCAGGTCCCGCCCCGTCCCGGCCCCGCGTGACCGAGGCCGCGCATCGGACGCGGTGTCTCAGTGTGGGCTCCGCACCTGCGGTCGGTGACACCCTCCGTGACGACCCCGAAGGGCTGTGAGGGTCCAGTGAGAGCGTGGACGGAACCGAGCACAGGCCGCAGAACCGCAGTGCAAAGGCTGTGTTTCTATTTCAGGGGTGACCCTGAACCCCAGTCACCCAGACAAACCCGAGGGACCAGGACGTGTAAAGATAATTCCTTCATAGATTTAACTTAGGAAAGGAGACCTGAAACCTGAGTTCAAACCTCACCCACAGACTCCGTCGCCCCTGGGGGTGGTCACTGCGGTCAGAGGTGCTGGGCTCTCCCTCAGAACACACAGCGTCCTCAGTGTATAGGTAGCACATTCTCCCATCAGAGCCCTTATTCAGACATGGATTCTCTGTGGAGGCCTGTCATTTAACTTCCTAAATCCAATCTTTGGTGGGAGCAATGTATTTAACTTAGTAAAGGCTACTTCACCTCTTTTTTCTGTGCTGGGCCTGTTTTGGTGAGTCACACAGACCCCAGGACGTGCTGAGCCTCACGGTCCAGGGGCATCGGCTGCAGCAGCCACAGGGACAGAAAGGTTCTGGCACCAGGAGTGAGGGCTGCAGGGAAACTGCCCAGAACTGGGATGGGCTGTAGTAAGTGACTCCATCATAACGTATGCACCCCATCCACTCCAGCCCCTTTCATGGTTTCTGGCGGATCCAGCTCCAGCTGTAACCACTGCTGATGGAGTAACCAGAGACAGCGCAGGTGAGGGAGAGGGTCTGCAAGGGCTTCACCAGTCCTGGGCCCGACTCCTGCAGCTGCAGCTGGGACAGGACACCTGGGGACAAGGAGCATCAGGCCCTGTCAGTCACAACCACCCCATACACCCCTGTCTGACCTCTGAGACCCTCACCTTGAGGGGCTGTCACCAGGCAAAGGAGAAGACCCAGCAGTCTCATCTTCTTCTAGACCACGGCTCTGCCTTCCCCAGAGACCTCAGCCCTGTGTGAGGAGAGAGCTGTGATCCTCCCCAGCCCAGGGGAAGATTTACCCTGGAGCTTGGGGAGAAATTTGCATGTGGGGCAGCCTGTTCCTTATAAGAGGGGGACTGAGGTCAGGCTGCCCTGGTCCTTCTATTGCTAACATGTAGGCTTCCCTTTTCTTGAATGCACTTAGTACATTCGTCTATTATAGGGGATCTCCTGGTACACAAGAATACTGGAGTCAGCTTAATGTTTGTGCTCATCTCTGATAACTGGTGGACGAGTTGAGGAATTTTTAATTCCTCATGCATCTTTCAAATAGATTTAATGAGATTAAATTTGTTTAGGTAATTTCTTAAACCCAGCTTTCTAATATCTACAGTACTGTCAAATATTTTTATAAAAAAATTTATTTTCATAAACATAATTTTATATAGCCAAATAATATCTAGGTTGGTTTGAAAATCACAAAATAAAGGACATTCATTCTCAGTATCTTATTTCTTTAAGTTGTAACTTTGATCCAAAGAACTATATCCCAGGAACATGTCATTGAGGTACCCTTGATTCTTTTTTATTTTTTATTTGTTAAAATGATATTTCTTACAAATTCTGAGTGACACCGTGCTACATTCCTTTGTTAAGGTTAATGCTAGAAATCTCTTTCTTGCCATCTTTGCCAAACACTCTCAGAGCTAAGTAGTGTCAGACCTGGTGAGTATTTGGATAGGAAACCCCTGATTCTTGATGTTGAAAATTTGGTAATTGTGCCTTTGAGTCCCTCCTCAAACTCTTCCCTTGTGCAAGCTGATGGCTTATTGCAGAGACTGCAGCAAGTTATATTAGACATATTCATATTTTTACATGGAGAAATTATTGAGAATAAAAGAGTAATTATTCATGTGTACAATTTATAATCTTTCATATGTGGAAATTGTAAACGCAGCAGATTGACTGAGCTCTTTTCTCAGTCAAATATTTTCAGTGATGTTGGGGTCAGAGGGAGGCAAATCATGGAGGTTCCTAGCACAGATATGCTCAAAGGAAAGGGAACTTTATCCCTGACAGAAACCCTCACTCCCAGGACACACAACATGGTCAACTGGGACATTTTCCAATCTTGGATATTTTAAGTAACGCTGCTATGAACATGGGGGTGTATATATTCTTTCTGATTTGTGTCTTGGGATAATTAGGATATATTTTCAGAGGTGGACTCCTGGGTCAAAAGACAGTTCTATTTTTATTTTTTTGTATTAATTACTTTATCTTTGTTTCAGATGTTTCTCCATTTTTCCCCTAGACACCATCCTCTTGATCCCCCCTTCCCACAGCATTGTTGTCTGTGTCCATTGGTTATGCATATATGCATGTAAGTTCTTTGGTTTATATTACCCTCTTCGCGACGCCCCTCCTCTGGGGCTTGTCAGACTGAATATTCTATTTTTTATTTTTATTTTTTAGGAAACTCCATAGTGTTTTCCACAGTGGCTGCACCAATCTTCATTCCCACCAGTAGTGCACCAGGGTCCTGTTTTCTCCTCATCCTCCCCAGCACTGGGTGTTTGCTGAGGTATTGATAGGAGCCACTCTGGCAGGTGTAGCTGTCCTTTCAGTTTGCACGTCTCTGATGATCAGTAATGTGAGCATTGTTTCATTTGTCTCACGGCCATCTGTACGTCCTCTTTGGAGAAGTGTCTGTTCAGGGCATTGGCCCATATTTTAATTGGATTGTATGTCTTCCTGGTGTTGAGTTGTATGTAGTTTTTAAATATTTTGGAATTTAAGCCTTTATAAAATGTACCCTTGGCAAATAGACCACAGCTTTTTCTAACTCAGAGATGTTAGAGGTAAACACTGAATCAAGAATCCAGAGAGGTTCCCGAGGGAAACTGTGACATGAAGAGGAAACCACACAGGAAACCAGCCAAAACCTCCCACTGCACCTTCTCCTGGATGGTCCTTGTGTACAGAGACCCTGTGCGACCCCTGGTGGCCGCAGCCTCTCCTGCAGGAGGTTTGTGTCTGGGCTCACACTGACCTCCCCTCACTGTGTCTCTGGCACAGTAATACACAGCCATGTCCTCGGTGGTCACAGATCTCAGCTGCAGGGAGAACTGGTTCTTGGACGTGTCACTGGAGATGGTGGTGCGGCTCTTGAGGGACGGGTTGTATTAAGTGCTACCACTACTAGCATATAAGGCCCCAATCCATTCCAGCCCCTTTCCTGGTTTCTGGCGGATCCAGCTCCAGTCCTAACCACTGAGTGAGCCCCTAGATACAGCGCACGTGAGGGAGAGAGTCTGCGAGGGTTTCACCAGTCCTGGCCCTGACTCCTGCAGCTGCACCTGGGACAAGACACCTGGGGACAAGGAGCATCAGGCCCTGTCAGTCACGTGCAGTAACAACCACCCCATGGACCCTGTCTGACCTGAGACTCTCACCTTGGGGGGCTGTCACCAGGCACAGGAGAAGGCCCAACAGTCTCATCTTCGTCTAGACCTAATGAGGAAGGTGATCCCCTCTTCAGATGTCATTGGGAGATTGAAACCACACAAGCCCCAGGAAGAAAAATTCCTCCCTCTGATTCTGCATGGTGTCAACTGCTCTCGGTGCTGGGAGCATGATGCCAAGTCAATGACTGTCACCACAGGGGCCTTTATTTCAAGCTTTGGGGTCACACACCTCTGATGCCCACTGTCCACCGGACAGGTGTCCTGTTGCTGGCTTGTCGGGACCCTCAGTGTGAGGAGCTGAGCTGCACTGTTGAGTCAGCAGAGCCTCTGGTTAGACTGAGGGGACGTGGGTCAGAAGACTTGATGATAAATTATGTTTTGGACACAAGAGTGTCTGAAAGAGAATCTCGATCATTTGTCCGTGTGAGAAAGATGTCTCGCTTTAAAACAGACTTTTCTAATTCAGAGACGTAAGAGGTAACAACAGACTCAGGAACCCAGAGAGGTTCCCTGAGTGAAACTGTGACGTGAAGAGGAAACCACACAGGAAACCAGCCCAAACCTCCAACTGCACCTGCTCCTGGATGGTCCTTGTGTTCAGGACACTGCGCGCCCCCTGGTGGTCGCAGCCTCTCCTGCAGGGAGGTTTGTGTCTGGGCTCACACTGACCTCCCCTCATTGTGTCTCTTGCACAGTAATACACGGCCATGTCCTCGGCTCTCAGGCTGTTCATGTGCAGATACAGCGTGTTCTTGGAGTTGTCTCTGGAGATGGTGAATCGGCCCTTCACAGAGTCCGCATAGTATATGCTACTACTACCACTACTAATGTATGAGACCCACTGCAGCCCCTTCCCTGGAGCCTGGAGGACCCAGCTCATCCAGTCGTCACTGAAGGTGAATCCAGAGGCTGCACAGGAGAGTCTCAGAGACCCCCCAGGCTGCACCACGCCTCCCCCAGACACCACCAGCTGCACCTCACACTGGACACCTGCAAACACAAAGACGTCCTGGTCAGGAAACTGTCACATGTCCACTGGTTCTCTCTCATCCACTCTCACACTCAGTGTCTCTTTTTCTCCATAAATTACCTCTTAAAATAGCAGCAAGGAAAACCCAGCTGAGCCCAAACTCCATGGTGAGTGCTCTGTGTTCAGTTCTGATCAGGGAATGGGGACACCTGTGAATCCCAGGGCTGGGCTCCTGTCCCACAGCTGCAGGGTCAGGGCTGGGCTGGATTTTATGGGCAGAGGGGGCCCTATTTGCATGTCCTCCTACTATATAGGGAGCTCTGGGGTAGGAGACCTGCAGAGAGGGCCTTGGCTCTGTGCAGGTGCGAATGTCCTGGGGGAGAATCGTGGTCATGACAGCATTTCACGAACTATATATGAATCATAAGGAGGTTGGGGCATGTCCTGTGTGCACATGTAGTAACAGTGAGCCCAGCATCTGGCCTGTGCTCCGTCCCACTGGGCCCCTCAACTCCCCTGAACCAACTCCAGGGTAGAGGGTGCAGACCCCTTGAATGTAATGGGAGCATGAATGAACATCTGTGTTCTGGTGTTACCCACACGTCAGGGTGGAGAGAAGCAGACACGTGGGAACAGACCACAGGCTGCAGAACGTGTAAGAGTGGACATCGTGTACACAGCGTCTTTGTGGCCTTGGTCCTGAGTGTCTCTGGTGTCCTGAACTTCAAGGAGACAATGTAGACAGAGGGTTGAGAAGATGCTTCTCTATCCCAGGGACTCAGAGACCCTGAGAAGTCAGGGAGATTCATGGATCTAATGGAGAGGCTGGGGGTTTCCAACACCCAGAAGTCCATGTTCAGAGGGTCTGTCTGCATAGACAGTGATGAAAACCTTAAAGGAGGTGATATAATGGAACAATCAGTGAAGTAATTGTGGATGATGTTACATATGATCAGTAGGGAGGCTGTTGTCTGAGTCATGCTGGGAACCTTGGTATATTATGTGCAAAGTGACGTCCTATTTGAGTCATTTAGTGATCTGAGATCCAGATGTTTTCCAGGGAAATCTAGACAGGTCCTCCTATGGTAAGTGTTTACATCAGAGGGAGGCAGAGGGAGATTAGGCTCCAGGAGGACAAGAACACGCTGTGACCTCTGAGGTCAGTTGAACTATTCCTGGCTGTGGACATGGAGGAAGAGGCCATGGGACAGGAATCAAGTTCTAGCCTCTGGAAAAGACCAGGAAACAGACTCCCCTGTCTGAGATTGTTCAGGCATCTGTAACAATATGCCTGTGCTGGGGAGATGATAAACAATACACATTGTGTCCCACAGATCTGGAGGCTGGGAGTCCTCAGTCAAGGTGCCAGCAAGGTGCCTTCTGCGGAGGGACGTCCTCCTGGTTCTGGTCTGACAGCCTTTTGCTGGGTCTTCACGTGGTGGAGGAACCAGCAGGACCTCTGGGGCTCCATCAGGAAGGCACTGGTCACTGTCTGGAGGGTCCCTCATGACCTAAGCATCTCCCCCAGACCCCACCCCTCAATGCCATTGTCTTTGGCAAGGAGGATCTCAATATGTGAACTTGGGGAGCACAGGTGTTCAGACCACAGCACCATCCAGGATTCTCTGCAGGAGGGTGGTCCTGCCTCCCCCTGACCTCAGTCCAGTGAGGTGGATTCATGCTCTGACCTCCAGACTGTGAGGGAATGGCCATGTGCAGACTGAAGCCCAGGTGTGTGCTGATGTGACTCGGTTGTCCTAGGAACGCACAGGCTGGACGTGGCCTCCCATTATCAAGGATGTCCCCACACTGCTCCTGCTGCGTGATGACCTCAGTGCTGGCCCAGGGACAGGGACACCGCAGGGCTGGGGATTGGAGGAGGAGTCTCCTTGGTGTGTCCCTCTGAAGGGAGGCTTGTGAGACGCTGTGCTGACCGAGCCTGTGCTTGAACCTGGCTCCCCTGCCAACCCACAGCTTCCCCACCAGTTGAGCTGACTGTGCTGCCCGAATGTCCTGGGTGTGGTGCTCGGCCAGAGACAGGGACACGGAAATTCATCCTTGACTGTCTTATTCGTCCTGCTCCCCAAGCCCAGTGCCATGTTTCAGAAAGGGGAACATTCTAGAACCTGTGAGGGAGACACTCCCATCCACATCCCCAAGTCTGACACCAACCAGGTGTTCCCAGGTGATGCCCCAATGAACGTCCCTCATTCAGAGAAAAGGAGGCTTCATTGTGCCCTGGAAAATAACGATGAAGAACAGGATCCTTTCAGGAACACTTTCCCTGCCAATTCCTTGCAGTGCATTTGACCCCTGTGACCTTTCACTGAATCACTGACTTGCCCGTGACAGCATCGCTCCTGGTCTCAGGGCCTGACTGTGTGAGGAGTCAGCAGGCTCCTGGCCCTGCATCTCCTCCCCCAGCACAGCCGCCCTGTCCCTCAGGGATGGGACCCTCCCAGGATGGGGTCCTCACACTGTGTCTCGCACAGTCATGCACGGCCGTGTCCTCAGACTTCAGGACATTGGTCTGCAGATAGGCCATGCTGACCGAGGTGTCCGTGGAGGAGACAGATTGTTCTGAGCAGCCTGGGCACACGTGGGCTTCCCAGTGTTTGTGCTAAACCAGCTCACACACTGCATGCCCTGTCCTGGGGCCTGTCACACCCGGTGCACATAGTCGCTGGTGAAGGTGGACCCAGAAGCCTTGCAGGAGACCCTCCCTGAGGCCCAGGCTTCCTCCCTCAGCCCCAGACTTCACCCGCTGCCCCTGGGAGTGGACCCCTGTGGAGAGGAGACAGGAGTGGGTGGAAATCCCCCTGACTGTCCCTGGTCCCCTCCTCAGCCCAGGGACTGGGGATCCCTTACCTGTAGCCACTGCCACCAGGAGGAGGGTTCTCCAGCTCCAGTCCATGGTGAAGGGCTGAGCTGTGGGCACTTCTGTAGGGAGGGTATAGCTGTGGGTGATGCTCTCAGGGCATTGACTTATCCATATGTAATCTGTTCTCCCTCATCTCATTTACATATTCATGAGGCGGAGTATGTCATACCTGAGGACAGGACTCCACCTGAGACATGATGGAGAGACAGAGACCATGGTCAGTGGGAGTCTGAGGGTCCACGTCCTAATCTTTGTAGGAGGACATGTGTCCCTTCCCAGGTCCCTGAGCTCTGTGCACACTGAGCTCCTCCCATCCTTCAGGGCCTGGTGACAATGAGGGAACACTCAGTCCCCACGGAGGGGAGCTTTTCACCTGTCAGTAAGGAGAGGGAGACAGAGCCCAGCAAACCCCTGTGGTCCTAGCGGGCTGTGTGCACACCCAGGACACGCCCCTGTGTGATCTCTGAGACTGGTTCCTCCATTCTGAGTCACCACTGAGATCCTCCTGTGTTGAGGTGTGTATCAGTTGATGGCTATTTTCAGTGCTGAGTAGTATTCCATTGAAGGATGTTCCCTAGTTTGTCTATTTGTAAAATTAGAAAATCTTTTGGATTGTTGTAGCTCCTAACACAAATAAGATGCTAAAAGCATTTTGATTCACATTTTTATGAACATAAAGAAGTGTTCTTCTGGAGCAAACATTCCTAGTAGAATCACTGAGAAATATGTTAAGTATATATTTGATTTAATAAAAATCGGCAGTTCATTTTGTGAAAAAATAATAACAGGATATAGAGGGACCTGGGGTAGGAGAGACCCCCAATGATTGCCGACATGTCATCTGCACACACAGTGTCACCTCCTCACTTGTCTGCAGTGAGAATATGAGAAGTTAGAGCCACAGAGAAAAAGCGAGAACCTTCCCTGGATGCATCTGTGAGCTGAGAGGAAATCCCTGCACTCAACAGGAGGCCACCCTTTCCCACCTCACTCTGCACCTGCTCCTGGGCTGTTCTCTGTGGTCGGTGTGTCCTGAGCGCCCCCTGCAGCCCCACCCTCCATCTTCTTCAGGAGGTTTGTGTCTGGGCTCACACTGACTTCTCCTCACTGTGTGTTTTGCACAGTAATAAACGGCCGTGTCCTCAGTGGTCACGGATCTCAGCTGCAGGGAGAACTGGTTCTTGGACGCGTCTCTGGAGATGGTGGTGTGGCTCTTGAGGGACGGGTTGTAGAAAGTTTCATCATCATAATCAACGCGTGCCACCCACTCCAGCCCCTTCCCTGGTTTCTGGCGGATCCAGCTCCAGTAACCACTGGTTACTGAGCCCCCAGAGACAGCACAGGTGAGGGAGAGGGTCTGCGAGGGCTTCACCAGTCCTGGGCCCGACTCCTGCAGCTGCACCTGGGACAGGACACCTGGGGACAAGGAGCATCAGGCCCTGTCACTCACATGCAATCACAACCACCCCACAGTTCCCTGTCTGACCTCTGCGACCCTCACCTTAGGGGGCTGTCACCAGGCACAGGAGAAGACCCAGCAGCCTCATCTTCTTCTAGACCACGGCTCTGCCTTCCCCAGAGACCTCAGCCCTGTGTGAGGAGAGAGCTGTGAGCCTCCCCAGCCCAGGGGAGGATTTATCCTGGAGCTTGAGTAGAAATTTGCATGTGGGGGGCTCTGTTCTCATAAATGGGGAGGGACTGAGGTCAGTGCCACATGTCCTTCTGGGTCCTGAGCTCATTTCTTCTCCTGGACTCAGGGGTTTAGGTCTGGGGTGGGAGTGCCCTTGTTTTATGAGGCACCTTGGAATCAGGTCAGTGGATGGGCCCATGTTTTTAACTTTAAAAATAAATGCTGGGCTGGGTGAGGGGTTCACAATATTTAACGTCATAGCTCATTCAAATCCCTAATAAAATGGATTCACATTATGTACAAACATCGTCTCAAGTCCAAAGAAACACATTAAGTAGACTCAATATTTTCAAATTGAACAATCATAACTCCCTATAAAATAAGATTTGATGTCATCCTTGGTGTATAAATTATTGGGGTGAAGAGCAGTCCTCCCTGACCTGGCTGGGTGCCCTGGGCTTGCTGCCTCGGTCTCAGTCCAGCTCCAGGGGACAGGCCTGGTCAGAACCCTCCTCCCACGTGTCCAGGAAAGATCCTGCCACAGAGACAGCTTTCAGACACGCTGTGTCCCTCCTCCTTTTCTCCTCCCCCAGGGCAGGGCAGCCCCTTCCTCAGGTGAGCAGCTCAGGGCGGCCTCCCACGTCCTCAACCACAGAGAGGCTCTGAGACTCTGGGCTCATCGTCTCCCACAGAGACTCCGGCACTTCCTATGGACCAGCAGGGTCTGAGATGAGTGTGGACCCGGGACCTGTGCTGGTCACAGGGTCATTTTGGAACTTGCCATCCCAGAGTTTTTCTGAGACCCTGGGAGGAAGGGAATATGGAGGCTGATTTCCTGGGAAGGGGACTGTGAGCTCACGATGGGTAAGAATACAGATGGAGGGGAATCAAAACACAGAGTCGTGGAATCTTTTATTAAATCCCTTATGTGGGATGCAACACGTGGTGGGATTTAACAAGCTGGTAAACACTTCACACCCTGTTTGTTTCCCTGAGTCTCGCACTCCCCTCCACACACTGAACCCAAACCGCAGTCCCAGTGATTGTAAAGGGCACAGGGAGACCTTGGGTGCACGTGACAGACACAGAAAGTCTATGGACCAGAGCTGAGCTTTCTTCAGGCTAACAAATGTCTCAGGAGATCCCCCTCGTGGACAGAAGGGCTGGGAGTGGGGGGTTGGTGCAGCCACATGGGTGGAGGTGGCGTCTGTGACAGGGATGGCACCACTCTCCTGCAGGTCCTGGGAAACACCTGTGGGGAGCCCTGGGCCCCAGCCAGCTGTGAGCAGCATGAGGTAAAGGGAGGTGGAGGCCTCGGGAGAGCAGCGGTGAGAAGGTCTCCTCCATCGAGCTGCACACTCTGCCCCGGGGGACACCTGTGCGCTGTGACCACCATCACCAGCCAACTCCAGACACTTTCATTTCCCAACTGATGCTGTCCCATTAAATAACAACCCTGTCCAGTATGCCCAGCCGTGGTGCTCTCTGTCTCACGGACCTGACCAGTCCCAGGTTCCCACAGAGGTGGAATCACACGGCCTTTGGAATTCTGAGAGAGGGTCATTTCACAGGGCCATGTCTCCAAGGTTCACCCATGTATTCACATCTGTCCCCTGTGCCTCCCTTGTAAGGGTGCATGACATCTCATTGTGAGCAGAGAGCACATTTTGCTCATTGAAGTTTCTGCTACCTCTCTCCATTTTCACAGAATCAGTGGGTTTTACAGGTGCTGTTGTTACTTCGCTCATCACGAAGAAGGGTTCACGACACATGGAAGGCTGTCAACAAACTCACATTGGATGAATCAATATATTAACAAATGAAATGGAAGTATGTGTCCCATTTGCAGAGGTTTAGCTGAGTGAGGACAAACAGTAACAACTTCTATGGAGTGCTGGTGGTCATCTGTCACACTGTCCCCACTGTCCTGGAAGCAGCAGGACGAGGAGGAAGGAGGTGGAGACAGAACCTCTGTGACGGTAGTAGAGCTGACAGGGACCCCCAGTCTGCACGGGGACGGGGTCTGATCCCAGGTCACTCTGCCTCAGCCTGGTGCTCCTCTGACATGGGCACACATCCTGCCCTGCACTGCAGCTCAGAGGAAATAAGGGATCGTCACAGGGAGAATGTTCCAAGGAAACCGAGGAGGGAGGGTGACGTGAGGTCACACAGGGGTCTGGAGGTCAGCTCCTGTCCATGTGCAACAGGTCAGACAGCAGGAGGAGCCAGGGAGTCAGTGGGAGCTGGAGGCAGGACCAAACTCCTGAGGGCGCTCCAGGGCCACAGGCGGGAGGGTCACGTGTGTGCTCTGCAGGCCTTAGAAGGTCAGGCAGGGCCCACCCACCTCAGGAGGGCGATCTGCTCGACCCAGTCTCCTGACTGACAGCACCCTCACGGAACCCCAGAGAATGTTTGCACAAGTATGGGGGCTCCCAGCACCAGTGACGTTGACCCGGAAAGTAACTATCACGTGGCCCACATATTCCGTCCTCTCAGCAGACTCCGACTCCCCCGCCCCCATCCTGAAGAACCTCTCCATGACCTACCACCAGGAGCTTCATCGACGGAGGGAGATATCAGGGAAACGGCTTTGAGCCTCGCTGAAGACACCTCATCATGTGTGTTAAATTGTCGACCGCTCACGAGTTAACTCGTGTTTGCAGTTGCATTAGCTATTTCAGTTTTTGAAATCTAGGGTAATATAAGATTATTTTATTTGTGACTCTTCACCCTGAAGGTTGTTGAGGTTCGAAAAGCCACCGTTCTGTATTCTTGAAGTAGCTAGGGAATGGATATTTGCTGGTTCCAATGAGTGCAGCTCAGAACCTAACACGTTTCTGGTACTCCCAAATGAGCTCCTTGCATCGATTCACCTTTTAGGCTTTCAGGGCAATTACAAGACTACATTTTAGAAATAGTCACTGGTATAAAAAAATCCAACTAGAACGTGTAAAGTGTATGTTTCAAAAGGTGGTTACTATAGAGTATACCACACCAAAAAATTACTAAAATATATAATATGTATAAAATATAATATGTAGCAGATATGTACATAGCTTCATTTAATAAACTCATTATGTATAAATAAAATATACTGAAGTTTATTTAGATTGTTCACTTTCATACGTAATTTAGAAAAAATAGCCAGTGACATGAGATAATTTTGCATAAAATTGCCGGTCAACAATGTGTTAACAACAAAGATGGTTGTGAAATTGGGAGTAGTCCCAGGGTTCTCACCTCACAGCTGGAGCAGCTCAAAATTCAGAGCCGGGGAAAGGGGCTCTTCCACGGAGTCTGGAGACACGCATTTCTGGGGACTCACGCACGGAGGGTGAGGTGCACTGGTGGGGTTTATTGGGATGGAAATAAATGAGCTCCCAGGTTCCTGGTGTGTCATCCATGGCCGGTGCCTCAGCTCCATCCACTGGGAGGAACGTCCTCTAATCCCTCGGGTGTGAGCCCCACCAGACCCAACATCCGAAGCTGCTGCGGTGGGAGCCCCTCCGGGTGCACAGAAGGGCCACAGCCATCGGCGCGTGTGCAGGCTGCGGGGACGGTGAGCGCCGCGCGGGCCTTTCTTCTCCACTCCGACAGACCACCGCTCTGCTCCTGCCTGCGGGTGAGCCTGGGAGCTGCTGTCTGCGGCCCAGAGGTCTGTGCTGTCGGGTCCCGATCCTGACTCTGGAGAAAACCCAGGAGCCCATCAGAGGAAGAGGACAACCCAGACGACAAGAGAAACCCAGGGCTTAACCTCCACCTGCACTGGTACTGGGTTTAATGCTCTGATCTCTGTGTCCTAGCGCCCCCTGGTGTCATGAGCGCACCCTGGTGTCCTGAGTGTCCCCTGATGTCCTGAGCGCCCCCTGTTGACCCGAGCGCGACCTGGTGTTCTGAGCGCCCCCTGGTGTCCTGAGCGCCCCCTGCAGCCCCGCCCTCCTGTCCCCTCAGGAGGTTTGTGTATGGGCTCACACTGACTTCCCCTCACTGTGTCTCTCGCACAGTAATACATGGCCGTGTCCTCGGCTCTCAGGCGGTTCATCTGCAGAGTGGCAATGCTTTTGGAAGCATCTCTTGAGATGACAAATCTACCTCTCAGAGATGCTGCGTATTCCGTTGTGTGACCTTTAGCTTTGTTTCTGATGAAACCGATCCACTCCGGTCTTTTTCCGGGAGTTTCTGGGTGAGGTACCGCTGGACTCAGAGAGACAAGCCCCCTCCTTGTGAGTGTGGAGGCTTTTATAAGGGCTGGGTGGTCTGTGTGCTGTCGAGAAATTATTGTTGTTGATAAACTCCACCATCCGTCAGTCAAACAGCACTGAATGCACAGTGATACCCACATCCAGAGAGGGCCGTGATGTTCCAGCTCAGTGTGGAGTCTCCCTGCGTCCTCGTCCACGTGTGGGTGCACAGAGAGAGCGTCATCACCTCTCGGCTCCCCAGGGCTGGAGGGCAGGGGGCACTGCCAGGGCTGCTATGTGGTGCTTTCCAGATGTCACCACGGCCCAGTGCCCATTGTGCCCAGACTGCATCAGCGAGAGGATGAGAGCGGAAAGAAGGAACCTACACTGTCAGAGCGTTTTAACCACCTGAGGTGCTCTCTGCGCTCAGACTCTTCACCCTCCTCCACCAATGACTTCCCACATTTTATATTAAGGACTGAGGGGCACACATCACAGGAGCCATTATTCATCTCTCTGTAGGAGCCGCTAGGAGTCAAGGACCACACAGTCATTATTACCTACAGTCTCTGCAAAGCTTGAGAAAATGACATCCTTAAGTGAAAATTACAAACCTAAGTCCACCCTTCAGCCCCCTTGGGCCAAGGTCCTCCTGAGTGGCTTTGAGTCCACGACTTCCAGAGCCCATCAGCCGTGTCCCTGTGACTTGCAGGCTGGAAGGACCCTGCATTTCCGGAGTGCACCACCAGTAAGCCTCCACCGCGCTGCGTATTGGTGTGGAGCACACTGAAAGGGCCCATGATTGAACCCATGTCTAGGCTGCTTTTCCCCCACTCTGTGTGGGCGCTGCCCATGTGTGCAGCAGGACCATCAGAGAAGGGCTGCCCTTGAGCGTCACTGAAGGACAGTCGTGATGAACTTTCAGCAGAAACACAGCAGTGAAACTCCAGGGGGTCGCTCTGGTGGTCATGTGACAGGACAATCTCAGTCGTTCTGGGAGCTGTAACCAAGTTCCACAGACCTTGGGGTTCACACACACACGTGTATTTCTCCCAGATCTTGAGTCTGGGAGATACTGTATTAGAAGCAGACAGATTTGATGTTGCTGACATCCGGTTCCTAGACGCTGACTTTTCGCTGTAATTTCAGAGGGCGGATGGAGCAAGGAAGCTCCCTCTGCCCTCTTTACCAGGGCGCTGACCTCACTCATGAGAACCCCATCCTCAGGAACTATGCTTCCCCCAGGCCCCACCTCCTGACACCATCACGCTGGGCATTAGGATGTAAAGTGAACTGTTTGAGGGGCTCATACAGGAGCCCATAGCAGCAGGTAAAGACTCACTTCATTACCCCACCCCTTGGAGGGCTGCTCCAGTCCAGCTCCCCAGTCTCAGGATCCTCCTCACCCTGAGGAAGCCCCTCTTCTGTGGAGGCAGAAAGCTGACCCCCATCCTTCAGAACAAGCTAGTGACCTTGCAGACGGACAGGCTCCACCCTTGACCTTGAACGAAGGCCTCTGTGTCATTCTGCTATTATTTTCCTGTCCGTGCGCTCACGTGATCATCACTCTCATGTTCTGTGACCCAGAACTGCTCTCTGCCCACAGTGGTCGGCAGCCCCTTGTTTTCACTCATGTTTTATGGGTGTGACATGGACGAAGTAGTCAGGCTCTGCTTGTGATGCTTGAGACTGACATGGTAAGGTTCATCCCTCTCTCTTCCCCTGCGCTCTTGGGGAATCTGAAGAGAAAAGGGGGATTGTCCCTTCTGTCCTGCTGGTAGGACACGGGAACCACACAGCCCACACCACTGAGTCACAATAAACCCTCAACCAGTGTCTTTTCCTGGATCGGTCAAACCACTTCTGATTTGCTGAAAATCCTGCCCTGCTCCCAGTAGTCACCTCCATGAAACAATTGACGTTTTCATAGTCCCTGTGTGTGACATCCTCAGCCTGGACGTCCATTCCAAGGGAGGGTGGGTCCCTGGACCTCAGCATGGTGTCAGGGGCACTTGGTACTGTGAGCATGATGCCAAGTCAATGACCGTCACCACCATGGGTCCTTCTTCTCTAGCTCTGGGGTCACACGCCTCTGGTGCCCACTGTCGACAAGCACGGGTCCTGCTGCTGTCCGACTGGGACCGTGAGCTGCAGGGATCAGAGCTGTATTTTTGAGTCAGAAGAGCTTCTGGTTTGATTTAGGTGACATGGGTCAGAGGATTTGATGACTAATTGTCTTTTGGACTCAAGAGCGTCTGACAGAGAATCTCAGCCTTTAATCCACATGAGAAAGTTGTCTCTCTGTACAACATACTTTCCTATCTCAGAGACGTCAGAGTAAGCACTGAATCAGGAAGCCAGAGAGGTTCCCTGAGAGAAACTGTGACATGAAGAGGAAACCACACAGGAAACCAGCCCAAACCTCCAACTGCACCTGCTCCTGGGATGGTCCTTGTGTTCAGGGACCCTGAAAGACCCCTGGTGGTGGCAGCTTCTCCTGCAGGGAGGTTTGTGTCTGGGCTCACACTGACTTCCCCTCACTGTGTTTGCTGCACAGTAATACATGGCCGAGTCCTCGGCTCTCAGGCTGTCCATTTGCAGATACAGCGTGTTCTTGGAGTTGTCTCTGGAGATAGTGAATCGGCCCTTCACAGAATCCGCATAGTATTTCTGACTTCCATCATACCATATAACTGCCACCCACTCCAGCCCCTTCCCTGGAGCCTGGCGGATCCAGTTCATGCCGGCCTTACTGAAGTCAAATCCAGAGGCTGCACAGGAGAGTCTCAGAGACCCCCCAGGCTGCACCACGCCTCCCCCAGACTCCACCAGCTGCACCTCACACTGGACACCTGCAAACACAAAGACGTCCTGGTCAGGACACTGTCACACGTCCACTGTTTCTCTCTCTCATCCACTCACACACTCAGTGTCTCTTGTTCTCCATCAATTACCTCTTAAAATAGCAACAAGGAAAACCCAGTTGAGCCCAAACTCCATGGTGAGTGCACCGTGTTCAGTCCTGTTCAGGGAATGTGGACACCTGGAATCTTGGGGCTGGGCTTGGGTCCCAGACCTGCAGGGTTGGGGCTGGGCTGGATTTTATGGGCAGAGGGGGCCCTATTTGCATGTCCTCCTACTATATAGGGAGCTCTGTGGTTGGAGACCTGCACAGAGGGCAGTGCCTCAGAGCAGGTGTGAGTGTCTTGGGGGAGAATCGTGGTCATGGTAACATTTCAATAACTAAGTGAGAATCATAAGGAGGTTGGGGCATGTCCTCTGTCCATATCTGGTAAGAGTGAGCCCAGCATCTGGCCTGTGGCCTCCCCACTGGGCCACTCAACTCCCCTGAACCAACTCCAGGGCAGAGCAGGACCTGCCCAGTGTGGGTGCAGACCCCTTCAATATAACGAGAGCATGAATGAATGTCTGTATTGTGATGCTACCCACATGTCAGGTCTGGAGGCAAGCAGACACATGGAAAGAGACCACAGGCTGCAGATCTTGTAAGAGTGGACGTCATGGACACTGTGTATGATGCCCTTGGCCCTGAGTGTCTCTGGCTTCCTGACCTCCAAGGAGAGAAAGAAGACTGAGTGTTGAGAAGACTCTTTTGTGTCTCTGGGACTCAGAGACTCTGACAATTTAAGGAGCGACTACGGAGCTCATGGAGAGGCTGTGGGTTTCCAACACACAGAAGTCCATCTGCAGAGGGTCTGTCTGCATAGACAATAATGAAAACCTGAAAGAAGGCGATATAATAGAACAATTAGTGAGATAAATTCAAGCCGGAATACCTGTGATGAGCGAGAAGGCTCCTATTTAAGGTGAATAATCACTCATCTATGAAACAGAGATATTTGCAGTTTAAATTCACAGTCAAGGCCATGGTGATATGAGTTGAACTGATCACATGGCCTGGTCCTTCTCAAGTGTGTTATTTCAACTGTGAGAGTTTATTGTACAAATAAACAGCTCTGTGTTTCCACAGCGTTTATATAACAGTGTGTCGTGTCCTCATGTAATACACGTGTTCACAGAGCATGGAGATAAAGCCTGGACAGTAGACGAGCCCGGAACCCACCTCCTCCTGGGGGACCTGAGCTCAGCGGGTCCTGAGCTCCCCAGGTCCTGAGAGCACGTTTTCCTTCAAAGCCCACAGAGGACCAGAGACTCCTCATCACCTTCCTCTCATCCAGCCTGGGTGTGGAGTCCTTCCCGCAGGAGCTCTATGGACCCTGCTGTTCACAGGACTTCCCCTCCTCGTTCTTTCTGTACAGGACCCCGCCCTCTGCTCCTTGGCTGTGCATCCCCCGGGGTCTCCGCTGCACCACAGGGGAGCCTGTGTCCCTCTCCTGTGGTGATGGCCCCACTGCAAGAGCCTTGAACAAACACTTTCTTTAAAATTTATAGACTCTAGAAACTGTTCTTCCGTGACAGAGAGAACCAACTGAAGAGCTTTAAGTAGGGCCGGAGGTTGAGGGTTATTTTTAAGTTGAAAGACAGTTCAGACTCAATAAACTATCGTCAGGAAACAGGCTGAGGAACGTGCTCTGTTCCAACACGAGCACCTTCCAGCAGAAGGAAGGGGGTCTGAGAGCTAAGCACCAGGCCTAGGCATTGGGTTCTGAGCCTCAGAAGGTTGTTCCTGGCCTTGTGCTCATGGAGGTCGCTGAGATGGATGTAACAAGTGCTTCCGGGTGGGAATTTCTTTCTCACTTCCATTTTAACTCTTTGGATGGAAATGCCTGTCCCTGGATGGAATGCCGGCCCTGCTGCTGTGTTGTAGGAGAACATGACTAACTGGTCATGGCCACAGGTCTGCAGACGGAGAACACTTTGCCCTAATAGTCTCCCACATCTGACTGACAGGTGGATTTGGGACTTTTCCAATGGTGATATTCAGATGGATGTTTTACTTGAGGCCCTGCTCTCAGGGTCAGCATTTGGAGGATGTTGGTTTGTGCTGAATGCAATTGCCCTGTGGGTGGATGAGAACCGGTGGAAGGTGAGGGTGGCTGTGGTCCTGTGAGTCATGCACGCAGCCTGGGGATGTTACGTGGCAAATGGGACTCTGTCATATTTGATTCATGTGGAGATCCTCAGATACAAGCATTTTCGTAGATGACCCAGGTGGGTCCTCCTAGGAGAAGTGTTTACATCAGAGGGATGCAGAGGGAGGTTAGGCTCCAGGAGGACAAGAACATACTGTGACCTCTGAGGTCAGGGACCTATTCCAGGCTGTGGAGATGGAGGAAGAGGCCACGGGACCAGGAAGGCAGTTCTAGTCACTGGAATAGACCAGGAAACAGGTTCCCCTGTGTGACGATGGAGAAACTGACAACACACACCCAGAGATGAAGAAGCCATCAACAGGCTCCTGAGGAGATGCCTGGTCATCAGGACCTGCACGTCCAACCCCACAGGAATCTCCTCACAGCTGCAGGACGGCTGTTCTAGGAGGAAACACACTAAAGGAGAACAGACCAGTGATGGTGAGCGTGGGGAGAGAGGAACCTTGCACTCTCTCGGTGGGAAGGTGAGAACCTGCAGCCACATGGAAACAGCGTGTTGGTTCCTCCAAAATGAGAGTAGGAACCCTGTGTGATTGAGCAGTGAGCTCCCAGGTGTTCATGGAATAATAAACCCAGGACTCTGGAGAGGTGTTGCACGGCCCTGTGCATTGCAGCCATGTTCAGTGTAGTGAGACGTGGAAACATCTCTGTCCATCAGTGGGTGAGTGGACAAACATGTGTGATATTCTCAGGATGGAATATTACTCAGCCTTAAATCACAGGGAAATTCTGCACAACCCCCAGCCTGGATGACACTAGAGGACACTGTGCTCTGTGAAATAAAGCCGTCAGGGAAAGACAAATTGTGTCTGATTCCACCTACACTGGGGACTGAATTAGGTTTCCTTCCAGCAGAGTGTGCAGGAGCCCAGGCCTGGGTGTGGTGGAGGCTCTGGCAGGATATGGGATAGTGGAGGGTCGGCTGCCCTGGAGTCCTGTGCTGATGGAGAACAAAGACAGAGGCAGCTGGAGGAGACACTGTGTCAGGACACAGTCAGCCCTGGTCCTGGGCCCTGTGCATCCACAGGAGCCTGGGTGTGTCTGCTCAGTGTGTGGAGCCGTCCACCCTCAGGGCCTGTGGACAATGAGGGGACATTCAGTCCCCACGGAGGGGAGCTTTCCCCTGGGAATGGGGAGAAGGAGACAGAGCCCAGCAAAGCCCTGTGGCCCTAGGGGGCTGTGTGCACACCCAGGACACGCCCCTGTGTGATCTCTGAGACTGGACCCTCCCCTCTGAGTCATCACTGAGATCCTCCTGTGCTGAGTTGTGTATCAGTTGATGGTTATTTTTATTGCTGAGTAGTATTCCATTGACTGATGTTCCCTAGTTCTCCCATTTGTAAAATTAGGAGGTTTTTCGGTTGTTTGTAGCTTCTAAGTCAAAGATGCTATGAATATTTGCATATATTTTCCATGAATTTTAGGATTCTTTCTTCTCAAGGACATAGCCATAGTGGAAACACAAAGATACATGTTAATTATATATTTAATATAATAAGAATCTGAGATTTACTATGTGAAGAAAGAATAACAAGATATAGACTATATTATAGAAGGACCTGGAGAAGTAGAGAAGGCCAGTCACTGCAGATATGTCATGTGCACACACAGTGTCACCTCCTCACTTGTCTGCAGTGAGAATATGAGAAGGTAGAGCCACAGAGAGAACGAAAGAACTGTTCTGGATGCAGCTGAGAGCTGAGAGGAAATCCCAACAGGAAGCCCCTCCTTCCCCCTCACTCTGCACCTGCTCCTGGGCTGTTCTCTGTGGTCGGTGGGTCCTGAGTGCCCCTTGGTGTCCTGAGCGCCCCCTGCAGCCCCGCCATCCTGTCCCTTCAGGAGATTTGTGTCTGGGCTCACACTGACTTCCCCTCACTGTGTCTCTCGCACAGTAATACACGGCCGTGTCCTCGGTGGTCACGGATCTCAGCTGCAGGGAGAACTGGTTCTTGGACGTGTCACTGGAGACAGTGGTGCGGCTGTTGAAGGAGGGGCTGTAGTAAGTAGTCCCATCAGAGCATATGTCCCCGATCCACTCCTGCCACTTCCCTATTTTCTGGCGGATCCAATTTCAGTAGGAAGCACTGGTTGTGATGGAGAATCCAGAAACAGTGCAGTTCAGAGAGAGGGTCTGCGAGGGCTTCACCAGTCCTGGGCACGACTCCTGCAGCTGCACCTGGGACAGGACACCTGGGGACAAGGAGCATCAGGCCCTGTCAGTCACGTGCAGTCACATCCACCCCATACACCCCTGTCTGACCTCTGAGACCCTCACCTTGGGGGGCTGTCACCAGGCACAGGAGAAGACCCAGCAGTCTCATCTTCTTCTAGACCACGGCTCTGCCTTCCCCAGAGACCTCAGCCCTGTGTGAGGACAGAGCTGTGAGCCTCCGCAGCCCAGGGGAAGATTGACCCTGGAGCTTGAGGAGAAATTTGCATGTGGGGCAGCCTGTTCCTTATAAGTGGAGGTAGTGAAGTCAGGCTTCCCTGGTCCTTCTGGGGCCCTGTGTTGTATCTCTTTCCTTGATCTCACTCTGTATGTAAGTCAGGGTGAGGGGATCCCTGGGTTCAAGAGACATTGGAATGTGGTCAAAATTGGCCTCACCTTTTTGAGCATAAGAAGAAATGGACTAAACAGTTAGGTTAGACTTTTAACTTCCCAAACATCCTTCAGACTGGGTGAGGGGAGGATGCTGGACGTGTTCTGAGTCACAGGACAGAGATGTGCCTGATGTTCATGGGCAGAGTGTTACTGGACATGTGGGTTAAACTTTTTCCCCTGACGACCCAGGAGGATGTGCAGGGCACGACAGACACAGCTTCTGTCATCGTAGGAAACACCTGAGTGATTATGACCAGGAGTTTGTCAGAATAGAAACGTTAACGGTTCTGCAGGCAGGGATCAAGGGAAATAAGGAACGTGTCACTGCAAAGGGGTGAAAGGGGATTCCTGTTACCAACATGCACCTGCTCACAGTGTCTCTGTCTGTGAGGTAACAACTTCACAGGTCCAGGGGTTAGCACTGGGACACCTGTGGGTCACATGGTCACACCATGCTCCACCCAAGCTGCACAATTCACTGGAGTTCCATTCATGAAATCCCTCAACACTTAGAAGGAAGAGTGGACACCCCTCCCTGCAGGAGCCATGGTGCTGGTGTGTCTGTGTGAGGGGCCCTCATGTCATTGACCAGGACCCTGTCTCAGTCCATCGTCATCACCATCATCACTGTTTTTGTTTTTTTAATTGATCTTATTTCTGTAGACATGGTTGTTGTCCAACATAATGACACCTTTTCTCAATTTTTGGACAGTTATTATATTTGCTAAGTAAAATATGTAGTCAGACTATTTTATTTTTATTTTTTTATTGCTGACAAATGAGGGCTCCTTCTTGCCTCTTCTCCATCTGCCCCACACTGGGATCTGATGAGAAAGCTTTGGTCCGCTCTCTATAGATGTCATTGAGAGATTGAACCACACAAACCCCTGGAAGGAGAATTCCTTCCCCTCCCTCACCACCTCACCAAAATAAAAGCCCTGAGCCCATCTCCTTTCCTTGTCTATCAAAGCTCCTCTGACTTGCTGAAGAGCCTTTCCTGGGCTTCCCAGAGATTCCAACTATGTATGAGACAAACGTTCCATGTCCCCTTGTGCGTGTTTGTCCTCAGCCTGGACATCTGCACAAGCTGTCATGGGTCCCTCTGTCTTTCTTTGGTGTGAACTCCCCTCAGTGTTATGAGCATGATGCCGCCTCAATGACCGTCACCCCACGGTCCTTCTTCTCTAGCTTTGGGGTCACACACCTCTGGTGCTCACTGTCCACACACATGTGTCCTGCTGCTGGCTGGCTGAGGCCCTGAGTGATCCGAGCTTAGCTGCACTGTTGGGTCAGCAGAGCCCCTGGTGAGATTCAGCTGATGCAGGTCAGTAGATTTCATGATTAATTGTCATTTGGTCACAAGGTTGTTTGAAAGACAGGAGCTGCATTTTTCCTTGTGAGAAAGTTGTCTTTCTTGACAGGAGACATTTCTTTATTTTTTAACTGCTGACACTATTACAGTGTCCAGGATTTTCCCCCACTTGGTTCAGACGGAGGCAGTTGTAAAGGTTTCCTAGCTGAGATTTGCTTATAAGAAAGGGAACATTAACCCTGACAGGAACCCTCAGTTGGGCCAACCTGTTCCCTGGGGATGGTCCCCGTGGTCAGACATGCCGGGCTCTCCCACTGCACACAGCACCCTGAGGTAGGATGAACACATTCTCCCATCAGACCTGTGACTTGGAAACACATTATTTCTGTGTAGCTTGTCCTTTCATTCCCTAAATGAAATATTTTGTGGAAAATTTTTAATTTTAACAATATTCAGTTCAGCACTTTTTCTTTAATGGGTCATGTTTTGTATGTTCTATGGAACAACTCACTAGGAAACTGTCCCTCTCCATTGTCCACGGTAGGCGAAACCCGGATATGAACACAGTGTGTGAGTGGGCATAAAACCCAATAGATTAACGAAGGCTGGAATCCTTCATATTATTGAAATCTAGTTTGTTGTGTTCTCTGACAGGAGATGAACTTTCGATGGCATGAAGCCCTGATTCATCTCAAATATTAATTCACTTGACTGGACTTTACATTGTGAATTTCACTACAGCATGTGGCATAGAAAACTAGACTCACCCCTGAAAAATTATATCATGTAGACGTCAGGCAGACGAGGAAGGAACCTCAAAGGACGTGAGGAGGATGCTGAGCAGAGATGACAGAGACAGGATCCCAGAGGGTATTTCACGAGGATGAAAGTGACCAGGAGGACGAAGGTGCAGCGAGGTCGTGAGAGGGAGACACGAGGAGATGACCTGGAGCTGACGGCCGGGAAAGTGAATGTCCCAGTGAGAGCTCTGCATGGAGCTGTGTGTGCAGGACTCACGTGGGACAGTGAGAGAGCGAGGCCCTGGCGAGTGTGGGGACCTGGAGTGAGCTCAGACCCAGGGCGTGTGGACACACTGACTCTCTCTCTGTGGACACTGCATCCCAGTCACAGGGTGGAGAGGATGCCTGGGGTGCTCAGTCTTTCAAGGGGACAACTGTGTCCCATGGGAACCTAGTGAGATAATGGTCCCTGAGCCTGGACACGACTTGTCTGGGAAAGAGAATGTTGTCGACACCATCGTCATCCTCAGTGAGATGAGGGAACACAGGGTCCAGGACAAGGAGGAGGGTCTCTGGGACCCTGAACCTCAGGAATAGCGGGAGGACCCTGAGCACCCCAGGGAGCTGTGCTCAGCCCCTCCCTGCGCGGTTCCTGAGCGATGTTCCTTGGTTAGTGGATGCCCTAAGGCCCCTGCTAGTCCTGAGGGGTTTGCGGGTCCAGAGCGCCCCTTGGTGTCCTGACCCCTCCTGGTGGACCTGAGGGTCTCCTGCAGCTCAGCCCCTCCTGTCTCCATGCAGGGAGTTTGTGTCTGGATCAAAGAGACCCCTGGTCAGGAAAATGTCACATGTCCAGTGTTTATCTCACTCAAATCCATTCGCATACTCTGTGTCTCTAGTTCTCCATAAATTACCTCTTAAAATAGCAACACGGACAACCCAGTTGAGCCCAAACTCCATGGTGAGTGCTCTATGTTCAGTCCTGATCAGGGAAAAAGAACATCTGGGAACCTGGGGCTGGGCTCCTGTCCCAGAGCTGCAGGGTCAGGGCTGGGCTGGTTTTCATGAGCTGAGGGGCCCTATTTCCATGTCCTCCTACTATAGGGGGAGCCCTGGATGCTAGCAGAAGGACACAGTTTCAGAGTGTGGTGTGTCCAGGGTCATGTGTCTCAGTAGAATTAGCCCTGGTATCTGGGCCCCTGCTCCTCCCAACTTGACCCAAATGATACCCTGAATGACCTGCAGACAGGGGACATGCCCAGTGAGCATTTCAGTGCTACCTGGGTGGACACTAGACCATGGTAAATGTGATCCTTGCATATCACAGCAAGAAAAACTAAATTAGTAGGAAACTAGATTAAAGGGTGCCATTTTATTTTATTTTATTTTTCATTATCAAAATGGCTATTTATTAATCGATTGGCCTGTTTTCTGGTCTCCAGGAGGGTGAATAATTGCTGTCTTGGAGAGGTGTGAGCGATGATCTAGCTTAGCTTCATCTTCTCAACTTTGGGAGAAGATGAAGTTGAAGGTGAGACTATTACATTGTCTTTTTATTTTTTTTGGAAATACCGTAGAAGGGAGCTGGAAATATCGGGTGCTTTGTGGCAAGCTTGGAGGCAGTAAGAGAGGCAGGTGGCCGCTGGCCACATATTTGGGGTAACAGCGCTGTTTCATTCACATCTGGGGAGCTCCACGCTCCCTTCCCGACACATGGCCTGGAAGGAGTGCACTGAGGTCACTGTGCTGTGTCCCGATTACACACACATTCAATGAGAGTCCCTGTTTCTGCATAATAGGTTTCTCATCTTTCCCTTTCAAGTGTATGTTATTTTCCCTCATGTTTTTTCACATATTACACGTGGTTCTATGCATCTCGGGGTTCTGACCAAGGGTGCAGTTTTAGCTATCATTTCTTAGAAGGCGACCTGTATGAACCCAGGAAGGTGATCCACCATCACACCCAGAGGGAGATTATCATGTAGGGACTTTATGTTTAGGAGATAAACTTCCATGTGGCACTATTTTCCCTGCACAGTGTTCAGAGGAAAAACTCAGGACAGAGTGTGACCCTAGAGCCAGTGGACCAATGTTGGGGGACAGTGGGCATCTGTGTGGGTCCCTGGGAAGCAGAAGCATGAACCACAGAGAAGCAGACAGACCTTCCGGGTCCGAGTCCTTCAGGGAGTTTGGAGCTGGATGTGCAGCAGCTGCACGGCCTCCTGTGTGAGGTTTGTGCTCCAGACTCTGCTGGGCCAGGTTCGGTCACTGGGGATGGAGAAGCACGTCCGTCGTAGGTAAAGCACGTGTTTAGGTAAAGTTGTAGTTAAAGATTTGTGAGTAATTAAGTTTAGGTCATGCAAGTGTCATTATTGGAAACCTGCTGTCTGCATGTGACCATTGGGAACACTGTCACCATGTCTGTACCTGATGGAGGTCAACTGGGACAGGATCCTGACCCAGGGCATCACTGGGGGAAATGCTACCTGGGTGCATGAATGGGGGGTTAACCAAGACTGAGGACACACGTCCAGGGTTCTTGTTTCATCAGATTCTGACTTTCCTTATTGTTTAGCCAGTTCACATTTTCTTTCCTCACTTTCCTCTGAAATAACCACACATATATCCTGGGTCATGAAAACACTGTGTTGAGAGTGTGCACGAGCACAAGTCCTTTGTGAGTTGATTTGTACCTGACATCTTTCCTGAGTTCACTCTCTAGTTCTATCAGTTTTCTGGTGCAGTGTTTAGCGTTTTCAATATACAAGATGTGTGTCCTAAGTATAGAGATAAAGAGACACTTTCACTTGTTTCTTTCTCATTTAGACATGTTATAGTATTTTTCTTGCCTAATTATTCTGGAAAAAAACTGCATTTCTGTTAAATAGAAGTAGTCACGGGGTGCCCTTGTGTGGGTCCTGATGTTAAAACAATAGATTTAAAGTGTGCTCTGTGCAACATGATATCACTTGCTGGCTTCTCCAATGTGACCTTTGTTATGTTGAAGTACGTCTCTTCTGTACCTAATTTGTGAAGAATTGTAACCATGAATTCATTTTCAATCTTTAAAGGCTTTTTCCTGCATCTACCTATATGGTGGCAAGTGTATGCTCCATTCTCATTTACATTCGTCAAACCATCCTTGCATCTAAGGCCATATCCGCTGCATCTCAGGAAAGGATCCTTTTAATGTGCTGCTAAGTTTCCTAGGACACCACAGAGGATTTTTGTGTTTATGATCATCAGGGATATGACCTGCCCTTTTTTTCTGTAAACATACTTTGCTTTCTTATGAGTGTAATGGTTACCCCAATAATTGAGTTTGGAAGTCTTCCCTGTTCTTCCAATCCTTTGAAGTGTTTAAGAAAAAGTGTTTGTGCAGGTACTATTTTTTCTAAGTTTTGAGAGAATTCACCCTTGAATAAATGTGGACAAGTACCTTTCTTTGCAGAGAGGTTTTCATTAATACTCCACTTATTTTTAAAAGTTCTACCAATCCAGCATAGTCAGGGAAAATTCTTAAATTAAGGAACAAATCAGAGAACTGAGAAATACAATGTTGATCTTCGCAGGCTGTGAACAGCACATGGATTTCCCACAAGCACACACCTGGAGCTGAGCAGTGACAGGCTGACAGGCTCCTAACTCTGCATCCCTCAGGTAGATCCGAGCTACATAGACTGACAAGGGAGCGGCTCGGGGTCCCTGCCAGGGAGAGACCTGTCTCTACAAACTGCAGCCAGGGGCTGGTCTCTGCAGGTCTGAGTTGGTGGGACCAGCTCCCACCTGAGACTCCCCAGTCATACCTGTCTGATCTTCTTTCTGAAGAAGGGAGGGATTCGGTGAAGGAAGGGGTAAAATTCTTCTCCTTGGGATTTCTGTGCATGGAGAAAAAGCAGTGGAAATGGGAACATTTACCCATTCCTCCTGTGAAAGGCCCCTCTGAGCCAGGACACCCTCAGAATTCAGTGAAAATGTATTTGGGGTTAGTGTGGAAATTGCAGTTGTTTTCAGACGACAGGTTTATTTCATATGCCATCCAAGAGAATGAAGTAAAACCATTTTTTCTGCACATCAGAACGTTTCTAATAATATAATAAGTCTTTCAAAATACAGAGGTGTCAGTGGAGCCTTAGAACCAAAGGTCTAGAGAGACTTGTAGAAACTGTTATCTGGAGAGGAAGTCCAGAGCCTCAGAGGAAACAGCCATAAACACCACCTGCACCTGCTCCTGGGGCTGCAACACAGAGTCGGTGGGTCCTGAGCGCCCCCTGGTGTCCTAAGATCCCCCTGCAGCCCCACCCGCCTGTCCCCCTCAGGAGGTTTGTGTCTGGGCTCACACTGACTTCCCCTCACTGTGTCTCTCGCACAGTAATACACGGCCGTGTCCTCGGCTCTCAGGCTCTTCAGTGTCATATAAACCTCGTTCTTGGAGGTTTCCCTGGAGATGCTGAGTCGGGATTTGAGCGATGGATTATAGTATGTGCTTCCACCACTCCATATAACACCGACCCACTCCAGCCCCTTTCCTGGAGCCTGGCGGGCCCAGTGCACACCATAGCCCGTTAAAGAGAATCCAGAGACAGAGCAGGTGAGGGAGAGGGTCTCTGAGGGCTTCACCAGTCCTGGGCCTGACTCCTGCAGCTGCACCTGGGACAGGACACCTGGGGACAAGGAGCAACAGGCCCTGTCATTCACATGCAGTCACAACCACCCCACAGACCCCTGTCTGACCTCTGAGACCCTCACCTTGTTGGGCTGTCACCAGGCACAGGAGAAGACCCAGCAGCCTCATCTTCTAGACCACGGCTCTGCCTTCCCGAGAGACCTCAGCCCTGTGTGAGGAGAGAGCTGTGAACCTCCTCCGCCCAGGGGAGGATTTACCCTGGAGCTTGAGGAGAAATTTGCATATGAGACTGCATTTTCTTTATAAGTGGGGGGACTGAGGTCAGGCTGCCCTAGTCCTTCTGGGGCACCAGTGTGGACATCTCTTCCATTGAACTCACTCAGCATGTAAGACAGGGATGAGGGATCACCTGATTGATGAGACTTATTGGAGTCAGGTTAATGAACATGCTCATCTCTGATGATAAATGATGTACTGGATGAGTAGATTATATATATATATTTTTTAATGTAGAATATTTATTATACATTAAATTATTTAAGTCAGTACACTTTTTATTTTTAAATTATTTTTATTAATTTGTTTTTGTTACAGATGTTTCTCCTTTTCCCCCCATTGACACCCTCCTCCCCATCCCTTCCCCCCATCCCCAGCTTTGCTGTCTATGTCCATTGGTTATGCATACATGTATATAAGTTCTGTGGTTTATTTCTTCCTCCCCAACTCCCCTCTTCTGGGGTTTGTCAGTCTGTACCCTACCTCTATGTCCTGGGTCAATGATGTTCATCAGTTCGTTTAGTTCATTATATTCCACAAATAAGTGAGATCATGTGATATTTGTCTTTTTCTGCTTGGCTTGTTTCGCTTAGCATAATACTCTCAGGTCCCTCCATGTTCTCTCAAATGATAAGAGATCGTTCTTTCTTACAGCTGCATAGTACTCCATTGTGTACATGCACTACAGCTTTTTTATCCACTCATCTACTGATGGACACTTGGGCTGTTTCCAGATCTTAGCTATTGTAAATAGTGCTGCTATGAACATAAGGGTACATATATTCTTTCTGGTGTTTCAGTCTTCTTTGAGTATATTCCTAGAAGTGGGATCACTGGGTCAAATGGAAGTTCAATTTTTAACTTTTTGAGGTAACAAAATAGTGTTTTCCATAGTGGCTGCACCAGTCTGCATTCCCACCAGCAGTGTACTAGGGTCTCCTTTTCTCCAAACCCTCGCCAACACTTGTTTGATGATTTGTTGATGGCTGCCATTCTAACAGGTATGAAGTGATACCTCACAGTTGTTTTCATTTGCATCTCTCTGATGATTAGTGATGTTGAGCATTTTTTCATATGTCTCTTGGTCATTTGTATGTCCTGTTTGGTGAGGTGTTTATTTAGATCCTCTGCCCATTTGTTAATTGGGTTTTTTTCCTTCGTTTGTTGAGTTGTATGAGTACTCTATATAGTTTGGAAATTATTCCCTTATCTGATTTATCACTGGCAATTATGGTCTCCCATACAGTGTGTTCCCTTTCCATTTTGATGATTGTTACTTTTGCTGTGCAGAAGCTTTTTAGTTTGATGTAGTCCCATGTGTTCATTTTTTCCTTTGATTCTCTTGCCTTAGGTGTTGTATCAGTGAAAATTCTGCTGCGTATGATGTCTGAAATTTTGTTGCCTACATTTTCTTCTGGAATTTTTATGGATTCCCAAGTTACATTTAAGTCTTTTATCCATTTTGAGTTTATTCTTGTGCATGGTGTAAGTTGGTGGTCTAACTTCATTTTTTAATCCTCACCGGAGGATATTTTTCTATTTATCTTCAGATAGAGTGGAAGAGAGGCAAAGAGAGAGAAACATCGACGTGAGCGGGACACATCGATTGGTTGCCTCCCAGGGCCGGGGACGAACCGCAACCGAGGTCCATGCCTGCCGCAACCTGCATAGCTGGTCGAACCAGACCTGAGGAGGGGCGACGGGAGACCAAGAAAGACACAGAGACATGAATGAGAGAAAAGCTGGAGGGGTGGGACATTGCTCTCTGATGGAGAAAGAGTAACTCCGAGCTAGCTCAGCAAGTTTATTCCTTAGCCAATGAAGTGGGGGCAGGGCTTCAAAAGTTTCATCATTTTCAAACACCAGATATTTGCACCGGCCTCTAGGTCGAGACTGTCGATACATTCTTGCCCGCGGCTCAGATGCTCCTGGGTGAGCCTTGCAAACACCACAGGAGCAACAAGGGACCTTGGCTCAGCCGCCCTCCACACTTGCCCTTGACCGGAATCGAACTCGAGGCTCATTGGTCCTCTGGCTGACGCTCTCCTGCGGAGCCAAACCGGCCAGGGCTAGATTATATTTTAATGTCTCATGCACCTTTCTTATAGATTTAAAGGCATTACATTGGTCCAGGTAGTTTCCTAAATCAAATCTATAATATATACACAATTGTCAAATCTTTTTATAAACAACTGTATTTTTATAAAAATAATTTCATTTTTACAATGTCTCCCTTCTTTGAAAATCACAAAATAAAGGCATTCATTCTCAGTATCTTATAAGTGTGCTTCTGTTGTCATGGTGATCCAAGGAAGTATATTCCAAGAACAGTTAATGGGGATATCCTCGATTCTTTTCTTTATTTTGCTTTGTTTGGTTAAATGATACTCGTTATAAGTTCTGAGTAACATGATACGATATGCTATTTTTTAAGATATTGCTAGAACTTTTTTCTTACATTCTTTACCAAATACCTCAGCAGCTAAGCCAGGTCAGTCTTGGTTAGTACTTGGGTGGGAGACCCTTGGTCCTGGATGTTGAAAACAGGTAATTCTGTCTTAGACTCCCTCCTCAGAATCTTCCCTTCTGCAAACTCATGGCATGTTGTGGAGATCTCAGTGTAATTTTACAATCACGTTTATACACGGAGAAGTGATTGAAAATACAGTGATGATATATTAGCAACATTCAGTCTCTTTTGTACAGTATGTTGAAATAATAATGGCAGCAGATTAATCGATCTCTTTTCTTAGTCCAGTGTTATCAGTGATGTTGTGGTTAAGGGGAGGGGATGGAGAGAACTCCCAGCACAGATTTCCTTGCAGCAAAGGGAACTTCAACCGGGACAGGAAACCTCACTCTCATCCTCCTCTGCTCTGCCCCTGGGGAGGGTCACTGTGGTCAGAGGTGCTGGGCCCTCACACTGACCATGTAACTTCCTTAATGTATAATGCACACACTCTCCAGCAGACACACGACTTGGAAACCTATTGTCTCTTTGTAGGATTCTCTTTTCATTCTCTTGATGGAATGTTTGTTGGTAAAATGTTAACAATGTTCAGTTTATCACTATTTGATTTAACGGGACTTGTTTTTGAATATTTACATAACACCTCACCAGAAAATTGTCACTCCCCTTTGCCCATGGGAGGGGAAACCCTCACATGAACACAGTGGGCACTAAACCCAATGCAAAAATGATGCCTGGTATCCTTAATATCATTGAAAATCTGTTTGTTGTTTCCTCTGACCAAAATTCCACAGACTGAACCCCTGATTCTTCCAGAGATTAATTCATTTGATTAGAGTTTACACTGTGTATTTTCTTAGAACATGTAGCATAGAAAACAAGACTAAACCCTGAGAAATTATATCATGTAGACATCAAGGAAGGAACCCTAAAGGATGAGAGAAGGTGCTGAGGAGAGATGACAGAGACAGGATCCCAGAGGGTATTTCACGTGGATGAAAGTGACCAGGAGGACAAAGGTGCAGAGAGGTCGTGAGAGGGAGACATGAGGAGATGAACTGGAGCTGATGTCCTGGAAAGTGAATGTCCCAGTGAGAGCCCTGCATGGAGCTGTGTGTGCAGGACTCACATGGGACAGTGAGAGAGCGAGGCCCTGGCGAGTGTGAGGGCCTGGGGTATGGACTCTCAGTGTGTGTAGACAGTGACACCTTGGTGGGCGGAGGTAGTATTTTAAACCATGTTCTCCAGGGCAGGTGCTCAGATGACCATCTCTCAGGGGATGCTGGGAGCAGGACTGTGGTGTGATGGTGCCCCTAGTGGTGACTCTGAGCCATGCAGGCTGCAGGACCCTAGGGACTGAACCAGCTGCCTCTCCATCCATCCAAGACCAGGGGAGGGATGAGCTCACCTTTAAGGTCAGGCTCTTCCTCTCTGAAGAGGAGAGAAACATGAGGACATGATCAATGAGGGTATTTTTTTTTTCATGTGCATTGTCCTCATTGGTGACATTTTGCTTTCATCCCTGGTGTATAAATTACTAGGGTGAAGAGCTGTCCTCCCTGACCTGGCTGGGGGCCCTGGGGCTACAGCCTCAATCTCACTCCAGCTCCAGGGGACTGGCCTGGTCACAACCCTCCTCCCACGTGTCCAGAGCAGGCCCTGCCACAGCGACAGGTTTCAGACACGCTGTGTCCCTCCTTCTTCTCACCTCTCCCAGGGCAGGGCAGCCCCTTCCTAGGTGAGAAGCTCAGGACGGCCTCCCAGGTCCTTGACCACAGAGCGGCTCTGAGACTCTGGACTCAGCTTCTCCCCGAGAGATAGAGGCCTAATAGTTCTTGATGGTGGATTATACATCAATATTGAAACTCGAGTTTGTATCCAGGACTTACTGTAATAATGTAAGTCGCCTTCAGAATCGGTTCCTCTTTCTGATGTCACCTCAGCCCAGAGGGCACAAGGTGCTGCAGTTACCAGAGCTCGTCCCTCAGGAAGAGACCAGGGAGGAAACACAGAGGTCTGGGTGCACCGTGTGCTTTTGGGAGGCTTTGCACACAAAGTGGGCCCTCGTACCCTGGAAACCCCATCGCATGCAAGGGGGAGGTCTGGACGCACTCCTCCAAGCTGGACATGTGACCCCTGTGAAGGTGGAGGGCAGGACACACCTGCAGCCTGGAAGCTGAGAAATGCTGTGACAGCTCCTTATGCCCAGCCCGCAGCCTGACCTGGTGACTCTCCCGTCTGAGCCCTCAAAGCACCACCCTCCACAGGGAGTCAGAGCAGTCGTTATGAAGTGTCAGAACTTCACCCGTGATTTTAAGTAAAGAAGAATGAAAACTCTATAGCTGTCTACTGCTCTCAGATATTTCATTTCTCAAGACAGCTGCTGGTTGGAATCGGATGATTTTAAATAAATCGTTTCCTCCCACTCTGTGCAGTGTGACCGTGACCCCCCTCCTCCCTGGCCTGTCCATGCACAGCTTCTGGAAAGACTGCAAATAGCATTTTAAATAAAACTTATTTAACCTCCCAGAAACCCTGGAACTCCTTGTGCAAAGGTCCTCCGGCGAGGACGTGTGGACGGCTGTCCTCTCCCTCAGGAGCACAGCAGCCGTCTCCCTGCCGCATGGGGATGGGAAGGACCGGGCGTTGAGAGACACTGACTCCACGCTGGGCTCTGCCCACTGCGAGCAGACGTGGGAAACAGGGAACACGTTCTCACTCACACCCACTCCTGCCACCAGACTAAGGGGGCCTGTGCAGTCACCTGCTGACCAGGGCCGTGTGGTCCCCAGTCAGTGAGTCTCTGTGGGAAAGAACATCTGAGAAAAGTGCTCGTGAACCTCACTGGGGGGAAACCCATCAGGTCTCCCAACAGCAACACAGCAGTGAAACTCCACGGAGTCTGTCACTGGGTTTAGTTTTCCAAAAAGAAATCATACAAAGTTCCTTCCAGTGGGAAGTCTAGTCCACTAGGGTCCTTCAACTGAGGGTCCTCACGGATCCTGGGCAGCATCTCATCCTTGGAGCAGAAAGCTGAACCAAGTCCTTCCAAAAGCTGATGACCTTGGGTCAGGTTAACATTCCCCCTCTGTCCGGTCAGGATGGCAGCGTAGGTAAATGGGGTATCCCTCCTCCCACAACCACATCGAAATTACCACTAAACTACAGAACAACCCTCCTTCAGAACAGCCTGACATCGAGCGGAATGGACGTCCTACAACTACGAGGTTAGAGAAGAAGCCACTGGTGGGAGGGGCTGAGGCGGAAGGGCTGGTCCCACACTCACGTGTGGTGGATAAAAATCAGGAGGGATACCTCGGATGGAAGGTCCTCCATGAGGAGTGAGGAGTTCCCGTCCCACACCAGGGGCCTAGCTCACGGTTCCAGTGCCAAGAAGAGAACCCCTGTAACTTCTGGCTGTAAAACCAGTGGGAACTGAGGCTGGGGGAGGCTGAGGCGGCTGGAGCCCCAGGCAGCTCCTCTTAAAGGGCCCACACAGGGACTATGTGGACTTGCTTCCTCTGAGCTCCAGCCTGGAGGGGAGGCCCCTTGAAAGGCATCAGAGATGTAGAAGAAAAAAACATTGTTTGGTATCGGGGTGAGAGCTGGAGAGGCAGCTTTCTCCCAGACAGACTGCTGGTGGAGGCCGACGTTCCTGTGTGAGCCCTTCCCCGTGAGGCTGGCAGACGGGTGCCATATCTGGGACACCAGCAACCTGGCTCACACAGTTTGCCCTGCCTGGTGATTCCCTGAGGCCCTGCCCCACTTAACTTTGGGAACACCCAAGCTGTTTCCACTGGCTTTATCACAAGATTGGCCTGTTTTGGCTCCTGCTTCAGATTTTCCTAAATTCTCTCAAAGAAGCAGCATCTGTCAACAGAGCCCCATACCTCTTGCTAAGTGGCCCTAGGCCTGGCACTAGAAGCAGCCAGCCTTGGTTCACAGCTTGGCTTTGCCTGGACACCTCCAAGCCCAGCACAAGAAGCAGCCATCAGCAGATCACTTCTTAGCCTATGCCAGGTGGCCCTGGGTAGAACACAGGCAGCATATACATGGGTCGTGTTTTGTTATCCAATGAGCTACCCTATGTCTTTTGATTGGAGCATTTAAGCCATTTACATTTAAGGTTGTTATTGATAGATAGTTATTAGTTGCCATTTTTATTTTATGCCTGTGTTCCCCCCACCCCCGCTCTCTGTTTCTTCTTCTTACAACAGTCCCTTCAGCATTTCTTGCAGTGCTGGTTTGGTGGTGGTGAATTCCATGAGCTTTTTTTGTTTTGTTTTGTTTTGTTTTCCTGTGACGCTCTTTATTTCACCTTCAATTTTTTAAGCTGATGTAGTTCCCATTGAGCTCTTCATAATTATTATTCAGTTGCTTGTAGTTCTCACTAACTTGTTTGAGCACCCTTAAAATCATTGCTTTGAATTCTTTATCTGACAAGTTGCTTTCATTTTCTGGAGTTCCTTTTCTGGTGATTCCTCTTTTTCTTTCATTTAGGTGTTCCTTTGTCTCACCATTTTCGCAGGCTGGTAGCTCCGGGCCTGGTGAGGGATGTTGTAGGCAGGTCAGTGTGTATCACATAAGGCTGCTGTGCCTCCCAGACTGTTCAGGTGTGTGGCGCCTCTTGCCTGTTGTGGGTCCTGGAGGACTGACCACTGGCAGCTCGTACTGGTCTGTTGAGCAGGTCTCGGCTCCCCAGGCTTGCTGCTGCTGGGGCTGGAGCACCGCTCCTGATCAGCCTCTGCTGACGCCGCTGGGGATGGGTCTCAGCTGGCGGTCTGTGCTGCTGCTGCCTGGGGTGGGCGTCCGCTCCCAAGCCTCCACTGCTGTTGGGGGTGGGGCTCCCCTCCGCCCAGTCACTGCTGCTCTGGGGGTGGTGCTCGGCTCCGCGGGCTGCGGCGACTGCAGCAGGCACCTCGATAGTGCCGCTGCTGTGCGCTGTCCGTGTAGACAAGGTGGGTCCGCTGGTCCCGCGCTGCCAGGCGCCCAGGTGCGCTCAGGTCGTTCGGCCCTCGCCGCTCCCCGCTTCCTCCACCCAAGGAAGGCCAGGGATCATCAAAACCTCAACAATAAAGATAAGTTTAATTAAAATATTCCACCTAAGATGTTGGACCAAGACAACAGTCTAATTCCATCATCATCATCACCATCATCATGACTACTTAGAACAGTTCTTCTCATTTTTTGTACATCTGGTTGATGTCCACTCGTATCATCAAACTTTATCTCATATTTTGCTCATTTGGTGTGGTTGTTAAGTAACTAGGTAGCCATACTCCATTCTATTTTATGTTCCCTGACAAATGAAGGCTCATTCCAGCTTTTCTCCATCTGTCCCACCCTGGAATCTGATAGAAGTGTTGAGTCTCCCCTTTAGATATCATTGGGAGATTGAACAACACAACCCCTGAAAACACAATTCCTCCCCCTCCCCCACAATCTCACCAAAATAAAAGTCCTGACCCAGTTTATTTCCAGGGTTAATCAAAGCATGTCTGACATGCTGAAGGGCCTTTCCTGTGTCTCGCAGGGATTTCAACTCTATACATAATAAATGTTTAATGTCCCCTTGAGTGAGTGTTTGTTGTCTGCCAGGATATAAGTATCAGGCTGTCCTGGGTCTCTCTCATTCTGCTAGGCGTTAACTGCTCTTGGTGCTGGGAGCATGAAACCAAGTCAATGACTGTCACCACAGGGGGCTTTTATTTCAAGCTTTGGGGTCACACACCTCTGGTGCCCACTGTCCAGCAGACAGGTGTCCTCCTGCTGGCTGGTTGGGACCCTCAGTGTGAGGAGCTGAGCTGCACTGTTGAGTCAGCAGAGCCTCTGGTCAGACTGAGGAGACGTGGGTCAGAAGACTTGGTGATAAATTGTCTTTTGGGCACAAGGCCGTGTGAGAGAATCGCTGCCTTTTGTCCATGTGAAAAAGATGTCTCACTTTACAATAGACTTTTCTAATTCAGAGACGCCAGAGCTAAGCACAGAAACAGGAATCCAGAGAGGTTCCCTGAGGGAAACTGTGACATGAGGAAACCACACAGGAAACCAGCCCAAACCTCCAACTGCACCTGCTCCTGGGATGGTCCTTGTATTCAGGACCCTGAACGCCCCCTGGTCGTCGCAGCCTCTCCTGCAGGGAGGTTTGTGTCTGGGCTCACACTGACCTCCCCTCACTGTGTACGCACAGTAATACATGGCCGTGTCCTCGGCTTTCAGGCTGTTCATTTGCAGATACAGCGTGTTCTTGGAGTTGTCTCTGGAGATGGTGAATCGGCCCTTCACAGAGTCCGCATAGTATGTGCTACCTCCACCAGCATTAATTTGACTCACCCACTCCAGCCCCTTCCCTGGAGCCTGGCAGACCCAGTACATCCAGTAGTTACTGAAGGTGAATCCAGAGGCTGCACAGGAGAGTCTCAGAGACCCCCCAGGCTGCACCAAGGCTCCCCCAGACTCCACCAGCTGCACCTCACACTGGACACCTGCAAACACAAAGACGTCCTGGTCAGGACACTGTCACACGTCCACTGTTTCTCTCTCTCATCCACTCTCACACTCAGTGTCTCTAGTTCTCCACAAATTACCTCTTAAAATAGCCACAAGGAAAACCCAGCTGAGCACAGACTCCATGGTGAGTGCTCTGTGTTCAGTCCTGATCAGGGAATGGGGACACTTGAGGATCCCGGTGCTGGGCTCCTGTCCCAGAGCTGCAGGGTCAGGGCTGGGCTGGATTTTATGAGCAGAGGGGGCCCTATTTGCATGTCCTCCTACTTATATAGGGGGCACTGAGGTTGGAGTCCTGCAGAGAGGGAAGTGCCTCAGTGCAGGTGTGAGTGTCCTGGGTGAGAATCGTCTCATGATAACACATCAGTAACTAAATCCAGAATGACAGGGACGTTTGTACTCGTCCAAGAAGCAAAGATGGAGGCAGCTGGAGGAGACACTGTGTCAAGACACAGTCAACCCTGGTCCTGGGCCCTGTGCATCCACAGGAGCCTGGGTGTGTCTTCTCCGTGTGTGGAGCCGTCCACCCTCAGGGCCCTGTGGACAATGAGGGGACACTCAGTCCCCACGGAGGGGTGCTTTCCCCTGGGAAAGGGGAGGAGGAGACAGAGCCCAGCAAAGCCGTGTGGTCCTAGGGGGCTGTGTGCACACCCAGGACACGCCCCTGTGTGGTCTCTGAGCCTGGATCCTCCACTCTGAGTCATCACTGAGATCCTCCTGTGTTGAGGTGTGTATCAGTTGATGCTTATTTTTATTCCTGTTTAGAATTCCATTGACTGATGTTCCGCAGTTTGCTTATTTGTAAAATTCGAAGGACTTTGGGGTTGTTTGTAGCTTCTAATTCAAGAATTTTAATATTTGCATATATTTTTGTATGAACATCAGGATTTGTCCTTCTGGAGCAAACACTCCTAGTGGGACTACAGATATATATATTTAGTTATGTATTTAATTTAATAAGAAACTGCGATTCACTTTGCAAAGAAAGCATAACAGGACACAGAGGGACCTAGAGAAGGAGAGGAGCCCAGTCACTGCTGATATGTCATCTACACACACAGTGTCACCTCCTCACTTGTCTGCAGTGAGAATACGAGAAGTTAGAGCCACAGAGAGAAATGGAGAATAGTTCTGGATGCAGCTGAGAGCTGAGAGGAAATCCCTGCTCCCAACAGGAAGCCCCTCCTTCCCCCCTCACTCTGCATCTGCTTCTGGGCTGTTCTCTGTGGTTGGTGGGTCCTGAGTACCTGCTGGTGTCCTGAGCGCCCCCTGGTGTCCTGAACCCGCCCTGCAGCCCCGCCCTCCTGTTCCCTCAGGAGGTGTGTGTCTGGGCTCACACTGACTTCCCCTCACTGTGTGTGTCCCACAGTAATACAAGGCTGTGTCCTCGGTGGTCACGGAGCTCAGCTGTAGGGAGAACTGGTTCTTGGATGTTTCTCTCGAGATGGTGGTGCGGCTCTTGAGGGACGGGCTGTAGTAAGTGTTACCATTATAATATATGTCCCCGATCCACTCCAGCCCTTTCCCTGGTTTCTGGCGGATCCAGCTCCAGCCATAACCAGTGGATGTAATGGAGAATCCAGAGACAGAGCAGGTGAGGGAGAGGGTCTGCAAGGGCTTCACCAGTCCTGGCCCCGACTCCTGCAGCTGCACCTGGGACAGGACACCTGGGGACAAGGAGCATCAGGCCCTGACAGTCACGTGCTGTCACAACCATCCCATAGACCCTGTCTGACCTCTGAGATTCTCACCGTGGGGGGCTGTCACCAGGCACAGGAGAAGACCCAGCAGTCTCATCTTCTTCTAGACCACGGCTCTGCCTTCCCCAGAGACCTCAGCCCTGTGTGAGGAGAGAGCTGTGAGCCTCCCCAGCCCAGGGGAGGATTCACCCTTCAGCTTGAGGAGAAATTTGCATGTGGGGCAGCCTGTTCCTTATAAGTGGAGGACTGAGGTCAGGCTGCCCTGGTCCTTCTGGGGCCCCTGTGGGTGCATCTCTTTTCTTAAACTCACTTACCATCTAATTCATAGATAAGGGATCACTGGTTACTCATGACAGATTGGTGTCATCTCAATGGATGTGCTCATCAGTGAGGAATAGTGGACTAGATGAGTAGATTATCTTTTTAGTTTTTCATGCATTTCAAATAGATTTAAAGAGACTACATTTGTCCAGGTAATTTATTAAACCTAACTCTCTAATAGATTCACAACTCTCAAACGTTTTTCTAAACTATGGTATCTTATAAACATAATTATATATACACTCAAGTTGTTTACCTCATTCTGGAAATCTCGAAATAAAGGACATTCATTCTCAGTGTCTTGTTTGTTTAATTTATATTGTTACTTTGATCCAAGAAACTGTATCCCAGAAAGATATCATTGAGATTCCCTTTATTCTTTTTTATTTTGATTTGGTTTGATGGTTAAAATGACATTTGTTATAAGTTCTGAGTAACACTATGCTACATGCCTTTATTTTGGTTAATGCTAGAAAACTTTTTCTTACTATCTTTGTCAAACACTTTCAGAAGCTTAGCAGAGTTTGGCCTGGTGAGGACTTGGATGGGAGACCCTTGATTCTTGATTTTGGAAATTAGGTAATTGTGTCTCTCAGTCCCTCCTCAAACTCTTCCCTTGTGAAAGCTCATGTTTTATTGCAGAGACTCCAAAGCAACTGCATCACATGTAATCACATTTACACATGGAGACATGAGTGTGAGAAGAAAGAATGATTGTGCATTAGTAAAATGCAGACTCTTCTATATGTTGTAATTGTAAAGGTAGCAGATTAGATGACCAGTTTTCCCAGTCTATTGTTATCAGTGATGTTGGGGTTCAAAGGAGAGAAATGAAGAGAATTCCCAGTACATCATTGCTCGTAGGAAAGGGATCTTTAATCCTGACTTCACCCCTCATTCCCAACCTCCTTTACTCTGTCGCTGGGGATGGTCAGAGGGAGTAGGGCTTTCCCACATAATCTAAAACATCCTTAATGTATAATGCAGACGTTCTCCCATCAGACAATATTTTAGAAATATATTGTCTCTTTATAGGCTGCTAGTGTATTTCTCCTAATGGAATGTTTGGTGGGAAATTTTCTTTTTATTTTCAACAGTGTTCAATTCATCACTATTTGATTTAATGGGACCTGTTTTTGGTGCTTTATATAACAATTCACAAGAAAATTCTCACACTCCATTGCCTATGGGAGGGGAAACCTGATATGAACACAGTGGGCACTAAACCCAATGGAGAAATGGTGGTTGGAATCCTTAGTATCATTGAAATCTGTTTGCTGTGTCCTCTGGCCAGGAGACAAACCTTCCATGGCAAGAAGTCTTCATGAATTTCAAAGATTCTTTCCCTTATTTGGACGTTATAATGTGAAATTCCCAACAGTGTGTAACATAGAAAACTAAATTCACCCCTGAGAAATTGTATCATGTACACATCAGGCAGACGAGGAAGGAACCTCAAAGGACATGAGGAAGATGCTGAGCAGAGATGACAGAGACAGGATCCCAGAGGGTATTTCACGAGGATGAAAGTGACCGGGAGGACGAAGGTGCAGAGAGGTCGTGAGAGGGAGACGTGAGGAGATGAACTGGAGCTGACGTCCGGGAAAGTGAATGTCCCAGTGAGAGCCCTGCATGGAGCTGTGTGTGCAGGACTCACATGGACAGTGAGAGAGCGAGGCCCTGGCGAGGGTGGGGACCTGGAGTGAGCTCAGACCCGGGGCGTGTGGACACACTGACTCTCCCTCTGTGGACACTGCGTCCCCGTCACATGGTGGAGAGCATGCCCGGGGTGGTCAGTCTTTCATGGAGACAATTGGGTCCCATGGGAACCTAGTGAGATAATAGTCCCTGAGCCTGGACACGGCTCGTCTGGGAAAGAGAATTTTGTCGACACCATTGTCATCCTCAGAGAGATGAGGGAACACAGGGCCCAGGACAAGGAGGAGTGTCCCTGGGACCCTGAACCGCAGGAAGAGCAGGGGGTTCCTGAGCACCCCAGGGAGCTGTGCTCAGCCCCTCCCTGCGCGGTTCTTGCAAGATGTTCCCAGGTCGGTGGGTCCTGAGCGCCCCTTGCTGGTCCAGTGGGGTCTGCGCGGTCCAGAGCGCCCCCTGGTGTCCTGACCACTCCTGGTGGACCTGGTGGTCCTGCAGCTCAGCCCCTCCTGTCTCCCTGCAGGGAGTTTGTGTCTGGATCATAGAGACCCCTGGTCAGGAAAATGTCACATGTCCAGTGTTTATCTCACTCATATTCATTCACATACTCCGTGTCTCTAGTTGTCCATAAATTACTTCGTAAAATAACAACGTGGCCAGCCCAGGTGAGCCCAGACTCCATGGTGAATGACCCGTGTTCAGTCGTGATGAGGAAAGGAGAACATATGAGATCTCCAAGCTGGGCTCCTGTCCCAGTGCTGCAGGGTTGGGACTGGGCTGGTTGTCTTGAGCTGAGGGGCCCTCTTTGCATGTCCTCCCACTATAGAGGGAGCTGTGGGGATGGACGCTGACATAAAGGACATGGTTTCAGAGTGTGGTGTATCCAGGGCCATATGTTTGAGTAGAATTAACCCTGGTAACTGGGCCTCTGCCGCGCCCAACTTTATCCAACTGCTTCCCTGAATGACTTCCAGACAGGGGGACATGCCAAGTGGGGGTTTCAGAGCTGCCTGGCTGGACACTGATCCATGTTAAAATGTGATCTTGGAACAGTACAGCAGGAAAAAAATAAATGTAATAGGAAACTAAAAGAAAGGGTACCGTTTTGAATATCGTATCTTAGAAGGCCACCTGTGTGAACACAGGAAGGTGATCAACCATCACACCCAGATGGAGATTAACCTGTGGGAACTTCATGTTCAGGAGACGGAAGTTCCCTCTGACACAGTTTCCCCTGCACAGTGTTCAGAGGACACACTGAGAACAGAGTGTGACCCCAGAGCCAGTGGACCAATGTTGGGGGACAGTGGGCATCTGTGTGGGTCCCTGGGAAGCAGAAGCGTGAACTACAGAGAAGCAGACAGGGCTCCTGGGTCCGAGTCCTTCAGGGAGTTTGGAGCTGAAGGTGCAGCAGCTGCACGGCCTCCTGTGTGGGGTTTGTTCTCCAGACTCTGCTGGACAAGGTTCAGTCACTGGGGATGGAGAAGCACATCTGTCATGGCCAGGGGAGTTTAAGTAAAGTTGCAGTTAAAGATTTGTGAGTAATTAAGTTTAGGTCATGCAAGTGTCATTATTGGAAACCTGATGTCTGCATGTGACCATTGGGAACACTGTCACCATGTCTGTACCTGATGGGGATCAACTGGGACAGGAACCTGACCCAGGGCATCACTGGGGGAAATGCTACCTGGGTGCATGAATGGGGGGGTTAACCAAGACTGAGGACACACAAGTCCAGGGTTCTTGTTTCGTCGGATTCTGACTTTCCTTATTGTTTAGCCAGTTCACATTTTCTTTCCTCACTTTCCTCTGAAATAACCACACATATACCCTAGGGTCATGAAGACACTGTGTTGAGAGTGTGCAGGAGCACAAGTCCTTTGTGAGTTGATTTGTACCTGACATCTTTCCTGAATGCACTCTCTAGTTCTATCAATTTTCTGGTGCAGTGTTTAGGGTTTTCAATATACAAGATGTGTCCTATGTATAGAGATAAAGAGAAAAACTTTAACTTGTTTCTTTCTCATTTACACATTTTATAATTTTTTCTTGCCTATTTATTCTGACAAAAACTCCCGTTCTGTTGAATAGAAGTAGTCACAGGGGTGCCCTCGTGTAGGTCCTGATGTTAGAAGAGCAGCTTCGAAATATTTTCTGTGCACCATGACATCACTCGTTGGATTCTCAGATGTGGCCTTTGTGATGTTGATGTTCATCAGTTCTGAGTCTAACCTTGAAGAATTGTAATCATGAGGCCATTTCAGTTTCTAAAGTCTTTTTCCTGCATCTATATATGGTGGCAAGTGTATCCTCCATTCTCATTTACATATGTCAAACCGTCCTTGCATCTAAGACCACATCGCAGTGCATCACGGTAAATGATCCTTTCAATGTGCTGTTAAGTTTCCCAGGACATGTAGAGGATTTTTGTATTTATGATCATCAGGGCTATGACCGGTCATTTTCTGTGTAAACATACTTTATATTGGCCTGAGTGTAATGGTCATATCAGTCATTGAGTTTGGAAGTCTTCCCTCTTTTTCCTGTTCTTTGAAGTGTTTGAGAAGGAGTGATTGTGAAGGTACGATTCTTTGTGGAAATTTTGATAGAATTCAGCCTTGTATAAATATGGACATGTGCTCTTCTTTTCAGGTAGGTTTTTATTACTACTCCAATTATTTTTTAAAATGTCTACAGTTCCAGCTTATTCAGGGGAAATTCTTATTTTTATTTATTCATTTGTTTATTTTTATTAATTTGTTTTTGTTACAGATGTTTCTCCTTTTTCCCCCACTGACACCCTCCTCCCCATCCCCCACCCCATCCCCAGCATTGTTGTCCATGTCCACCAGTTATGCGTACATGCATATAAGTTCTGTGGTTTATCTCTTCCCACCCCCCAAACCCCTCTTTTGAGGGTTTTCAGTCTGTACCCTACATCCACGTCTCTGGGTCTACCCTGTTCCTCAGCCTGTTATGTTCATTATATTCCACAAATAAGTGAGATCATTCTTAAATTAAGGAACAAATAAGTGGACTGAGAAACACAATGTTGATCTTCACAGGCTGTGGACAGCACATGGAGTTCCCACAAGCTCACACGTGGAGCTGAGCAGTGACAGGCTGACAGGCTCCTAACTCTGCATCCCTCAGGTAGATCCGAGCTACATGGACTGACAAGGGAGCAGCTCGGGGTCCCTGCCAGGGAGAGACCTGTCTCTACAAACTGCAGCCAGGGGCTGGTCTCTGCAGGTCTGAGGTGGTGGGACCAGCTCCCACCTGAGACTCCGCACTCAGATCCATGTCTGCTCTTCCACCTGAAGAAGGGAGGGATTCGGTGAAGAAAAGGGAAAAGTTGCTCACCTAGGGATTTCTGTGCATGGAGAGAAAGAAATGGAAATGGGAACAATTCTTCCCACATCACATTTACAAATGCCTCCTATGAAAGGTCACTCTGAGCCAGTATACCCACAGAATTCAGTGATAATGCATTTGGGGACAGTGTGAAATTTAGAAACCACATGTTTATTTCATATGCCATCCAAGAGAATAAAATAAAATCATAATTTTATATAAAAATTAAAGAGTGTCTTAGTCCAGAGAAGGCACCTCCCTTACCTCAAACTGCAGGAGCACAAGAAACAGTTCCAGACACTGCTCCCTGTAAGGTACCATGGTTTGTGCTGAGCAAATAGCTGTGCACGACTCCCAGACCCTGCTGAGCTCGGTGCTGACACTGAGGCAGGGCCATTACTGGGAAACGCAGGTGTTGTCTGATGGAAAGGTTTTGCTCAGGAAATTCCTGACAAATGTTTGCTCCTTCCTGCAATGCAGGGAGGTTTAGAAAATCTCCACCTTTTGTGGACAGACTTAGATTGCGTGCTGACAGTTTCCCCAAGTTGACCTAACCCTCTGTGTTTTCCGTCCTCCTAACGAAAACCTTCACCTCTGCTGCATGTGAGACTGTTGCTACTAATAAAATGAAACTTTAAAAATACAGAGCCATCAGTGTAGTCTCTGAACCAAAGGTCTAGAGAAACTCTTACCTGGAGGGGCAGCCCAGAGCCTCTGAGGAAACAGCCATAAACACCTGCTACTCCCGCTCCTGGGGCTGCAACACTGAGGTGGAGGGTCCTGAGCGCCCCCTGGTGACCTGAGAGCCGCCTGGTGTTCTCAGGGCGCCCTGTTGCCCCGCCCTCCTGTCTCCCTCAGGAGGTTTGTGTCTGGGCTCACACTGACTTCCTCTTACTGGATATCTAGCACAGTAATACACAGCCGTGTCCTCGGTCCTCAGGCTGTTCAGTGTTAAATAAACTTGGCTCTTGGAGGCATCCCTGCTGATGCTGAGCCGGGATTTCAGCGATGGGTTATAGTAGGTGCTTCCACCACTCCATATACCACCGACCCACTCCAGCCCCTTCCCTGCAGCCTGGCGGGCCCACTGCACACCATAGCTCGTTAAAGAGAATCCAGAGACAGCGCAGGTGAGGGAGAGGGTCTCCGAGGGCTTCACCAGTCCTGGGCCCGACTCCTGTAGCTGCACCTGGGACAGGACACCTGGGGACAAGGAGCATCAGGCCCTGTCAGTCACGTGCAGTCACAACCACCCCATGGACCCTGTCTGACCTCTGAGACCCTCACCTTGGGGGGCTGTTACCTGGCACAGGAGAAGACCCAGCAGTCTCATCTTCTTCTAGACCACGGCTCTGCCTTCCCCGGAGACCTCAGCCCTGTGTGAGGACAGAGCTGTGAGCCTCCCCAGCCCAGGGGAGGATTTACCCTCGAGCTTGTATACAAATTTGCATGTGGGGCAGCCTGTTCCTTATAAGTTGGGGGACTAAGATCAAGCTTCCCTGGTCCTTCTAGGGTTCCTGTTGGGCATCTCTTCTCTTTAACTCACTCAGCATGTAAGTCAGGAATATGGGATCACCTGGTACATGAGACCTGTTGTAGTCAGGTTAATGGACCAGCTCATCTGTGATAAATGGTGGACTAGATGAGTACATTATATTTTTAGTGTAGGTGCATCTTTCAAGTAGATTTAAACTTATTACATTTGTCCCGATAGTTTATTAAACCCAACACTCTAATGTCTACACAACGGTCAAACCATTTTTCGAAACAATTGTATTTTTTTAAACGAGATAGACATTATTTGTCTTTCTCATTCTGAAAATCAGAAAACAAAGGGCATTCATTGTCAGAATCTTATTTTTTACTCTATGTTGTTACTTTGATTCAAGGAAGGATATCCAAGGAACATGTCATTGAGATACACTTGATTCCATTTTCTTTTGCTTTTTGAAATGAGATTTCTTTAAGCCAATTAGAGAAAGGCAAATACCACCTGATCTCACTTATTTGTGGAATATGATGAACAAAATAGACCCAGAGACCTAAAAAGGAGTAAGGTTTAGAATGACAAATGTCAGTGGAGGGGGCAGGGAGGGATGGATGGGATAAACCGAAGAACTTATGTGCATGTATGCGTAACCAATGGACACAGACAACAATATTGAGGGGGGTCGGGAGGAGGGTTTCTGGGGGGGGGGAGAAGGAGAAACATCTGTAACAAAAGTAAATTAATATAATTGGAAAAAGTAAATAAAATGATATTTGTTTCAAGTTCTGATTAACACTATGTTTTGTGCCTTTATTCAGGTCAATGCTAGAAAGTTTTTCCTTACAATCATTTCCAAACTCTTTCAGAGCAAAGCAGTGTCAGGCGTGCTGAGTACTTGGATGGGAGACTCTGGACTCTTAATGTTGAAAATTTGGTAATTGTGCCTTTTCGTCCGTCGTCAAACTCTACTGTTGAGAAAGCCCATGCCATTTTGCAGAGACCCAAAACAAATTGTACCAGACATATTCATATTTTTACATGGAGAAATGATTGAGAATAAAAGAGTGATTATTCATGAGTACAATTCAGAATCTTTCATATGTGGAAACTGTAAACGCAGCAGGTTAACTGAGCTCTTTTCTCAGTCAAATATTTTCAGTGATGTTGGGGTCAGATGGAGGCAAATCATGGAGATTCCTAGCACAGATATGCTCATAGGAAAGGGAACTTTATCCCTGACAGGAACCCTCACTTCCAGGACACACGACATGGTCAACTGGGCGGTTTTCAAATCTTGGATATTATAAGTTACACTGCTATAAACACGGGGGTGTATATATTTTCTAATTTGTGTTTTGGGATAATTAGGATATATATTCAGAGGTGGGTTTCCTGGGTCAAAAAGCAGTTGTATTTTTATTTTTTGTATTAATTACTTTATCTTTGTTTCAGATGTTCCTCCATTCCCCACCCCTAGACACCATCCTCCTGATCCCGCCTTCCACAGCATTGATGTCTATGTCCATTGGTTATGCATATATGCATGCAAGTTGTTTGGTTTATATTACCCTCCCCACTGCCCCCTCCTCTGGGGTTTTTCAGACTGAATGTTCTTTTTTTTTTTTTTTTTTTTGAGGAAACTGCATACTGTTTTCCTCAGTGGCTGCACCAATCTGCATTCACATCAATAGTGCACCAGGGTCCTGTTTTCTCCTCATCCTCCCCAGCACTGGGTGTTTGCTGAGGTGTTGATAGGAGTCATTCTGGCAGGTGTAGCTGTCGTTTCAATTTGCACGTCTCTGATGATCAGTAATGTGAGCATTGTTTCATATGTCTCATGGCCATCTGTACATCCTCTTTGGAGAAGTGTCTATTCAGGGCATTGGCCCATATTTTAATTGGATTGTACATCTTCCTGGTGTTGAGTTTTATGTAGTTTTTAAATATTTTGGAATTCAAGACCTTATCAAATGTAACTTTGGCAAATAGACCACAGCCTTTTCTAACTCAGAGATGTTAGAGGTAAACATTGAATCAAGAATCCAGAGAGGTTCCCTGAGGGAAACTGTGACATGAAGAGGAAACCACACAGGAAACCAGCCCAAACCTCCAACTGCACCTGCTCCTGGGTGGTCCTTGTGTTCAGGGACCCTGAGCGCCCCCTGGTGGTCGCAGCCTCTCCTGCAGGGAGGTTTGTGTCTGGGCTCACACTGACTTCCCCTCACTGTGTCTCTCGCACAGTAATACATGGCTGTGTCCTCGGTGGTCATGGAGCTCAGCTGCAGGGAGAACTGGTTCTTGGACGTGTCTTTGGAGATGGAGGTGCGGCTCTTGAGGGACGGGTTGTAGTAAGTGCTACTACCACTACCATATATGGATCCAATCCATTCCAGCCCCTTCCCTGGTTTCTGTCGGATCCAGCTCCAGTAGTAACTACTGCTGATTGAGCCCCCAGAGACAGTGCAGGTGAGGGAGAGGGTCTGTGAGGGCTTCACCAGTCCTGGGCCCGACTCCTGCAGCTGCAGCTGGGACAGGACACCTGGGGACAAGGAGCATCAGGCCCTGTCAGTCACGTGCAGTTACAACCAACCCACAGATCCTGTCTGACCTCTGAGACCCTCACCTTTGGGGGCTGTCACCAGGCACAGGAGAAGACCCAGCAGTCTCATCTTCTTCTAGACCACGGCTCTGCCTTCCTGAGAGACCTCAGCCCTGTGTGAGGAGAGAGCTGTGAGCCTCCCCAGCCCAGTGGAGGATTTACACTGAAGCTTGGGGGGAAATTTGCATGTGGGGCAGCCTGTTCCTTATAAGTGGAGGGACTGAGGTCAGGCTGCCCTGGTCCTTCTGGGGCCCCTGGGGGGCATCTCTTCCCTTGATCTCACTCTGTATGTAAGTCAGGGAGAGGGGATCCCTGGGTTCAAGAGACATTGGAATGTGGTCAAAGGTTGGCCTCACCTTTTTGAGCATAAGAAGAAATGATGGACTAGACAGGTAGGCTAGACTTTTAACTTCCCATACATCCTTCAAACTGATTTAAAAGAGATGACCATTTATTCAGAGACTTTCTGAATCCAAATTCTCTAATATACCTACTATTTCCAAATTTTGTATCATAATTTCAAACAAATATTATCTATCTTAGTGCAAAATTAAAAATAAAGGACATCTATGTTCAATATCTTATATTTTAATTATATTTAAATATGTTTTTATTGATTTTATTTTTTAGAGAGTTGAACGGAGAGGGTAACTTCATCGCTGACAAAAATATCTGACTCCAGTCTCCCTCCTTCTGCCCCTGGGCATGGTCAGTTGGTCAGAGGTGCCGGGATCTACCACACAATATATAACGTCCTTAATGTATATTGAACACATTCTCCCATCAGACAAATACTTTGGAAATGTTACCTCTCTGTGGAGCTTGTGTTTTTATTCCCTTAAAGGAATCTTTGGTGGGATAAAAGCATTTAATATAGCAAAATATAATTGATGCCTTTTTTCTGTCCTGGGCCTGTTTTGGTGAATCACACAGACCCCCAGGACGTGCTGAGCCTCACGGTCCAGGGGCATTGGCTGCAGCAGCCACAGGGACAGAGAGGTTCTGGCACCGGGAGTGAGGGCTGCTGGGAAACTGCCCAGAACTGGACTGGACTTGGACCTGGGTGAGGGGAGGAAGCTGGACGTGTTCTGAGTCACAGGACAGAGATGTGCCTGATTTTCATGGACAGAGTGTTACTGGACATGTGGGTTTAAACCTCTTCCCCTGACGAACCAGGAGGATGTGCAGGTCATGACAGACACAGCTTCTGTCATCGTAGGAAACACCTGAGTGATTATGACCAGGAGTTTGTCAGAATAGAAACTTTTAGGGTTCTGCAGGCAGGGATCAAGGGAAATAAGGAACGTGTCACTGCAAAGGGGGGCAGGGGAGTCCTGTTACCCACATGCACCTGCTCACAGTGTCTCTGTCTGTGAGGTAACAACTTCACAGGTCCAGGGGTTAGCACTCAGACACCTGTGGGTATTACTCACTTGGTCACATCATGCTTCACCCTAGCTGCACAATTCACTGGAGTTCCATTCATGAAATCCCTCAACACTTAGAGGGAAGAGTGGACACCCCTCCCTGCAGGAGCCATGGTGCTGGTGTGTCTGTGTGAGAGGCCCTCATGCCATTGACCAGGACCCTGTCTCAGTCCATCATCCTCACCATTTGCCTACTTCTCATTGTCTGTAGACATGGTTGTTGACCATATTTAATGACCCCTTATCTCATGTTTTGCCCATTTTTTATGGTTTTTAAGTGGAATTGGTATTCAGACTCTATTTTATTGTTTGATTGAGTGCTGATGACTGATGGGTAATTCCTGCCTCTTCTCCCTTGCCCACCAGGATCTAATGAGAAAGGTTAGGTCTCTTCAGATGTCATTGGGATAGTGAACCACACAAGTCCCTGGAGAGAATTTCTCCTCCCCCGCACCACCTCACCGAAATACAACCCTGAGCCCATCTCCTTTCCTGGTGTACCAAAGCTCCTCTGACTTGCTGAAGGGCCTTTTTGTGCTTCCCAGAGATTCCAACTGTGTACGTGATACACGTTCCATGTCCCCTGTGTGTGTTTGTCCTCAGCCTGGACATCTGCACAAGCTGTCGTGGGTCCCTCTGCCTCTGCCTGGTGGCAACCGCTCTGGGTGCTGTGAGCATGATGCCAAGTCAATGAACATAACCACCGGGGACTTTCATCTCTAGCTTTGGGGTCACATTCCTCTGGTGTCCAACGTCCAGCACATGGGAGTCCAGCTGCTGGCTGGCTGGGCCCTGAGCTGGGTGGAGCTGAGCTGCACTGTCAAATCAGCAGAACCCCTGGTTGGATGCAGCCTACGTGGGTCAGTGGATTTCATGATTATTTCTCATTTGTGCACAAGAGGGTCCATAAGAGACTCTCTGCCTTTTGTTCATATTAGAAAGTGGTCGTTCTGGACAATAGACATTTCTTTATTCTTTCTGTTTAGTTGTTGACATTATTACAGGTGTCCCTATCCCCCTCCAACTGCTCCCCTCCACCAGCCCCCACCACGACTCCCCTGGCCGTCAGCACTCTGTTGTCTGTGTCCATGGGCTGTGCATGTAGGTCCTTTGACTCCTCTCTTCACCTCCTTTTATTCACTCACCCCCCACTCCGATCCGTGTCTGTTCATTCCAGTGTCCAGGCCTCTGGTTCTATTGTGTTGTCAGTTTATTTTGTTCCTCAGATTTCACATGTAACTGAGGTCACATGGTATTTATCTTTGGCTTATTTCTCTTAGCATAATCCTCCCCAGGTCCCTCCATGCTGTCCACAGGGTGAGGGCTGCTTCTTCCTTACAGCTGCGTAGTGTTCCCTTGTGTAAATGCACCTCAGGTTTTTATCCACTCGTTACTGATGGGCACTCGGGCTGTTCACAGATATTGGGTACTGCAAATACCACTGCTATGAGTACAGGGGAGCAGACATTCTTTCTGATTGAAATTTTGGGATACCTAGGATATAGTCCCAGAAGTGTGATCACTGTGTTGAATGGCAGTTTCATTTTTAATTTCTTGAGGAAACTCCACACAGTGGAGTTTCCACAGTGGCTGCACCAGTCTGCATTCCCACCAGCAGGGCATGAGGGTTCTGTTCTCTCCACATCCTCACCAGCACTTGTTGTTGGTTGATTTATTGATGGGAGCCATTCTGGCAGATGTGGTTGTATTTTAAGTGGCATCTCTCTGATGATTAGTGACCTCGAACATTTTTTCATATGTCTGTTGTCCATCTGTTTGTCCTCTTCAGAGAAGTTTGTATGCAGGGTCTCTGCCCATTTATTAATGGGATTGTTGGTCTGTGAAATGAGTTGTAAACGTTTTATCTAAATACATTTTTCAGTATAACCACTCAACAGTTGTACCATTGGCAAATAGGCAATAAACTTTTCTAACTCAGAGACTTCATAGGTAAGCACAGAATCAGTAACCCAGAGAGGTTCCCTGAGGAAAACTGTGACATGAAGAGAAAACCACACAGGAAACCAGCCCAAACCTCCAACTGCACCTGCTCCTGGATGGTCCTTGTGTTCAAGGACCCTGAGCGCCCCCTGCAGCACCACCCTCCTGTCTCCCTCAGGAGGTTTGTGTCAGGACTCACACTGACTTCCCCTCACTGTGTGTATCCAAAACAGTAATACACAGCCGTGTCCTCGGCTCTCAGGCTGTTCATTTGCAGATACAGCGTGCTCTTGTAGTTTTCTCTGGAGATGGTGAATTGGCCCCTCACAGAGTCCGCATAGTTTGTGATACTACTATCATACTTAATTTCACCAACCCACTCCAGCCCCTTCCCCGGAGCCTGGTGGACCCAGCTCATCCAGTAGCTACTGAAGGTGAATCCAGAGGCTGCACAGGAGAGTCTCAGAGACCCCCCAGGCTGCACCACGCCTCCCCCAGACTCCACTAGCTGCACCTCACACTGGACACCTGCAAACACAAAGACGTCCTGATCAGGAAACTGTCACACGTTCACTGCTTCCCCTTCATCCACTCACACACTCAGTGTCTCTTGTTCTCCACAAATTACCTCTTAAAATAGCAACAAGGAAAACCCAGCTGAGCCCAAACTCCATGGTGAGTGCTCTGTGTTCAGTCCTGATCAGGGAATGTGGTGACCGTGGGATCCCAGGTCAGGGCTCATGTCCCAGAGCTGCAGGGTCAGGGCTGGGCTGGATTTTATGGGCAGAGGGGGCACTATTTGCATGTCCTCCTACTATATAGGGAGCTCTGGGGCTGGAGACCTGCAGAGAGGGCAGTGCCTCAGTGCAGGTCCGAGTGTCCTGGGGGAGAATCATGGTCATGGTAACATTTCAATAACAAAATGAGTATCATAGGGACTTTTGGGGCATGTTCAAGTGTCCACATCTGGAAACAGGGAGTCCAGCATCTGGCCTGTGCTCCTCCCCACTGGTCCCTATGACTCCCCTGATCCAACTCCAGGGCAGAGCTGGACCTGCCCAGTGAGGGTTCAGACCCCTTGTAGGTATTGAAAGCATGAATGAAGTTCTGTGTTCTGGTTTTACCCACACATCAGGGCTGGAGACAAGCAGACATGTGGAAAAAGACCACAGGCTGCCGATCTTCTAAGAGTGGACAACTTGTACAAGGTGTGTAGGTGGCCTTGGCCCTGAGTATCTCTGGCATCCTGACCTTCAAGGAGACAAAGAAGAGATAATGGTGTTGAGAAGATGCTTCTCTATCCCTGGGACTCTGAGACACTGAGAAGTCAGTGAGATAAATGGAGCTGATGGAGAGGCTGTGGGTTTCCAACACCCAGAAGTCCATGTTCAGAGTGTCTGTCTGCATAGACAGTAATGAAAACCTTAAAGAAGGTGATATAATAGAACAATCAGTGATGCATATGTAAGTCAGAATACCTGTGATCAGCAAGAATGCTCATATTGAAGGTTAATCACTCATCTATGAAACAGAGACCTTTGCAGTTTAAATTCACAGTGAATGCCATGGTGATATGAGTTGAATTCATCACAGGGCCTGGGCCTTCTCAAGTGTGTTATTACAGCTGACAGAGTTTATTGTAAAAAGGGACAGCTCTGTGTTTCCACAGTTTTCAGATAACAGTGTGTCGTGTCCTCATGTAATACACGTGTTCACAGAGCATGGAGATAAAGCCTGGGCAGTAGACGAGCCCAGAACCCACCTCCTCCTGGGGGACGTGAGCTCAGTGGGTCCTGAGCTCCCCAGGTCCTGAGAGCACGTTTTCCTTCAAAGCCCACAGAGGACCAGAGACTCCTCATCGCCTTCCCCTCATCCAGCCTGGGTGTCGGGTCCCTTCCTGCAGGAGCTCTATGGACCCTGCTGTTCACAGGACGTCCCCTCCTCGTTCTCTCCGTCCACAGACCCCGCCCTCCGCTCCTTGGCTGTGAATCCCCCGGGGTCTCCGCTGCACCACATGGGAGCCCCGTGTCCCTCTCCTGTGGCGATGCCCCCACTGCAAGAGCCTTGAACAAAATCTCCCTTTAAACTATAGCGACTGTCAGAGAACCTTCCACCAGGATGGAAGTGGGATATTTAAGATTCTCCAGTGCAGTTTGCGCATAAATCCACTCAGGACGCATCCAGGGACAGGATTGTGGAAACAACATTGTCCCTGGTGGTTGTTCTGAGCCACACAGGCTGACGACTCTGGGTCTGAACCAGCTTCCTGAGACAAGGCAGGGGTGTCTGCCACAGGGAAGTCCTTCCTGGCATTTTGAAACGGTGGCAGCCCTTCTTCCTTGTACACAACTGGTCGCTGTAAGGTCTGCTCGTAGCATACTGATGTCTCTACCCTGCACTCCATCTTCTCTCCCTCAGCCCTTTAGGGAAATGCTTTCATCCAGGAGTTTCTGGAAAATATTTAACAACCTGTCCTCAGAAAAATAAGAAAAAGTACTGGATTGCAGTTGTATACTGTTTTCTGCTGTGTAAATATTCCCACCATGAATGATTTCAAGCTACCCATCTGGAGTTGAAAGAGATACCCACAGTCAATGCCAGAGAGCTAGAGCTGGCTCCAGCCCACCACTCCTGCTGTCCCTTACCCAACATTGACTGGTGGGCTGACATTGGCAACATTCCACACAAAGGGGACACATGACCCAGACATGTCCAATCCCCAGGCCCAATCCCTTTGCCTTAGGTGGATGTGTGACCCAGTTTGGGTTATTCAAGGTCTTGATAAGGAATTTGATAGTGGAAAGCTAGAGAGAAGTCCTTTTGCCTTTGAATAATGAGCTGCGATGTTATAAACTCAGAATTTCTAGTGCCTTGTTCTCCATGCATATGTGGTAGGAGAGAATGAGGCTCAGTAGAGAATGGGAGAGATGATGGAGGGAATATGAGAGAGAGAGAGAGAGAGAGAGAGAGAGAGAGAGAGAGAGAGAGAGAGAGAGAGGAACACATCATGTTTTCAGTATCTTTTACAGCTATATGAGCCAAAGTATCCATTAGTTGCTTACATTAATTTGAACTGAATTTGTCTAACTTGTCGTTTAGTATATACCTGGCATATTCAAACAGTAAAATACTACAAAACTATTAAAACTATTTAGAAGCATAATAATTGACATTTGAGATGTTCTTACAATTACCATGAATTTTATTTTTAATCTTAAAAAGATTTTTAAAAATGGATACAGGTTGAAGTCCCGTGTGTTCTGTGGTCTCCGGATGCCCACTGCCCCTTGAAAGTCGGCATCTCAATGGCCACATGACCCACACTATGCGTATATTGATTTTCCATCCAACAGAAACATACACAGAATAAGCTTGGACCCTAATCTGAGTTCACAACACAAAGGTCTGAAGAAGTGATCGATACAGGTAACTACATTTTCCTTCAAAAAACAAAAGCACAACAAAACCTCTCTCCTGATACTGTACACAGTATCTTAGGACCATCCATTTCCAAGGCTGCTCAGAGAGCGGTCTGATTCCCATGGTTGCAGAAGTTGAAATTTTGATTCTGAAAATGCCCACACATTCTTGGTCATTTTCATTTATTTATTAATGAAGCTGCCACAGAGCTCGGAGGGTTATGGCGCTGCTGCCCCGTGGCTCAGAGCATTCCCCAGCCACGTGGTCTCGGCTCAGTACTCACCTCTGTAAGAATCAGTTGCCTCATGTGTCAAACGAGAGTATTTATATTCTGGGAGGTTCCTATTTTCTATCTGCCCTGCAATCCATGCCAGCACTTTTTCTGAAAATTTCCTGTTTCTACCCTGTAATCTACGTGACTGTCCTGACAGTTGCCAAGGTCGTGAAATACGGGTGAGCTGGTCTCCTCTGCAGCCCACCCATGTACCCATACCGGGCTTTTCCTTCCCACCAGTGCTGTTACTTGGTGGGTCAGGTTTCCTGTGCTCTGCTTTGGGGGACTTGTGAGTGTCCTGGACTGATGATGAAGACAGTGTCCACAAGGGGCTCTGCAAAGTTTGGGGCATCACTGGACGCTCGCGTGCTGGAGCACACCCGGCTGAGGTCGAGCAGCTGGTCGTGCAGCCATGCTCTGCCCAAGGACAATGACAGTCGCTGCCATGGTTTTCTGTAAGGGCAAGGATAGTCCATCCCTGACTCCCCTGTGATCTGTCTGGTCTGGAGATTCTGTCATCTTCTGAGACATTGGCCCCACCGCTTCCTTCCTCTCTCTCAGTCCAATAACCCTCAGCCATCTTCCTTCCAAGTAGAGCAGTGGGAATCATTTTCTTCCCTCTTTTTTGCTTTTTAATCTTTTCTTTCTTTCTTTCTTCTTTCTTTCTTTCTTTCTTTCTTTCTTTCTTTCTTTCTTTCTTTCTTTCTTTCTTTCTTTTTTAAACAGAGACTCTTTGACACACTTCCTTTAGGGACTTCCTTTCGCATCTCAAGAGACTAGTTAGGAAGCATTAAAAACAAAAAAAAAACAAAATCCAACCAGCCAACAATAGTCAAACGAAACTTAGAAATGAATACAAATGTGCATTTTTTTTTCTTTTTACTTTCCTTGCTTAATAAATGCTAACTAGTCTGGGTTTCTCTAACCAATGGAAGGGAGAATGACAGTATATGAAAGCAAGTAAAATCAGACATACTAATATTTCAATACTATATCTCAGCTGTGATCACTGCAGACATTGGGAGTGACAAACCAACCCAGCCTGTTCGAGGACAGTCCTCTGCTCCTGACACCCATGGGCTTGTCCATCACTGTGATCTTCAGCTGGTGGGGCCACCTGGATGACAGTGACACAAGGTGTGAATCTGGTTACGGGTGCCCTGAGGTCTGCTGCCCGCTGGACGAGAGACCTGCAATCCTAACTGAGGACCCATCAGCCCTGATGAGGGGATCTAAAGACAATCCTCAGACTCGGGGAATATATTGTGAAATCCCATTTTGGTAAAGGACTAATGTCAGGAACACACAGCACATTTGCAACAAGAGAAGAAAACAAACTGAACCCCAGCCAGTCCTCGGAGCAGACACCTGCTCAAATGGTGCAGCCGCTTGGACACCAGCAGGTGTTTCCCCAGGTGTGGAGCAGGACTCGCACAGGACCCGCCACACAGCTTCCATGTGCGTGCAGCAGACACATCGGTCTGGAGGGAGACTCGGCTCCCCTGTCCATTGCAGGCCCACTCAGTGTGCCCAAGGCATGGGGGCCTCTGAATGCCCCTCACTGGATATGCTCTGTTAAATAAAGCCACCAGGGAAAGGCAGATAGTGTCTGATTCCACCTACACTGGGGACTGAATTAGGTTTCCTTCCAGCAGAGTGTGCAGGAGCCCAGGCCTGGGTGTGGTGAAGGCTCTGGCAGGAGACGGGATAGTCGGGGGTCGGCTGCCCTGGAGTCCTGTGCTGACGGAGAACAAAGATGGAGGCAGCTGGAGGAGACACTGTGTCAGGACACAGTCAGCCCTGGTCCTGGGCCCTGTGCATCCATAGGAGCCTGGGTGTGTCTGCTCAGTGTGTAGAGCCGTCCACCCTCAGGGCCTGTGGACAATGAGGGAACACTCAGTCCCCACGGAGGGGAGCTTTCCCCTGGGAATGGGGACAAGGAGACAGAGCCCAGCAAACCCCTGTGGTCCTAGGGTGCTGTGTGCACACCCAGGACACGCCCCTGTGTGACCTCTGAGACTGGACCCTCCACTCTGAGTCATCACTGAGATCCTCCTGTGCTGAGGTGTGTATGAGCTGATGGCTATTTTCAGTGCTGAGTAGTATTCCATTGACTGATGTTCCCTACTTTGCTTATTTGTAAAATTAGAAGAGCATTTGGGTTATTATAGCTTCTAACTAAAAGACGCAGTGAATATTTGGATACATGTTTGTATGAACATAAAGATTCGTTCTTCTGGAGCAAACACTCCTAGTGGAACCGCTGCAATACATGCTAAGTAAGTATATATTTAACTTAATAACAGTATGTATTTCACTTTGTGAAGAAGAATAAGAGGACATAGAGAAACCAGGAGAAAGGGAGGAGCTCAGTCACTGCGGATATGTCATCTGCACACACAGTATCACCACCTCACTTGTCTGCAGTGAGAATATGAGAAGTTAGAGCCACAGAGAAAAAGCGAAAATCCTCCTGGATGCAGCTGAGAGCTGAGAGGAAATCCCTGCTCCCAACAGGAAGCCCCGCCTTCCCCCCTCACTCTGCACCTGCTCCTGGGCTGTTTCCTGTGGTCGGTGTGTCCTGAGCGCCCCCTGGTGTTTGAGCGCCCCCCGAAACCCCGCCCTCCTGTCCCCCTCAGGAGGTTTGTGTCTGGGCTCACACTGACTTCCCCTCATTGTGTCTACTGCACAGTAATACACGGCCGTGTCCTCGGCTCTCAGGCTGTTCATCTGCAGAGTGGCAATGCTTTTGGAATCATCTCTTGAGATGGTGAATCTGCCTCTCAGAGATGCGGCATATTCTGTTGTGTGACTTCTGGCTGCGTTTCTAATGAAACCGATCCACTCTGGTCTCTTTCCTGGAGCCTGGCGGATCCAGTTTATATAATAGTCACTGAACGTGAATCCAGAGCCTTTGCAGGTGAGTTTCAGAGACCCCCCCAGGCTGTCTCAGGTCACCTCCAGTCTCCACCAGCTGCACCGCACATTGGACACCTGCAGACAACAGACATAGTCATTAGGAGAGGACACACACAGACACACACACACACACACACACACACACACACACACACACACACACGTCCCCAGGTCTCCGTGATGCTACCATGTAAGAGCGTCCAAGCGAGAGCCCAGCTCAGCCCAAACTTCATGGTGCTTCCTCGGGGTTGACTCCTGCAGTGAATAGAAAGTGCAGCATCCCTAGGGTGGGGCTGCTCTCCCAGAGGTGCAGGGACAGGGCTGGGCTAGTTTATCAGCACCTGGGGCTCCCCATTTGCATGGGCTCCTCCCCTTAAAGGCAGGGAGGTGGAGTTTCTGTTGAGGGACAGCTGGACCCACAGAGACAAGCCCCCTCCTTGTGAGTGTGGAGACTTTTATAAGGGCTGGGTGGTGTGTGTGCTGTAGAGAAATTGTTGTTGATAAATTCCACCATCCGTCAGTCAGACAGAACTGAATGCACAGTGATACCCACATCCACAGAGGGCCGTGATGTTCCAGCTCAGTGTGGAGTCTCCCTGCGTCCTCGTCCACGTGTGGGTGCACAGAGAGAGCGTCATCACCTCTCGGCTCCCCAGGGCTGGAGGGCAGGGGGCACTGCCAGGGCTGCTCTGTGGTGCTTTCCAGATATTACCACGGCGCAGTGCCCTTTGTGCCCAGATTCTGTCATCGAGAGCTGAATGAAGGAGCCTACACTGTCAGAGCGTTTTAACCACCTGAGGTGCTCTCTGTGCTCTGACTCTTCACCGCGCTGCGTGCTGGTGTGGAGCACACTGAAAGGGCTCATGATTGAACCCACGTCTAGGCTGCCTTTCCCCCACTCTGTGTGAGCGCCGCCCATGTGTGCAGCAGGAACCATCATAGAAAGGCTGCCCTCGAGCGTCACTGAAGGACACTCGTGGTGAACTTTCAGCAGAAACACAGCAGTGAAACTCCAGGGGGTCGCTCTGGTGTTCATGTGGCAGGACAATCTTTATCGTTCTGGGAGCTGTAACCAAGTTCCACAGACCAGGGGGTTTACACACACACGTGTATTTCTTCCAGATCTTGAGGCTGGGGAATGCCATATTAGAAGCAGACAGATTTGATGTTGCTGACATCCCGCTTCTAGACGCTGACTTTTCGCTGTAATCTCAGAGGGCGGATGGAGCAAGGAAGCTTCCTTTATCCTGTTACAAGGGCGCTGACCTCACTCATGAGAACCCCACCCTCCGGAACTATGCTCGGCCCCAGGCCCCACCTCCTGACACCATCACGCTGGGCATTAGGATGTAAAGTGAACTGTTTGAGGGGCTCACACAAGGTGCCTATAGCAGCAGGTCAAGACTCACTTCATTACCCCACCCCTTGGAGGGCTGCTCCAGTCCAGCTCCCCAGTCTCAGGATCCTCCTCACCCTGAGGAAGCCCCTCTTCTGTGGAGGCAGAAAGCTGACCTCCATCCTTCAGAACAAGCTGGTGACCTTGCAGACGGACAGGCTCCACCCTTGACCTTGAACTAAGGCCTCTGTGTCATTCTGCTATTATTTTCCTGTCTGTGAGCTCACGTGACCATCACTCTCATGTTCTATGACCCAGAACTGCTCTCTGCCCACAATGGTCGGCAGCCCCTTGTTTTCACTCATGTTTTATGGGTGTGACATGGACGAAGTAGTCAGGCTCTGCTTGTGATGCTCGAGGCTGACATGGTAAGGTTCATCCCTCTCTCTTCCCCTGCGCTCTTGGGGAATCTGAAGAGAAAAGGGGGATTGTCCCTTCTGTCCTGCCGGTGGGACATGGGAACCACACAGCCCCCACCACTGAGTCACAATAAACCCTCAACCAGTGTCTTTTCCTGGATCGGTCAAACCACTTCTGATTTGCTGAAAAGCCTGCCCTGTTCCCAGTAGTCACCTCCATGAAACAATTGACGTTTTCATAGTCCCTGTGTGTGACATCCTCAGCCTGGACGTCCATTCCAATTAGGGTGGGTCCCTGGACCTCAGCATGGTGTCAGGGGCACTTGGTACTGTGAGCATGATGCCAAGTCAATGACCGTCACCACCATGGGTCCTTCTTCTCTAGCTCTGGGGTCACACGCCTCTGGTGCCCACGGTTGACAAGCACGGGTCCTGCTGCTGTCCGACTGGGACCGTGAGCTGCGGGGATCTGAGCTGAATTTTTGAGTCAGAAGAGCTTCTGGTTTGATTTAGGTGACATGGGTAAGAGGATTTGATGACTAATTGTCTTTTGGACTCAAGAGTGTCTGACAGAGAATCTCAGCCTTTAATCCATATGAGAAAGTTGTCTCTCTGTACAACATACTTTCCTATCTCAGAGACGTCAGAATAAGCACTGAATCAGGAAGCCAGAGAGGTTCCCTGAGGGAAACTGTGACACGAAGAGGAAACCACACAGGAAACCAGCCCAAACCTCCAACTGCACCTGCTCCTGGGTGGTCCTTGTGTTCAGGACCCTGAGCGCCCCCTGGTGGTCGCAGCCTCTCCTGCAGGGAGGTTTGTGTCTGGGCTCACACTGACTTCCCCTCACTGTGTCTCTCGCACAGTAATACACGGCCGTGTCCTCTGATTTCAGGTTGGTCATTTGCAGATACAGCGTGTTCTTGGAGTTGTCTCTGGAGATGGTGAATCGGCCCTTCACAGAGTCCGCATAGTATGTGCTACTACTACCACTACTAATGTATGAGACCCACTGCAGCCCCTTCCCTGGAGCCTGGCGGACCCAGTGCATGCCGTAGCTACTGAAGGTGAATCCAGAGGCTGCACAGGAGAGTCTCAGAGACCCCCCAGGCTGCACCAAGGCTCCCCCAGACTCCACCAGCTGCACCTCACACTGGACACCTGCAAACACAAAGACGTCCTGGTCAGGACACTGTCACACGTCCACTGTTTCTCTCTCATGCACTCTCACACTCAGTGTCCCATATTCCCCACAAATTACCTCTTAAAATAGCAACAAGGAAAACCCAGCTGAGCCCAAACTCCATGGTGAGTGCTCTGTGTTCGGTCCTGATCAGGGAGGGGAACACCTGAGGATCACGGAGCTGGGCTCCTTTTTGCGAGCTGTTGGGTCGGGGTTGGCCTTGTTTTTATGGGCAGTAGGGGCCCTATTTGCATATCCTCCTTCTATTTAGAGTCCTCTGAGGTTGGAGACCTGCAGAGAGGGCAATGCTTCAATGCAGTTGAGAGTCCTGGGGGAGAATGATGGTCATGATAACCTTTTAATAACTAAATAAGAATCATAAGGAGGTTGGGGCATGTCCTGTGCCCACTTTTGGTAAAGTGAGCATCTGGCCTGTGCTCCTCCTCACAGGGCCCCTCAACTTCCCTGAACCAACTCCAGGTCAGAGCGGGACATGCTCATGAGGGTGCAGGTCCCTTGTAAGTAATGTGAGCATGAATGAACATCTGTATTCTGTTGCTATCCACATGTCAGGGCTGGATACAACCAGACTTGTGGAAAGAGACCACAAGTTGCAGATTTTGTGAGAGTGGACACCATGGACACTGTTTGTTGGTGTCATTGGCCCTGAGTGTCTCTGGCTTCCTGACCTTCAAGGAGGCAAAGAAGAGAGGGTGCTGAGAAAATGCTTCTCTATCCCTGGGACTCAGAGACCCTGAGAAATTAGGGAATAATTCACGGAGCTGATGGAAAGGCTGTGGGTTTCCAACAAACAGAAGTCCATTCAAAGAGGGTCTCTCTGCATAGACAGTAATGAAAACCTCAAAGAAGGTGATAGAAGAGATGAATTAGTGAAATAAATGTAAGTCAGAATACCGGTGATCAGTGAGAACGCTCATATTTAATGTTAATCACTCATCTATGAAATAGAGACTTTTGCAGTTCAAATTCACAATCAAGGCCATGGTGACATAATTTGAATTGATCACTCAGCTTGTTTGTTCTCAAGTGTGTTATTACAACTGTGAGGGTTTATTTTACAAGAGGACAGTTCTGTGTTTCCACAGTGTTTAGATAACAATGTGTTGTGTCCTCATGTAATAAATGTGTTCACAGAGCATGGAGATAAATCCTGGACAGTAGATGAGCCTAGAACCCACCTCCTCCTGGGGGACATGAGCTCAGTGGGTCCTGAGCTCCCCAGGGTCCTCAGAGCACGTTTTCCTTCAAAGTCCACAGAGGACCAGAGACTCCTCATCGCCTTCCCCTCATCCAGCCTGGGTGTCGGGTCCCTTCCCGCAGGAGCTCTATGGACCCTGCTGTTCACAGGACGTCCCCTCCTCATTCTTTCCATCCACGGACCCAGCCCTCTCCTCCTTGGCTGTGAATCCCCTGGGGTCTCTGCTGCACCACAGAGGAGCCCTGTATCCCTCTCCTGTGGCGATGCCCCCACTGCAAGAGCCTTGAACAAAATCTTCCTTTAAAATATAGCGACTGTCAGAGAACCTTTCACCAGGATGAAAGTGGGATATTTAAGATTCTCCAGGCAGGTTGCACAGAAACCCACTCAGGACACGTCCTGGGACAGGATTGTGGAGACAACAGTGCCCCTGGTGGTTGTTCTGAGCCACACAGGCTGACGACTCTGGGTCTGAACCAGCTTTCTGAGACAAGGCAGGGGTGTGTGCCACAGGGAAGTCCTTCCTGGCATTTTGAAACTTTGGCAGCTCAATCCTGCTTCTTTCTTGTACACAGCTGAACCTCTGCAAGGACACCTGGGCCTCAGGGCTCCCACCTTGGGGAGAACCTGAGGAACATACCCCTCCTCAGTGCCAGGAGCATGATGGGAGTCAACTGAAACATGCACCTGACTCAGAACATCACTGGGGGAAATGCTACCTGGGTGCACGAATGGGGGGATTAACCAAGACTGAGGACACACACGTCCAGGGTGCTTGTTTCATTAGGTCTGACTTTCCTGGTTGTTTAGCCAGTTCACCTTTATTTTTTCCTCTGAAATAAGCACACACACATTTCCAGGGTCGTGAGGTCACTTTGTTGAGAGTGTGCAGGAGCACAAGTCATTTTTGTGTAGATTTTGTACCTTACATCTTTCCTAAATCACTGTCTAGTTGGATCAGTATCATGGGGCAGTTTTTAGGGTTTTCTATATTCAATGTCAGGTCACATGTACAGAGACAAAGAGGACCATTTTAAGTTCTTCTTTCTGATTTAGACAAATTTTTTATTTCTTGACTTGCCCAATTATTCTCACAGAAACTTCCAGTTTTGTTGAATAGAAGTCGTCACCGGGGTGCTCTTGTGTTGGTCCTAATGTTAGAAAAACAGCTTTGAAGTATTCACTGATTAGCACAAGGTCACTTGTTGGCTTCTCAAACGTGGCCTTTGTTATGCTGAGGTAGATGCCTTGAATAACTAATTTATTTAGAATTTAGTCATGAAATAATTTTGTATTTTAAAATGTCCTTTCTTCTTTACATCTATTTATATGATGATGAAGTTTTGTCTTTCATTCTGTGAATGAGGTGTAGCACATTTACTGATTTACAAACATTGAACCATCCTTGCTTTCTAGGATGCTATCCCACTTGATCATGGTCAATGATGCTTTAAATTTTCTGTTGAGTTCCCCAGTTTATCTTTTGAGGATTTTTGCATTTATGTTAATCATGGATATGGTGTCATTTTATTTTTTTCTCTTTGTCCATATATGGCTTTGGTATCAGTGTGATGGTCACCTCAATAAAAGTCTCTGGATGTGTTCCTTCTTCTTTCTAATCTAGGAAGAGTTTGGAAAGGATTGACTGAGAAGGCATATATTGTTCTTTCAAGTTTTAGTAGAATTCACCCCTAATCATTTGGTCATGGCCTTTACTTTGTTAGCACATTATGGTTCAATTTCAATTATTATTTTTAATTAATGTCAATTCATAAACTTTGGGTTCAAATTCCTAATTTAAGGTCAAATTAACTGACTGGGAACTACAACGTTGACCTTCACAGGCTGTGGACAGCACATGGAGTTCCCACAAGCACACACGTGCAGCTGAGCAGTGACAGGCTGACAGGCTCCTAACTCTGCATCCCTCAGGTGGATCCGAGCTACACGGACTGACAAGGGAGCAGCTCGGGGTCCCAGCCACGGAGAGACCTGTCTCTGCCAACTGCAGCCAGGGGCCGGTCTCTGCAGGTCTGCGGTGGTGGGACCAGCTCCCACCTGAGACTCCGCACTCAGATCCATGTCTGCTCTTCCACCTGAAGAAGGGAGGGATTCAGTGAAGAAAAGGGTAAAGTTGCTCACCTAGGGATTTCTGTGCATGGAGAGAAAGAAATGGAAATGGGAACACGTCTTCCCACACCACATTGACAAAGTCCTCCTGTGAAAGGCCCCTCTGAGCCAGAACACCCTCAGAATTCTGTGATAATGCCCTTGGAGTCACAGTGTAAATTACAGTTGTTTGCAGACCATATGTTTATTTTATATGGTAACGAAGAGAATGAAGTAAAACCATATTTTCCTATATACAATTCATAAAATATCTTAGTCCTGAGAATGCACCTCCCTTATCTCCAACTCCAGGGACACAAGGAACAGGTCCCAGCTGGTGCTCCCTGAAATCCCCCGTGGTTTGTACTGAAGACACAGCTGTGCACGACTCCCAGGCCCTGGTAGACTTGGCAGTGACACAGAGGCAGGGCCATAGCTGGAGACAAAGGGGTGGTCCGACGGAAAGTTTTTGCTCAGGAAATTCAGGAGAAACTGCATGGTCCTTCCTGAAATGCAGGGAGATTTAGGAAATCTCAAACTTTCATGGACTGATATTAATTATGTGCTGACCGTTTCCCCTAGCTCATAAATCCCTCTGCATTTTTTTCTTCTCTGAATAAAAATGCTGGTTCTGATACATGTGAGAATGTTGCTACCAGAGAGACCCTTGGAGAAACTGTTATCTGGAGAGGAAGCCCAAAGCCTCAGAGGAAACAGCCATAAACACCACCTGCACCTGCTCCTGGGGCTGCAACACGGAGTCCCTGGGTCCTGAGCGCCCCCTGGTGTCCTAAGAGCCCCCTGCAGCCCCGCCCTCCTGTCCCCTCAGGAGGTTTGTGTCTGGGCTCACACTGACTTCCCCTCACTGTGTCTCTCGCACAGTAATACACGGCCGTGTCTTCTGTTCTCAGGCTGTTCAATGTTAAATAAAGTTGGCTCTTGGAGGTGTCCCTGGAGATGCTGAGTCGAGATTTCAGCGTTGGGTTATAGTATGTGTTTCCAATACTATCTACAGCACCGACCCACTCCAGACCCTTTCCCAGAGCCTGGCGGATCCAATTCACATCACAGCTCGTTAAAGAGAAGCCAGAGACAGTGCAGGTGAGAGAGAGGGTCTCTGATGGCTTCACCAGTCCTGGGCCCGACTCCTGCAGCTGCACCTGGGACAGGACGCCTGGGGACAATGAACAACAGGCCCTGTCAGTCACATGCAGTCATAACCACCCCACAGACCCCTGTCTGACCTCTGAGACCCTCACCTTGGGGAGCTGTCACCAGGCACAGGAGAAGGCCCACCAGCCTCATCTTCTAGACCACGGCTCTGCCTTCCTCAGAGACCTCAGCCCTGTGTGAGGAGAGAGCTGTGAGTCTCCCCAGCCCAGGGGAGGATTTACCCTGGAGCTTGGGGAGAAATTTGCATGTGGGGCAGCCTGTTCCTTATAAGTGGGGAGACTGAGGTCAAGCTGCCCTAATCCTTCTGGGGCACCTGTGTGGACATCTCTTCCCTTGAACTCACTCAGCATGTAAGACAGGGATAAGGGATCACCTGATAGATGAGACTTATTGGATTCAGGATAATGAACAATCTCATCTCTGATGATAAATGATGTACTGGAAGAGTAGATTATATATTTATTTTTTAATGTACAATATTTATTATACATTAAATTATTTAAGTCAGTACACTTTTTATTTTTAAATTATTTTCATTAATTTCTTTTTGTTACAGATGTTTCTCCTTTTTCCCCCATTGACACCCTCCTCCCCATCCCTTCCCCCCATCCCCAGCTTTGCTGTCTATGTCCATTGGTTATGCATACATGTATATTAGTTCTGTGGTTTATTTCTTCCTCCCCAACTCCCCGTCTTCTGGGGTTGTCAGTCTGTACCCTACCTCTATGTCTCTGGGTCAATTTTGTTCATCAGTTTGTTTAGTTCATTATATTCCACAAATAAGTGATATCATGTGATATTTGTCTTTTTCTGCTTGGCTTGTTTCGCTTAGCATAATACTCTCCAGGTCCCTCCATGTTCTCTCAAAGGATAAGAGATCTTTCGTTCTTACAGCTGCATAGTATTCCATTGTGTACATGTACTACAGCTTTTTTTATCCACTCATCTACTGATGGACATCTGGGCTGTTTCCACATCTTAGCTAATGGAAATAGTGCTGCTATGAACATAGGGGTAGATATATTCTTTCTAGTGTTTCAGTCTTCTTAGAGTATATTCCTAGAAGTGGGATCACTGGGTTAATTGGAAGTTCAATTTTTAACTTTTTCAGGTAACAAAATAGTGTTTTCCATAGTGGCTGCACCAGTCTGCATTCCCATCAGCAGTGTACTAGAGTCTCATTTTCTCCAAACCCTTGCCAACACTTGTTTGATGATTTGTTGATGGCTGCCATTCTAACAGGTGTGGAGCCAAACCAGCCAGACTAGATTATATTTTAATGTCTCATGCATCTTTCTTATAGATTTAAAGGCATTACATTGGTCCAGGGAGTTTCTTAAATCAAATCTATAATATATACACAATTGTCAAATCTTTTTATAAACAATTGTATTTTTATAACAATAATTTCATTTTTACAATGTTTCCCTTCTCTGAAAATCACAAAATAAAGACATTCATTCTCAGTATCTTATAAGTGTGCTTCTGTTGTCATGGTGATCCAAGGAGGTATATCCCAAGAACAGTCAATGGGGATATCCTCGATTCTTTTCTTTATTTTGCTTTGTTTGGTTAAATAATACTCATTATAAGTTATGAGTAACATGATATGATATGCTACTTTTTAAGATATTGCTAGAACTTTTTTCTTACATTCTTTACCAAACACCTCAGCAGCTAAGCCAGGTCAGTCTTGGTTAGTACTTGGGTGGGAGACCCGTGGTCCTTGATGTTGAAAACAGGTAATTCTGTCTTAGAGTCCCTCCTCAGAATCTTCCCTTCTGCAAACTCATTGCATATTGTGGAGATCTCAGTGTAATTTTATAATCACGTTTATACACGGAGAAGTGATTGAAAATACAGTGATGATATATTAGTAACATTCAGTCTCTATTGCACAGTATGTTGAAAGAATAATGGCAGCAGATTAACTGATCTCTTTTCTCAGTCCAGTGTTATCAGTGATGTTGTGGTTAAGGGGAGGGGATGGAGAGAACTCTCAGCACAGATATCCTTGTAGCAAAGGGAACTTCAACCCTGACAGGAACCCTCACTCTCACCCTCCTCTACTCTGCCCCTGGGGAGGGTCACTGTTGTCAGAGGTGCTGGGCCTTCTCACTGCCCATATAACTTTTTTAACGTATAATGCACACATTCTCCAGCAGACACACGACTTGGAAACCTATTGTCTCTTTGTAGGATTCTCTTTTCATTCTCTTTATGGAATGTTTTTTGGGAAAATTTTAACAATGTTCAGTTTATCACTATTTGATTTAACGGGACTTGTTTTTGATTATTTATATAACACCTCACTAAAAAATTGTCACTCCCCTTTCCCATGGGAGGGGAAACCCTCACATGAACACAGTGGGCACTAAACCCAATGGAAAAATGTTGGCTGGAATCCTTAATATCATTGATAATCTGTTGGTTGTTTCCTCTGACCAGAGACCAAAATTCCATGGAATGAAACCCTGATTCTTCCAAAGATTAATTCATTTGATTAGACTTTACACTGTGAATTTTCTTAGAACATGTAGCAAAGGAAACAAGACTAACCCCTGAGAAATTATATCATGTAGACGTCAGGCAGACGAGGAAGGAAGCTCAAAGGACGTGAGGAAGGTGCTGAGCAGAGATGACAGAGACAGGATCCCAGAGGTTATTTCGTGAGGATGAAAGTGACCAGGAGGACGAAGGTGCAGAGAGGTCGTGAGAGGGACACATGAGGAGATGACCTGCAGCTGACGTCCGGGAAAGTGAATGTCCCAGTGAGAGCCCTGCATGGAGATGTGTGTGCAGGACTCACATGGGACAGTGAGAGAGCGAGGCCCTGGCGAGTGTGGGGACCTGGAGTGAGCTCAGACCCAGGACGTGTGGACATACTGACTCTCCCTCTGTGGAAACTGCGTTCCCGTCACAGGGTGGAGAGGATGCCCGGGGTGCTCAGTCTTTTAAGGAAACAATTGGGTCCCATGGGAACCTAGTGAGATAATGGTCCCTGAGCCTGTACACAACTTCTCTGCGAAAGACAATGTTCTCGAGACGATCGTCGTCCTCAGTGAGATGAGGTAACACAGGGTCCAGGACAAGGAGGAGTGTCCCTGGGACCCTGAACCACAGGAAGAGCAGGAGCGCCCTGAGCACCCCAGGGAGCTGTTCTCAGCCCCTCCCAGCCCGGTTTGTGCGCGATGTTCCCTGGTCAGTGACTACCGAGACCCCTTGCTGGTCCTGAGTGATCTGTGGGGTCCAGAGCTCCCCCTGGTGTCCTGACCCCTTCTGGTGGACCTGAGGGTCTCCTGCAGCTCAGACATTCCTGTCTCCCTGCAGGGTGATTGTGTCTGAATCATAAAGACCCTTGGTCAGGAAAATGTCACATGTCCAGTGTTTATCTCACTCAAATACATTCACATACTCTGTGTCTCCCGTTCTCAATAAATTACCTCTTAAAATAGCAACACGGACAGCACTGCTGAGCCCATACTCCTTGGTGAGTGGTCTGTGTTCAGTCCTGATCAGGGATGAGAACATCTGGGAACCCGGGGCTGGACTCCTGTCCCAGAGCTGCAGGGTCAGGGCTGGTCTCATTTCATGAGCTGAGGGGGCCCTATTTTCATTTGCTCCTACTATAGAGGGATCTCTGGGGTTGGACACTGGCATAAAGGACACGGTGTCAGAGTGTGGTGTTTCAAAGGCCATATGCCTGTGTAGTATTAGTCCTGGTGTCTGGGCCTCAGCTTCTCCCAACCTGAGCCAACTGCTTCCCTGAATGACGTCCAGACCAGGGGACATGCCTAGTGAGGGTTTCAGTGCTACCTGGCTGGACAATAGACCATGTTATAACGTTGTCATGGTACAATACAGCAGGAAAATAGCATCATAATAGGAAACTAAAAGAAAGGATAGGACTTTAAATATCACATCTCAGAAAGTGTGTTCATACAGGAAGGTGATCAACCATCACACCCAGAGGGATATTAAAGTGTGGGAATTTTATGTTCAACAGATGGGAAGTTCCCTGTGACACTGTTTCCCTTACACAGTGTTCAGAGGATAAACTGAGAACAGAGTGTGAATCTACAACCAGTGGACCAATGTTGGGGGACAGTGGGTGTCTGTGTGGGTCACTGGGAAGTAGAAGCCTTAACTACTGAGAAGCAGCCTGTGTCCCATGTTTGAATCCTTCAGGGAGTTTGCAGCTGGATGTGCAGCAGCTGCACGGCCTCCTGTGTGGGGTTTGTTCTCCAGACTCTGCTGGACCAGGTTCAGTCACTGGGGATGGAGAAGAACCTCAGTCATGACCGCGTGAGTTTAGGTGAAGTTGTGGGAGTAATTGAGTTAAGTTATAGACATTTGGTTAAGAAAAATCTTGTGACTATCATTAATACAGGAAAACATACCTAAATAAAATATCATTTTTATAAAATATTTTTTTCTTTACCCATTTTTTATTAAATGAATTTGTCATTCAAATAACCTCCCATTATTGCAGCTGATGGATCTGATTTTCTATAAACTGGTCAGCCTGGCGGTTCAGCCATGTTCTCACCATCAGGATCTGTGTCCACGTGGACGTCTGACGTGGTCCAAACCAGGGCGGCAGGAGACAGGTGCATTCCTGGTTCCTCACAAGTAAATTTCAGTCTCTTTCCTTGACTTCACCTGACCCTGGGGAATGCTGTCCCCACGTCCACACACAGGGAGTCCCCTGGAGTGTGACGTCTCCGGCTGTGGGTGCCACTGTGCAGAGCTGGGAAGAGATGCTCCCAGGTACATGGATGGGGAACCAGCAAGGCAGGGGCCACACTCCCAGGGCTCTTGTTCTTTATGTCGTGAGTTCCCCCCTCACAGAGCAAGTTCACAGTGTCTCATATCACTTTCCTCAGAAAGAGCCACACACAGTAATCTAGTCATTAATATACAAACAAGTGGCTTAGAAATTACCATCCTCTTTACTCAGCCACAGAAGGAAGGAAATCGTACCCTTTGTGTCAACGTGGATGGACCTAGAGGGACTTGTGCTGAGTGAAGAAAGTGAGACAGAGAGAGACAAACACCCTGTGGTTTCACTGATATGAGGAATCTACAGAACACAGTAAATAACAGGCAGAATAGAAACAGACACACAGACTCAGGGAACAGACTGATGGTCCCAGAGGGAGGGCAGTAGGGGGCCTGAGTGGAATGGGGAGGGACTAAGAAGCACAGATGGGCAGTCAGACAGCAGTGACAGGATGTGAAGTGCAGCCCAGGGAACAGTCAGTCGTATTGTCATAACTGGGTGTGGGGCCAGGCGGGCACTGGAACTATTGGTGCCTCACTTCATAAACCATAGGATGTCTGACCACGTGGCTGAGCACCAGAAACTAATATAAAATAATACAGACTGTCAACGGGAATTGAAAAAGAGGTATAAAAGGGAATCAACCCTCACTGCAGTGAGATTAAACCAACGATGTGGTTCGTAGTGACCCAGACAGGAGACAGGGCTGAATTCCAGGACTGTGCTCACAGGTGCATCTTCACTGGGAAAGTGCTGACATTGTTATATTCATTAGAGGCTCCAAATGAGAACCTTGGCCTGAAATTATTCGCTGAGGGTTCACATCTCATTAACAACCTGAAGGCTGCGAACCAGGACTTACTTCAACAACCAGACTTGCTGAAGGGCCTTTCCTGTGCTTCCCAGAGGTTCCAACTAAGTACATGATTTATGTTCCCTGTCCCCTGTGTGTGTTTGTCCTCAGCCTGGACATCTGCACAAGCTGTCGTGGGTCCCTCTGCCTCTGCCTGGTGGCAACTGCTCTGGGTGCTGTGAGCATGATGCCAACTCAGTGACCATCACCACTGGGGACTTTCATCTCTAGCATTGGGGTCAAAGGCCTCTGGTGTCCAATGTCCAGCACATACGTGTCCAGCTGCTGGCTGGCTGGGCCCTGAGCTGGGTGGAGCTGAGCTGCAATGTTGAATCAGCAGAACCCCTGGTTGGATGCAGCCTACGTGGGTCAGTGGATTTCATGATTAGTTCTCATTTGGGCACAAGAGCGTCCATAAGAGACTCTCTGCCTTTTGTTCATATGAGAAACTGGTCTTTCTGGACAACAGACATTTCTTTATTCTTTCTGTTTAATTGTTGACATCATTATAGGTGTCCCCATCCCCCCACCTACTGCTCCCCTCCACCAGCCCCCACCACGACTCCCGTGGCCGTCAGCGCTGTGCTGTCTGTGTCCATGGGCTGTGCATGTAGGTCCTCTGACTCCTCTCCTCACCTCCTTTTATTCACTCGCCCGCCCCCACTCTGATCTGTGTCTGTACGTTCCAGTGTCCACGACTCTGGTTCCATTTTGTTCGTCAGTTTATTTTGTTCCTCAGATTTCACATATAACTGAGGTCATGTGGTATTTTTCTTTGGCTTATTTCTCTTAGCATAATCCTCCCCAGGTCCCTCCATGCTGTCCACAGGGTGAGGGGTGCTTCTTCCTTACAGCTGTGTAGTGTTCCCTTGTGTAAATGCACCTCAGGTTTTTATCCACTCGTCTACCTGGGCACTTGGACTGTTCACAGATATTGGCTACTGCAAATACCACTGCTATGAGTACAGGGGAGCAGACATTCTTTCTGATTGGAGCTTTGGAATACCTAGGACATATTCCCAGAAGTGTGATCACTGCGTTAGATGGCAGTTTCATTTTTAATTTATTGAGGAAACTCCACACTGTGTCCACAGTGGCTGCAGCAGTCTGCATTCCCACCAGCAGGGCATGAGGATTCTGTTCTCTCCACATCCTCACCAGCACTTGTTGTTTGTTGATTTACTGATGGGATCAATTCTGGCAGATGTGGTTGTATTTTAAGTGGCATCTCATGGATCATTAGTGACCTTGAGCATTTTCACATGTCTGTTGGCCATCTGTGTTTCTTCTTCAGATAAGTGTCTATTCAGGGCCTCTGCCCATTTATTAATTGGATTGTTGGTCTGTGTAATGACTTGTATAAGTTTTTTTAATACATTTTTTAATATAACCCCTTAACATATGTACCATTGGCAAATAGACAATAAGCTTTTCTAACTCAGAGACCTGATAGGCAAGCACAGAATCAGGAACCCAGAGAGGTTCCCTGAGGGAAACTGTGACATGAAGAGGAAACCACACAGGAAACCAGCCCAAACCTCCAACTGCACCTGCTCCTGGATGGTCCTTGTGTTCAGGACCCTGAGCGCCCCCTGGTGGTCGCAGACTCTCCTGCAGAGCGTTTTTGTCTGGGCTCACACTGAGTTCTCCTCACTGTGTCTTGGCACAGTAATACACGGCCGTGTCCTCTGACTTCAGGCCATTGATCTGCAAATAGGCTGTGCTGACCAAGGTGTCCAAGGAGAAGACAAATCGTTCTGAGAAGCCTTGGGTATACGTGGGTTTCTGAGTCTCTGTGTTAATCCAGCCCATGTACTGTAGCTTCTGTCCTGGGGCCTGTCGCACCCAGTTCATACTGTAGCTGGTGAAGGTGAACCCAGAAGCCTTGCAGGAGACCTTCACTGAGTCCCCAGGCTTCCTCATCTCATCCCCAGACTGCACCAGCTGCACCTGGGAGTGGACACCTGTGGAGAGAAGACAGGAGTGGGTGGCAATCCCCCTTGACTGTCCCTGGTCCCCTCCTCAGCCCAGGGACTGGGGAGCCCTTACCTGTAGCCACTGCCACCAGGAGGAGGGTTCTCCAGCTCCAGTCCATGGTGAGGTGCTGAGCTGTGGGCACTTCTGTAGGGAGGGTGTGGCTGTGGGTGATGCTCTCAGGGCACAGACTTATCCATATTTAACCTGGTCTACCTCATCTCATTTGCATACTCATGAAGTGAAGTGTTTCATAGCTGAGAGCCTGACCCCACCAGAGAGATGATGGAGGGACAAGGACTATGCTCAGTAGAAGTCTGAGGGTCCACGTCCTACTCCTGGTAGGAGGACAGGTGTCCCCTGCCAGGTCACTGAGCTCTGTGCACACTGAGCCCCTCTCTGAGGAACAAGCCCCACAGGACATGCTCCTCATTGTGAACCACCTTTGAGTGACACGGGGGCCTCCTGGACCAGCTCTGGGCTTTGATACCTGAATGTCTTATTCCAGGATCAGTGTGTCTCCAAAGTGCTCCACCTGGTGAGGTAATAAAGCCATCCTTGTCCCAGGTCCTTACAATTCATAAGCCTTGGAAATGCTCCTTTGAGTGTGGTTCTTATTCCTCATCAGTTACAAACATGCTCTTGCAAAATAAGATGTTTACAGACAAATCAGCAGTCCTTGCTCATCCGTTGTGCTACATAGAGTTTTTTCAGGAAGACCCCAGCCTCAGAGGAAATCCCTGCCCAGCTCCCTCTGCACCTGCTCCTGGGGCAGCAGCCCTGTGTTCATGGGTCGTGAGTGCCCACTGCTGCCCATCTCGGGCCCTGCAGGGGAGGGTCCTGTCTGGGCTCAAAGGGCACTGACCTCTAGGTGTGTCTAGTCCAGTGGTAAAGGCTGTGCCCTGACTTCAGAATTTTCCCACAGGAACACTGTATTATTTCAACATCTCTGGACAGAAGAATTATCCTTATTAAACCCCATGAGTCTGCATGGAGACCCCAGTCAAGGCTTTATGAAGCCCCCAGGGAGCCTTTCCCTGCAGCTGCCAGATGGACAGACTCAGCCAACACTCCCCTGAACTAGAACAATCGTGGGCTCCCGGTGCCTCTATGTCCTTAGGCTTCTATGGTTGAAGGTCCCGTGTGAGTATCCCTGCATGTGGCCCAAATCCTACTACTGCACGTCTACTGTTCAATAAATCACACACACACACACACACACACACACACACACACACACACACACACACACACTGTGATGATGGTCATTGCTATGAATCCAGAGTTGCCCTTCTTCTTTGGACCTAGCTCATGGGCAGTGACCACAGATGGAGTCTAGGCCTGGAGTGACTTCCTCTGGAAGCTGATCCAATGCACCCACGATGCACGAGCAGACTTTGAGAGCAAGTCCATCATGTTTCCGTGCTGCTGCAGGTCCTGTGAACCCAGATGCCGGTTAGAATGGATCAGACCTGATCCAGGGAGGGTCAGAGGTCAGGCTTGGTCACAACCTTGACAGCAGGGCCTGTAGCTGAGAGTCCCCTGGAAACCCCACACCGGACTCAGGGACACACAGAGAATGGTGAGGCTGAGAAGATGGCACCGTAGTCAGCTCTCAGGTGAGGTGGCTCTCCCAGGTCAACTGGTGGGCGGGGTAGCAGTGGACAGGGGGCTGAGGTCGGCTCAGTGAGGGACGCCCTGGCTATCCCAGAACACCTGGTTTCAGGACAGGCTTGGTGTTCATCCATTCTTATTGCTCCATCCTGATGGTTATCTTCCCTCCTGGCCACCTGACCCGAGAATTTACACCCAGCATCCCATGTGGAGACAGACTCTCTACTCAGTGACCCCACAGCTACTCCCGTCTGGCCCTGCAGGAAACACCATCTCCTCCTGCATCTGCATCTCTGGTTCACTTCATGGATATTCCTGCACTGAATAAGTCGTCACAGCTGAGAATTCAGACACCTGGTTGTCACTCAGGCTCTCATTCAAAGGAGGTCCTCTCGAGGTCGTGTATGCATGAGCTCCAGTGACTTCCCACGTGGACTGTGTCCCCCAGCCCAGCAGCCCTCCAGGCACCGAGTCCCTGCTCAGCTCCAGGGATAGACAGAAGCACCTGCTGAGGTTCAGTTGTCTGGGGAATGTCTCAGGGGCTCCCACCTGGGAGAGGACGGAAGTCCCCACGTCCTCAGGCCCGTGGGTCTGCGCTGGTGTATCAGCACCCGTCAGGTGTGAGCCCTCTTCCTGTGAGTCAGTGCACGTGTGTCTTCCATGTGCTCTTGTCATTACACTGAGTCCTCACACGTGGGACCTGCCTCACAAACACCCTTTCTAAACAAGGTTCCCAGTGATCTGAGGACTCCAGTGTAACTCTATCACCTCAGTACATGTACGTCAGGACCTTCCCGCAGGAAGGAAGCCTGCAGGTGGTTACTGTCCCAGGTCTATGTGGAGGAGTCTCGTTTGGAAGGCCCATCAGGATGACCAGCGTCCTGTGGCTGGTGGTCAGCTCCATCCTGCTGCGGTCGCCCAGTGAGCTCTGACGCTGGGCGGTGCTGCTCTGCTCAGCCCTCAGGGACCCCTCGGATCTGCACGAGGCCCCTGCATCGTCAGTGGGCTCACAGGTCTGGGGCACAGGAGGGTCAGGGGCCAGCTCTGCACATGCTAACGTGTCAGTGATCACTGTGACCCTCTCCATGTGCTCACCACGTGCCCGCTGCTGCTTCACGTTGACGCCCGAGTGGGCTCTGGTGGGCAGAGGGGCACGGCCTCTGATGGACAATGGTGCTGGTCATGGTCCCCCAGAGAGGAAGGGCCAATAAATGCATATTCACACTTACATGTCTCATACAAGGAGCTGATGCTCACGTCATGGAGTGTGAGACGTCCCGAGTCCCATGATCTGCTGTTGCCCCAGTAGACCCAGGAGAGCTGCGGTCGTAACTCAGTCTGGCCCGAGGGCTGAGGACCGGGTGCCCCGGGCAGGAGAAGTCCTCAGAAAAGAAGCAGAAATGGTCCCTCTGGGTAGCTGAGAGCTTTGAGAGGAAATCCCTGCGGTTAACAGGAAGTGCCTTCCCCAGCTCCCTCTTCACCTGACCCTGGGCCTGTTCTGTGTGTTCCCTGGGTTCCAAAAGGCCCCGTGTCCTCAGAGCCCCCTTTTATCCCAAGCGCCCCCTGCTGCCCAGTCATTTTCCCCTGCAGGCGAGGGTCCTCTCAGGACTCACAGGGCACTGACCTCTCAGCGTCTCTAGTCCAGAAGTAAGGGCTGTGCCCTAACTTCAGACTGTGCCCTCAGGGACACCGTATGCTTTTGATATCTATGTACATGGTGAACTGGCCTTACTGAACCCATGGCTCTGCAGGGAGCCCCCAAGCCAGGACTTTGGGAAGACATCAGGGAGCCCTTCCCTGGAGTGCCAGATGGACAGACAGAGAGATACTCCTCTGAGTCCAGAAGCTCTCGGAGGCTCTGGGGCCTCTTATGTCCTTAGTGGCCTGTGGTTGAAGTTCCCATCTGAGTATCCCTGCATGTGGCTCAAATCCCAGTACTTTCTTCTATTCAATAAGTCACACACACACACACACACACACACACACACACACACACACACAGTGATGACTTTCACTGTTATGAATCCAGAGTTGCCCTTCTTCCTTGAACCGAACACATTTTCAGTGACTGCAGGTGGATTCTAGGCCTGGAGTGAATTCCTTTGGAAGCTGACCAAATGCACCCACGATGCACAAGCAGACTTTTCAGTGCACGTGTCTGGTGTGTTTCTGTTCTTGGAGATCCTGTAAATCCAAATGTTGATTATAATGGATCAGACCTGCTCCAGGGAGGGTCAGAGGTAGATCTGGTTCCCTATTGACTTCAGGGTGCTGTAGCTGAAGAGTCCCCTGCAGACCCCACAGCTGTATTAGGGGACACCTGAGAATGGTGAGGCTGAGGAGACAGCACTGTAGTCAGCTGTCAGGTGAGGCTGCTCTCCCAGGTCACCTGGTGGGTGGGGCAGCAGTGGGCAGGGGAGTGAGGTCGGCTCTGTGAGGGACACCCTGGCTGTTTCAGGACACCTGGTTTCAGGACAGGCTAGGTGTTCATACATTCTTGTTCCTCCACCCTGATAGTTATCTTCCTTCCTGACCACCTGCCCCATGGCTCTGTTCCCCACATCCCATGAGGAGACCGACTTTCTACTCAGTCACCCCACAGCTCTGCCAGTCAGGCCCTGCAGGAACCACCATCTCCACCTGCATCCGCATCTCTGGTTCAACCCTAATCGACATTCCTTCACTGAGTAAGTCCTCACGAGTTAGAATCCAGGCTCCTGCTCCTGGGATGGTCCTTGTTTTCAGCGCCCCCTAGTGGTCTATACCCCTCCCGCATGGAGATTTGTTTCTGGGTTTACACTGACTTCCCTCGCTGTGTCTCTCACACAGTAATACACAGCTGTTGTGTTGGCTCTCAGGCTGCTTACTTGCAGATACAACATATTTTTGGTGTTGTCTCTGGAGATGGTGAATCTGCCCTTCACAGAGTCTCCATAGTATGTTTTATTCCATCACTATAAATTCGACTTATCCACTCCAGCCCCTTCCCTGGAGCCTGGCGGACCCAGAGCATGCCGTAGCTACTGAAGGTGAATCCAGAGGCTGCACAGGAGAGTCTCAGAGACCCCCCAGGCTGCACCACGCCTCTCCCAGACTCCACCAGCTGCTCCTCACACTGGACACCTGCAAACACAAAGACGTCCTGGTCAGGACACTGTCACACGTCCACTGTTATCTCTTTTACCCACTCACACACTCAGTGTCTCTTTTTCTCCATAAATTACCTCTCAAAATAGCAACAAGGAAAACCCAGCTGAGCCCAAACTCCATGGTGAGTGCTCTGTGTTCAGTCCTGATCAGTGAATGGGGTCACCTGTGGATCCTGAGGCTGGGCTCCGATCCCAGATCTTCAGCGCCAGGGCTGGGCTGGTTTTCATGAGCAGAGGGGCCTCAATCTGCATGTCCTTCTACTATATATGTAGAACTGGGGTAGGATGGTGGCATTAGGGACACGGTCCCAGAGTGTGACAACACCAAGGGTGTTTTCCTTTCAGAATTACTCCCCTGTCTGCAGGGAATGTGGAAATGGATGGAATTTCTGTTGTGTTGGAAGAATTGGCAAAATGTCTGGATCATTTAAGAAATGGATTTTGTAACTAGCTTTAAAACTAGGCCAAGAAACTAGTTTTTCTGCAAATCAGATTTTGGAACATGCACCCTGGGCTTAGTCTTTGTTCTGACAGAGCATCCTATCTCAAACGCCTTCTGTGGTCAGATCAGTAGGGAGAATACAAAATAATTGCATGGTAACTGTTTCAATTTTTTATAAGTAATTAATATTAAACTTATATCAATTAAACTTTTGATAATTTATTTTTACCTTTTTTTCTCCTTAAAGGAAAATTACTTTAACATTTTTATAGTCTGAAAAACAGTATAAATGTTATTCTTCTCAGTTAATAAATAAGCAAAAATGACATTTATTTTCCTTATTGGCATGTACCTACAAATATTAAAGACAGAGAGATGTAACATAATTATGAGTTTATTACTGGTGGTATTTGAACAGCTTATCTAAATTGTACATAATATTTGAACTAGCATATGACATTAGTTTTAACTATTATATTAACAAGGCTGGGATATTTAGATAGGACTTTGTGTTTGTAACCATGATCATCATTTCTTGTCATTTCTTGTACATGTTTATTACTCGTTCTTAACAGATTTGTTTTGAAACATGACTTGGCTTTGTTGGGATAAAAAAAATAAAAAGAATATCTCCCCTGCCCTGGCCGGTTTGGCACAGTGGTTAGAGGATCCTCCGGGGACCTAAGGGCCGCATGTTCGATTCCAGCTAAGGGCCGTACCTCGGTTGCAGTTCAGTCCCCAGTCCTGGTTGGGGTTGTGTGGGAGGCAACCAACTGATGAGTCTCCCTCACATCCAAGTTTCTCTGTCTCTATCTCTCCCTCCCACTCTGTCTGAAAATTAATGGAAAAATATCCTCGGGTGAGGGTTTAAAAAAAAAAGAATTTTTCCTCACATCTCATCCTGTTCCCTCCACACTGGGCTCAACTGCTCCAGGAGACCTCTACAAAGACCCAGGAGAGAAAATTGTCATAAAAAGAAAAAGAGACTTATTTAAAATGAGAGATACCTTTGACAGTCACCAGTGAGAACACACCAAGAGAAATCAACCCTCACAACCCGAGAAAGGATTGCAAGTTCAAGAAGATTGAAATCTTATCAAGCATATTCTCAGATCTTGATGGCATGAAACTAGACACTTATTTCATTAAAAACACTAAAAACCATTCAAACACATGGAGGCTAAATAGCATGTTATTAAACAAAGCATGGGTTACCAAGGAGATCAAGGAAGAAATTTAAAGTCCTGGAAATCAATGAAAATGAACACACAACAACACACAATCTATGGGACACAGTGAAAGCAGTCCTGAGAGGGAAGTTCATAGTATCACAGGCCTACCTCAAGAAACAAGAAATATTTCAAATGGACTATCTAACTCTACAACTTAAAGAACTAGAAAGTAAACCAAAAGAAAAACCCAGAGCAAATACAAGAAAAGAAATAATAAAGGTCAGCACAGACATAAATGACATAGAGACTAAGAAAAAAAATTTTTTTAAGATCAATGAAATGAGGAGCTGTGTATTTGAAAAGATAAACAAAATTGATGAATCTTTAGGCAGACCCATTAAGAAACAAAGAGAGAATATCCCCCTCTCAAAACAAAAACAAAAACAAAAACAAAAAAACACACAAACAAAATAGAAGTAACAACTGACACCACAAAATACAAAAGATTGTTAGAAAATACTATGAACAATTAGATGCCAACAAATTGAGCAACATAGGCAAAATGTACAAATTTCCAGAATCACACAGTCTAATCCGAGAAGAGTCAGAAAACTTGAACAGACCAATAACAACTAAGGAAATTGAAGCTGTAATCAATAAACTCCCAGAACACAAAAGCCCTGGCCCAGACTGCTTCAAAGGGGAGTTTTACGGAACATTCAAAGATGAACTAACACTCATTCTGATCAAACTATTCCAAAAAATTTAAGAGGAATTAAATCTTCCATGCTCTTTTTATTAGGCCAGCATAATCTTAATTCCAAAACCAGATAAAGACATTACAAAGAAAGAAAAGTACAGGCCAATATCCCTGATGAAAGTTTATGGCAAAATCCTCAACATAACTTTAGCAAATTGGATCCACCAATATATTTTTAAAAATTCTACCATGACCAAATGGGATTCATCCCAGGGATGCAAGGCTGGTACAATATTCACAAATCAATAATTGTGAAACACCACATAAACAAAATGAAAGATGAAAATCATATGATCATATCAATAGACACTGAGAAAGCATTTGACAAAATCCAGCACCGATTTCTGATAAAAATGCTCAGCAAAGTGGGAATAGAGAGATCATATCTCAACATAATAAAGTCCATATATTAAAAACTTAGAGCCAACATCATACACAATGGGCAAAAACTAAAAGCATTTCCCTTAAGAACACGAAACAAGACAGGGATTCCCAATTTCACCACACTTATTTAACAAAGTATTTGCAGTCTTAACCACAGCAATTAGACAAGAATAAAAAATAAAGGGCATCCAACTTGGAAAGGAGGAAGGGAAACTGTCATCATTCACAGATGACATGATATTCTATATTAAAAAAACCTGAACACTCCATCAAAAATTGATTAGTCTTAATAAATGAATTTGACAAAGCAGCAGGATACAAAATTAATATCCAGAAATCATAGCATTCTTTTACATCACCAATAATGAACATTCAAAAAGGGAAATTAAAAATAAAAAAAAACAAAAAACAATTTATCATTGCAACATCAACAAAAATATAAGATGCATAGAAATAAACTTAACCAAGGAGGTAAAAGTCTTGTTTTCAGAATACTACAGGACATTGAAAAAAAAAATAGAGGAAGATATAAAAAGTGAAAATATATAAATGTTCATGGGTTGGAAAGATCAACATCATTAAAATGTCCATGCTACCCAAAGCAATCTATAGAATCAATGAAATCCTTATTAAATTACCAATGGTATATTTCACAGATCTAAAACAATTATTCCAAATGGTTATATGGAACCCAAAAGACCCCGAATAGCCTCAGCAATCTTGGAAAAGGAGAACAAAGTGGGAAAGATCACAATACCACACATCAAGTTATACTACAAAGCCATTGTAATCAAAACAGCCTGGCCCTGGCACAACAACAGACACATAGATCAATGGAACAGAACAGAAAACCCAGAAATCGACTCAGGATAGTATGCACAATTTATATTTGACAAAGGAGGGAAGAGCACACAATGGAGAAAAGACAGTCTCTTCAATAAATGGTGTTGGGAAAATTGGACAACTACATGCAAAAAAAATGAAACTAAACCACCAATTTACACCACACACAAAAATAAACTCAAAATCGATAAAAGACTTAAATATAGCTCGTGAAATGATAAAATTCCTAGAAGAAAATGTAGGCAGAAAAATTTCAGACATGATAGGTAGTGTAATTTTCACAGATACATCACCTAGGGAAAGAGAAACAAAAGGAAAAATAATTCATTGGACTACATCTTACTAAAAACTTCTGCACAGCAAACGAAACCAGCATCAAAATGAAAAAGGAACCCACTCTCAAGGAGAACATACTTGTCAAAGTTAAAATGGATAAGGGGTTAATATCTAAAATATAGAGAGTACTCATGCAACTCAACAAAAGGGAAACAAACAATCCAAGTTAAAAAATGGGCAGAGGATCTGAATAGACACTTCTCCAAACAGGACATACAAAAGGCCAGGAGACATATGAAAACATGCTCAACATCTCTAATCATCAGTGAGATGGAAATTAAAACGGCTATGAGATATCATCTCACACCTGTCAGAATGGCTGCCATCAACAAATCATCAAACAGCAAGTGCTGGCGAGGATGTGGAGAAAAGGGGACTCTAGTACACTGCTGGTAGGAATGCAGACTGGTGCAGCCACTATGGAAAACAATATGGTGTTTCCTCAAAAAATTAAACATGGAACTGCCATTTGACCCAGTGATTCCACTTCTGGGAATATATCCTAAGAAGCCTGAAACACAATCAGAAAGAATATATGCACCCCTATGTTCATATCAGCGCTATTTATAATAGCTAAATCTGGGAACGAAGTGCCCATCAGTAGATGAGTGGATAAAAAAGCTGTGGTACATTCACACAATGGAACACTGCAGCTGTAAGAAAGAGAGATGTCTTATCCTTTGAGACGACATGGAGGGACCTGGAGAGTATTATGCTGAGCAAAATAAGCCAGTGAGAAAAAGACAAATACCACATTATCTCATTTATTTATGGATTTTCATCAACAAAGTAAGCTGTAAATCAAAACAGAGCCAGAGTCATGGAAGTAGGGAACAGACTGACACACCTCAGAGGGATGGGGTTTGGGGAGTGAGAAGAGATAAACCAAAGAACTTATATGCATATATGCACAACCAATGGACACAGACATTCGTTTGGAGACAGCAGGCGGGGGTGGGAGTGGGGAGAATAGGGTCAATGGGAGACAAAAGGGGAAATATTGGTAATACTTTCAACAATAAAGAAAAAGAGAGAGAAATCCAAGCTTGGTGTCTGAGTGTGGCCGCAGGGTAAACACAACTCCAGGTGAACGAGAGGATTCCTCCCCCAACTACCCGAAGGAGAATGGAACCAAACGCAAAGGCAATGAGTTCTGAACATGGACCAGGAACGCCAGCTCTGTGCCTTGTCTCAGATGATGTGCAAATAACTGATGTGTGCACAGGCTTATTAATGAATACTGCTCCATTTAAAATTCTCCGTGACGTTGGAAGATGCATCGATGGGAAACCTCAGTCACTCACACCTCCCCCGGGAACACCGCTGGCAGAGGATGACGCTCTGCTCCTCTGCACAGCAGGAGAGATGGAGGCAACGCTGAGGAGGGAGCTTTCCTCAGGCAACACCTGGGCCTGGTGCAGGGAGGGACGCTTGAGGCTCACGTGGATTTTCACCTACAGTCATGAGTTGAAACACCAGCACCAAAGACTTCCGACCCAGAGTCACAAGGAATCTTCCTTCGTGACATCCAACCAATGCCGCCTGGAAGGAAGGCCCGTCTGTGTTGAGCGTGTCCTCCTCTGTCTGCACGGGGCCCTGGTGCCTCTCCTCCAGCCGCCATCCCCTGTGATCTCCTCAATTTCTAATGAGAACGTTCTGCAAATGAGGAGCAAATGTACACAAAAGATAAAACAAAAAGAGCCAGCAGGACAAATTCACTAAACCAATGAAAGTCCATGTACAGCCATGTGAGACATGGGCTTTCACAGCTCAGAACTGGCTGTATTCCTCTCGCTCACAGGAAGCAAGCAGGTGAAAAATGTCAGAAGAGGACAAAATCCATAAAACAAATACTATTTTTAAAATAAAAAATGAGCACAATTTGTGGTGAAAACACCACTTCAAGACTCAGAACCCTGTGGGTGCAGAGTGTCCGTGACCTGGAAGGTGAAGCAGACACGTGTCCACGATGAGCTAGGTTTGTGAAGAGGGAGAGACAGGGGCTGGGGGTGACGGGGAAGCCCTGAGACTGTCTGGGTGTTTCAGGCAGAGTGTCCTCAGGGGCAGCCACAAGCACAGTGGGGCCTCCTCCCAGAGCCCGGGTGTGAGCTCCGCACAGGGACCGCCCCCAGGAAGGGGCGCCAGGGTCCAGGAGCCCACCGTCCTGTCCCATCAGGGCCGGGCACCTCCACACTGCCCTCCTCCTGATCTCAGCCAGTCCTGGGGACACAGAAGCTGGGGCTTCCTCTGGGGGAGGGAGGAGGGGGGAGGGAGGAGGGGTCCCCAGGGGAGCGTCCCAGGGGCTCTTCTCTGCAGCTGGTGGAGGTTTTTGGGGCTTGCAGGACGTGGTTTCTCTCGCTGTGCCCCTGGCACAGTAATACACGGCTGTGTCAGAGGCCTTCAGGCTGCTCCACTGCAGGTAGCTGGTGCTGATGGAGTTGTCCGTGGAGATGGTGACGTGGCCACGGAAGGAGGGGCTGTAACTGGTATCCGAGTCCCCAGGATAGATCCTTCCCATCCACTCCAGGCCCTTCCTGGGCGTCTGGCGCACCCAGCTGATCCAGCTACCGGTGAAGCTGTATCCAGAGGTCCTGCAGGAGATCCTCAGAGAGTCCCCGGGTCTTTTCACTTCTGCCCCAGACTGCACCAGCTGCACCTGGGCACAGGCACCTGTGTGGGAGAGCAGGACGTAGGTCAGGGGCTCCCTCCTGCCTCCCTCCACTGTGACCCACACCTGGTCTGTGACTCACCTGGGAGGACGACCAGGAGGATGGCAAAGACGGTGGCACAGCCCATCCTGGAGGAGGACAGAGAGGGACAGTGCTGAGGACCCACTGCCTGTGGAGGGGACCCTGGGTTTAATGGGCTGTCCCCAAGTGTGTTTGCATATTTCCTGCCCCGCCCTCAGGGGAGACTTCTCACAGATCGTAGTCCAGGATCCTCAGGGCTCCAGCAGGGAGCTTGTCTGAGCCTCCCGGGAGGGAACGATCCATTCCCACCCAGGCTGTGGTCCTGGCAGAAACAAACCCACAAGGGACTGGGGGTGGATTCTGGTTGGGACGGACGGCCACCTCCCAAGGGGGATGTGGTCTGGAGTGACCAACGAGACCCCAGGGTGTGGTGGGTGTCACGGGCTGGGCTGAGCTGTCAGGCCGGGCTGAGTGCGTCACCATCACTCAGGCCCTCAGTGGGAGGAGTGTGGAGGAAAACCTCCATTCTCACACGTGCTCACGAAGGGAAGGACGACTGGATTCAGGGGGAGTGTTCAATGGAGTTCTTCTGTAGGAGACAGAGACGGGTTCAAGTCTGGATGCAACAAGGACTTGCTGGAACTTGGGTGCAGGGAGCAGGGTGGGGTTAGTGAGTGGGAAGCACTAGGAGGGAACAGCAGGGTGAGGAGACGGGTTAGTCGACCTGACCGCCTTCTTGCTGAAGGCAGGCCAGGGTGATCAGACGTCCCCTGGGGCGGTGCTGGACAGGGAACCCACTGAGGGATCGAGAGGGGTGAAATACTGAGGGGCGGGCACTCTAGCCGGACCAACTTCACGGGATTCTTGCTAACACTGGGCTGTGCAAAATGGACCTGAAAGCTACAGGTGTCAGCCTAGTTGGGGAGAGGTTCCCAGGAGTCTGCCTGAAGCTCGGTCAGGGAGAGGCCCTTCGTACGGAGCTGCTCCAGGCTTGGTGGAGGTAGCTCTGGGCAGCCTCCAGGTCAGGGCCGGGGAGCCCTGATGTGGACACAGTGGGCCCAAGGCCTGGAGGGCTGTGCCAATGGTGCTCACAGGACCACTGGCTTCCTGGACGCTCTGACCCTGCTAATCACACTTTACAGCACGGAGGTGGTGACTCACTGTACTGACTAATGTGTGTGATTGTACTGTGCAGTGTTAATAGTCCTACAGGATTCAACACAGGACCAAGGTGACTCACTATAAGGACTAATGTGTGTGATTGTACTGTGCAGTGTTAATAGTCCTACAGGATTGTAACACAGGACCAAGGTGACTCACTGTAGGGACTAATGCTGTGATTGTTCTGTGCAGTGTTAATAGTCCTACAGGATTCTAACACAGGACCAAGGTGACTCACTGTAGGGACTAATGCTGTGATTGTTCTGTGCAGTGTTAATAGTCCTACAGGATTCTAACACAGGACCAAGGTGACTCACTGTAGGAACTAATGCTGTGATTGTTCTGTGCAGTGTTAATAGTCCTACAGGATTCTAACACAGGACCAAGGTGACTCACTGTAGGACTAATATGTGTGATTGTTCTGTGCAGTGTTAATAGTACTACAGGATTCTAACACAGGACCAAGGTGACTCACTGTACAGACTAATGTGTGTGATTGTTCTGTGCAGTGTTAATAGTCCTACAGGATTCTAACACAGGACCAAGGTGACTCACTGTAGGGACTAATGTGTGTGATTGCACTGTGCAGTGTTAATAGTCCTACAGGATTCAACACAGGACCAAGGTGATGCTGGGACATTATGACACTGAGTGCCAGGGTGCTGTGGAGACACATCAAAGGGTGTGACGGACGTGCCCCGTGGACAAGCCACATGAACATGAACAGGTTATTTCCAGACAGTGAATGTGGCCACCGGTGACTAAGGCTGCAGAAGCTTGTTCAGAGTGAGGTGAGGCGGACCGTCCTGATGGCCGCGGCCGAGGGCTGGTTATCCCAGTGTAAGCAGCGTGATGCGTGGTGTGTAGCCCTGAAACAGCGTGAGGGGAAGAGTCCATGGAACTTGGAACCTGAGGGCGGGCGGAGCACTCGCCTCCAGACCGTCCAGGAGGACACTGAATGGGCGCATCTGAGGCGGTGGGTTTCCTAAGAGGATTCCCCAGGGCAGGGCGGTGATGACCCACTCGGGGGACCTCCCAGCGCAGGACTGTGGAGGGCAGGGTGCCCCTAGGGGTCACCCTGAGCATTGGAGGCGGCATGACCCTGGTGCCTCTCCTGCAGCCAAGTGCTGGGCTGGGCAGGTCCCACAAGTACATTCAGGGCTGGTTTGTGAGGAGGAGAGGGACATGAGGACAGAACCAGAGAATTATTTGCAAGTTTACAATTTTCTTATTAATAACAAACGGGACTGTATCTTTTAATTTGATATTTGCCATTTTCGTGCTTGTCAGTTTGCGTGTGCCTTCCAGTCAGTGGGTCCCTTCAGACAGGGAGTGTGAAGAAAAGCCAGGGAACCGTTAGTGACTGGGTGCTGAGCTGCACTCAGTGGAAACACACATTTGTTTCCTTTTCCAGTTTCTCAGGGATGCCCTTCTTACATTCATGGACTGGATTTTGAGATTTCTCTGACGTTACTCCAGCTATGCCCCTCCCGCCCCGGTCCTGCCCTATGTCTGTGGTGCCCCTTTCACAGTCACAGGTGTGTGACTGGAACAGAAGCTCTGTCCATGGGGAAATCTGTGACACTGGGCTCAGCAGCTCACCAGCCCTTTCCCTGGTGGCCGCAGGACCCCGGCTTGTCCCCTGTGAGGCTCTGCAGGTGGCCGGGTGTCGGGACGTCCTGTGACATAAGGTGTGTTTGCTGCTGGAGGAGCCCTGTGCTGGCCGTCCCTCCCCTGCACAGGCCTCTCCTGCAGCAGCCCTGAGTGACCTGGTATTCCACCTGAGCACGGCAGGTGGGCTCAGGGAGGGGAGATGGCAGGTTCAGGGCACTTGTCTGGACGTGTCCTGGGTGACCATGGAGGGATGCGCATGTCAGATGAGGATAGGAAGTGGGTGGTGCATTGATGACTAAAAGCTCATTAAAGACCATGGGGGCCCAGGGCCTGACTGAGGGGCAGGCGGTGCAGGGACCGCGTGCAGCTGTCTGAGGACAGAGTGTGAGCTTCAGACAAAGGGCACTGACTTCAGTGCTGTTTCCCGGGAAGGAGATGTGTGCCGGGCGGGACCATGAGCACCGTCAGGACGGTCTGTTCACGGAGGAGGTTGTGGAGGAAACCGGTGAGGGAAGGTCCTAGTGAGTGTTCATAACCCACCTGCACACAGTGCTCCTCCCCCACCTCGTCCCAGCGATGATGTGAGACATTAGATTCAAATCACCAGCCTGAGTTTCTCTGGGGACAGAGAGCACCTGGGAGAGGAGAAGAAAACACCGATCACAACAGGAAGCCTGTCTCTGCCCCTCTGCAGCTGTCCAGGAGTAGACCCGTGTGACCCGGTGTCCTGAGCGCCCCCTGCTGGTCCCGAGTGTCCCCTGGTGTCCTGAGCGCCCCCTGGTGTCCTGAGTGTCCCCTGGTGTCCTGCGTGCCCCCTGCAGCCCCACCCTCCGGAACCTCTCAGGAGGTTTGTGTCTGGGCTCACACTGACTTCCCCTCACTGTGTGTCTCGCACAGTAATACACGGCCGTGTCCTCAGTGGTCACGGAGCTCAGCTGCAGGGAGAACTGGTTTTTGGACGTGTCTCTGGAGATCGTGGTGCGGCTCTTGAGGGATGGGCTGTAGTAAGTGCTGCCACTAGGACATATCTCTCCAATCCACTCCAGCCCCTTCCCTGGTTTCTGGCGGATCCAATCCCAGCAGGAATCACTGGTAGTGATGGAGATTCCAGAGACAGTGCAGGTGAGGGAGAGGGTTTGCAAGGGCTTCACCAGTCCTGGGCCCGACTCCTGCAGCTGCACCTGGGACAGGACACCTGGGGACAAGGAGCATCAGGCCCTGTCAGTCACGTGCAGTCACAACCACCCCACAGATCCTGTCTGACCTCTGAGACCCTCACCTTGGGGGGCTGTCACCAGGCACAGGAGAAGACCCAGCAGTCTCATCTTCTAGACCACGGCTCTGCCTTCCCGAGAGACCTCAGCCCTGTGTGAGGAGAGAGCTGTGAGCCTCCCCAGCCCAGGGGAGGATTTACCCTGGAGCTGGAAGAGAAATTTGCATCTGGGGCAGCCTGTTCCTTATACATGGGGGGACTGAGGTCAGGCTGCCCTGGTTCTTCCAGGGCTCTGTGAGGGCATCTCTTCTCTTGATCTCACTCTGTATGTAAGTCAGGGTTAGGGGATCACCTGGTTCAAGGGAACTACTGGAGTCAGCTTAATGGACGTGCTCATTTTAAATAAATGGCAGAAGAGATTAATAGATTATAGTTTTAATTTCTCATACATCTTTCAAGTAGATTTGAGATTACATTTATTTAGGTAGTTTCTTAATCCCAACTATTTAATGTATATACAACTGTCAAACCTTTTAAATAAACAATTATATTTTATAAATATGATTTTATATATACAAATAATTTCTACTTTGTTTTGAAAATCACAAAATCAAGGACATTCATTCTGAATATCTTGTTCATTTAATTTTTGTCATTACTTTGGTCCAAGGAGCTATGACCCAAGAACAGGTCATTGTCAGACACTGGATTCATTTTATTTTGTTTTATTTTGTTTTATTTTTTATTTTTTTTATTAATTTATTTTTGTTACAAATATTTCTCCTTTCCCCCATTGTCACCCTCCTCCCCCTCCCTCCCTGCCCTGTCCCCAGTTTTGTTGTCCATGTCCATTGGTTATGAGTACATGCGTACATGTTCTGTGGTTCATCGCTCCCCTCCCCCACCCCCTCTTCTGGGAATTGTCAGTCTGTACCCTACTGGAAAGGCAACCCACTGTATGGGAGAGCATAATTGCCAATGATATATCAGATAAGGGATTAATTTCCATAATATGTAGAGTGCTCATACAGCTCAACAAAAGGAAGACAAAAAAAAACAATTAAAAAATGGGCAGAGGAATTAAATAGACACCTATCCAAACAGGACATACAAATGGCCAAGCGACATATGAAGAAATGCTCAACATCACTAATCATCAGAGAGATGCAAATTGTTTTATTTTTTTAAATGATATTTCTTACAAGTTCTGAATAACCCTATTCTACCGTTTTTCAGGGTATTAATAGAAACATTTTTCTTACAATCCTTGAAAAACTCTTTCAGAATCTAAGCCCTTGATTCTTGATGTTGAAAATTTTGTAATTGTGTCCTTCGGTCCCTCTATCCTTGTGCAAGCCCATGGTATATTGCAGAGTCACTAAACCAATTACATAAGAAACGATCATATTTTTACTTGGAGAAATCATTGAAAATAGATAAGAGTAATTATTCATGTGTACAATTCAGAATCTTTCATATGTTGTCATTGTGAAGGCAGCAGATTAACTGGCCCATGTTCTCAGTTTGGTGTTTCCAGTGGTGCTGGAGTTTAGAAGGAGACAAATGAAGAGATTTCCTATCATAGATTTGCTCAAAGGAAAGTAAAATTTAACCCTGACAGAAACATTGACTCCCAGCCCCCCTCTCTCTTACCCTTTGGATAGTCACCGTGGTCAGAGTTCCTGGGCTTCTGAAATAATCTCTAATATCCTTAATGGATAATAAACACATTCTCCCATAAGAAACATGGTAGAAAAATATATTCTCAGTGTACCTTGTCTTTTCATTTCCTTCATGAACTATTTGGTGGAAAATGTTTTTAATATTAACAATTTTCAATTTATCAAAATTTTCTGTAATGGGTCCAGTTTTTTTAAATTTTATGTAACAACTAACGAGAAAGTGTCACTCTCCATTGCCCATGGGAGGGGAACCCTGATATGAACACGGTGGGCAGTAAACCCAATAGAGAAATGTTGGTTGGAATCCTTAACATCATTGAAATCTGCTTGCTGTGTCCTCTGACCAGGAGACCAACTTTCCTCGGCACGAAGCCCTGATTCATATCAAAGATTAATTCACTTGATTAGACATTACTCTGTGAATCACCCTGCTGTATGTAGCATAGAAATCTAGACTAACCCCTGAGAAATTATATCATGTAGACGTCAGGCAGATGAGGAAGGAACCTCAAAGGACGTGAGGAAGATGCTGAGCAGAGGTGACAGAGACAGGATCCCAGAGGGTATTTCACGAGGATAAAAGTGACCAGGAGGACGAGGGTGCAGAGAGGTCGTGAGAGGGACACATGAGGAGATGACCTGGAGCTGACATCCGGGAAAGTGAATGTCCCAGTGAGAGCCCTGCATGGAGCTGTGTGTGCAGGACTCACATGGGACAGTGAGAGAGCGAGGCCCTGGCGAGTGTGGGGACCTGGGGGATGGACTCTCAGTGTGTGTAGACAGGGACACCTGGGTGGGCGGACGTGGGTTTTGAACCATGTTCTCCAGGGCCAGTGCCCAGATGACCACTTCTCAGGGGATGCTGGGAGCAGGACTGTGGGGTGATGGTGACCCCTAGTGGTGACATTAAGCCATGCAGGCTGCAGGACCCTAGGGACTGATCCAGCTGCCTCTCCACCCACCAAGACCAGGGGAGGGAAGAGCTCACATTTAAGGTCAGGCTTTTCCTCTCTGAAGAGCAGAGAGACACAAGACTCCGACGATGAGGGTATTTTGTATCATTGCAACGTCCTCAGTAGTGACGCACATGGGAGTATCTCTGGTCAATTTTGTAGTTTTAGTGTTTTTGTAGGACCTGCTGAAATGATAGTTTTAGAAAGTGTGAATGAGTAGAAAAAGCAGCTGAACCTATTGTTTTCCAATAAGCATAGCCGTGGCTGGGTAGTTAGCTGGTTGGATCGCCATCCTGTACCCTGAAAGGCTGTGGGTTCAGGTCTTGGTCAGGACACACACCTACGTTGTGGTTGTGATCCTTGTTTGGGGAGCGGGTGGGAGGCACCCAACTGATGTTTCTCTTTCCCGTCCTTTCTCTAAATACAATGAATGAGGAATAAATACATAAATACATAAGTATAGTAGGTGTAATGTTTGTTCAAAGACACATTCTCTGCAACACACTCACACACACTGATGCTTTCCATGGCAATGAACCCCAAATTTCACTTGTCCCCTGTACCCAACACATGGGCAGTGCCCCCTCACTGACCTTAACCTACTTCTTTCACAAACAGAAGAAATCAAACATGATTGAATTGTACACAGGACTCTGTCTGTACCTGAGGTTTCCTGTTCTCCCAGCACCGGGAACATGGCACCTGTAGCTACTGCCCTTCTAGCAGGTGTGGGTGCACCAGGAACTGTGGGGATCACCAAGTACAAGACAAGGCCCTAAGGGTCAGGCTGTCAGGTGGCATTCACGTGGGACTCAGGCATTGGGATTTTCAAACACTGAGTTTAATCCACTCTGATTACTCTGAGAAAACCTTAAAGGGAACGAGAGGCAGACCTCAGCGTATTGAACCAACTGCAGCTGAGAGGTGGAAACTCAGAAAACCCAGGGATATGGAGACTCTGACAACACACAGACCCAGAGATGAGCAGGCCGTCAACAGGCTCTGAGGAGACACCTGTTTGTCAGCACCTGCATGTCCAACCCCACAGGGAATCTCCTCACAGCTGCAGGCCCGTAATCTGTAACCCCTTACCCATTGTTATCCCCATGCCTGTAATCTCTAACCCTTTACACATTGTTATTCCCCATGCCTGTAATCTGTAACCACTTTACCCATTGTTATCCACCATGCCTGTAATCTCTAACCCCTTTACCCATCGTTATCCCCATGCCTGTCATCTGTAACCCCTTACCCATTGTTATTCCCATGCCTGTAATATGTAACCCCTTACCCATCGTATCCCCCATGCCTGTAATCTGTAACCACTTTGCCCATTGCTATTCCTTTTTTACCTACCTGCCCCTCCCTACTTAGCTACTCAGGATAGGTGACTGGCTATTGAGGGAGTGCCGGGCAAATTTTTCAGGGAAGACCCACTGTTCTCGCACACTGCTGGCAATATTGGAATACGTGCTCATGTATGATTAAACCGTGTCTACACTTATTGGTTCAAGTCGTCACAGGCAGCCCGGGCCCATTCGTTGTTTGACTTCAGGTGCACCACACGGTGAATGTGCAACATGTCACTGCACCCTACACCTTGTGGGTCAGACAGGGTAGATACATGTTCAGTGACCGAAAGTAACAGTGTGATCTGACTAGAAATTCCTAACTGGGCAGGGCATGGTGGGTTGTCAGGTCCCAGGCATAGAACTTTCTGTTAAAAGGTTTATTTTTGCCCTAAGCCAGTCCTGTCCAAAGTTCTCGGCATCTAGGTTCACAAAGCTTTGAAATAAGCCCTAACCACCCTTCAGAGAACACATACTCTTGTTAACTATCCTGCAATCCAATCCCTGCCTTTCTTTCTCCACCTCTATGCCACCATCCTTACCTTCCCTGTTCAATCCCAAATGTGTAAAAGAAGCTGTGAAAACGTACTCTGGGACCTCCAGTCAAGACAGCAGTGTAAGTAAATACGGCATCGCCTACAAACATCAAAATTACAGCTAAACTACAGAACAACCGCCCTTCAGAACCCCCTGAAATAGAGCTGAATGGAAGTCTACAACTACGAGATTAAAGAAGAAGCCACGTTGAGACTGGTAGGAGGGGCAGAGGCCTGGACAGGCTGGTCCCACACCCACCTGTGGCGGATGAAAACCAGGAGGACACCTTGGCTGGGAAGGTCCTCCCTGAGGAGTGAGTGGTCCCTGTCCCACACCAGGGTTCCAGTGCCAGGAAGAGAACCCCCATCACTTCTGGCTGTAAAACCAGCGGGAACTGAGGTTGAGGGAGGCTGCGCCTTCTAGAGCCCCAGGCAGATTCTTTTAAAGGGCCCAGGCCTTGACCTACTTGGACAAGCTCCCTCTGAGCTCCAGCATGGGGAAGTCAGCTTGAAAGGCATCAAAGGCATATGGGGAAGAACTGAGTTGTTTGGCACTGGGACGAGGGCTGGAGGGCAGGTTTCTCCAGACACACGTGCTGGCAGAGGCTGTTGTTCCATTGGTGGGCCCTTCCCCAATGGGCACCATATCCAGCAACCTGGCTCACACTGTTTGCCCCACCCTAGTGATTCCCTGAGCCAGTGACCCACCGAAATTTTGGGCTCACCCAAGCTGTTTCCAGTGGCTTTACCATAGGATTGGTCTTTCTTGGCTCCTGCTTCAGATTTTCCTAAATTCTCTCAAACAAGTGGCATCTGACCTCTTACTAAATGACCCCAGGCCTGGCACTAGAAGCAGCCATCCTTGGTTCACAGTTGACTTTGCCTGGGCACCTCTAAGTCCAGCACAAGAAACAGCCATCTGCAGATTGCTTTGTAGCTTATGCCTGGTGGTTCGAGGTAGAACACAGGCAGTGGCTGACTTTTCGCCAGAGCCGGCACACCCAGTGGACAGCTTCAGACCATGGTGAAGCACCATCACCACCGAACCACCTCCACAAGTGACACACTTAAGGGGTGGACTCAGTGGGTACCAGAGCCCTGCTGAAATAATTCTTGCACTGTGTGGTGGGACTGTGCACAGCTGATCATCCAAGGTAGTCAGAGGTCGGTGGATAGTGGGCACAGCCAGTCCTTGCACCTGATTAGCCTGGGTAAATCACTCCCACTGATGTGCTAACAGAAATCAAGACTCAATTACAACAGAAGGATGTAGAGTCCACATGGGGGGGGTGCACCTCAAGGGCACAGCTGGGTTGATCAGGGAGACTGTGCAACCAGATCCTACAGGACACCTACTATAACAGGCCACCCTAGGAATCCTAGGAGACATAGAAACTCTACCTAATACATAGAAAAAAAAAACACAAAAAGGGAGCCAAAATGAGGAGACAGAGAAATATGTCCCAAATGAAAGGACAGAACAAAACTCCAGGAAAAGAAATAAGCAAAATGGAGGTAAGCAATCTAACAGATGCAGAGTTCAAAACACTGCCTCTAAGGATGCTCAAGGAACTTAGTGAGGACCTCAAGAGCATAAAAAAGGACCAGTCATAAATGAAGGATGCACTATCTGAAATATTGAATAATTTACAGGAAATCAATAGTAGAGTAGGAAGAACCAAGAAACAAACCATCGATTTGGAATATAAGGAAGCAAAAAACACCCAATCAGAACAGCAAAAAGAAAAATAATTTTTAAAATGAGGATAATGTAAGGAGACTCTGGGACAACATCACGTGTACCAACATTTGCATCATGGGGGTGCCAGAAGGAGAAGAGAGAGAGCAAGAAATGGAAAACCTATATGAAAAAATAATGACAGAAAACTTCCCTAACTTGGTGAAGGAAACAGACATACAAGTCCAGGAAGCACAGAGAGTCCCAAACAAGATGAACCCCAAGAGGCCCACTCCAAGACACATCATCATCAAAATGCAAAAGGTTGAAGACAAAGAGAGAATCTTAAAAGCAGCAAGAGTAAAGCAGTTCGTTACCTACAAGGGAGCTCCCATAAGACTGTCAGCTGATTTCGTAAAGAAACTTTGCGGGCCAGAAGGGAGTGGCAAGAGATTTTCAAAGTGATGAAAAGCAATAATCTATAACCAAGATTACTCTATCCTGCAAAGCTATCATTTAGACTTGATGGTCAGGTAAAGAGGTTCCCAGACAAGAAAATGCTAAAGAAGTTCATCACCACCAAACCAGTATTATATGAAACACTGAAGGGTCTTTTTGAAGAAAAAGATAAAAAATATGAACAATAAAATGGCAATAAATACATATCTATCAACAATTGAATCTACAACCAAAATGAACAAGCAGAACAGAAACAGACTCATAGATACAGACTCAGAGAACTTTTTGTTGTTTGTAGGCCAGGAGGGGGTTTGGGGTGTGGGAGAATAAGGTGAAGGGATTAAGAAGTACACATTCGTTGTTAGAGTGATGAACCTCATAGTGAAGTGGGGAGGGGGCAGGAAGAGATAAATGGAAGGACTTACATGCATATATGCATAACCAATGGACACAGACAATAGTGTGGGGAAGGCAGGAGGGCCTGAATGGGGGAAAAAGGGGGATATTTGTAATACAGTCAACAATCAAGATAAGTTTGAAAAATAAATAAATAAGAATAGAAACTCTGAAACTGCCACTCTCAAGAACACTTGAGATCTTGCTTCCTAGTGTCAACGTAAGAAACATTCAAACCTCTGAACAACTTTTGTGAGTTTATTTGAGCCAAACTGACAACAGTTGTCGGGAAGCAAAATCTCAACGGATTGAGATAATGCTCTGGAGAATGGCAGTTTTGCACCTTATTTTATACATTACCATCAAAAGAGAAGCTGCAAGTGAGTTACCTGAAATCCACTGGTGATAGATTAGGGAGGTGGGAGAAAGCAAAGTGGGGAGACCTCTGTGACTGGATGAAAAGTAAAATGATAGACACATGCATCTTTTACATAGGTGGGTACAGCATCGTTGACAGTCAACAATGAACTCAATCACAATTAGATCTGTGGTCTCCGCAGAGTGGTGCCTGTGCTTTGAGGGGACCAGAAAAAGGGAAATTACTTTGACCTCCCAAAGATATCGTAGATGCAAAAAGGCAATAGACTGGCTCGGTTAAGGTAAAGATTGAACTTTGTCAGGGAAGATGCCAGTCTAGGACATGACTACCTGCCATGAACTGCTTTTAGTTAAAAAGGTTTAATTTCAGCCCGGCCGGTGTGGCTCAGTGGTTGAGCGTCGACCCATGTATCAAGAGGTCGCCTGTTCAATTCCCGGTCAGGACACATGCCCAGGTTGTGGACCAAAACCCCAGTCAGGGGGCGTGCAGGAGGCGGCCAATCGATGTTCTCTCTCATCGATGTTTCTATCTCTCTCTCTATCTCCGTCCCCACGCCCCTAAAGCTCAATAAAGAAAAAAAAATTGTTTTAAAAGTTTTAATTTCAGACAATCCTTTGTGGTTACTTTACGTCTTTGAGATTGCAAGGGCTCCACACAGGCCTCCCCTGCGCTTGCCCGGTTAGCATGTGGCCCCTTTTTGTCCACAGTAGCAACTGTCGTCAGTTTGGCTCAAATAAATTCTTTAAAAAACTCTCCACAGGTTTGGACATTCTTTAGGTCAACTACTTCAAAGAAGTTAATTTTATGTCAATTAAAAAACCGAGAGGTACATGCAAAAGTTTCACAGGTGGAAAGGGGCATCGATGGAGAAACCTCATTTCTAAAGGGAAACGGAAGTCAGTGACAACCCAAAGGCAAACTTGCTTTTTCTCTAGTACATGCAAAGTCTGTAACTCATCAGGTTTTGTACTTTCCTCTACACACGGGAAAGAAGCTATATGTTGATGTAAGAAATGTCCACATGTGTAAAGAATTTTTGTAAGATTTTATTTGAGCCAAACTGACGACAATTACTGGGGAGCAAGGTCTCAAATGCTCTGGAGAACAATGGCCTGCAGCTTCTTTTATGCATTTGGAACGAAGGAGGGAAGGCAAGGAAGATTATGGGGAGGTGGGAGGAAGCAAGGCGGGGGTGGGATTCCAGGATAGTTAACAGGGTTTGCTCTGTTGAGGGGGTCATGCTTATTACAAGGGTGTGTTAACCTAGATGCACAGAACAATGGGTGGGGTTGCTTACGGCAAAGATAAACCTTTTAGGGAAGAAGTTCTATGTGTGGGTGTGATGAGATCATCCTTCAAGGTTACTTTCAGTCACTGAATTTTGTCAGATTTACTACAAAGCTCCCTTTTTTGTTCACAAATACAACCCATGAAAGTAGATAAAGGAAAGGGCTTTCTGTGAGCTCTGTTGCTGAGCCTTGAAGCAATACTAATTTAACAGAGCAGGAAATTTTATCTTTGCTTATTTCTGCACCTGCTCCAGGTCTGGGCCCTGTGCTGGTGGTACTGGGCGCCTCCTGGTGTCCTGAGCGCCCCCTGGTGTCCTGAGAGCCCCCTGCAGCCCCGCCCTCCTGTCCCCCTCAGGAGGTTTGTGTCTGGGCTCACACTGACTTCCCCTCACTGTGTCTCTTGCACAGTAATACACGGCCGTCTCATCCGTGGTCACGGAGCTCAGCTGCAGGGAGAACTGGTTCTTGGAGGTGTCTGGGTCAATGACTAACCGACCTTGGAGAGATGGTGCATAGTCTCTATACCACTTGGAACGGTAGTATGTCCTTCCCAGCCACTGGAGACCTCTCCCTGTGGGCTGCCTGAGCCAGTGCCATATAGCACTGTTGCTAGAGACACTGTCCCCAGAGATGGCACAGGTGAGGGAGAGGGTCTCCGAGGGCTTCACCAGTCCTGAGCCAGACTCCTGCAGCTGCACCTGGGACAGGACACCTGGGGACAAGGAGCATCAGACCTGTCAGTCACGTGCAGTCACAACCACCCCATAGACCCTTTTCTGACCTCTGAAACCCTCACCTTGGGGGGCTGTCACCAGACACAGGAGAAGACCCAGCAGCCTCATCTTCTTCTAGACCACGGCTCTGCCTTCCCGAGAGACCTCAGCCCTGTGTGAGGAGAGAGCTGTGAGCCTCCCCAGCCCAGGGGAGGATTTACCCTGGAGCTTGGGGAGAAATTTGCATGTGGGGCAGCCTGTTCCTTATAAGTGGAGGGAGTGAGGTCAAGCTGCCCTGGTCCTTCTATTGCTAAGGGATCTCCTGGTACACAAGAATACTGGAGTCCGATTATTGGTAATGTTCATCTCTGATAAGTGGTGGACTAGTTGAGTAGATTATATTTTCAAATTCTCATGCATCTTTCAAATAGATTTAAAGAGATTAAATTTGTTTAGGTAATTTCTTAAACCCAGCTTTCTAATATCTACAGAACTGTCAAATATTTTTATAAAAAATTTTATTTTTATAAACATAATTTTATATAGCCAAATAATATATAGGTTGGTTTGAAAATCACAAAATAAAAGACATTCATTCTCAGTATCTTATTTCTTTATGTTGTAACTTTGATCCAAGGAACTATATCCCAGGAACAAGTCATTGAGCTACCCTTGATTCTTTTGTATTTTTTATTTGTTAAAATGATATTTCTTACAAATTCTGAGTAACACTGTGCTACATGCCTTTGTTCAGGTTAATGTTAGAAACCTTTTTCTTGCAATCTTTGCCAAACACTCTCAGAGCTAAGTAGTGTCAGACCTGGTGAGTTCTTAGATAGGAGACCCCTGATTCTTCATGTTGAAAATCACATAATTGTGCCTTTAAGTCCCTCCTCAAACTCTTCCCTTGTGCAAGCTGATGGCTTGTTGCAGAGACTGCAACAAATTATGTCAGACATATTCATATTTTTACATGGAGAAATGATTGAGAATAAAAGAGTGATTATTCATGTGTACAATTCAGAATCTTCCATATGTGGTAATTGTAAACGCAGCAGATTAACTGACCTCTTTTCTCAGTCAAATATTTTCAGTGATGTTGAGGTCAGAGGGAGGCAAATCATGGAGGTTCCTAGCACAGATCTGCTCATAGGAAAGGGAACTTTATCCCTGACAGGAATCCTCATTTCCAGGACAAACGACATGGTCAACTGAGCGGTTTTGAAATCTTGGATATTACAAGTAGCAGTGCTATGAACACGGGGGTGTATATATTTTTTCTGATTTGTGTTTTGGGATAATTAGGATATATTTTCAGAGGTGGATTTGCTGGGTCAAAAAGCAGTTCTATTTCTATTTTTTTGTATTAATTACTTTATCTTTGTTTCAGATGTTTCTCCATTTCCCCTCTAGACACCATCCTCCTGATCCCCCTTCCCACAGCATTGTTGTCTATGCCCATTGGTTATGCATATATGCATGTAAGTTCTTTGGTTTATATTACCCTCCTCGTGCCCCCCTCCTCTGGGGCTTGTCAGACTAAACGTTCTATTTTTTATTTTTTTGAGGAAACTTCATACTGTTTTCCACAGTGGCTGCACCAATCTGCATTACCACCAACAGTGCACCAGGGTCCTGTTTTCTCCACTTTCTCCCCAGCACTGGGTGTTTGCTGAGGTATTGATAGGAGCCATTCTGGCAGGTGTAGCTGTCGTTTCAATTTGCACGTCTCTGATGATCAGTAATGTGAGCATTGTTTCATATGTCTCATGGCCATCTGTATGTCCTCTTTGGAGAAGTGTGTTTTCCGGGCATTGGCTCATATTTTAATTGGATTGTATGTCTTCGTGGTGTTGAGTTGTATGTAGTTTTAAAATATTTTGGAATTTAAGCCGTTATCAAATGTACCTTTGGCAAATAGACCACAGCTTTTTCTAACTCAGAGTTGTTAGAGGTAAACATTGAATCAAGAATCCAGAGAGGTTCCGGGAGGGAAACTGTGACATGAAGAGGAAACCACACAGGAAACCAGCCCAAACCTCCAACTGGACCAGCTCCTGGGTGGTCCTTGTGTTCAGGGACCCTGTGCGCCCCCTGGTGGTCGCAGCCTCTCCTGCAGGGAGGTTTGTGTCTGGGCTCACACTGACTTCCCCTCACTGTGTCTCGCACAGTAATACATGGCTGTGTCCTCGGTGGTCACGGATCTCAGCTGCAGGGACAACTGGTTCTTGGATGTGTCACTGGAGATGGTGGTGCGGCTCTTGAGGGACGGGTTGTAGCTAGTGCTACCACTACTAGCACGTATGTACCCAATCCATTCCAGCCCCTTCCCTGGTTTCTGGCGGATCCAGTGCCAGTAGTAATAACCGAGTGAGCCCCCAGAGACAGAGCAGGTGAGGGAGAGGGTCTCCGAGGGCTTCACCAGTCCTGGGCCCGACTCCTGCAGCTGCAGCTGGGACAGGACACCTGGGGACAAGGAGCATCAGGCCCTGTCAATCACGTGCAGTCACAACCACCGCACAGACCCTGTCTGACCTCTGTGATCCTACCTTGGGGGGCTGTCACCAGGCACAGGAGAAGACCCAGCAGTCTCATATTCTTCTAGACCACGGCTCTGCCTTCCCCAGAGACCTCAGCCCTGTGTGAGGAGAGAGCTGTGAGCCTCCCCAGCCCAGGGGAGGATTTACCCTGGAGCTTAGGGAGAAATTTGCATGTGGGGCAGCCTGTTCCTTATAAGTGGAGGGACTGAGGTCAGGCTGCACTGGTCCTTCTGGGCCCCTGTGGGGGCATCTCTTCCCTTGATCTTTCTCTGTATGTTAGTCAGGGAGAGGGGATCCCTGGGTTCAACAGACATTGGAATGTGGTCAAAGGTTGGCCTCACCTTTTTGAGCATAAGAAGAAATGATGGACTAGACAGGTAGGTTAGACTTTTAACTTCCCATACATCCTTCAAACTGATTTAAAAGGGATTAGCATTTGTTCAGAGACTTTCTGAATCCCAACTCTCCAGTATACCCACTACTTCCAAATTTTATGTAATAATTTCATACAAATATTATCTTTTGTAGTGCAAAAATAAAAATAAAGGACATCTATGCTCAATATCTTATATTTTAATTTTACTTAAATACGTTTTTATTGATTTTATTTTTTAGAGAGTTGAACGGAGAGCGTAACTTCATCGCTGACAACAATCCCTGACTCCAGTCTCCCTCCTTCTGCCCCTGGGCATGGTCAGTTGGTCAGAGGTGCTGGGAACTCCCACAGAATATGTAACGTCCTTAATGTATAGTGAACACATTCTCCCATCAGACAAATACTTTGGAAATGTTATCTCTCTGTGAAGCTTGTCTTTTCATTCCCTTAATGTAATCTTTGGTGGGATAAATATATTTAATACAGCAAAATATAATTGATGCCTATTTTCTGTGCTGGGCCTGTTTTGGTGAATCACACAGACCCCCAGGACGTGCTAAGCCTCACGGTCCAGGGGCATCGGCTGCAGCAGCCACAGGGACAGAGAGGTTCTGGCACCAGGAGAGAGGGCTGCTGGGAAACTGCCCAGAACTGGACGGGACCTTGACCTGGGTGAGGGGAGGAAGCTGGACGTGTTCTGAGTCACAGGACAGAGATGGGACTGATGTTCATGGTCAGAGTGTTACTGGACATGTGGGTTAAACCTCTTCCCCTGACGACCCAGGAGGACGTGCAGGGCATGATAGACACAGCTTCTGTCATCGTAGGAAACACCTGAGGGATATTTTTTTTATCCTCACCCAAGGACATCTTTGCATTTATCTTCAGATAAAGCAGGAGGGGGAGAGTGAGGAAGAGAGAGAGAGAGAAACATCGACATGAGAGAGACACATCAACTGGTTGCCACCCACACGACCCCAGCTGGGGCCAGGGAGAAACTGCAACCAAGGTACATGCCCTTAACTGGAACCGAACCCGGGACTCTCTGGTCTGAAGGCCGATGCTCTAATCGCTGAGCCAAACCGGCCAGGGCCACCTGAGGGATTATGACCTGGAGTTTGTAGGATAGAAACATTAATGGCCCTGCAGGCAGGGATCAAGGAAAATAAGGAATGTGTCATTGGAAAAGGGGGAAGGGGATTCCTGTTACCCACATGCACCTGCTCACAGAGTCTCTGTCTGTGAGGTAACAACTTCACAGGTCCAGGGGTTAGCACTCGGACACCTGTGGGTCATTACTCACATGGTCACACCATGCTCCACCCAAGCTGCACAATTCACTGGAGTTCCTTTCATGAAGTCCCTCAACACTTAGAGGGAAGAGTGGACACCCCTCCCTGCAGGAGCCATGGTGCTGGTGTGTCTGTGTGAGGGGCCCTCATGTCATGGACCAGGACCCTGTCTCAGTCCATCGTCATCACCATCATCATCTCCATCATCACCATCATCATTTGCTTATTTATAAACAGTTGGGCTTTTATTTTGCTTAGACATGGTTGTTTCCTACAGATGTGAAACTTGATCTCGTCTTTTAGTCGTGTACTGAAATTGATAAGTACAATTGGTAGTCAGGCTCTCCTTTATTTTTATTTTTTTAGTGCTGATAACTGATGGCTCATCCCTCCCTCTTCTCCACCTGCCCCACATGGGACCTGACAGAAAGCTTAGGTCTCCTCTTCAGATGTCAGTGGGAGATTCAACCCCACAAACCCCTAGAAGGAGAATCCGTCGCCCGCCCACCACCTCACCTAAATATAAGCCCTGGCCAGTCTACTTTCCTGGTCTATCAAAGCTGTTCTGACTTGCTGAACGGCCTTTCCTGTGCTTTCTAGAGATTCCAACTATGTACGAGATAAATGTGACATGTCCCCCTGCTGTGTTTGTTTGTCATTAGCCTGATATCTGCACAAGCTGCTGTGGGTCTCTTGGCCTCTGCCTGGTATCAACTGCTCTTGGTGCTGTGAGCATGATGCCAATTCAATTACAGTCACCCCAGTGGGTCCTTAGTCTCTAATTTTGGGTTCAAACACCGATGGTGCCCACTGTGACATGAAGAGGAAACCACACAGGAAACCAGTCCAAGCCTCCAACTGCACCTGCTCCAGGATGGTCCTTGTGTACAGGAACCCTCAGAGCCCCCTGGGGGTCGCAGCCTGTCCTGCAGGGAGGTTTGTGTCTGGGCTCACACTGACTTCCCCTCACTGTGTCTCTCCCACAGTAATACATGGCCGTGTCCTCGGCTCTCAGGCTGTTCATTTGCAGATACAGCGTGTTCTTGGAGTTGTCTCTGGAGATGGTGAAGCGGCCGTTCACAGGGTCTGCATAGTTTGTTGTACTTCCATCAGGATTAATTCGACTCACCCACTGCAGCCCCTTCCCTGGAGCCTGGCGGACCCAGACCATCCAGTAGCTACTGAAGGTGAATCCAGAGGCTGCACAGGAGAGTCTCAGAGACCCCCCAGGCTGCACCACGCCTCCCCCAGACTCCACCAGCTGCTCCTCACACTGGACACCTGCAAACACAAAGACGTCCTGGTCAGGACACTGTCACACGTCCACTGTTTCTCTCTCTCATCCACTCTCACACTCTGTGTCTCTTGTTCTCCACAAATTACCTCTTAAAATAGCCACAAGGAAAACCCAGCTGAGCACAAACACCATGGTGAGTGGTCTGTGTTCAGTCCTGATCAGGGAATGGGGTCACCAGGAGATCCCGGCCCGGGCTCCTGTCCCAGAGCTGCAGGGTCAGGGCTGGGCTGGATTTTATGGGCAGAGGGGGACCTATTTGCATGTCCTCCTACTATATAGGGAGCTCTGGGGTTGGAGACCTGCAGAGAGGGCAGTGCCTCAGAGCAGGTGCGAGTGTCCTGGGGGAGAATCTTGGTCATGATAACATTTCGATAACTAAGTGAGAATCATAAGGAGGTTGGGGCATGTCCTGTGTCCACATCTGGTAACAGTGAGCCCAGCATCTGGCCTGTGCTCCTTCTCACTGGGCCCTCGACTCCCCTGAACCAACTCCAGGGCAGAGCAGGACTGGCCCATGAGGGTGCAGACCCCATGAATATCATGAAATCATGAATGAAGGTCTGTACTCTGGTGCTACTGACAGGTGAGCGCTGGAGAAAAGCAGACACGTGGAAAGAGACCACAGGCTGCAGATCTCGTAAGAGTGGACATCGTGTACACGGTGTGTTGGTGGCCTTGGCCCTGAGTGTCTCTGGCTTCATGACCGCCAAGGAGACAATAAAGACAGAGTGTTGAGAGGATGCTTCTTTATCCCAGGGACTCAGAGACCCTGAGCAGTTACGGAGATTCATGGAGCTGATGGAGAGGCTCTGGGTTTCAAACACCCAGGAGTCCATCTACAGAGGATCTCTGCATAGACAGTAATAAAATCCTCAAAGAAGGTTATATAATAGAAAAATTAGTGTGATAAATGTAAGTCAGAATACCTGTGATCAGCAAGAATGCTCGTATTGAAGGTTAATCACTCATCTATGAAGCAGAGGCCTTTGCAGTTTAAATTCACAGTCAAGGCCATGGTGGTATGAGTGGAATTGATCTCTCAGCCTGATCTTGTCAAGTGAGTTATTACAACTGTGAGAGTTTATTGTAAAAAGGGAGAGCTCTGTGTTTCCACAGTTTTCAGATAACAGTGTGTCGTGTCCTCAAGTAATAAGCGTGTTTACAGAGCATGGAGATAAAGCCTGGACAGTAGACGAGCCCGGAACCCACCTTCTCCTGGGGGATGTGAGCTCAGTGGGTCCTGAGCTCCCCAGGTCCTGAGAGCACGTTTTCCTTCAAAGCCCACAGAGGACCAGAGACTCCTCATCACCCTCCCCTCATCCAGCCTGGGTGTGGGGTCCCTTCCCGCAGGAGCTCTATGGACCCTGCTGTTCACAGGACATTCCCTCCTTGTTCTTTTCGTCCATGGATCCCGTCCCCTGCTCCTTGGCTGTGAATCCCCCGGGGTCTCTGCTGCACCACAGGCGAGCCCCGTGTCCCTCTCCTGTGGCGATGCCCCCACTGCAAGGGCCTTGAAAAAATCTTTCTTTCAATTTATACACTAGAAATTTGTTCAATAAAAGAGAGAAAAAAAAACTGAAAGAGGCTTTAAGTTGGTCAGAAGGTTGTGGGTCATTTTTAAGCTGAAAGATGATTTAGACTCAATAATCTACAGTCAGGAAACAGGCTGAGGAACGCGCTCTGTTCCAACACCAGCACCTTCCAGCAGAAGGAAGGGTGTCTGAGAGCAGAGCACCAGGCCCAGGGGTGGTGCCTGAGCCTCAGAAGGTTGTTCCTGGCCTTGTGCTCATGGAGGTCTCTGAGATGGATGTAACAATTGCTTCCGGGTGGGGATTTCTTTCTCACTTCCATTTTAACTCTTTGGATGGAAATGCCTGTCCCTGGATGGAATGCCGGCCCTGCAGCTGTGTTGTAGGAGAACATGACTTACTGGTCATGGCCGCAGGTCTGCAGACGGAGAACACTTTGCCCTAATAGACTTCCACACCTGATTGACAGGTGGATTTGGGACTTTTCTAATGGTGATATTCAGATGGACTTGAGGCCCGGCTCTCAGGGTCAGCATTTAGAGAATGTTCATTTGTGCTGAATGCAATTGGCCTTTGGGACAGATGAGAACCGGTGGAAGGTGAGGGTGGCTGTGGTCCTGTGAGTCACGCTTGCAGCCTGGGGATGTTACGTGGCAAATGGGACTTTGTCATATTTGATTCATGTGGAGATCCTGAGATACAAGCATTTTAGTAGATGACCCGGGTGGGTCCTCCTATGAGAGGTTTTTACATCAGAGGGAGGCAGAGGGAGGTTAGGCTCCAGGAGGACAAGAACACACTGTGACCTCTGAGGTCAGGGACCTATTCCTGGGTGTGGAGATGGAGGAAGATGCCACGGGACCAGGAAGGCAGTTCTAGTCACTGGAATAGACCACGAAACAGGCTCCCCTGTGTGACAATGGAGAAGCTGACAACACACAGACCCAGAGATGAACAGGCCGTCAACAGGCTCCTGAGGAGACACCTGGTCGTCAGGACCTGCACGTCCAACCCCACAGGAATCTCCTCACAGCTGCAGGACGGCTGTTCTAGGAGGAAACACACTGAAGGAGAACAGACCAGTGTTGGTGAGCGTGGGGAGAGAGGAACCCTGCACTCTCTCGGTGGGAAGGTGAGATCCTGCAGCCACATGGAAACAGCGTGTTGGTTCCTCCAAAATGAGAGTAGACACCCTGTGAGATTGAGCAGTGAGCTCCCAGGTGTTCATGGAATAATAAACCCAGGACTCTGGAGAGGTGTTGCATGGCCCTGTTCATTGTAGCCGTGTTCAGTGTAGTGAGAGGTGGAAACATCTCTGTCCATCAGTGGGTGAGTGGACAAACATGTGTGATATTCTCAGGATGGAATATTTCTCAGCCTGAAATCACAGGGAAACCCTGCACAACCCCCAGCCTGGATGACACAGAGGACACTGTGCTCTGTGAAATAAAGCCATCAGGGAAAGGCAGATAGTGTCTGATTCCACCTACACTGTGTCAGAGACCAGGGATTATGAGGAGGGTTCGCGCTGAGATACCCAGGGTGAAGACAGCACGCAGAGCCAACATGAGGAGGGATCAACACATGGCAGCAGCTCCATGCAGTACAGCTAACGGCTTGTGTAGACGCGTGTGGGGGACACTGTGCACGGGGCGGTGCACAACAGGGAGCAGGGCGCATGCGTCCTAGGCTTTTGCTGTATCATGCTCAGAACGGTAACGTGGTCTGCGCCTGCGCAGCGAGCTCCGCGGTCCTGTCCTGAACCATGGCCTCTATGAACAAGCCGGTTCCAGGGCCCTAACGCACTGGGAATTAATTAGGTTTCCTTCTATCAGAGTGTGGAGGAGCCCAGGCCTGGGTGTGGTGAAGGCTCTGGCAGGAAACAGGATAGGGGGGCGTCGGCTGCCCTGGAGTCCTGCGCTGACGGAGAACAAAGACGGAGGCAGCTGGAGGAGACATTGTGTCAGGACACAGTCAGCCCTGGTCCTGGGCCCTGTGCATCCACAGGAGCCTGGGTGTGTCTGCTCAGTGTGTGGAGCCGTCCACCCTCAGGGCCCTGTGGACAATGAGGGGACATTCAGTCCCCACGGAGGGGAGCTTTCCCCTGGGAATGGGGAGAAGGAGACAGAGCCCAGCAAACCCCTGTGGTCCTAGGGGGCTGTGTGAGCACCCAGGACACGCCCCTGTGTGACCTCTGAGACTGGATCCTCCACTCTGAGTCATCACTGAGATCCTCCTGTGCTGAGGTGTGTATCAGCTGATGGCTATTTTCATTGCTGAGTAGTATTCCATTGACTGATGTTCCGAATTTTGCTTATTTGTAAAATTAAAATGCCTTTGGGTTGTTTGTAGCTTCTAATTCAAAGAACTTAAATATTTGCTTATATTTTTGTATGAACATAAGGATTTGTCCTTTTGGAGCACACACTCCTAGTGGGACCACAGAGATGCATGGTATATATTTAATTTAATAAGAAACCACAATTCACTATGTGAAGAAAGAATAACAGGACACAGAGGGACCTGGAGGAGGAGAGGAGCCCAGTCACTGCCGACATGTCATCTGCACATACAGTGTCACCTCCTGACTTGTCCACAGTAAGAATATGAGAAGTTAGACCACAGAGAACAAGCGAGAACTGTCCCTGGATGCAGCTGAGAGCTGAGAGGAAATCCCTGCTCCCAACAGGAAGCCCCTCCTTCCCCTCTCACTCTGCACCTGCTCCTGGGCTGTCCTCTGTGGTCCGTGAGTCCTGAGCGCCCCCTGGTGTCCTGAGCGTCCCCTGGTGTCCTGAGTGCGCCCTGCAGCCCCGCCCTCCTGTCCCCTCAGGAGGTTTGTGCCTGGGCTCACACTGACTTCCCCTCACTGGGTGTCTCCCACAGTAATACACGGCCGTGTCCTCGGTGGTCACGGATCTCAGATGCAGAAAGAACTGGTTCTTGGACGTGTCTCTGGAGATGGTGGTGCGGCTCTTGAGGGACGGGCTGTAGTAAGTGCTGCCACCAGAGTTGATGCACCCCATCCACTCCAGCCCCTTCCCTGGTTTCTGGCGGATCCAGCTCCAGCAGTTACCACTGCTTTTGATGGAGAATTCAGAGACAGTGCAGGTGAGAGAGAGGGTGTGCCAGGACTTCAAAAGTACTGGGCCCGGATCTGGCAGCTGCACCTGGGACAGGACACCTGGGTACAAGGAGCATCACGCCCTGTCAGTCACGTACAATCACAACCACCCCATGGACCCTGTCTGATCTCTGAGACCCTCACCTTGGGGGGCTGTCACCAGGCACAGGAGAAGACCCAGCAGTCTCATCTTCTAGACCACGGCTCTGCCTTCCCCAGAGACCTCAGCCCTGTGTGAGGAGAGAGCTGTGAGCCTCCCCAGCCCACGGGAGGATTTACCCTGGAGCTTGAGGAGAAATTTGCATGTGGGGCAGCCTGTTCCTTCTAAGTGGAGGGACTGAGGTCAGGCTGCCCTGGTCCTTCTGGGGCCCTGTGGAGGCATCTCTTCCCTTGGACTCACTCAGCATATAAGTCAGGGGTGGGGAATCACCCAGTACATGAAACATATTGGAGTCAGATTAGAGAACGCGCTCATTTCACAAAAATGATAGAGTATGAGTCGATTACATGTGTAGTGTAGCATGCATCTTTCAAATAGATTTACAAGGATTACATTTGTCCAAGTGGTTTATCATTCCTTCTCCCTAATGTCTGTACTACTGTCAAAACTATTTTCTAAACAATTGTATTTTTAAACATAAATTTGTGTGTGTGTGTGTGTGTGTATATATATATATATATATATATATATATATATATATATATATGATGTCTGTCTGAAAATCATAAAATAAGAACATTCATTCTTACTATCTTATTTGTTCATTTATTTTGTTACTTTGATCCAAATAACTGTATCCTAAGAATAGGTCATTGAGATACCCTTGATTTTGTTTTATTTTGTTTAGTTATATTTTATTTTGTTAAAGGATATTTTATACAAATTTTGAGTAACACTACACTAAATACCTTTATTTAGGTTGTTCCTAGAAACATTTTTTCTTACAATCTTTGCCAAACAGTTTCAGAAGCTGAGCATGGTCAGTCCTGTTTAGTATTTGGGTGGGAGACCCTTGATTCTTGATGTTGATAGTTGGTAATCGTGACTTTGTGTCCCTCTTGAAACTCTTCCTAGTGGAAGCCCACGGCTTATTGCAGTGACCCCAAACAATCTCCATCATACATAATCACATACACACATGGAGAAATTATTGGAAATAGAAAAAAAAATGATTATGCATTAGTAAATCTCAGACTCTTTTTTATATTGTGATTGTAAAGGCAGCAGATTAATGACCACTTTTCTCAGTCCAGCGTTATCAGTGAGATAGGTGTTCAAAAAGAGGGACATGAAGAGAATCCCAGCTCACATTTGCTCGTAGGAAAGGGATCTTTAATCCTGACAGGACCCTCAGTCCTGCCCTCCTCTGTTCTGTCCCTGGGAAGGTCAGAGGGAGCAGGGCTCTCCCACATAATCAGGAGCATCCTGAACGTATGACGCACACGTTCTCCCATCAGACATATCACCGAGAACTATGTTGTCTCTTTATAAGCTGATATTTTATTTCCCTTAATGGCTTGGTTGATGGGAAAATTGCTTATTTCCAACAATGATCAATTAATTCATCACTGTTTCAATTAATGGGTCCTGTTTTTGAAGTTTTCTATAACTATTCTCAAGAAAAATTTCACTCTCTATTTCCATGGGAGAAGAAACCTGATATGAACACAGTGGGCATGAAACCCGATGGGAAATAATGGCTGGAAACCTTCATATCATTGACCTGTTTGCTGTGTCCTCTGACCAGGAGACCAGTTTTCCATGGCATGAAGCTCTGATTCATTTCAGAGATTAATTCACTTTACTGGACTTTACATTGTGAATTACCCTGTTGTATGTAGCATAGAAGACTAGACTAAAGCCTGAGAAATTATATCACGTAGACATCAGGCAGACGAAGAAGGAACCTCAAAGGATGTGAGGAAGATGCTGAGCAGAGATGACAGAGACAGGATCCCAGAGGGTATTTCACGAGGATGAAAGTGACCAGGAGGACGAAGGAGCAGAGAGGTCGTGAGAGGGAGACATGAGGAGATGAACTGGAGTTTAAATCCTGGAAAGTGAATGTCCCAGTGAGAGCCCTGCATGGAGCTGTGTGTGCTGGACTCAAATGGGACAGTGAGAGAGCGAGGCCCTGGAGAATGTGGAGACCTGGAGTGAGCTCAGACCCAGGGCGTGTGGACACACTGACTCTCCCTCTGTGGACGCTGCGTCCCCGTCACAGGGTGGAGAGGATGCCCGGGGTGCTCAGTCTTTCAAGGAGACAACTGCGTCCCATGGGAACCTAGTGAGATAATGGTCCCTGAGCCTGGACACAACTCGTCTGGGAAAGAGAATGTTGTCGACACCATCGTCGTCCTCAGTGAGATGAGGGAACACAGGGTCCAGGACAAGGAGGAGGGTCCCTGGGACCCTGAACCACAGGAAGAGCAGAAGCGCCCTGAGCACCACAGAGAGCTGTTCTCAGCCCCTCCCTGCGCGGTTCCTGCATGGTGTTCCCTGGTCAGTGACTACCGAGCGCCCCCTGCTGGTCCTGAGTGATCTGTGGGGTCCAGAGCACCCCCTGGTGTCCTGACCCCTTCTGGTGGACCTGAGGGTCTCCTGCTGCTCAGAACCTCCTGTCTCCCTGCAGGGAGTTTGTGTCTGAATCACAGAGACCCTTGGTCAGGAAAATGTCACATGCCCAGTGTTTATCTCACTCAAATACATTTACATACTCTGTGTCTCCCGTTCTCAATAAATTACCTCTTAAAATAGCAACATGGACAGCACAGCTAAGCCCATACTCCTTGGTGTGTGGTCTGTGTTCAGTCCTGATCAGGGATGAGAACATCTGGGAACCCGGGGCTGGACTCCTGTCCCACAGCTGCAGGGTCAGGGCTGGTCTCGTTTCATGAGCTGAGGGGGCCCTATTTTCATTTGCTCCTACTATAGAGGGATCTCTGGGGTTGGACACTGGCATAAAGGACACGGTGTCAGAGCGTGGTGTGTCCAAGGCCATATGCCTTTGTAGTATTATTCCTGGTGTCTGGGCCTCGGCTTCTCCCAACCTGAGCCAACTACTTCCCTGAATGACGTCCAGACCAGGGGACATGCCAAGTGAGGGTTTCAGTGCTACCTGGATGGACAATAGACCATGTTATAATGTTGTCATGGTACAATACCGCAGGAAAATAGCATCATAATAGGAAACTAAAAGAAAGGATAGGATTTCAAATATCACATCTCAGAAAGTGTGTTCATACAGGAAGGTGATCAACCATCACACCCAGAGGGAGATTAACGTGTGGGAATTTTATGTTCAACAGATGGGAAGTTCCCTCTGATGCTGTTTCCCCTGCACAGTGTTCAGAGGACACACTGAGAACAGAGTGTGAATCTACAACCAGTGGACCAATGTTGGGGGCTGTTGGTGTCTGTGTGGGTCACTGGGAAGTAGAAGCCTTAACTACTGAGAAGCAGCCTGTGTCCCATGTTTGAGTCCTTCAGGGAGTTTGCAGCTGGATGTGCAGCAGCTGCACGGCCTCCTGTGTGGGGTTTGTTCTCCAGACTCTGCTGGACCAGGTTCAGTCACTGAGGATGGAGAAGAACCTCAGTCATGACCGCGTGAGTTTAGGTGAAGTTGTGGGAGTAATTGAGTTTAGGTTATAGACATTTGGTTAAGAAAAATCTTGTGACTATCAATAATACAGGAAAACATACCTAAATAAAATATCATTTTTATGAAATATTTTTTCTTTACCCATTTTTTTATGAAATTAATTATTCATTCAAATAACCTCCCATGACTGCAGCTGATGGATCTGATTTTCTATAAACTGATCAGCCTGGCGGTTCAGCCGTGTTCTCACCATCAGGATCTGTGTCCACGTGGACGTCTCTCGTGCTCCAAACCAGGGCGGCAGGAGACAGGTGCAATCCTGGTTCCTCAGAAGTAAATTGCAGTTTCTTTCCTTGTCTGCACCTGACCCTGGGGAATGCTCATCCCCACGTCCACACACAGGGTGTCACCTCGAGCGTGACGTCTCCTGCTGTGGGTGCCACTGTGCAGAGCTGGGAAGAGATGCTCCCAGGTACATGGATGGGGAACCAGCAAGCCAGGGGCCACACTCCCAGGGCTCTTGTCCTTTATGTCCTGGGTTTCCTCCTCATGGAGCAAGTTCTCAGTTTTTCATATCACTTTCCTCAGAAATAGCCACACAGAGTAGTCTAGTCATTAATATAAAACCACTGGCTTGAAAATTACCATCCTCTTTACTCAGCCACAGAAAGAAGGAAGATGTCAGCGTGCATATCTGCACAAGTTGTCGTGGGTCCCTCTGCCTCTGCCTGGTGTGCACTGCTCTCGGTGCTGTGAGCATGAAGCCAAGTCTATGACCATCACCACGGGGCGGCTTTTATCTCTACCTTCGGGTCACAGCTCTGATGCTCACTGTCCACAAGCATGTGTCCTGCTGCTGGCTGCCGGGACCCTGAGCTGTGTGGAGCTGAGCTGCACTGCTGAGTCAGTAGAGCCCCCTCTCCTCCTCCTCCTCCTCCTCCTCCTCCTCCTCCTCCTCCTCCTTCTCCTCCTGCTCCTTCTTCTTCTTTGTTAATTCTCACCTGAGTATTTTTATTTTTTGAGTGTATGAGAGGGAGGGAGGGAGCTAGAAACATTGACATGAGAGAGACCTATCAAATTGTTGCCTCTCGTGCAACCAAAACCAGGGCCGGGAATTGAACCTGCAACAGAAGTGCGTGCCTGAGACTGGGAATCCAACCCTTGACCATTCGGTCTGCAGGCCGCCAGTCTGACGGCTGAGCCAAACCGGACAGGGCAGCAGGTCCTCTTGTTAGACTTAGGAGATGTGGGTCAGAAGATTTGATGATTAATTGTCATTTGGGCACAAGTGTGTCTACAAGAGACTCTCTGCCTTTTTTACACTTGTGAATGTTATTTCACTTTACAACAGACTTGCTAACTCAGAGATGTCAGAGGTAAGTGCGAAATCAGGAAAGTGGACAGGTTCCCTGAGCGAAACTGTGACATGAAGAGGAAACCACACAGGAAACCAGCCCAAACCTCCAACTGCTCCTGCTCTTGGGTGGTCCTTGTGTTCAGGGACCCTGTGCGCCCCCTGGTGGTCGCAGCCTCTCCTGCAGGGAGGTTTGTGTCTGGGCTCGCACTGACTTCCCCTCACTGTGCATCTGAAGTACAGTAATACATGGCCGTGTCCTCGGCTCTCAGGCTGTTCATTTGCAGATACAGCGTGTTCTTGGCGTTGTCTCTGGAGATGGTGAATCGGCCCTTCACAGAGTCCGCATAGTATGTGCTACCACCACTATTAATATATGAAACCCACTCAAGCCCCTTCCCTGGAGCCTGGCGGACCCAGTTCATTTCATAGCTACTGAAGGTGAATCCAGAGGCTGCACAGGAGAGTCTCAGAGACCCCCCAGGCTGCACCACGCCTCCCCCAGACTCCACCAGCTGCACCTCACACTGGACACCTGCAAACACAAAGACGTTCTGGTCAGGAGACTGTCACACGTCCACTGTTACTCTCTCTCGTCCACTCACACACATCGTGTCTCTTGTTCTCCACAAATTACCTCTTAAAATAGCAACAAGGAAAACCCAGCTGAGCCCAAACTCCATGGTGAGTGCTCTGTGTTCAGTCCAGATCAGGGAATGGGGTCACCTGTGAATGCCAGGGCTGGGCTCCTGTCCAGAGCTGCAAGGTCAGGGCTGGGCTGGATTTTATGGGCAGAGGGGACCCTATTTGCATGTCCTCCTACTATATAGGGAGCTCTAGGGTTGGAGACCTGCAGAGAGGGCAGTGCCTCAGAGCAGGTGCGAGTGTCCTGGGGGAGAATCGTGGTCATGATAACATTCCAATAACTGAATTACAAACAGGGGTATTTGGGGCCTCTACAAGTGTCCACATCTGGTAACAGTGAGCCCAGCATCTGGCCTGTGCTCCTCCCCTCTGGGCCCCACAGCTCCCCTGAATCAATTCCAGGGCAGAGCAGGACCTGCCCAGTGAGGGTGCAGACCCCCTTGAATGTAATGTGAATATGAATGAACTCTGTATTCTAGGGTTACTCACACGTCAGAACTGTATCCACCTGTGGCCTCAGGGTCCTCACGATGATGGAGAGGGTTGTGCTTCATCTGTGAGGTGGTTCTCAAACAGCTGAGGTGAGACAGGTTCACCCACACCTGTCACATACAACTGAAGTCTAAGCTGGACCCAGGGGCACTATCCTGGATCCTCACAGTCCCTGCTCTGCCCACTCTGTCTCAAGGGCCTGCGGCTATATCCAGCCCTGATGTGAGTGGTCCTCACCACGTGAGTGTCAGTAGGTGAGGTGTAACTGTCACTGCTGCAGATGCCCTGTGGTCACACTTACCCTCCGTCCTTGTCCCCTCCATGTGCACTCTGGGTCCCCTAAGACTGTCCAACCCTGGGGATCAGTGGTCTGTGCGTGGCTGTTAGTTGGATAGACCCAGACCCAGAGCCCTGAGGGGCCATGGCCTTCAGTCCCCTGGCCTTCATCAGGCATGTGAAAAACAATCAGAATACGTGTGGTCAGTGAGAATGCTCAAATTTAAGTTTAATCACTCATCTATGAGACAAACATTTGCTGTTTAATTTCACAGTGATTGCCATGGTGATGAGTTGAGTTGATCACAAGGCCTGGTGTTTCTAAAGTGTGTCATTAGAGTTAAGACAGTTTATTGTATAAAGAGGACAGCTCTGTATTTCCATAGCATTTAGATAACGGTGTGTCATGTCCTCCCGCAATAAACGTGTTCACAGAGCATGGAGATAAAGCCTGGGCAGTAGATGAGCCCAGCACCCACCTCCTCCTGGGGGACGTGAGCTCAGTGGGTCCTGAGTTCCCCAGGTACTGAGAGCACCTTTTCCTTCAAAGCCCACAGAGGACCAGAGACTCCTCATCGCCTTCCCCTCATTCAACCTGGGTGTCGGGTCCCTTCCCGAAGGAGCTCTATGGACCCTGCTGTTCACAGGACGTCTCCTCCTCGTTCTTTCCGTCCACAGACCCCGCCATCCGCTCCTTGGCCGTGAATCCCCAGGGGTCTCTGCTGCACCACAGGGGAGCCCCGTGTCTCTCTCCTGTGGCGATGCCCCCACTGCAAGAGCCTTGAACAAAATCTTCCTTTAAAATATAGCGACTGTCAGAGAACTTTCCACCAGGATGGAAGTGGGATATTTAAGGTTCTCCAGGCAGGTAAACTTACTCAGGACAGGTCCTGTGACAGGATTGTGGAGACGACAGTGACCCCTTGTGGTGGTTCTGAGCCACACTGGCTGAGACGCTGTGACTGAACCAGCTTTCTGAAATAAGACAGAGGTGTCGGCCACAGGGAAGTCCTTCCTGGCATTTTGAAATGGTAGCTCCCCCAAATCTTGCTTCTCACTTGTACACAGCTGAGTCTCTTCAAGGTTCCTTGGGCCTCAGGGCTTCCACCTTGAGGAGAACCTGAGGAACAGAACCCTCCTCAGTGCCAGGGGCATGATGGGAGTCAACTGGAACAGGAACCTGACTCAGGGCATCACTGGGGCAAATGCTACCTGGGTGCATGAATGGGGGGATTAACCAAGACTGAGGACACACGTCCAAGTGCTTGTTTGATCAGGTTCTGACTTTCCTGGTTGTGCACCCAGTTCACGTTTTCTTTCCTCAATTTCCTCTGAAATAGCCACACACATTTCCTAGGGTCATGAAGACGCTTTATGGAGAGTGTGCAGGAGAACAAGTCCTTTGTGTGTTAATTTTGTACCTTACATCTTTTCTAAGTTCACTTTCTAGTTGTATTAGTATAATGGGCTACTTTTTAGGGTTTTCCATATTCAATGTCAGGTCATATGTACAGATATAAAGAGAACCATTTTAAGTTCATTCTTTCTGATTTAGACTTTTTTTTTATCTTGCCCAATTATTCTCACAAAGACTTCCAGTTCTGTTGAATACAAGTAGTCACCAGGGTGCCCTTGTGTTGGTCCTAATATTAGAAGAAAAACTTTGAAATATTCTCTGTGTAGAATAAGATCACTTGTTGGCTTTACAAATGTGACCTTTTTTATGTTGAGGTAGATTCCTTGAATAACTAATTTATTTAGAAATTAGTCCTTAAAGAATTTTGGATTTTTTAAATGTTATTTCTTCTTTACACCGGTTTATATGATGACGCAGTTTCATTTGTCATTCTGTGAAAGAGGGGTAGCACATTTACTGATTTACAAATATTGAACCATCCTTGCATTCTGGGATGCTATCCCACTTGTCCATGGTCAATGATCCTTTCAATTTTATTTTTTTATGCCTACTTATCATTTTTTAAATTATTTTTATTAGTTTTTGATACAGATGTTTCTCCTTTTTCCCCCATTGACACCCTCCTCCCCATCCCCCCATCCCCAGCTTTGTTGTCTATGTCCATTGGTTATGCATACATTAATATAAGTTCTGTCGTTTATCTCTCCTCCCCCCCCATGTTTGTCAGTCTGTACCCTACATCCATGTCTCTGGGTCAATTTTGTTCATCAGTTTGTTTAGTTCATTATGTTCCACAAATAAATGAGATGACGTGATATTTGTCTTTTTCTGCTTCGTTTGTTTCACTTAACATAATACTCTCCATGTCCCTCCATGTAATCTCAAATGATAAGAGATCTTTCTTTCTTACATTTGCATAGTATTGCATTCTGTACATGTACCAGAGATTTTTTATCCACTCATCTACTGATGGACACTTGGGTTGTTTACAGATCTTAGCTATTGTAAATAGTGCTGCTATGAACATAGGGGTACATATAGTCTTTCAGATTGGTGTTTCAGGCTTCTTATGGTATATTCCTGGAAGTGGGATCACTGGGTCAAACAGCAGTTCAATTTTTAACTTTTTGAGGTAACACCATAGTGTTTTCCATAGTGGCTGAGTTTCCTAGTATATTTTTGAGGATTTTTGCATTTATGTTCATCATGGTTATGGTATGTCATTTATTTTTTCGTCCTTATTTGGGTTTGGTATGAGTGTGATAGTCACCTCAATAAAGTCTCTGAATGTGTTCCTTCTTCTTTCTAATGTAGGAAGAGTTTGGGGTGGATTGATTGAGAAGACATTAACTGTTCTTTCAGTTTCAGTAGTATTCACCCCTGAATCAGTTAAACGTGGGCTTTACTTGGTTAGGGCATATGGTTTCTGCTTCAATTATTCTTTTAAATTTATATCAATTTAGCAATTTTGGGGTCAACTTTCTAATTTAAGGTCAAATTAACTGACTGAGAAATACAATGTTGATCTTCCCAGTCTGTGGACAGCATATTGGAGTTCCCACAAGCACACACGTGGAGCTGAGCAGTGACAGGCTGACAGGCTCCTAATTCTGCATCCCTCAGGTAGATCCGAGCCACATGGACTGACAAGGGAACAGCTCGAAGTCCCTGTCAGGGAAACACCTGTCTCTGCCAACTGCAGCCAGGGGCTGGTCTCTGCAGGTCTGAGGTGGCAGGACCAACTCACACCTGAGACTCCACAGTAATACATGTCTGCTCTTCCACCTGAAGAAGGGAAGGGTTTGGGAAAGAAAGTGGCAAAGTTATGTTGTTTGAGATTTCTGTGCATGAAGAGAAATCAATGTAAATGGGAACACATCTTTCCACACCATATTTAACCATTCCTCCTGTGAAAGACCCCTCTGAGCCAGGACACCCTCAGAATTCAGTGATGATGTATTTGGGGTCATTGTGGAAATTACAGTTGTTTTCAGACCACATGTTTATTTCACGCACGGTCATCATCATCACCATCATCAACATCATCATCTTCATCACCATCATCACCTTCATCATCGTCATCCTCATCACCATCACTTGCTTAGTTATAGTTTCTATAGACATCTTTGTAGTCCACAGAGAAGTACTTTTTGGGAGGATAAGAAGAAGGCATCATGTCCTGCCAGTGTGGCTCAGTGGTTGAGTATCGACTCATACACCAAGAGGTCACCAGTTCGATTTCCAGTCAGGGCAACTTCCCAGGTGGTGGGCCCAATCCCAAGTGGGGGGCATGTATAAAGCGACCTGTTGATGTTCTCTCTCATCAATGTTTCTATCTCTCTCCCTCTCCCTTCCTCTCTCTCTAAGCCAATAAAGAAAATATAAATAAATTAAAACAGGCGTCTCCTCTTTCCATGTCAGTGGGAGAGTGAAACAAAGGCCTCCCCAGAGCTGACCCAGGCCTTCCAACACGCTGAGGACCTTGGATACATGCAAATTCCACCCAGCACTTGGGCCAGGACGCCTGTCCAATCCCATTGTCATTGTCACCACCACCATCACCATCATCAATATTTCTTATGTATAATCAGTTTTCTCATTTTCTCGGGACCTGGTTTTGTACTCACGTAATGATCCTTTATTCAATTTTATTCACTTATTTGAATATTTAACTTGAATATGTAGCCGTACGCTATTTTCTTTTTCATTACTGCTGAGTCCCTGCCAGGTCCCTGAGCTCTGTGCACACTGAGCTCCTCCCGTCCCTCAGGGCCTGGTGACAATGAGGGAACACTCAGTCCCCACGGAGGGGAGCTTTTTAACTGTCAGTGAGAAGAGGGAGACAGAGCCCAGCAAACCCCTATGGTCCTAGGGGGCTGTGTGCACACCCAGGACACGCCCCTGTGTGACCTCTGAGACTGGATCCTCCACTCTGAGTCATCACTGAGATCCTCCTGTGTTGAGGTGTGTATCAGTTGATGGTTATTTTCATTGCTGAGTAGTATTCCATTGATGGATGTTCCCTAGTTTGTCTATTTGTAAAATTAGAAAAACGTTTGGGTGGTTGTAGCTCTTAACACAAATAAAGATACTAAGAGTATTTGGATCCACATTTTTATGAACATAAAGATGTGTTCTTCTGGAGCAAACATTCCTAGTGGGACCACTGAGATACATGTTAAGAATATATTTAATTTAATAAGGATCCGCAGTTCATTTTGTGAAGAAAGAATAACAGGATATAGAGGGACCTGGGGTAGGAGAGACCTCCAGTAACTGCCAAATTGTCACCTGCAAACAGAGAGTGCTTCCTTGTCACTTGTCTGCAGTGAGATTATGAGATAACAACCACAGAGGAAAAGCGAGAACCTTCCTGGATGCAGCTGAGAGCTGAGAGGAAATCCCTGCTATCAACAGGAAGCCCCTCCTTCCCCCCTCACTCTGCATCTGCTCCTGGGCTGTTCTCTGTGGTCCATGGGTCCTGAGCGCCCCCTGCATTCCTGCCCTTTTGTCTCCCTCAGGAGGTTTGTGTCTGGGCTCACACTGACTTCCCCTCACTGTAACTCTCGCACAGTGATACACGGCTGTGTCCACGGTGGTCACGGAGCTCAGCTGCAGGGAGAACTGGTTCTTGGACGTGTCTCTGGAGATGGAGGTGCGGCTCTTGAGGGACGGGTTGTAGATAGTGCTGACACCAGTATAGATGCGCCCCACCCACTCCAGCCCCTTTCCTGGTTTCTGGCGGATCCAGCTCCAGTAGTAACTGCTGACTGAGCCCCCAGACACAGAGCAGGTGAGGGAGAGGGTCTGTGAGAGCTTCACCAGTCCTGGGCCCGACTCCTTCAGCTGCAGCTGAGACAGGACACCTGGGGACAAGGAGCATCAGGACCTGTCAGTCATGTGCAGTCACAACCACCCCATAGACCCCTGTCTGACTTCTGAGACCCTCACCTTGGGGGGCTGTCACCAGGCACAGGACAAGACCCAGCAGTCTCATCTTCTTCTAGATCAGGGCTCTGCCTTCCCCAGAGACCTCAGCCCTGTGTGAGGAGAGAGCTGTGAGCCTCCCCAGCCCAGGGGAGGATTTACCCTGGAGCTTGGGGAGAAATTTGCATGTGGGGCAGCCTGTTCCTTATAAGTGGAGAGACCGAGGTCAGGCTACCCTGGTCCTTATGTTGCTAACGTGTAGGCTTCCCTTTTCTTGAATGCACTTAGTACATTCATCAGTTATAGAGGATCTCCTGGTACACAAGAATACTGGAGTCAGCTTAATGGTAATGCTCATCTCTGATAAGTGTTGGACTAGATGAGTAGATTACATTTTTAATGTCTCATGCATTTTTCAAAGAGATTTAAAGGGATTACTTTTGTTTAGGTAATTTCTTAAACCCAGCTCTCTAATATCTACAGAACTGTCAAATATTTTTGTAAAATATTCTATTTTTATAAACATAATTTTTTATTTTTATTTATTTTTATTTTTTATTAATTTATTTTTGTTACAGATGTTTCTCCTTTTTTCCCCATTGACACCCTCCTCCCCATCCCCCCACCCTGTCCCCAGCTTTGTTGTTCATGTCCATCACTTATGCATATATGCGCATAAGTTCTGTGGTTTATCTCTTCCCTCCCCACACCCCCTCTTCTGTGGGGTATCAGTTTATACCCTACTTCCACATCTCTGGGTCTACCCTGTTCCTCAGACTGTTATGTTCATTATATTCCACAAATAAGTGAGATCATGTGATATTTGTCTTTCTCTGCTTGGCTTGTTTCGCTTAGGATAATACTCTCGAGGTCCCTCCACGTCGTCTCAAAGGATAAGAGATCTTTCTTTCTTACAGCTGCATAGTACTCCATTGTGTATATGTACCACACCTTTTTTATCCATTCATCCACTGATGGACACTTGGGCTGTTTTCAGATCTTAGCTATTGTAAATAGTGCTGCTATGAACATGGGGGTACATGTATTTTTTCTGATTGGTGTTTCAGGCTTCTTAGGGTATATTCCTAGAAGTGGGATCACTGGGTCAAATGGCAATTCAATTTTTAATTTTTTGAGGTAACACCATAGTGTTTTCCACAGTGGCTGCACCAGTCTGCATTCCCACCAGCAGTGTACTAGAGTCCCCTTTTCTCCACACCCTCGCCAACACTTGTTGTTTGATGATGTGTTGATGGCGGCCATTCTGACAGGTGTGAGGTGATACCTCATTGTTGTTTTAATTTGCATCTCTCTGATGATTAATGATGTTGAGCATTTCTTCATATGTCTTTTAGCCATTTGTATGTCCTTTTTGGAGAGGTGTCTATTTAGTTCCTCTGGCCATTTTTTAATTGGGTTCTTTGTCTTCCTTTTGTTGAGTTGTATGAGCACTCTATATATTTTGGAAATTAGCCCCTTTTCTGATGTATCATTGGCAATTATGCTCTCCCATAGAGTGGGTTCCCTATCTGTTTTGATGGTTGTTTCTTTTGCTGTGCAGAAGCTTTTTGAGTTTGATGTAGTCCCATGGGTTCATTTTTCCCTTTGTTTCTGTTGCCTTAGGTGATGTATCAGTGAAGATTCTACTGCGTATGTTGTCCGAAATTTTGTTGCCTACATTTTCTTCTAGGATTTTTATGGATTCACGAGTCACATTTAAGTCTTTTATCCCTTTTGAGTTTATTCTTGTGTGTGGTGTAAGTTGATGGTCTAGTTTCATTTTTTTGCATGTAGCTGTCCAATTTTCCCAACACCATTTATTAAAGAGGCTGTCTTTACTCCATTGTATGCTCTTGCCACCTTTGTCAAATATTAATTGAGCATAATGTCTTGGGTCAATTTCCGGATTCTCTGTTCTGTTCCACTGGTCTATATGCCTGTTTTTGTGCCAGTACCAGGCTGTTTTGATTACAGTAGCTTTGTAGTATAAGCTGATATCCGGTATTGTGATCCCACCTACTTTGTCCTTCTTTTTCAAGATTGCTGTGGCTATTCGGGGTCTTTTTTGGTTCCATATGAACTTTTGAGATATTTGTTCTAGTTCTGTGAAATATGTCACTGGTATTTTGATGGGGATTGCATTGAATCTATATATTGCTTTGGGTAATATGGACATTTTAATGATGTTAATTCTTCCAATCCATGAACAAGGTATGTGCTTCCACTTTTTTATATCTTCCTCTATTTCTTTTTTCAATGTCCTGTAGTTTTCTGCAAATAGGTCCTTTACTTCTTTGGTTAAGTTTATTCCTAGGTATCTTAATTTTTTTGCTGCGATCGTAAATGGAATTGTTTTTTTAGTTCTCTTTCCGTGAGTTCATCATTGGTGTATAAGAATGCCGTTGATTTCTTGACGTTAATTTTGTATCCTACTACTTTGCCAAATTCATTTATTAAGTCTAGTAGATTTTTGATGGAGTCTTTAGGGTTTTCTATATATAATATCATATCGTCTGCGAATAATGACAGTTTCACTTCCTCCTTTCCAATTTGGATTCCTTTTATTTTTTCTTCACGTCTGATTGCTGTGGCTAAGACTTCCAGTACTATGTTAAATAAGAGTGGTGAAAGTGGGCATCCCTGTCTTGTTCCTGTTCTTAAGGGAAATGATTTTAGTTTTTGCCCATTGAGTATGATGTTGGCTGTAGGTCTTTCATATATGGCCTTTATTATATCAAGATATGATCCCTCTATTCTCAAGTTGCTGAGCGTTTTTATCAGAAATGGGTGCTGGATTTTGTCGAATGCTTTTTCAGCTTCTATTGATATGATCATGTGGTTTTTATCTTTCATTTTGTTTATGTGGTGTATCACATTTATTGATTTGCGAATGTTGAACCAGCCTTGCATCCCTGGGATGAATCCCACTTGGTCATGGTGAATAATTTTTTTGATGTATTGCTGGATCCGATTTGCTAGTATTTTGTTTAGGATTTTGGCATCTACGTTCATCAGGGATATTGGCCTGTAGTTTTCTTTCTTTGTAGTGTCTTTTTCTGGTTTTGGAATTAGGATTATGCTGGCCTCATAAAACGAGTTTGGAAGTCTTCCTTCTTCTTGAATTTCTTGAAATAGTTTGAGGAGAATGGGTGTTAGTTCTTCTTTGAATGTTCGGTAAAACTCCCCCGTGAAGCCATCCGGGCCTGGGCTTTTGTTTGCTGGGAGAGTCTTGATTACATCTTCAATTTCCTTAGCTGTTATTGGTCTATTCAAGTTTTCTATCTCTTCCCGGTCCAGTTTTGGGAGACTATGTGTTTCTAGAAATTTGTCCATTTCACTTAGATTGTCGAATTTGTTGCCATATAAATGTTCATAGTATTTACTAATGATCCTTTGTATTTCTGTTGTGTCAGTTGTTACTTCTCCTCTTTCATTTCTGATTTTGTGTATTTGGGTTCTCTCTCTTTGTTTCTTGGTGAGTCTAGCTAAGGGTCCATCAATCTTGTTTATCTTTTCAAAAAACCAGCTCTTTGTTTCATTGATCCTTTGAATTGTTTCTCTGGTCTCTATGTCATTTATTTCTGCTCTGATCTTTACTATTTCCTTCCCTCTACTTGCTCTGGGGTTTTCTTTTTTTTTGCTTTCTAGTTCTTTAAGTTGTGAGGTTAGATAGTCCATTAGAAATTTTTGTTGTTTCTTGAGGTAGGCCTGTAGTGCTATGAACTTCCCTCTCAGAACAGCTTTCGCTGCATCCCATAGATTTTGTGTTGTTGTGTGTTCATTTTCGTTGGTTTCCAGGAAGTTTTTAATTTCTTCCTTGATCTCCTCAGTAACCCATTCATTGTTTAATAACATGCTATTTAGTCTCCATGTATTCAAATGTCTTTGCATGTTCTTGTTGCAATTGATTTCTAGTTTCATGCCATTGTGATCTGAGAAGATGCTTAATATGATTTCAATCTTCTTGAACTTGTAGAGACTTCGTTTGTGTCCTAACATGTGGTCTATCTTTGATAATGTCCCATGTGCACTTGAGAAGAATGTGAATTCTATAGTTTTGGGGTGTAATTCTCTGTAAATATCTATTAAATCCATTTGGTCTAGTGCTTCGTTTAGAGTCTCTGTGTCCTTGTTAATTTTTTGTCTAGAGGATCTATCCAGTGATGCCAGCGGGGTGTTGAAGTCCCCTGCTATGATTGTATTGCTGTCAATTTCTCCTTTGAAGTCCTCCAGAAGATTTTTAATATATTTTGGTGCTCCTATATTCGGTGCATATATGTTTACCAAGGTTATATCTTCCTGTTGGATAGATCCTTTCAATATTATGTAGTGACCTTCTTTGTCTCTAGTAATGGCTTTCGTTTTGAAATCTATTTTATCAGATATGAGTATTGCTACCCCAGCTTTTTTTCCCTTTCCATTTGCTTGGAAGATTTTTTTCCATCCCTTCACTTTCAGCCTATGTGAGTCTTTTGTTGTGAGGTGGGTCTCTTGTAAACAGCATATATACGGGTTATGCTTTCTTATCCAATCCGCTACTCTGTGTCTTTTTATCGGAGCATTCAATCCATTTACATTTATGGTGATTATTGATATGTACTTATTTATTGCCATTTTTGTTCAGTGTGGTTCTACTTTCCTTCCTATTTCTTCTACTAATTACAGCAGTTCTTTTAACATTTCTTGCAGTGCTGGTTTGGTGCTAATGTATTCCCTTAGCCTTTTTTTTGTCTGAGAAGCTCTTTATTTGACCTTCTATTTTGAATGACAGCCTTGCTGGGTAGAGTAGACTTGGATTCAGATCCTTGTTTTTCATGACCTTGATTACTTCATGCCATTCCCTTCTGGCCTGTAGTGTTTCTGTTGAGAAGTCAGCTGATAGCCTGATGGGGGTTCCTTTGTAGGTAACCAGTTGCTTTTCTCTTGCTGCCTTGAGGATTCTCTCTTTGTCTTTAATTTTTGGCATTTTAATTACTATGTGTCTTGGTGTGGGCCTGTTTGTGTTCTTCTTACTTGGGACTCTCTGTGCTTCTTGAACTTGAATACCTTCTTTCTTCACCAAATTAGGGAAGTTTTCTGTCATTATTTCTTCAAATATATTCTCTAACCCTTGCTCATTTTCTTCTTCTTCAGCGACTCCAATGATGCGAATATTATTACGTTTCCAGTTGTCCCACAGTTCTCTTAAGCTGTCTTCCTGTTTTTTCATTGTTTTTTCCTTTTGGTTTTCTGATTGGTTGATTTTTTCTACCCTGTCTTCTAATTCACCGATCCGGTCCTCAGTTTCCTCTACACTGCTGTTTAGTCCTTCCAATGTGTTCTTCATATCTGCTATGTCATTCTTCATTTCTTCTTGCTGCTTCTTCATTTCCACTTGGTTTGTTTTCAGTGTTTCTATGTCTTTGCTCATGGTGTGGATGTCTTTACTCAAGGTGTTGATGTCCTTACTCATGCTGTTGAGCTTCCTCAAGATCATGGCTCTGAATTCTAGCTCTGTTAACTTGCTTAACTCCGTTTCATTGATCTCATCTTCGGTAGAGGTCTCTTGTTCTTTCATTTGGGCTCTGTTTCTTTGTTTCCCCATTTTGGCTATCAGTGGTTTTTGGAGCCTGCCAAATTTTCCTGTGGATGTTGGTGTTCTGTTGTTTGTGGCTCCCTCTACTGGGTTTGGATGAGCGTGGGAGGACCCACGTTAAACACCACCCTGGAGTCTTACTTTCCAGGGTATATTTGCAAGCCCAGCAAAGGTTATGTTATCCTCTAGCTTTTTGCCTAGAGGCTATTAGTTGTGGTTGCTTGAAGAGCTTTGGGTTTTCAGTTGAATGAAAACCTCCCTCAGGTGTTCAGCATGCGAGGATTTCCAGGGGGTAGGGCAGATGCTAGTAGTTAATGAGCCTCAGTTTGCATTTCAATGGCCCACTAGGGTGTGGCTGGATCTCCGAGGGAGGGGCTGCCCCCTCTCCCCAGAGCCCTGGGATGGAGTAAGACGACCAGGCCACATTCCTGCGTGGCCGCAACTCAGCAAAAGCTCTGAGCGCCCTCCAAATCCCGGGTGTCCCCACACAGTTCCAGTCCAGTCCGCCCTCCCTCTGCCGGAGCCCAGGTGAGTGGCTGTGGCTGTTTTAGCGCTCTGTCCCGGCTCTGGGTGGTGGAGTCGGCTGGGGCTTTAACCCCGAGGGTGGAGCGCTGCTCACGCCAAGGCCGCTGCTCACGGCCCAGGCCGCTGCTCATGGCCGAGGCAGCTGCTGTCCGTGGGCTCCCAGCCCCCCTCTCGTGCCTCCGCAATCCTACCAAGATCGAGTCAGTGTCCCTGGTTGTATGGTCCTCGCAAGCTACTTTTCTGTTGCTTTTTCCCGACGATTTGTCTTTATTTTAGTTATAATTCCAGTTTGGTCCTGGGAGATGGTCTGTGTAGCTTCCATTCACTCCGCCGCCATTTTGGAATCTCTCAGCCAGATCTGAATGTAAATGGCGATTTGATTTGGCTAATATCAGGAAGCAAATCAAGATTTAATACAGTCCAGTCACACTTTCATCGTGCCTACTTTTCTCTTCATAGACTTCACGAGCCTTCATGGAAAGTCACTAACAATCAGAAGGAGGAAAAAATAAATCAATCCTCTTCACTGGTTTGTTTGGCAAAAAAAAAATCTATAAACATAATTTTATATAGCCAAATAATATCTAGGTTGGTTTGAAAATCACAAAATAAAGGACATTCATTCTCAGTATCTTATTTCTATATGTTGTAACTTTGATCCAAGGAACTATACCCCAGGAATATGTCATTGAGCTACCCTTGATTCTTGTTTATTTTTTATTTGTTAAAATGATGTTACAAATTCAGAGTAACACTGTGCTGCATGCCTTTGTTCAGGTTAATGCTAGGAACCTTTTCCTTGCAATCTTTGCCAAACACTCTCAGAGCTAAGTATTGTCAGACCTGGTGAGTACTTGGTTAGGAGACCCCTGATTCTTCATGTTGAAAATTACATAATTGTGCTTTTGAGTCCCTCCTCAAACTCTTCCCTTGTGCAAGCTGATGGCTAATTGCAGAGACCCCAACAAATTATGTCAGACATATTCATATTTTTACATGGAGAAATTATTGAGAAAAAAGAGTGATTATTCATGTGTATAATTCAGAATCTTTCATATGTGGAAATTGTAAATGCAGCAGGTTAACTGATCTGTGTTCTCAGTCAAATACTTGAAGTGATGTGGGGGTCAGAGGGAGGCAAATCATGGAGGTTCCTAGCACAGATATGCTCACAGGAAAGGGAACTTTATCCCTGACAGGACCCCTCACTCCCAGGACACACGACATCGTCAACTGGGCGGTTTTCAAATCTTGGATATTATAAGTAACGCTGCTATAAACACGGGGGTGTATATATTTTTTCTGATTTGTGTTTTGGGATAATTAGGATATATTTTGAGAGGTGGGTGCTGGGTCAAAAGGCAGTTGTATTTTTATTTTTTTGTATTAATTACTTTATCTTTGTTTCAGATTTTCCTCCATTCCCCCCTTAGACACCATCCTCCCGATCCCCCCTTCCCACAGCATTGTTGTCTATGTCCATTGGTTATGCATATATGTGTATAAGTTCTTTGGTTTATATTACCCTCCCACCGCTCTCCTCCTCTGGGGTTTGTCAGACAGATTTTTTTTTTTTTTTTTTGGAAACTCCGTAGTGTTTTCCACAGTGGCTGCACCAATCTGCATTCCCACCAGTAGTGCACCAGGGTCCTGTTTTGTCCTCATCCTCCCCAGAACTGGGTGTTTGCTGAGGTATTGATAGGAGCCATTCTGGCAGGTGTAGCTGTCGTTTCAATTTGAACGTCTCTGATGATCAGTAATGTGAGCATTGTTTCATATGTCTCATGTCCATCTGTACGTCCTCTTTGGAGAAGTGTCTATTCAGGGCATTGGCCCCTATTTTAATTGGATTGTATGTCTTCCTGGTGTTGAGTTGTATGTAGTTTTTTAATATTTTGGAATTTAAGCCCTTATCAAATGTACCTTTGGCAAATAGACCACAGCTTTTTATAACTCAGAGATGTTAGAAGTAAACATTGAATCAACAATCCAGAGAGGTTCCCAGAGGGAAACTGTGACATGAAGAGGAAGCCACACAGGAAACCAGCCCAAACCTCCAACTGCACCTGCTCCTGGATGGTCCTTGTGTACAGGGCCCCTGTGCGCCCCCTGGTGGTCGCAGCCTCTTCTGCAGTGAGATTTGTGTCTGGACTCACACTGACTTCCCCTCACTGTGTGCCTCTATCACATTAATACACGGCCGTGTCCTCGGTGTTCACAGATCTCAGCTACAGGGAGAACTGGTTCTTGGACATGTCACTGGAGATGGAGGTGCGGCTCTTGAGGGACGGGTTGTATTAAGTGCTACCACTACTAGCATATATGTACTCAATCCATTCCAGCCCCTTCCCTGGTTTCTTTCGGATCCAGCTCCACCAGTTACCAGACTGAGCCCCCAGAGACAGAGCAGGTGAGGGAGAGGGTCTGGGAGGACTTCACCAGTCCTAGGCCCGACTCCTGCAGCTGCAGCTGGGACAGGACACCTGGGGACATAGAGCATCAGGCCCTGTCAGTCACGTGCAGTCACAACCACCCCATAGACCCTGTCTGACTTCTGAGACCTCAACTTGGGGGCCTGTCACCAGGCACAGGAGAAGACCCAGCAGACTCATCTTCTTCGAAACCACGGCTCTACCTTCCCCAGAGCCCTCAGCCCTGTGTGAGGAGAGAGCTGTGAGCCTCCCCAGCCCAGTGGAGGATTTACCCTGGAGCTTGAGGAGAAATTTGCATGTGGGGCAGCCTGTTCCTTATAAGTGGAGAGACTGAGGTCAGGCTGCCCTGGTCCTTCTATTGCTAATGTGTAGGCTTCCCTTTTCTTGAATGCACTTAGTACATTCGTCACTTATAGGGGATCTCCTGGTACACAAGATATACTGGGGTCCACTTAATGTCCATGCTCATCTCTGATAAGTTGTGGACGAGTTGAGTAGATTACATTTTTAAATTCTCATGCATGTTTCAAATACATTTAAAGAGATTAAATTTATTTAGATAATTTCTTAAACCCAGCTTTCTAATATCTACAGAACTGTCAAATATTTTTATTAAAATTTTATTTTTATAAACATAATTTTATATAGCCAAATAATGTATAGGTTGGTTTGAACATCACAAAATAAAGGACATTCATTCTCAGTATCTTATTTCTTTATGTTTTAACTTTGCTCCAAGGAACTATATCCCAGGAACATGTCATTGATGTAGCCTTGATTCTTTTTTATTTGTTAAAATGATATTTCTAACAAATTCTGAGTAAACCGTGCTACATGCCTTTGTTCAGGTTAATGCTAGAAACCTTGTTCTTGCAATCTTTGCGAAATATTTTCAGAGCTAATTAGTGTCAGACCTGGTTAGTACTGGGATAGGAGACCCCTGATTCTTGATGTTGAAAATTTGGTAATTGTGCCTTTGTGTCCCTCCTGAAACTATTGCCTTGTGCAAGCCTATGCCTTATTGCAGAGACCTCAACAAATTATATCAGACATATTCATATTTTTACATGGAGAAATGATTGAGAATAAGAGAGTAATTATTCATGTGTACAATTCAGAATCTTTCATATGTGGAAATTGTAAACGCAGCAGATTAACTGATCTCTTTTTTCAGTCAAATATTTTCAGTGATGTGGGGGTCAGAGGGAGGCAAACCATGGAGGTTCCTAGCACAGATATGCTCACAGGAAAGGGAACTTTATCCCTGACAGGTACCCTCATTTCCAGGACACACGACGTGGTCAACTGGGACGTTTTCAAATCTTGGATATTACAAGTAATGCTGCTATGCACATGAGGGTGTATATATTCTTTCTGATTTGTGTTTTGGTATAATTAGGATATATTTCAGAGGTGATTTCACTGGGTCAAAAAACAGTTCTATTTTTATTTTTTTTTTGTATTAATTACTTTATCTTTGTTTCAGATGTTTCTCCATTTCCCCCCTAGATACCATCCTCCTGATCCCCCTTCCCACAGCATTGTTGTCTATGTCCATTGGTTATGCATATATGCATGTAAGTTCTTTGGTTTATATTACCTTCCTCGCCAACCCCCTCCTCCGGGGTTTGTCAGACTGAACATTCTATTTTTTTTGTTTTTGTTTTGAGGAAACTCCGTAGTGTTTTCCACAGTGGCTGCACCAATCTGCATTCCCACCAGTAGTGCACCAGGGTCCTGTTTTCTCCTCATCCTCCCCAGCACTGGGTGTTTGCTGAGGTATTGATAGGAGCCATTCTGGCAGGTGTAGCTGTCGTTTCAGTTTGCACGTCTGTGATGATCAGTAATGTGAGCATTGTTTCATATGTCTCATGGCCATCTGTACGTCCTCTTTGGAGTAGTGTCTGTTCAGGGCATTGGCCCATATTTTAATTGGATTGTATGTCTTCCTGGTGTTGAATTGTATGTAGCTTTTAAATATTTTGGAATTTAAGATTTTATGAAATATACTTTGGCAAACAGACCACAGCTTTATCAAACTCAGTGATGTTAGAGGTAGACACTGAATCAAGAATCCAGAGAGGTTCCCTGAGGGAAACTGTGACATGAAGAGGAAACTACACAGGAAACCAGCCCAAACCTCCAACTGCACCAGCTCCGGGATGGTCCTTGTGTACAGGGCCCCTGTGCGCCCCCTGGTGGTCGCAGCCTCTCCTACAGGGAGGTTTGTGTCTGGACTCACACTGACTTCCCCTCACTGTGTCTCTCGCACAGTAATACACGGCCGTGTCCTCGGTGTTCACGGATCTCAGCTGCAGGGAGAACTGGTTCTTGGACGTGTCACTGGAGATGGTGGTTCGGCTTTTGAGGGACGGGTTGTAGTAAGTGCTACTTCCATATATGTACCCAATCCATTCCAGCCCCTTCCCTGGTTTCTGGCGGATCCAGTTCCACCCGTAACTACTGACTGAGCCCCCAGAGACAGCGCAGGTGAGGGAGAGGGTCTGAGAGGGCTTCACCAGTCCTGGGCCCGACTCCTGCAGCTGCACCTGGGACAGGACACCTGGGGACAAGGAGCATCAGGCCCTGTCAGTCACATGCATTCACAACCACCCCATGGACCCTGTCTGAATTCTCAGACCCTCACCTGGGGGTGCTGTCACCAGGCACAGGAGAAGACCCAGCAGTCTCATCTTCTTCTAGACAACGACTCTGCTTTCCCCAGAGACCTCAGCCCTGTGTGAAGAGAGAGCTGTGAGCCTCCCCAGCCCAGGGGAGGATTTACCCTGGAGCTTAGGGAGAAATTTGCATGTGGGGTAGCCTGTTCCTTATAAGTGGAGCAACTGAGGTCAGAGTTCCTTGGTCCTTCTGGGGCCCTGTGGGGGCATCTCTTCCCTTGGTCTCACTCTGTATATAAGTCAGGGATAGGGGATCTCTTGGTTCAAGAGACATTGGAATGTGGTCAAAGATTGGCCTCACCATTCTGAGCATAAGAAGAAATGATGGACTAGACAGGTCGGTTAGACTTTTAACTTCCCATACATCCTTCAAACTGATTTGAAAGGGATTAGCATTTTTCAGAGACTTTCTGAATCCCAACTCTCCAGTATACCCACTATTTCCAAATTTTATGTAATAATTTCATACAAATATTATCTTTCTTAATTCAAAAATACAAATAAAGGACATCAATGTTCAATATCTTATATTTTAATCATATTTAAATATGATTTATTGATTTTATTATTAGAGAGTGAAAAGAACAGGATAACTTCATCGCTGACAAAAATACCTGACTCCTGTCTCCCTCCTTCTCTCCTGGGCATGGTCACTTGGTCAGAGGTGCCGGGATCTACCACAGAATATATAACGTCCTTAATGTACAATGAACACATTCTCCCATCAGACAAGTGATTTGGAAATGTAGTTTCTCTGGGTACCTTGTGTTTTCATTCTCTTAATTGATTCTTTGGTGGGATAAATGTATGAATTTGGCAAAGTCTAATTCTTCCCTATTTGCTGTACTTCGAGGGAGAGAGAGAGAGAGAGAGAGAGAGAGAGATCATCTGGCTGCCCCCCCACACGACCAAACCAGGACCAGGGTTGAATTGTAACCGAGGTACATGTCCTTGACTGGAATTGAACCTGCAAGTATTTGGTACATGAGACGATGCTCTACCCATTGAGTGAATCATGACACAGCATATTCCTGGGCAGGTGCTTAATTGGTTTGAGCGTCATCCGGTACACTGAGCGGTTGCAGGTTCAATTCTCAATCAGGGACTGTGCTGGAGGCAACCAATCCATCTCAGTCTCTCTCTCTCTCTCTCTCTCTCTCTCTCTCTCTCTCTCTCTCTCTCTCTCTTCGCCCTCCTCCCTCTAAATCCCTAAACATATCTTCAGGTGAGGATGAAAACATAAACAAGTGTTGTAGATTCAAGATTTATTTAATGATACCTTTTCTACACACACACACACACACACACACACACACACACACAAACACACACACAGTGAGGATTAAATAAACAAATACGTGTAGTATATGTAATGTTTCTTTAATGCATAAGGAACTCATGCTCCCATCAGACAAGACATTGTAAAATACAATATCTATGTTCATATCGGTCTTTTCATTCTCTAAATGCAATATTTGGTGGGATGAATGTGTTTAATTTAGGAAACTCTAATCCACCTCTATTTTCTGTGCAGGGCCTGTTTTGATTAATCACACAGACCCCCAGGACGTGCTGAGCCTCACGGTCCAGGGGCATCGGCGGCAGCAGCCACAGGGACAGAGAGCTTCTGGCAGCAGGAATGAGGTCTGCTGGGAAACTGCCCAGAACTGACAGGACTTGGCCTGGGTGAGTGGAGGAAGCTGGACGTGTTCTGAGTCACAGGACAGAGATGTGGCTGATGTTCATGGGCAGAGTGTGACTGGACATGTGGGTTTAAACCTCTTCCCCTGACAACCCAGGAGGATGTGCAGGGCATGATAGACACAGCTTCTGTCATCGTAGGAAACACTTGAGTGACTATGACCAGGAGTTTGTCAGAGTAGAAATGTTAACGGTCTTGCCCTGGCCGGTCTGGCTCAGAGGTTAAAGCGTCGGCCCGCGGCCCAGAGAGTCCTGGGTTGGTTCCCGCTAAGGGCTCCTACCTCGGTTGCAGTGTGTCCCAGGCCCCTGATGGAGTTGTGTGGGTGGCAACCACTCGATGTATCTCTCTCATATCGATGCTTCTCTCTCTCTCTCTCCCCCTCCCCCTTTCCCTCCCCCTCTGTCTGAAAAAAAAAAAAAGATAGAAACGTTAAAGTTTCTGCAGGCAGGGATCAAGGGAAATAAGGAACGTGTCATTGCAAAGGGGGGAAGGGGATTCCTGTTACCCACATGCACCTGCTCACAGTGTCTCTGTCTGTGAGGTAACAACTTCACAGGTCCAGGGGTTAGCACTTGGACACCTGTGGGGTCTTAATTACTCACATGGTCACTCTATGCTTCATCCAAGATGCACCATTCATGGGGGTTCCATTAATGAAATCCCTCAACCCTTAGAGGGAAGAGTGGACACCCCTCCCTGCAAGACCCATGGTGCTGGTGTGTCTGTGTGAGTACCCAGCATGTCATTGACCAGGACCCTGTCTCAGTGTATCATCATCACCATCATCATCACCATCACCATCATCGTTTGTTTACTTGTAGTTGTTGTTCTCATTTTCGGTAGACATCATTGTTGTTCACACACAATGACTTTTTATTGGAAAAGAAACCAAGTGTCTCCTCTTTCCATGTCAGTGGGAGAGTGAAACAAAGGACTCCCCTGTAGGTGACACAGGCCTTCCAACACTCTGAGGACCTGGGATCCATACAGATGCCACCCAGGACGTCGGACCAGGAGCCCTCTCCAATCCCATTGCCATTGTCACCACCAACACCGTCGTCACCATCATCAATAATGCTTATATGTAATCAGCTTTCTCATTTTCTCTAGACCTGGTTGTGTACACATGTACTGACAGTTTATCTGAATTTTGTTCATTTTATAATTTTTAAGTAAAATATTTAGCCTTATTCTATTTTCTTTTTCATTTCTTGCTGAAAACAGATGGTTTATTCCTGCCGCTTCTCCATCTGTCCCACATGGTAATCAGATAAGAAAGCTTGGGTCCCCTCTTTAGATGTCATTGGGGAGACTGAATCCACACAAGACCCCAGAGAGACTTCCTCCCGCTCCTCACCACCTCACCAAAATAAAAGCCCTGAGCCTCTCTGCTTTCCTGGTCTCTCAAAGCTCCTCTCACCTCCTGAAGGGCCTTTCCTGTGCTTCCCAGAAACTGCACTTATGTACATAATATGTGTTCCATGTCCCATTGTGTGTGTGTTTGTCATCATCCTGAACATCTGCACCAAGCTATCGTGGGTCCCTCTGCCTCTGCCTGGTGTCAACTGCCCTCAATGCTGTGAGCATGATGCCAAGTCAATGACAGTCCCCACCAGAGTCCTTCTTCTCTAGCTTTGGAGTCACATATCTTTGGTGCCCACTCTCCTGCCCACAGATGCCCAGCTGCTGGTTGGCTGGGGCCCTGAGCTGTGTGGAACGGACCTGCACTGTTGGGTCAGCAGAGCCTCTGGTTGGATTCAGGTGACATGGGTCAGGAGATCTGATGATTAATTGTCCTTTGAGCACAACAGTGTCTGGAAGAGACTCTCTGCCTTTTGTTCACCTGAGAAAGTTGTCTTTCTTGACAACAGATATTTCTTTTTCTTTTTATTGTTGACCCCATGACAGGTGTCCCCCATCCTACCCCTCTGCCCACCTCCACACGCCCCACCAACCCTCCGTTGGCCTGCACCACTATGTCCTGTCTGTCATGGGCTGTGCACACATATGTTTATTGTATGCTCTCTACATCTTCTTTAATCCACGTCTCCCTAATAATCTCTCCTCTGCTCTGTGCAGTTCGTCTCATGTATCCACGCCTCTGGTTCTACCTGGTTTGTCAGTTTACTTTGTTCATTTGTGTGCACATATAAGTGAGATTATATTGTATTTGCCTTTGGCTTGTTTCTCTTAGTATAATAAATCCAGGTCCATTCATGCTGTTGTACAGGGTAAGATTTCCTTCTTATAAACAGATGTATAGTATTCCATTGTATACATGTACCACAGGTTTTTAACCACTCATCTACCCATAGACACCTGGGCTGTTTTCAGATCTTGGCTATCATGAATTACACTGCCATGAATATAAGTGTTCATGTACTCTTCCTGATTGGTGTTTTGGGATTCTTAGGATATATTCCCAAAAGTGGCATCAGTAGCTCAAACGGTAGTTTCATTTTTAGTTTTCTGAGGAAGCTCCATAGTGTTTTCCAAAGTGGCTTCCCCAGTCTGCATTCCCACCAACAGGGCACCAGGGTTCCCTTTTCCCCACATCCTCACCATCACTTGTTGATTCTTGATTTATGGATGGGAGCCACTCTGGCAAGTGTAGTTGTAGTTTTAATCTGCATCTCTCTGATGGTTAGTGACGCTGAGCATTGTTTCCTATGTCTCTTGGCCATCTGCGTGTCCTCTTTAAAGAAGTGTCTATTAGGGGATTTGCCCATTATTTAATTGGATTGTTAATCATCCCGGTATTGAGTTGTATATGTTTATTATATATTTTGGAATTTACCTCTTATCAGATGTACAACTGGGAAATAACAACAGAGATTTCTAACTCAGAGACTTCAGAGTTAGCGCTGAATCAGAAACTCAGAGAGGTTCCCTGAGGGAAACTGTGACATGAAGAGGAAACCACACAGGAAACCAGCCCAAAACTCCAACTGCACCTGCTCCTGGATGGTCCATGTGTACAGGGACCCTGAGCGCCCCTGGTGGTCGCAGCCTCTCCTGCAGGGAGGTTTGTGTCTGGGCTCACACTGACTTCCCCTCACTGTGTGTCTCTCGCACAGTAATACACGGCCGTGTCCTCAGATATCAGGCTGCTCAATATCATATAAACTTGGCTCTTGGAGGTGTCCCTGATGATGCTGAGTCGGGAATTCAGAGATGGATTATAGATTGTGTTTCCATCACCCCATATACCACCAACCCACTCCATCCCCTTTCCTGGAAACTGGCGGACCCACTGCATAGCACAGTCCTTTAAAGAGAATCCAGAGACAGTGCAGGTGAGGAAGAGGGTCTCCGAGGTCTTCACCTGTCCTGGGCCCGACTCCTGCAGCTGCACCTGGGACAGGACACCTGGGGAAAAACAGCATCAGGCCCTGTCAGTCACATGTCGTCACAACCACCCCACATACCCTTGTCTAACCTCTGAGACTCCCACCTTGGGGGGCTGTCACCAGGCACAGGAGAAGACCCAGCAGTCTCATCTTCTTCTGCCTTTCCCAGAGACCTCAGCCCTGTGTGAGGAGAGAGCTGTGAGCCTCCCCAGCCCAGTGGAGGATTTACCCTGGAGCTTGGGGAGGAATTTGCATGTGGGGCAGCCTGTTCCTTATAAGTGGGGGACTGAGGTCAGGCTGTCCTGGTCCTTCTGTGGCCCTTGTGTGTTCACCCCTTCCCTTGAACTCACTCAGCTTGTAAGTCAGGGATAGGGCATCACCTGGTAGACAAGACGTACTGGAGTCAAGTTATAGGATGTGCTCATTTCACTTACATGTTGGACTGTATGAGTAGATTACATGTGTCGTTTAACATGCAGCTTTCAAATAGATTTAAACGATTACATTTGTCTAAGCAGTTTATCAAACCCTTCTCCCTAATGTATGTTCAAATGTCAAAACTATTTTCTAAACAATTATATTTTTAAACATAATTATATATATATATATATAAATAATGTCTATCTTTTTCTGAAAATTCCAAAGTAAGGACATTAATTCTTAGTAATTATTTGTTAATTTATTTTGTTACTTTGATCCAAGTAACTGTATCCTAAGAACAGGTCATTGGGGGACCCTTGATTCTGTTTTATTTTGTTTGGTTTTATTTATTTATTTATGTATTTATGTATTTATTTATTTATTTATTTTGTTAAAAGGATATTTTATAAAAGTAGTGAGTAACAGTATATTAAATACCTTTATTTAGGGTGTTTCTAGAAATATTTTTTCTTACAATCTTCGCCAAACATTTTCAGAAGCTGAGCATGGTCAGTCCTGTTTAATATTTGGATGAGAGATCCTTGATTCTTGATGTTGAAAATTGGTAATTGTGACTTTGAGTCCCTCCTGAAACTTTTTCTTATTGCAGTGACCCCAAACAATTTACATCATACATAAGCACGTGTATACATGGAAAAAATGATTGGAAATAGAAAAAATGGTTATGCATTAGTAACACTCAGACTTTTTTATATGTTGTGATTGTAAGGGCAGCAGAGTAATGATAAGTTTTCTCAGTCCAGCATTATTAATGAGGTTGGTGTTCAAAAAGAGGGACATGAAGAGAATCCCAGCTCACATTTGCTCATAGGAAGGGATCTTTAATGCTGACAGGGCCTCACTCCTGTCCTCCTCTGTCTTGTCCCTGGGAAGGTCAGAGGGAGCTGGGCTCTCCCACATAATCTAGAGCATCCTGAACGTATGACGCACACGTCCTCCCATCAGACATATCACCGAGAACTATGTTGTCTCTTTATAAGCTGATATTTTATTTCCCTTAATGGCTTGGTTGATGGGAAAATTGTTTATTTCCAACAATGATCAATTAATTCATCACTGTTTCAATTAATGGGTCCTGTTTTTGAAGTTTTCTATAACTATTCTCAAGAAAATTTTCACTCTCCATTTCCATGGGAGGAGAAACCTGATATGAACACAGTGGGCACGAAATCAGATGGGAAATAACAGCTGGAATCCTTAATACCATTGAAACCTGTTTGCTGTGTCCTCTGATCAGGAGACCAGCGTTCCATGGCATGAAGCCCTGATTCATTTCAGAGATTAATTCACTTTACTGGACTTTACATTGTGAATTACCCTGTTGTATGTAGCATAGAAGACTAGACTAAAGCCTGAGAAATTATATCATATAGACGTCAGGCAGATGAGGAAGGAACCTCAAAGGACGTGAGGAAGATGCTGAGCAGAGATGACAGAGACAGGATCCCAGAGGGTATTTCACAAGGATGAAAGTGACCAGGAGGACGAAGGAGCAGAGAGGTCGTGAGAGGGACACATGAGGAGATGACCTGGAGCTGACGTCCAAAAAGTGAATGTCCCAGTGAGAGCCATGCATGGAGCTGTGTGTGCTGGACTCACATGGGACAGTGGGACAGCGAGGCCCTGGCGAGTGTGGGGACCTGGAGTGAGCTCAGACCCAGGGCGTGTGGACACACTGACTGTCCCTCTGTGGACACTGCGTCCCCGTCACAGGGTGGAGAGGATGCCCGGGGTGCTCAGTCTTTCAAGGAGATAATTGGGTCCCATGGGAACCTAGTGAGATAATGGTCCCTGAGCCTGGACACAACTCTTCTGGGAAAGAGAATGTTGTCGACACCATCGTCGTCCTCAGTGAGATGAGAGGACACAGGGTCCAGGACAAGGAGGAGAGTCCCTGGGATCCTGAACCACAGGAAGAGCAGAAGCGCCCTGAGCACCACAGAGAGCTGTTCTCAGCCCCTCCCTGCGCGGTTCGTGCGCGATGTTCCCTGGTCAGTGCCTACCGAGCGCCCCCTGCTGGTCCTGAATGATCTGTGGGGTCCAGAGCTCCCCCCTGGTGTCCTGACCCCTTCTGCTGGACCTGAGGGTCTCCTGCAGCTCAGACCCTCCTGTCTCCCTGCAGGGAGTTTGTGTCTGAATCACAAAGACCCTTGGTCAGGAAAATGTCACATGTCCAGTGTTTATCTCACTCAAATCTATTCACATACTCTGTGTCTCCTGTTCTCAATAAATTACCTCTTAAAATCTCAACACGGACAGCACTGCTGAGCCCATACTCCTTGGTGGGTGGTCTGTGTTCAGTTCTGATCAGGGATGAGAACATCTGGGAACCCGGGGCTGGACTCCTGTCCCAGAACTTCAGGGTCAGGGCTGGTCTCATTTTATGAGCTGAGGGGGCCCTATTTTCATTTGCTCCTACTATAGAGGGATCTCTGGGGTTGGACAATGGCATAAAGGACATGGTGTCAGAGTGTGGTGTGTCCAAGGCCATATGCCTGTGTAGTATTAGTCCTGGTGTCTGGGCCTCGGCTTCTCCCAACCTGAGCCAACTGCTTCCCTGAATGACGTCCAGACCAGGGGACATGCCAAGTGAGGGTTTCAGTGCTACCTGGCTGGACAATAGACCATGTGAAAATGTGATCACGGTACAATCCAGCAGGAAAATATCAATATAATAGAAAACTAAAAGAAAGGATAGGACTTTAAATATCACGTCTCAGAAGGCTGCCTGTATGAACACAGAAAGATGATCAACCATCACACCCAGAGGGAGATTAACGTGTGGGAATTCTATGTTCAATAGATGGGAAGTTCCCTCTGATGCTGTTTCCCCTACACAGTGTTCAGAGGATAACCTGAGAACAGAGTGTGAATCTACAGCCAGTGGACCAATGTTGGGGGGCAGTGGGTGTCTGTGTGGGTCACTGGGAAGTAGAAGCCTTAACTACTGAGAAGCAGCCTGCGTCCCATGTTTGAATCCTTCAGGGAGTTTGCAGCTGGATGTGCAGCAGCTGCACGGTCTCCTGTGTGGGGTTTGTTCTCTAGACTCTGCTGGACCAGGTTCAGTCACTGGGGATGGAGAAGCACATCTGTCATGACCGCGTGAGTTTAGGTGAAGTTGTGGGAGTAATTGAGTTTAGGTTATAGACATTTGGTTAAGAAAAATCTTGTGACTATCATTAATACAGGAAAACAAACTTAAATAAAATATCATTTTTATAAAATATTTTTTTCTTTACCCATTTTTTATTAAATGAATATGTCATTCAAATAACCTCCCATTATTGCAGCTGATGGATCTGATTTTCTATAAAGTGATCAGCCTGGTGGTTCAGCCGTGTTCTCTCCATCAGGATCTGTGTCCATGTGGACGTCTCTCGTGGTCCAAACCAGGACGGCAGGAGACAGGTGCATTCCTGGTTCCTCAGAAGTGAATTTCAAATTCTTTCCTTGTCTGCAACTGACCCTGGGGAATGCTGTCCCCACATCCACACACAGGGTGTCACATGGAGCGTGACGTCTCCGGCTGTGGGTGCCACTGTGCAGAGCTGGGAAGAGATGCTCCCAGGTACATGGATGGGGAACCACCAAGCCAGGGGCCACACTCCCAGGGCTGTTGTTCTTTATGTCGTGAGTTCCCCCCTCACAGAACAAGTTCACAGTGTCTCATATCACTTTCCTCAGAAATAGCCACACATGGGAATCTAGTCATTAATATACAAACAACTGGCTTAGAAATTACCATCCTCTTTACTCAGCCACAGAAAGAAGGAAACAGTACCCTTTGTGTCAGCGTGGATGGACCCAGAGAGACTTATGCTGAGTGAAGAAAGTCAGACAGAGAGAGACACACACCCTGTGGTTTCACTGATATGAGGAATCTACAGAACACAGTAAAGTACCCGCAGAACAGAAACAGACTCATGGACTCAGGGAACAGACAGATGGTCCCAGAGGGAGGGCAGTTGGGAGCCTGGGTGAGAGGGGGAGGGACTAAGAAGCACAGATGGGCAGTCAGACAGCAGTGACAGGATGTGAAGTGCAGCCCAGGGAACAGTCAGTTGTATTGTCATAACTGGGTGTGGGGCCAGGCGGGCACTGGAACTATTGGTGCCTCACTTCATAAATCATATGATGTCTGACCATGCGGCTGAGCACCAGAAACTAATAAAATAACATAGACTGTCAACTGGAATTGAAAAAGAAAGAAAAAAGGGAATTGACCCTCACTCCAGTGAGATTAAACTAACTGTGGTGTGTGTGACCCAGGCAGGAGACAGGGCTGAATTACAGGACTGTGCTCACAGGTGCATCTTCACTGGGGAAGTTCTGACATCATTAGATTCATTAGAGGCTCCCACGGAGAACCTTGACCTGAAATTATTCGCTGAAGGTTCACATCTCAATAACAACCTGAAGGCTGCGAACCAGGACTTACTTCAACAACCAGACTTGCTGAAGGGCCTTTCCTGTGCTTCCCAGAGATTCCAACTGTGTACGTGATGCATGTTCCCTGTCCCCTGTGTGTATTTGTCCTCAGGCTGGACATCTGCACAAGCTGTCGTGGGTCCCTCTGCCTCTGTCTGGTGGCAACTGCTCTGGGTGCTGTGAGCATGATGCCAAGTCAAAGACTGTCACCACTGGGGGGCTTTCATCTCTAGCTTTAGGTTCACAGCTCTGGTGCCCACTGTCCACACACATGTGTCCTGCTGCTGGCGGGCTGGGAACCTGACCTGTGTGGAGCTCAGCTGGATCTGTGTTCCCAGCTGGTCACTGGTGCCACCTGTAGCTGTATAGCTCAGGCACTGTTGGAGCCGTGCTCCCTGCCCGTACCATGGGCAGCTGTGTTGCACAGGCCTCACTGGAGAACTGGCCCCACGCCTATCTTGTGGGCCGCTGGGTTGCGCAGGCCTCTCTGGTGCCCCAGGTCCCGCCGCTGGCTGCTGGGGAGTGCTTCTGTCCCATAGGGCTCAGCTCCTGTTCAGCCTTTGCTGTAGTCTTTGGGGATGGGTCTCAGCTGCTGATCTGTGCCTCTGTAGCCTGGAGATGGATGTCTGCTCCCCAGCTTCTGTTGCTGGGGGTATATCTCGACTCTGATCAGGCTGCTACTTTGGGGGATGGTGCTGGGCTCCCGGCTGTTTGTGGCTTCCACCACCGGCACCGTGGCAGCTCCATTACTGTGCACTAGTCTGTGTTGATACAGGGTGTCCACTGGTCCGAGGGTGCCAGGTGCACTGGTGAGCTCAGTTGGCTGGGCCCTAGCCGCTCCACTGCCTCCTCCCAGGGAAGATCCTGGATCTTCCAAAACTGTGGGACCTCCCCAGGGCGCAGGGAGAAGCTCCCTGAAGAGCCGCTTACCGCTGTAGCCAGTTGCTCCCCGTCCACAGCACAGGAACCTGCTCCTTCGCGTCTCTGCGCTGCACGAGTTTGGTCGTCCACCTTCACGTCCACTCACTCTCTCACACACTAGCTCACTCTCTCACGCACTCACCCTCCCTCCGGCCCTGCACGCTGCCATCTTCTCCTCCCCAATGTCTTTTTCTCCTCAGCTTTTTCTAACTCAGCGATGTTAGAGGTAAACACTGAATCAAGAATCTGGAGAGGTTCCCTGAGGGAAACTGTGACAGGAAGAGGAAACCACACAGGAAACCAGCCCAAACCTCCAACTGCACCTGCTCCTGGGATGGTGCTTGTGTTCAGGACCCTGAGCGCCCCCTGGTGGTCGCAGCCTCTCCTGCAGGGAGGTTTGTGTCTGGGCTCACACTGACTTCCCCTCACTGTGTCTCCTGCACAGTAATACACGGCCGTGTCCTCGGTGGTCACGGATCTCAGCTGCAGGGACAACTGGTTCTTGGAAGTGTCACTGGAGATGGAGGTGCGGCTCTTGAGGGACGGGTTGTAGTTAGTGCTACCACTACTAGCATATATGAGCCCAATCCATTCCAGCCCCTTCCCTGGTTTCTGTCGGATCCAGCTCACCCAGTAGTAACCACTGAGTGAGCCCCTAGACACAGTGCAGGTGAGGGAGAGGGTCTGCGAGGGCTTCACCAGTCCTGGGCCCGACTCCTGCAGCTGCACCTGGGACAGGACACCTGGGGACAAGGAGCATCAGGTCCCGTCAGTCACCTGCAGTAACAACCACCCCATGGACCCTGTCTGACCTTTGAGACCCTCACCGTGGGGGGCTGTCACCAGGCACAGGAGAAGACCCAGCATTCTCATCTTCTTCTAGACCACGGCTCTGCCTTCCCCAGAGACCTCAGCCTGTGTGAGGAGAGAGCTGTGAGCCTCCCCAGCCCAGGGGAGGATTTACCCTGGAGCTTGGGGAGAAATTTGCATGTGGGGCAGCCTGTCCCTTATAAGTGGAGGGACTGAGGTCAGGCTGCCCTGGTCCTTCTGGGCCCCTGTGGGGGCATCTCTTCCCTTGATCTCACTCTGTATGTTAGTCAGGGAGAGGGGATCCCTGGGTTCAAGAGACATTGGAATGTGGCCAAAAGTTGGCCTCACTTTTTTGAGCTTAAGAAGAAATGATGGACTAGACAGGTAGGTTAGACTTTAACTTCCCATACATCCTTCAAACTGGGTGAGGGGAGGAAGCTGGACGTGTTCTGAGTCACAGGACAGAGATGGGCCTGATGTTCATGGGCAGAGTGTTACTGGACATGTGGGTTTAAACCTCTTCCAGTGATGACCCAGGAGGACGTGCAGGGCATGACAGACACAGCTTCTGTCATCGTAGGAAACACCTGAGTCATTATGACCAGGAGTTTGTCAGAATAGAAACGTTCAAAGTTCGACAGGCAGGGATCAAGGGAAATAAGGAACGTGTCTTTGCAAAGGGGGGAAGGGGATTCCTGCTACCCACATGCACCTGCTCACAGTGTCTCTGTCTGTGAGGTAACAACTTCACAGGTCCAGGGGTTAGCACTTGGACACCTGTGGGTCATTACTCACATGGTCACACCATGATTCACCAAAGCTGCACAATTCACTGGAGTTCCATTCATGAAATCCCTCAACACTTAGAGGGAAGAGTGGACACCCCTCCCTGCAGGACCCATGGTGCTGGTATGTCTGTGTGAGGGGCCCTCATGTCATTGACCAGGACCCTGTCTCAGTCCATCGTTATCATCACCATCACTGTTTGTGTTTTTTATTAAATTGATATTATTTTCTGTAGACATGGTTGTTGTCCAACATAATGACACCTTTTCTCATTTTTTGGCCATTTATTATATTTGGTAAGTAAAATATGTAGTCAGACTATTTTATTTTTATTTTTAATGCTGACAAATGAGGGCTCCTTCTTGCCTCTTCTCCTTCTGCCCCACACTGGGATCTGATGAGAAAGGTTTGGTCCACCCTCTATAGATGTCATTGGGGAATTGAACCACACAAACCCCTGGAAGGAGAATTCTTCCCCCTCCCCATCAACTCACCAAAATAAAAGCCCTGAGCCCATCTCCTTTCCTTGTCTATCAAAGCTCCTCTGACTTGCTGAAGAGCCTTTCCTGTGCTTTTAAGAGATTCCAACTATGTATGAGACAAACGTTCCATTTCCCCTTGTGTGTGTTTGTCCTCAGCCTGGACATCTGCACAAGCTGTCGTGGGTCCCTCTGCCTCTGTCTGGTGGCAACTGCTCTGGGTGCTGTGAGCATGATGCCAAGTCAATGACTGTCACCACCGGGGACTTTCATCTCTAACTTTGGGGTCAAAAGCCTCTGGTGTCAAATGTCCAGCACATGGGTGTCCAGCTGCTGGCTGGCTGGGACCTGAGCTGGGTGGAGCTGAGCTGCAATGTTGAATCAGCAGATCCCCTGGTTGGATGTAGACTACGTGGGTCAGTGGATTTCATGATTAGTTCTCATTTGTGCACAAGAGTGTCTGAAAGAGACTCTGCCTTTTGTTCATATGAGAAAGTGGTCTTTCTGGACAACAGACATTTCTTTATTCTTTCTGTTTAACTGTTGACATCATTACAAGTGTCCCCATCCCACAACCAACTGCTCCCGTCCACCTGCCCCCACCACGACTCCCCTGGCCGTCAGCACTATGTCTTCTGTGTCCATGGGCTGTGCATGTAGGTCCTTTGACTCCTCTCCTCACCTCCTTTTATTCACTCACCCCCCCACTGTGATCTGTGTCTGTTCGTTCCAGTGTCCACGCCTCTGGTTCTATTTTGTTTGTCAGTTTATTTTGTTCCTCAGATTTCACATATAACTGAGATCACATGGTATTTGTCTTTGGCTTATTTCTCTTAGCATAATCCTCCCCAGGTCCCTCCATGCTGTCCACAGGGTGAGGGGTGCTTCTTCCTTACAGCTGCGTAGTGTTCCCTAGGGAAATGTACCTCAGGTTTTTATCTACTCGTTACTGATGGGCACTTGGACTGTTCATAGATATTGGGTACTGCAAATATCACTACTATGAGTACAGGGTGCATATATTCTTCTTGATTGAAATTTTGCGATACCTAGGATGTAGTCCCAGAAGTGTGATCACTGTGTTGAATGGCAGTTTCACCTTTAATTTGTTGAGGAAACTCCACACTGTGTCCACAGTGGCTGCACCAGTCTGCATTCCCACCAGCAGGGCATGAGGGTTCTGTTCTCTCCACACCCTCACCAGCACTTGTTGTTGGTTGATTTATTGATTGGAGCCATTCTGGCAGGCGTAGTGGTATTTTCAGTGGCATCTCTCTGATGATTAGTGACCTCGAACATATTTTCATATGTATGTTGTCCATCTGTTTGTCCTCTTCACATAAGTTTGTATGCAGGGTCTCTGCCCATTAATTAATAGGATTGTTGGTCTGTGAAATGAGTTGTAAACGTTTTATTTAAATACATTTTTCAATATAACCATTTAACAGATGTCTATTGTCTATTGGCAAATAGACAATAAACTTTTCTAACTCAGAGACTTCATAGGTCAGCACAGAATCAGGAACCCAGAGAAGTTCCCTGAGGGAAACTGTGACATGAAGAGGAAACCACACAGGAAACCAGCCCAAACCTTCAATTGCACCTGCTCCTGGGTGGTCCTTGTGTTCAGGGACACTGAGCGCCCCCTGGTGGTCGCAGCCTCTCCTGCAGCGAGGTTGTGTCTGGGCTCACACTGACCTCCCCTCACTGTGTCTCTGATACAGTAATACATGGCCGTGTCCTCGGTTCTCAGGCTGTTCATTTGCAGATACAGCGTGTTTTTGGAGTTGTCTCTGGAGATGGTGAATCGGCCCTTCACAGAATCCGCATAGTATTTCTGACTCCCATCATACCATATACGTGCCACCCACTGCAGCCCCTTCCCTGGAACCTGGCGGACCCAGCTCATGTCGTAGCTACTGAAGGTGAATCCAGAGGCTGTACAGGAGAGTCTCAGAGACCCCCCAGGCTGCACCACGCCTCCCCCAGACTCCACCAGCTGCACCTCACACTGGACACCTGCAAACACAAAGACGTCCTGGTCAGGACACTGTCACACGTCCACTGTTTCTCTCTCTCATCCACTCTCACACTCAGTGCCTCTTGTTCTCCACAAATTACCTCTTAAAATAGCAACAAGGAAAACCCAGCTGAGCACAAACTCCATGGTGAGTGCTCTGTGTTCAGTCCTGTTCGGGAATGGGGTCACCTGGGGATCCCGGGGCTGGACTCCTGTCCCAGAGCTGCAGTGTCTATGCTGGGCTGGAATTTATGGGCAGAGGGCGCCCTATTTGCATGTCCTCCTACTATATAGGGAGCTCTGGGGTTGGAGACTTGCGGAGAGGGCAGTGCCTCAGTGCAGGTGCGAGTGTCCTGGGGGAGAATCGTGGTCATGAGAACATTTCAATAACTGAAAAAGAATCATAAGGATTTGGTGGGTATGTCCTGTGTCTGCATCTGGTAACAGTGAGCCCAGCATCTGGCCTGTGCCCCTACCCACTGGTCCCCTCGACTCCCCTGAACCAACCCCAGCAGATCAGGATATCCTCATGAGGGTGCAGACCCCTTGTATGTAGTGAGAGCATGAATGAAGGGCTGTGTTCTGGTGTTGCCCACACGTCAGGACTGGAGACAAGCAGGTATGTGGAAAGAGACCACAGGCTGCAGATCTTTTAAGTGTGGACCTTGTGGACATGGTGTGGTGGTGGCCTTGGCCCTGAATGTCTCTGGTGTCCTGACCTTCAAGGGAATAAAGACGACAGAGTGTTGAGAAGATGCTTCTCTATCCCTGGGACTCAGAGACCCTGATAAGTCAGGGAGATTCATGGTGTTGATGGAGAGGCTGTGGGTTTCCAGCACCCAGCAGGCCATGTTCAGAGGGTCTGTCTGCATAGACAGTAATGAAAATCTTAAAGAAGGTGATATAATGGAATAAGTAGTGAACTAATTCTGGACACAATACATATGATCAGTGAGGGGGACTGTTGTCTGAGTCATGCTGGAAACCTTTGTATATTATGTGCAAAGTGACTTTGTCATATTTGACTCATTTGGCAAACTTGAGATTCAAATATTTTCCAGGGAAATCTAGACAGGTCCTCCTATGACAAGTGTTTATATCAGAGGGAGGCAGAGAGAGATTAGGCTCCAGGAGGACAAGAATGCGCTGTGACCTCTGAGCTCAGAGGACCTATTCCTGGCTGTGGAGATGGAGGAAGAGGCCACGGGACCAGGGATGCAGTTCTAGTCGCTGGAAAAGAGCAGGAAACAGGCTTCCCTGTCTGTGATTGTTCAGGCTACAGTAACAAAGTGCCTGGGCTGGGAAGAAGGTGATAGAGAACACACATTTGTGTCCCACAGATCTGGAGGCTGGGAGTCCTCACACAAGGTTCCAGGAAGGTGCCTTCTGGAGAGGGACGTGCTCCTGGTTCTGGTCTGACAGCCTCTTGCTGGGTCTGCACGTGGTGGAGGGACCAGCAGGACCTCTGGGCTCCATCAGGAAGGCACTGAACCCATCAAGAGGGACCCTCATGACCTAAGCATCTCCCCCAGATCCCACCTCCCAACACCATCCTCTTTGGGGCTGAGGATTTCAACATGTGAACTTGGGGAGCACAGGTGTTCAGACCACAGCACCGTCCTGGAGCCTCTGCAGGAGGGTGGTCCTGCCTCCCCCTCACCTCATTCCAGTGAGGTGGATTCATGTTCTGACCTCCAGACTGTGAGGGAATGACCCTGTGCAGACTGAAGCCCAGGTCTGTGGTGATGTGACTTGGATGTCCTAGGAACGCACAGGCTGGACGTGGTCTCCCATTATCAAGGGTGTCCCCACACTGCTCTTTCTGCATGATGACCTCAGTGCTGGCCCAGGGACAGGGACACCACAGGGCTAAGGATCCGAGGAGGAGTCTCCTTAGTGTGTCCCCCTGAAGGAAGGCCTGTGAGATGCTGTGCTGACCGAGCCTGTGCTTGAACCTGGCTCCCCTGCCAACCCACGGCTTCCCCACCCGGTGAGCTGACCATGCTGCCGAATGTCCCGGGTGTGGTGCTCGGCCAGAGACAGGGACACGGAAATTCATCCTTCACTGTCTCATTCGTCCTGTTCCCCAAGCTCAGTGCCATGTTTCAGAGAGCACGGAACGTCCTCGAATCTGTGAGGGGGACACCGTCAAGAACCCCAAGTCAGCCACCAGCCAGGAGTCCCCAGGTGATGGCTCAATGAACATCCCTCATTCAGAGAACAGGAGGCTCCAATGTGCTCTGGAAAATAACAATGAAGAACAGGGTCCTTTCAGGAACACCTTCCCTGTTAATTTCTTGCAGTGCATTTGACCCCTGTGACCTTTCCCTAAATGACTGACTCGCCAGTGACAGCATCGCTCCTGGTCTCAGGGCCTGAATGTGTGAGGAGTCAGCACGCTCCTGGCCCTACATCTCCTCCCCCAGCACAGCCGCCCTGTTCCTCAGGGATGGGACCCTCCCAGGACGGGTTCCTCACACTGTGTCTCGCACACTCATGCACGGCCGTGTCCTCAGACTTCAGGACATTGGTCTGCAGATAGGCCGTGCTGACCGAGGTGTCCATGGAGAAGACAGATCATCCTGAGCAGCCTGGGCACACGTGGGCTTCCCAGTGTTTGTGCTAAACCAGCTCACACACTGCAGGCCCTGTCCTGGGGCCTGTCATACCCGGTGCACATAGTAGCTGGTGAAGGTGGACCCAGAAGCCTTACAGGAGACCCTCCCTGAGGCCCAGGCTTCCTCCCTCAGCCCAGACAGCACCTGCTGCCCCTGGGAGTGGACACCTGTGGAGAGGAGACAGGAGTGGGTGGAAATCCCCATGACTGTCCCTGGTCCCCTCCGCACCCAGGGACTGGCGGATCCCATTCTTGTAGCCACTGCCACCAGGAGGAGAGTTCTCCAGCTCCAGTCCATGGTGAGGGGCTGAGCTGTGGGCACTTCTGTAGGGAGGGTGTGGCTGTGGGTGAAGCTCTCAGGGCACAGACTTTTCCATATTTAACCTGGTCAACCTCATCTCATTTGCGTATTCATGAGGAAGAGTATTTCATAGCTGAGGACTGAACCCCACCTGAGAGACGCTGGAGGACACAGGGACCGTGCTCAGGGGGATTCTGAGGGTCCACGTACTAATCCTTGTGGGAGGACAGGTGTCCTCCGCCACATCCCTGAGCTCTGTGCACACTGAGCCCCTCTCTAAGGAACAAGCCCCACAGGACATGCTCCTCAGTGTGAACCACCTTTGAGTGACACGGGGACCTCCTGGACCAGCTCTGGGCTTTGGTACCTGAATGTTCATTCCTGGATCAGTGTGTCTCCAAAGTGCTGCACCTGGTGAGGTAATAAAGCCATCCCTGACCCAGCTCCTTACAACCCAGAAGCTCTAGAAATACCCACTTTGTGTGTGGTTCTTATGTTTATGGAGGTTGGTAATGCTCTGTTTGAACAGGATATTAGTACTCACTTCAGCATTCCTGTCCAACTTTCTGTTTAGATTGTTTTTATGAAAAGAGGAAGACCCAGCCCTCAGAGGAAATCCCTGTGCAGCTTGTGCCTCACCTGCTCCTGGGGCAGCAGCCCTGTGCTCGAGGGTCCTGAGCGCCCCCTGCTGCCTAGTCATTTCCCCTGCATGGGAGGGTCCTTCAGGGCTCATAGGGCATTGACTTCTCAGTGTCTCTACTCCAGTAGTAAAGGCTGTGCCCTGATTTCAGAATGTTCTCTCAGGGATATCATATGCTTTTGACATTGACGTACATGGTGAACTGGCCTTACTGAACCCCATGAGTCTTGGGGAGACCCCAGCACAGGACTTTATAAAGCTACCACGGAGCCCTTTTCTGAAGCTGCCAGATGGACTAACTCAACTGAACCTCCCTGATTCCAGAAGCTCTCGGGTGCTCTGCAGCCTCTATGTCCTTAGGTCCTGTGGTTGAAGGTGCAATTTGAGTATCACTGCATGTGGCTCCAATCCCAGTGCATTCTACCATTCAAAAATCACACACACACACACACACACACACACACACACACACACACACACACACACACCGTAATGACTGTCATTGCTATGAATCCAGAGTTGCCCTTCTTCCCTGAACCCAGCTCATGGGCAGTGACGACAGATGGATTCTAGGCCTGGAGTGACTGCCTTTGGAAGCTGATCAAATGCACCCACGATGCACAAGCAGGCTTTGCAGAGCACATGTCTTGTGTTCCTCTGTTCTTGCAGGTCCTGTGAACCCAGATGCTGATTAGAACGGATCAGACCTGTTCCAGGGAGGGTCAGAGGAGGAGCTGGTTCCCCATTGACTGCAGGTCCCTGTTGCTGAGAGTCCCCTGCAGGCCCCACACCTGTAATAGTGGACCCCTGAGAATGGTGAGGCTGAGGAGACAGCACTGTAGTCAGCTGTCAGGTGAGGCTCCTCTCCCAGGTAACCTGGTGGGCGGGGCTGCAGTGGGTAGCTGAGTGAGGTCGGCTCTGTGAGGGACACTCTGGCTTCCACAGGACACCTGGTTTCAGGACAAGCTTGGTGTTCATCCATTCTTGTTGCTCCATCAGGTAGTCATCTTCCCTCCTCACCATCTGTCCCTTCGATCTTATTCCCCACATCTCTGCCCTCCTGTCCCCTCAGATTTTTGTCTGGGCTCACACTGAGCTCCCCTCATTGTGTGTCTCTCACAGTAATACACAGCCATGTCTTCGGCTCTCAGGCTGATCAACTGGGGATGGTCACTCTGGTCAGAGGTGCTGGGCTCTCCCACAGAACATACAACGAACTTAATGTATAACGAACACATTCTCCCATCAGAGATCTTATTCAGAAATGCATTCTGTGTGTAGATCTGTCATTTAATTTCCTAAATGCAATATGTGGTGGGACAAACGTATTTAATTTAGCAATCTCTAATTCACCCCTGTTTTCTGTGCTGGGCCTGTTTTGGTGAATCACACAGACCCACAGGACCTGCTGAGCCTCACGGTCCAGGGGCATCGGCTGCAGCAGCCACAGGGACAGAGAGGTTCTGCACCAGGAGTGAGGGCTGCTGGGAATCTGCCCAGAACTGGACGGGACTTTGACCTGGGTGAGGGGAGGAAGCTGGATGTGTTCTGAGTCACAGGACAGAGATGTGCCTGATGTTCATGGGCAGAGTGTTACTGGACATGTGGGTTTAAACCTCTTCCCGTGACGACCCAGGAGGACGTGCAGGGCATGACAGAAACAGCTTCTGTCATCGTAGGAAACACCTGAGTGATTATGACCAGGAGTTTGTCAGAATAGAAACATTAAAGGTTCTGCAGGCAGGGATCAAGGGAAATAAGGAACGTGTCACTGCAAAGGGGGGCAGGGGACTCCTGTTACCCACATGCACCTGCTCACAGTGTCTCTGTCTGTGAGGTAACAACTTCCTAGGTCCAGGGGTTAGCACTTGGACACCTGTGGGTCATTACTCACATGGTCACACCATGCTCCACCCAAGCTGCACAATTTATTAGGGCCCCATTTATGAAATCCCTCAACACTTAGAGGGAAGTGTGGACACCCCTCCCTGCAGAACACATGGTGCTGTGTGTCTGTGTGAGGGGCCCTCATGTCATGGACCAGGACCCTGTCTCAGTCCATCGTCATCATCATCATCATCATCAACATCATCGTCGTCATCTTCATCATCACCATTTGCTTACTTATAGTTGTTCTTCTCATTGACTGTAAACTTGGTTGTTGACCACATATAATGACCCCTAATCTCACTTTTGGCCCATTTTTTATGGTTGTTAAGTGGTATTGGTAGTCAGACTGTATTTTACTTTTTGTTTGAGTGCTTACAACAGATGGGTCATTCCTGCCTCTTCTCCATCTGCCCCTCACTGGGATCAGATGAGAAAGGTTCGGTTTACTCTTAAACGTCATTGGGAGATTGAACCACACAAGTCCATGGAAGCAGAATTCCTCCCCCTCCCCACCACCTCACCTAAACAAAAGCCCTGAACCATCCTCCTTTCCGGGTCTATCAAAGCACCTCTGACCTTCTGAAGGGAGGTCAACTGGGCGGTTTTCAGATCTTGGATATTGTAAGTAATGCTGCTATGCACATGGGGTGTATACATTCTTTCTGATTTGTGTTTTGGGATAATTAGGATATATTTTCAGAGGTAGATTCACTGGGTCAAAAAGCAGTTCTATTTTATATTTCTGTATTAATTACTTTATCTTTGTTTCAGATGTTTCTCCATTGCCCCCCTAAACACCATCCTCCTGATCCCCCTTTCCCACAGCATTGTTGTCTATGTCCATTGGTTATGCATATATGCATGTAAGTTCTTTGGTTTATATTGCCCTCCTCGCCGCCGCCCTCCTCTGGGGTTTGTCAGACTGAACATTCTATTTATTTATTTAGGAAACTCCATAGCTTTTTCCACAGTGGCTGCACCAATCTGCATTCCCACCAACAGTGCACCAGGGTCCTGTTTTCTCGACTTCCTCCCCAGCACTGGGTGTTTGCTGAGGTATTGATAGGAGCCATTCTGGCAGGTGTAGCTGTCGTTTCAGTTTGCACGCCTCTGATGATCAGTAATGTGAGCATTGTTTCATATGTCTCATGGCCATCTGTACGTCCTCTTTGGAGAAGTGTCTATTCAGGGCATTGGCCCATATTTTCATTGGATTGTATGTCTTACTGGTGTTGAATTGTATGTAGTTTTTAAATATTTTGGAATTTAAGCCCTTATCAAATGTACCTTTGGCAAATGGACCAAAGCTTTTCTAACTCAGAGATGTTAGAGGTAAACACTGAATCAAGAATCCAGAGAGGTTCCCTGAGGGAAACTGTGACATGAAGAGGAAACCACACAGGAAACCAGCCCAAACCTCCAACTGCACCTGCTCCTGGGTGGTCCTTGTGTTCAGGAAACCTCTGGTGGTCGCAGTCTCTCCTGCAGGGAAGTTTGTGTCTGGGCTCACACTGACTTCCCCTCACTGTGAGTCTCGCACAGTAATACACGGCCGTGTCCTCAGTTGTCAAAGAGCTCAGCTGCAGGGAGAACTGGTTCTTGGACGTGTCCATGGAGATTGTGGTGCGGCTCTTGAGGGACGGGCTGTAGTTAGTGCTACCATCAGAACATATGCGCCCCATCCATTCCAGCCCCTTCCCTGGTTTCTGGCGCGTCCAGGTCCAGCAGGAACCACTGCTTGTGATGGAGAATCCAGAGACAGTACAGGTGAGGGAGAGGGTCTGCGAGGGCTTCAACAGTACTGGGCCCGACTCCTGCAGCTGCACCTGGGACAGGACACCTGGGGACAAGGAATATCAGGCCCTGTCAGTCACATGCAGTCACAATCACCCCATAGACCCCTGTCTGACCTCTGAGACCCTCACCTTGGGGGACTGTCACCAGGCACAGGAGAAGACCCAGCAGCCTCATCTTCTTCTAGACCACGGCTCTGCCTTCCCCAGAGATCTCAGCCCTGTGTGAGGACAGAGCTGTGAGCCTCCCCAGCCCAGGGGAGGATTTATCCTGGAGCTTGGGGAGAAATTTGCATGTGGGACAGCCTATTTTTTATAAGTGGAGGGACTGAGGTCAGGCTGCCCTGTTCCTTCTATTGCTAATGTGTAGGCTTCCCTTTTCTTGAATGCACTTAGTACATTCGTCAGTTGTAGGGGATCTCCTGGTACACAAGAATACTGGAGTAAGCTTAATAGTAATGCTCATCTCTGATAAGTGGTGGACGAGTTGAGTAGATTACATTTTTAAATTCTCTTGCATCTTTCAAATACATTTAAAGAGATTAAATCTATTTAGGTAATTTCTTAAACACAGCTTTCTATTATCTACAGAACTGTCAAATATTTTTAGAAAAATTTTATTTTTATAAACATAATTTTATATAACCAAATAATATATAGGTTGGTTTGAAAATCACAAAATAAAGGACATTCATTCTCAGTATCTTATTTCTTTATGTTGTAACTTTGATCCAAGAATCTACATCCCAGGAACATGTCATTGAGGTACCCTTGATTCTTTTTTATTTGTTAAAATGATATTTCTTACAAATTCTGAGTTCCACCGTGCTGCATGCCTTTGTTTAGGTTAATCCTAGAAACCTTTTTCTTGCAATCTTTGCCAAACACTCTTAGAGCTAAGTAGTGTCAGACCTAGTGAGTACTTGGATAGGGGACCCCTCATTCTTGATGTTGAAAATTAGGTTATTGTGCCTTTGAGTCCCTCCTCAAACTCTTCCCTTGTGCAAGACCATGGCTTATTGCAGAGACCGCAACAAATTATATCAGACATAGTCATATTTTTACATGGAGAAATGATTGAGAATAAAAAAGTAATTATTCTTGTGTACAATTCAGAATCCTTCATATGTGGAAATTGAAAAGGCAGCACATTAACTGAACTCTTTTCTCAGTCAAATATTTTCAGTGATGTTGGGGTCAGAGTGAGGCAAGTCATGGAGGTTTCCAGCATAGATATGCTCAAAGGAAAGGGAACTTTATTCCTGACAGGAACCCTCACTCCCAGGACACACGACATGGTTAACTGAGCAGTTTTCAGATCTTGGATATTGTAAATAACACTGCTATGCACATGGGGGTGTATATATTCTTTCTGATTTGTGTTTTGCAATAATTACGATATATTTTCAGAGGTGGATTCGCTGGGTCAAAAGGCAGTTCTATTTTTATTTTTTGTATTAATTACTTTATCTTTGTTTCAGATGTTCCTCCATTCCCCTCCCTCGACACCATCCTCCTGATTCCCCTTCCCATGGCATTGTTGTCTGTGTCCATTGGTTATGCACATATGCATGTAAGTTCTTTGGTTTATATTACCCTCCTCGCCAACCCCCTCCTCTGGGGTTTGTCAGACTGAACGATTTATTTATTTATTTATTTATTTATTTATTTATTTATTTATTTATTTTAAGGAAACTTCATAGTATTTTCCACACTATGCGCCAATCTGCATTCCCACCAATAGTGCACCAGGGACCTGTTTTCTCCTATCCTCCCCAGCACTGGGTTTTTGCTGAGGTATTGATAGGAGCCATTCTGGCAGGAGTAGTTGTCGTTTCAATTTGCACGTCTCTGATGATCAGTAATGTGAGCATTGTTTCATATGTCTCATGGCCATCTGTACGTCCTCTTTGGAGAAGTGTCTATTCAGGGCATTGGCCCATATTTTAATTGGATTGTATGTTTTCCTGGTGTTGAGTTGTATGTAGTTTTTAAATATTTTGGAATTTAAACCCTTATCAAATGTACCTATGGCAAATAGACCACAGCTTTTTCTAACTCAGATATGGTAGAGGTAAACACTGAATCAAGGATCCAGAGAGGTTCCCTGAGGGAAACTGTCACATGAAGAGGAAACCACACAGGAAACCAGCCCAAACTTCCAACTGCACCTGCTCCTGGGTGGTCCTTGTGTTCAGGGAACCTGCGCGCCCCCTGGTGGTCGCAGCCTCTCCTGCAGGAGGTTTGTGTCTGGGCTCACACTGACTTTCCCTCACTGTGTCTCTTGCACAGTAATACACGGCCGTGTCCTCAGCTCTCAGGCTGTTCATTTGCAGATACAGCGTGTTCTTGGAGTTGTCTCTGGAAATGGTGAATCGGCCCTTCACCGAGTCTGCATAGTTTGTGGTACCACCACTATTAATGTATGAAACACACTCCAGCCCCTTCGCCGGAGCCTGGCGGACCCAGTGAATGACGGAGCTACTGAAGGTGAATCCAGAGGCTGCACAGGAGAGTCTCAGAGACCCCCCAGGCTGCACCAAGGCTCCCCCAGACTCCACCAGCTGCACCTCACACTGGACACCTGCAAACACAAAGACGTCCTGGTCAGGACACTGTCACACGTCCACTGTTTCTCTCTCTCATCCACTCTCACACTCAGTGTTTCTTATTCTCCATCAATTACCTCTTAAAATAGCCACAAGGAAAATCCAGCTGAGCCCAAACTCCATGGTGAGTGCTCTGTGTTCAGTTCTGATCAGGGAATGGGGTCACCTGGGGATCTTGGGGCTGGGCTCCTGTCATAGAGCTGCAGGGTTAGGGCTGGGCTGTATTTTATAGGCAGAGGGGGCCCTATTTGCATGTCCACCTACTATATAGGGAGCTCTGGGGTTGGAGACCTGCAGACAGGGAAGTGCCTCAGAGCAGGTGTGTGTGTCCTGTGGGAGAATCATGGTCATGATAACATTTCAATAACCAACAAGAATCATGAGGATATTGGGGGATGTTCTGTGTCCACATCTAGTAACAGTGAGACCAGCATCTGGCCTGTGCTCCTCCCCACTGCCCCCCCCCCCCCGCTGTTTCAACTCCAGAGCAGAGCAGGACCTGCCCCTGAGGGTGCAGACCCCTTGAAGGTCATGAAAGCATGAATGAACGTCTGTATCCTGGTGCTACCCAACGTCAGGGCTGGAGACAAGGAGTCACATGGAAAGACACCACAGGCTGAAGAAATTGTACGAGTGGACCTTGTGGACACAGAGTGTTGGTGCCCTTGGCCCTGAGTGTCTCTAACATCCTCTTCTTCAAGCAGACAAAGACAGAGTGTTGAGAAGGTGATTTTTTACGCCTGGGACTCAGAGACAGTGAGAAATCAGGGAGTTACATGCAGCTGATGGAGAGGCTGTGGGTTTCCAACACCCAGTGTCCACCTACAGAAGGTCTCTCGGCATAGACAGTAATGAAAACCTTGAAGAAAGTGATATAATAGGATAATTAGTGAGATATATTTAAGTCAGAATACCTGTGATCAGCGAGAAGGCTCATATTGAAGGTTAATCACTCATCTATGAAACAGAGACCTCTGCAATTTAAATTCACAGTCAAGGTCATGGTGATATGAGTTGAATTGATCACTCAGCCTGATCCTTGTCAAGTGTGTTATTACCACAGTGAGAGTTTATTGTATAATGAAGGCAGTTCTGTTTTTCCACAGTTTTCAGATAACAGTGCGTCATGTCCTCCTGTAGTAAATGTGTTTACAGAGCATGGAGATAAATCCTGGACAGTAGACAAGCCCAGAACCCTCCTCCTCCTCCTGGGGGACGTGAGCTCAGTGGTTCCTGAGCTCCCCAGGTCCTGAGAGCACGTTTTCCTTCAAAGCCCACAGAGGACCAGAGACTCCTTATCGCCTTCCTCTCATCCACCCTCGGTGTCAGGTCCCTTCCCGCAGGAGCTCTATGGACCCTGCTGTTCACAGGACGTCCCCTCCTCGTTCTCTCCGTCCACGGACCCCCCCCCCCTCCGCTCCTTGGCTGTGAATCCCCCGGGGTCTCCGCTGCACCACAGGGGAGCCCCGTGTCCCTCTCCTGTGGCGATGCCTCCACTGCAAGAGCCTTGAACAAACCTTCCTTTAAAATATAGCGACTTGCAGAGAACCTTCCACCAGGATTAAAGTGGGATATTTAAGGTTCTCCAGGAAGGTTGCACATAAACCCACTCAAGACACATCCTGGAACAGGATTGTGGAGACGACAGTGCCCCTGGTGGTTGTTCTGAGACACACAGGCTGACGACGCTGGGTCTGAACCAGCTTCCTGAGACAAGGCAGGGGAGTCTGCCACAGGGAAGTCCTTCCTGGCATTTTGAAACTTTGGCAGCACAATCCTGCTTTTTTCTTGTACACAGCTGAGTCTCTGCAAGGACACCTGGACCTCAGGGCTCCCACCTTGGGGAGAACCTGAGGAACAGAACCCTCCTCAGTGCCAGGGGCACAGGCTTCTGGTGCCAGGGCCTGAGCTTGCACGTGTGAGGTGCTGTGACCTGCTTGGTTGCACACTCACACACTCCAGATTGTCCACTGTGTGACACACCAGAGCCTCTTTAACTCAGTGTGGATGTTTTCTGACATTTCTGGCAAACTTCCTGACTGTGGGCAGTAGAGCTGCAGAGGGGGGTGAGCACAGGGACAGACTCACTGAGCACTGAGCCACTCACTCACTGAGCCACTTCCCTGCCCAGGAACCAGGTCCCTTCACTGCAGCCCTGAGACTCTGTGTCTCTGAACTCTAGGATCGTGCGCTAGACCACCGGAGTCAGTCGTAGGAGAGAGGACAGTGGAACTCCATCTTCCTTTCTCTGGGACACGAGGACGGGGCCCCACCCCTTCGTTTTTCTGTCTAAAAAAACGTAGAGGGGGGATGGCAGTGACCACTGTGTATGAAACTCCATGACAGGAAGCCGGCGCTGTCAGATGTGACCATCACTGTTATTGTATCATTTCCCACCTGGGGGCAGAGGGGAGTCTTAGGCCTCACCTCTGACTGCACAAGGAACACCTGCTCTGCTCCAGGCCTCACCTGTCACATCTGTGGGAGGGTACAGGTCACCACCATCAAGCCTGTGTCCTCACCTCTGCATTGATGTTGATCCATTTGTCCTAGATCCTGAAAGACCTTTTCCTTTATTTTCCATTAACAAAATCTTGAATGCAAGTATCACAGCCTGGTGTCCACAGGTGTCTGTTGGATGAGTTGAGTAATAAGCCCCACCTCCCTGCATGTAGGTGTTGAAGAGCCACCAGAGGTTGGATGGTGCAGCTGAACAAGAAAAGTCTGAGCCCTTTGGTGAGAATCTGAAAATATGGGCTGACCTGTTCCAGGGCACGGAGGAGAGAGACAGCCCCTGACATGCAGAGCCAGGGGAGTCCGTTCTCATCATGAGTCCCTGATCCCATGGTTTGAGCAGATGTGCACAGGTCAGTCCTGGCTGCAGGGAGAATGGGTCCTAGGTTCAGACTAGTCCACATTGTTGCTAACCTGGAATAAAATACAACAGGTGTACCTAAATTTTGAGGTGTTGGGTGGGTTACTCAGGTGTGCTGATCCCAGGAATGCCGGAGTCAGATCTCCTGTGGGAAATGAGCTGTGGCATTGTGGATATTCACAACTGAGGAGGGAACCAGATCACGTTACAGTGACAGAGGGTAGACCCTGTGGGAAACCTGACAAGTGGTAACATAAGAAAATAGAGGTGAAGATGTAAGTGAAATGCCTCTGAGAGTCACCAGTAATGAGCACACCCAGGTGAACCCACCCTCAGGACCAGAGGAAGATTAACGTGTGGGAACTTCATGTTCAGGAGACAGGAAGTTCCATCTGACACTTTCCCCTGCACAGTGTTCAGAGGACACACGGAGAACAGAGTGTGAACCTACAACCGGTGGACCATTGTTAGGGGACAAAGGGTGTCTGTGTGGGTCCCTGGGAAGCAGAAGCATGAACTACACAGAAGCAGACAGGGCTCCTCGGTCCGAGTCCTTCAGGGGATTTGGAGCTGAATGTGCAGCAGCTGCACGACCTCCTCTGTGGGGTTTGTTCTCTAGACTCTGCTGGACCAGGTTCAGCCACTGGGGATGGAGAGGAACCTCAGTCATGACCAGGTGAGTTTAGGTAAAGTTGAAGGTAGAGATTTTTGAGTAGTTAATTCAGGTCATGAAAATGTTGTTATTAGAAACCTGCTGTCTGCATGTGCGTCTTATAAACACTGTCACCAAGTCTGTACCCGATGGGAGGCAACTGGGACATAGACCTGACTCAGAGCATCATTGGGGAAATGCTACCTGGGTGCATGAATGGGGGATTGGCCGATAGTGAGGACAGACGTCCAGGATGCTTGTTCCATCAGGTTCTGACTTTCCTTGTTGTTCAGCCAGTTCACGTTTTCTTCCCTCTGAAATGGACACACATATTTACTTGAGTCGTGAAGAAAATTTTCAGGAGCACAAGTCATGTGTGTGTTGATTGGTACCTTATGCCTTTCCAAATTTCACTTTCTAGTTCTATCAGTTTTATTGTGTAGTTTTTAGGGTTTTCTACATACAAGGTTTTGTCATATGTATAGAGATAAGGAGAAACATTTTAGTGTGTTTCTTTCTGGTTTAGGTATTTTAAAATATCTATTCTTGCCTAATTATTCTGACAAAAATGTCCCGTTCTGTTGACTAGAGCAGTCACGGGGTGCCCGTGGGGGTCCTGATGTTAGAAGAGCAGCTTTGACATTGTCTCTGTGCAGCATGATGTCCCTTGTTGGCTCCTCACATGGACCTTTGCTAGCTTGATGCCCATCTCTTCTATACATGATTGTTTAAGAATTGTAATCATGAAGCCGTTTTCAATGTTTAAATGACTCTTGCTGCATCTGTTTATATGATGGTATCATTTATCCTTCATTCTGTGACTGAGTGCAGCACAGTGATTGCTTACAAACATTGGCCCGTCCTTGCATCTAGGACAGCATTCCACTGGATCAGGGTAAATCATCCTGTCAATGTGCTGTTAGTATCCTAGGACATGGTGAGGGTTTGTGCACCTGGGCTCATCAGCGATATTGATTTGTCATTTTTTATGTTCTTACCAGCCCCACACGCCTGGCGCCCCGCAGCCTCGCCAACCACACTCGGAGGTGAGGAGCCCGAGGCCCAGAGCCGGCCCCAGCGTGGGCTCCACCGCGCACGCGCCAGCCGCTGGCGGGAACCTCAGAGCTGAAAGGAGCCGCTCTGAGGAGAACGTCCCGCCTACCGCAGGCCCTTTCGCAAAGGCAGACGGGATAGCAGTTCCCCGGGAGCCGAACAGCAGGGTTCTTGGCTGCTCCGAAACTACATATCCCAGGAGGCACTGCGCAGGGTAGACCTTGAGCCTCAGCGGTTGCGCTCCAGGGCGCGCGTTCTTTTCCTCCATCCATTGAGCCATTGTGGGGACGGAAGGCAGAGCGATGTGGGGATTCAGCTGGCCAATGGGGAGCGCGGAAGGGGCGAGGTGGGCAGGCCGCGTGGTTTCCTTGGATACCGCGGACGCCACTCTGTGGGAGAGGGTGGGGCTTTAGCGTGAGACCCTAGAAGTTCTGACTGACAGGAACTTAGGAGCTCAGGTAAGTGTCAGAGCCGAGGGCGGAGGGAGACCCTGTGGGTGTCAAGGTGAGGACGACGTGCAGACTCGGGGCCCTCAGGGTGGTGAGGTCCGAACTTCACGGCCAGGACGGGGTGCCCTGGGATGGGGCCCTGCACGGGGATGAAAGCCAGACGGGGACCCTGTGCGGGACTCGCTCTGCCCTGACGTGAGGACGAGAGCAGGTCCCGCCCCGTCCCGGTCCCGCGTGACCGAGGCCGCGCATCGGACGCGGTGTCTCAGTGTGGGCTCCGCACCTGCGGTCGGTGACACCCTCCGTGACGACCCCGAAGGGCTGTGAGGGTCCAGTGAGACCTTGGACAGAACCGAGCACCGGCCGCAGAACCGCAGTGCAAAGGCTGTGTTTCTATTTCAGGGGTGACCCTGAACCCCAGTCACCCAGACAAACCCGAGGGACCAGGACGTGTGCTGACAGCAGCACTGACCTCTGTCCCCAGAGGTCCTGGGTTTTAGGACTAAATGAGACGCAGAAGGACAGTCCTTGTGGTGCGAGGGGAAGGACACGGGCTGAGTGTCTCCTGGCGCTACTTCTGGGTCATCTGTGTCCCCTGCACCTGTCTCTTCCCCCTTAAGTGCAGGGGGATTTCTACTGAGTGACTCTGTGGGGTCTCTTACCTTCTATTATTCTGTGGGTCCTGGACCCTGTGCATCCACAGGAGCCTGGGTGTGTCTGCTCAGTGTGTGGAGCCGTCCACCCTCAGGGCCTGTGGACAATGACGGAACATTCAGTCCCCACGGAGGGGACCTTTCCCCTGGGAACGGGGAGAAGGAGACAGAGCCCAGCAAACCCCTGTGGTCCTGGGGGGCTGTGTGAACACCCAGGAGACGCCCCTGTGTGACCTCTGAGACTGGACCTTCCACTCTGAGTCACCACTGAGATCCTCCTGTGCTGAGGTGTGTATCAGTTGATGGTTATTTTTATTGCTGAATAGTATTCAATTGACTGATATTCTCTAGTTTGCTTATTTGTGAAATTAGAAAATCTTCTGGTTTTTTTGTAGCTTCTAATTGAAAGAGCTTAAATATTTGTATATATTTTTGTATGAACATAAGGATTTGTCCTTCTGGAGCAAACACTCCTGGTGAGACCACAGAGTTTCATTTTAGGTATATATTTAATTTAATAAGAGACAACGATCACTTTGTGAAAAAAGAATAACAGGATACAGAGGGACCTGGAGAAGGAGAGGAGCCCAGTCACTGCCGATATGTCATCTGCACACACAGTGTCATCTCCTTACTTGTCTGCAGTGAGAATATGAGAAGCCAGAGCCAGAGAGAAAAAGCGAGAATCTTGCTGGATGCAGCTGAGAGCTGAGAGGAAATCCCTGCTCCCAACAGGAAGCCCCTCCTTCCCCCCTCACTGTGCACCTGCTCCTGGGTCTTTGGTGGGTCCTGAGCGCCCTCTGGTGTCCTGAGCGCCCCCTGCGGCCCTGCTCTTTAGTCTCCCTCAGGAGGTTTGTGTCTGGGCTCATACTGACTTCCCCTCACTGTGTATGTGGTACAATAATACATGGCCGTGTCCTTGGCTCTCAGGCTGTTCATTTGCAGATACAGCGTGTTCTTGGAGTTGTCTCTGGAGATGGTGAATCGGCCCTTCACAGAGTCCGCATAGTTTGTGGCACTTCCATCAGGAATAATTAGACTCACCCACTGCAGCCCCATCCCTGGAGCCTGTCGGACCCAGTGCATCCAGTAGCTACTGAAGCTGAATCCAGAGGCTGCACAGGAGTGTCTCAGCGACCCCCCAGGCTGCACCACGCCTCCCCCAGACTCCACCAGCTGCTCCTCACACTGGACACCTGCAAACACAAAGACGTCCTGGTCAGGACACTGTCACAAGTCCACTGTTTCTCCTTCATCCACTCACACACTCAGTGTTTCTTGTTCTTCACAAATTACCTCTTAAAATAGCAACAAGGAAAACCCAGCTGAGACAAAACTCCATGGTGAGTGCTCTGTGTTCAGTCCTGATCAGGGAATGTGGTGACCGTGGGATCCCAGGGCTGGGCTCCTGTCCCAGAGCTGCAGGGTCTCTGCTGGGCTGGATTTTATGGGCAGAAGGCGCCCTATTTGTATGTCCTCCTACTATATAGGGAGCTCTGGGGCTGGAGACCTGCAGAGAGGGCAGTGCTTCAGTGCAGGTGTGAGTGTCCTGGGGGAGAATCTTGGTCATGGTAACATTTCAATAACTAAATAGCAATCATAGGGACTTTTGGGTTATGTTCAAGTGTCCACATCTGGTAACTGAGTCCAGCATCTGGCCTGTGCTCCTCCCCACTTGTCCCTATGACTCCCCTGATCAAACTCCAGGGCAGAGCAGGACCTGCCCGGTGAGGGTGCAGACCCCTTGTAGGTAATGAGAGCATGAATGAAGTTCTGTATTCTGGTTTTACACACACATCAGGGCTCGAGACAAGCAGACATGTGGAAAAAGACCACAGGCTGCCGATCTTGTAAGAGTGGACATCTTGTATGCGGTGTGTAGGTGGCCTTGGCCCTGAGTATCTCTGGCATCCTGACCTTCAAGGAGACAAAGAAGAGATAATGGTGTTGAGAAGATGCTTCTCTTTCCCTGGGACTCTGAGACACTGAGAAGTCAGGGAGTTTCATGGAGCTGATGGAGAGGCTGTGGGTTTCCAACACCCAGAAGTCCATGTTCAGAGGGTCTGTCTGCATAGACAGTAATGAAAACCTTAAAGAAGGTGATATAATGGAACAATTAGTGATACATATGTAAGTCAGAATACCTGTGATCAGCAAGAATGCTCATATTTAAGGTTAATTACTCATGTATGAAACAGAGACCTTTGCAGTTTAAATTCACAGTGAATGCCATGGTGATATGAGTTGAATTGATCACAGGGCCTGGGCCTTGTCAAGTGTGTTATTACAGCTGAGAGAGTTTATTGTAAAAAGGGACAGCTCTGTGTTTCCACAGAATTTATATAACAGTGTGTCGTGTCCTCATGTAAGAAACGTGTTTACAGAGCATGGAGATAAAGTCTGGACAGTAGACGTGACCGTAACTCACCACCTCCTGTGGTATGTGAGCTCAGTGGGTCCTGAGAGCACGTTTTCCTTCAAAGCCCACAGAGGACCAGAGACTCCTCATCGCCTTCCCCTCATCCAGCCTGGGTGACGGGTCCCTTCCCGCAGGAGCTCTATGGATCCTCCTTTTCACAGGACGTCCCCTCCTCGTTCTTTCCGTCCACGGACCCCGCCCTCTGCTCCTTGGCTGTGAATCCCCCGGGGTCTCTGCTGCACCACAGGGGAGCCTATGTCCCTCTCCTGTGGCGATGCTCCCACTGCAAGAGCCTTGAACAAACTTTCCTTTAAAATTAGCAACTGTCGAGCACTTCCGGTCAAGATGGCGGCGTAGGTAGACGCAGTATCTCGTCCTCCCACAACCACATCAAAGTTACAACTAAACTACAGAACAACCATCATTCAAAACCACCTGAAATCAAGCTGAATGGAAGTCTGACAACTACGAAATTAAAGAAGAAGCCGCATCGAGACTGGTAGGAGGGCGGAGGCATGACGGGCTGGTCCCACACCCACGTATGGCGGATAAAAATTAGGAGGACACCTCAGCTGGGAAGCCCCTCCCTGAGAACTGAGGGGTCCCCCTCCCACACCAGGCGCCCAGCTGAGGGTTCCAGAGCCAGGAAGAGAAGTCCCCATAACTTCTGGCTGGAGAAACCAGAGGGAACTGAGGCTGAGGCGGCTGGAGCCCCTGGCAGCTCCTCTTAAAGGGCCCGCGCACGGACTTACTCAGACTCGCTCCCTCTGGGCTCCAGCGTGGGGGAGGCAGCCTGAAAGGCACCAGAGTCATATGGGGAAGAACTGAGCTGTTTGGCATTGGCGCGAGGGCTGGAGAGGCAGCTTTCTCCTGGACAGACCTGGACAGACGTGCTATCAGAGGCTTTTGTTCCTTTGGTGAGGCCTTCCCTGGGGCAGTAGACGCCGCCATTTCTGGAACTCCAGCTACCTGGCTCACACTGTGGGCCTCGCCCTGGTGATTCCCTGAGGCCCCGCCCCACCCAGCTTTCAGGCCCATCCAAGCTGTTGCCAGTTGTTTTACCACAGGATTGGCCTGTCTTGGATCCTGCTTCAGCTTTTCATAAATTCTTTCAAACAAGCAGCATCTGGTCTCAGCTAGCCCCACACCTCTCGCTAAGTAATACATACAAACAAACACAGGGAGGCAGCCAAAATGAAGAGACAAAGAAACAGGTCCCAAATGAAAAACAGAACAAAACTCCAGGAAAAGAACTAAGTGAAATGGAGTTAAGCAACCTAACAGATGCAGAGTTCAAAATACTGCTTATAAGGATGCTCAATGGACTTAGTGAGAACCACGGTGAACTTAGTGAGGGCCTCAAGAGCATAAAAAGGGACCAGTCAGAAATGATGGATACACAGTTAGAAATGAAGGAGGCAATAACTGAAACAAAGAATAGTTTAGGACTTCCGGTCAAGATGGCGGCCTAGGTGGACACGAAATCGCGTCCTCCTACAACCACATCAAAGTTACAACTAAATCACAGAATAACTATCACTTAAAGACCCCATGAAATCAAGCTGAATGGAAGCCCTGCAACTACGAAATTAAAGAAGCAGCAGAATGGAGACGGCATACTGCCCTCCAGGACCCTCCTTGTCGCCTGAAAGGAAACGAGATCCTGCAGCCAGGGGCGCCTGTGGAAGCTGAGCGACCCCCCCACCATGGAGGAACCCAGAAACGAGGGAGCCGAGCGACCCCCCCACCACGGAGGAACCCAGGCGGAGCGGGGGTGCCGGGCGACCCCCCCACCACGGAGGAACCCAGGCGGAGCGGGGGTACCGGGCGACCCCCCCACCACGGGGGAACCCAGGCGAGGCGGGGGAGCCGGGCGACCCCACACCAACGGGGGAGCCCAGGCGGGGCGGGGGAGCCGAGCGACCCCCACACCAACGGAGGAAGCCGGCAACACACAGGAGAACTGAGTAAACTGAACAACGAAATTGACCCAGAGACATGGGGGTGGAGTATGGGAAGACGGGCCTCAGAGGAGGGGGGGAGGCAGGGGAAAGAGATAAATCACAGAGCCTATGTGCATGGGTGCATAACCAATGGACATGGACAACAGGGATGGGGAGGAGGAGAAGGGGAGGGGGAGGAGGGTGTCAATGGGGGAAAAAAAGGAAAAACATCTGTAACAAAAACAAATTAATAATAAAATAAATTATTAAAAAAAATAAATAAAATAAAATAAAATTAGCAACTGTCAGAGAACCTTCCACCAGGATGGAAGTGGGATATTTAAGGTTCTCCAGGTAGGTTGCACATAAACCCACTCAGGACACGTCCTGGGACAGGATTGTGGTGACGACAGTGCCCCCTGGTGGTTGTTCTGAGCCACACAGGCAGACGATGCTGGGTCTGAACCAGCTTCCTGAGACAAGGCAGGGGTTTCTGCCACAGGGAAGTCCTTCCTGGCATTTTGAAACAGTGGCACCTCCAATCATGCTTCTTTCTTGTTCACAGCTGAGTCTCTGCAAGGACACCTGGACCTCAGGGCTCCCACCTAGGGGAGAAACTGAGGAACAGAACCCTTCTCAGTGCCAGGGGCACAGGCCTCTGGGCCTAGGCCCTCAGCTTGCACGTGTGAGGTACTGTGATCTGCCTGGTTGCACACTCACACACCCCAGAGTGTCCACCACGTAACACATCAGAGCCTCTTTAACTCAGTGGAGATGTTTTCTGACATTTGTGGGGAACCATCATGACTGTGGGCCGTAGACCTGCAGAGGGGTGGTGAGCTCAGGGACAGACTCACTGAGCACAGAGGGCAGTTCCCTGCCCAGGAACCAGGTCCCTTCACTGCAGCCCTGAGACCCTGTTTGTCTGAACTCTAGGATTTTTCCTGAGACCACAGGAATGAATAGCAGCTGAGAGGACAGCACAGCTCAGTCCTCCTCAGTCTGGGACAGGAGGATGGGGCCCCATCCCTTTGTGCTTCTGTCTGAAAAGACGTAGAGGGGGGATGGCAGTGACCACTGTGTATGAAACTCCATGAAAGGAAGCCGGCTCTGTCAGATGTGACCATCACTGTTATTGTATCATTCCCCACCTGGGGGCAGAGTGGGCTCTGAGGCCTCACCTCTGACTGCACAAGGAACACCTGCTCTGTTCCAGGCCTCACCTGTCACACCTGTGTGAGGGGACAGGTCACCACCATCATGCCAGTGTCCTTACATCTACGTTGATTTGGATCTATGGGTTTTGGGTCCTGAAAAGTCATTTCCTTTATTTTTCATCAACAAAGACTTCAATGGAAATATTACAATTTGGAGTTCCACAGTATCTGTTTGATGAATTAGGTAATAAACTCCACTTCCCTGGATGTTGGTCGTTGAAGAGCCACCAGAAGTTGGATGATGCAGCTCAACAAGAAAAATCTGGGCCCTGTGGTGAGAACCTGAAAATGTGGGCTGACCTGTTACAGGGCAGTGGAGGTAGAGACAGCCCCTGACACCCAGAACCAAGTGAGTCTGTTCTCTTCATGGTCCCTGATCCCTTGGTTTGAACAGATGTGCACAGGTCAGTCTCCACTGGCGGAGGGAAATATTCATCTGTTGGAGACAGTTCCATTTTATTGTTCATGTGGAGGAAAATGTAACAGGTGTACCTAGGTTTATGTGGGTTTGGGTTGGTGACTCAGGTGTGCTCATCCCCAGGAAAGCAGGAGTCAGGTCTCCTGGGGAAAATGAGCTGTGACATTGTGGATATTCACAAGTGAGGAGGGAACCAGATCACGTTACAGTGACAGTGGGTGAGCCTGTGGGGAAATCACAACTGGTCACATAAGAAAATAGAGGTGAAGATATAAGTGAAAGCCTTTGACAGTCACCAGAAAGGACACACCAAGGTGAATGTCACTCCTGACCAGAGGAAGGATTAAAGTGCAGGAAGTTTGTGATCAGGGGAGGGAAGTTCCCTCGGACACTGTTTCCCCTGCACGGTGTTCAGAGGACACACTGAGAACAGATGTGACCCTAGAGCCCGTGGACCAAATGGGGGACAGTGGGCATCTGTGTGGGTCCCTGGGAAGCAAAGCGTGAACTACAGAGAAGCAGACAGAGCTCCTGGGTCCGAGTCCTTCAGGGAGTTTGGAGCTGGATGTGCAGCAGCTGCACGGCCTCCTGTGTGGGGTTTGTTCTCCAGACTCTGCTGGACCAGGTTCAGTCACTGGGGTTGGAGAAGAACCTCAGTCATGACCTGGGGTGTTTAGGTGAAGTTGTAGGTAGAGATTTGTGAGTAATTAAGATTAGGTCCTGAGAATGTTGTTTTTGGAAACCTGTTATTGGAAACCCGATGTCTGAGTGTGACCTCCACCTCAACAGGACAAGCGGGGTGGTGACACGGTGCTCAGGGGACACTCAGCGCCCTGGTCCGGTGACTCCCCCTCCACAGGCAGGTGGGGTGGTGACAGGCGGTGGCGGGGTCACCATGCGCAGGACGGGACGCGGTGAACCGAGAGCTGACACGCACAGAGGCTGAACCAATGGGCACAGACACAGTTCAGGGGAGCAGGAGGGTGGAGCGTGGAGGAGGGTCAGGGGGAGGAGACAGCTGCAATACTTCCCACAACAAAGAGTAAACAATAAGAATAAAGACATGGGCGCCGCCCCGCATCCCAGGGACTGTAACCAATGAACCCCTGCGAGGCCTGGGCACTGCTGTCCATTTTCATAAGCCCCCCAGTATTTTCCAGGCACGTGGGACCCCGAAGAGGAAGCTTCTGCAGGGGACTGTCATTGAGGGAGAAAGTCCGATGCAAAGGGACCCGCTGAAGGACACGTGGGCCTGGGACCCAGACCCGTTCTCACTTCCCTTCACCGGCCCAACTGCAGGGGCGCGTCCCTCCCACCGCCGCCTGGGGGTCAGGGGGTCGGACCCAGGCCACCTCCTCAGCCCTCGTCCCCTCCCCTGCAGGCGGCCTGGCCCGCGCGCCCCTCCGCTCCCTCACGGCGGCCGGCACCACGTGCTCGGACCTGGGGCTCGCGCCCACATGGCCGCACAGCCGGCCTGACCAGCCCCACACGCCCGGCGCCCCGCGGCCTCGCCTGCCACTTGCGGAGGTGACAAGCCAGAGGCCCCGAGCCAGCCCCAGCGTGGGCTCCACCGCGCACGCGCCAGCCGCTGGCGGGAACCTCAGAGCTGAAAGGAGCCGCTCTGAGGAGAACGTCCCGCCTACCGCAGGCCCTTTCGCAAAGGCAGACGGGATAGCAGTTCCCCGGGAGCCGAACAGCAGGGTTCTTGGCTGCTCCGAAACTACATATCCCAGGAGGCACTGCGCAGGGTAGACCTTGAGCCTCAGCGGTTGCGCTCCAGGGCGCGCGTTCTTTACCTCGAACCGATGAGCCCTTGTGGGGACGGAAGGCAGAGCGATGTGGGGATTCACCTGGCCAATGGGGAGCGCGGAAGGGGCGAGGTGGGCAGGCCGCGTGGTTTCCTTGGATACTGCAGATGCGACTCTGTGGGAGAGGGTGGAGCTTTAGCGTGAGACCCTGGAAGTCCTGACTGACAGGAACTTAGGAGCTCAGGTAAGTGTCAGAGCCGAGGGCGGAGGGAGACCCTGTGGGTGTCAAGGTGGGGACGACGTGCAGACTCGGGCCCTCAGGGTGGTGAGGTCCGAACTTCAAGGCCAGGACGGGGTGCCCTGGGATAGGGCCCTGCACGGGGATGAAAGCAGACGGGGACCCTGTGCGGGACTCGCTCTGCCCGGACGTGAGGACGAGAGCAGGTCCCGCCCCGTCCCGGCCCCGCGTGACCGAGGCCGCGCATCGGACGCGGTGTCTCAGTGTGGGCTCCGCACCTGCGGTCGGTGACACCCTCCGTGACGACCCCGAAGGGCTGTGAGGGTCCAGTGAGACCGTGGACGGAACCGAGCACAGGCCGCAGAACCGCAGTGCAAAGGCTGTGTTTCTATTTCAGGGGTGACCCTGAACCCCAGTCACCCAGACAAACCCGAGGGACCAGGACGTGTAAAGATAATTCCTTCATAGATTTTCTCATAGGAAAGGAGACCTCAAACCTGAGTTCAAACCTCACCCACAGACTCCGTCTCCCCTGGGGGTGGTCACTGCGGTCAGAGGTGCTGGGCTCTCCCTCAGAACACACAGCGTCCTCAGTGTATAGGTAACACATTCTCCCATCAGAGCCCTTATTCAGACATGGATTCTCTGTGGAGGCCTGTCATTTAATTTCCTAAATCCAATCTTTGGTGGGAGCAATGTATTTAATTTAGTAAAGTCTACTTAACCTCTGTTTTCTGTACTGGGGCCTGTTTTGGTGAATCACACAGACCCCAGGACGTGCTGAGCCTCACGGTCCACGGGCATTGGCTGCAGCAGCCACAGGGACAGAGAGGTTCTGCACCAGGAGTGAGGGCTGCTGGGAAACTGCCCAGAACTGGACGGGACTTGGACCTGGGTGAGGGGAGGAAGCTGGACGTGTTCTGAGTCACAGGACAGAGATGGGCCTGATGTTCATGGGCAGAGTGTTACTGGACATGTGGGTTAAACCTCTTCCCCTGACGACCCAGGAGGATGTGCAGGGCATGACAGACACAGCTTCTGTCATCGTAGGAAACACCTGAGTGACTATGACCAGGAGTTTGTCAGAATAGAAACGTTAAAGGTCCTGCAGGCAGGGATCAAGGGAAATAAGGAACGTGTCATTGCAAAGGGGGGAAGGGGATTCCTGTTACCCACATGCACCTGCTCACAGTGTCTCTGTTAGTGGGGTAACAACTTCGCAGGTCCAGGGGTTAGTACTTGGACACCTGTGGGTCATTACTCACATGGTCACACCATGGTGCACCCAAGCTGCACATTCATTGCGGTTCCTTTTATGAAATCCCTCAACACCTAGCGGGAAGAGTGGACATCTTCCCTGCAGGAGCCATGGTGCTGGTGTGTCTGTGTGAGGGGCCCTCATGTCATTGACCAGGACCCTGTCTCAGTCCATCGTCATCACCATCATCACCACCATCATCACCATCCCCATTTGTTTATTTAAAATTGTTTTTATTATCTGTAGACATGTTGTTTTCCAACATAATGACACCTTTTCTCATTTTTTGGTCATTTATTGTATTGCTAAGTAAAATATGTTTTCAGACTATTTTATTTTTATTTTCTACTGCTGACAAATGAGGGCTCCTTCTTGCCTCTTCTCCATCTGCCCCACACTGGGATCTGATGGGAAAGGTTTGGTCCACCCTCTATAGATGTCTTTGGGAGATTGAACCCCACAAACCCCTGGAAGGAGAATTCCTTCCCCTCCCTCACCACCTCACCAAAATAAAAGCCCTGAGACAATCTCCTTTCCTTGTCTATCAAAGCTCCTCTGACTTGTTGAAGGGCCTTTCCTGTGCTCCTCAGAGATTCACTATGTACGTGATACATGTCCCTTGTGTGTGTGTTTGTCATCAGCCTGGACATCTGCACCAAGCTGTCGTGGGTCTCTCCACCTCTGTTTAGTGTGACCTGCACCCAGTGCTGTGAGCATAATGCCATCTCAATCACCATCACCCCATTGGTCCTTCTTCTGTAGCTTTGAGGTCACACACCTCTGGTGCTCACTGTCCACACACATGTGCCCTGCTGCTGGCTGGCTGGGGCCCTGAGCTGTGGAGCTGAGCTGCACTGTTGAGTCAGCAGAGCCTTTGGTTGGATTCAGCTGATGAGGGTCAGTAGATTTCATGATTAATTGTCATTTTGTCACAAGAGTGTTTGAAAGAGAATCTGTCTTTTTCCCATAAGAATGTTGTCTTCCTTGACAAGAGACATCTCTTTATTTTTTTCATTGTTGACACAATTATGGCTTCCTCTAATTCCTCCTGCTTTGCCCACATCCACCCAGCCCTCGCCAATCCTCCCCGGTCCCTACCACTCTGTGTGCATGGGCTCTGCATATATGTTTCCTGGGTCCTCACTTCACCTTATTTTATCCACTCTTTCCAACCCCCACCCCTCTGACCTCTGTCAGTCTGTTCTGTGTTTCCATTTCTCTGGTTCTATTTTGTTTGTCTGTTTATTTTGTTCATTATATTCTGTATATAAATGAGATCACAGGGTATTTGTATTTCTGTGACTGGCTTATTTTGCTTAGCATAATAGTCTACAGGTCCATGCATATTGTTGCAAAGAGTAATAGTTTCTTCTTTTTTACAGCTGCATAGTATTCCATTATGTAAATGTTACACAATTTTTTATCCCCTCATCTACATGGGCAACTGTGCTGTTTCCAGATCTTGGATATTGTAAATAGCGCTGTATGAACATAGGTGCGCATATATTCTTTTTGATTCATGTTTTGGGATAATTAGGATATATTACCAGAGGTGGGTCCATTGGCTCAAAAATCAGTTCTATTTTTATTTTTTTGAGGAGCATCTTTCTGTTTTCCACAGGGGCTGCACCAGCCTGCATTCTTACCAACAGTGCACATGGGTCTCTTTTCCTTATATCCCCTCCAGCACTTGTGGTTTGTTGATTCGTTGATGGGTGCCATTCTGGCAGGTGTAGTTGTAGTTTTACTGTGCATGTCTCTGATGATTAGTGATGCTGAGCATTGTTTCATAGGTCTCTTGGCATCTGTATGTCCTCTTTGGAAACCTGTCTATTCATGGCATTTGCCTGTTTTTCAAATGGATTGTATGTCTTCCTGGTGCTGAGTTGTATAATGTTTATATATATTTTGGAATTTAACCCCTTATCAAATGTACCATTGGCAAATAGAAAACAGACTTCTCTAACTCAGATATGTCAGACGTAAGCATGGAATCAGGAACCCAGAGAGGTTCCCTGAGGGAAACTGTGACATGAAGAGGAAACCACACAGGAAACCAGCCCAAACCTCCAACTGCACCTGCTCCTGGATGGTCCTTGTGTTCAGGGACCCTGAGCGCCCCTTGGTGGTCGCAGCCTCTCCTGCAGGGAGGTTTGTGTCTGGGCTCACACTGACCTCCCCTCACTGTGTGTCTAGCACAGTAATACACGGCCGTGTCCTCAGGCCTCAGACTGCTGAGCTGCATGTAGGCTGTGCTCTTGGACGTTTCTGCTGTCATGGAGACTCTGCCCTGGAACTTCTGTGCGTAGTTTGTCTCACCATCTTCAGGGTCAATCCGTCCCATCCACTCAAGCCCCTGTCCTGGGGCCTGTGGCACCCAGTGCATGTAGTAGCTTGTGAAGGTGTACCCAGAAGCCTTGCAGGAGACCTTCACTGAGGCCCCAGGCTTCCTCACCTCATACCCAGACTGCACCAGCTGCACCTGGGCGTGGACACCTGTGGAGAGAAGACAGGAGTGGGTTCACATCCCACTTGACTGTCCCTGGTCCCCTCCTCAGGCCAGGGACAGGGGAACGCTTACCTGTAGCCACTGCCACCAGGACGATGATTCTCCAGCTCCAGTCCATGGTGAGGTGCTGAGCTGTGGACACTGCTGTAGGGAGGGTGTGCCTGTGGGTGATGATCTCAGTGCACAGACTTATCAATATTTAACCTGGTCTACCTCATCTCATTTGCATACTCATGAGGCAGAGTATTTCATAACTGAGAGATGATGGAGGGACAGAGACCATGCTCAGTGGGAGTCTGAGGATCCTCGTCCTAATCCTTGTAGGAGGACATGTGTCCCCTGCACGGTCCCTGAGCTCTGTGCACACTGACATACTCCCTCTGAGGGACAAACCCCACAGGACATGCTCCTCATTGTGAACCCACCTTTGAGTGGCACAGGTACCTCCTGGACCAGCTCTGGGCTTTAGTATCTGAATATCTTTTCCTGGATCAGTGTGTCTCCAAAGTGGTCCACCTGTTGAAGTAGTAAAGCCATCCCTGTCCCAGCTCCTCACACTCCAGAAATACTCCTTTGTGTGTGGTTCTCATGTCTTATGGAGGTTGGTAAATGCTCTGATTGAACAGGACATGGGTAGTCACCTCAACAGTCCTGTCCAACATTCTGTTTAGATTGTTTTTATGAAAAGAGGAAGACCCCGGCCCTCAGAGGGAATCCCTGTGCAGCTCCTGCTGCAGCTGCTCCTGGGGCAGCAGCCCTGTGCTCGAGGGTCCTGAGCGCCCCCTGCTGCCCAGCCATTCCCCCTGCAGGGGCGGGTCCTCTCAGGGCTCACAGGGCATTGACCTCTCAGCGTCTGTAGTGCAGTAGTAAGGGATGTGCCCTGACTTCACAAGGTTTCCTCAGGGACACCACATGCTTTAGATATCTATGTATATGATGAACTGGCCTTACTGAACCGCATGACTCTGAAGGGAGACCCCGAGGGCTTTATAAAGCCTTCAGGTAGGCCCTTCCCTGGAGCTGCCAGGTGGATACACCCAGACAAATCTCAGTTTCCTGAGTCCTGAAGCTCTCGGAGGCTCTGGGGTCTCTGATGTTCTAAGGGTCCTGTGGTTGAAGGTCCCATCTGAGTATGTCTGCATGGGTCCCAAATCCCACTGCATGCTACTGTTCAATAAAACACACACACACACACACACACACACACACACACTGACACACACTAACACACACACACTGACACACACACTATCACACACACTAACACACACACACACACACACACACACACACACACACACACACTGACACACACACACACACAGTAATGACTTTCATTGCTATGAACCCAGAGTTGCCCTTCATCTCTGAACCCAGCTCATGGGCAGTGACTGCAGGTGGATTCTAGGCCTGGAGTGACTTCCTTTGGAATCTGATCAAATGCACCCACGATGCACAAGCAGACTTTTCAGAGCACATGCCTTGTGTTTCTCTGTTCTTGAAGGTCTTATGAACCCAGATGCTGATTAGAACGGATCAGACTTGCTCAAGGGACAGTCAGAGGTGGAGCTGGTTCCCCCATTGACTGCAGGGCCCTGTAGCTGAGAGTCCCCTGGAGACCCCACACCTGTATTAGGGGACCCCTGAGAGTGGTGAAGCTGAGGAGGCAGCACTGTAGTCAGCTGTCAGGTGGGGCTGCTCTCCCAGGTCACCTGGTGGGCGGGGCAGCAGTGGGCAGGGGAGTGAGTCCAGCTCTGTGAGGAACACCCTGGCTTCCTCAGGACACCTGGTTTCAGGACAGGCTTGGTGTTTGTCCATTCGTGTTGCTGCATCCTGATGGTTATCTTCCCTGCTGACCCCCTGTCCCATGCATCTCAGTTCCTCACACCCCACACGTGACACAGACTCTCTACTCAGTCACCCCACAGCTGCGCCCATCAGTCCCTGCAGGAACCACCCTCTCCTCCTGCATCTGGGTCTCTGGTTCAACCTCGTGGATATTCCTGCACTGAGTGAGCCATCACTAGTGAGAATTCAGATACCAGGTCATTACTCAGACTCCATTCAAAGGAAATGACCTGGGAAAGACCTGACTCGACACAATGCCCACAAGAGCTGGTCTCTGCAGGTCTGAGGTGGCGGGAAAAGCTCTCACCTGAGACTCAGCAGTTAGACCCATGTCTGCTCTTTCTCCTGGAGAAGGGAATTATTCGGTGAAGAAAGGGACGAAGTTCTTCTCCTCAGGATTTTTGTACATGGAGAGAGAGCAATGGAAATGGGAACACGTCTTCCCAGACCACATTTACAAAGTCTTCCTGTGAAAGGTCACTCTGAGCCAGGACACCCTCAAAATTTAGTGATAATACACTTGGGGTCAGTGTGGAAATTAGTTGTTTGCAGACCACATGTTAATTTTATATGCCATCCAAGATAATGAAATAAAACCGTATTTTCCTATATAGAATGCTCCTGAGAATGCGCCTCCCTGACCTCCAGCTCCAGGAGCACAAGGAACAGGTCCCAGCCGCTGCTCTCTGAAATCCCCCGTGGTTTGTGCTGAAGGCACAGCTGTGCACGACTCCCAGACCCTGCCTGACTCGGCGGTGACACTGAGACAGGGCCATTGCTGGGAGATGCAGGTGTCATCTGATGGAAATTTTTGGCTCAGGAAATTCCTGACAGTCTTGTTGGGTCTCCAAAAATGCATGTAGTTCAGGTAAATTCCAACTTTCTCAGACAGATATTTCTTGTGTGCTGACCGTTTCCCCATGCTCACCAACCTTTCTGCATTTTTTTCTTCTCCAAATAAAAAACACAGCCTCTGCGCTGGCCAGTTTGCCTCAGTGGTTAGAGCGCCGGTCCGTGGACCAGAGAATCCCGGTTTCGGTTCCCGATAAGGGAACGTGCCTCGGTTGCAGTTTGTCCCGGGCCCCGTTGGGGTCGTGATGGTTGTAACCAATCAATGTGTCTCTATAACATCGATATTTCTCTCTCTCTCTTCCTCCTTCTCTCCCTCCCACTGTATCTGAAGATGAATGCAAATATGTGCTTGGGTGAGGATATAAACAAACAAACAAACAAACAAACAAACAAACAAACAAACAAATACAGGCTCTGCTGCATGTGAGAACGTTTCTACCAATATAATAAAACTTGTAAAATCAAAGCCATCATGGTTGCCACAGAACCACTCGACTGGAGAGACTCATGGAGAAAATGTTATATGGGGAGGAAGCCAGAACCCTCAGAGGAAACAGCCACAAACACCACCTGCAGCTGCTCCTGGGCTGTTCTCTGTGGTCGGTGTGTCCTGAGCGCCCCCTGGTGTCCTGAGCGCCCCCCGCAGCCCCGCCCTCCTGTCCCCTCAGGAGGTGTGTGTCTGGGCTCACACTGACTTCCCCTCACTGTGTGCTGCACACTAATACACGGCCGTGTCCTCAGATTTCAGGTTGGTCATTTTAAGAGAGACTGTGCTCGTAGGGTTGTCCCTGGAGATTGTGAATCTTCCTTGAACAGATGGCGCGTACCACTGATCTGTTCCCCATGGTTGGCTCACTCTTGCCACCCACTCCAGCCCCTTCCTGGAGCCTGGCGGACCCAGTGCATGCTGTAGTCAGTGAAGGTGAATCCAGAGGCTTTGCAGGAGAGGCTCAGGGACCCCCCAGGCTGCACCAAGCCTCCCCCAGACTCCACCAGCTGCACTTGGCGCAAGACACCTGCAGACAGAGGAACAGACTGAGAACTGCCCCTGCAGCGCGGTCCCCCTGAGCCCGAGCCCAGGGCCGCACTTTTGACAGGATGAGAAGGGAGGCCCAGAGGAGTGCAGACCCCATGGTGTGGACACACGATGGGCTGACCCTGAGGCTCCTCTCTGGGATCTGCAGGGACAGGCGCTGGGCAGGTTTTCATGAGCAGGGCCGGGTCCTCATGTGTATGTTTTTTTCCCTGTGGACCTGTCTGAGCTGCCCACCCGGGCTCCTCCCTCCCTGCCTTGCCTTCAAGGAGGGTGGGGGACAGGATGACTGGGCCTGAACCCAGGGTCTCTCTGCTGGCCTGGACATTGTAGTGTTTTTCTGTGAACAGTGATAGACACCTAGACCAGGATGGAAGTGGGATATGTAAGGTTCTCCAGGCAGATTGCACCTAAACCCACTCAGGACACGTCCTGGGACAGGATTGTGGAGACGACAGTGCCCCCTGGTGGTTGTTCTGAGCCACACAGGCTGACGACGCTGGGTCTGAACCAGCTTCCTGAGACAAGGCAGGGGTGTCTGCCACAGGGAAGTCCTTCCTGGCATTTTGAAACGGTGGCACCCCAAATCCTGCTTCTTTCTTGTACACAGCTGAGCCTCTGCAAAGATACCTGGGCCTCAGGGCTCCCACCTTGGGGAGAACCTGAGGAACAGAACCCTCCTCAGTGCCGGGCACAGGCCTCTGGTGCCAGGGCCTCAGCTTGCACGTGTGAGGAGGTTTGACCTGTCTGGTTGCACACTCACACATCCCAGAGTGTCCACCGTGTGACACACCAGAGCCTCTTTAACTCAGTGGAGATGTTTTCTGACATTTGTGGGGAACCGTCATGACTGTGGGCAGTAGAGCTGCAGAGGGGCGGTGAGCACAGGGACAGACTCATCGAGCACAGAGGGCAGTTCCCTGCCCAGGAACCGGTCCCTTCACTGCAGCCCTGAGACCCTGTGTCTCTGAACTCTAGGATTGTGCCCGAGACCACAGGAGTAAGTCGTAGTGGAGAGGACAGCAAAGCTCCGTCCTCCTCGCTCCGGGACATGAGGACGGCCCCCACCCCTTTGTGCTTCTGTCTGAAAAGACATAGAGGGGAGATGGCAGTGACCACTGTGCATGAAACTCCATGAAAGTAAGCCGGCTCTGTCAGATGTGACCATCACTGTTATATCATTCCTCACCTGTGGGCAGAGGGGACTCTGAGGCCTCCCCTCTGACTGCACAATGAACACCTGCTCTGCACCAGCCCTCACCTGTCACACCTGTGTGAGGGGACAGGTCATCAGCATCATGTCAGTGTCCTCACCTCTGAATTGATTTATAGCTATATGTTTTACATCCTGAAAGGTCATTTCCTCCATTTTCCATCAAGAAAGCCTTGAATGCAAAGTATTACAAACTGGTTGTTCAGTAATATCTGTTGTATGAATTAAGTAATAAACTCTACCTCCCTAGATGTAGGTTGTTGAAAAGACACTAGAAGTTGGATAATGCAACTCAACATGAAAAATCTGGGCCCTTTCGTGGTAACCTGGAAATGTGGGCTGAGCTTTTCCATCCTGAGCCACAATATTTGCAGATCAATGAATACGTTACACCACAGAAACAAAATGAAAGATAAAAACCATATAATCTTATCAATAGATGCTAAAAAACCTTCGACAAAATCCAGCACCCATTTCTGATAAAAATGTTCAGCAATGTGGGACTAGAAGGATCATATCTCGACATAATAAAGGTCATATATGAAAAACCTACAGTCAACATCATACTCAATGGGTAAAAACTAAAAGCATTTCCCTTAAGAACAGAAACAAGACAGGGATATCATTGTCACCACTCTTATTTGACATAGTACTGGAAATCTTAGCCTCAGAAATTAGACGTGAAGAAAGAATAAGAGGGATACAAATTGGAAGGGAGGAAGTTAAACTGTCATTATTTGCAGATGACATGATATTGTACATAGAAAACCCTAAAGACTCCATCAAAAAACTACTAGGTTTAATAAAAGAATTTGGCAACGTAGCAGGATACAAAATTAACATCAAGAAACCACTGGCACTTTTACACACCAATAATGAACACACAGACAGAGAAACTAAAAAAAGCAATCCCATTTACCATTGCAACAATATAATTAAGATACTTAGGAATAAACTTAACCAAAGATGTAAAGACCCATTCGCAGAAAACTACAGCTCATTGAAAAAATAAATAGAAGAAGATATAAAAAAGTGGAAGCATATGCCTTGTTCATGGATTGGGAGAATTAACATCATTAAAATGTCCATATTACCCAAAGCAATCTATAGATTCAATGCAATCCCCATCAAAATACCAATGACACATTTCACAGAACTAGAACAAATACTCCAAAAGTTTACATGGAACCAAAAAAGACCCCGAATAGCCACAGCAATCTTTTAAAAGAAGAATGAAGTAGGTGGGATCACAATGCTGGATATCAGATTGTACTACAAAGCCACAGTAATCAAAACAGCCTGGTACTGGCTCAAGAACAGGCATATAGATCAATGGAAGAGAAGAGAGAACCTAGAAATTCACTGACCCAAGACATTATGCTCAATTAATATTTGGAAAAGGTGGCAAAGCGTAGAGTGGAGTAAAGACAGCCTCTTTAATAAATGATGTTGGGAAAATTAGAGAGCTACATGCAAAAATAAATAAATAAATAAATAAATAAATAAAACTAGACCACCAACTTACACCTTACACAAGAATGAACACAAAACAGATAAAAGACTTAAATGTGACTTGTGAATCCATAAAAATTCAGGAAGAAAATGTAGGCAACAAAATTTTAGACATCACACGCAGAATAATTTACATTGATACAATGCCTAAGGCAAGAGAAACAAGGAAAAAATAAATACATGTCACTATATCAAGGAAAAGGCTTCTGTACAGCAAAAGAAAAACATTAAAATGTAAAGGGAACTCACTATATGGGAGAGCATAATTGCCAAAGATACATCAGATAAGGGGTTAATTTCCAAAATACATAGAGTGCTCATACACTCAACCCAAGCAAGATAAAGAACCCAATTAAAAAATGGGTGGAGGACATAATGAGACACCTCTCCAAACAGGACATACAAATGAACAAGAGACATATGAAGAAATGTTCAGCGTCACTAACCATCAGAGAGATGCAAATTAAAACAACTATGAGGTATCACCTCACACCTGTCAGAATGGCCGCCATCAACAAATCATCAAACATCAAGGGCTTGCGAGGGTGTGGAGAAAAGGGGACTCTAGTACACTGCTGGTGGGAATGCAGACTGGTGCAGCCACTGTGGAAAACACTATGGTGTTACCTCCAAAATTTAAAAATGGAATTGCCGAACTTCCGGTCAGGATGGTGGGTAGGTAATGCGGTATCGCCTCTTCCCACAACCACATCAAAGTTACAACTAAACTACAGAACAACCATCATTCAAAACCGCCTGAAATCGAGCTGAAAGGAAGTCCTACAACTATGAGATTAAAGAGGAAGCCTCATGGAGACTGGTAGGAGGGGCGGAGGCAGATGGGCTGGTCCCACACCGCGTGTGGCGGATAAAAATCAGGAGGACACCTCGGCTGGGAAGGTCCTCCCTGAGGACTGAGGGGTCCCCATCCCACACCAGGCGCCCAGCTCAGGGTTCCAGTGCCAGGAAGAGAATCCCCATCACTTCTGGCTGTAAAACCAGCAGGAACCGAGGCTGAGGCGGCTGGAGCCCCCAGCAGCTCCTCTTAAAGGGCCCGCACACGGACTTACTTGGACTCACTCCCTCCAGGCTCCAGCGTGCGGGAGGCAGCTTGAAAGTCACAGAGTCATATGAGGAAGAACTGAGCTGTTTGGTATTGGAGCGAGGGCTGGAGAGGCAGCTTTCTCCTGGACAGACGTGCTTTTGGAGGCTTTTGTTCCTTTGGTGAGCCCTTCCCTGGGCCGGCAGGCGCCGCCATATCTGGGACTCCAGCAACCTGGCTCACACTGTCTGCCCCACCCTGGTGATTCCCTGAGGCCCCGACCCACCCAACTTTCAGGCCCACCCAAGCTGTTGCCAGCTGCTTTACCATAGGATTGGCCTGTCTTAGATCCTGCTTCAGCTTTTCCTATATTCTTTCAAACAAGCAGCATCTGGTCTCAGCTAGCCCCATATCTCTCGCTAAGTAATACATAGAAACAAACACAGGGAGGCAGCCAAAATGAGGAGACAAAGAAACAGGTCCCAAATGAAAGAACAGAACAAAACTCCAGGAAAAGAACTAAGTGAAATGGAGTTAAGCAACCTAACAGATGCAGAGTTCAAAATACTGCTTATAAGGATGGTCAATGGACTTAGTGAGAACCTCAGTGAACTTAGTGAGGGCCCCAAGAGCGTAAAAAAGGACCAGTAAGAAATGATGGATGCACAATCAGAAATGAAGGAGGCACTAACTGAAATAAAGAATAGTTTACACAGATACAATAGTAAAGTAGGTAAAGCCAAGAAGCAAACCATCGATTTGGAATATAAGGAAGCAAAAAACACCCAATCAGAACAGGAAAAAGAAAAAAGAATCCAAAAAACGAGGACAGTGTAAGGAGCCTCTGGGACAAATTCAAGCGTGCCAACGTTCGCATCTTGAGGATGCCAGAAGGAGAAGACAGAGAACAAGAAATCGAAAACCTATTTGAAACAATACTGACAGAAAACTTCCCTAATTTGGTGAAGGAAACAGACATACAAGTCCATGAAGCACAGAGAGTCCCAAATAAGATGAACCCCAAGAGGCCCACACCAAGACACATCATCATCAAAATGCAAAAGGTTCAAGACAAAGAGAGAATCTTAAAAGCAGCAAGAGGAAAGCAGTTAGTTACCTACAAGGGAGTTTCCATAAGACTGTCAGCTGATTTCTCAAAAGAAACTTTGCAGGCCAGAAGGGACTGGCGTGAAATATTCAGAGTGATGTACAGCAAGAACCTACAACCAAGATTACTCTATCCTGCAAAGCTGTCATTTAGAATCGATGGCCATATAAAGAGTTTCCCAGAGAAGGAAAAGCTAAAGGAGTTCATCACCACCAAACCATTATTATATGAAATGTTGAAGGGTCTTCTTGAAGAAAAATATTTAAAAAAATGAACAAAATGGAAATAAATACATATCTATTAACAATTGAATCTACAAACAAAATGAACAAGCAAAACAGAAACATTCTCATAGATACAGAGAACTTTTGTTGGGTACAACATGGGTGGAGGTTGGGGGAGGGGTGAAAAAGGTGAAGGGATTAAGAAGTACAAATTGGAAGTTAGACTGACAAACCTCAAAGGGAAGGGGGGTTGGGGGGTGGGAAGGAATAAACCAAAGAATTTATATGTATATATGCATAACCAATGGACACAGACAACAGTGTGGGGAAAAGCAGGAGGGGGGCAGGAATGGGGAGGAGGGGGTCAATGGGGAAAAATGAGGAACATCTGTAATACATTCAACAATAAAGATAAGTTCAAAAAAATAAAAAATAAATAAAATTAAAAAAAATTCTCATGCATCTTTCAAACAGATTTAATGGGATTAAATTTGTTTAGGTTACTTCTTATGCCCAGCTTTCTAATATCTACAAAACTGTCAAATATTTTTATTAAAAATTATTTTTATAAACAATTTTATATAGCCAAATAATATCTAGGTTGGTTTGAAAATCACAAAGTAAAGGACATTTATTCTCAGTAACTTATTTCTTTATGATGTAACTTTGATCCAAGGAACTATATCCCAGGAGCATGTCATTGAGGTACCCTTGATTCTTATTTTTTATTTGTTAAAATGATATTTCTAACAAATTCTGAGTAACACTGTGCTACATGACTTTGTTTAGGTTAATGCTAGAAACCTTTTTCTTGCAATCTTTGCCAAACACTCTCAGAGCTAAGTAGTGTCACACCTGGTGAGTACTTGGATAGGAGACCCCTGATTCTTGATGTTGAAAATTAGGTTATTGTGCCTTTAAGTCCCTCCTCAAACTCTTCCCTTGTGCAAGCTTATGGCTTATTGCAGACACCCCAACAAATTATATCAGACATATTCATATTTTTACATGGAGAAATGATTGAGAATAAAAGAGTAATTATTCATGTGTACAATTCAGAATCTTTCAAATGTGGAAATTGTAAAAGCAGCAGATTAATTGAGCTCTGTTCTCAATCAAATATTTTCAGTGAAGTTGGGGTCAGAGGGAGGCAAATCATGGAGGTTCCTAGCACAGATGTGCTCATAGGAAAGGGAACTTTATCCCTGACAGGAACCCTCAGTCCCAGGACACACGACATGATCAACTGGGAAGTTTTCAAATTTTGGATACTGTAAATAACACTGCTATGCACATGGGGGTGTATATATTCTTTCTGATTTGTGTTTTGGGATAATTGGGATATATTTTCAGAGGAGGATTCTCTGGGTCAAAAAGCAGTTCTATTTTTTTTTTAATCACTTTATCTTTGTTTCAGATGTTTCTCCATTTCCCCCCTAGACACCATCCTCCTGATCCCCCTTCCCACAGCATTGTTGTCTATATCCATTGGTTATGCATATATGCATGTAAGTTCTTTGGTTTATATTACCCTCCTCGCCACTGCCCTCCTCTGGGGCTTGTCAGACTGAACGTTCTATTTTTTTTTTTTTTTTGAGGAAACTCCATAGCGTTTTCCCCAGTGGCTGCACCAATCTGCATTCCCACCAGTAGTGCACCAGGGTTCTCTTTTCTCCTCATCCTCCCCAGCACTGGGTGTTTGCTGAGGTATTGATAGGAGCCACTCTGGCAAGTGTAGCTGTTGTTTCAATTTGCACGTCTCTGATGATCAGTAATGTGAGCATTGTTTCATATGTCTCATGGCCATCTGTACGTCCTCTTTGGAGAAGTGTCTATTCAGGGCATTGGCCCATATTTCAATTGGATTGTATGTCTTCCTGGTGTTGAGTTGTATGTAGTTTTAAAATATTTTGGAATTTAAGCCCTTATCAAATGTACCTTTGGCAAATAGACCACAGCTTTTTCTAACTCAGAGATGTTAGAGGTAAACATTGAATCAAGAATCCAGAGAGGTTCCCGGAGGGAAACTGTGACATGAAGAGGAAACCACACAGGAAACCAGCCCAAACCTCCAACTGCACCAGCTCCTGGATGGTCCTTGTGTTCAACCACCCTGTCGCCCCCTGGTGGTCGCAGCCTCTCCTGCAGGGAGGTTTGTGTCTGGGCTCACACTGACTTCCCCTCACTGTGTCCCGCACAGTAATACACGGCCGTGTCCTCGGTGGTCACGGATCTCAGCTGCAGGGAGAACTGGTTCTTGGACGTGTCACTGGAGATGGTGGTTCGGCTCTTGAGGGACGGGTTGTAGTAAGTGCTACTACCACTACCAGATATGTACCCAATCCATTCCAGCCCCTTCCCTGGTTTCTGTCGGATCCAGCTCCAGTAGTAACCACTGAGTGAGCCCCCAGAGACAGTGCAGGTGAGGGAGAGGGTCTGCGAGGGCTTCACCAGTCCTGGGCCCGACTCCTGCAGCTGCAGCTGGGACAGGACACCTGGGGACAAGGAGCATCAGGCCCTGTCAGTCACATGTAGTCACAACCACCCCATGGACCCTGTCTGATCTCTGAGACCCTCACCTTGGGGGGCTGTCACCAGGCACAGGAGAAGACCCAGCAGTCTCATCTTGTTCTAGACCACGTCTCTGCGTTCCCCGGAGACTTCAGCCCTGCGTGAGGAGTGAGCTGTGAGCCTCCCCAGCCCAGGGGAGGATTTACCCTGGAGCTTTAGGAGAAATTTGCATGTGGGGCAGCTTGTTCCTTAAAAGTGGTGAGACTGAGGTCAGGTTGCCCTGGTCCTTCTGGACCCTCTGGGGATCTCCTCCCTTGAACTCCCTCAGTATGTTAGTCAGGGAAAGGGGTTCACTTGGTTTATGAGACCTATGGAGTCAGCTTAATAGCCATGCTCACCTCTGATAAATGGCGGACTGAATGAGAAGATTATCTTATTAATTTTTCCTGTGTCTTACTTGTAGGTTTATAGGAATTATATTGGTCCAGGTAGTTTCTTAAATTCAATTCTGTAATATATACGCAACTGTCAAATAGTTTTATAAACAGTTGTGTTTTTATTTAAATAAAATAAAAGTTTATAAAAACAATTATATTTTCATAAACATAATTTCATATATACAATGTCTGTCTTCTCAGAAAACCACAAAATAAAGGACATTCATTCTCAGTATCTCATATATTTACTTATGTTGTTATGGTGATCCAAGGAACCATATCCCAAGAAGATGTTAATGGGAAATCCTCGATTCTTTTCTATATTTTGTTTTGTTTGGATAAAATTATATTCATATAAGTTCTGAATAACATGATATGGTAGGCCATTTTTAAGGTTATTGCTAGATACATTTTTCTTACACTCTTTACCAAACATCCTTCAGCAGCTATGCAGGGTCTGGCCTGGTTAGTACGTGCATGGGAGACCCTTGATCCTTGATGCTGAATATTGGTAATTCTGTCTTAGAGTCTCTCCTCAGAGTCTTCTTTCTGCAAGCCCACGGTTATTTCAGAGATCTCCATCTAATTATATCAGACAAAATCACGTTTACCTATGGAGAAATGATTGCAAATAGAAAGAGTGCTTATGTATTAGTAAAATCCAGATTCTTTTATGTGTTGAAATAATAAAAGCAGCAGATAAACTGACCTGTTTTCTCAGTCCAGTCTAATCAGTGATGTTGGGGTTAAGGGGGGGGGGGGCTGTTGAGAGAATTCCCAGCACAGATTTGCTTGTAGGAAAGGGAACTTGTATCCTGACAGGAACCCTCACTCTCACCCTCCTCTGCTCTGTCCCTGGGTGAGAGCTGCTGGGCCCTCCCACTCACCATGTAACATCCTTAACGTATAATGCACACATTCTCCCATCAGACCTGGGACCTGGAAATCTGTAGTCTCTTTGTCGGCTACACTTTTCATTCCCTTGATGAATGTTTGTTGGGAAAATGGTTTCACTTATAACAATGTTCCTGATCACTGTTTGATTCAATGGGCCTGTTTTTGATGACTTATGTAACACCTCACCAGGAAATGGTCACTTTCCATTGTCCATGGGAGGGGAACAGGATATGAACAGAGTGAGCACTAAACCCGTGGAAGAAATGATGGCTGGAGTCCTTCATATCATTGAAATCTGTGTGCTGTGCCCTCTGACCCAGAGACAACGTTCCACGGCATGAGCCCAGATTCATTGCAGAGCTTAATTCCCTTTACTGGACTTTACACTGTGAACTTCTCTACAACTTGCAGCATAGGCTCACCCTGAGAAATGATATCGTGTAGACGTCAGGCAGACGAGGAAGGAACCCCAAAGGACATGAGGAAGATGCTGAGCAGAGATGACAGAGACAGGATTCCAGAGGGTATCTCACGAGGATGAAAGTGACCAGGAGGACGAAGGTGCAGAGAGGTCATGAGAGGGAGACGTGAGGAGATGACCTGGAGCTGACGTCTGGGAAAGTGAATGTCCCAGTGAGAGCCCTGCATGGAGCCGTGTGTGCAGGACTCACATGGGACAGTGAGAGAGCGAGGCCCTGGCAAGTGTGGGGACCTGGAGGATGGATAGTCAGTGTGTCTAGACGGTGTGGGCGGAGGTGGGGTTTAAACCATGTTCTCCAGGGCAGGTGCCCAGATAACCACCTCTCATGCGATGCTGGGAGCAGGACTGTGGGGTGACGGTGCCCCAAGTGGTGACTCTGAGTCATGGAGGCTGCAGGACCCTAGGGACTGAACCAGCTGCCTCTCCACCCACCCAAGGCTAGGGGAGGGATGAGCTCACATTTAAGGTCAGACTCGTCCTCTCTGAAGAGCAGAGAAACATGAGGACATGATCAATGAGGATATTATTTTTATAATCTGCATCATCCTCATTTGTGATATTTTGCTGTCAACTTTGGTGTATAAATTATTGGAATAAAGAACAGTTCTCCCTGACCTGGCTGGATGCCCTGGGCCTGCAGCCTCAGTCTCAGTCCAGCTCCAGGGAACCGGCCTGGTCAGGATTCACCTGCCACGTGTCCAGAGCAGGCCCTGCCCCAGAGAGAGGGTCAGACACGCTGTGTCCCTCCTTCTTCTCACCTCTCCCAGGGCAAGGCTGCCCCTTCCTAGGTGAGCAGCTCAGGATGACATCGCAGGTCCTTGACCACAGAGAATCTCTGAGACTCTGGACTCATCTTCTCCCAGAGAGACAGAGGCCTAATAGTTCTTGATGGTGTATCATTTATCAATATTAGAACTGGAGGCTGTATCCAGGACTTACTGTAATAATGTAAGTCTCCTTCAGAATCGGTTCCTCTCTCTGATGTTACCTCAGCCCAGAGGGCAGAAGGTGCTACAGTTATCAGAGCTGGTCCATCAGGAAGAGACCAGGGAGGAAACACAGAGGTCTGGGTGCACCACCTGCCTTTGGGAGGCTTTGCACACGAAGTGGGTCCTCGTAACCTGGAAACCCCAAGACTGAGGACACACACGTCCAGGGTTCTTGTTTCTTCAGGATCTGACCTTCTTTGTTGTTTGACCAGGTGACGTTTTCTTTCCTCTGAAATAAGCACACTCATGTCCTAGGGTCATGAAGACACTTTGTTGAGAGTGTGCAGGAACAAAGTCATGGTGTATAGATTTTGTACCTTACATCTTTCCTGAGTCCACTTTTACTTCTATCAGTTTTCTGGTGCAGTGTTTAGGGTTTTCTATATAATAGATCATGTTATCTGCATACACATAGAAAGAGACATTTTAATATATTTTTTTTTATTTAGCAATTTTTATTTCTTTTTCTTGTGAATTATTGTGACTAAAACTTCCAGTTCTGTTGAATAGAAGTAGTCACTGGGGTGCCCTTGCATTAGTCCCAATGCTAGAAGAACAGCTTTGAAATTTTCTCTGTGCACCATGATGTCACTTGTTGGCTTCTCAAATGTGGCATCTTTTATGTTGAGGAAGATGCCTTGAATAACAAAATTATTTAGATATAATCATGAAATAAATTTGAATTTTAAAATGTGATTTCTTCTTTACATCTATTTATATGATGATGTAGTTTTGTCCTTCATTCTGTGAATGAGGTGTAGCACATTTACTGATTTACAAACATTGAACCATCCTTGCATTCTAGGAAGCTATCCCACATGTCCATGGTCAATGATCCTTTCAATCTTCTATTGAGTTTCCTGGTATATTTTTACTTTTTTTTTTAATTATCCTCACCCAAGGACAATTTTGCATTTATCTTCAGATAGAGCAGGAGGGAGAGAGAAAGGAAGAGAGAGCGAATGAAACATTGACGTGAGAGAGACACATCAAGTGGTTGTCACCCACACGACCCCAACTGGGGCCGGGGACAAACTGCAACCGAGGTACATGCCCTTAGCGGGAACCGAACCCGGGACTCTCTGGTCCACGGGCCGACGCTCTAACCGCTGAGCCAAATTGGCCAGGGCTTCCTGGTATATTTTTGAGGATTTGTGCATTTATGTTCATCATGGTTATGGTATGTCATTTTATTTCTTCTTTTTTTCTCTTTGTCCATATTTGGGTTTGGTATGAGTGTGATGGTCATCTCAATAAAAGTCTCTGGATGTGTTCCTTCTTCTTTCTAATGCAGGAAGAGTTTGGAGTGGATTGACTGAGAAGGCATTAACTATTCTTTCAGTTTTAGTAGAATTCACCCCTGAATCAATTAAACGTGGGCTTTACTTCGTTAGGGCATATGGTTTCTGCTTCAATTATTCTTTTAAATTAATATCAATTTAGCAACTTTGGGGTCAGATTCCTAATTTAAGGTCAAAATAACTGACTGAGAAATATAGTGTTGACCTTCGCAGGCTGTGGACAGCACATGGAGTTCCCACAAGCACACAAGTGGAGCTGAGCAGTGACAGGCTAACAGGCTCCTAGCTCTGCATCCCTCAGGTAGATCTGAGCCACATGGACTGACAAGGGAGCAGCTCGGGGTCCCTGCCGGGGAAACACCTCTCTCTACAAACTGCAGCCAGGGGCTGGTCTCTGCAGGTCTGAGGTTTAGGGACCAGCTCTCACCTGAGACTCAGCAGTGAGATACATGTTTGCCAGTCTACCTGAAGAAGGGAAAGTTTTGGTGATGAAAGGGAGAAAGTTATTCTCCTCAGCATTTCTGTGCATGGAGAGAAAGAAATGGAAATGGGAACAAGTCTTCCCTGCAACACATGTTAACCATTCCTCTCGTGTGAAGTTATTCTGAGCCAGGACACCGTCATAATTTAGTGATAATGTATTTGGAGTCAGTATGGAAATTGCAGTTGTTTGAAGACCATATGTTAATTTCACACCTCGTCCATGAAAATAAAATAAAACCGTATTTTCCTATATAGAATTAATAGTGTTTAGCCTGGAGAATGCACATTCCACAATTTCAACTCCAGATCACGAGGCACAGGTCCCAGCCACTGCTCTCTGGAGTCCCCCTTGGTTTGTGCTGAACACAGCTGTGCACGACTCCCAGACCCTGGCTGACTCGGCGGGAACACTGAGGCAGGGCCATTGCAGGAGAAGCAGGTGTTGTCTGAGAGGAAGTTTTGGCTCACAAAATTTTTGACAAATTTCATGGTCCTTCCTGGAATGCAGGGAGGTTTAGGAAATCTACACCTTTCATAGACTGACATTGATTGTGTGATGACAGTTTCCCAAGCTCATAAATCCCTCCACATTTTTTCTTGTATAAATAAAAATATGCCGGTTTTGATGCATGCAACAATGTCGCAACTGATAGGAAAAGACTTTTAAAACTCAGAGACGTCAGTGGCCGACACAGAACGATAGGGTTAGAGAGACTCTTGTAGAAACTGTTATCTGGAGAGGAAGCCTAGACCCTCAGAGGAAACAGCCATAAACACCACCTGCACCTGCTCCTGGGGCTGCAACACACATTCGGGGAGTCCTGAGCGCCCCCTGGGGTCACGGAGCTCAGCTGCAGGGAGAACTGGTTCCTGGACGTATCTCTGGAGATGGAGATGCGGCTCTTGAGGGACGGGTTGTAGTAAGTGCTGCCACCAGAATTGATGTACCCCAAATACTCCAGCCCCTTTCCTGGTTTCTGGCGGATCCACATCCAGTCATAAACACTGGTTGTGATGGCGAATCCAGACACGTACAGGTGAGGGAGAGGTTCTGTGAGGGCCTCACCTGTCCTGGGCCCGACTCCTGCAACCGCAACTGGGACAGGACACCTGGGGACAAAAAGCATCAGGTCCTGTCAGTCACGTGCAGTCACAACCACCCCACAGACCCCTGTCTGACCTCTGAGACCCTCACCGTGGGGGGCTCTCACCAGGCACAGGACAAGACCCAGTAGTCTCATCTTCTTCTAGACCACGGCTCTGCCTTCCCCAGAGACCTCAGCCCTGTGTGAGGAGAGAGCTGTGAGCCTCCCCAGCCCAGGGGAGGATTTGCATGTGGGGCAGCCTGTTCCTTATAAGTGGAGGGACTGAGGTCAGGCTGCCCTGGTCCTTCTGGGGCCCAGTGGGGGCATCTCTTCCCTTGATCTCACTCTGTATGTAAGTCAGGGCTAAGGGATCCCTGGGTTCAAGAGACATTGGAATGTGGTCAAAAGTTGGCCTCACCTTTCTGAGCATAAGAAGAAATGATGGACTAGACAGGTAGGTGAGACTTTTAATTTCCCATACATCCTTCAAACTGATTTGAAAGGGATTAGCATTTGTTCAGAGATTTTCTGAATCCCAATTCTCCAGTATACCCGCTATTTCCAAATTTTATATAAAATTTCATATAAATATTATCTATCTTAGTGCAAAAAAAATAAAGGACATCTATGTTCAATATCTTATATTTTAATTATATTTAAATATGTTTTTATTGATTTTATTTTTTGGAGAGTTGAACGGAGAGGGGAACTTCATCGCTGACAACAATCCCTGACTCCAGTCTCCCTTCTTCTGCCCCTGGGCATGGTCAGTTGGTCAGAGGTGCCGCGATTTACCACAGAATATGTAACGTCCTTAATGTATAATGAACACATCCTCCCATCAGACAAATACTTTGGAAATATTATCTCCCTGTGGAGATTGTCTTTTCATTCCCTTAATGGAATCTTTGGTGGGATAAATGTATTTAATATAGCAAAATGTAATTCATGCCTATTTTCTGTCCTGGGCCTGTTTTGGTGAATCACACAGACCCCCAGGACCTGCTGAGCCTCACGGTCCAGGGGCATCGGCTGCAGCAGCCACAGGGACAGAGAGGTTCTGGCACCAGGAGTGAGGGGTGCTGTGAAACTGCCCAGAACTGGACGGGACTTTGACCTGGGTGAGTGGAGGGAGCTGGACATGGTCTGAGTCACAGGACAGAGATGTGCCTGATGTTCATGGACAGAGTGTTACTGGACATGTGGGATTAAACCTCTTTCAGTGATGACCCAGGAGAATGTGCAGGGAATGATAGACACAGCTTCTGTCATCGTAGGAAACACCTGAGTGATTATGACCAGGAGTTTGTTAGAGAAGAAACGTTGAAGGTTCTGCAGGCAGGGATCAAGGGAAATAAGGAACGTGCCACTGCAAAGGGGATGGGGGCAGCGGATTCCTGTTACCCCCACTTACCTGCTCACAGTGTCTCTGTCTGTGAGGTAACAACTTCACAGGTCCAGGGGTTAGCACTTGGACACCTGTGGGTCATTACTCACATGGTCACACCATGCTTAACCCAAGTTATACCAGTCATTGAGGCTCCATTTATGAAATCTCTCAACCTTAGAGGGAAGAGTGGACACCCCTCCCTGCAGAAGCCATCGTGCTGGCATGTCTGTGTGAGGGGCCCTCATGTCATTGACCAGGACCCTGTTTCAGTCGATCGTATCACCACCACCATCATCACCATCACCATCACCATCATCATCATCATCACAATTTTTTCACTTAAATTCTTTCTCATTTTCTGTAGACATGGGGACACACAATGACCCCTTTTCTCATGTTTGGCTCATTTTTTACGGTTGTTAAGTGGAATTGGTAGTCAGACTCTATTTTATATTATGTTAGAGTGCTGACAATGATGGGTCATCACTGCCTCTTCTCCATCTCCCCACACTGGGACCTAATGAGGAAGGTGATCCCGTCTTTAGACGTCATTGGGAGATTGAAACCACACAAGCCCCTGGAAGCAGAATTCCTCCCTCTGATTCTGCATGGTGTCAACTGCTCTCGGTGCGGAGAGCATGATGCCAAGTCAATGACTGTCACCATAGGGGCTTTTATCTCAAACTTTTGGGTCACACACCTCTTATGCCCACTGTCCAGCAGACAGGTAGGAAGTCCTGTTGTTGGGTGGTGGGGACCATAAGTGAGTGAGATTGAGCTGCACTGTTGAGTCAGCAGAGCCTCTGGTTAGACTGAGGGGACGTGGGTCAGAGGACTTGATGATAAATTGTGTTTTGGGCACAAGAGTGTCTGAAAGAGCATCCCTGCCTTTAGTCTGTGTGAGAAAGATGTCTCACTTTAAAACAGACTTTTCTAATTCAGAGACATAAGAGGTAAGAGCAGACTCAAGAACCCAGAGAGGTTCCCTGAGGGAAACTGTGACATGAAGAGGAAACGACACAGGAAACCAACCCAAACCTCCAACTGCACCTGCTCCTGGATGGTCCTGGGATGGTTCAGGACCCTGTGTGCCCCCTGGTGGTCGCAGCCTCTCCTGCAGGGAGGTTTATATCTGGGCTCACACTGACTTCCCCTCACTGTGTCTCTCGCACAGTAATACATGGCTGTGTCCTCGGTGGTCACAGATCTCAGCTGCAGAAAAACCTGGTTCTTGGACGTGTCACTGGAGATGGTAGTGCGGCTCTTGAAGGACGGGTTGTAGTAAGTGCTACCACTACCAGCATATATAAGCGCAATCCATTCCAGCCCCTTCCCTGGTTTCTGGAGGATCCAGCTGCAGTCGTAACCACTCCCGATGGAGTAACCAGAGACAGCGCAGGTGAGGGAGAGGGTCTGCGAGGGCTTCACCAGTCCTGGGCCCGACTCCTGCAGCTGCACCTGGGACAGGACACCTGGGGACAAGGAACATCAGGCCCTGTCAGTCACGTGCTGTCACAACCACCCCATGGACCCTGTCTGACCTCTGAGACCCTCACCTTGGGGAGCTGTCACCAGGCACAGGAGAAGACCCAGCAGTCTCATCTTCTTCTAGACCCTGGCTCTGCCTTCTCCAGAGACCTCAGCCCTGTGTGAGGAGAGAGCTGTGAGCCTCCCCAGCCCACGGGAGGATTTACCTTGGAGCTTGGGGAGAAATTTGCATGTGGGGCAGCCTGTTCCTTATAAGTGCAGGACTGAGGTCAGGGTGCCCTGGTCTTTCTGTGGCCCCTTTGGGGGCGTCTGTTCCCTTGAACTCGCTCTGCATGTAAGTCAGGGGTAGAGGATCACCTCGTGTGTGAGACACATTGGAATGTGGTCAATGTTCGGCCTCACCTTTCTCAGGGTAAGAAAACATGATTCACTAGTTTGGTCGGTTACCCTTTTCACTTCCCATGCATCTTTCAATCTGATTTAAAGGTGACAAGTATTTGTTCAGATAATTTCTGAATCCCAATACTCTAGTATATCCACTATTTCCAATTTTTTCTATAATAATTTCAATGAAATAATGTCTAGCTTTGTGCAAAAATGAAAATAAACGACATCCATGCTCAAAATCTTATAACTCAATTTTATTTAAATATATTTTTATTGACTTCAGTTTTAGAGAGAAAGGAAGGTCAGGGGAGAAGGAAACATCCATGTGAGAGAGACACATCTATCTGCTGCCTCCTGCAAGCCCCTACTGGGAACGGAGCCCACAACCCAGCCATGTGCCCTGACCAGGAATCAAACCTGGTCCTTTCAGACCATGGGACAATGCTCAGTTCCCTGAGCCACACCAGCCAGGCACTAATATCTTAATTTACGATGTTACTTTGATCTGAGAAACTACACCCCAAGCAAAGGCAGGAGAGACATTCTTAATTATTGTTGTTGGAAAATTTGTAATTGTGTCTACAGCTTCCTGTGCAAACTCTTCCATTATGCACCCCATGGCCTATGGCACAGACCCCAAACTAGTCACATCAGACAGAATCATGCTGCTATATGGAGAAGAGATAAGAAATGTGAACAGATTATGCATGTGTACAACTCAGAATCATTCATATTGTGAAATGATTATGGTAGAAGGTTGACCTGTTTTCTCTGCCTAGTGTTCTCAATGATGTCGGGGTCAGAGGGAGGTTAGTGAACAGAATTCCTACCATAGATTTCCTCACAGGAAAGGAAGCGTCAACGCTGACAGGGCTCCTCAGTCCAGCCTCCCTCCTTCTGCCCCTGGGGATTGTCATTGTGGTCAGTGGTACCGAGCTCTCCCACAGGACATATAATGTCCTTAATATACAATGAACACATTCTCCCAGCAGACAAGTGATTGGGGATCCTATTGTCTCTTTGTAGGCTGTTCATTTCTTTCTCTTAATGGAATGTTTGTTGGGAAAATATTTTTAATTATCACACTGTTCAATTCATCACTATATGATTTAAAGGGACCTGTTCTTGATGATTTATATCACACCTCACCAGAAATGTATCACTCTCCATTGACCATGGGAGGGGAAACCCAGATATGAACACAGTGGGCACTAAACCCAATGGTGAAATGATGGCTGGTGTCCATGTGATCATTGAAATCTGTCTTCTGTGTCCTCTGACCACGAGACCAACCTTCCATGGCATGAAGTCCTGATTCGTGGCAAAGATTAATTCACTTAATTGGACTTTAAACTGTGGATTTCCAAACCTTATGTAACATAGAAAATTAGACTAACCCCTGAGAAACTATGTCATGTAGACGGCAGGCAGATGTGGAAGGAACCTCAAAGGACGTGAGGAAGATGCTGAGCAGAGAAGACAGAGACAGGATCCCAGAGTGTACTTCACGAGGATGAAAGTGACCAGGAGGACGAAGGTGCAGAGAGGTCGTGAGAGGGAGACATGAGGACATGAACTGGAGCTGACGTCCGGGAAAGTGAATGTCCCAGTGAGAGCCCTGCATGGAGCTGTGTGTGCAGGACTCACATGGGACAGTGAGAGAGCGAGGCCCTGGCGAGTGTGGGGAACTGGAGTGAGCTCAGACCCAGGGCGTATGGACACACTGACTCTCTCTCTGTGGAAACTGCGTCCCAGTCACAGGGTGGAGAGGATGCCCGGGGTGCTCAGTCTTTCAAGGAGACAATTGGGTCCCATGGGAACCTAGTGAGATAATGGTCCCTGAGCCTGAACACGACTCCCCTGGGAAAGAGAATGTTGTCGACACCATGGTCGTCCTCAGTGAGATGAAGGGACACAGGGCCCAGGACAAGGAGGAGGGTCCCTGAGACTTTGAACCACAGGAAGAGCTGGAGCACCCTGAGCACCCCAGGGAGCTGAGCTCAGCCCCTCCCTGAGCGGTTCCTGCAAGATGTTCCCAGGTCGGTGTGTCCCGAGCGCCCCCTGGTGTCCTGACCCCTCCTGGTGGACCTGAGGGTCTCCTGCAGTTCAAACCCTCCTGTCTCCCTGCAGGGAGTTTGTGTCTGGATCATTGAGACGTCCTAGTCAGGAATGTGTCACATGTCCAGTGTTTATCCCACTCATACTCACTCACATACTCTGTGTTTCCAGTTCTCCACAAATTACCTCTTAAAATAGCAACACAGAGGACCCAGCTGAGCACAAACTCCATGGTGGGTGGTCTGTTTTCAGTCCTGAACAGGGGATGGGGTCACCTGTGGATCCCAGGGCTGGGATCCTGTCCCATAGCTGCAGGGTCAGGGCTGGGCTGCTTTTCATGAGCTGAGGGGGCCGTATTCGTATGTCTTCCTTCTATAGAGGGAGCTGTGGGGTTGGACATTGACATAAAGGACATGGTTTCAGAGTGTGGTGTGTCCAAGGGCATATGTCTGAGCAGAATTAACTCTGGTGTCTGGGCCTCTGCTCCTTCCAACTTGACTCAAGTGCTTCCTTGAATGACCTCCAGACAGGGGACATGCCCAGTGAGGGTTTCAGTGCTACCTGGTTGGACACTGGACCACATTAAACTGTGATCATGGTACAATACAGCAGTAAAAACTAAAGTGTAGAAAACTAAAAGAAAAGGCGCAGTTTTAAATATCATACACACACCTTGTAGAGTTGCTGGAGAGTGACTGAGACAAGGGTTGAACACACCTTGTGAATGAGATTCGAACTGCATACCTCTCTGGGGTTCATTCTCTAGACTCTGCTGGACCAGGTTCAGTCACTGGGGATGGAGAAAAACCTCAGTCAGGGTGTTCCAGCTAGAAAAGCAAAGATGAGCACCAGCCTGGTGTGGACTGGGCAGGCAACAGTCACGGCCAGGGGAGTTTAGGTAAAGTTGTAGTTAAAGATTTGTGAGTAATTACGTTTAGGTCATGCAAGTGTCATTATTGGAAACCTGATGTCTGCATGTGACCATTGGGAACACTGTCACCATGTCTGTACCTGATGGGGGTCAACTGGGACAGGAACCTGACCCAGGGCATCACTGGGGGAAATGCTACCTGGGTGCATGAATGGGAGGGTTAACCAAGACTGAGGGCACACACGTCCAGGGTTCTTGTTTCGATGGATTCTGACTTTACTTATTGTTTAGCCAGTTCACATTTTCTTTCCTCACTTTCCTCTGAAATAACCACACATATATCCTAGGGTCATGAAGACACTGTGTTGAGAGTGTGCAGGAGCACAAGTCCTTTGTGAGTTGATTTGTACCTGACATCTTTCCTGAGGTTCTGGTGCCAGCAGTGAAGGCTGCTGGGAAACTGCCCAGAACTGGACGGGACTTTGACCTGGATGAGGGGAGGAAGCTGGACGTGTTCTGAGTCACAGGACAGAGATGTGCCTGATGTTCATGGGCAGAGTGTTACTGGACATGTGGTTTTAAACCTCTTCCCGTGACGACCCAGGAGGACGTGCAGGGCATGATAGACACAGCTTCTGTCATCGTAGGAAACACCTGAGGGATTATGACCAGGAGTTTGTCAGAATAGAAACGTTAAAGGTTCTGCAGGCAGGGATCAAGGGAATTAAGGAACGTGTCACTGCAAAGGGGGGAAGGGGAGTCCTGTTACCCACATGCACCTGCTCATGGTGTCTCTGTCTGTGAGGTAACAACTTCACAGGTCCAGGGGTTAGCACTTGGACACCTGTGGGACATTACTCACATGGTCACACCATGCTCCACCCAAGCTGCACAATTCACTGGAGTTCCATTCATGAAATCCCTCAACACTTAGAAGGAAGAGTGGACACCCCTCCCTGCAGGAGCCATGGTGATGGTGTGTCTGTGAGAGGGGCCCTCATGTCATTGACCAGGACCCTGTCTCAGTCCATCGTCATCACCATCACTGTTTGTTTTCTTAAAATTGTTCTTATTATCTATAGACATGGTTGTTGTCCAACATAATGATACCTTTTCTCATTTTTGCTCATTTATTATATTTGCTAAGTAAAATATGTAGTCAGACTATTTTATTTTTATTTTTTTAGTGCTGACAACTGAAGGCTCATTTTTGCCTCTTCTCCATCTGCCCCACACTGGGATCTGATGGAAAAGGTTTGGTCTGCCCTCTGTAGCTGTCATTGTGAGACTGAACCACACAAACCCTGGAAGGAGAATTCCTCCCCCGCCCCGACCCTCTCACCAAAATAAAAGCCCTGAGTCAATCTCCTTTCCTTGTCTATCAAAGCTCCTCTGATTTGCTGAAGGCCTTTCCTGTGCTTTTAAGTGATTCCAACTATGTATGAGACAAACGTTCCATGTCCCATTGTGTGTGTTTGTCCTCAGCCTGGACATCTGCACAAGCTGTCGTGGGTCTCTCTGCCTCTGATTGGTGTGAACTGTTCTCAGTGCTGTGAGCATGATGTCACGTCAATGACCGTCACCCCTCTGGTCCTTCTTCTGTAGCTTTGGGGTCACACACCTCTGGTGCCCACTGTCCACACACATGTGTCCTGCTGGTGGCTGGCTGGGGCCCTGACCTGTGTGGAGCTGAGCTGCACTGCTGACTCTTCACAGCCACTTCTCTTTTTTGTTGTTGTTAATCCTCACGAGGATATTTTTTCATTGATTTTTTTGGTAGAGTGGAAGGGAGGGAGGGAGAGAGAGAGAAACATCAGTGTGAGAGAGACACATTGATTTGTTGCTTCTGGTACAACCCTGATCAGAGCCGGGGATCGAACGTGCAACCCAGGAACATGCCCTTGACAGTTAATCCAACCACTGACCATTCTGTCTGCGGGCCTACAGTCTAACTGCTGACCCAAACCAGAAATGAACGCTGACCGTCCTGTTAGACTTAGCAGATGTGGGTCAGGAGATTTGATGATAAATTGTTATTTGGGCACAGAGTGTCTGAGAGAGACTCTCTGTCTTTTTTCCACTTGTGAATGTTATTTCACTTTAAAGATATTTTTCAAATTCTGAGATGTCAGAAGTAAGCACAGAATCAGGAATCCAAAGAGGTTCCCTGAGGGAAATAGAGATCTGAAGAGGAAACCACACAGGAAACAAGCCCAAACCTCCAACTGCACCTGCTCCTGGATGGTCCTTGTGTTCAGGACCCTGAGCGCCGCCTGGTGGTCACAGCCTCTCCTGCAGGAGGTTTGTGTCTGGGCTCACACTGACCTCCCCTCACTGTGTCTCTCACACAGTAATACAGTGCTGAGTCCTCAGCTCTCAGGCTGTTCATTTGCAGATACAACGTGTTCTTGGAGTTGTCTCTGGAGATGGTGAATCGGCCCTTCACAGAGTCCGCATAGTATATGGTACCACCACCACTATTAATGTGTGAGACCCACTGCAGCCCCTTCCCTGGAGCCTGGCGGACGCAGCTCATGGCGGAGCTACTGAAGGTGAATCCAGAGGCTGCGCAGGAGAGTCCCAGAGACCCCCCCAGGCTGCACCATGCCTCCCCCAGACTCCACCAGCTGCACCTCACACTGGACACCTGCAAATACAAAGACGTCCTGGTCAGGACACTGTCACACGTCCACTGCTTCTCTCTCTCATCCATTCACACACTCAGTGTTCTTGTTCTCCACAAATTACCTCTTAAAATAACAACAAGGAAAACCCAGCTGAGCCCCAACTCTATTCGGGGTACTCTGTGTTCAGTCCTGATCAGGGAATGGGGTCACCTGGTGTTCCCAGGGCTGGGCTCCTGTCCCAGAGCTGCAGGGTCAGGGCTGGGCTGGATTTTATGGGCAGAGGGGGCCCTATTTGCCTGTCCTCCTACTATATAGGGAGCTCTGGGATTGAAGACCTGCAGAGAGGGCAGTGCCTCAGTGCAGGTGCAAGTGTCCTGGGGGAGAATCGTGGTCATGGTAACATTTCAATAATGAAATGGAGTCATAATAGGTGGGGACATGTCCAAGAGTCCACACCTGGTAAAAATGAGCTCAGATCCTGGGGTGAGCACCTAAACACTGTCCCCTAATTCTCCCTGAACCTACTCCAGGGCAGAGTGAGGCCTGCCTAGTGAGGGTGCAGACCCCTTGAATATAACGAGAACATGAATGAAAATCTGTATCTGGGGTTATCCAGAAGTCAGGCCTGGGGACAATCCGACATGTGAAGAGAGACCACAGGCTGCAGATCTTGTAAGAGTGGACGTCATGTTCACGGTGTGTTGGTGACCTTGACCCTGGGTGTCTCTGGCTTCCTGACTTCAAGTAGACAAAGAAGACCGAGTGTTGATTAGATGCTTCTCTATCCCTGGGACTCAGATATACTGAGAAGTCGGGGAAATTCATGGAGCTGATGGAGAGGCTGTGGGTTTCCAACACCTAGAAGTCCATGTTCAGAGGGTCTGTCTGCATAGACAGTAATGAAAACCTTAAAGAAGTTTTTATAATAGAACAATTAGTGAGACACATGTTTGTCAGAATATCTGTGATTAGCGAGAAGGCTCATATTTATGGTTAATCACTCATTTATGAAGCAGAGGCTTTTGCCGTTTTAAATCACAAAGGATGCCACGGTGATATGAGTTGAACTGATTACACGGGCTGGTCCATCTTACCATGTAATTACTATTATGAGACTTTATTGTAAAAAGGGACAGCTCTGTGTTTCCACAGCGTTTAGATAACAGGGTGTCATGTCCTCATGTAATACACGTGTTTACAGAGCATGGAGATAAAGCCTGGACAGTAGACGAGCCCGGAACCCACCTCCTCCTGGGGGACCTGAGCTCAGTGGGTCCTGAGCTCCCCAGGTCCTGAGAGCACGTTTTCCTTCAAAGCCCACAGAGGACCAGAGACTCCTCATCGCCTTCTCCTCATCATGCCTGGGTGTCGAGTCCCTTCCTGCAGGAGCTCTATGGACCCTGCTGTTCACAGGACGTCCCCTCCTCGTTCTCTCTGTCCACGGACCCCGCCCTCTGCTCCTTGGCTGTGAATCCCCCGGGGTCTCCGCTGCACCACAGGTGAGCCTGTGTCCCTCTCCTGTGGCGATGGCCCCACTGCAAGAGCCTTGAACAAACCTTCCTTTAAAATTTATAGACTCTAGGAACTGTTCTTCCATGACAGAGAGAACCAACTGAAGAGCTTTAAGTAGGGCCGGAAGTTGAGGGTTATTTTTAAGCTGAAAGACGTTTCAGACTCAATAACCTACAGTCAGGAAACAGGCTGAGGAACGTGCTCTGTTCCAACACGAGCACCTTCCAGCAGGAGGAAGGGGGTCCGAGAGCAGAGCACCAGGGCCAGGGGTTGGGTCTGAGCCTCAGAAGGTTGTTCCTGGCCTTGTGCTCATGGAAGTCACTGAGATGGTTGTAACAATTGCTTCCGGGTGGGGATTTCTTTCTCTCTTCCATTTTAACACTTTGGATGGAAATGCCTGTCCCTGGATGGAAGGCCGGCCCTGCAGCTGTGTTGTAGGAGAACATGACTGACTGGTCATGGTCGCAGGTCTGCAGATGGAGAACACGTTGCCCCCAATAGTCTCCGACACCTGACTGACAGGTGGATTTGGGACTTATCCAATGGTGATATTCAGATAGATGTTTTACTTGAGGCCCTGCTTTCAGAGTCAGCATTTGGAGCATGTTGGTTTGTGCTGAATGCAATTGGCCTGTGGGGTGGATGAGAACCGGTGGAAGGTGAGGGTGGCTGTGGTCCTGTGAGTCACGCTCACAGCCTGGGGATGTTACATGGCAAATGGGACTCTGTCATATTTGATTCATGTGGGGATCCTGAGATACAAGCATTTTAGTAGATGACCCAGGTGGGTCCTCCTAGGAGAAGTGTTTCCATCAGAGGAATGCAGAGGGAGGTTAGGCTCCAGGAGGACAAGAACACACTGTGACCTCTGAGGTCAGGGACATATTCCTGGCTGTGGAGATGGAGGAAGAGGCCACGGGACCAGTAAAGCAGTTCTAGTCCCTCGAAAAGACCAGGAAACAGGCTCCCCTGTGTGACGATGGAGAAACTGACAACACACAGACTCAGAGATGAACAGGCCGTCAACAGGATCCTGAGGAGACGCCTGGTCGTCAGGACCTGCACGTCCAACCCCACAGGAAATCTCCTCACAGCTGCAGGACGGCTGTTCTAGGAGGAAACACACTGAAGGAGAACAGACCAGTGTTGGTGAGCGTGGGGAGAGAGGGACCTTGCACTCTCTCGGTGGGAAGGTAAGATCCTGCAGCGACATGGAAACAGCGTGTTGGTTCCTCCAAAATGAGAGTAGAAACCCTGTGTGATTGAGCAGTGAGCTCCCAGGTGTTCATGGAATAATAAACCCAGGACTCTGGAGAGGTGTTGCACGGCCCTGTGCATTGCAGCCGTGATCATTGTAGTCAAGACGTGGAAACATCTCTGTCCATCAGTGGGTGAGTGGACAAACATGTGCGATATTCTCAGGGCGGAATGTTACTCAGCCTTAAATTACCAGGAGGCCCTGCACAATCCCCAGCCTGGATGACACTAGAAGACACTGTGCTCTGTGAAATCAAGCCGTCAGGGAAAGAAAAATTGTGTCTGATTCCACCTACACTGGGGACTGAATTAGGTTTCCTTCCAGCAGAGTGTGCAAGAGTCCAGGCCTGGGTGTGGTGGAGGCTCTGGCAGGAGACGGGATAGTGGAGGGTCGGCTGCCCTGGAGTCCTGCGCTGACGGAGAACAAAGACGGAGGCAGCTGGAGGAGACACTGTGTCAGGACACAGTCAGCCCTGGTCCTGGGCCCTGTGCATCCACAGGAGCCTGGGTGTGTCTGCTCAGTGTGTGGAGCCGTCCACCCTCAAGGCCTGTGGACAATGAGGGAACATTCAGTCCCCACGGAGGGGAGCTTTCCCCTGGGAATGGGGAGAAGGAGACAGAGCCCAGCAAACCCCTGTGGTCCTAGGGGGCTGTGTGAGCACCCAGGACACGCCCCTGTGTGATCTCTGAGACTGGATGGTCCACTCTGAGTCATCACTGACATCCTCCTGTGTCGAGGTGTGTATCACTTGATAGTTATTTTCATTGCTGAGTAGTATTCTGTTGATCAATTTTCCCTAGATTGTTTTTTCTTAAATTAGAAGGACTTTTGGGAAGTTTGTATCTTCTAACTCACAGATGCTACAAATATTTGGATATTTCTGTATGAACACAATGATTTGTTCTTCTGGAATAAATACTCCTGGTGGAACCGCTGCAATACATGTTAAGTATATATTTAATTTAATAAAGGTATGCTGTTCACTTTGTCAGGAAAGAAGACCAGGAAATTGAAGAACAGGGAGAGGGAAAAGGGCCCAGTCACTGCCGATGTGTCATCTGCACACACAGTGTCACCTCCTCACTTGTCCGCAGTGAAAATATGAGAAGTTAGAGCCACAGAGAAAAACCGAGAAACCGTCCCTGGATGCAGCTGAGAGCTGAGAGGAAATCCCTGCTCCCAACAGGAAGCCCCTCCTTCCCCCTCACTCTGCACCTGCTCCTGGGCTGTTCTCTGTGGTCGGTGGGTCCTGAGCGCCCCCTGGTGTCCTGCGCGCCCCCTGCAGCCCTGCCCTCCTGTCCCCCTCAGGAGGTTTGTGTCTGGGCTCACACTGACTTCCCCTCACTGTGTGTCTAGCACAGTAATACATGGCCGTGTCCTCGGTGGTCACGGAGCTCAGCTGCAGGGAGAACTGGTTCTTGGACGTGTCTCTGGTGATGGAGGTGTGGCTCTGGAGGGACGGGCTGTAGTAAGTGCTGCCGCCAGAGTTGATGCACCCCAACCACTCCAGCCCCTTCCCTGGTTTCTGGTGGATCCAGCTCCAGCAGTAACCACTGGTGATGAGGTAACCAGAGACAGTGCAGGTGAGAGAGAGGGTGTACGAGGGCTTCAACAGTACTGGGCCCGGATCTGGCAGCTGCACCTGGGACAGGACACCTGGGGACAAGGAGCATCAGGCCCTGTCAGTCACATGCAGTCACAACCACCCCATACACCCCTATCTGACCTCTGAGACCCTCACCTTGGGGGGCTGTCACCAGGCACAGGAGAAGACCCAGCAGTCTCATCTTCTTCTAGATCATGGCTCTGCCTTCCCCAGAGACCTCAGCCCTGTGTGAGGAGAGAACTGTGAGCCTCCCCAGCCCAGGGGAGGATTTACCCTGGAGCTTGAGGAGAAATTTGCATGTGGGGCAGCCTGTTCCTTATAAGTGGAGGACTGAGGTCAGGCTGGCCTGGTCCTTCTGGGGCCCTGTGGGGGCATCTCTTCCCTTGAACTTACTCACCATGTAAGTCAGGGAAAGGGGATCACTTGATTCATGAGATCTATGGAGTCAGTTTAATCGAATTTCTCAGCTCTGATAAATGGTGGATGGGTTGAGTAGATTATATTTTTAATTTCTCATGCATCTTTCAAATAGATGTAAAGGGATTACATTTTTCCAAGTAGTTTCTTAAACGCAACCTTCTAATATATACACAATTGTTAAATATTTTTATGAACAGTACTATTTTTTTTATCCTCACCCGAGGACATTTTTCCATTTTTTGTTCAGATAGAGTGGGAAGGAGAGAGAGGAAGAGAGAGAGAGATAGAGAGAAACATCGACGTGAAAGGGACACATCGAGTGGCTGCCTCCCGCACGACCCAACCAGGGCCAGGGACACATTGCAACTGAGGTACCTGCCCTTAGCGGGAACTGAAGCCGGGTTTCTCTGGACCGCACTGCGACCCTCTAACCGCTGAGCCAAACTGGCCCGGGCAACAATAGTATTTTTATAAACATAATTTCATATATACAATGTCTCCTTTCTCTGAAAATCTCAAAATAAAGAGCATTCATTCTCCGTATCTTAGATGTTTATTTATGTTTCATGGTGATCCAAGGAACTATATCCCAAGAACTATTTAATGGGAGATCCTCATTTTTTTCTTTATTTTGTTTTGTTTGGTTAAAATGATATTCATTATAAGTCTGAGTAACACGATACGACATGCCATTTTTTAGGTTATTGTTGGAAAAATCATTTACACTCTTTACCAAACACCTTCAGCAGCTAAGTAAGATGGACCCTGGTTAGCACTTGCATGAGAGACCCTTGAATCTTGATGTTGAAAATTGGTAATTCTGTCTTTGAGGCCCTCCTCAGACTCTTGCCTTGTGCAAGTCCATGGCTTACTGCAGAGACCTCCATCTAATTATAGCAGACATAATCATGTTTATACATGGAGAAATGATATAAAATAGAAAGACTGATTATGGATTAGTACAATTCAGATTCTTTTATATGATGAAATATTAAAGACAGTAGATTAACTGATCTGATTTCAGTCTAGTGTTATCAGTGATGTTGGGGCTCAAAGGGGAGGTGGTTGGAGAGGATTCCCATCATAGCTTTGCTCGTACGTAAGGGAACTTTAATCCTGACAGGAACCCTCACTCTCACCCCCTCCCTCTGCCCCTGGGGATGGTCACTGAGGTCAGAGGTGCTGTGCCCTCCCACTCACCATATAATGTCCCTAATGTATAATGCACACTTTCTCCCATCAGACATATGACTTGGAAACCTATTTTCTCTTTGTAGACTTGTCTTAACATTACCTTAATGGAATATGTGCTGGGAAAATGTTTTCATTTTTAACAATGTTCGATTCATCACTATTTGATTTAATGGGATATGTTTTTTATGTTTTAGGTAACAACTCACAAGAAAATTGTCACTCTCCATTGCTCATGGGAGGGGAAACCCTGTTATGAGCACAGTGGACACTAAACCCAAGAGAGAAATGAAGGTTGGAATCCTTAATATCACTGAAATCTGTTTGCTCTGCCTTCTGACCAGGAGACCAACCTCCCATGGCATGCAGTCCTCGTTGATTTCAAAGATTAATTTAGTTTACTGAACTTTACACTGTGAATTTCCCTACAGCATGTAGCATAGAAGACTAGACTAACCCCTGAGAAATTATATCATGTAGACGTCAGGAAGACGAGGAAGGAACCTCAAAGGACGTGAGAGAGATGCAGAGTAGAGATGACAGAGACAGGATCCCAGAGGGTATTTCACGAGGATGAAAGTGACCAGGAGGATGAAGGTGCAGCGAGGTCGTGAGAGGGAGACATGACGAGATGACCTGGAGCTGATGTCTGGGAAAGTGAATGTCCCAGTGAGAACCCTGCATGGAGCTGTGTGTGCAGGACTCACGTGGGACAGTTGGAGAGCAAGGCCCTGGCGAGTGTGGGGACCTAGAGTGAGCTCAGACCCAGGGCGTGTGGACACACTGACTCTCCCTCTGTGGACACTGCCTCCAAGGTCACAGGGTGGAGAGGATGCCCGGGGTGCTCAGTCTTTCAAGGAGACAATTGGGTCCCATGGGAACCTAGTGAGATAATGGTCCCTGAGCCTGGACACAACTCGTCTGGGAAAGAGAATGTTGTCGACACCATCGTCGTCCTCAGTGAGATGAGGGGACACAGGGTCCAGGACAAGAAGGAGATTCCCTGGGACCCTGAACCACAGGAAAAGCAGATGCGCTCTGAGCTCCCCAGGGAGCTGTTCTCTGCCCCTCCCTGCGCGGTTCGCGAGCAATGTTCCCTGGTCAGTGACTACCGAGCGCCCCCCGCTGGTCCTGAGTGATCTGTGGGGTCCAGAGCTCCCCCTGGTGTCCTGACCCCTTCTGGTGGACCTGAGGGTCTTGTGCACCTCAGACCCTCCTGTCTCCCTGCAGGGAGTTTGTGTCTGAATCACAGAGACCCTTGGTCAGGAAAACGTCACATGTCCAGGGTTTATCTCACTCAAATCTATTCACATACTCTGTGTCTCCCGTTCTCAATAAATTACCTCTTAAAATCTCAACACGGACAGCACTGCTGAGCCCATACTCCTTGGTGAGTGGTCTGTGTTCAGTCCTGATCAGGGATGAGAACATCTGGGAACCCGGGGCTGGACTCCTGTCCCAGAGCTGCAGGGTCAGGGCTGGTCTCGTTTCATGAACTGAGGGGGCCCTATTTTCATTTGCTCCTACTATAGAGGGATCTCTGGGGTTGGACACTGGCATAAAGGACACGGTGTCAGAGTGTGGTGTGTCCAAGGCCATATGCCTGTGTAGTATTAGTCCTGGTGTCTGGGCCTCAGCTTCTCCCAACCTGAGCCAACTGCTTCCCTGAATGACGTCCAGACCAGGAGACATGCCAAGTGAGGGTTTCAGTGCTACCTGGCTGGACAATAGACCATGTGAAAATGTGATCACGGTACAATCCAGCAGGAAAATATCAATATAATAGAAAACTAAAAGAAAGTATAGGACTTTAAATATCACGTCTCAGAAGGCTACCTGTATGAACACAGAAAGGTGATCAATCATCACACCCAGAGGGAGATTAACGTGTGGGAATTTTATGTTCAATAGATGGGAAGTTTCCTCTGACGCTGTTTTCCCTACACAGTGTTCAGAGGATAAACTGAGAACAGAGTGTGAATCTACAGCCAGTGGACCAATGTTGGGGGGCAGTGGGTGTCTGTGTGGGTCACTGGGAAGTAGAAGCTTTAACTACTGAGAAGCAGCCTGCATCCCATGTTTGAATCCTTCAGGGAGTTTGCAGCTGGATGTGCAGCAGCTGCACGGCCTCCTGTGTGGGGTTTGTTCTCCAGACTCTGCTGGACCATTTTCAATCACTGGGGATGGAGAAGAACCTCAGTCATGACCAGGTGAGTTTAAGTAAAGTTGTGGGAGTAATTGAGTTTTGGATAGAGAAATGTATTCATGGAAATTCTTGATGCATATAACAGAGAATAACATCTAAATAAAACACTATTTTATAAAAATATGTTTTCTCTATCCATTGTTTACAGAATGAATAAGTCATTCAAATAACCTCCCATTATTGCAGCTGATTTATCTGATTTTCTATAAACTGGTCAGCCTGGTGGTTCAGCCATGTTCTCATCATCAGGATCTGTGTCCATGTGGACGTCTGACGTGGTCCAAACCAGGGTGGCAGGAGACAAGTTCATTCCTGGTTACTCAGAAGTAAATTTCAGATTCTTTCCTTGTCTGCACATGACCCTGGGAAATGCTGTCCCCACATCTACACACAGGGAGTCCCCTGGAGGGTGACGTCTCCTGCTGTGGGTGCCACTGTGCAGAGCTGGGAAGAGATGCTCCCAGGTACATGGATGGGAACCAGCAAGCCAGGGGCCACACTCCCAGGGCTGTTGTTCTTTATGTCGTGAGTTCCCCCCTCACAGAGCAAGTTCTCAGTGTCTCATATCACATTCCTTAGAAATAGCCCACATATGGTAAACTAGCCATTAATATACAAACAAGTGGCTTGGAAATTACCATCCTCTTTACTCAGCCATAGAAAGAAGGAAATTGTACCCTTTGTGTCAACGTGGATGGACCTAGAGGGACTTGTGCTGAGTGAAGAAAGTCAGACAGAGAGAGACAAACACCCTGTGGTTTCACTGATATGAGGAATCTACAGAACACAGTAAATAACAGGCAGAATAGAAACAGACCCACGGACTCAGGGAACAGACTGATGGTCCCAGAGGGAGGGCAGTAGGGGGCCTGAGTGGAATGGGGAGGGACTAAGAAGCACAGATGGGCAGTCAGACAGCAGTGACAGGATGTGAAGTGCAGCCCAGGGAACAGTCAGTCGTATTGTCATAACTGGGTGTGGGGCCAGGCGGGCACTGGAACTATTGGTGCCTCACTTCATAAATCATATGATGTCTGACCACACGGCTGTGCACCAGAAACTAATATAAAATAATATAGACTGTCAACGGGAATTGAAAAAGAAACCAAAAAAGCAATTGACCCTCAGTCCAGTGAGATTAAACCAAGGGTGTGGTGTGTGTGACTCAGGCAGGAGACAGGGCTGAATTCCAGGACTGTGCTCACAGGTGCATCTTCACAGGGAAATTGCTGACATCATTAGATTCATTAGAGGCTCCCACTGAGAAGCTTGGCCTGAAATTATTCGCTGAGGGTTCACATCTCAATAACAACCTGAAGGCAGTGAACGAGGACTTACTTCAACAGTCAGACTTGCTGAAGGGCTTTTCCTGTGCTCCCCACAGATTCCAACTGTGTACGTGATACAAGTTCCCTGTCCCCTGTGTGTGTTTGTCCTCAGCCTGGACATCTGCACAAGCTGTCGTGGGTCCCTCCGCCTCTGCCTGGTGTCAGCTTCTCTGGGTGCTGTGAGCATGATGCCAAGTCAAAGACTGTCACCATCATGGTGGCTTTTATCTCTAGCTTTGGGGTCACTCCTCTGGTGCCCACTGTCCACATGCATGTGTCCTGCTACTGGCTGGTCGGGACCCTGAGCTGTGGAGCTGAGCTGCACTTTTGATTCAGCAGAGCCCCTCTCCTCCTCCTCCTCCTCCTCCTCCTCCTCCTCCTCCTCCTCCTCCTCCTCCTTCCCCTCCTTCTCCTTCTTTTTTGCTAATTCTCACCTGAGGATATATTTCATTGATTTTTTTTGATAGAGTGTAAGGAAAGGAGGGAGAGAGAGAGAAACATTGCTGTGAGAGAGACATATCCATTTGTTGCCTCTCCTACAACCCCAGCTAGGCCGGGAAATTGAACCTGAACCCCTGAACCGAGGTGCGTGCCCGAGACTGGGGATCCAACCCTTGACCATTGGGTCTGCAGGCCGCCAGTCTGACTGCTGAGGCAAACCGGACAGGGCAGCAGGCCCTCTTGTTAGACTTAGCAGATGTGGGTCAGAAGATTTGATGATAAATTTTCATTTGGGCACAAGAGAGTCTGAGAGAGACTCTCTGCTTTTTTCCACTTGTGAATGTTGTCTCACTTTACAACAGACTTTTCTAACTCAGAGATGCAGAGGTAAGCATAGAATCATGAGCCCAGAGAGGATCGTTGAAAGAAACTGTAAAGTGAAGAAAAACCACACAGGAAACCAGCCCAAACCTCCAACTGCACCTGCTCCTGGATGGTCCTTGTGTTCAGGACCCTGAGCGCCCCCTGGTGGTCGCAGCCTCTCCTGCAGGGAGGTTTGTGTCTGGGCTCACACTGACTTCCCCTCACTGTGTCTCCTGCACAGTAATACACGGCCGTGTCCTCGGTTCTCAGATTGTTCATTTGCAGATACAGCGTGTTCTTGGAGTTGTCTCTGGAGATGGTGAATCGGCCCTTCACAGACTCGGCATAGTATGTGCTACCACCACTACTACTAATGGTTGAGACCCACTGCAGCCCCTTCCCTGGAGCCTGGCGGACCCAGTACATCCAGTAGCTACTGAAGGTGAATCCAGAGGCTGCACAGGAGAGTCTCAGAGACCCCCCAGGCTGCACCACGCCTCCCCCAGACTCCACCAGCTGCTCCTCACACTGGACACCTGCAAACACAGAGACGTCCTGGTCAGGACACTGTCACACGTCCACTGTTTCTCTCTCTCATCCACTCTCACACTCAGTGTCTCTTGTTCTCCACAAATTACCTCTTAAAATAGCAACAAGGAAAACCCAGCTGAGCCCAAACTCCATGATGAGTGCACCGTGTTCAGTCCTGTTCAGGGAATGTGGACACCTGGAAATCTTGGGGCTGGGCTCCGGTCCCAGACCTGCAGGGTTGGGGTTGGGCTGGATTTTATGGGCAGAGTGGGCCCTATTTGCATGTCCTCCTACTATATAGGAAGCTCTGGGGTTGGAGACCTGCAGAGAGGGCCGTGGCTCAGTGCAGGTGCGAGTGTCCTGAGGGAGAATCGTGGTCATGATAACATATCAATAACTAAATATGTATCATAGGGACGTTTGGGGCATGTTCACCAGCCCACATCTGGTAACAGGGAGACTAGCATCTTGACTTAGCAACTTTCCGCTGTCCCCCGTGACTTCCCTGAACCAACTCCAGGCGGAGCGGGACTTGCCCATGAGGGTGTAGACCCCTTATAGGTAATGAGAGCATGAAGGAAAGACTGTGTTCTGCTGTTACCCAACGTCAGGGCTGGAAACAAGCAGACACGTGAAAAGAGACCTCAGGCTGCAGATCTTGTAAGAGTGGACGTCGTGTACACAGTGTGTTGGTGCCCTTGGCCCTGAGTGTCTCTGGCTTCCTGACCTTCAAGGAGACAAAGAAGACAGAGTGTTGAGAAGATGCTTCTCTATCCCAGGGACTCAGAGACCCTGAGAAGTCAGGGAGATTCATGGAGCTGATGGACAGGCTGTAGGTTTCCAACACCTAGAAGTTCATGTTCAGAGGGTCTGTCTGCATAGACAGTAATGAAAATCTTGAAGGAAGCAATATAATGGAACAATCAGTGAAGTAATTGTGGATCATGATACATATGATCAGTGAGGTGGCTGTTGTCTGAGTCATGCTGGGAACCTTGGTATATTATGTGCAAAGGGACTTTGCCCTATTTGAGTCATTCAGTGATCTGAGATCCAAACATTTTCCAGGGTCATCTAGACAGGTCCTCCTAATGTAAGTGTTTACATCAGAGGGAGGCAGAGGGAGGTTGGGCTCCAGGAGGACAAGAATGCACTGTGACCTCTGAGGTCAGGGGATATATTCCTGGCTGTGGAGATGGAGGAAGAGGCCATGGGAGAAGGAATTGAGTTCTAGACTCTGGAAAAGACCAGGAATCAGGGTCAGATGTCTGAGGTTGTAAATGCAGCTGTAATAATATGTCTGGGTTGGAAAGTTGATAAACAACACACATTTGTGTCCCACAGATCTGCAGGCTGGGAGTCCTCGGTCAAGGTGCCAGCAAGGTGCCTTCTGGGGAAGGACATCCTCCTGGTTCTGGTCTGACAGCTTCTTGCTGGGTCTGCACGTGGTGGAGGGACCAGCAGGACCTCTGGGCTCCATCAGGAAGGCACTGATCCCATCAGGAGGGCCCCTCATGACTTAAGCATCTCCCCAAGACCCCACCTCCCAACAATATCCTCTTTGGGGATGAGGATTTCAACATTTGGACTTGGGGAGCACAGGTGTTCAGACCACAGCACCGTCCTGGAGCCTCTGCAGGAGGGTGGTCCTGCCTTCCCCTGACCTCAGTCCAGTGAGGTGGATTCATGCTCTGACCTCCAGACTGTGAGGGAATGACCGTGTGCAGACTGAAGCCCAGGTGTGTGGTGATGTGACCGGTTGTCCTTGGAAGGCACAGGCTGGACGTGGACTCCCATTATCAAGGGTGTCCCCACGCTGTTCCTGCTGTGATGACCTCAGTGCTGGCCCAGGGACAGGGACACCGCAGGGCTGGGGATCCGAGGAGGAGTCTCCTTGGTGTGTCCCTCTGAAGGGAGGCCTGTGAGACGCTGTGCTGACCGAGCCTGTGCTTGAACCTGGCTCCCCTGCCAACCCACGGCTTCCCCACCCGGTGAGCTGACTGTGCTGCCGAATGTCCCGGGTGTGGTGCTCGGCCAGAGACAGGGACACGGAAATTCATCCTTGACTGTCTCTTTTGTCCTGTTCCCCAAGCCCAGTGCCATGTTTCAGAAAGAGGGGAATGTCCTAGAACCTGTGAGGGAGACACTCCCGTCCAGACCCCCAAGTCAGACACCAGCCAGGTGTTCCCAGGTGATGGCTCAATGAACACCCCTCATTCAGAGAACAGGAGGCTCTAATGTGCCCTGGAAAATAACGATGAAGAACAGGGTCCTTTCAGGAACACTTTCCCTGCCAATTCCTTGCAGTGCATTTGACCCCTGTGACCTTTCTCTGAATCACTGACTCGCCTGTGAAGCATTGCTCCTGGTCTCAGGGCCTGACTGTGTGAGGAGTCAGCAGGCTCCTGGCCCTGCATCTCCTCCCCCAGCACAGCCGCCCTGTCCCTCAGGGTCGGGACCCTCCCAGGATGGGGTCCTCACACTGTGTCTCGCACAGTCATGCAAGGCCGTGTCCTCAGACTTCAGGCCATTGGTCTGCAGATAGGGCGTGCTGACCGAGGTGTCCATGGAGGAGACAGATCGTTCTGAGCAGCCTGGGCATGGGTCTCAGCTGGCGGTCTGTGCTGCTGCTGCCTGGGGTGGGTGTCCGCTCCCAAGCCTCCACTGCTGTTGGGGGTGGGGCTCCCCTCCGCCCAGTCACTGCTGCTCTAGGGGTGGTGCTGGGCTCCGCGGGCTGCGGCGACTGCAGCAGGCACCTCGATAGCGCCGCTGCTGTGCGCTCTCCGTGTAGACACGGTGGGTCCACTGGTCCCGCGCTGCCAGGCGCTCAGGTGCGCTCAGGTCGCTAGTCCCTCGCCGCTCCCCGCTTCCTCCACCCAAAGAAGACCAGGGATCATCAAAACCTCAACAATAAAGATAATTTTAATTAAAATATTCCACCTAAGTTGTTGGACCAAGACAACAGTCTAATGTCATCACCATCATCATCATCATCATGACTACTTACTTAGAACAGTTCTTCTCATTTTTTGTAGATCTGGTTGATGTCCACTCGTATCATCAAACTTTCTCTCATATTTTGCTCATTTGGTGTGGTTGTTAAGTAACTAGGTAGCCAAACTCCATTTTATGTTCCCTGACAAATGAAGGCTCATTGCTGCTTTTCTCCATCTGTCCCACCCTGGAATCTGATAGAAGTGATGAGTCTCCCCTTTAGATGTCATTGGGATATTGAAATCACCCAAGCCCTGAAAACAGAATTAATCCCCCTCCCCCACCACCTCACCAAAATAAAAGTCCTGACCGAGTTTGTTTCCAGGGTTAATCAAAGCATGTCTGACATGCTGAAGGGCCTTTCCTGTGCTTCGCAGGGATTTCAACTCTACACATAATAAATGTTTAATGTCCCCTTGAGTGTGTGTTTGTTGTCTGCCAGGACATCAGTACCAGGCTGTCCTGGGTCTCTCTCAATCTGCTAGGCGTTACCTGCTCTCGGTGCTGGGAGCATGAAACCAAGTCAATGACTGTCACCACAGGGGGCTTTTATTTCAAGCTTTGGGGTCACACACCTCTGGTGCCCACTGTCCAGCAGACAGGTGTCCTCCTGCTGGCTGGTTGGGACCCTCAGGGTGAGGAGCTGAGCTGCACTGTTGAGTCAGCAGAGCCTCTGGTTAGACTGAGGAGACGTGGGTCAGAAGATTGGTTGATAAATTGTCTTTTGGGCACAAGAGCGTCTGAGAGAATCACTGCCTTTTGTCCATGTGAAAATGATGTCTCACTTTACAATAGACTTTTCTAATTCAGAGACGCCAGAGCTAAGCACAGAAACAGGAATCCAGAGAGGTTTCCTGAGGGATACTGTGACATGAAGAGGAAATCACACAGGAAACCAGCCCAAACCTCCAACTGCACCTGCTCCTGGATGGTCCTTGTGTTCAGGGACCCTGAGCGCCCCCTGGTGGTCGCAGCCTATCCTTCAGGGAGGTTTGTGTCTGGGCTCACACTGACCTCCCCTCACTGTGTATGCACAGTAATACACGGCCGTGTCCTCGGTTCTCAGGCTGTTCATTTGCAGATACAGCGTGTTCTTGGCGTTGTCTCTGGAGATGGTGAATCGGCCCTTCACAGAGTCGGCATAGTTTGTGGTACTTCCATCAGTATTAATTCGACTCACCCACTGCAGCCCCTTCCCCGGAGCCTGGCGGACCCAGTACATCCAGTAGCTACTGAAGGTGAATCCAGAGGCTGCACAGGAGAGTCTCAGAGACCCTCCAGGCTGCACCAAGGCTCCCCAGACTCCACCAGCTGCACCTCACCCTGGACACCTGCAAACACAAAGACGTCCTGGTCAGGACACTGTCACACGTCCACTGTTTCTCTCTCCCATCCAATCTCACACTCAGTGTCTCTTGTTCTCCACAAATTACCTCTTAAAATAGCCACAAAGAAAATACAGCTGAGCCCAAACTCCATGGTGAGTGCTCTGTGTTCAATTCTGATGAGGGAATGTGGCTCCTGGGAATCCCGGGCTGGGCTCCTGTCCCAGAGCTGCAGGGTTAGGCCTGGGCTGCTTTTAATGAGCTGATGGAGCCCTATTTGCATGTCCTCCTGCTATTTAGGGAGCTCTGGGGTTGGAGACCTGCAGACAGGGCCGTGCCTCCGTGCATGTGCAAGTGTCCTGGGGGAAGATCATGGTCATGATAACCAAACAAGAATCATAAGGAGGTTGTGGCATGTCCTGTGTCCAAATCTAGTAGCAGTGAGCCCAGTATCTGGCCTGTGCTCCTCCCCACTGGGCCCCATGGCTACTCTGAGCCAACTCCAGGGCAGAGCAGGACCTTCCCAGTGAGGGTGCAGGCCCCCTTGAATGTAATGTGAACATGAATAAACTCTGTAGTCTAATGTTACTCACTCACCGGGCTGTATTCACCTGTGGCCTCAGGGTCCTCATGACAATGGAGAGGGTTGTGCTTCATCTGTGAGGTGGTTCTCAAACAGCTGAGGTGAGACAGTTTCACCCAGATCTGTCACATACAACGGAAGTCTGAGCTGGACCCAGGGGCACTATCCCGGATCCTCACATTCCTTGTTCTGTCCACTCTGTCTCAAGGGCCTGCGGCCACATCCAGCCCTGATGTGACTGGTCCTCACCACGTGAGTGTCAGTAGGTGAGGTGTAACTGTCACTGCTGCAGATGCCCTGTGGTCACACTTAGCCTCCGTCCTTGTCCCCTCCATGTGCACTCTGGGTCCCCTAAGACTGTGCAACCCTGGGGATCAGTGGTCTGTGCGTGGCTGTTAGTTGGGAAGACCCAGACCCAGAGCCCTGAGGGGCCATGGCCTTCAGTCCCCTAGCCTTCATCAGGCATGTGAAAATCAATCAGAATACGTGTGGTCAGTGAGAATGCTCAAATTTAAGGTTAATCACTCATCTATGAGACAGACATTTGCTGTTTAATTTCACAGTGAATGTCATGGTGATGAGTTGAGTTGATCACACGGCTTGGTCCTTCTAAGGTGTGTCATTGGACTTAAGACAGTTTATTGTATAAAGAGGACAGTTCTGTGTTTCCACAGCGTTTAGATAACGGTGTGTCGTGTCCTCCTGCAATAAACGTGTTCACAGAGCATGGAGATAAAGCCTGGGCAGTAGACGAGCCCAGAACCCACCTCCTCCTGGGGGACGTGAGCTCAGTGGGTCCTGAGCTCCCCAGGTCCTGAGAGCACGTTTTCTTTCAAAGCCCACAGAGGACCAGAGACTCCTCATCGCCTTCCCCTCATCCAGCCTGCGGGTCGGTTCCTTCCCGCAGGAGCTGTATGGACCCTGCTGTTCACAGGACGTCCCCTCCTCGTTCTCTCCATCCACGGACCCCGCCCTCTGCTCCTTGGCCTTGAATCCCCCGGGGTCTCCGCTGCACCACAGGGGAGCCTGAGTCCCTCTCCTGTGGCGATGCCCCCACTGCAAGAACCTGGAACAAAATCATTCTTTAAAATATAGCAACTGTCAGAGAACCTTCCACCAGGATGGAAGTGGGATATTTAAGGTTCTCCAGGCAGGTTGCACATAAATCCACTCAGGACACGTCCTGGGACAGGATTGTGGAGACGACAGTGCCCCCTGGTGGTTGTTCTGAGCCACACAGGCTGACGTTCCTGGGTCTGAACCAGCTTCCTGAGACAAGGCAGGGGTGTCTGCCACAGGGAAGTCCTTCCTGGCATTTTGAAACCGTGGCAGCCCAAATCCTGCTTCTTTCTTGTACACAGCTGAGCCTCGGTAGGGACACCTGGACCTCAGGGCTCCTACCTTGGGGAGAACCTGACGGACATAGCCCTCCTCACTGCCAGGCGCATGATGGGAGTCGACTGGAACCGGAACCTGACTCAGGGCATCACTGGGGGAAAATGCTACCTGGGTGCATGAATGAGGGATTAACCAAGACTGAGAACACATGTCCAGAGTTCTTGTTTCATCAGGTTCTGACTTTCCTCATGTTTAGTCAGTTCAGATTTTCTTTCCTCAGTTTCCCCTGAAATAGCCACACGCATTTCCTAGGGTCATGAAGACACTGTGGTGAGAGTGTGCGGGAGCACAGGTCCTTTGTGAGTTGATTTGTACCTGACATCTTTCCTGAGTTCACGCTCTAGTCCTATCAGTTTTCTGGTGCAGTGTTCAGGGTTTTCGATACACAAGACGTGCCCTATGGATAAAGATAAAGAGAAAAACTTTAACTTGTTTCTTTCTGATTTATACATTTTATAAATTTTTCTTGCCTAATTTGTCTGACCAAAACTCCAGTTCTGTTAAATAGAAGTAGTCACAGGGGTGCCCCTGTGTGGATTTTGATGTTAGAAGAGTAGCTGTGCACCATGATGTCACTCGTTGGTTTCTCAGATGTGGCCTTTGTTATGTTGATGGACATCAGTTCTGGACCTAATTTGTGAAAAATTGTAATCATGAGGCCATCTCAATTTTTAAAGGCCTTTCCCTGCATCTGTCTATGTGGTGGCAAGTGTATCCTCCATTCTCATTCACACACGTCAAACCATCCTTGCATCTAAGACCGCATCCCAGTGCATCACGATAAATGGTCCTTTCAATGTGCTGTGAAGTTTCCTAGGACGTGTAGAGGATTTTTGTATTTATGATCAGCTGAGGTGTGACTGGTCATTTTCTGTGTGAACATACTTTACATTGGCCTGAGTGTGATGGCCACATAAGTCATTGAGTTTGGAAGTCTTCCCTCCTCTTCCTGTTCTTTGAAGTCTTTGAGAAGAAGTGATTGTGAAGGCATGATTCTTTCTTGAAGTTTTGATAGAATTCAGCCTTGTATAAATTTGGACATGTGCTGTTCTTTTCTGGTAGGTTTTCATTACTACTCCAATTATATTTTAAAATTTCTACAAATCCAGCATAGTCAGGGGACATTCTTAAATTAAGGAAGAAATAAGTGGACTGAGAAATACAATGTTGACCTTCACAGGCTGTGGACAGCACACGGAGTTCCCACAGCACACACGTGGAGCTGAGCACTGACAGGCTGACAGGCTCCTAACTCTGCATCCCTCAGGTAGATCCGAGCTACATGGACTGACAAGGGAGCAGCTCGGGGTCCCTGCCAGGGAGAGACCTGTCTCTACAAACTGCAGCCAGGGGCTGGTCTCTGCAGGTCTGAGGTGATGGGAGCAGCTCCCACCTGGGATTCCGCACTCAGATCCATGTCTGCTCTTCCACCTGAAGAAGGGAGGGATTCGGTGAAGAAAAGGGAAAAGTTGCTCACCTAGGGATTTCTGTGCATGGAGAGAAAGAAATGGAAATGGGAACAGTTCTTCCCACATCATATTTACAAATGCCTCCTATGAAAGGTCACTCTGAGCCAGGACACCCACAGAATTCAGTGATAATGCATTTGGGGACAGTGTGAAATTTAGAAACCACATGTTTATTTCATATGCCATCCAAGAGAATAAAATAAAATCATAATTTTATATAAAAATTAAAGAGTGTCTTAGTCCAGAGAAGGCACCTCCCTTACCTCAAACTGCAGGAGCACAAGAAACAGTTCCAGACACTGCCCTCTGTAAGGTACCATGGTTTGTGCTGAACAAATAGCTGTGCACGACTCCCAGACCCTGCTGAGCTCGGTGGTGACACTGAGGCAGGGCCATTACTGGGAAACGCAGGTGTTGTCTGATGGAAAGATTTTGCTCAGGAAATTCCTGACAAATGTTTGCTCCTTCCTGCAATGCAGGGAGGTTTAGAAAATCTCCACTTTTTGGACAGACTTAGATTGCGTGCTGACAGTTTCCCCAAGTTGACCTAACCCTCTGAGTTTTCCGTCCTCCTAACGAAAACCTTCACCTCTGCTGCATGTGAGACTGTTGCTACTAATAAAATGAAACTTTAAAAATACAGAGCCATCAGTGTAGTCTCTGAACCAAAGGTCTAGAGAAACTCTTACCTGGAGGGGCAGCCCAGAGCCTCTGAGGAAACAGCCATAAACACCTGCTACTCCCGCTTCTGAGGCTGCAACACTGAGGTGGAGCGTCCTGAGCGCCCCCTGGTGACCTGAGAACCGCTTGGTGTTCTGAGGGCGCCCTGTTGCCCCGCCCTCCTGTCTCCCTCAGGAGGTTTGTGTCTGGGCTCACAATGACCGAGCCGTGTCCTCGGTCCTCAGGCTGTTCAGTGTTAAATAAACTTGGCTCTTGGAAGCATCCCTGCTGATGCTGAGCTGGGAATTCAGCGATGGGTTATAGTAGGTGCTTCCACCACTCCATATACCACCGACCCACTCCAGCCCCTTCCCTGCAGCCTGGCGGGCCCACTGTACACCATAGCTGGTTAAAGAGAATCCAGAGACAGCGCAGGTGAGGGAGAGGGTCTCCGAGGGTTTCACCAGTCCTGGGCCCGACTCCTGCAGCTGCACCTGGGACAGGACACCTGGGGACATAGAGAATCAGGCCCTGTCAGTCACGTGCAGTCACAACCACCCTATAGACCCCTGTCTGACCTCTGAGACCCTCACCTTGGGGGGCTGTCACCAGGCACAGGAGAAGACCCAGCAGCCTCATCTTCTTCTAGACCACGGCTCTGTCTTCCCCAGAGACCTCAGCCTTGTGTGAGGAGAGAGCTGTGAGCCTCCCCAGCCCAGTGGAGGATTTACCCTGGAACTTGTATACAAATTTGCATGTGGGGCAGCCTATTCCTTATGAGTCGGGGGACTGAGATCAAGCTGCCCTGGTCCTTCTAGGGTTCCTGTGGGGCATCTCTTCTCTTGAACTCACTCAGCATGTAAGTCAGGAGTATGGGATCACCTGGTACATGAGACCTGTTGTAGTCAGGTTAATGGACCAGCTCATCTGTGATAAATGGTGGACTAGATGAGTACATTATATTTTTCGTGTAGGTGCATCTTTCAAGTAGATTTAAACTTATTACATTTGTCCTGATAGTTTATTAAACCCAACACTCTAATATCTACAAAACTGTCAAAACATTTTTTGAAACAATTGTATTTTTTTAAATGAGATAGACATTATTTGTCTTTCTCATTCTGAAAATCACAAAACAAAGGGCATTCATTGTCAGTATCTTATTTTTTAATGTATGTTGTTACTTTGATTCAAGGAAGGATATCCCAGGAACATGTCATTGAGATACACTTGATTCCATTTTCTTTTGCTTTTTGAAATGATATTTCTTTAAGCCAATTAGAGAAAGGCAAATACCACATGATCTCACTTATTTGTGGAACATGATGAACAAAATAGACCCAGAGACCTAAAAAGGAGTAAGGTCTAGAATGACACATCTCAGTGGAGGGGGCAGGGCGGGGTGGATGGGATAAACCGAAGAACTTATGTGCATGTATGCGTAACCAATGGACACAGACAACAATGTTGAGGGGGGTCGGGAGGAGGGTTTCTGGTGGGGGGAGAAGGAGAAACATCTGTAACAAAAGTAAATTAATATAATTGGAAAAAATAAATAAAGTGATATTTGTTTCAAGTTCTGATTAACACTATGTTTTGTGCCTTTATTTAGGTCAATGCTAGAAAGTTTTTCCTTACAATCTTTTCCAAACACTTTCAGAGCAAAGCAGTGTCAGGCGTGCTGAGTACTTGGATGGGAGACTCTGGATTCTTAATGTTGAAAATTTGGTAATTGTGCCTTTCAGTCCCTCATCAAACTCTACTGTTGAGAAAGCCCATGCCATTTTGCAGAGACCCCAAACAAATTGTATCATACATATTCATATTTTTACATGGAGAAATGATTGAGAATAAAAGAGTGATTATTCATGTGTACAATTCAGAGTCTTTCATATGTGGAAATTGTAAACGCAGCAGATTAACTGACCTGTGTTCTCAGTCAAATATTTTCAGTGATGTTGGGGTCAGAGGGAGGCAAATCATGGAGGTTCCTAGCACAGATATGCTCATAGGAAAGGGAACTTTTTCCCTGACAGGAACCCTCACTCCCAGGACACACGACATGGTCAACTGGGCGGTTTTCAAATCTTGGATATTATAAGTAACGCTGCTATAAACACGGGGGTGTATATATTTTTTCTAATTTGTGTTTTGGGATAATAAGGATATATATTCAGAGGTGGGTTTCCTGGGTCAAAAAGCAGTTGCATTTTTATTTTTTGTATTAATTACTTTATCTTTGTTTCAGATGTTCCTCCATTCCCCGCCCCTAGACACCATCCTCCTGATCCCCCCTTCCCACAGCATTGATGTCTATGTCCATTGGTTATGCATGCAAGTTCTTTGGTTTATATTACCCTCCCCACTGCCCCCCTCTTCTGGGGTTTGTCAGACTGAATGTTCTTTTTTTTTTTTTTTTTTTTTTTTTTGAGGAAACTGCATACTGTTTTCCTCAGTGGCTGCACCAATCTGCATTCACACCAATAGTGCACCAGGGTCCTGTTTTCTCCTCATCCTCCCCAGCACTGGGTGTTTGTTGAGGTATTGATAGGAGCCATTCTGGCAGGTGTAGCTGTCGTTTCAATTTGCACGTCTCTGATGATCAGTAATGTGAGCATTGTTTCATATGTCTCCTGGCCATCTGTACGTCCTCTTTGGAGAAGTGTCTATTCAGAGCATTGGCCAATATTTTAATTGAATTGTGTGTCTTCCTGGTGTTGAGTTGTATGTAGTTTTTATTTTTCTTAACTTATCTTTATTGTTGAATGTATTACAGATGTTCCTCATTTTCCCCCATTGCACCCCTCCTCCCCCATTCTTGCCACCCTCCTGCCTTTCCCTACGCTGTTTTCTGTGTCCATTGGTTATGCATATATACATATAAGTTCTTTGGTTTGTTTCTTCCCACCCTCCAACCCCCCTTCCCTTTGAGGTTTATCAGTCTAACAAGCAATTTGTACTTCTTAATCCCTTCACCTTTTTCAACCCTCCCCCCAGTCCCCACCCATCTGGTAACCAACAAAAGTTCTGTGTGTGTATGAGAATGTTTCTGTTCTACTTGTTCGTTTTGTTTGTAGATTCAATTGTTGATAGATATGTATTTATTGCCGTTTTGTTTGTTCATATTTTTTTATCTTTTTTTTTCAAGAAGACCCTTCAACATTTCATATAATAATGGTTTGGTGGTGACGAACTCCTTTAGTTTTTCCTTGTCTGGGAAACTCTTTATATAGCCATCGATTCTAAATGACAGCTTTGCAGGATAGAGTAATCTTGGTTGTAGGTTCTTACTTTTCATCACTCTGAATATTTCTTGCCACTCCCTTCTGGCCTGCAAAGTTTCTTTTGAGAAATCAGCTGACAGTGTTATGGGAATGCCCTTGTAGGTAACTAACTGTTTTTCTCTTACTGCTTTTAAGATTCTCTCTTTGTCTTGAACCTTTTGCATTTTGCTGATGATGTGTCTTGGTGTGGGCCTCTTGGGGTTCATCTTGTTTTTCACTGTCTGTGCTTCCTGGACTTGTATGTCTGTTTCCTTCACCAAGTTAGGGAAGTTTTCTGTCATTATTATTTCAAATAGGTTTTCGATTTCTTATTCTCCGTCTTCTCCTTCTGGCACCCCCAAGATGCGAATGTTGGCACGCTTGAAGTTGTCCCAGAGGCTCCTTACACTGTCCTCATTTTTTTTTATTCTTTTTTCTTTTTGCTGTTCTGATTGGGTGTTTTTTGCTTCCTTTTATTCCAAATCGATGGTTTGCTTCTTGGCTTTACTTACTCTACTATTGAATCTGTGTAAACTATTCTTTATTTCAGTTAGTGCCTCCTTCATTTCTGACTGGTCCTTTTTTATGCTCTTGAGGCCCTCACTAAGTTCACTGAGGTTCTCACTAAGTCCATTGAGCATCCTTATAAGCAGTATTTTGAACTCTGCATCTGTTCGGTTGCTTAACTCCATTTCACTTAGTTCTTTTCCTGGAGTTTTTTTCTGTTCTTTCATTTGGGACCTTTTTCTTTGTCTCCTCATTTTGGTTGCCTCTCTGTGTTTGTGTCTATGTATTACTTAGTGAGAGGTATGGGGCTAGCTGAGACCAGATGCTGCTTGTTTGAAAGAATTTAGGAAAAGCTGAAGCAGGATCCAGAACAGGCCAATCCTATGGTAAAGGCAATGGCAACACTTCGGATGGGCCTGAAAGTTGGGTGGGGCGGGGCCTCAGGGAATCACCAGCGCGGGGCCGACAGTGTGAGCCAGGTTGTTGGAGTCTCAGGTATGGCGGCATCTACCGCTCCAGGGAAGGGCTCACCAAAGGATCAAAGGCCTCTGATAGCACGTCTGTCCAGGAGAAAGCTGCCTCTCCAGCCCTCACTCCAATGCCAAACAGCTCAGTTTTTCCCCATATGACTCTGGCTCCTTTCAAGCTGCCTCCCTCACGCTGGAGCCTGGAGGGTGGAAGCTCGAGTAAGTCCGTGCGCGGGCCCTTTAAGAGGAGCTACCAGGGCTCCAGCCGCCTCAGCCTCAGTTCCCACTGGTTTTACAGCCAGAAGTGATGGGCATTCTCTTCCTGGCACTGGAACCCTGAGCTGGGCGCCTGGTGTGGGACGGGGACCCCTAAGTCCTCAGGGAGGACCTTCCCAGCCCAGGTGTCCTCCTGATTTTTATCTGCCACACGTGGGTGTGGGACCAGCCCGTCTGCCTCGCCCCTCCTGCCAGTTTCCTTGCGGCTTCCTTAATTCCGTAGTTGTAGGACTTCCATTCAGCTCAATGTCAGGCGGTTTTGAATAATGGTTGTTCTGTAGTTTGGTTGTAACTTTGATGTTGTTGTGGGAGGACGCGATACCGCGTTACCTACCCGCCATCCTGACTGGAGTCCTGTATGTAGTTTTTAAATATTTTGGAATTTAATCAAATGTAACTTTGGCAAATAGACCACAGCTTTTTGTAACTCAGAGATGTTAGAGGTAAACACTGAATCAAGAATCCAGAGAGGTTCCCTGAGGGAAACTGTGACTTGAAGAGGAAACCGCACAGGAAACCAGCCCAAACCTCCAACTGCACCTGCTCCTGGATGGTCCTTGTGTTCAAGACCCTGAGCGCCCCCTGGTGGTCACAGCCTCTCCTGCAGGGAGGTTTGTGTCTGGGCTCACACTGACTTCCCCTCACTGTGTCTCCCACACAGTAATACACGGCCGTGTCCTCGGTGGTCACAGATCTCAGCTGCAGAAAGAACTGGTTCTTGGACGTGTCACTGGAGATGGTGGTCCGGCTCTTGAAGGACGGGTTGTAGTGAGTGTTGCCACTACTAGCATATATGCGCCCAATCCATTCCAGCCCCTTCCCTGGTTTCTGTCGGATCCAGTTCCACAAGTAACCACTGCTGATGGAGTAACCAGAAACAGAGCAGGTGAGGGAGAGGGTCTGCGAGGGCTTCACCAGTCCTGGGCCCGACTCTTGCAGCTGCACCTGGGACAGGACACCTGGGGACAAGGAGCATCAGGCCCTGTCAGTCATGTGCAGTCACAACCATCCCATAACCCTGTCTGACCTCTGAGACCCTCACCTTGGGGGGCTGTCACCAGGCACAGGAGAAGACCCAGCAGTCTCATCTTCTTCTAGACCACGGCTCTGCCTTCCCCAGAGACCTCAGCCCTGTGTGAGGAGAGAGCTGTGAGCCTCCCCGGCCCAGGGGAGGATTTACCCTGGAGCTTGGGGAGAAATTTGCATGTGGGGCAGCCTGTTCCTTATAAGTGGAGGGACTGAGGTCAGCCTGGCCAGGCTTCACTGGGTCACCTGTGGGGGCATCTCTTCCTTTGAACTCAGTCACCAACTAAGTCAGGGATAAAGGATCAAATAGTTATTGAGACCTACCGAAGTCATGTTAATAGATATGGTCATCTTTGATAAATGTTGGACTAGATGAGTAGATTATATTTTTAATGTCTCATGCATCTTTCCAATAGATTTACGAGGTTTTACATTTACAAGTTAGTTTCTTAAACCCTAGTTTTTATACATACCCAACTGTCAAACATTGTTAATAAACAATTCCATTTTTATAAATATAATTTTATATATACAAATAATATCGACCTTGCTTTGGAAATCAAAATATAAAGGACACTTATTCTCAGCATCTTATTCATTTAATGTGTAAAGTAATATTGATCCATGGAACTATGTTCTAAGAACATATCATTGGTAGACCCATGATTATTTTGTTTTCCTTTGTTAAATGATATTTATTACAAGTTCTGAGTAACACTATACTACATACCGTTATTTAGGTTTAGTAGAAAGATTGTCTTACAGTCTTTGCCAAACACTTTCACGAGCTAAGCAGGGTAGGTCCTGGTTAGTGCATGGATGGGAGACCCTGGATTCCTGATGTTGAAAATTTGGTCATTGTGCCTTTGTCCCTCCTCAGACTCTCCCTTTGTGCAAGCCCATGACATATTGCAGAGACCCCATCAAATTATACCAGACATAAGGCTGTGGATTGATATCTTGGTCAGGGCACACACCTATGTTATGGTTGTGAGCCTTGTTTGGAGAGCGTGTGGGAGGCAACCAACTGATGTTTCTCTCTCTCCCTCTGTCTCTCCCGTGCTTTCTCTAAAATCAGTAAACATATCCTGAGTGAGGAATGAATAAATAAGTACATACATGCAAAGTATAGTAGGTGTAATGTTTATTCAAAGATACATAATCTGCAACACACACACACACACACACACACACACACACACTGATGATTTTCATTATAATAAACCCCAAATTTCACTTCACTTCACACTGACCCTAACCTTGCATGTGACCTTCCTTCACAAACAGGACAAACCAAAGATAATTGAATTGTACACAGGACTCTGCCTGTACCTGATGTTTCCTGTTCTCCCAGCACCTGGAACATGGCACCTGTAGTCACTGCCTTTCTAGCAGGTGTGGGTGCACCAGGAACTGTGGGGGAATCACCAAGAACAAGACAAGGTCCTAAGGGTCAGGCTGTCAGGTGGCATTCACCTGAGTCTCAGGCACTGGGATTGTCAAACACTGAAATTAATCCACTCTGATTACTCTGTGAAAACCTTAAAAGGAACGAGAGGCAGACGTCAGGGTCATGAACCAACTGCAGCTGAGAGGTGGAAACTCAGAGTCCAGGGAGATGGAGAAACTGACAACACAAAGACTCAGAGATGAACAGGCCATCAACAGGCTCCTGAGGAGACACCTGGTCGTCAGGACCTGTATGTCCAACCTCACAGGGAATCTCCTCACATCTGCAGGACGGCTGTTCTAGGAGGAAACACACTGAAGGAGAACAGACCAGTGTTGGTGAGTGTGGGGAGAGAGGAACCTTTGCACTCTCTCGGTGGGAAGGTAAGATCCTGCAGCCACATGGAAACAGCGTGTTGGTTCCTCCAAAATGAGAGTAGACACCCTGTGTGATTGAGCAGTGAGCTCCCAGGTGTTCATGGAATAATAAGCCCAGGACTCTGGAGAGGTGTTGCACGGCCCTGTTCATTGCAGCTGTGTTCAGTGTAGTGAGACGTGGAAACATCTCTTTCCATCAGTGGGTGAGTGGACAAACATGTGTGATATTCTCAGGACGGATATTACTCAGCCTTAAATCACAGGGAAACCCTGCACAACCCCAGCCTGGAGGACACTAGAGGACACTGTGCTCTGTGAAATAAAGCCACCAGGGAAAGGCAGACAGTGTCTGATTCCACTTACACTGGGAACTAAATTAGGTTTCCTTCCAGCAGAGTGTGCAGGAGCACAAGTCCTTTGTGAGTTGATTTGTACCTGACATCTTTCCTGAATGCACTCTCTAGTTCTATCAGTTTTCTGGTGCAGTGTTTAGGGTTTTCAATACAAGATGTGTGTCCTATGTATAGAGATAAAGAGACACTTTAACTTGTTTCTTTCTCATTTAGACATTTTATAATATTTTTCTTGCCTAATTATTCTGGAAAAAAACTGCATTTCTGTTAAATAGAAGTAGTCATGGGGTGCCCTTGTGTGGGTCCTGATGTTAAAACAATAGATTTAAAGTGTGCTCTGTGCACCATGATATCACTTGTTGGCTTCTCCAATGTGACCTTTGTTATGTTGAAGTACGTCTCTTCTGTACCTAATTTGTGAAGAATTGTAACCATGAAGCCATTTTCAATCTTCAAAGGCTTTTTCCTGCATCTACCTATATGGTGGCAAGTGTATGATGCAATCTCATTTACATATGTCAAACCATCCTTGCATCTAAGACCACATCCGCTGCATCTCAGGAAAGGATCCTTTCAATGTGCTGCTAAGTTTCCTAGGACACCACAGAGGATTTTTGTGTTTATGATCATCAGGGATATGATCTGTCTTTTTTTGTGTAAACATACTTTGCTTTCTTGTGAGTGTAATGGTTACCCCAATAATTCAGTTTGGAAGTCTTCCCTGTTTTTCCAATGCTTTGAAGTGTTTAAGAAAAAGTGTTTGTGCAGGTACTATTTTTTTTCTTGAAGTTTTGATAGAATTAACCCTTAAATAAATGTGGACATGTGTCTTTCTTTGCGGATAAGTTTTTATAAATACTCCACTTATTTTTAAAATTTCTACCAATCCAGCATAGTCAGGGAAAATTCTTAAATTAAGGAACAAATCATAGGACTGAGAAATACAATGTTGATCTTCGCAGGCTGTAGACAGCACATGGAGTTCCCACAAACACACACCTGGAGCTGAGCAGTGACAGGCTAACAGGCTCCTAACTCTGCATCCCTCAGGTAGATCCGAGCTACATGGACTGACAAGGGAGCAGCTCGGGGTCCCTGCCGGGGAGAGACCTGTCTCTACAAACTGCAGCCAGGGGCTGGTCTCTGCAGGTCTGAGTTGGTGGGACCAGCTCCCACCTGAGACTCTGCAGTCATACCTGTCTGCTCTTCCACCTGAAGAAGGGAGGGATTTGATGAAGAAAGGGGCAAAGTTCTTATCCTCAATATTTCTGTGCATGGAGAGAAAGCAGTGGGAATGTGAACAATTCTTCCCACACCACATATTACCATTCCTCCTGTGAAAGGCCACTCTGAGCCAGGACACCCTCAGAATTCAGTGATAATGTATTTGGGGTCAGTGTATAATTTACAGTTTCTTTCAGACCATATGTTTACTTCACATACCAACCAAGAAAATGATATAAAACCGTATATTCCTATGTAGAATTCATAACGTGTCTTAGTCCTGAGAATGCACTTCCCTGACCACCAGCTCCAGGAGCACAAGGAACAGGTCCCAGCCCCTGCTCTCTGGAATCCCCTGTGGTTTGTGCTGAAGGCACAGCTGTGCACGACTCCCAGACCCTGGCTATCTTGGGGGGACAGCGAGGTAGGGCCATTGCTGGGAGACGCAGGTGTCGTCTGATGGAAAGTGTGGGTTAAAATAAAAATAAATAAATAAACGACTCTGATGAATTTAAAGGGTCTCCTGAAAATCAGAGAGTATTACGCAAATTACACCTTCCATGGAGTGACATTGCATGTGTGTGCTGGCAGTTTCCCTAGGGTCATTAACCTCTCTACAAATTTATTCCTCTGTAATCGATACACTACATTTCTGCACGTCAGTATGTTTCTAATCATAAAATAAACCTTTCAAAATGCAGAACCATTAGCGTAGACTCAGAACAAAAGGTCTAGACTCTAGAGAGTCTCTTGGAGAAACTGTTATCTGGAGAGGAAGCCCAGAGCCTCAGAGGAAACAGCCATAAACACCACCTGCACCTGCTCCTGGGCTGCAACACAGAGACCCTGGGTCCTGAGCGCCCCCTGAAACCCCGCCCTCCTGTCCCCCTCAGGAGGTTTGTGACTGGGCTCACACTGACTTCCCCTCACTGTGTGGCTCGCACAGTAATATACGGCCGTGTCCTCGGTGGTCACGGATCTCAGCTGCAGGGAAAACTGGTTCCTGGACATGTCTCTGGAGATGGTGGTGCGGCTTGTGAGGGACGGGTTGTAGTAAGTGGTACCATCATAATGTATGTTCCCGATCCACTCTATCCTCTTTCCTGGATTCTGGCGGATCCAGTCCCAGTAGTAATTAATGGTTGTGATGGAGAATCCAGAGACAGCACAGGTGAGGGAGAGGGTCTGCGAGGGCTTCACTAGTCCTGGGCCCGACTCCTGCAGCTGCACCTGGGATAGGACACCTGGGGACAAGGAGCATCAGGCCCTGTCAGTCACATGCAGGCACAACCACCACATAGACCCTGTCTGACCTCTGAGACTCTCACCTTCGGGAGCTGTCACCAGGCATAGGAAAAGACCCAGAAGTGTCATCTTCTACAAGACCACGGCTCTGCCTTCCTCAGAAACCTCAACCCTGTGTGAGGAGAGAGCTGTGAGCCTCCCAAGCCCAGAGGAGGATTTACCCTGGAGCTTGGGGAGAAATTTGCATGTGGGGCAGCCTGTTCTTTATAAGTTGAGGGACTGAGGTCAGGCTGCCCTGGTCTTTCCGGGGCCATTTCAAAGGGGATGGGGACAGGGGATTCCTGTTACCCACATGCACCTGCTCACTGTGTCTCTGTCTGTGAGGTAACAGCTTCACAGGTCCAGGGGGTTAGCACTTGGACACCTGTGGGTCATTACTCACATGGTCACACCATGCTCCACCCAAGCTGCACAATTCACTGGAGTTCCATTCATGAAATCCCTCAACACTTAGAGGGAAGAGTGGACACCCCTCCCTGCAGGAGCCATGGTGCTGGTGTGTCTGTGTGAGGGGCCCTCATGTCATTGACCAAGACCATGTCTCAGTCCATCATCACCACCATCACCATCATCATCACCATCATCACCATCATCATCATCATCATCATCATCATCATCATCATCATCACCATCATTTACCTACTTAAAATTGTTTTTATTTTTAGAGGTATGATTGTTGTCCAACATACTGACACCTTATATAATTTTTTACCCATTTTTTTTGGATGTGATGTTAATAGGTAGTCAGACTCCATTTTATTTTTTGTTTGAGTCCTGTCAAATGATGGGTCATTCCTGCCTCTTCTCCATCTTCCCCACACGGGAATCTGATGAGAAAGGTTAGGTCTCTTTAGATGTCTTTGGGAGATTAAACAACACAAGCCTTTGGAGGGAATTCCTCCCCCTCTCCACCAACTCACCAAAATAAAACCCTAATCCCATCTCCTATCCGGGTCTATCAAAGTTCATCTGACTTGCTGAAGGGCTTTTACTGTGCTTCCCAGAGATTCCAACTGTGTATGTGATACATGTTCCATGTCCCCTGGTGTGTGTTTATCCTCAGCCTGGACATCTGCACAAGCTGTCGTGGGTCTCTCTGCCTCTGCCTGGTGACAACTGCTCTGGGTGCTGTGAGCATGATGCCAAGTCAATGACCATTACCACCGGGGACTTTCATCTCTAGCTTTGGGGTCACATGCTTCTGGTGTCCAATGTCTAGCACATACGTGTCCAGCTGTTGGCTGGCTGGGCCCTGAGCTGGGTGGAGCTGAGCTGCAATGTCCAATCAGCAGAACCCCTGGTTGGATGCAGCCTACGTGGGTCAGTGGATTTCATGATTAGTTCTCATTTGGGCACAAGAGAGTCCATAAGAGACTCTGCCTCTTGTTCATATGAGAAAGTGGTCTTTCTGGACAACAGACATTTCTTTATTCTTTCTGTTTAACTGTTGACATCGTTACAGGTGTCCCTACCCCCCCACCTACTGCTCCCCTCCACCAGCCCCCACCAGGATTCCCCTGGCCGTCAACACTGTGTTGTCTGTGTCCATGGGCTGTGCATGTAGGTCCTTTGACTCCTCTCTTTACCTCTTTTATTCACTCATCCCTCGCCCCGTTTCTGATCTGTGTCTGTAGGTTCCAGTGTCCATGCCGCTGGTTTTATTTTGTTCGTCAATTTATTTTGTTCCTCAGATTTCACATATAAGTGAGATCATGTGGTATTTTTCTTTGGCTTTTCTCTTAGCATAATCCTCCCCAGGTCCCTCCATGCTGTCCACAGGGTGAGGGCTGCTTCTTCCTTACAGCTGAGTAGTGTTCCTTTGTGTAAATGCACCACAGGTTTTTATCCACTCGTCTACCTGGACACTTGAGCTGTTCACAGATCTTGGCTACTGCAAATACCACTGCTATGAATACAGGGGTGCAGCTATTCCTTCTTATTGGAGCTTTGGAATACCAGGGAGTATTCCTAGAAGTGTGATCACTGCGTTAAATGGCAGTTTCATTTTCAATTCATTGAGGAAACTCCACACTGTGTCCACAGTGGCTGCACCAGTCTGCATTCCCACCAGCTGGGCATGAGGGTTCTATTCTCTTCACATCCTCACCAGCACTTGTTGTTTGTTGATTTATTGTTGGGAGCCAATCTGGCAGATGTGATTGTATTTTCAGTGGCATCTCTCTGATGATTAGTGACCTCAAACATTTTTTCATATGTCTGTTGGCCATCTGTTTGTCCTATTCAGAGAAGTTTGTATGCAGGATCTCTGACCATTTATTAATGGGATTGTTGGTCTGTGAAATGAGTTGTAAACATTTTATTTAAATACATTTTTCAATATAACCACTAAATAGTTGTACCATTGGCAAATAGGCAATAAACTTTTCTAACTGAGAGATTTCATATGTAAGCACAGATTCAGGAACCCAGAGAGGTTCCCTGAGGAAAACTGTGACATGAAGAGGAAACCACACAGAAAACCAGCCCAAACCTCCAACTGCACCTTCTCCTGGATGGTCCTTGTGTTCAAGGGCCCTGAGCGCCCCCTGGTGTCCTGAGAGCCCCCTGCAGCCCCGCCCTCCTGTCTCCCGCAGGAGGTTTGTGTCAGGGCTCACACTGACTTCCCCTCACTGTGTACCCAACAGTAATACATGGCCGTGTCCTCGGCTCTCAGGCTGTTCATTTGCAGATACAGAGTGTTCTTGGAGTTGTCTCTGGAGATGGTGAATCGGCCCTTCACCGATTCTGCATAGTTTGTGGTACTTCCATCAGGATTAATTCGACTCACCCACTGCAGCCCCTTCCCCGGTGCCTGGCGGACCCAGTGCATCCAGTAGCTACTGAAGGTGAATCCAGAGGCTGCACAGGAGAGTCTCAGAGACCCCCCAGGCTGCACCAAGATTCCCCCAGACTCCACCAGCTGCTCCTCACACTGGACACCTGCAAACACAAAGACATCCTGGTCAGGACACTGTCACACGTCCACTGTTTCTCTCTCTCATCCACTCTCACACTCAGTATATCTTGCTCTCCATAAATTACCTCCTAAAATAGCCACAAGGAAAATCCAGCTGAGCCCAAACTCCATGGTGAGTGGTCTGTGTTCAGTTCTGATCAGGGAACGGGGGCTCCTGGGAAGCCTGGGCTAGGCTCCTGCCCCAGAGCTGCAGGGTTAGGCCTGGGCTGCTTTTAATGAGCTGATGGAGCCCTATTTCCATGTCCTGCTACTATTTAGGGAGCTCTGGGTTTGGAGACCTGGAGACAGGGCCGTGCCTCCGTGCATGTGCGAGTGTCCTGGGGGAGAATCATGGTCATGATAACATTTAAACAACCAAACAAGAATCATAAGGAGGTTGTGGCATGTCCTGTGTCCACATCTAGTAGCAGTGAGCCCAGCATCTGGCCTGTGCTCCTCCCCACTGGGCCCTCTGATATCCCTGTTCCAACTCCAGAGCAGTGCGGGACCTGCCCATGAGGGTGCAGACCCCTTGTAGGTCATGAGAGGATGAATGAACGTCTGAATCCTGGTGCTACCCAACATCAGGGCTGGAGACAAGGAGACACATGGAAAGAGACCACAGGCTGAAGAACTTGTAAGAGTGGACATTGAGGACACAGAGTGATGGTGCCCTTGGCCCTGAGTGTCTCTAGCATCCTCCCCTTCAAGGAGACAGAGATGGAGTGCTGAGAAGATGATTTTCTATGCCTGGGACTCAGAGACAGTGAGACATCAGGAAGTTTCATGGAGCTGATGGAGAGGTTGTGGGTTTCCAACACCCAGTGTCCACCTACAGAAGGTCTCTTGGCATAGACAGTAATGAAAACCTTGAAGAAGGTGATATAATGGAACAATTAGTAATACATATTTAAGTCAGAATATCTGTGATCAGCGAGAAGGCTCATATTGAAGGTTAATCACTCATCTATGAAACAGAGACCTTTGCAGTTTAAATTCACAGTGAATGCCATGGTGATATGAGTTAAATTGATCACTTGGCCTGGGCCTTATTGAATGTGTTTTTACCACAGTGAGAGTTTATTTTACAATGAGGACAGCATTGTGTTTCCACAGCCTTTAGATAACGATGTGTCATGTCCTCATGTAATAAACTGAATATCCAAACAGTATGTAGCATAGAAAACTAGTCTGACCCCTGAGAAATTATGTCATCTAGATGTCAGGCAGACGAGGAAGGAACCTCAAAGTACGTAAGGAAGGTGCTGAGTAGAGATGACAGAGACAGGATCCCTGAGTGTATTTCATGAGGATGAAAGTGACCAGGAGGACAAAGGAGCAGAGAGGTCGTGAGAGGGAGACGTGAAGAGATGAACTGGAGCTGACGTCCGGGAAAGTGAATGTCCCAGTGAGAGCCCTGCATGGAGCTGTGTGTGCAGGACTCACGTGGGACAGTGAGAGAGCGAGGCCCTGGTGAGCGTGGAGACCTGGAGTGAGCTCAGACCCAGGGCGTGTGGACACACTGACTCTCCCTCTGTGGACACTGCGTTCCTGTCACAGGGTGGAGAGGATGCCCAGGGTGCTCAGACTTTCAAGGAGACAATTGGGTCCCATGGGAACCTAGTGAGATAATGGTCCCTGAGCCTGGACACGACTCCTCTGGGAAAGAGAATATTGTCGAGACCATTGTCATCCTCAGTGAGATGAGGGAACACAGGACCCAGGACAAGGAGGAGGGTCCCTCGGACCCTGAACTGCAGGAAGAGCGGGAGCGCCCTGAGCACCCCAGGGAGCTGTGCTCAGCCCCTCCCTGCACGGTTCCTGAGCGATGTTCTAAGGTCAGTGGGTCCCGAGCACCCCCTGCCTTTCCTGAGGGGTCTGCGGGGTCCAGAGAGCCCCCTGGTGTCCTGACCCCTCCTGGTGGACCTGAGGGTCTCCTGCAGCTCAGCCCCTCCTCTCTCCCTGCAGGGAGTGTGTGTCTGGATCATAGAGACCCCTGGTCAGGAAAATGTCACATGTCCAGTGTTTATCTCACTCATACTCATTCACATACTCTGTGTCTCTAGTTCCCCATAAATTACCTCTTAAAATAGCAACACTGAAAACCCAGTTGAGCCCAAACTCTAGGATCAGTTGTCTGTGTTCAGTCCTGATCAGGGAAGGGGAACATCTGAGAACCTGGAGGTGGGCTCCTGTCCCAGAGCTGCGGGGTCAGGGCTGGGCTGGTTTTCATGGGCAGAGGGGGCCCTATTTGCATGTCCTCCTACTATAGAGGGAGCTCTGGATGCTGGCAATAAGGACACAGTTTCAGAGTGTTGTGTGTCCAGGGTCATATGTCTAAGTAGAATTAGCCCTGGTACCTGGGCCCCTGCTCCTCCCAACTTGACTCAAGTGCTTCCCTGAATGACCTCCAGACAGGGGACATGCCCAGTGAGGGTTTCAGTGCTACCTGGGTGGACACTGGACCATGGTAAATGTGATCCTGGTACATTACAGCAAGAAAAACTAAAGTAGTAGGAAACTAAAATAAAGGGTGCTGTTTTATTTTTATTTTTTCGTTATCAAAATTGCTGTTTATTAATCTATTGGCCAGTAGTCTGGCCCCCAGGAGGGTGAATAATTGCTGTCTTGGAGAGGTTTGAGCGATGATCTGGCTTAGCACTTTTGGGAGAAGATGAAGTTGAAGGTGAGACGATCACATTGTCTTCATTTTCTTTGAAATACCGTAGAAGGGAGCAGGAAATGTTGGGCGATTTGTGGCAAGCTTGGAGGCAGTCAGAGCGGCAGGTGGCCGCTGGCCACTTATTTGGGGTAACAGCGCTGTTTCATTCACACCTGGGGAGCTCCACCCTCCCTTCCCGACACATGGCCTGGAAGGAGTGCACTGAGGTCACCGTGCTGTGTCCCGATTACACACACATCCAATGGGAGTCCCTGTTTCTGCATAATAGGTTTTCTCATCTTTCCCTTTCAACTGTATGTTGTTTTCCCTCATGTTTTTTCATATATTACACGTGGTTCTATGCATCTCGGGGTTCTGTCCAAGGGTGCAGTTTTAACTATCATCTCTTAGAAGGCTACCTGTATGAACACAGGAAGGTGATCAACCATCACACCCAGAGGGAGATTATCATGTGGGAACTTTATGTTTACGAAATGGAAGTTCCGTCTGACACTATTTCCCCTGCACAGTGTTCAGAGGACAAACTGAGAATGAGTGTGCCCCTAGAGCCAGTGGACCAATGTTGGGGGACAGTGGGTGTCTGTGTGGGTCCCTGGGAAGCAGAAGCATGAACTACAGAGAAGCAGACAGGGCTCCCGGGTCAGAGTCCTTCAGGGAGTTTGGAGCTGGATGTCCGGCAGCTGCACGGCCTCCTGTGTGGGGTTTGTTCTCCAGACTCTGCGGGACCATGATCAAGTGGATGACATCCTAGCTCCCTAGAATCAGGTTCCTGTCCCAGTTGACTCCCATCATGTACGGACATGGTGACAGCGTTCCCAGTGGTCACATGCAGACATCCGGTTTCCAATAACAACGTTCTCATGATCTAAAATTAATTACTCACAAGTCTCTACCTACAACTGTACCTAAACTCACCTGGTCATGACTGAGATCCTTCTTCATCCCCAATGACTGAAAGTCTTGGCTCAGGAAATTCCTGTCAGACTTGTTGGGTCTCCTGGAATGCAGGGAGGTTTAGATAAGTTCCACATTTGTGAACTGACATTGATTGTGTGCTGACAGTTTCCCCAGGCTCACCAACCCCTCTGCATTTTCATTCCTCCAGAAGTGATACACTACAATTCTGCACGACAGGACGTTTCTAAAACTATCATAAATCTTTCAAAACACAGAGCCAAGAGCATGGCCTCAGAATGAAAGGTCCAGAGAGACTCGTGTAGAAACTGTTATCTGGAGAGGAAGCCCGGAGTCTCAGAGGAAACAGGCATAAACACCACCTGCACCTGCTCCTGGGGCTGCAGCACAGAGTCCGAGGGTTCCCAGCACCTGCTTATGTCCTGAGCGCCCCCTGCAGCCCCGCCCTTCTGTCTCTCTCAGGAGGTTTGTGTCCGGGCTCACACCGACTGCCCTTCACTGTGTCTCTCGCACAGTAATACACGGCCGTGTCCTCGGTGGTCACGGAGCTCAGCTGCAGGGAGAGCTGGTTCTTGGACGTGTCAGCAGTGATGGAGGTGCGGCCCTGGAAGGCTGGGTTATAGTATGTGCTCCCCTTCCACCACCCCATCCACTGCAACTCGCTCCCAGGTTTCTGGCGGATCCAGCTCCAGTAGTAACTGCTAGTGACTGAGCCCCCAGAGACAGTGCAGGTGAGGGAGAGGGTCTCCGAGGGCTTCACCAGTCCTGGACCTGATTCCTGCAGCTGCACCTGGGACAGGACACCTGGGAACAAGGAGCATCAGGCCCTGTCAGTCACATGCAGTCACAACCACCCCATGGACTCTGTCTGACCTCTGAGACCCTCACCTTGGGGGGTTGTCACAAGGCACAGGAGAAGACCTAGCAGTCTCATCTTCTTCTAGACTATGGCTCTGCCTTCCCCAGAGACTTCAGCCCTGTGTGAGGAGAGAGCTGTGAGCCTCCCCAGTCCAGGGGAGGATTTACCCTCGAGTTTGGAGATAAATTTGCATGTGGGGCAGCCCTTTCCTTAAAAATGGAGGACTGAGGTCAGGCTTCCCTGGTCCTTCTCGAGGCCCTCTAGGGGCATCTCTTCCCTTCAACTGACTCAGCATGTAAGTCAGGGAAAGGGGATCAGTTGGTTCTTGAGACCTATGGAGTCAGCTTAATCACCATGCCTATCTCTGATAAGTGGTGGACTGGATGAGAAGATTCTATTTTTAGTTCCTCATAAATCATTCTAATAGATTTGTAGGAATTACATTGGTCCAGGTAGTTTCTTAAACTCATCTCTGTAATATATACACAGCTGTCAAATATTTTTATAAACAATTGTATTTTTAGTTTGGCTGGTGTGCCTCAGTGTTTAAGCATTGACCCATGCTCCTAGAGTTTGCCGGTTCGATTCCTGATCAGGACACATGCCCAGGTTGTGGGCCCAGTCCCCAGTGTGGGGCATGGAGGAGGCAATCAATTGATGTTCTCTCTCATTGCTATTTCTATCTTTCTCTCCCTCTCACTTCCTCTCTCTGAAATCAATAAATATATATTTAAAGAAAATAAAAATTTATAAAAATAATTATATTTTCATAAACATAATTTCATATATACAATATCTACCTTCTCTGAAAATCACAAAATAAAGGACATTCATTTTCATTATCTTATATGTTTATTTATGTTGTTATGGTGATCCAAAAAACTATATTTCAAGAACAGGTTAATGGGAGATCCTCAATTCTTTTCTGTATTTTGTGTTGTTTGGATAAACTTATATTCATTATAAGTTCTGAGTAACACCATATGATATGCCATTTTTAAGGTTATTGCTCAATCTATTTTTCTTCCAATCTTTACCAAACACCTTTCGGCAGCTAAGCAGGGTCAGGCCTGGTTAGTACTTGGATATGAGACCCTTGATCCTTAATATTGAATATTGGTAATTTGGTCTTACTGTCCCTCCTTAAAGTCTTCACTTCTGTAAGCCCATGGCTTATTTCATAGACCACAATCTAATTATATCAGACATAATCATGTCTATATACAGAGAAATGATTGAAAATAGAGAGAGTGAGTATGTATTAGTAAAATTCAGATTCTTTTATATGTTTAAATGTTAAAGGCAGTAGATTAACTGGCCTGTTTTCTCAGTCTACTGTTACCAGTGATGTTGGGGTTAAAGGGGTGGGGCGCAATGGAGACAATTCCCAACACTGATTTGCTCATAGGAAAGGGAACTTTAACTCTCACCCACTCCCTCTGCCCCTGGGACAGTCACTATGGTGACTCTAACCAAAAATATGCTGGGCCCTCCCACTTAGCCTACAACATTCTTAATGTATAATGCACACAATCTCCCATCAGCTATGTGACTTGGAAGCCTATTGTCTCTTTGTAGACTACCCTTTCCATTCCCTTAATGGAATATTTGTTGTGAAAATGTTTTTATTTTTAACAATGTTCAGTTTATCACTATTTGATTTAATGGATCTGTTTGTGATGATTTCTATAACAACTCACCAGAAGATAGTCACTCTCCATTGCCCATGGGGGAGGGGATCATGATATGAACACATGGGGTACTAAACCCAACAGAAAAATGATGGTTGAAATATATAATGTCATTGAAATCTGTTTGCTCTGTCCGTTGACCAGGAGACCAACCTTCCATGGCAAGAAGCTCTGATTCATATCAAAGATTAATTCAATGTTCTGGACTTTATCTTGTTAGCTTTCCTACAATATATAGCATAGAAAAGTAGACTAACCCCTGAGACATTATATAATGTAGACGTCAGACAGACGAGGAAGTGACCTCAAAGGACATGAGGGAGATTCTGAGCAGAGATGACAGAGACAGGATCCCAGAGGGTATGTCACGAGGATGAAAGTGACCAGGAGGACGAAGGTGCAGAGAGGTCATGAGAGGGAGACATGAGGTGATGACCTGGAGCTGACATCTGGGAAAGTGAATGTCCCAGTGAGAGCCCTGCATGGAGCTGTGTGTGCAGGACTCATGTGGGACAGTGAGAGAGCGAGGCCATGGCGAGTGTGGGGACCTGGAGTGAGCTCAGACCCAGGGCGTGTGGACACAATGACTCTCCCTCTGTGGACACTGCGTCCCCATCAGAGGTGGAGAGGATGCCCGGGGTGCTCAGTCTTTCAAGGAGACAACTGCGTCCCATGGGAACCTAGTGAGATAATGGTACCTGAGCCTGGACACGACCCCTCTGGGAAAGAGAATGTTCTCGACACCATCATCGTCCCCAGTGAGATGAGGGAACACAGGGCTCAGGACAAGGAGTAGGGTCCCCGGGACCCTGAACCACAGGAAGAGCAGGAGTGCCCTGAGCACCCCAGGGAGCTGTGCTCAGCCCCTCCCTGCGCGGTTCCTGCACGATGTTCCCAAGTCGGTGGGTCCCGAGCGCCCCCTGCTGGTCCTGAAGGGTCTGCGGGGTCCAGAGCGCCCCCTGGTGTCCTGAACCCTCCTGGTAGACCTGGTGGTCCTGCAGCTCAGCCCCTCCTGTCTCCCTGCAGGGAGTTTGTGTCTGGATCATAGAGACCCCTGGTCAGGAAAATGTCACATGTCCAGTGTTTATCTCACTCATATTCACTCACATACTCAGTGTCTCTAGTTGTCCATAAATTACCTCGTAAAATAACAACGTGGTCAGCCCAGTTGAGCCCAAACTCCATGGTGAGTGACCTGTGTTCAGTCCTGATCAGGGAAGGAGAACATATGAGATCTCCAAGCTGGGCTCCTGTCCCAGTGCTGCAGGGTTGGGACTGGGCTGGTTGTCTTGAGCTAAGAGGCCCTCTTTGCATGTCCTCCTACTATAGAGGGAGCTGTGGGGATGGACACTGACATAAAGGACATAGTTTCAGAGTGTGGTGTATCCAGGGCCATATGTCTGTGTAGAATTAGCCCTGGTAACTGGGCCCAACTGCTTCTCTGAATGACTTCCAGACAGGGGGACATACCACGTGGGGTTTTCAGAGCTGCCTAGCTGGACACTGAATCATGTTAAAATGTGATCTTGGAACAGTACAGCAGGAAAAAATAAATGTCATAAGAAACTAAAAGAAAGAGTACAGTTTGGGATATTGTATCTTAGAAGGCTACCTGTGTGAACACAGGAAGGTGATCAACCATCACACCCAGATGGAGATTAACGTGTGGGAACTTCATGTTCAGGAGACGGAAGTTCCCTCTGACACTGTTTTTCCTGAACAGTGTTCAGAGGAAACACTGAGAACAGAATATGATCCTAGAGCCAGTGTTGGGGGACAGTGGGCATCTCTGTGGGTAACTGGGAAGCAGAAGCGTGAACTACAGAGAAGCAGACAGGGCTCCCGGGTCCGAGTCCTTCAGGGAGTTTGGAGCTGGATGTGCAGCAGCTGCATGGCCTCCTCTGTGGGGTTTGTTCTCTAGACTCTGCTGGACCAGGTTCAGTCACTGGGGATGGAGAAGAACCTCAGTCATGACCAGGTGAGTTTAAGTAAAAATGTGGGAGTAATTAAGTTTAGGATATAGAAATGTATTCATGGAAATTCTTGATGCATATAACAGAGAATAACATCTAAATAAAACATTATTTTATAAAAATATGTTTTCTGGAAGGCTGGTACAATATACGAAAATCAATAAATGTGATACATCACATAAACAAAATGAAAGATAAAAACCATATGATCATATCAATAGATGCTGAAAAAGCATTTGACAAAATCCAGCACCCATTTCTGATAAAAACGCTCAGCAATTTGGGAATAGAGGGATCATATCTCAACATTATAAAGGCCATATATGAAAGACCTACAACCAACATCATACTCAATGGACAAAAACTCAAAGCATTTCCATAAGAACGGGAACAAGACAAGGATGCCCACTTTCACCAGTCTTATTTAACGTAGTAATGGAAGTCTTAGCCACAGCAATCAGACATGAAGAAAAAATAAAAGGCATCCAAATTGGAAAGGAGGAAGTAAAACTGTCATTATTCGCAGATGACATGATATTATACATAGAAAACCCTAAAGACTCCATCAAAAATCTACTAGACTCAATTAATGAATTTGGCAAAGTAGCAAGATACAAAATTAACGTCAAGAAATCAACGGCATTCTTATACACCAATGATGAACTCACAGAAAGAGAAACTAAAAAAACAATCCCATTTACCATTGCGGCAAAAAAATTAAGATACCTAGGAATAAACTTAACCAAAGAAGTAAAGGACCTATTTGCAGAAAACTACAGGACATTGAAAAAAGAAATAGAGGAAGATATAAAAAAGTGGAAGCACATACCTTGTTCATGGATTGGAAGTATTAACATAGGTTGGTTCAACATTCGCAAATCAATAAATGTGATACACCACATAAACAAAATGAAAGATAAAAACCACATGATCATATCAATAGACGCTGAAAAAGCATTCGACAAAATCCAGCACCCATTTCTGATAAAAACGCTCAGCAACTTGGGAGTAGAGGGATCATATCTTGATATAATAAAGGCCATATATGAAAGACCTACAGCCAACATCATACTCAATGGGCAAAAACTAAAAACATTTCCCTTAAGAACAGGAACAAGACAGGGATGCCCACTTTCGCCACTCTTATTTAACATAGTACTGGAAGTCTTAGCCACAAAAATCAGACGTGAAGAAAAAATAAAAGGAATCCAAATTGGAAAGGAGGAAGTGAAACTGTCATTATTCGCAGACGCTATGACATTATATATATAGAAAACCCTAAAGACTCCATCAAAAATCTACTAGACTTAATAAATGAATTTGGCAAAGTAGCAAGATACAAAATTAACGTCAAGAAATCAACGGCATTCTTGTACACCAATGATGAACTCACGGAAAGAGAAACTAAAAAAACAATTTCATTTACCATCGCAGCAAAAAAATTAAGATACCTAGGAATAAACTTAACCAAAGAAGTAAAGGACCTATTTGCAGAAAACTACAGGACATTGAAAAAAGAAATAGAGGAAGATATAAAAAAGTGGAAGCACATACCTTGTTCATGGATTGGAAGAATTAACGTCATTAAAATGTCCATATTACCCAAAGCAATCTATAGATTCAATGCAATCCCCATCAAAATACCAGTGACATATTTCACAGAACGAGAACAAATATTTCAAAAGTTCATATGGAACCAAAAAAGACCCCGAATAGCCACAGCAATCTTGAAAAAGAAGGACAAAGTAGGTGGGATCACAATACCGGATATCAGGTTATACTACAAAGCTACCGTAATCAAAACAGCCTGGTACTGGCACAAGAACAGGCATATAGACCAGTGGAACAGAACAGAGAATCAGGAAATTGACCCAAGACATTATGCTCAATTAATATTTGACAAAGGTGGCAAGAGCATACAATGGAGTCAAGACAGCCTCTTTAATAAATGGTGTTGGGAAAATTGGACAGCTACATGAAAAAAAATGAAACTAGACCATCAACTTACACCATACACAAGAATAAACTCAAAATGGATAAAAGACTTAAATGTGACTCGTGAATCCATAAAAATCCTAGAAGAAAATGTAGGCAACAAAATTACAGACATCATACGCAGCAAAATTTTCACTGATATATCACCTAAGGCAACAGAAACAAAGGGAAAAATGAACCCATGGGACTACATCAAACTCAAAAAGCTTCTGCACAGCAAAAGAAACAACCATCAAAACAGATAGGGAACCCACTCTATGGGAGAGCATAATTGCCAATGATACATCAGATAAGGGGTTAATTTCCAAAATATACAGAGTGCTGATACAACTCAACAAAAGGAAGACAAAGAACCCAATTAAAAAATGGGCAGAGGAACTAAATAGACACTTCTCCAAAAAGGACATACAAATGGCTAAGAGACATATGAAGAAATGCTCAACATCATTAATCATCAGAGAGATGCAAATTAAAACAACAATGAGGTATCACCTCACACCTGTCAGAATGGCCGCCATCAACAAATCATCAAACAACAAGTGTTGGCGAGGGTGTGGAGAAAAGGGGACTCTAGTACACTGCTGGTGGGCATGCAGACTGGTGCAGCTACTATGGAAAACACTATGGTGTTACCTCAAAAAATTAAAAATTGAATTGCCATTTGACCCAGTGATCCCACTTCTAGGAATATGCCCTAAGAAGCCTGAAACACCAATCAGAAAAAATGCATGCACCCCCATGTTCATAGCAGCACTATTTACAATAGCTAAGATCTGGAAACAGCCCAAGTGTCCATCAGTGGAAGAATGGATAAAAAAGCTGTGGTACATATACACAATGGAGTACTATGCAGCTGTAAGAAAGAAAGATCTCTTATCCTTTGAGACGACATGGAGGGACCTCGAGAGTATTATCCTAAGCAAAACAAGCCAAGCAGAGAATGACAAATATCACATGATCTCACTTATTTGTGGAATATAATGAACATAGCAGTCTGAGGAACAGGGTAGACCCAGAGATGTGGAAGTAGGGTATAAACTGACACCCCTCAGAAGAGGGGGTGGGGGGGAGGGAAGAGATAAACCACAGAACTTATGCACATGTATGCATAAGTGATGGACATGAACAACAAAGCTGGGGACAGGGTGGGGGGATGGGGAGGAGGATGTCAATGGGGAAAAAAGGAGAAACATCTGTAACAAAAATAAATTTTAAAAAAATGTCCATACTACCCAAAGCAATCTATAGATTTAACGCAATCCCCATCAAAATACCAACGATATATTTCACAGAACTAGAACAAATACCTCAGAAGTTTATATGGAACCAAAAAAGACCCCGAATAGCTACAGCAATCTTGAAAAAGAAGGACAAAGTAGGCGAGATCACAATACCAGACATCAGATTGTACTACAAAGCTACTGTAATCAAAACAGCCTGGTACTGGCACAAGAACAGGCACATAGATTAATGGAATAGAACAGAGAACCCAGAAATTGACCCAAAACATTATGCTCAATTAATATTCGACAAAGGTGGCAAGAGCATACAATGGAGTCAAGACAGCCTCTTTAATAAATGGTGTTGGGAAAATTGGACAGCTACATGCAAAAAAATGAAACTAGATCATCAACTTACACCATACACAAGAATAAACTCAAAATGGATAAAAGACTTAAATGTGACTCATGAATCCATAAAAATCCTAGAAGAAAATGTAGGCAACAAAATTTCAGACATCATACGCAGCAAAATTTTCACTGATTATCACCTAAGGCAACAGAAACAAAGGGAAAAATGAACACATGGGACTACATCAAACTCAAAAGCTTCTGCACAGCAAAAGAAACAACCATCAAAGTGGAAAGGCAACGCACTGTATGGGAGAGCTTAATTGCCTATGATATATCAGATAAGGGACTAATTTCCAAAATATATAGAGTGCTCATACATCTCAACAAAAGGAAGACAAAGAACCCAATTAAAAAATGGGCAGAGGAACTAAATAGACACCTCTCCAAACAGGACATACAAATGGCCAAGAGACATATGAAAAAATGCTCAACTTCACTAATCATCAGAGAGATGCAAATTAAAACAACAATGAGGTATCACCTCACAACTGTCAGAATAGCTGCCATCAACTTAGCATCAAACAACAAGTGTTGGCGAGGGTGTGGAGAAAAGGGGACTCTAGTACACTGCTGGTGGGCATGCAGACTGGTGCAGCCACTATGGAAAACACTATGGTGTTACCTCAAAAAATTAAAAATTGAATTACCATTTGACCCAATGATCCCACTCCTAGGAATATACCCTAAGAAGCCTGAAACACCAATCAGAAAGAATACATGTACCCCCATGTTCATAGAAGCACTATTTACAATAGCTAAGATCTGGAAACAGCCCAAGTATCCATCAGTAGACGAATGGATAAAAAAGCTATGGTACATATACACAATGGAGTACTATGCAGCTGTAAGAAAGAAAGATCTCTTATCCTTTGGGACGACATGGGAGGACCTGGAAACTATTATCCTCAGTGAAACAAGCCAAGCAGAGAAAGACAAATATCATATGATCTCACTTATTTGTGGAATATAATGAACATAACAGTCTGAGGAACAGGGTAGTCCCAGAGACTTGGAAGTAGGGTACAGACTGACATTTGCCAGAAGAGGGGGTGGGGGAGGGGAGCGATGAACACAGAACTTGTACGCATGTACTCATAACCAATGGACATGGACAACAAAACTGGGGACGGGCAGGGAGGGAGGGGGAGGAGGGTGTCAATGGGGGAAAAAAGGAGAAACATCTGTAGCAAAAGTAAATTAATAAAAAAAATAAAAAATAAAACTATGTTTTCTCTATCCATTGTTTACAGAATGAATAAGTCATTCAGATAACCTCCCATTATTTCAGCTGATTGATCTGATTTTCTATAAACTGGTCAGCCTGGTGGCTCAGCCATGTTCTCACCATCAGATTCTGTGTCCATGTGGACGTCTGACGTGGTCCAAACCAGGGATGCAGGAAACAGCTGCATTCCTGGTTCCTCAGAAGTAAATTTCAGATTCTTTCCTTGTCTGCACATGACCCTGGGAAATGCTGTCCCCACGTCCACACACAGGGAGTCCCCTGGTGAGTGATGTCTCCTGCTGTGGGTGTCACTGTGCAGAGCTGGGAACAGATGCTCCCAGGAACATGGATGGGGAACCAGCAAGGCAGGGGCCACACTCCCAGGGCTCTTGTTCTTTATGTCGTGAGTTCTCCCCTCACAGAGCAAGTTCTCAGTGTCTCATATCACTTTCCTCAGATATAGCCACACATGGTAACCTAGTCATTAATAGACAGACAAGTGGCTTGGAAATTACCATCCTCTTTACTCAGCCATAGAAAGAAGGAAATTGTACCCTTTGTGTCAATGTGGATGGACCTAGAGGGACTTATGCTGAGTGAAGAAAGTCAGACAGAGAGAGACAAACACCCTGTGGTTTCACTGATATGAGGAATCTACAGAACACAGTAAATAACAGGCAGAATAGAAACAGACCCATGGACTCAGGGGACAGACTGATGGTTCCAGAGCGAGGGCAGTTGGGGGCCTGGGTGAAATGGGGAGGGACTAAGAAGCACAGATGGGCAGTCAGACAGCAGTGACAGGATGTGAAGTGCAGCCCAGGGAACAGTCAGTCGTATTGTCATAACTGGGTGAGGGGCCAGGCGGGCACTGGAACTATTGGTGCCTCACTTCATAAATCATATGATGTCTGACCACTCGGCTGTGCACCAGAAACTAATATAAAATAATACAGACTGGCAACGGGAATTGAAAAAGAAAGAAAAAAGGGAATTGACCCTCACTCCAGTGAGATTAAACCAAGGGTGTGGTGGGTGGTGACCCAGACAGGAGACAGGGCTGAATTCCAGGACTGTGCTCACAGGTGCATCCTCACTGGGAAAGTGCTGACATCGTTAGAGTCATTAGAGGCTCCCACGGAGAACCTTGACCTGAAATTATTTGCTGAGAGTTCAGATCTCGATAACAAACTGAAGGCAGTGATCCAGAACTTACTTCAACAATCAGACATGTTGAGGAGTCTTTCCTGTGCTTCCTAGAAATTCCAAACGTGATACACGTTCCATGTCCCCTGTGTGTGTTTGTCCTCAGCCTGGACATCTGCACAAGCTCTTGTGGTCCCTCTACCTCTGCCTGGTGTCCACTGCTCTCGGTTCTATGAGCATGATGCCAAGTCAGTGACCGTCACCAAGGGGACTTTTATTTCAAGCTTTGGGGTCACACACCTCTGGTGCCCACTGTCCAGCAGACAGGTGTCATCCTGCTGGCTGGTTGGGACCCTCAGTGCGTGGAGCTAAGCTGCACAGTTGAGTCAGCAGAGCCTCTGGTCAGAAGACTCGATGATAAATTGTGTTTTGGACACAAGAGTATCTGAAAGGGAAGCCCTGCCTTTTGTCTGTGTGAGAAAGATGTCTCACTTTAAAACAGAGGTTTCTAATTCAGAGACCTAAGAGGTAAGAGAAGAATCAGGAATCCAGAGAGGTTCCCAGAGGGAAACTGTGACACGAAGAGGAAACCACACAGGAAACCAGCCCAAACCTCCAACTGCACCTGCTCCTGGGTGGTCCTTGTGTTCAGGACCCTGAGCGCCCCCTGGTGGTGGCAGCCTCTCCTGCAGGAGGTTTGTGTCTGGGCTCACACTGACTTCCCCTCACTGTGTCTCGCACAGTAATACACGGCCGTGTCCTCGGTGGTCACGGATCTCAGCTGCAGGGAGAACTGGTTCTTGGACTTGTCACTGGAGATGGTGGTGCGGCTCTTGAGGGACGGGTTATAGCTAGTGCTACCACTAGCATATATGTACCCAATCCATTCCAGCCCCTTCCCTGGTTTCTGGCGGACCCAGCTCCACCAGTAGTAATCACTGACTGAGCCCCCAGAGACAGAGCAGGTGAGGGAGAGGGTCTGCGAGGGCTTCACCAGTCCTGGCCCCGACTCCTGCAGCTGTACCTGGGACAGGACACCTGGGGACAAGGAGCATCAGGCCCTGTCAGTCACGTGCAGTCACAACCATCCCATGGACCCTCTCTGACCTCTGAGACCCTCACCTTGGGGGGCTGTCACCAGGCACAGGAGAAGACCCAGCAGCCTCATCTTCTTCTAGACCACGGCTCTGCCTTCCCCAGAGACCTCAGCCCTGTGTGAGGAGAGAGCTGTGAGCCTCCGCAGCCCAGGGGAGGATTTATCCTGGAGCTTGTGGAGAAATTTGCATGTGGGGCAGCCTGTTCCTTATAAGTGAGGGGGACTGAGGTCAGGCTGCCCTGGTCTGACTAATGTTATCAGTGATGTCATGGCTCAGAAGGAGGTTAGTGAAGAGAATTCCTTCATAGATTTTTTCATAGGAAAGGAAACTTCAACCCTGACAGGAATCCTTGACTCCAGTCTCCCTCATTCCCTGCCCCTGGGGATGGTCAGTGTGGTCGGAGGTGCTGGGCTCTCCCACAGAGCATATAACAACCTCAATGTAGAGTTAACACTTTCTCCCATCAGATACTTTATTCTGAAATGTATTCTCTGTGTAGGCCTGTCATTTAATTTCCTAAATGCAATCTTTGGTGGGACAAATGTATTTCATTTTGCAAAGTCTAATTCACCTCTATTTTCTGTACTGGGCCTGTTTGGGTGAATCACACAGACCCCAGGATGTGCTGAGCCTCACGGTCCCATGGCATTGGCTGCAACAGCCACAGGGACAGAGAGATTCTGGCACCAGGAGTGAGGGCTGCTGGGAAACTGCCCAGAACTGCATGGGACTTTACCTGGGTGATGGAAGGAAGCTGGACTTGTTCTGAGTCACAGGACAGAGATGTGCCTGATTATCATGGACAGAGAGTTACTGTACTTTTGGGTTAAACCTCTTCCAGTAATGACCCAGGAGGATGTGCAGGGCATGACAGACACAGCTTCTGTCATCGTAGGAAACACCTGAGGGATTATGACCAGGAGTTTGTCAGAATAGAAACGTTAAAGTTTCTGCAGGCAGAGATTAGGGAAATAAGGAACGTGTCATTGAAAAGGGGTGGAAGGGGATTCCTGTTACCCATATGCCCCGGCTCCCAGTGTCTCTGTCTGTGAGGTAACAACTTCACAGGTCCAGGAGTCTAGCATTTGGACACCTGTGGGTCATTACTCACATGGTCACACCATGCTTGCCCAAGCTGCACAATTCATTGGGTCCCCATTTATGAAATACCTCCAAACTTAGAGGAAAGTGTAAACACCCCTTCCTGCAGTAGCCATGGTGCTGTTATATCTGTGTGAGGGGCCCTCATATCATTGACCGGGACCCTGTCTCAGTCCATCATCATCATTATCATCATCACCATCATCATCATCATCATCATCATCATCATCATCATCATCATCATCACAATCATTTTCTTACTTATAGTTGTTCTTCTCATTTTCTATAGATATGTTTGCTGTCCACAGATAATTACTTTTTGGTGGGGATAAAAACAAGACATCATGCACGGCCAGTGTGGCTCAGTGGTTGAACATCGACCCATGCACCTCGAGGTCACAGGTTCGATTCCTATTTAGGGCCACTGCTCAGGTTGTGGGCGCAATCCCCAGTGGGGTGCATGCAGGAGGTGGCCTATCAATGTTTCTGTCTCTCTCCTTTTCCTTTCCTCTCTAAGTCAATAAATAAATAATAAATAAATAAAAACCAGGCGTCTCCTCTTTCCATATCAGTGGGAGAGTGAAACAAAGCCTCACCCACCATAGCTGACACAGGCCTTCCAACACGCTGAGGACCTTGGATACATACAGGTTCCACCCAGGACCTGGTACGAGGACCCCTATCCAATCCCATTGTCATTGTCACCACCACCAGCATCCTCAATATTTATTATAAATAATCAGTTTTCTCATTTTCTCTAGACCTGGTTTTGTACTCACATAATAGTCCTTTATCTTAATTTTTACTAATTTTGTACAATATTTAACTTGAACATGTAGCCGTATGCTATTTTCTTTTTCATTCCTGCTGAGTCCCTGCCAGGTCCCTGAGCTCTGTGCACACTGAGCTCCTCCCATCCTTGGTGACAATGAGGGAACATTCAGTCCCCAGGGAGGGGAGCTTTCCCCCTGGGAATGGGGAGAAGGAGACAGAGCCCAGCAAACCCCTGTGGTCCTAGGGGGCTGTGTGCACACCCAGGACACGCCCCTGTGTGATCTCTGAGACTGGATCCTCCACTCTGAGTCACCACTGAGACCCTCCTGTGTCGAGGTGTGTATCAATTGATGGTTATTTTTCATTGCTGAGTATTATTCCATTGACTGATGTTCCATAGTTTGCTTATTTGTAAAATTAAAATGCCTTTGGGTTGTTGGTAACTTCTAATTCAAAGAACTTAAATATTTGTATATATTTTTGTATGAACATAAGGATTTGTCTTTCTGGAGCACACACTCCTAGTGGGACCACGGAGATTCATGGTATATATTTAATTTAATAAGAAACCACGATTCACTATGTGAAGAAAGAAGAACAGGAGGAGAAGAGGAGCCCAGTCACTGCCGACATGTTATCTGCACACACAGTGCCACCTCCTGACTTGTCCACAGTGAAAATATGAGAAGTTAGAGCCACAGAGAAAAACCAAGAACCGTCCCTGGATGCAGCTGAGAGCTGAGAGGAAATACCTGCTCACAACAGGAAGCCCCTCCTTCCCCCCTCACTTTGCACCTGCTCCTGGGCTGTTCTCCATGGTCAGTGTGTCCTGAGTGCCCCCTGGTGTCCTGAGCGCCCCCTGCAGCCCCGCCCTCCTGCCCCCCTCAGGAGGTTTATGTCTGGGCTCACACTGACTTCCCCTCACTGTGTCTCCCGCATAGTAATACACGGCCGTGTCCTCAGTGGTCACGGAGCTCAGCTGCAGGGAGAACTGGTTCTTGGATGTGTCACTGGAGATGGAGGTGTGGCTCTTGAGGGACGGGTTGTAGTAAGTGCTGCCGCCAGAGTTGATGCACCCCATCCACTCCAGTCCCTTCCCTGGTTTCTGACGGATCCAGCTCCAGCAGTAACCACTGGTTGTGATGGAGAATTCAGAGACAGCGCAGGTGAGAGAGAGGGTGTGCGAGGACTTCAATAGTACTGGGCCCAGATCTGGCAGCTGTACCTGGGACATGACACCTGGGGACAAGGAGCATCAGGCCCTGTCAGTCATGTGCATTCACAACCACCCCATGGACCCTGTCTGACCTGAGACCCTCATATTGGGGGGCTGTCACCAGGCACAGGAGAAGACCCAGAAGTCCCATCTTCTTCTAGACCACGGCTCTGCCTTCCCCAGAGACCTCAGCCAAGTGTGAGGAGAGAGCTGTGAGCTTCCCCAGCCCAGGGGAGGATTTACCTTGGGGCTTGAGGAGAAATTTGCATGTGGGGCAGCCTGTTCTTTATAAGTGGAGGATGAAGTCAGTCTGCCCTTGCTCTTCTGGGGCCCTATGGGGGCATCTCTTCCCTTGGACTCACTCAGCATGTAAGTCAGGGATGGGGAATCACCCGGTACATGAAACGTATTGGAGTCAGGTTAGAGAACGTGTTCATTTCAAATAAATGGTAGACTCTATGAGTCGATTACATGTGTATTTTACCATGCATCTTTCAAACAGATTTATAAGGATTACATTTGTCCAAGTGGTTTAACAATCCCTTCTCCCTAATATCTGTACAACTGTCAAAACTATTTTCTAAACAATTGTATTTTTAAACATAAATTCGTGTGTGTGTATATACATATATATACACATATACATATGTGTGTGTATATACATACATATATATGTATATACATATATGTTTACATATATATACATATATGCATATATATGTGTATAAATATATATGCGTATATGTGTATATATATATGTCTGTCTGAAAATCACAAAATAAGAACATTCATTCTTACTATCTTATTTGTTCATTTATTTTGTTACTTTGATCCAAATAACTGCATCCTAAGAACAGGTCATTGGGATACCCTTGATTTTGTTTTGTTTTGTTTAGTTTTATTTTATTTTGTTAAAGTATATTTTGTACAAATTTTGAGTAACACTACACTAAATAACTTGATTTATGTTGTTCCTAGAAACATTTTTTTTAACAATGTTTGCCAAACAGTTTCAGAAGCTGAGCATGGTCAGTCCTGTTTAGTATTTGGGTTGGAGACCCTTGATTCTTGATGTTGATAGTTGGTAATTGTGACTTTGTGTCCCTCTTGAAACTCTTCTAGTGGAAGCCCACGGCTTATTGCAGTGACCCCAAACAATCTCCATCATACATAATCACATACATACATGGAGAAATTATTGGAAATAGAAAGAAATGATTATGCATTAGTAAATCTCAGACTCGTTTATATGTTGGGATTGTAAAGGCAGCAGATTAATGACCACTTTTCTCAGTCCAGTGTCATCAGTGAGATAGGTGTTCAAAAAGAGGGACATGAAGAGAATCTCAGCTCACATTTTCTCACAGGAAAGGGATCTTTAATGCTGACAGCACCCTCACTCCTGTCCTCCTCTGTTCTGTCCCTGGGAAGGTCAGAGGGAGCAGGGCTCTTCCACATAATCTAGAGCATCCTGAACGTATGACGCACACGTTCTCCCATCAGACATATCACCGAGAACTATGTTGTCTCTTTATAAGCTGGTATTTTATTTCCCTTAATGGCTTGGTTGATGGGAAATTGTTTATTTCCAACAATGATCAATTAATTCATCACTGTTTCAATTAATAGGTCATGTTTTTGAAGTTTTCTATAGTTATTTTCAAGAAAACTTTCACTCTCCATTTCCATGGGAGGAAAAACCTGATATGAACGCAGTGGGCAAGAAACCTGATGGGAAATAATGGCTGGAATCCTTAATATCATTGAAATCTGTTTGCTGTGTCCTCTGACCAGGAGACCAGCCTTCCATAGCATGAAGCTCTGATTCATTTCAGAGATTAATTCATTTTACTGGACTTTACATTGTGAATTGCTCTATTGTATGTAGCATAGAAGACTAGACTAAAGCCTGAGAAATAATACCATGTAGACGTCAGGCAGACGAGGAAGGAACCTCAAAGGACGTGAGGAAGATGCTGAGCAGAGATGACAGAGACAGGATCCCAGAGGTTATTTCACGAGGATGAAAGTGACCAGGAGGACGAAGGTGCAGAGAGATCGTGAGAGGAAGACATGAGGAGATGACCTGGAGCTGACGTCCGGGAAAGTGAATGTCCCAGTGAGAGCCCTGCATGGAGCTGTGTGTGCAGGACTCACGTGGGACAGTGAGAGAGCGAGGCCCTGGCGAGTGTGGGGACCTGGAGTGAGCTCAGACCCAGGGCGTGTGGACACACTGACTCTCCCTCTGTGGAAACTGCGTCCCCGTCACAGGGTGGAGAGGATGCCCGGGGTGCTCAGTCTTTCAAGGAGATAATTGGGTCCCATGGGAACCTAGTGAGATAATGGTCCCTGAGCCTGGACACAACTCGTCTGGGAAAGAGAATGTTGTCGACACCATCGTCATCCTCAGTGAGATGAGGGGACACAGGGTCCAGGACAAGGAGGAGGGTCCCTGGGACCCTGAACCGCAGGAAGAGCGGAAGCGCCCTGAGCACCCCAGGGAGCTGTTCTCAGCCCCTCCCTGCGCGGTTCCTGCGCAATGTTTCAGGGTTGGGGCGTCCTGAGCGCCCCCTGCTGGCCCTGATTAGTTTGAGGGGTTAAAAGCGCCCCCTGGTGTTCTGATCCCTCCAGTTGGACCTGAGGGTCTCCTGCAGCTCAGACCGTCCTGTCTCCCTACAGGGAGTTTGTGTCTGAATCATAGAGACCCCTGGTCAGGTAAATGTCACATGACCAGTGTTTATCTTACTCATATTCATTCACATAGTCTCTGTCTCTAGTTCTCCATAAATTACCTCTTAAAACAGCAACATGGACAACCCAGCTGAGCCCAAACTCTATGGTGAGTGGTCTGTGTTCAGTCCTGATCAGGGAAGGAGAACTTCTAGGGACCCGGGACTGGGCTCCTGTCCCACAGCTGCAAGGTTGGGGCTGGGCTGATTTCCATGACCTCAGAGGGCCCTATTTACACGCCCTCCTATTGTATAGGGAGCTCTAGGGTTGGACGTCAACATAAAGGACATAGTCTCAGAGTGTGGAGTGTCCAAGGGCACATGTCTGTGAAAGACTAGCCCTGGTGTCTGGGCTTCTGTTCTTTTAAACTGGACCCAACTGCTTCCCTGAATGGCCTCCTGACAGGGGGACATGCCAAATGAAGGTTTCGGTGCTACCTGGCTGGACACTGGAGCAAGTTAAAATGTGATCATGGTGCTATATAGGAGGAAAAATCAATGTAATAGGAACCTAAAAGAACAAGTACGGTTTTAAATATCATATCTTAGAAGGCTACCTGTATGAACACAGGGAAGTGCTCAACCATCACACCCAGAGGACAATTAATATGTGGGAACTTCATGTTCAGCACATGGGAAATTCCATCTCACACTGTTTCCCCTACACAGTGTTTAGAGGATAAACTAACAACAGAGTGTGAACCTTGAGACTGTGGACCAATGTTGGGGGACAGTGGGTGTCTGTGTGGGTCACTGGGAAGCAGAGCATGAACTACAGAGAAGCAGACAGTGCTTCCAGGTCCGAGTCCTTCAGGGAGTTTGGAGCTGGATGTGCAGCAGCTGCACGGCCTCCTGTGTGGGGTTTGTTCTCTAGACTCTGCTGGACCAGGTTCAGTCACTGGGGATGGTGAAGAACCTCAGTCATGGTCAGGGGTGTTTAGGTAAAGCTGTAGGTAGAGGTTTGTGAGTAATTAAGGTTAGGTCATGAAGATGTTGTTGGAAACCTGATGGGTGCCTGTGACCATTGCGGATGGTGTCACCATGTCTGTACCAGATGGGAGTCAACTGGGACAGGACCTGACTCAGGGCAACATTTGGTAAGATGCGACCTGGGTGCATGAATGGGGGATTAATCAAGACTGAGGACACACACGTCCAGGGTCCTTGTTTCATTAGGTTCTAATTTTCTTTCGTTTTTTTTTTTTTTTCAGCCAGTTCAAATTGTCTTTCCTCTAAAATAACCACACACATGTCCTAGAGTCATGAAGACACCTTGTGGAGAGTGTGCAAGAGCACAAATCACGTACTTTACATCTTTCCTAAATTCATTTTCTAGTTCTATCAATATCATGGGGCAGCTTTTCGGATTTTGAATACCTATGGTCATGTCACATGTGCAGAGATAACGAGAAACATTTTAACTTGTTTCTTTCTGATTTAGTCATTTTTAAAATTTATTTTCTTCCCTAACTATTCTGACAAAATCTACCAGTTCTAGGGAATAGAAGCAGTCACAGGGGTGCCCTTGTGCTGGTCCTGACCTTAGAAGAGTAGTGTTGGAATTTTCTTTGTGCAGCATGATGTCACTTGTTGGCTTCTCAAATGTGGCCTTGCTCTGTTGATATACATCTTTCTGTACCTAATTTGTGAATAATTATAATCATGAAGAGATTTTCCATTTATTAAATGCTTTTCTGTGCATCTATTTATATGATGGTATCGTTTATCCTTCATTCTGTGAAGGAGGTGTAGCACATTTACTAGGTTACAAACATTGAGCTGTGCTTGCATTCTAGTTCGATATCATACTCCTTTGTGGTCAATGGTCTCTTAATGTGCTGTGACGTTTCCTAGTACATTGTGAGAAATTTTGCATCTATGTTGGTCAGAAATATTGATTTGTTATTTTATGTCCTTACTTGGCTTTCACAGGAGTGTCCTTGTCACCTCCGTTCATTTTTTCGGAAGTGTAGCTTCTTCTTTTAATTCTTGGAGGAATTCAAAAAGGATTGATTAAAAAGTTATAAATTCTTGCCTCAGTCCGTTGTTCTCAGATGATAGAGTCACCCTGAGTACCAAATTTTCAAGGGTTCGATCTGGGGTCAAAGGCACATACCTGAATTGCCTGCTCTGGGTCCTGCGAGAGGCAATCACTGATGTGCCTCTCTCACATTGATGTTTCCTCTCCCTCTCTCTCCCTTCCTCGCTTCCACTCTATCTAAATTCATGGTAAAATATTCTCCGGTGAGAGTTAGCAACAACAAAAAAAGTTATCAAATCTTCTTTGAATTTTTGGTAGAATTCATCCTTATGCCTATTTCGTTGTGATCGTTGAGATGTTGTAAGATTTTTCATTGCAATTATTTTTAAAAATTCATAGCAGTTTGGCAATGTTGAAATCAAATTCCTAATTTGAGCACCTACTAAGTGGACTCGAAATTACAACTCTTGATAATCACAAGGTGTGGTCAGTGTGGAAATTTCAGGTGTTTGCAGACCACATGTTTATTTCATATGCCATCCAAGAAATCATATAAAACTGTATTTTCCGGTATAGAATTCATAAAGTGTCTTAGTCCTGAGAATGCACCTCCCTTAAATCCAACTCCAGGAGCACAAGGAACAGGACTCAGCCGCTGCTCTCTGAAATCCCCGTGGTTTGTGCTGAAGACACAGCTGTGCTCGACTCCCAGACCCTGGGAGACAGCGATGACCCTTAGGCAGAGCCATTGCTGGGAGATGCAGTGGTGTTTGACAGAAAGTTCGGTTCAGGAAATTCTTGACAATTTTCTTGGTTTTACCTGAAATGCAGGGAGGTTTCCTGGACAGACTCAAATTGAATGCTGACAGTTTCCCGAGGCTCAGCAACCTTCTGCATTTTTTCTTCTCCAAATAAAAATTCTGCTTGTGGTGCATGTGAGAATGATGCTAATAATATGCAAAAAGTTTTAAGACACAGATTAGTCAGTGGCTGACACAGAATCATAGGTCTAGAGAGACTCTTGGAGGAAGCCTAGACCCTGAGAGGAAACCATAAACACCCAGCTCCTGCACCTGCTCCTGGGGTTGCAACAGAGTCTGTGGGTCCTGAGCGCCCCCTGGTGTCCTGAGCGCCCCCTGCAGCCCCGCCCTCCATCTCCCTCAGGAGGTTTGTGTCTGGGCTCACACTGACTTCCCCTCACTGTGTCTCTCACACAGTAATACACAGCTGTGTCCTCGGTGGTCACGGAGCTCAGCTGCAGGGAGAACTGGTTCTTGGAAGTGTCTCTGGAGATGGAGGTGCGGCTCTGGAGGGACGGGTTGTAGTAAGTGCTGCCACCGCTATCGATGTACCCCAGCCACTCCAGCCCCTTTCCAGGTTTCTGGCGGATCCAGCACCATTCGTGACCACTGGCGATGGTGTAACCAGAGACAGCACAGGTGACGGAGAGGTTCTGCGAGGGCTTCACCAGTCCTGGGCCCGACTCCTGCAGCTGCACCTGGGACAGGACACCTGGGGACAAGGAGCATCAGGCCCTGTCAGTCACGTGCAGTCACAACCACCCCACAGAACCCTGTCTGACCTCTGAGACCCTCACCTTGGGGAGCTGTCACCAGGCACAGGAGAAGACCCAGCAGCCTCATCTTCTTCTAGACTACAGCTCTGCCTTCCTCAGAGATCTCAGCCCTGTGTGAGGAGAGAGCTGTGAGCCTCCCCAGCCCAGGGGAGGATTTACCCTGGGGCTTGAAAATAAATTTGCATGTGGGGCAGCCTGTTCCTTATAAGAGGGGGCACTGAGGTCAGGCTGCCCTGGTCCTTCTGGGCCCCCTATTGGAGTACCTCTTCCTTGGAAGTCAGTCTCCATGTAATTCAGAGGTAAAGGATCAGCTAGTTGATGAGACCTATTGCACTCAGGTTAATGGACATGGTCATTTCTGGTAAAGTGTGCACCAGATGAGTAGATTATATTTTAAATTTCTCATGCATCTATCCAATAGATTTAGGCAGGTTAACATTTTCCAAGGTAGTTTCTGAAACTCTAGTTTTTCATATATACCCAACTGTCAAATATTTTTCATAAACAATTACATTTTTATAAATATAATTTTATATATACAAATTATATTTACCAAAAATATTGACCTTGCTTGGAAAATCACAAAATAAAGGACACCTATTCGCAGCATCCTTTTCATTTAATGCATAATTTAACGTTTATCCATGGAACTGTTCTAAGAACATGTCATTGGGAGACCCGTGATTATTTTGCTTTTCATTGTTGAAATAATATTTTTTACAAGTTCTGAGTAACACTATACTCCATACCTTTATTAAGGTTTGTTAGAAACATTGTTCTTACAAGCTTTGCCAAACACTTTCACTAGCTAAGCAGGATCGGTCCTGGTTAGTGCATGGATGGGAGACCCTGGATTCTCGATGTTGAAAATTTGGTCATTGTGCCTTTGTCCCTCAAACTCCCCCCTTGTGCAAGCCCAAGGCATATTGCAGAGGATCCCAACAAATAATATCAGACATAATCCTATTTTACTTGGATAAACGATTTAAAATAAGAGACTGATTATTCGTGTGTACAGTTCTGAATCATTCATATGTAGAAATTGTAAAGGCAGCAGATTAACTGACCTGTGTTCTCAGTGTAATATTTTCACTGATGTTGGGGTTCAGAGGGAGGCAATTGTAAAGGTTTCCTAGCTGAGATTTGCTCATAAGAAAGGGAATATTACACCCTCACCGGCAGCTGAATGAGAGGAAGAACTCTAGTTCTGTCCATTGGCAGGGATTCGTGAACTCAGCATTCTGTTCCCAACCTCTAGGCTGCATTGAAAAATGACCAGTCTGTATTTTTATTAAGCCTTAAAACTTTATGTGCATTTGGTGCCAACTTTTTTCTAGAGCTGTATCAAAAACAGCAAACTTGTACTCACATCACAATGTAATTTTGATAGGAACATTTTGTTATTTTTACAAGGCAGAATTGGGTATAGCAGTTGAGTTAAACTTAGTAATTATGTGCTCAAAAACAAAAAAAAGAAAGAAAGAAAGAAAGAAAGGGAACATTAACCCTGACAGGACCCCTCAGTGGGGCCAACCTGTTCCCTGGGGATGGTCCCTGTGGTCAGAGGTGCTGGGCTCTCCCACTGCACACACAGCACCCTGAGGTAGGATGAAAACGCTCTCCCATCAGATCTGTGACTTCTAAAAACATCATTTCTGTGTAGCTTGTCTTTTCATTCTCTAAATGAAATATTTGGTGGAAAAAGTTTTTAATTTTAACAATGTCCAGTTCAGCACTCTTTTCTTTAATGGGTCATGTTTTGTATGTTCTGTGTAACAACTCACCAGGAAACTGTCCCTCTCCATTGTCCACGGTAGGTGAAACCATGATATGAACACAGTGGACGAGTGGGCATAAAACCCAATAGAGTAATGAAGGCTGGAATCCTTCATATTATTGAAATCTTGTTTGCTGTGTTCTCTGACCAGGAGATGAACTTTCGATGGCATGAAGCCCTGATTCATCTCAAATATTAATTCACTTGACTGGACTTTACATTGTGAATTTCACTACAGCATGTGGCATAGAAAACTAGACTCACCCCTGAAAAATTATATCATGTAGACGTCAGGCAGACGAGGAAGGAACCTCAAAGGACGTGAGGAAGGTGCTGAGCAGAGACGATAGAGACAGGATCCCAGAGGGTATTTCACGAGGATGAAAGTGACCAGGAGGACGAAGGTGCAGAGAGGTCGTGAGAGGGAGACATGAGGAGATGCCCTGGAGCTGACGTCCGGGAATGTGAATGTCCCAGTGAGAGCCCTGTATGGAGCTGTGTGTGCAGGACTCACAGGGGACAGTGAGAGAGTGAGGCCCTGGCGAGTGTGGGGACCTGGAGTGAGCTCAGATCCAGGGCGTGTGGACACAATGACTCTCCCTCTGTGGACACTGCATCCCAGTCACAGGGTGGAGAGGATGCCCGGGGTGCTCAGTCTTTAAGGAGACAATTGGGTCCCATGGGAATCTAGTGAGATAATGGTCCCTGAGCCTGGACATGGCTTGTCTGGGAAAGAGAATATTGTGGATACCATCGTCGTCCTCAGTGAGATGAGGGAACACAGGGCCCAGGACAAGGAGGAGGGTCCCTGGGACCCTGAACCTCAGGAAGAGCGGGAGGACCCTGAGCACCCCAGGGAGCTGTGCTCAGTCCCTCCCTGCGCGGTTCCTGCGAGATGTTCCCTGGTTGGTGGATGCCCTGCTAGTCGTGAGTAGTCTGCGGGGTCCACAGCGCCCCATGGTGTCTTGACCCCTCCTGGTGGACCTGAGGGTCTCCTGCAACTCAGCCCCTCCTGTCTCCCTGCAGGGAGTGTGTGTCTGGATCATAGAGACCCCTGGTCAGGAAAATGTCACATGTCCAGTGTTCATCTCACTCATACACATTCGCATACTCTGTGTCTCTAGTTCTCCATAAAAAACCTCTTAAAATAGCAACACGGACAACCCAGCTGAGCCCAAACTCCATGTTGAGTATTCTGTGTTCAGTCCTGATCAGGGAAGGAGAACATCTGGGAACCCGGGGCTGGGCTCTTGTCCCAGAGCTGCGGGGTCAGTGCTGTGCTGGTTTTCATGGGCTGAGGGGCCCTATTTGCATGTCCTCCTACTATAGAGGGATCTCTTGACGCTGGCATAAAGGACACAGTTTCAGAGTGTGGTGTGTCCAGGGTCATATGTCTGAGTAGAATTAGCCCTGGTATCTGGGCCCCTGCTCCTCCCAACTTGACCCAAATGATTCCCTGAATAACCTCCAGACAGGGGATATGCCCAGTGAGGGTTTCAGTGCTACCTGGGTGGACAGTAGACCATGGTAAATGTGATCCTGGTACATCACAGCAAGAAAAACTAAAGTAGTAGGAAACTAAAATAAAGGGTGCCGTTTTATTTTTTTTTTCGTTATCAAAATTGCTATTTATTAATCTATTGGTCTGTTGTCCGGTCTCCAGGAGGGTGAATAATTGCTGTCTTGGAGAGGTGTGAGCAATGATCTAGCTTAGCTTCATCTTCTCAACTTTGGGAGAAGATGAAGTTGAAGGTGAGATGATCACATTGTCTTTTTTTTTTTTTTTTTTGAAATACCGTAGAAGGGAGCAGGAAATGTTTGGAGATTTGTGGCAAGCTTGGAGGCAGTTAGAGTGGCAGGTGGCCGCTGGCCACATATTTGGGGTAACAGCGCTGTTTAATTCACATCTGGGGAGCTCCACGCTCCCTTCCCGACACCTGGCCTGGAAGGAGTGCACTGAGGTCACCGCGCTGTGTCCTGATTACAGACAAATTCAATGGGAGTCCCTGTTTCTGCATAATAGCTTTTCTCATCTTTCCCTTTCAACTGTATGTTGATTTCTCTCATGTTTTTTCATATATTACACGTGGTTTTATGCATCTCGGGGTTCTGACCAAGGGTGCAGTTTTAACTATCATCTCTTAGAAGGCCACCTGTATGAACCCAGGAAGGTGATCAACCATCACACCCAGAGGGAGATTAACCTGTGGTCATTTCATGTTCAGGAGATGGAAGTTCCCTCTGACACTGTTTCCCCTGCACAGTGTTTGGAGGACAAATTGAGAATGAATGTGATCTTAGAGCCAGTGGACCAATGTTGGGGGACAGTGGGCGTCTGTGTGGGTAACTGGGAAGCAGAAGCATGAACTACAGAGAAGCAGACAGGGCTCCCGGGTCCACGTCCTTCAGGGAGTTTGGAGCTGGATGTGCAGCAGCTGCACGGCCTCCTGTGTGGGGTTTGTTTTCCAGACTCTGCTGGGCCAGGTTCAGTCACTGGGGATGGAGAAGCACATCTGTCATGGCCAGGGGAGTTTAGGTAAAGATGTGGGAGTAATTAAGTTTAGGATAGAGAAATGTATTTATGGAAATTCTTGATGCGTATAACAGAGAATAACTGATCTAAATAAAACATTATAAAAATATGTTTTCTCTATCCATTGTTTACAGAATGAATAAGTCATTCAAATAACCTCCGATTATTGCAGCTGATTTATCTGATTTTCTATAAATTGGTCAGCCTGGTGGTTCAGCCATGTTCTCACCATCAGGATCTGTGTCCATGCAGATGTCTGACGTGGTCCAAACCAGGGCAGCAGGAGACAAGTTCATTCCTGGTTACTCAGAAGTGAATTTCAGATTCTTTCCTTGTCTATACAGGACCCTGGGGAATGCTGTCCCCATGTCCACACACAGGGAGTTACCTGGAGCATGACGTCTCCTGCTGTGGGTGTCACTGTGCAGAGCTGGGAAGAGATGCTCCCAGGTACATGGATGGGAACCAACAAGCCAGGGGCCACACTCCCGGGGCTCTTGTTCTTTATGTCGTGAGTTCCCCCCTCACAGAGCAAGTTCTCAGTGTCTCATATCACTTTCTCAGAAATAACCACATATGGTAAACTAGTCATTAATATACAAACAAGTGGCTTGGAAAATACCATCCTCTTTACTCAGCCATAGAAAGAAGGAAATTGTACCCTTTGTATCAACATGGATGGACCTAGAGGGACTTGTGCTGAGTGAAGAAAGTCAGACAGAGAGAGACAAACACCCTGTGGTTTCATTGATATGAGGAATCTACAGAACACAGTAAATAACAGGCAGAAAAGAAACAGACACATGGACTCAGGGAACAGTCTGATGGTCCCAGAGGGAGGGCAGTTGGGGGCCTGGGTGAGAGGGGGAGGGACTAAGAAGCACAGATGGGCAGTCAGACAGCAGTGACAGGATGTGAAGTGCAGCCCAGGGCACAGTCAGTCGTATTGTCATAACTGGGTGAGGGGCCAGGCGGGCACTGGAACTATTGGTGCCTCACTTCATAAATCATATGATGTCTGACCATGTGGCTGAGCATGAGAAACTAATATAAAATAACAGACTGGCAACGGGAATTGAAAAAAAAAGAAAAAAGGGAATTGACCCTCACTCCAGTGACATTAAACCAAGTGTGTGGTGTGTGTGACCCAGACAGGAGAGAGGGCTGAATTCCAGGACTGTGCTCACAGGTGCATCTTCCCTGGGAAAGTGCTGACATCGTTAGAGTCATTAGAGGCTCCCACGGAGAACCTTGACCTGAAATTATTCGCTGAGAGTTCAGATCTCAATAACAAACTGAAGGCAGTGATCCAGAACTTACTTCAACAATCAGACATGTTGAGGAGTCTTTCTTGTGCTTCCTAGAAATTCCAAACGTGATACACATTCCATGTCCCCTGTGTGTGTTTGTCCTCAGCCTGGACATCTGCACAAGCTCTTGTGGTCCCTCTGCCTCGGCCTTGTGCCAACTGCTCTCGGTTCTATGAGCATGATGCCAAGTCAACGGCTGTCACCAAGAGGACTTTTATTTCAAGCTTTGGGGTCACACACCTCTGGTGCCCACTGTCCAGCAGACAGGTGTCATCCTTCTGGCTGGTTGGGACCCTGAGTGCGTGGAGCTGAGCTGCACAGTTGAGTCAGCAGAGCCTCTGGTCAGAAGACTCGATGATAAATTGTGTTTTGGGCACAAGAGTGTCTGAAGGGAATCCCTGCCTTTTGTCTGTATGAGAAAGATGTCTCACTTTAAAACAGAGGTTTCTAATTCAGAGACCTAAGAGGTAAGAGCAGAATCAGGAACCCAGAGAGGTTCCCTGAGGGAAACTGTGACATGAAGAGGAAACCACACAGGAAACCAGCCCAAACCTCCAACTGCACCTGCTCCTGGATGGTCCTTGTGTTCAGGGCCCTGCGCGCCCCCTGGTGGTCGCAGCCTCTCCCACAGGGAGGTTTGTGTCAGGGCTCACACTGACTTCCCCTCACTGTGTGCTGCACAGTAATATATGGCCGTGTCCTCAGCTCTCAGGCTGTTCATTTGCAGATACAGCATGTTCTTGGAGTTGTCTCTGGAAATGGTGAATCTCCCCTTGACAGAGTCAGCATAGTATGTTTTACTTCCATCAGTATAGATTCGACTTACCCACTCCAGCCCCTTCTCTGGAGCCTGGCGGACCCAGTGCATGCCATAGCTACTGAAGGTGAATCCAGATGCTGCACAGGAGAGTCTCAGAGACCCCCCAGGCTGCACCAATGATCCCCCAGACTCCACCAACTGCACCTCACACTGGACACCTGCAAACACAAAGACGTCCTGGTCAAGACACTGTCACACGTCCACTGTTTCTCTCTCTCATCCACTCTCACACTCTGTGTCTCTTGTTCTCCACAAATTACCTCTTAAAATAGCAACAAGGAAAACCCAGCTGAGCCCAAACTCCATGGTGAGTGCTCTGTGTTCAGTCCTGTTCAGGGAATGGGGTCACCTGTGAATCCCAGGGCTGGGCTCCTGTCCCAGAGCTGCAGGGTCAGGGCTGGGCTGGATTTTATGGGCAGAGGGGGCCCTATTTGCATGTCCTCCTACTATATAGGGAGCTCTGGGGTTGGAGACCTGCAGAGAGGGCCTTGGCTCTGTGCAGGTGCGAGTGTCCTGGGAGAGAATAGTGACCATGGTAACATTTCACGAACTATATATGAATCATAAGGAGGTTGGGGCATGTCCTGTGTGCACATGTAGAAACAGTGAGCCCAGGATCTGGCCTGTGATCCGCCCCACTGGGCCCCTCACTTCCCCTGAACCAACTCCAGGGCAGAGGCTGAAGATCCCTTGTACATAGTGAGAGCATTAATTAACGTCTGTGTTCTACTGATACCCACCCGTCAGGGTGGAGACAAGCAGACATGTAGAAGGAGACCATAGGCTTCAGATCTTGTAAGAGTGGACATCGTGTACACGGTGTGTTGGTGGCCTTAGCCCTGAGTGTCTCTGGCTTCCTGACCTTCAAGGAGACAAAGTAGAAAGAGTGTTGAGAAGATGCTTCTCTATCTCCTGGACTCAGAGACCCTGAGAAGTCAGGGAGATTCATGGAGCTGATGGAGAGGCTGGGTGTTTCCAACACCAAGAATTCCATGTTCAGAGGGTCTGACTGCACAGACAGTAATGAAAACCTTAAAGGAAGTGATATAATGGAACAATCAGTGAGGTAATAGTGAATCATGATACATATAATCAGTGAGAGGGCTGTTGTCTGAGTCATGCTGGGAACCATTATATATTATGTGCAAAGCGATGTCCTATTTGATTCATTTAGCAATCTGAGAACCAAATATTTTCCAGGGTAATCTAGACAGGTCCTCCTAATATAAGTGTTTATATCAGAGGGAGGCAGAGGGAGATTAGGCTCCAGGAGGACAAGAACACAGTGTGACCTCTGAGGTCTGGGGGCCTATTCCTGGCTGTGGAGACAGATGAAGAGGCCACAGGACCAGGGATGCAGTTCTAGCAGCTGGAAAAGACCAGGAAACAGGCTCCCCTGTCTGCGATCTTTCAGGCTGCAGTAACAAAATGCCTGGGCTGGGAAGATGATAAACAACACACATTTGTGTCCCACAGATCTGGAGGCTGGAAGTCCTCCGTCAATGTCTCAGCAAGGTGCCTTCTGGAGAAGGACATCCTCCTGGTTCTGGTCTGAAAGCCTCTTGCTGGGTCTGCACGTGGTGGAGGGACCAGCAGCACCTCTGGGCTCCATCAGGAAGGCACTGATTCCCGTAAGGAGGGCCTCTCATGACCTAAGCATCTCCCCCAGACCCCACCTCCCCACATCATCCTCTTTGGGGATGAGGATTTCAACATGTGAACTTGGAGAGCACAGGTGTTCAGACCACAGCACTGTCCTGGAGCCTCTGCAGGAGGGTGGTCCTGCCTCCCCCTGACCTCAGTCCAGTGAGGTGGAATCATGCTCTGACCTCCAGACTGTGAGGGAATGACCCTGTGCAGACTGAAGCCCAGGTGTGTGCTGATGTGAGTCGGTTGTCCTAGGAAGGCACATGCTGGACGTGGTCTCCCATTATCAAGGGTGTCCCCACACTGGTCCTGCTGTGTGATGACCTCAGTGCTGGCCCAGGGACAGGGACACCGCAGGGCTGGGGATGCGAGGAGGAGTCTCCTTGGTGTGTCCCTCTGAAGGGAGGCCTGTGAGACGCTGTGCTGACCGAGCCTGTGCTTGAACCTGGCTCCCCTGCCAACCCACGGCTTCCCCACCCGGTGAGCTGACTGTGCTGTCCGAATGTCCCAGGTGTGGTGCTTGGCCAGAGACAGGGACACGGAAATTCATCCTTGACTGTCTCCTTCGGCCTGTTCCCCAAGCCCAGTGCCATGTTTCAGAGAGCACGGAACGTCCTCGAATCTGTGAGGGGGACACTCCCGTCCAGACCCCCAAGTCTGATACCAACCAGGTGTTCCCAGGTGATGCCCCAATGAACATCCCTCATTCAGAGAACAGGAGGCTCCAATGTGCCCTGGAAAATAACGATGAAGAACAGGGTCCTTTCAGGAACACTTTCCCTGCCAATTCCTTGCAGTGCACTTGACCCCTGTGACCTTTCCCTGAATCACTGACTCGCCAGTGACAGCATCGCTCCTGGTGTCAGGGCCTGACTGTGTGAGGAGTCAGCAGCCTCCTGGCCCTGCATCTCCTCCCCCAGCACAGCCGCCCTGTCTCTCAGGGTCTGGGACCCTCCCAGGATGGGGTCCTCACACTGTGTCTCACACAGTCATGCACGGCCGTGTCCTCAGACTTCAGGACATTGGTCTGTAGATAGGCCGTGCTGACCGAGGTGTCCATGGAGGAGACAGATCGTTCTGAGCAGCCTGGGCACACGTGGGCTTCCCAGTGTTTGTGCTAAACCAGCTCACACACTGCAGGCCCTGTCCTGGGGCCTGTCACACCTGGTGCACATAGTAGCTGGTGAAGGTGGACCCAGGAGCCTTGCAGGAGACCCTCCCTGAGGCCCCAGGTTTCCCCCCTCAGCCCAGACTGCATCAGCTGCCCCTGGGAGTGGACACCTGTGGAGAGGAGACAGGAGTCGGTGGAAATACCCCTGATTGTCCCTGGTCCCCTCCTCAGCCCAGGGACTGGGGAGCCCTTACCTGTAGCCACTGCCACCAGGAGGAGGGTTCTCCAGCTCCAGTCCATCATGAAGGGCTGAGCTGTGGGCACTTCTGTAGGGAGGGTGTGGCTGTGGGTGAGGCTCTCAGGACACAGACTTATCCATATTTAACCTGGCCTCCCTCGTCTCATTTGCATATACATGAGGCAGGGTATTTCATAGCTGAGGCTGGACCCCACCTGAGAGGTGATAGATGTCACAGGGACCGTGCTCAGTGGGAGTCTGAGGGTCCACATCCCCATCCTGTAAGGAGGACATGTGTCCCCTGCCAGGTCGCTGAGCTCTGTGCACACGGAGCTCCTCCCATCCCCCAGGGCCCTGGTGACAACGAGGAAACACTCAGTCCCCACGAGTGGAACCTTCCACCTGTCAAGGGGCGAGGAGAGACAAAAGCCCAGCAAACCAGAAATCTCCCCCTGTGTCACCCTGAGACTGGCTTCCTCCACACTGAAAATTACTGAGATCCTCCTGGGTTGAGGAGTGGATGATGGTTACTTTCATTGCTGAGTAGTATTCCATTACGGATGTTCCCTAGTTTGCTTATTTGTAAAATTAAAGGATTTTTGAGTTTTCATTGCTCTTGACACAGATAAAGATGCTGTATATATTTTGATACATTTTTTTTTATCAACATAAAGATTTGGTCTTTGGAGCTAACACTGCAAGTGGAAACGCTGAGATACATGTTAAGTGCATTTTTAATTAAATAGGAAACTGCGATTCACTTTGAGAAGAAAGAGCAACAGTACACAGAGGGACCTGGAGAAGGAAGGAGCCCAGTCACTGCCGACAAGACATCTGCACACACAGTGTCACGTCCTGTCTTGTCCGGAGTGAGAATATGAGAAATTAAGCCACAGAGAAAAAGTGAGAATTGTCCTCGGTGCAGCTGAGAGCTGAGAGGAAATCCCTGCTCCCAACAGGAAGCCCCTCCTTCCCCTTCACTCTGCACCTGCTCCTGGGCTGTTCTCTTGGTCGGTGTGTCCTGAGCACCCCCTGCAGCCCCGCCCTCCTGTCCCCTCAAGAGGTTTGTGTCTGGGCTCACACTGACTTCCCCTCACTGTGTCTCTCGCACAGTAATACATGGCCGTGTCCTCGGTGGTCACGGAGCTCAGCTGCAGGGAGAACTGGTTCTTGGAAGTGTCTCTGGAGATGGTGGTGCGGCTCTTGAGGGACGGGCTGTAGTAAGTGTTACCATTATATGCTATAACCCCGACCCACTCCAGCCCCTTCCCTGGTTTCTGGCGGATCCAGCTCCAGTTATCACTGCTGACTGAGCCCCCAGACACAGCGCAGGTGAGGGAGAGGGTCTGCGAGGGCTTCACCAGTCCTGGGCCCGACTCCTGCAGCTGCACCTGGGACAGGACACCTGGGGACAAGGAGCATCAGGCCCTGTCAGTCACATTCAGTCAAAACCACCCCATAGACCCTTGTCTGACCTCTGAGACCCTCACCTTGGGGCGCTGTCACCAGGCACAGGAGAAGACCCAGCAGTCTCATCTTCTTCTAGACCACGGCTCTGCCTTCTCCAGAGACCTCAGCCCTGTGTGAGGAGAGAGCTGTGAGCCTCCCCAGCCCAGGGGAGGATTTACCCTGGAGCTTGGGAAGAAATTTGCATGTGGGGCAGCCTGTCCCTTATAAGTGGAGGACTGAGGTCAGGCTGCCCTGGTTTCTGGCCCGTCTTCGGGCACCTCTTCCCTTGAACTGACTCACCATGTATGTCAGGGAAAGGGGATCACTTGGTTCATGAGACCTATGGAGTCAGCTTAATAGACATGCTCATCTCTGATAAACGGTGGACTGGATTAGATTATATTTTTCATTTCTCATGTATCTTTCTTATAGATTTATAGGAATTACATTGGTCCAGATAGTTTCTTACACTCAACTCTGTAATATATACACAGCTGTAAATATTTTTATAAACAATTTATTTTTTATAAACATAATTTCACATATACAATGTCTACCTTCTCAGAAAATCACAAAATAAAGGAGATGCATTCTCAATATCTTATATGTTTATTTATGTAGTTACGGCGATCCAAGTAACTATATCCCAAGAAGACGGTCATGGAAAATCCTCTATTATTTTTAATATTTTGTTTTGTACGGATAAAATTATATTCATTATAAGTTCTGAGTAACACTATATGATAAGCCATTTTTAAGGTTATTGCTAGATCCATTTTTTCTTACACTCTTTACCAAACATCTTTCAGCAGCTTAGCAGGGTCAGGCCCGGTTAGTACGTGGATGGGAGACCCTTGATCCTTGATATTGATTATTGATAATTCTGTCTTAGTGTGCCTCCTCAGATTCTTCCTTTATGCAAGCCTATGACTTATTTCAGAGAACTCAATCTAATTATATCAGACATAATCACATTTATACACAGAGAAATGTTTGAAAATAGAAAGAGTGATTATGTATTAGTAAAATTCAGATTCTTTTATATGTTGAAACAGTAAAAGCAGCAGATTAACTGACCTGTTTTCTCAGTCTAGTCTTATCAGTGATGCTGGGGTTAAGGGGGTGAGCAGGTAGGAGAGAATTCCCAGCCGAGATTATCTCGTAGGAAAGGGAGCTTGTATCCTGACAGGAACCCTCACTCTCACCCTCCTCTGCTCTGCCCTTGGGGATGGTCACTGTGGTCAGAGGTGCTGCTCCCCCCCCCACTGACCATATAACATCCTTAACGTGAATGCACACATTCTCCCATCAGACAGGGGCCTTGGAAACATATTGTCTCTTTGTAGGCTACTCTTTTCATTCCCTTATTGGAATGTTTGTTGGGAAAATGTTTTTACTTTTAACAATGTTCAGTTCATCACTATTTGATTTAATGGACCTGTTTTTGATTGTTTATGTAACACCTCACCAGGAAATTGTCACTCTCCATTGCCCCTGGGAGGGCAAACCCTGATATGAACACAGTGGGCACTAAACCCAATGGAGAAAAGATGGTTGGAATCCTTAATATCATTGAAATCTGTTTGCTATATCCTCTGACCAGGAGACCAACCTTCCACAGCATGAAGCCCTGATTCATTTCAAAGACTAATTCACTTGATTGGATTTTACATTGTGAACTTCACTACAGTATGTCGCTTAGAAGACTAGACTAACCCCTGAGAAATTACATCATGTAGATGCTCCTGACTTTCTGCAGCTTCTTAAGTGCTGCTCTAAGCTAATGACACTTTCTCTTTCTGTTTCCATAAAAGTATTTCCAAGGTGGACTCACCTCTCAGTCCTGTTCTGTCCTGTTGGGCTCACAGATACTGACTGTATACCTCGGCTGTGTTCACTGCACACATTGGGAGTGACCAGCCACTCAGCCTTTTTGAGAACTATCCTCTGCTCCAGCCACCCATGGGTCTGTCCATCACTGGGACCTGCAGCAGGTGGGGCCACCCAGACGACTGTGACATAAGGTGTGAGTCTGGTTACAGGTGCCCTGGGGTCAGCAGCCCGCTGGACATGAGACCTGCAGTCATAACTAATGATTCATCAGCCCTGATGAGGGGATTTAAAGACAATCCTCAGACTCTGGGAATATACTGTGAAATCTCATGTTTGGTAAAGGACTAGTGTCATGAACACGCAGCACATTTGCAACAACAGAAAAAAACAAACTGAACCCCAGCCAGTCCTCGGAGCAGACACCTGCTCAAATGGTGCAGCCGCTTGCACACCAGCAGGTGTTTCCCCAGGTGTGGAGAAGGACTCGCACAGGACCCGCCACTCAGCTTCCGTGTGCGTGCAGCAGACACATCGGTCTGGAGGGAGACTCGGCTCCCTTGCCCATTGCAGCCCCACTCAGAGTGCTCATGGCATGGGGGTCTCTGAGTGTCCCAGTGGATGAGAGGATCAGTGTGTTACATGTGCACCATGGAGACTGACTACTCAGCCTCAAATCACAGGGAATCCCTGCACAACCCCAGCCTGGAGGACACTAGAGGACACTGTGCTCTGTGAAATAAAGCCGTCAGGGAAAGGCAGACAGTGTCTGATTCCATCTACACTGGGGACTAAATTATGTTTCCTTCCAGCAGAGTGTGCAGGAGCCCAGGCCTGGGTGTGGTGGAGGCTCTGGCAGGAGACGGGATAGTGGAGGGTCGGCTGCCCTGGAGTCCTGAGCTGACGGAGAACAAAGACGGAGGCAGCTGGAGGAGACACTGTGTCAGGATACAGTCAGCCCTGGTCCTGGGCCCTGTGCATCCACAGGAGCCTGGGTGTGTCTGCTCAGAGTGTGGAGCAGTCCACCCTCAGGGCCTGTGGACAATGAGGGGACATTCAGTCCCCACGGAGGGGAGCTTTCCCCTAGGAATGGGGAGGAGGAGACAGAGCCCAGCAGACCCCTGTGGTCCTAGGGGGCTGTGTGCACACCCAGGACACGCCCCTGTGAGGTCTCTGAGCCTGGATCCTCCACTATGAGTCATCACTGAGATCCTCCTGTGTTGAGGTGAGTATCAGATGATGGTTATTTTCATTGGTGAGTAGTATTCCATTGATGGATGTTCTCTAGTTTGATTATTTGTAAATTAGAAGGACTTTTGGGTTATTTGCAGCTTCTAAGTCTAATAAAGTTGCTATAAATATTTGCATTTATATAGCAATATATTTTAATCCTCATGTGAGGATAAGTTTTTTGAGTAGAGAGAGAGGAGAGAGAGAGAGGAGGGGAGAGAGAGAGAAACGGAGAGAGAGAGAGAGAGAGAGGGAGAGAGAGAGAGAGAGAGAGAGAGAGAGAGAGAGAGAGAGAGAGAGAGAGATTGGGGCTGTCACTAAGATATGTGTCAAGACCAGGAATCAAACCCCCAACCTTTCAGTGTACGAGACTATGCTCCAACCCACTGGGCCTCCCAGCCAGAGCACTTTGTCAATTTTTTTTTTTTTTTTTGTATGAACATAAAGATTAATTCTGCTGGAGCAAGTACTGCTTGTGGGACCGTCTGGAAACATGTTACGTATGTATTTCACTGGTTAAGAAACTGCGATTCACTTTGTGAAGAAAGAATAACAGGACACAGAGGGACCTGGAGAAGGAGAGGAGCCCAGTCACTGCCGACATGTCTCTGCACACACAGTGTCACCTCCTCTCTTGTCTGCAGTGAGAATATGAGAAGTTAGAGCCACAGAGAAAAAGCGAGAGCCATCCTGGATGCAGCTGAGAGTTGAGAGGAAATCCCTGCCCCCAACAGGAAGCCCCTCCTTCCCCCTCACTCTGCACCTGCTCCTGGGCTGTTCTCTGTGGTCGGTGGGTCCTGAGCGCCCCCTGGTGTCCTGAGCGCCCCCTGCAGCCCCGCCCTCCTGTCCCCCTCAGGAGGTTTGTGTCTGGGCTCACCCTGACTTCCCCTCACTGTGTCTTGCACAGTAATATACGGCCGTGTCCTCGGTGGTCACAGAGCTCAGCTGCAGGGAGACATAGTTCCCGGATGTTTCTCTGGAGATGGAGGTGCGGCTCTTGAAGGATGGGCTGTAGTGAGTGTTACCATTATAACAGATGCTCCCCACCCACTCCAGCCCCTTCCCTGGACTCTGGTGGATCCAGCTCCAGCAGTAGTAATTGGTTGTGATGGAGACTTTATAATCAGCACAGGTGAGGGAGAGAGTCTGTGACGGCTTCACCTCTTCTGGGCCCGACTGCTTTAGCTGATCCTGGGACAGAACACCTGGGGACAAGGAGCATTGATCCCTGTCAGTCACGTGCAGTCACATCCACTCCACAGACCCCTGTATGACCTCTGAGACTCTCACCTTGGGGGGCTGTCACTAGGAACAGGAGAAGACCCAGCAGTCTCATATTCTTCTAGACCACGGCTCTGCCTTCCCCGGAGACCTCAGCCCTGTGTGAGGAGAGAGCTGTGAGCCTCCCCAGCCCAGGGGAGGATTTACCATGGAGCTTGAGGAGAAATTTGCATGTGGGGCAGCCTGTTTCTTATAAGTGGAGAGACTGAGGTCAGGCTGCCTGGTCCTTCTGGGGCCCTGTGGGAGCATCTCTTTTCTTGAATGCACTTAGTACATTTGTCAGTTATAGGGGATCACCTGGTACACAAGATATATTGGTGTCAGTGTAATGCACGTGCTCATCTCTGAAAAATGGTGGACTAAATGAGTAGATTACAATTTTAATTTCTCATGCATCTTTCAAATAGATTTAATGGGATTAAACTTGTTTAGGTAATTTCTTAAACCCAGCTTTCTAATATCTACAGAACTGTCCAATATTTTTATAAACAATTATATTTTTATAAACATAATTTTGTATAGACAATATCTAGTTTGGTTTGAAAATCACAAAATAAAGGACATTCATTCTCAGTGTCTTATTTGCCTATGTTGTAACTTTGATCCAAGGAAATATATCCTAGGAACTTGTCATTGAGATACCCTTGATTCCTTTTTCTTTGTTAAAATGATATTTCTTATATGTTTTGAGTAAGACTATGCTACATGTCTTTATTTAATTTAAACCTAGAAACGCTTTTCTTACAATCTTTGTCAAACTTTTGTAGAAGCTAAACACCTGTAACTACTGCCCCTCTAGCAGGTGTGGGTGCACCAGGAACTGTGGGGGATCACCAAGAACAAGACCAGGCCCTAAGGGTGAGCCTATCAGGTGTCATTCACGTCGGAATCTGGCAATAGATTGTCAGACACTGAATTTAATCCACTCTGAGTACTCTGTGAGAACCTTAATCAGAACGAGAGGCAGACCTCAGGGTCATGAACCAACTGCAGCTGAGAGGTGAAAAATCAGAGAATCCAGGGAGATGGAGACACTGACAACACACAGACCCAGAGATGAACAGGACATCAACAGGCTCCTGAGGAGATGCCTGGTCATCAGGACCTGCACGTCCAACCCCACAGGGAATCTCCTCACAGCTGCAGGACGGCTGTTCTAGGAGGAAACACACTGAAGGAGAACAGACCAGTGTTGGTGAGCGTGGGGAGAGAGGGACCCTTGCACTCTCTCTGTGGGAAGGTAAGATCCTGCAGCCACATGGAAAACAGCGTGTTAGTTCCTCTAAAATGTGGGTAGAAACCCTGTGTGATTGAGCAGTGAGCTCCCAGGTGTTCATGGAATAATAAACCCAGGACTCTGGAGAGGGGTTGCACGGCCCTGTTGATTGCAGCTGTGTTCAGTGTAGTGAGACGTGGAAACATCTCTGTCCATCAGTGGGTAAGTGGACAAACATATGCGATATTCTCAGGATGGAATACTACTCAACCTTAAATCATAGGGAAATTCTGCACAACCCCCAGCCTGGAGGACACTAGAGGACACTGTGGTCTGGGAAATGAAGCTGTCAGGGAAAGGCAGACAGTGTCTGATTCCACCTACACTGGGAACTGAATTAGGTTTCCTTCCAGCAGAGTGTGGAGAAGCCCAGTCCTGGGTGTGATGAAGGCTCTGGCAGGAGATGGGATAGTGGAGGGTCGGCTGCCCTGGAGTCCTGCGCTGACGGAGAACAAAGACGGAGGCAGCTGGAGGAGACACTGTGTCAGGAGACAGTCAGCCCTGGTCCTGGGCCCTGTGCATCCATGGGAGCCTAGGTGTGTTTGCTCAGTGTGTGGAGCCGTCCACCCTCAAGGCCCTGTGGACAATGAGGGAATATTCAGTCCCCACGGGGTGGAGCTTTCCCCTGGGAATGGGGAGAAGGAGACAGAGCCCAGCAAACCCCTGTGGCCCTAGGGGGCCGTGTGAACACCCAGGACACGCCCCTGTGTGATCTCTGAGACTGGATGGTCCACTCTGAGTCATCACTGAGACCCTCCTGTGCTGAGGTGTGTATCAGTTGATGGTTATTTTCATTGCTGAGTAGTATTCCATTGAAGGATGTTCCCTAGCTTGCTCATTTGTAAAATTACAAAAACGTTTGGGTTATTGTAGCTCCTAACACAAATAAAGATGCTAAAAGTATTTGAATTAATTTTTTATGAACATAAAGATGACTTCTTCGGGAGCAAACATTCCAAGTGGGATCACTGAGATACATGTAAAGTATATATTTAATTTAATAAGAAACTGCGATTCACTTTGTGAAGAAAGAATAACAGGACACAGAGGGAACTGGAGAAAGAGAGGAGCCCAGTCACTGTCTACCTGTCATCTGCACACACACAGTGTCACCTCCTCACTTGTATTCAGTGAGAATATGAGAAGTTAGAGCCACAGAGAAAAAGCGAGAATCATCCTGGATGCAGCTGAGATATGAGGGGAAATCCCTGCTACCAACAGGAAGCCCCTCCTTCCCCCTCACTCTGCACCTGCTCCTGGGCTGTTCTCTGTGGTCGGTGGGTCCTGAGCGCCCCCTGGTGTCCTGAGCGCTCCCTGCAGCCCCGCCCTCCTGTCCCCCTCAGGAGGTGTGTGTTTGGGCTCACACTGACTTCTCCTCATTGTCTCTCCTACAGTAATACACGGCCGTGTCCTCAGATTTCAGGTTGGTCATTTTAAGAGAGACTGTGCTCATAGGGTTGTCCAGGAGATTGTGAATCTTCCTTGAACGGATGGCGCGTACCTCTGTTAATCTCCCGATGGTTTGTTCACTTCTGCCACCCACTCCAGCCCCTTCCCTGGAGGCTGGTGGACCCAGTGCTGTTGTAGGAAGTGAAGGTGAATCCAGAGGCTTTGCAGGAGAGGCTCAGGGACCCCCCAGGCTGCACCAAGCCTCCCCCAGACTCCAGCAGCTGGACTTGGCACAGGACACCTGCAGACAGAGGAACAGACTGAGAACTGCCCCTGCAGCGCGGTCCCGCTGAGCCCGAGCCCAGGACGCACCTTTGACAGGATGAGAAGGGAGGCCCAGAGGAGAGCGGACCCCGTGGTGTGGACACAGGACGGGCTGACCCTGAGGCTCCTGTCCGGGATCTGCAGGGACAGGGGCTGGACGGATTTTCATGAGCAGGGCCGGGTCCTCATTTGCATGTCTTTCCCCTGTGGACCTGTCTGAGCTGCCCACCCGGGCTCCTCCCTCCCTGCCTTGCCTTCAGGAGGGCGGCGGGACAGGATGCCTGGGCCTGGACCCAGGGGCACTCTGCTGGTCTGAACATTGTAGTGTTTGTCTGTGAACAGTGATAGACACTTAGACCAGGATGGAAGTGGGATATGTAAGGTTCTCCAGGCAGGTTGCACATAAACCCACTCAGGACACCTCCTGGGACAGGGTTGTGGGGGCGACAGTGCCCCCTGGTGGTTGTTCTGAGCCACACAGGCTGACGACGCTGGGTCTGAACCAGCTTCCTGAGACAAGGCAGGGGTGTCTGCCACAGGGAAGTCCTTCCTGGCATTTTGAAAGGGTGGCACCCCAAATCCTGCTTCTTTCTTGTACACAGCTGAGCCTCTGCAAGGACACCTGGACCTCAGGGCTCCCACCTTGGGGAGAACCTGAGGAACATAACCCTCCTCAGTGCCAGGGGCACAGGCCTCTGGTGCCAGGGCCTCAGCTTGCACGTGTGACGTGCTGTGACCTGCCTGGTTGTACATTCACACACTCCATAGTGTCCACCGTGTGTCACACCAGAGCCTCTTTAACTCAGTGGAGATGTTTTCTGACATTTGTGGGGCCCTTCGTGACTGAGGGCAGTAGAGCTGCAGAGGGGTGAGCAAAGGGACAGACTCACCGAGCACAGAGGGCAGTTCCCTGCCCAGGAACCGGTCCCTTCACTGCAGCCCTGAGACTCTGTGTCTCTGAACTCTAGGATTGAGCCTGAGACCACAGGAGTAAGTCGCAGTGGAGAGGACAGCACAGCTTCGTCCTCCTCGCTCTGGGACAGGAGGACAGGGCCCCACCCCTTCGTGCTTCTGTCTGAAATGACATAGATGGGGGATGGCAGTGACCACTGTGTATGAAACTCCATGAGAGGAAGCCAGCTCTGTCAGATGTTACCATCACTGTTATTGTATCATTCCCCACCTGGGGGCAGAGGGGCTCTGAGGCCTCACCTCTGACTGCACAAGGAACACCTGCTCTGCTCCAGACCTCACCTGTTGGGAGCCATCAGGCAAACACGGCAGTGTAGCCTGAGGGGCAAGGCGAAAGCCACCAACGCGCGACCCCCCTGAATACTTGGAGTTTGGCTTGATGCATGGGAACAAGGATATGCAGAGGTCAATTCTAGGGCAGAAGATTAGAAGCATACCAAGAAAAAGTCAACATTGTATGAGATGCCAAACAGGGAATGTCAGCAAACCTCCCTAGCTGTATATAACTGCTTACTTCAAAAAATAAAATTGCTGGATCTTGCAGACCAGTCCTCCTGACCCCGACTCTAAATTCCGCGTCTCCTCTCTCCCCGGGTTCGGTTGTCGAGCGGGCCTCGACAAGTGGCGCCCGAACAGGGACCTGAAGAAGAAGTCCGCGAGAAGCCCCTGAGTTGCCGGCGAAGACAAAGTGAAAGTAAGTTTTCCGGGGAAAGCAATATTAATCAGGAGTAAAAATGGGGCAAAGTGAGTCAAAAGAAAGACATCTCTATGCTCAAATGCTTCAATCTATGTTAGTAGCTAGAGGGGTAAAAATTAGTACCGATCAAATTCATCGGTTCCTCAAATTGATACAAGAACAATGCCCTTGGTTTCCGGAAGAAGGAACCCTTAACTCTGAGACTTGGCAGCGAGTGGGTGACCGACTTAAGGATTATCATGCGGGGAATCCCACTCGCATCCCCATTGACACTTTCTCCATTTGGGGACTTGTTAGGGACACTTTAGGGGAACCCCCTCAGCCATTGCGTCAGAAGCAATCTCTTGAGTCTTTTCCTCGAGTGCAGATAGTTCAAAAGGAAGAAAGGATTTATAATGAACCTCAGATGGATGGAGATTTTTGAGGATGAGATGAGGCGAGAGGATGAACAACATGATGATTATGATCATCATATTACTGCTTTAGCTCAGGAAAATCAGGAGCTGAAGAATCGTCTAGAGGCATTAGAAAACAAGGTAGATTTTGCTACTGAGCGGCCGCCTCCGTGGAAGCTGCCATCTCGAGCTTCTTCCCATTTCGGGTTGCTTCCAACTGCTCCTATTACTAGGATTGACCTGTGGGCCCATTATAATCAATAGAATAGTCCAGTTTGTTAAGGGGTGAATTCAGTCTGTTAAATTGATAGTACTTAGCTCCACATACCAGAGGCTCCCCACTGCAGAAGAATATATTACTGAGTCAAGGATTTGAACTCCCCCATAAAACCAGTAGGGAATACTGAAGGCCACTTTAGCTTTAAAAGGGTTAAACAGTCTCTGTGAGCTGCCTGTGAGAAAAACTTTGTTCTGCAGGGATCGTCCCAACCCTAAGTCTTTGCACAGATATGAGAACTATGTAAAAGGAGGCACACAGTAACCTTGCCTCAAGATAAACAGAACTAGGGAGACATGCAGTAACCTTGAGAACTGTTGAATCTTTCTGCAAAGTTGCTAATTGCCAACCATGATATCTGCTTCTGTACGTGCTTGCTTGCCATGGACTGCAAAAACCCTGCCCTTTATAAGCACCCCCCTCTCTGAGCTTGGGACTGCTTCCCTCCTCTGTGAAGGTTAGGAACAGTCCCTGCGCAGGTAATAAAGCTCTTTCAATTTGGCCTATAGTGGAACCTGAGACCCTTAACCGCTTACGTGGAAATCAGCGTTTTGGGTCGTCTGATAAGGCTTATTGGATACAAGAAATAAGAAAAAAATCGCCCTGAAAGAATCTTAGAGATTGAAGGAAAACAATTTAAAGGAATCCTTGACACTGGAGCTGACGTTTCAGTAATCAGTCTAGAATATTAGCCAAAAAGGTGGCCATTATCCTCAGCTCTTACCAGCCTACAAGGCATTGGTCAAACAAATAATCCCCTACATAGCACTAAGCTCTTAACCTAGAAAGACTCTGAGGGTCATCAAGGACAGTTTCAGCCTTATGTTCTGCCCCAATTGCCAGCCAACCTTTGGGGCCGAGATATACTAGAGACAATGGATGTCATTATGGTCACCAGGGACCAACCTTTTCCTTAGTAGGCGCTGTTTCTACTGCACCCCATACTGCAGATCCCATTACGTGGCTATCTGATGATCCAGTATGGGTGGAGCAGTGGCCTTTAACTAAGGAGAAAATTGAGGCTGCACAAAGCTTAGTGCAGGAGCAATTGCAGCTAGGCCACATAGAAGAATCTAATAGTCCCTGGAATAGTCCAATCTTTATAATCAAAAAGAAGTCAGGAAAATGGAGATTACTGCAAGACTTAAGAGCAGTGAACAAAATTATGGAACTTATGGGGCCTTTGCAACCTGGTCTGAAATCTCCAGTAGCTATTCCCCAGAATTTCTGTATGCTGATAATTGACTTGAAGGATTGTTTTTACACTATTCCTCTACATCAGAATGACTGCCCTCGTTTTGCCTTCTCTGTACCTTCGGTAAATTTCACTGAGCCAATGAAGAGATATCACTGGAAGGTATTGCCTCAAGGAATGGCAAACAGCCCCACCTTATGTCAAAAATTTGTTGCACAGGGATTAGCTAATGTTCGAAGAGACTTTCCTCAATGTTATATTATCCATTATATGGATGATATTTTATTTCCTGCAGCTACACCTGCAGAATTGTCTAAGTTATTTGAACAGGCAAAAACTGACTTACAATTTTGGGGATTAAAAATAGCAGAGGAAAAAGTCCAAAGTCAACCTCCCTATCAGTATCTCGGTTACATGATCCTAGGAAGAACTATTAAATGCCAAAAGGCTCAAATTCGCAGAGACCACTTAAAAACCTTAAATAATTGGCAAAAATTACTTGGGGATATTAACTGGATTCGTCCCTCTCTTAGCTTAACCACAGGGGAAATGAAACCTTTATTTGACATTCTTAAAGGGGACCCACATCCTACCTCTCCTCGTAGTAGTACCCCGGAAGCTGAAAGGATATTGAATGAAGTGCAGAATAAGATTTCAGATCAATTTGTACAAAGAATAGATTATACTAAACCTTGGCAATACCTAATAATAGCTACTGTATTTCTACCTACGGGGCTTTTTTGGCAAGATGGACCCTTAGAGTGGGTCCACCTCCCTTCCTCCAGAAAAAGAAATATCTTGCCTTATCATGATGCTGTTGCATCTCTAATTATATTCGGAAGACCGAGAGCCATGCAACTATTTGGCCAAGAGCCCTATACTATCGTAACACCTTATAAACCTGTTCAAATAGAATGGCTCTTGCAGACGTCAGAAGAATGGGGCCTTGCTATAGCCCATTATCCAGGTCAACTATCTTATCATCTACCTGGTCACAAATTAATTGAATTCATTGAAGTTCATCCTCTTATTTTTCCTAATAAGTGCAAAACAACCCCTATTAAAGGAGCTACTGTTATTTACACTGACGGCTCCTCTTCAGGAAAGTATAGTTATGTGGTTAATCAGACTTCGCAGGTGTTCCAGGGAAATTTTACTTCGGCCCAGCAAGCCGAATTAGCTGCAATGTTAAAAGTTTTTCAGGATTTTCCCACAGAACCTTTAAATATTTACTCAGATAGTTTATATGTTGTCAAAGTTATGCAACAATTAGAGACTGCTATAATTGGATCCGAAAATAATCCTCCCATTTTTAATTTATTTATAGAAATCCAAAAATGCCTTGTTCAAAGGACTCAAGATTTTTTTATAGGACATCTTCGGGCTCATTCTGGCCTCCCAGGACCTCTAACCGAGGGCAATGCAATGGCTGACGCTTGCCTTCGCGCTTATCCAGCTTGGGAGGAAGCCAAAGCAAGTCATCAATTATTCCATCAAAATAGCAACAGCTTGCGTAAACAATTGTGTATTACCCGAGAACAAGCTAGAGCTATTATAAAACAATGTTCTCATTGTCAGGATGTTAACTTTATCCCCCAAAAGAAGGGGTTAATCCTAGAGGCCTCCGACCTAATCATATTTGGCAAATGGATGTAACTCACTATTCCCCTTTTGGAAAACAAAAATATATTCATGTTATTGTTGACACATTTAGTGGATATATATTCGCTTCATTGCAAATTGGAGAAGCACAAAAGCACGTGATAAATACTTGCTTACAAGCAATCCATACTTTAGGTATGCCAAGAATTATTAAAACTGATAATGGCCCTGCATACACCGGTAAGGGATTTCAACACTTCTGTACTCAATTTCATATTCAACATATTACTGGCATCCCTTACAATCCTCAAGGACAAGGCATTATTGAACGGGCGCACCGTACATTAAAAAATCAATTACAAAAAATAAAGAAGGGGGAACAGGGGAGTATCTCATTCCACTCTCCTCAGAATACTCTCTCATTAGCCCTCTTCACTCTTAATTTTTTAAATTTGGATTCTGACTCGCGCTCCGCATTTGAGAGGCAATATCAACCTGCTAATAGTAAGCAACCCTTGGTCCGATGGCAGGACCCGTTAACAAGGCAATGGAATGGGCCAGATCCTGTATTGATATGGGCCCGGGGAAGTGTTTGTGTTTTCCTCACAGATGGAGATTCCCCCTTGATGGATTCCAGCTCGGCTTGTCCGGACGGCGGAGACACAAGAGGCGAATCTCCCAAATTGCAGCGGGACTCCACCGGCTGTCCTGCAGGAGCCCACAGTGAAGCAACCTGCTTATATTATGTTGTCTGTTAACATTTCAGGACCTTGGTACCAACAGTCAGGGCTTCAGGTATTAGAAGACTTAAATCAGTTCTTAAAGAGGCCAAAAAGAGTCATAGGGCTTATTATTGCTGGGTTAGTAGGCCTAGTTTCATTAATCGCTACCGCCACTACTGCTGCCAATGCTTTAACTCAAGAAATTAAGACAGCTCATTATGTAAATAAGTTAGCTCAAAATATACCCTCTGCTCTGGGAGAACAAGAGAGAATTGATAGGAAAATTGAAAGAAGATTAGATTCTCCAGAACAGGCAGTGTTACTATTAGGGGATGAAGTTCAAGCTCTCCGAGTTCGAAGTACTTTGCGCTGTCGTGCAGCTTTCTCATATATATGTGTCACTCCGAAAAAATATAATTCCTCCCTTTGGGAATGGGAAAAGGTCAAACGTCATTTATATGGAATTTGGCATGAAAATAATATTTCTTTAGATTTAGCAAAATTGCATGCAGAAATTATGAATATAGAAGAAAGTGAACCCCCATTAATGTCAGCTGCCGAGGTTGCCAATCAAATATTTGGAACTCTGAATGACTGGTTTTCTCATTTGTCTTTGACCTCCTTGTTATCCAGCGTTGGAGGAGTTGTATTTATATTATTCCTAATTATGTGTTTATTGCCTTTCGGGTTGAGGGCCCTGGGAAAGACTTTCTTGCAGCTCCGAGTAACCATGCATGAGTTAAAACTAAAAAGTAAAGAAGGGGGAGATGTTGGGAGCCATCAGGCAAACACGGCAGTGTAGCCTGAGGGGCAAGGCGAAAGCCACCAACGCGCGACCCCCCTGAATACTTGGAGTTTGGCTTGATGCATGGGAACAAGGATATGCAGAGGTCAATTCTAGGGCAGAAGATTAGAAGCATACCAAGAAAAAGTCAACATTGTATGAGATGCCAAACAGGGAATGTCAGCAAACCTCCCTAGCTTTATATAACTGCTTACTTCAAAAAATAAAATTGCTGGATCTTGCAGTCCAGTCCTCCTGACCCCGACTCTTAATTCCGCATCTCCTCTCTCCCTGGGTTCGGTTGTTGAGCGGGCCTCGACACTCACCTGTCACACCTGTGTGAGGGGACAGGTCACCACCATCAGGCCTGTGTCCTCATGTCTGCTTTGATGTTGATCCATTTGTCCTAGATTCTGAAAGACCATTTCCTTTATTTTTCATTAACAAAATCTTGAATATGAGTATCACAGCCTGGTGTCCACAGTGTCTGTTGGATGAGTTGAGTAATAAGCTCCACCTCCCTGCATGTAGGTGTTGAAGAGCCACAGAGGTTGGATGGTGCAGCTGAACAAGAGACATCTGAGCCCTTTGGTGAGAACCTGAAAATGTGGGCTGACCTGTACCAGGGCAGGGAGGAGAGAGACAGCCCCTGACATGCAGAGCCAGGGGAGTCCGTTCTCATCATGGGTCCCTGGTCCCATGGTTTGAGCACATGTGCACAGGTCAGTCCTGGCTGCAGGGAGAATGCGTCCTGGGTTCAGACTAGTCCACCTTGTTGCTCACCTGGAATAAAATACAACAGGTGTTGTATTTTATGTTTATGGTGTTGTATCTAAGTTTATGTGTGTTGGGTGGGTTACTCAGGTGTGCTGATCCCAGGAAAGCAGGACTCAGATCTCCTGGTGGAAATGAGCTGGGGCATTGTGGATATTCACAACTGAGGAGGGAACCAGATCACGTTACAGTGACAGTGGGTAGATTCTGTGGGAAACATGACAAGTGGTTACATAAGAAAATAGAGGTGAAGATGTAAGTGAAATGTCTCTGAGAGTCACCAGTAATGAGCATACCCAGGTGAACCCACCCTCAGGACCAAAGGAAGATTAACGTGTGGGAACTTCATGTTCAGGAGACAGGAATTTCCATCTGACAGTTTCCCCTGCACAGTGTTCAGAGGACACACGGAGAACAGAGTGTGAACCTACAACCGGTGGACCATTGTTGGGGGACAGTGGGTGTCTGTGTGGGTCCCTGGGAAGCAGAAGTGTGAACTACAGAGAAGCAGACAGGGCTCCCGGGTCCGAGTCCTCAGGGGATTTGGAGCTGAAGGTGCAGCAGCTGCACGGCCTCCTCTGTGGGGTTTGTTCTCTAGACTCTGCTGGACCAGGTTCAGTCACTGGGGATGGAGAAGAACCTCAGTCATGACCAGGTGTGTTTAGGTAAAGTTCAAGGTAGAGATTTGTGCGTAATTAATTCAGGTCACGAAAATGTTGTTATTAGAAACCTGCTGTCTGCATGTGCGTCTTTTTTTTTTTTTAAAGATGTATAAATTTATTAAAACTTTGAAGACATTTAACAATTTATTGAAGTCAGAAATATAAATTCTAAATATTAACTCTAGAAACCTGAGAGTTAATTCAATTTCAAAGGCTTTAGAAAGCATTCTTTGTAAAAGGTGTTAATATTACATTCTTTGTTAGACTGGTACTTGGAGCACTTTTGATATCATTTTACCATTTCCCCGACCCATTGCCTTGATATATTAGCAATAACACATGAAATTGTGGACAGATGAGAGTCTCATATTCATATTTACCTAAATGTAGCAAATAGCACCTGGTTTCCCATCTAAGGAAATGCAGTGTCTTTGACAATTCTTTGAAGCAATAAGCCTTTAGATTCCCATTTGTCCCCAGGCAGAGAAGAGCCACTCAAGGGCCTTTGTCCTAACACCTTTGAATATCTGTCCAGAGTTAACACACTGGCTGAATCATCACCACAGGCCTCCTTATAGGGATGCGGGTAAACATGTCTCAGAAGGTGCTTTGCTCTATTCTATTCTTTCACGTCTCAAATTCACTTGGTTGGTCAAAGTCAGGCAGGTAGAAATGGGTTAAAAAGTTTGCAACTCACAATAATTTTGTCCACAAATAGGTTAAGATTGTTGCCATCAAGCGTGACAGAAGAACCTGAACCAGCATTGTTCCAAGATATCCCTGCTGGTGTGAAGGCATCACAAAAGCCATCCCAGCCGTCCTCCACCTGCAGCCAGGCGCGGTGCGGCCCGTGAGCCAATCGCACAGCAAGGTCACCAGGCTCTGGCAGTCCCGGTCAACGTTGTCATCCCATTCCTTCAGTTCCCACGTGTGGCCTGAGGGCAGTCGCTCCAGCAGGATCCCCGTGAAAGTCACGAGCGCCACCATGAGACCTCAGGTGGGGACTCCGCGGTCTGGAAGTATCTCCTGCGCTGCGCGCGCCACCAGCTCGACGCGGTTCCCCCGAAATCCGCGGTAGCGGGACCAGAGGTACTGGTAACGCTGCCGTACCTGGGCGGCCACGGAGCGCAGCAGGGCGGCCTCGCGGGTGGACAGCGGCTGTGCGACGGCGCCGGGCCTCCGGGCGCAGTACTCCAGGTAGTCGGTCAGCAGCCGCGCGGTGCGCAATCTCAGCGCGTCCCCCGTGGCCCGGTGTCTGCATGTGCGTCTTATAAACACTTTCAACAAGTCTGTACCCGATGGGAGGCAACTGGGACAGAGACCTGACTCAGGGCATCATTGGGGAAATGCTACCTGGGTGCATGAATGGGGGATTGACCGAGACTGAGGACACACGTCCAGGGTGCTTGTTCCATCAGGTTCTGACTCTCCTTGTTGTTCAGCCAGTTCACGTTTTCTTCCCTCTGAAATGGACACACATATGTACTCGAGTCGTGAAGACAGTTTGTTGAGAGTGTGCAGGAGCACAAGTCGTGTGTGTGTTGGTACCTTACGTCTTTCCAAATTTCACTTTCTAGTTCTATCAGTGTTACTGTGTAGTTGTTAGGGATTTCTATATATAAGGTTTTGGCTTATGTATAGAGATAAGAAGAAACATTTTAGTGTGTTTCTTTCTGGTTTTGGTATTTTAAAATATTTATTATTGACTAATTATTCTGACAAAAATGTCCCGTTCTGTTGACTAGAGCAGTCACGGGGTGCCCGTGGGGGTCCTGATGTTAGAAGAGCAGCTTTGACATTGTCTCTGTGCAGCATGATGTCCCTTGTTGGCTCCTCAAATGGGCCTTTGCTAGCTTGATGCCCATCTCTTCTATACATGATTGTTTAAGAATTGTAATCATGAAGCCGTTTTCAATGTTTAAATGACTCTTGCTGCATCTGTTTATATGATGGTATCATTTATTCTTCATTCTGTGACTGAGTACAGCACAGTGATTGCTTACAAACATTGGCCCGTCCTTGCATCTAGGACAGCATCCCACTGGATCAGGGTAAGTGATCCTGTCAATATGCTGTTAGTTTCCTAGGACATGGTGAGGGTTTTTGCACCTGTGCTCATCAGGGATATTGATTTGTCATTTTTTATGTTCTTATAAACACGCCCGGCGCCCCGCGGCCTCGCTGGTCACACTCGGAGGTGAGGAGCCTGAAGCCCTGAGCCGGCCCCAGCGTGGGCTCCACCGCGCACGCGCCAGCCGCTGGCGGGAACCTCAGAGCTGAAAGGAGCCGCTCTGAGGAGAACGTCCCGCCTACCGCAGGCCCTTTCGCAAAGGCAGATGGGATAGTAGTTCCCCAGGAGCCGAACAGCAGGGTTCCAGGCTGCTCAGAAACTACATATCCCAGGAGGCACTGCGAAGCGTAGACCATGAGCCTCAGCGTTTGCGCTCCAGGGCGCGCGTTCTTTGCCTCCAACTGATGAGCCATTGTGGGGACGGAAGGTAGAGCGATGTGGGGATTCAGCTGGCCAATGGGGAGCGCGGAAGGGGCGACGTGGGCAGGCCGCGTGGTTTCCTTGGATACCTGGGACGCGACTCTGTGGGAGAGGGTGGGGCTTTAGCGTGAGACCCTGGAAGTCCTGACTGACAGGAACTTAGGAGCTCAGGTAAGTGTCAGAGCCAAGGGCGGAGGGAGACCCTGTGGGTGTCAAGGTGAGGACGACGTGCAGACTCGGGGCCCTCAGGGTGGTGAGGTCCGAACTTCACGGCCAGGAAGGGGTGCCCTGGGATGGGGCCCTGCACGGGGATGAAAGCAGACGGGGACCCTGTGCGGGACTCGCTCTGCCCGGAAGTGAGGACGAGAGCAGGTCCCGCCCCGTCCCGGCCCCGCGTGACCGAGGCCGCGCATCGGACGCGGTGTCTCAGTGTGGGCTCCGCACCTGCGGTCGGTGACACCCTCCGTGACGACCCCGAAGGGCTGTGAGGGTCCAGTGAGACCGTGGACGGAACCGAGCACAGGCCGCAGAACCGCAGTGCAAAGGCTGTGTTTCTATTTCAGGGGTGACCCTGAACCCCAGTCACCCAGACAAACCCGAGGGACCAGGACGTGTGCTGACAGCAGCACTGACCTCCGTCCCCAGGGGTCCTGGGTTTTAGGACTAAATGAGACGCAGAAGGACCGTCCGTGTGGTGCGAGGGGAAGGACACGGCTGAGTGTCTCCTGGCGCTGCCTCTGGGTCATCTGTGTCCCCTGCACCTGTCTCTTCCCCTTAAGTGGAGGGGGATTTCTACTGAGTGACTCTGTGGGGTCTCTCTTACCTTCTATTATTCTGTGGGTCATTTAAAAAATGAAAAAGAAAAAGAATTGTTTCTCCTTTCCAGCTCATGTTACCCTTTCGGTGCCACATCCTCTTCCCACAAATTATTCTCTGAGTTCCCAGCAAAGACACTGCAAACAGTCACGTTTAATAAAATGCAAGTGCGGAACCTGAGTGCCTTCCAGAAAGCTGAAGCCCTGGGCCACGTGCAGGAGCCAGAACCCCTGGGAGCTGCCCAGGGACAGAGGGGCTGGTTCCCGAGGAGGGGCTGCGTCTGTACGCCGGGTCCCAGGGCTCTGAGCTGCCCACTGCCTTGTAGGAAAGTCAGTATTTCTCCTCCTTTCTGTCCTCGTCCTTCCTCCTTCTTCTTCCCCTAGTGAAGACGCACAATAGGTGCTAGCTTTCAGGTTCACCAAGTTCCCACTGAACACAAGTTCTGTTCTTGGCTTTTGTTTCATTTGGTCCTAATTATTCAGACTGATCTTCAAACTGTCGTTTTAAATGAAAGCCGGTGGGAATCACTTCGACAAAGGCATTGGTTTAAGCAAGTTGAGAATTCACTCACAGTTATTGAACATGTGCCGTATATTTCTGGATTAAATGAGAATTTCTTCTAGATAATTTTGTTTCTATGGTAATTTCTGAGACAAACCAAGTAAATGGAATTGGCAACAAACCCTTAATTGTCTCTATGATAAAATGATTATTTTACTATTTTGAAGTAAATACAATAAAAGTAAAGATAATTGAAAAATTAGTTATCTGATCATATGAGTTTTTAAATGGAGAAAATTATTTATAATTAAGGTTAATACAAGATATGAAATAGTTATTGAGCCCTGGCTGATGTGGCTCAGTTGGTTGGAGCACCATCAATGCACAGAAGGGTCCTGAATTCCTTTCCCGTCAGGGCACACATCCAGGTTGTGGGTTCAATCCTGTGAGGATGATTTCCAAGGCAATCGTTATTTCTTCCTCCATCTATGTTTCTCTCTCTCTCTCTCTCTCCCTCTCTCTCTCTCTCGCTCTCCCTCTCTCCCCTCCTCCCTCTCCCTCTTCCTACCATCAATGGAAAAACATAGCCTTGGGTGAGGATTAAAAAAAAGTTATTGCCCAGGGGGTGTGGCTCCAGTGGATTGAGCATAACCTATGGACTGAGAGGGCCCGGTTCCTTTCTGGTGAGCACAAAACATGCCCGGGTTTCGTGCTCCATCCCTAGTAGGGGGTGTGCAGGAGGCCGATCTGTGTGTCTCTCTCACATTGATGTTTCTATCTCTCTCTCCCTTCCTCCCTGTCTTCAATGTACATATACATATATAATTTTTTAAATGTTATTGCTACCTTGCAGGCGAAGATAGGGACCCTTTAGGAATTACTCTGGGTCCACTTAAATACATGAGCAAATCAATGGCCAGTACACGAGGCTGGCTTCATAGGTGTGTGACCTGTGCAGTCATATACGGACCTGCTCTCAGAAGGGTCTTGCATTTAGTTTAATGCTTTGGTATCACTATCTTGATATTTTAATATTTTATTTTTGCATTTATGCTTTGCAAGTTAAGTCTGATAGGGCAAGTGAGCATGCACAGGAGCTGCAGAGATAGGCTGGGTGGCAGTGCACACAGGCATAGGCCCGAGCAGTGGCCACAGCAGGCAGTGTGGGTGTTGAGCACTTAGCCTGGTGGCCTGCAGTGCAGGTGCATGTCTCAGGCAGTATGGGGCACCTCGGGTGTTGGTCTTATATTGCAAAAATAATTTAAATAACTTTGTGTTGTATTTCATGATGAAGGTTGGTTGATGAATCCAATCAATGAATAGTAATTGAGTGCCTACTACAGTGCTCAGTAAACAAAATTAGGTTTCTGGCCTCATGGAGCTTACATTCTCTCTCTCTCTCTCTCTCTCTCTCTCTCTATATATATATATATATATATATATATATATATATATATATATATATATATATGATTGATTTGTGTGTAACAAAGTAGAGTATCCTTATAACCAAGCAGGCTTTTATAATACCATGATTATAGCTAACTTTCCTGACCTAGATAGTTCCACTGGAGAATAGCTTCAACTAGTTGAGTTCTGCTTGCTTTCATTATTTTCCATTAATTTTACTCTATAAGTGAACACATCCCTAAATAGCTGAGTATGGAATGATTTTATTTTGGAATTGTGAAAAATGGAAGACAGGACCACAAACCCAGAACAAGAAAAGGAAGAGGAAAAGGATAAAAAGGATCCTGAAGATCCTGCTGATGCCATAGCACCCACAGTTAACATCCAAGATGAACAGTTTGTTGATTTATCTGCAACTCCAACTTTCATTAGTCTGCATGAGGTATATTTATTTCACGTCATATCTTACTTCAGTAAGACCTGAATCGTCTACCTGAAAATTCAGATGAAGTTCATATCATTATCAAAATAACACATTACATATAACCTGTAGGCAATAGGTACAGTTTGAAGTACTTTAACATAAAATAGTTTCTAACTTCTCTTCCAAGAGTTTATTATGTAATCTGGGACTAATGCAATAGTGTAGGTTCTGATACTTTTATAACATATTAAATATTCGCATATATACAGTCAGTGAGGTCAATTCCATAGGTTGATAAATGAAGTAAAAGAAATTTATTTCATCATTGATATACTTTTTACTTCCATAAAATGAAGATAAAAGACCTTGTCATATAATGAAACAAAGAATACACGTTTACCTAACTAAATGTAGGTATGCTAACAGAGCACTGTGCTGTTTCCTTCAGCAGAAGAGAAAAAAAAAAAAAGAGGAATATTATATATATTCTCATTGCCTGATTTTTTTTTTATCCTCACCCAATGACATTTTTCCATAGTTTGTTCAGATAGAGTGGGAGGGAGAGAGAGGAAGAGAGAGGGAGAGAGAAACATAGACGTGAAAGGGACGCATCGATTGGCTGCCTCCCTCACGCCCCAACCAGGGCCGGGGACAAACTGCAACTGAGGTACGTTCCCTTAGCGGGAACCGAACCCGGGTCTCTCTGGACCGCAGGCCGACTCTCTAACCGCCGAGACAAACAGGCCAGGGCTCATTGCCTGATTTTTTTTTAAATTTTCTTCTTTATTGATTTTTTGAGAGAGTGGATGGGAGAGGAAGAGAGAGCTAGAAACATCAATGAGAGAGAACATCGATTGGCCGCCTCCTGCATGCCCTCCACTGGAGACCAGGCCCACAACCCGGGCATGTGTCCTGACAGGGAATCAAACCGGCGACTTCTTGGTGCATGGGTTTATGCTCAACCACTGAACCACATCGGCCGGGCTCATTGCCTGACTTTTTAAAAAAATGGGATGAACATTTAGGAAATACCCATATAGGAGGATTTTTAAAAAGACATTAACTGACCATATATGCAACTGTTACTGTGTTATGCTTGAGTGCTATACCTTAGAATATGGTTTAATTCTGGACTATTAACTTTATGTGAATATAACTGAATTAAACATCTAAGAAATTTAATAAACAGTCATAATAAAAATAAGGGAAAAAGCCTTAAAGCGAAAACAGAGTTTATTCAAAACCAAGAATCAAAATTAATTCTGCCCCCCAAATCTTTTGTTCATGTAAATACTTTAAACAATTACCACAGTGACTGATGAGTGTGTGTGTGTATGTGTGTGTGTGTGTGTGTGTGTGTGTGTGTGTGTATGACGTATTTTTGCTTTTCCTTCACACATCCAGGCAGCCTTGGAAGAATTTTGTTCAACTGTCAAGAGACTTTAAACAAACTGCTAATTTATTAAACAATGCAGATAGATTCCATGTTCTCATAAATGTTGTTGTTTTGTTTTGTTTTAACCCTGACAGTCAGGTGGCATCAGAGATATTAGGTAAGGGGTACACAAATTACTGGACATCAAACCTCAAGTTCAGTGACAGGAATAGCACTGTCTGTCAAGGCCGTGTCTAAGAATGGACAGGCTCAAATGTCTGACATCCTAGGAGTGTGAGAAGAAGAACCTCTGGTTGGCCGGTGGGGGAGTGGCTCGGTCAGAATTCGTGTCCATGCTCGCCCTGCATGTCCTGGCCTCGCAGCCTCACACGCATCTGGGTTCTCAAGCCCAGCCTGACAAGGGGACATTTCTCAGCTTATGGTCCTTCAGGGGCACCTCACTGCCCACCATGGGGGTTCCCCCCACTTTGTAAACTGTATCGATCACCTTCTGCAGGGGAAATCTTACACAGAAGCTCAATGTGTAAAACGGATTTGGAGGTGGTGGGTGTGGAGGTACAGGATGCAGAGGTGAAGGTCCCCCGTTCTCTCCCCTTCACCTCTCCAGCAGCACCAGCACCACTGCCCCGAGGCCCCGAGCACACGGGAAAACCGTGTCTGCAAAGAAAGTTTTAGGGCTGAGTAAAGCTGAGCCCTCCCTCTCCCACCTTCAAGCCTGCCTCACTCTGCACAGCTACAGGTCTGCCCCCAGAATGCCTGACAGAGCAGTTTGATGATCGATACTGATTCCAGCAGGGAGCGCAGAGGGAGCCCACAGCCCATCACACAGCCGGACTTCCCAACTCCTCATCGCAGAACATGCCTCTCTCACACCCCTGTGATCCCCTCTTTAATAACTTCTCCAGAACGTTGTTTTCCTACCCTCAGGCTGGTTTTCCCCTCTGTGTTGCCATCCATCTTCTCCTCGAAATCTTGGACTATCTCATTATTTGGTAAAACCGTCTTCAGAGTCCCTCCCAGCTTTCCTTCCCACCCAGCATGCTCTCCTCACCTCTCAGGCCCAGGCACAGACCTGAGCCATCAGTAGGTGGCACGGGAGAATGCAGATCCTTAGATTTGAATTTTCCTTGCCCTGTCAGAAGGATTAAATGTCACCTCTTTGACCTGACAGTCAAATCCCTCTACTCTAGTCTGATCCATGATTTCTCTCTTCCTCGTGTCCCAGTCCCCTGCCACATACCCCAGGCTCCAGCTCAATTAGACCTTTTGCTGTTTTTCTAACTCGCTCCTGATTTTCCGACCTGCTGAGGCCTTTGCTCATCTTGTACCCGGTCAGGAGTGCTCTCCTCCACAGTTCTGCGTGTCAGAATTCTGCCGTCTTCAAGCATTCGTTCTTGCCAGTGGGATCACTTCTGTCTCTGTAACCTTGCAGCTGGCTTGTTCACACTTTATGCCACTTGTTATTTTCTTTCCTATTTCTAAGCTAATTGACAGTAGATTTGGGAACATGGAAAGCTGGAAGAAAATGGTGTTCTTCTTGATATTCCTTGTGAACTCCTAGCTCACTGTTGTGCATGTAGCCACACCATCGTCCAAGGAATTATGTACAGAGTAATTGGTAAAGCCCTCCCCCAAAATAATCACACGACTGAATCACTATTTTACAAGGCAACCTTAAAAAGGAGACATTTCTTCTGAATTTCTGAACGTATTTTCCACATCAAGCCCACCTAAATTTTCAGATATTTAAATGTTTAATGGGAGAAATATCGTCCCCATTAGAACCACCATGCATCTAGTCCAGTTTCGTTTCTGCTGGCTGAGCTCCCAGAGGAATATGCAAGGGGAAGCCATGATTTTCAAATATCTTTTGAAAACAAATCAAAAGGTTTTCTTTAACTGAAAAAGAAGGTGGAGCCCCAAGATATAAAATCAAAGCAGAAGTGGTTTAGGCGAACAGTGTTTCATGCATCACATGCCATCCTGGCTGTTTTCATATTTGTGAATATGTCTGCAGAGCTTGAGTTCTCTGGGGACACAGTGGAGAACCCCTACTCCAGCAGTTCAGCATGTTAAATACCACTGCTGTGTTCATCATGGAAGTATGAGTCTTCCGTCCAATTTCCATACCTACCCATGATATCAGGAGCCTCTCTGATTTCTAATCATTGGTTTGATCAGATAAAGACAAACTTTTTGTTATAGGATAGAAATAAAAATTCCTCACTTGACACCATTCATTTGTAAATTATATCCACATTTAAAAATAATTATTTATGTAACAGATGAAAAGAAGACATTGGACACGGGGGAGGGGCCTCCGCCGTGGGAAAGAAATCAGGACACGGACCAGAGGGAGAGAAGGTGGGATCTCAGAGCGGTAGAGCCATCTGCCCTGTCTCTCCCATGCTGGAGTTGGGAGGTGCAGATGGGGAGAGTCTTAAGAGGCCAGTCTGCTCTGAGATCCCCCTCCTAATTCCTGGTCACGTGTCCTGACTTCTTTCCCACCGCCGAGGCCTCGCCCCCTGTCCAAGGTCAAGGGCGCGTGGGGAGGTGCAGTGAACCCCGAACAGCAAACATCAGGAATCCTTCGGGGTTTGCGCGCGTCCTCTTTAGGTCGCTGCCTTCACTTCGTGGACTGTAGCTGATTTTGTACCATAAACTGTCTTTCGTGTATCCCCATAAAAAAATCTAGTGGATGAACGAAGCTTTGTTCAAATCTTAGTCTGGCTTCACCCACTGTTTCACATCAGTCAAACCTAAACAGCAGAGAACACTGAGTGACCCATTGTGAAGGATGTGTCCGTGCTTGAGGACACCCTGTGTGTGCATACACTCATGTGCAATGTCTGTACTCCGAGGGATCCACCTATTTATGTCCCACTGGGGTCCTTCTTTCCCATCCAGCATCTCACCTGCTCCTCTGTGTGTGTGGCCGTCGTCCTGACACAGGTTGTTTCCTGTTTAGCAAAGGTGCTCTTCCCGGATGTACTGAACCTGGTGATCTTGGTGTTTCAAAGATGTTTTTTCTTTTGAGTTACTATACCGAGAAAGAAATGGAATGTTAACACAGTTGATTTTAGGAGTGCTTTGGGGTGTGTGTTAAATAGACATGGGTTCTGGAACACAGGATGGAATTGTAATAAAATGAGTTGGAGGAGAACTGAGTCCTTGCTTTCCTTACCGCTCGTCACAGGCAGTATTGACGGGGCGTTGGGCTCTCTGGGCTCCCTGCGCCAGCCCCCCAGTCTCTTGAAATCCACAGCACCCTTTGCCACGAGGTCAGAGAAAGTGAAAGCGAGGTTTTCCTGTTTACCATGCCACAGCTTTTTTATAGACTTGTGCTTATTTTACCTTCATATGAGTTGAATCCGTGTTGATATGGGAATTACATCACAACAGGAGCTCAGCTTGCAGTGGTCCTTTGGGTTTTGCAAGGCTACTCAAGTAGGAAGAGCCTTATGTGCAGTTTAGGTCTTGGAGGCCTCAGACCAGATGCTTAAAGGTGAGGGCGGGAGGGAGGCAGGTACATATCCCCACCTGACCAAATCCTCTAATGGTTGTCTGTCCAGCAGCTGCTTCCTGTCCCCTTCCTCCCTCGCCAAACGTCTCTGTGAAAGTGTCTCCTCTGGCCTCCTCTCCCATTCCTTCCCCAGAGGCTCTGCACCCTGTCACAGCCCCCACTCAGCAGGAGCTGCCCCTGCAGTGCTCTGAGTTAAACCTGCAAAGGCACCCGCAGGCTTCGTCCCGGGGCCCTAGGCTTTGGCAGGATCTGACACCTGCCAGTCTGTCCTGGGAGCTCTCAGAATTCTGCCTCGTGACTCTCGCCCCTCTGGACAGCTCTTCAGGCTCAGACTTGCCCGTTCCTCCGTCATGCACGCATTCCTTCCACAAACATCCACTGAAAGTCTCCTGTGGCCAACTCCTGGGTCCCCCTTCGAGGCACATCCCTCCTGCCCTCTTCAGGGCTGACCCACCCTGCTCCCCTGGCACTGACCACTCCTGAGCTCAGGCCTCATGTCAGCTGCCTGGTAGACGCCTGCCTGGTCTGCAGGCTTCCTGGACTCTCCCTGGCTCCTCTGGGCTCCCTGCTTAATCCAGACCCCAGCTGTCAATCACAGAAGCCAAAAGCCTGTGATGCAGGTTTGACCCCTCCTCTCTCCACCTCCCACATTCTACAGTTGACCTGAACCTGACCATGTGTCTGGAATCTGCCTACCCCCTTCTTAGCTAACTGTTCCCATTCTAGGTCACACACGCCCCTGACCTTGGGTCTTGGCAGGGGCTTGTCCACTGGTCTGCCAGCCTCACACCACTTCTCAGCCCTCATGGCACCTCTCGGGCACTCACCCCAGGTGACCTTCCTTTTTGAACATTACCCTCCCTCTGCCTCCACACTAGGTACACCCATCTCTTTGTGGTCCAGGTTCCCTATGTGGCTCACCTGGGGTGTACCCAAGCCTCTATCACCCTCTCCTCCACCCCAGACCACTCATACACATCCACAGCTTTAATTACTATCTTCCCAGAAAGCTACAAACAGCTTTAGTTCCAGCCTCTCCTTGGAACCTCCAATCCAGGGTCCAGGAACAGCTTGGATGTCCCAAAGTCACCTCAACTCAAAATGCTCAGCTCACAGTTCACCCCCCCCCCCAAGCCTCTGTGTTCCTCATCTCATCACATCTGTCCCTACATGCAGACCACGTCTGGCTTCACCCTCTCCCTTCTCTGTGTCCTCTCCATCACTCTCTCAGCTGGTTCCAACTCTGACACCTCACGAACATACCCAGCCACCCCAGGTGATGGTCCCCCTGGGCAGTACCACGGTGTCCTGTTCCTGAGGGGGCATCCCAAACCATGCCCCTGCTGAGCTCCAGGGCCCCACCCTCTCTGCACTGGCCTGGGAGATGTGTGATTTGAGGGTGGGAAATATCCAAGGACAGCTGGGTGTTCACGCCCACAGCTCAGGGCTGAGGTCGGCCTGGAGAGAGATTTGACGTCACCTGTGGGACAAGAGGGGCTCACCCTGGGGAGAACAGTGAAGTGAGATAATTAGAAGAGGGGGGAGAAACCTTGGGAAGCATCCCACCAAACGTTTATCAACCATCTAGGGGAAGAGGAGGGCATATATTTATATGTGTGCACATATGTATGCATATACCATATGTATGTGTACATACATGTATATACACAGCCAACTGAGTTTCCTAGAGAGCTCACTGATTGTTGCCAAACTCGGGCATTTATAGCCAACCTATGCATCCACTCAGCTGTCAAGTGAGAGTAGTTCCAACGTGAATGTTGGAGGATGTTTTATGTATCAAGTAAAACAAGCTGAAGGTGTGTGTGAGAACCTCACGCATTCGCTGATGGTGTGAGTGACTACTCAGTCAGGCCGTCGTTTTCTGAACACCAGACGAAGTCCCTCAGTTTCTCGTGATGTGTTCACACCGTGATGGCTACAGACATTTTTTGTAAAAATAGGGATTCAATGTACATACCGTAATATTCACCCAAGACACATTTTATTAAGTTTAATCTTTGCTATTAACATTCTCTCCATCACTTTCTTAAGTCCAGAAACAGAGGACACTGAAGAGAACACATCCAGCCCTCACTTGGTAACGTTCGCCCGTTTCAATGGCGTAAGTGTTTTCATCACAGGGTGTTTCAAGCTGCCAACATGGGGTCCCTCACCGCAGAGGGAGGAAGAGATGTGGGGTCACCCTGTTATGTAACATCACCTGCATGCAAGTACAGTAGGTACAAATCACCCCAAGAGCAGAGGCAGCACTAAATAGTTACAAGTGGCAATTTTTGAGTTTCTATTACCTTATTTTTAATACAAATTATTTAATCACAGGTTTCCATGAGTTAATTTTTAATGATGGCTGTGTTTAACACCTGGCTTGCAAAAACCCTGGAATCTCAGCCACCTGCTCCCACAAGCCAGTGCAGGCTGGCTCCAGCACAGCTAGGGGAGTGGCCCCTTTCAGGGATGGGCTCACAGGGAAGGGATAACAAGGAAGAAGTAGCCAAAGAAGAGGTTTATGCCAAGAGCAGAGCAGCGGGGCCCTGGGAGCTTCACAGAGCTGCCCTCCTGGTCCATGCTGGCATGTGTAGGCAGAGTGGGCTCCCCCACAGGGGCACAGAGAGGCCCCGTGGGCTGTGGCTGGAGGCTGGAAACTGCCCAGGCTTCTCTCTCTCCTTCCATCCTCCCTCCTTGACCTTGTCCAGGGAGTAGAGCAGAAAGAGTGGGGCCCGGGAAAACCATCAGCTCCCCATCTGTGAAGTGGGGCAGAGTGGACAAGGGGAAGTCAGGCAGGTGCCTGGGAGGGTCCAGGCTGGGCTGGTCCATGCTTGGGAGGGTGGGGTGGTCTAGCAGGACTCAGAAATGTCACTCCCTCTCCAAGTTCTGGCTTTCTGGCCCAGCCCACTGAGGTTAGGTTCCCAGAGTCCCTTCACACAAGCAATCTGAGGGCTGACAGAGGCAACACCAGCCACCTGCTCCCCATCTCCCCTCCCCCAGGGACCCTAAATGAACACGGAGGAGTCAAACCCTGCCCCCCCCATGTTCCCTGCAGGAGAGCAAAGCCCTCCTGGTTCCTTCTGGATCCTCCCCAGGCCTCTGGGGTGGCCGCTCTGAACTGTGGGGAGTGCGCCCAGAACCCCCGCCCCATCACTGCCTCCAGGTGGGGATGCAGTGAGGGAGAGGGGCCCACCCTGCACCAAGCCCCGCCCACCCAAGGCAGCCCAGTCCCTCCCCTCACGCAGGTCTGGCAGGCTCAGCCTGGTGGGACCTTCGACACCCTGCGTCCTGCTCCCTGGACCTGGGAGAGGTGAGTGGGCGGGGCAGCTCGGGCTGAGACCAGGACGGGGTCAGGCACCTCAGGGGTAACAGGGGCTTCTGCCCGACAGAGGGGACCACCGCCCTTCAACAAGGCAGGCTCCCCAACATCTCCTGGGGCAGAAAAGTAAAAACCAGTCTCTGGGATAAAGGCCTTTGGAGGGAGTGCAGGAAGAAAAACCTGGGAGGTAGGTCCCCGTTACTCCAGGGTCCAAACTGAGAGCGATTTCAGTGTCCAGGGTACTACCAGCACTTGGGTAGCATTTGGGGATGCAGCAAGCCAGAGAGGGCTGCCCTGCCCAGGGCCCCCGGGTTGGGGCAGATCTCAAAGTCCCACAGGCCCAGCTCCAGATCATGGGGAGCAGGTCCCAGCGCTGCTCTCTGAAGTGCACTGTGGTTTGTGCTGAAGACACAGCTGTGCACGACTCCTCAAATGTACCTTTGGCAAATAGACCACAGCCTTTTCTAACTCGGTGATGTTAGAGGTAAACACTGAATCAAGAATACAGACAGGTTCCGGAGGGAAACTGTGACATGAAGAGGAAACCACACAGGAAACCAGCCCAAACCTCCAACTGCACCTGCTCCTGGATGGTCCTTGTGTTCAGGGACCCTCTGCGCCCCCTCGTGGTCGCAGCCTCTCCTGCAGGAAGGTTTGTGTCTGGGCTCACAGTGACTTCCCCTCACTGTGTCTCCTGCACAGTAATACACGGCCGTGTCATCGGTGGTCACGGATCTCAGCTGCAGGGAGAACTGGTTCTTGGACGTGTCACTGGAGATGGTGGTGCGGCTCTTGAGGGACGGGTTGTAGCTAGTGCTACCACTACTAGCATATATGCGCCCAATCCACTCCAGCCCCTTCCCTGGTTTCTGGCGGATCCAGTTCCACCAGTTACTACTGAGTGAGCCCCCAGAGACAGAGCAGGTGAGGGAGAGGGTCTGCGATGGCTTCACCAGTCCTGGGCCCGACTCCTGCAGCTGCACCTGGGACAGGACACCTGGGGACAAGGAGCATCAGGCCCTGTCAGTCACGTGCTGTCACCACCTCCCCACAGACCCTGTCTGACCTCTGAGACCCTCACATTGGGGGGCTGTCACCAGGCACAGGAGAAGACCCAGCAGTCTCATCTTCTAGACCACGACTCTGCCTTCCCCAGAGACCTCAGCCCTGTGTGAGGAGAGAGCTGTGAGCCTCCCCAGCCCAGGGGAGGATTTACCCTGGAGCTTGGGGAGAAATTTGCATGTGGGGCAGACTGTTCCTTATAAGTGGGGGACTGAGGTCAGGCTGCCCTGGTCCTTCTGTGGCCCTTGTGTTTTCACCCCTTCCCTTGAACTCACTCAGCTTGTAAGTCAGGGATAGGGCATCACCTGGTAGACAAGACGTACTGGAGTCAGGTTACAGGATGTGCTCATTTCAATTACATGTTGGACTGTATGAGTAGATTACATGTGTCGTTTAGCATGCAGCTTTCAAATAGATTTAAACGATTACATTTGTCCAAGCAGTTTATCAAACCCTTCTCCCTAATGTATGTTCAAATGTCAAAACTATTTTCTAAACAATTATATTTTTAAACATAATTTTATATATATATATATATAATGTCTATCTTGTTCTGAAAATTCCAAAGTAAGGACATTAATTCTTACTATCTTATTTGTTAATTTATTTTGTTACTTTGATCCAAGTAGCTGTATCTTAAGAACAGGTCATTGGGGGACCCTTGATTCTGTTTTATTTTGTTTGGTTTTATTTATTTATTTATTTATTTATTTATTTATTTATTTATTTATTTATTTATTTTTTATTTATTTTGTTAAAAGGATATTTTATAAAAGTAGTGAGTAACAGTATATTAAATAACTTTATTTAGGGTGTTTCTAGAAATATTTTTTCTTACAATCTTCGCCAAACATTTTCAGAAGCTGAGCATGGTCAGTCCTGTTTAATATTTGGATGAGAGATCCTTGATTCTTGATGTTGAAAATTGGTAATTGTGACTTTGAGTCCCTCCTGAAACTTTTTCTTATTGCAGTGACCCCAAGCAATTTACATCATACATAAGCACGTGTATACATGGAAAAAAATGATTGGAAATAGAAAAAATGGTTATGCATTAGTAACACTCAGACTCTTTTATATGTTGTGATTGTAAAGGCAGCAGAGTAATGGTAAGTTTTCTCAGTCCAGCGTTATCAATGAGATTGGTGTTCAAAAAGAGGGACATGAAGAGAATCCCAGCTCACATTTGCTCATAGGAAAGGGATCTTTAATGGTGACAGGACCTCACTCCTGTCCTCCTCTGTCTTGTCCCTGGGAAGGTCAGAGGGAGCAGGGCTCTCCCACATAATCTAGAGCATCCTGAACGTATGATGTACACATTCTCCCATCAGACATATCACCGAGAACTATGTTGTCTCTTTATAAGCTGATATTTTATTTCCCTTAATGGCTTGGTTGATGGGAAAATTGTTTATTTCCAACAACGATCAATTAATTCATCACTGTTTCAATTAATGGGTCCTGTTTTTGAAGTTTTCTATAACTATTCTCAAGAAAATTTTCACTCTCCATTTCCATAGGAGGAGAAACCTGATATGAACACAGTGGACACGAAACCCGATGGGAAATAATGGCTGGAATCCTTAATATCATTGAAATCTGTTTGCTGTGTCCTCTGACCAGGAGACCAGCCTTCCATGGCATGAAGCTCTGATTCATTTCAGAGATTAATTCACTTTACTGGACTTTACATTGTGAATTACCCTGTTGTATGTAGCACAGAAGACTAGACTAAAGCCTGAGAAATTATATCATGTAGACGTCAGGCAGACGAAGAAGGAACCTCAAAGGACGTGAGGAAGATGCTGAGCAGAGATGACAGAGACTGGATCCCAGAGGGTATTTCACGAGGATGAAAGTGACCAGGAGGACGAAGGAGCAGAGAGGTCGTCAGAGGGAGACATGAGGAGAGGAACTGGAGCTGACGTCCGGGAAAGTGAATGTCCCAGTGAGAGCCCTGCATGGAGCTGTGTGTGCAGGACTCACGTGGGACAGTGAGAGAGCGAGGCCCTGGCGAGTGTGGGGACCTGGAATGAGCTCAGACACAGGGCGTGTGGACACACTGACTCTCCCTCTGTGGACACTGCGTCCCCGTCACAGGGTGGAGAGGATGCCCGGGGTGCTCAGTCTTTCAAGGAGATAATTAGATCCCATGGGAACCTAGTGAGATAATGGTCCCTGAGCCTGGACACAACTCGTCTGGGAAAGAGAATGTTGTTGACACCATCGTCGTCCTCAGTGAGATGAGGGGACACAGGGTCCAGGACAAGAAGGAGGGTCCCTGGGACCCTGAACCACAGGAAGAGCAGGAGCGCCCTGAGGACCCCAGGGAGCTGTTCTCAGCCCCTCCCTGCGCGGTTCCTGCAGGAAGTTCCCAGGTTCCTGTGTCCTGTGCCCCTCCTGCTGGTCCTGAGGGGTCTCCGTGGTCCAGAGCGCCCCCTGGTGTCCTGACCCCTCCTGGTGGACCTGAGAGTCTCCTGCAGCTCAGCCACTCCTGTCTCCCTGCAGGGAGTTTGTGTCTGGATCATAGAGACCCCTGGTCAGGAAAATGTCACATGTCCAGTGTTCATCTCATACTCATTCACTTTCTCTGTGTCTCTAGTTCTCCATAAATTATCCCTTAAAATAGCAACATGGTCCCAGAGGGAGGGCAGTTGGGGGCCTGGGTGAGAGGGGGAGGGACTAAGAAGCACAGATGGACAGTCAGACAGCAGTGACAGGATGTGAAGTGCAGCCCAGGGCACAGTCAGTCGTATTGTCATAACTGGGTGTGGGGCCAGGCGGGCACTGGAACTATTGGTGCCTCACTTCATAAATCATATGATGTCTGACCACGCGGCTGAGCACCAGAAACTAATATAAAATAATACAGACTGTCAATGGGCATTGAAAAAGAAAGAAAAAAGGGAATTGACCCTCACTCCAGTGAGATTAAACCAAGGGTGTGGTGGGTGGTGACCCAGACAGGAGACAGGGCTGAATTCCAGGACTGTGCTCACAGGCGTGTTTTCACTGGGAAAGTTCTGACATCGTTAGATTCATTAGAGGCCCCCACTGAGAACCTTGACCTGAAATTATTCGCGGAGGGTTCACATCTCAATAACAACCGGAAGGCTGCGAACCAGGACTTACTTCAACAACAGAACTTGCTGAAGGGCCTTTCCTGTGCTTCCCAGAGATTCCAACTATGTACATGATACACATCCCATGTCCCCTGTGTGTGTTTGTCCTCAGCCTGGACATCTGCACAAGCTGTTGTGGGTCCCTCCGCCTCTGCCTGGTGTCCACTGCTCGGGGTGCTGTGAGCATGATGCCAAGTCAATGAGCGTCACCACTGGGGGGCTTTCATCTCTAGCTTTAGGTTCACAGCTCTGGTGCCCAATGTCCACACACATGTGTCCTGCTGCTGGCTGGCTGGGAACCTGACCTGTGCGGAGCTCAGCTGCACTGTTGACTCAACACAGCCTCTTCTTCTTTTTTGTTGTTGTTAACCCTCACGAGGATATTTTTTCATTGATTTTTTTTGGTAGAGTGAGAGGAAGGGAGAGAGAGAGAAACATCAATGTGAGAGAGACACATTGATTTGTTGCCTCTGGTACAACCCTGATCAGAGCCGGGGGTCGAACCTGCAACCCAGGAACGTGCCCTTGCCAGTTGACCATTCTGTCTGTGTGCCTACAGTCTAACTGCTGACCCAAACCAGAAATGAAAGCAGACAGTCTTGTTAGACTTAGCAGATGTGGGTCAGAAGATTTGATGATAAACTGTCATTTGGGCACAGAGTGTCTGAGAGAGACTCTCTGTCTTTTTTCCACTTGTGAATGTTTTTTCACTTTTAAATATGCTTTTCAAATTCTGAGATGTCAGAAGTAAGCACAGAATCAGAAATCCAAAGAGGTTTCCTGAGGGAAACGAAGACCTGAAAAGGAAACAGCACAGGAAACCAGCCCAAACCTCCAACTGCACCTGCTCCTGGGTGGTCCTTGTGTTCAGGACCCTGAGCGCCCCCTGGTGGTCGCAGCCTCTCCTGCAGGGAGGTTTGTGTCTGGGCTCACACTGACTTCCCCTCACTGTGTGCTGCACAGTAATACACCGCCGTGTCCTCGGCTCTCAGGCTGTTCATTTGCAGATACAGCGTGTTCTTGGAGTTGTCTCTGGAGATGGTGAATCGGCCCTTCACAGAGTCTGCATAGTATGTGCTACCTCCATTAGGATTAATGGATGAGAGCCACTGTAGCCCCTTCCCTGGAGCCTGGCGGACCCAGTACATCCAGTAGCTGCTGAAGGTGAATCCAGAGGCTGCACAGGAGAGTCTCAGAGAACCCCCAGGCTGCACCACGCCTCCCCCAGACTCCACCAGCTGCACCTCACACTGGACACCTGCAAACACAAAGACGTCCTGGTCAGGACACTGTCACATGTCCACTGTTTCTCTCTCTCATCCACTCACACTCAGTGTCTCTTGTTCTCCACAAATTACCTCTTAAAATAGCAACAGGGAAAACCCAGCTGAGTCCAAACTCCATGGTGAGTGCTCTGTGTTCAGTCCTGTTAGGTAATGGGGTCACCTGGGGATCCCGGGCTGGGCTCCTGTCCCAGAGCTGCAGGGTCAGGGCTGGGCTGGAATTTATGGGCAGAGGGGGCCCTATTTGCATGTCCTCCTACTATATAGGGAGCGCTGGGTTTGGAGAGCTGCAGAGAGGGCAGTGCCTCAGTGCAGGTGCGAGTGTCCTGGGGGAGAATTGTTGTCATGGTAACATTTCAATAACTGAAAAAGAATCAAGGATTTGGTGGGTATGTCCTGTGTCTGCATGTGGTAACAGTGCGCCCAGCATCTGGCCTGTGCTCCTCCCCACTGGTCCCCTCGACTCCCCTGAACCAACCCCAGGCAGATCAGGATCTCCCCATGAGGGTGCAGACCCCTTGTATGTAGTGAGAGCATGAATGAAGGGCTGTGTTCTGGTGCTACCCACACGTCAGGGCTGGAGACAAGCAGATATGTGGAGAGAGAATACAGGCTGCAGATCTTGTAAGTGTGGACATTGTGGACATGGTTTGTTGGTGGCCTTGGCCCTGAATGTCTCTGGTGTCCTGAACTTCAAGGGAATAAAGACGACAGAGTGTTGATAAGATCCTTCTCTATCCCTGGGACTCAGATATACTGAGAAGTCAGGGAGTTTCATGGAGCTGATGGAGAGGCTGTGGGTTTCCAACACCCAGAAGTCCATGTTCAGAGGGTCTGTCTGCATAGACAGTAATGAAAACCTTAAAGGAGCTGATATAATGGAACAATTAGTGAACTAACTCTGTACACAATAGATATGATCTGTGAGGGGGACTGTTGTCTGAGTCATGCTGGGAACCTTTGTATATTATGTGCCAAGTGACTTTGTCGTATTTGACTCATTTGGCAAACTTGAGATTCCAATATTTTCCAGGGAAATCTAGACAGGTCCTCCTATGGTGTTTATATCAGAGGGAGGCAGAGGGAGATTAGGCTCCAGGAGGACAAGAACACACTGTGATCTCTGAGGTCAGGGGACCTATTCCTCGCTGTGGAGATGGAGGAAGAGGCCACGGGACCAGGGATGCAGTTCTAGTCGCTGGAAAAGGCCAGGAAACAGGCTCCCCTGTCTGAGATTGTTCAGGCAGCAGTAACAAAATGCGTGGCTGGGAAGGTGATAAACAACACCTTTTTTTTATTAATTTATTTTTGTTACAAATATTTTTCCTTTTTTTCCCATTGACCACATCCCCCTGATCTGCTCCCACACACGTCCCCAGCATTGGTTATGCATACATGCATCTAAGGTCTGTAGTTTATCTATTGTCTCCTCTCCCCCCAAATGTCCCTTCTGAGGTTTGTCAGTCTGTACCCTACTACTATGTCTCTGAGTCTATATTGTTCATCAGTTTGTTTTATTCATTAATACCACAAATAAGTGACATATGATATTTGTCTTTCTCTGCTTGGCTTGTTTTGCTTAGGATAATACTCTCCAGGTCCTTCCATGTCGTCTCAAAGGATAAGAGATCTTTCTTTCTTGCAGCTGCACAGTATTCCATTGTGTACATGTACCACAGCTTTTTATGCACCCATCTTCTGATGCACACTTGGGCTGTTTCCAGATCTTAGCTATTGTAAATAGTGCAGCTATGAACATGGGGGTACATATATTCTTTCTGATTGGTGTTTCAGGCTTCTTAGGATATATTCCTAGAAGTGGGTCACTCGGTCAAATGATAGTTCCATTTTTAACTTTTTGAAGTAACACCATACTGTTTTTCAGAGTGGCTGCACCAGTCTGCATTCCCACCAGCAGTGTACTACAGTCCCCTTTTCTCCACATCCTCACCAGCACTTTTTTGATGATTTATAGATGGCAGCCATTCTGACAGTTGTGAGGTTTTTTTTTTTTTGTTTCCTATGTCTCTTTGCCATTTGTATATTTGTTTTGAGAGGTGTCTCTTTAGGTCCTCTGCCCATTTTTAATTTTTTTTTGTCTTCCTTTTGTTGAGCTTTATGAGTACTCTATATGTTTTGGAAATCGACCCCTTATCTGAGGTATCGTTAACAATCCCTTTCCCTTTCGATGCTTGTTTCTTTTAGTGTTCAGAAGGTTTTTGGATTGATGTAGTCCCATGTGTTCATTTTTTCCTTTGTTTCTCTTGTCTTAGGCATTGTGTCAGTGAAAATTCTGTTGCATATGATGTCTGAAATTTTGTTGCCTACATTTTCTTATAGGATTTTTATGGATTCACGAATTACATTTAAGTCTTATCTGTTCTGAATTCATTCTTGTGTATGGTATAAGTTGGTGATCTAGTTTTCATTTTTTTTTTGCATGTAAGTGTCCAATTTCCCCAACACCATTTATTGAAGAGACTGTCTTGACTCCAGTGTATGCTCTTGCTGCCTTTGTCAAATTTAATAGAGCATATTGTCTTGGGTCAACTTCTGGGTTCTCTGTTCTGTTCCATTGATCTATATGCCTGTTCTTGTGCCAGTATCAGGCTGTTTTGATTACAGTGGCTTTGTAGTTCAACCTGATATCTAGTATTGTGATACCTCCCACTTAACAACACACATTGTGTCCCACAGATCTGGAGGCTGGGAGTCCTCAGACAAGGTGCCAGAAAGGTGCCTTCTGGAGAGGGACGTCCTCATGGTTCTGGTCTGACAGCCTCTTGCTGGGTCTGCACGTGGTGGAGGGACCAGCAGGACCTCTGGGCTCCATCAGGAAGGAACTGATCCCATCAGGAGGGCCCCTCATGACCTAAGCATCTCCCCAAGACCCCACCTCCCAACACCATCCTCGTTAGGATTGAGGATTTCAACATGTGAACTTGGGGAGCACAGGTGTTCAGACCACAGCACTGTCCTGGAGCCTCTGCAGGAGGGTGGTCCTGCCTCCCCCTGACCTCAGTCCAGTGAGGTGGATTCATGCTCTGACCTCCAGACTGTGAGGGAATGACTATGTGCAGACAGAAGCCCAGGTCTGTGGTGATGTGACTCGGTTGTCCTAGGAACGCACAGGCTGGACGTGGTCTCCCATTATCAAGGGTGTCCCCACACTGCTCTTTCTGCGTGATGACCTCAGTGCTGGCCCAGGGACAGGGACACTGCAGGGCTAAGGATCGGAGGAGCAGTCTCCTTAGTGTGTCCCTCTGAAGGGAGGCCTGTGAGAAGCTGTGCTGACCGAGCCTGTGCTTGAACCTGGCTCCCCTGCCAACCCACGGCTTCCCCACCCGGTGAGCTGACTGTGCTGCCGAATGTCCCGGGTGTGGTGCTCGGCCAGAGACAGGGACACGGAAATTCATCCTTCACTGTCTCACTCGTCCTGTTCCCCAAGCCCAGTGCCATGTTTCAGAGAGAGGGAACATTCTAGAACCTGTGAGGGAGACACTCCCGTCCAGACCCCCAAGTCTGATACCAAACAGGTGTTCCCACGTGATGGCTCAATGAACATCCCTCATTCAGAGAACAGGAGGCTCCAATGTGCCCTGGAAAATAACGATGAAGAACAGGGTCCTTTCAGGAACACCTTCCCTGCCAATTCCTTGCAGTGCACTTGACCCCTGTGACCTTTCCCTGAATCACTGACTCGCCCCTGACAGCATCACTCCTGGTGTCAGGGCCTGACTGTGTGAGGAGTCAGCAGGCTGCTGGCCCTGCATCTCCTCCCCCAGCACAGGTGCCCTGTCCCTCAGGGATGGGACCCTCCCAGGACGGGGTCCTCACACTGTATCTCGCACAGTCATGTACGGCCGTGTCCTCAGACTTCAGGACATTGGTCTGCAGATAGGCTGTGCTGACCGAGGTGTCCATGGAGAAGACAGATCTTTCTGAGCAGCCTGGGCACACGTGGGCTTCCCAGTGTTTGTGTTAAACCAGCTCACACACCGCAGGCCCTGTCCTGGGGCCTGTCGCACCCGTTGCACGTAATCGCTGGTGAAGGTGGACCCAGAAGCCTTGCAGGAGACCCTCCCTGAGGCCCAGGCTTCCTCCCTCAGCCCCAGACTGCACCAGCTGCCCCTGGGAGTGGACACCTTTGGAGAGGAGTCAGGAGTGGGTGGAAATCCCCCTGCCTGTCCCTGGTCCCCTCCTCAGCCCTTTCCTGTAGCCACTGCCACCAGGAGGAGGGTTCTCCAGCTCCAGTCCATGGTGAGGGCTGAGCTGTGGGCACTTCTGTAGGGAGGGTGTGGCTGTGGGTGATGCTCTCAGGGCACAGACTTATCCATATTTAATCTGGTCCCCTCATCTCATTTGCGTATTCCTGAGAGGTTATAGAGGTCACAGGAACCACGATCAGTTAGAGTCTGAGGATCCACATCCTTATTTTTATTGGAGTATATGGGTCCCCTTCCAGGTACCTGAGCTCTGTGCACACGAATATCCTCCCAGCCCCCACCGTCCAGGTGACAATGAGGGAACACTCAGTCCTGATGGAGCGGAGCTTTCCCCTGGGAATGGGGAGAAGGAGACAGAGCCTAGCAAACCCCTGTGGTCCTAGCGGGCTGTGTGCACACCCGGGACACGCCCCTGTGTGATCTCTGAGCCTGGATCTTCCACTCTGAGTCATCACTGAGATCCTCCTGTGCTGAGGTGTGTATCAGCTGATGGTTAATTTCATTGCTGAATAGTATTGCATTGATGGATGTTCCCTAGTTTGCTTATTTGTAAAATTAGAAAAACGTTTGAGTTGTTGTAGCTCCTAACACAAATAAAGATGCTAAAATTATTCAGACTCATTTTTTTTTCATGAACATAAAGATGCGTGCTTCTAGATCAAACCCTCCTAGTGGGACCACTGAGATGCATGTTAACTATATACTTAATTTAATAAGAAACCACGATTCACTATGTGAAGAAAGAATAACAGAAACAGAGGGACTTGAAGGAGAGGAGCCCAGTCACTGCCGATAGGTCATCTGCACACACAGTGTCACCTCCTCACTTGTCTGCAGTGAGAATATGAGAAGTTAGATCTACAGAGAAAAAGTGAGTCTCGTCCTGATGCAGCTGAGAGCTGAGAGGAAATCCCTGCTCCCAACAGGAAGCCCCTCCTTCCCCCTCACTCTGCACCTGCTCCTGGGATGTTCTCTGTGGTCAGTGTGTCCTGTGCGCCCCCTGGTGTTGTGAGAGGGCCCTGCAGCCCCGCCCTCCTGTCCTCCTCAGGAGGTTTGTGTCTGGGCTCACACTGACTTCCTCTCACTGTGTCTCCTGCACAGTAATACACGGCCGTGTCCTTGGTGGTCACGGATTTCAGCTGCAGGGAGAACTGGTTCTTGGACGTGTCCATGGAGATCGTGGTGCGGCTCTTGAGGGACGGGCTGTAGTAAGTGTCACCATCATAATCTATGAGCGCCACCCACTCCAGCCCCTTCCCTGGTTTCTGGCGGATCCAGCTCCAGAGGTAATCACTGTCTACTGAGTCCCCAGACACAGTGCAGGTGAGGGAGAGGGTCTGCGAGGGCTTCACCAGTCCTGGGCCCGACTCCTGCAGCTGCACCTGGGACAGGACACCTGGGGACAAGGAGCATCAGGCCCTGTCAGTCACATGCAGTCACAACCACCCCACAGACCTCTATCTGACCTCTGAGACCCTCACCTTGGGGGGCTGTCACCAGGCACAGGAGAAGACCCAGCAGCCTCATCTTCTTCTAGACCACGGCTCTGCCTTCCCCAGAGACCTCAGCCCTGTGTGAGGAGAGAGCTGTGAGCCTCCCCAGCCCAAGGGAGGATTTACCCTGGAGCTTGAGGAGAAATTTGCATGTGGGGCAGCCTGTTCCTTATAAGTGGAGCGACTGAGGTAAGGCTGCCTGGTCTTTCTGGAGCCTGTGTGGAGGCAAATGTTTTCTTGAACTCACTCAACATGTAAGTCAGGGAAAGGGGATCACCTGGTTCATGAGACACCCTGGAATGTGGTCCAAGTTCAGCCTCAATTTTCTGCATGAAAGAAGAAATGATGGCCTAGATAGGTAGGTCACATTTTTTACTTCCCATGCATCTTTCAAACCAATTTAAAAGGGACTAGCATTTATTAAGATATTTTCTGATTCCCAGCCCTTTAGTATATCCAGTGTTTCCAAATATTTATATTATAATATAATAAATATAATATCCACCTTCATGCAAAAAAAAAGGGCAGGCATGCTCAATATCGTATGTATTAATGTTATTTAAATATAACATTATAGGTTTTTATTTTTTAGAAAGAGAGGAAGGAAGAGGGGAGATAGAAACTCGATGTGAGAGAGAAACATCGATTGGCTTCCTCCTGCATGCCCCCTTCTGGTGGTTGAACCCACAACCCCCGCTTGTGCCCTGACCTGGAATAGAACTGGGACACCTCAGTCTAGGGGACAATCCTCAGTTCTCTGAGCCACACCGACCAGGCTCTTGTATCTTAATTTATGACGTTCCTTTGACCTGAGAAACTACTTCCCAGGTTCAGGCAGGTGGGACATTCTTGATAACTGATGTTGGAAAGTTTGTGATTATATCTACAGCTTCCTGTGCAAACTCTTCCATTATGAAAACTTATGGTCTTTTGTAGATACCCAGACTAGTTACATCACACATATTCATGCTTTTAAATGTAGAAAAAATATGAAATCATTGATTAAGCCTGTGTACAACTCAGAATCATTCGTGTGCTGAAATGATTATGGCAGGAGATTGACCTGCTTTCTCTGTCTAGTGTTATCAGTGATGTCGGGGTTCAGAGGGGCATTAGTGAAGAGAATTCCTATCCTATATTTTCTCATAGGAAAGGGAACTTCGGCCCTGACAGGAACCCTCATTCCAGCCTCCCACCTTCTGTCCTTGGAGATGAACTCTGTGGTCAGGGGTGCTGGGCTCTCCCACAGAACATGTAATGTCCTTAATGTACAATGAACACATTCTCCCATCAGACAGTGATTTGGAAATGTAGTCTCTCTGGGTAGCTTGCCTTTTCACTTCCTTCATTGATTCTTTGGTGGGATAAATGTATGTAATTTTGCAAAGTCTATTTCACCCCTATTTGCTGTACTTCGAGGGGGGGGGGAGAGAGAGAGAGAGAGAGAGAGAGAGAGAGAGAGAGACATCAGATGGCTGCCTCCCCACACGACCAAACCAGGACCAGGGTTGAATTGTAACCGAGGTACATGTCCTTGACTGGAATTGAACCTGCAAGTATTTGGTCCATGGGACGATGCTCTAACCATTGAGCAATTCACAACACAGCATATTCCTGGGCAGGCGCTGAAGTGGTTGGAGCGTCATCCGGTACACTGAGCGATTGCAGGTTCAATTCTCAATCAGGGCCTGTGCTGGAGGCAACCAATCCTCTCTCTCTCTCTCTCTCTCTCTCTCTCTCTCTCTCTCTCTCTCTCTCTTCGCCCTCTTCCCTCTAAATCCCTAAACATATCTTCAGGTAAGGATGAAAACATAAACAAGTGTTGTAGGTTCAAGATTTATTTAATGATACCTTTTCTACACACACACACACACACACACACACACACACACACACACACACACACAGTGGGTATTAAATAAACAAATACGTGTAGTATATGTAATGTTTCTTTAATGCATAAGGACCACACGCTCCCATCAGACAAGACATTTTAAAATACAATATCAATGTTCATATGGGTCTTTCCATTATCTAAATGCAATATTTGGTGGAATGAATGTGTTTAATTTAGCAAACTCTAATCCACCCCTATTTTCTGTGCTGGGCCTGTTTTGGTGAATCACACAGACCCCAGGACGTGCTGAGCCTCACGGTTCAGGGGCATCGGCTGCAGCAGCCACAGGGACAGAGAGGTTCTGGCACCAGGAGTGAGGGCTGCTGGGAAACTGCCCAGAACTGGATGGGACTTTGACATGAACAAGGAGAGGAAGCTGGACGTGTTCTGAGTCACAGGACAGAGATGTGCCTGATGTTCATGGGCAGAGTGTTACTGGACATGTGGGTTAAACCACTTTCCTCTGATGACCCTGAGGCAGGGCCGTAGCTGGAGACGAAGGGGTCGTCTGACAGAAAGTGTTTGCTCAGGAAATTCAGGAGAATCTTCATGGTGCTTCCTGAAATAACGGGAGATTTAGGAAATCTCAAACTTTCATGGACTGACATTAATTGTGTGCTGACAGTTTCCCCAAGCTCATAAAACCCTCTGCATTTTTTTCTTCTCCGAATAAAAATGCTGGTTCTGATACATGTGAGAATGTTGCTACCAGAGAGACCCTTGGAGAAACTGTATCTGGAGAGGAAGCCCAGAGCCTCAGAGGAAACAGCCATAAACACCACCTGCCTGTGCTCCTGGGGCCGAAACACAGATTCCTGGGTCCTGAGCGCCCCCTGGTGTCCTGAGTGCCCCCTGCAGCCCCGCCCTCCTGTCCCCTCAGGAGGTGTGTGTCTGGGCGCACACTGACTTCCTCTCACTGTGTCTCTCCCACAGTAATACACGGCAGTGTCCTCGGTGGTCACGGAGCTCAGCTGCAGGGAGAACTGGTTCTTGGACGTGTCCATGGAGATGGTGATGCGGCTCTTGAGGGACAGGCTGTAGTAAGTGCTGCCATCATAATCTATGCTCACCAGCCACTCCAGCCCCTTCCCTGGTTTCTGGTGGATCCAGCTACAGGAATTATAACTGGTTGTGATGGAGAATCCAGAGACAGTGCAGGTGAGGGAGAGGGTCTGCGAGGGCTTCACCAGTCCTGGGCCCGACTCCTGCAGTTGCACCTGGGACAGGACACCTGGGGACAAGGAGCATCAGGCCCTGTCAGTCACATGCAGTCACAACCACCACATAGACCCTGTCTGACCTCTGAGACCCTCACCTTGGGGGGCTGTCACCAGGCACAGGAGAAGACCCACCAGCCTCATCTTCTTCTAGACCAGGGCTCTGCCTTCCCCAGAGACCTCAGCCCTGTGTGAGGATAGAGCTGTGAGCCTCCCCAGCCCAGGGGAGGATTTAGCCTGGAGCTTGGGGAGAAATTTGCATGTGGGGCAGCCTGTTCCTTATAAGTGGAGGGACTGAGGTCAGGCTGCCCTGGTCCTTCTGGGGCCCTGTGGGGCCATCTCTTTCCTTGATCTCACTCTGTATGTATGTCAGTGATAGGGGATCCCTGGGTTCAAGGGACATTGGAATGTGGTCAAAGGGTGGCCTCATCTTTTTTAATATAAGAAGAAATGATGGACTAGACAGGTAGGTTAGACTTTTAAGTTCCCATACATCCTTCAAACTGATGTAGAAGGGATTAGCATTTGTTCAGAGACTTTCTGAATCCTGATTCTCCAATATACCCATTATTTCCAAATTTTATATCATAATTTCATACAAATATTATCTATCTTAGTGCAAATATAAAAATAAAGGACATCTATGTTCAATATCTTATATTTTAATTAGATTTAAATATGTTTTTATTGATTTTATTTTTTAGAGAGTTTAACGGAGAGGGTAACTTCATCGCTGACAAAATACCTGACTCCAGTCTCCCTCCTTCTGCCCCTGGGCATGGTCAGTAGGTCAGAGGTGCCAGGATCTACCACACAATATATAACGTCCTTAATGTATATTGAACACATTCTCCCATCAGACAAATACTTTGGAAATGTTACCTCTCTATGCAGCTTGTCTTTTCATTCCCTTAATGGAATCTTTGGTGGGATAAATGTATTTAATATAACAAAATTCAATTGACTCCTATTTTCTGTGCTGGGCCTGTTTTGGTGAATCACACAGACCCCCAGGACATGCTGAGCCTCACGGTCCAGGGGCATCGGCTGCAGCAGCCACAGGGACAGAGAGGTTCTGGCACCAGGCGTGAGGGCTGCTGGGAAACTGCCCAGAACTGGACGGGACTTGGACCTGGTGAGGGGAGGAAGCTGGACGTGTTCTGAGTCAAAGGACAGAGATGGGCTTTATGTTAATGGGCAGAGTGTTACTAGACATGTGGGTTTAAACCTCTTCCTGTGACGACCCAGGAGGATGTGCAGGGCATGACAGACACAGCTTCTGTCATCGTAGGAAACACCTGAGTGATTGTGACCAGGAGTTTGTCAGAATAGAAACGTTAAATGTTCTGCAGGCAGGGATCAAGGGAAATAAGGAACGTGTCATTGCAAAGGGGGGAAGGGGATTCCTGTTACCCACATGCACCTGCTCACAGTGTCTCTGTCTGTGAGGTAACAACTTCACAGGTCCAGGGGATAGCACTTGGACACCGGTCGGGTCATTGCTCACATGATCACACCATGCTCCACCCAAGCTTCACAATTTATTAGGGCCCCATTTATGAAATCCCTCAACACTTAGAGGGAAGAGTGGACACCCCTCCCTGCAGGAGCCATGGTGCTGTGTGTCTGTGTGAGGGGCCCTCATGTCATGGACCAGGACCCTGTCTCAGTCCATCGTCATCGTCATCTTCATCATCATCATCAACATCGTCATCGTCATCTTCATCATCACCATTTGCTTACTTATAGTTGTTCTTCTCATTGTCTGTAAACTTGGTTGTTGACCACCCACACGCTCTCCAATAATGACCCCTAATCTCACTTTTGGCCCATTTTTTATGGTTGCTAAGTGGTATTGGTAGTCAGACTGAATTTTACTTTTTGTTTGACTGCTTACAACTGATGGGTCATTCCTGCCTCTTCTCCATCTGCCCCTCACTGGGATCAGATGAGAAAGGTTCGGTTTACTCTTAAACGTCATTGGGAGATTGAACCACACAAGTCCATGGAAGCAGAATTCCTCCCCTTCCCCACCACCTCACCGAAACAAAAGCCCTGAACCATCCTCCTTTCCGGGTCTATCAAAGCTCCTCTGACCTTCTGAAGGGAGGTCAACTGGACGGTTTTCAGATCTTGGATATTGTAAGTAATGCTGCTATTCACATGGGGTGTATACATTCTTTCTGATTTGTGTTTTGGGATAATTAGGATATATTTTCAGAGGTAGATTCACTGCGTCAAAAAGCAGTTCTATTTTATTTTTTTGTATTAATTACTTTATCTTTGTTTCAGATGTTTCTCCATTTCCCCCCTTAGACACCATCCTCCTGATCCCCCTTCCCACAGCATTGTTGTCTATGTCCATTAGTTATGCATATATGCATGTAAGTTCTTTGGTTTATATTACCCTCCTCGCCGCCGCCCTCCTCTGGGGTTTGTCAGACTGAACATTCTATTTATTTATTTAGGAAACTCCATAGCGTTTTCCACAGTGGTTGCACCAATCTGCTTTCACACTAATAGTGCACCAGGGTCCTGTTTTCTCCACATCCTCCCCAGCACTGGGTGTTTGCTGAGGTATTTATAGGCGCCATTCTGGCAGGTGTAGCTGTCGTTTCAATTTGCACGTCTCTGATGGTCAGTAATGTGAGCATTGTTTCATATGTCTCATGGCCATCTGTACGTCCTCTTTGGAGAAGTGTCTATTCAGGGCATTGGCCCATATTTTAATTGGATTGTATGTCTTACTGGTGTTGAGTTGTATGTAGTTTTTAAATATTTTGGAATTTAAGCCCTTATCAAATGTACCTTTGGCAAATAGACCACAGCTTTTCTAACTCAGAGATGTTAGAGGTAAACATTGAATCAAGAATCCAGAGAGGTTCCCGAAGGGAAACTGTGACATGAAGAGGAATCCGCACAGGAAACCAGCCCAAACCTCCAACTGCACCAGCTCCTGAGATGGTCCTTGTTTTCAGGAAACCTCTGCACCCCCTGGTGGTCGCAGCCTCTCCTGCAGGGAGGTTTGTGTGTGCAGGACTCACATGGGACAGTGAGAGAGCGAGGCCCTGGCGAGTGTGGGGACCTGGGGGATGGACTCTCAGTGCGTCTAGAAGGTGACACCTGGGTGGGTGGAAGTGGACTTTAAACGATGTTCTCAGGACAGGTGCTCTGATGACCACCTCTCGGGTGATGCTGGGAACAGGACTGTGTGGTGATGGTGCCCCTAGTGGTCACTCTGAGCCATGCAGGCTGCAGGAATCTGGCGACTGAACCAGCTGCCCCTCCACCCACCAAGACAAGGGGAGGGAAGAGCTCACCTTTAAGGTCAGGCTTTTCCTCTCTGAAGAGGTGAAACACGAGGACTTGCACAATGAAGGTATTTCGTATCATTGCATCGGCCTTTTTAGTGACACACATGGGAGTATATCTGGTCAATTTGGTATTTTTAGTGTTTTTGTAGAAACTCATGGAATGATCGTTTTAGAAAGTGTGAATGATTAGAAAGATGAAGCTGAACATATTATTTTCAAATAAGCATAGCGGTGGCTGGGTGGATAGTTGGTTGGACGGTTATCCTGTACACTGAAAGGCTGTGGATTGAAATCTTGGTCGGGGCACACACCTACGTTATGGTTGTGAGCCTTGTTTGGAGAGCGTGTGGGAGGCAACCAACTGATGTTTCTCTCTCTTTCTCTCTCCCTCTGCGTCTCCCGTGCTTTCTCTAAAATCAATAAACATATCCTGAGTGAGGAATTAATAAATAAGTACATACATGCATAAGTATAATAGGTGTAATGTTTATTCAAAGATACATAATCTGCAACACAAACACACACTGATAATTTTCATGGTAATGAACCCCAAATTTCACTTCTCTACTGTACCTAGCACAAGGGCATTGCCCCCACATTGACCCTAACCTTGCATGTGACCTTCCTTCACAAAGAGAACAAACCAAACATAATTGAATTGTACACAGGACTCTGCCTGTACCTGAGATTTTCTGTTCTCCCAGCACCGGAACATGGCACCTGTAGCTACTGCCCTTCTAGCAGGTGTGGGTGCACCAGGAACTGTGGGGATCACCAAGAACAAGACAAGGCCCTAAGGGTCAGGCTGTCAGGGGGCATTCAGCTGGGGCTCAGGCATTCGGATTGTCAAACACTGAATTTAATCCATTTTGATGACTGAGAAAACCCTAAAGGGAATGAGAGGCAGACCTCAGGGTCATGAACCAACTGCAGCTGAGAGGTGGAAACTCAGAGAATCCAGGGAGATGGAGACACTGATAACTCACAGACTCAGAGATGAACAGGCTGTCAACAGGCTCCTGAGGAGACGCCTGGTCATCAGGACCTGCACTTCCAACCCCACAAGGAATCTGCAGCCCTGATATGCAAGGTCCTCACCACGTGGGTGTCATCCAGCAAATCCCTGTGGTCCTAGGGGCTGTGTGAACACCCGGGACACGCCCCTGTGTGGTCTCTGAGACTGGATCCTCCACTCAGTCATCACTGAGATCCTCCTGTGTTGAGGTGTGGATGAGTTGATGGTTATTTTTCATTGTTGAGTAGTATTCCATTGATATATGTTACCTTTACTATTTATTTTAACATTGGAAGGACTTTGGATATTTTGTAGCTTCTAACGGAAACATGCTACAAATATTAGCACATATTTTTGTATGAACCTAAGGATTCGCTATTCTGGAGCAAACACTTCTAGTGGGACCACTGAGATACATGTTAAGTGCATATTTAATTGAATAAGAAGCTGTTATTCACTTTGTGAAGAAAGAATAAGAGGACATAGAGGGACCTGGAGAAGGAGATGAGCCCAGTCACTGCCGACATGTCATCTGCACACTCAGTGTCACCTCATCACTAGTTTGCAGTGAGAATATGAGAAGTTAGAGCCACAGAGAAAAAGCAAGAATCATTCCTGAATGCAGCTGAGAGCTGAGAGGAAATCCCTGCTCCCAACAGGAAGCCCCTCCTTCCCCTCACTCTGCACCTGCTCCTGGGCTGTTTGCTGGGGTAGGTGGGTCCTGAGCGCCCTCTAGTGTCCTGAGTGTGTCCTGGTGTCCCAGCATGCTCTGTTGTCCTGTGGTCCTTGTATTCAGGATCCTGAGTGCCCCCTGGTGGTCGCAGCCTCTCCTGCAGGGAGGTTGTGTCTGGGCTCACACTGACTTCCCCTCATTGTGTCTCTGGCACAGTAATACACGGCCGTGTCCTCGGCTCTCAGGCTGTTCATCTGCAGAGTGGCAATGCTTTTGGAATCATCTCTTGAGATGGTGAATCTGCCTCTCACAGATGCGGCATATTCTGTTGTGTGACTTCTGGCTGCGTCTCTAATGAAACCGATCCACTCTGGTCTCTTTCCTGGAGCCTGGCGGATCCAGGCTATATAATAGTCACTGAACGTGAATCCAGAGCCTTTGCAGGTAAGTTTCAGAGACCCCCCCAGGCTGTCTCAGGTCCCCTCCAGTCTCCACCAGCTGCACCGCACATTGGACACCTGCAGACAACAGATATAGGCATTAGGAGCGGCCACACACACACACACACACACACACACACACACACACACACACGTCCCCAGGTCTCCGTGATGCTACCATGTAAGAGCGTCCAAGCGAGAGCCCAGCTCAGCGCAAACGTCATGGTGCTTCCTTGGGGTTGACTCCTGCAGTGAATGGACAGTGCAGCGTCCTGGGGTGGGGCTGCTCTCCCAGAGGTGCGGGGACCTGGCTGGGCTGGTTTATCAGCACCTGGGGCTCCCCATTTGCATGGGCTCCTCCCCTTAAAGACAGGGAGGTGGAGTTTCTGTTGAGGGACCGCTGGACTCAGGGAGACAAGCCCCCTTTTTGTGAGTGTGGAGACTTTTATAAGGGGTTGTGTAGTCTGTGTGCTATAGAGAAATTGTTGTTGTTGATAAACTCCACCATCCGTCAGTCAGACAGAACTGAATCCACACTGATACCCACATCCACAGAGGGCCTTGATGTTCCAGCTCAGTGTGGAATCTCCCTGCGTCCTCGTCCACGTGTGGGTGCACAGAGAGAGGGTCATCACCTCTCAGCTTCCCAGGGCTGGAGGGCAGGGGGCACTGCCTGGGCTGCTCTGTGGTGCTTTCCAGATGTCACCACGGCCCAGTGCCCTTCTGTGCCCAGATTCCATCAGCGAGAGGAGGAGAGCAGAAAGAAGGAACCTACACTGTCAGAGCGTTTTAACCACCCGAGGTACTCTCTGTGCTCTGACACTTCACCTTCCTCCCCCAGTGACTTCCTACATTTTATATCAAGGACCGAGGGGCACGCATCACACGAGTCATTATTCATCTCTCTATAGGAGTCGCTAGAAGTCAAGGACCACACAGTCATTATTACCTACAGTCTCTGCGAAGCTTGAGAAAATGACATCCTTAAGTGAAAATGACAAACCTAAGTCCACCCTTCAGCCCCCTTGGGCCAAGGTCCTCCCGAGTGGCATTGAGTCCATGACTTCCATAGCCCATCGGCCGTGTCCCTGTGACTTGCAGGCTGGGAGGACCCTGCATTTACGGAGTGCACCCCCAGTAAGCCTCCACCGCGCTGCGTGCTGGTGTGGAGCACACTGAAACGGCCCATGATTGAACCCACGTCTAGGCTGCCTTTCCCCCACTGTGTGAGCGACGCCCATGTGTGCAGCAGGAACCTTCAGAGAAGGGCTGCCCGTGAGCGTCACTGAAGGACACTCGTGGTGAACTTTCAGCAGAAACACAGCAGTGAAACTCCAGGGGGTCGCTCTGGTGGTCATGTGACAGGACAATCTCTATCGTTCTGGGAGCTATAACCAAGTTCCATGGACCGTGGGGTTCACACACAACACAAGTTTATTTCTCCAGATCTGGAGGCTGGGAATGCCATACTAGAAGCAGACAGATTTGATGTTGCTGACATCCTGCTTCCTAGACGCTGACTTTTCGCTGTATCTCAGAGGGTGGATGGAGCAAGGAAGCTCCCTCTGTCTTCTTTATAAGGTCACTAAGCCCACTAATGAAAACCCCACCCTCATGACCTATGCTTCTCCCAGGCCCCATTTCCTGACACCATCACGCTGGGCATTAGGATGTAAAGTGAACTGTTTGAGGGGCTCATACAAGGTGCCCATAGCAGCAGGTAAAGACTCACTTCATTACCCCACCCCTTGGAGGGCTGCTCCAGTCCAGCTCCCCAGTCTCAGGATCCTCCTCACCCTGAGGAAGCCCCTCTTCTGTGGAGGCAGAAAGCTGACCCCCATCCTTCAGAACAAGCTGGTGACCTTGCAGACGGACAGGCTCCACCCTTGACCTTGGACAGAGGCCTGTGTGTCATTCTGTTATTATTTTCCTGTCCGTGCATTCACATGATCATCACTCTCATGTTCTATGACCCAGAACTGCTCTCTGCCCACAATGGTCAGCAGCCCCTTGTTTTCACTCATGTTTTATGGGTGTGACATGGACGAAGTAGTCAGGCTCTGCTTGTGATGCTTGAGGCTGACATGGTAAGGTTCATCCCTCTCTCTTCCCCTGCATTCTTGGGGAATCTGAAGAGAAAAGGGGATTGTCCCTTCTGTCCTGCTGGTGGGACATGGGAACCACACAGCCCCCACCACTGAGTCACAATAAACCCTCAACCAGTGTCTTTTCCTGGCGTGGTCAAACCATTTCTGATTTGCTGAAAAGCCTGCCCTGCTCCCAGTAGTCACCTCCATGAAACAATCGACGTTTTCCTAGTCCCTCAGTGTGTGACACCAGCAGCCTGTACATCCATTGAAAGGTGGGATGGGTCCCTGGACCTCGGCATGGTGTCAGGTGCACTTGGTTCTATGAGCATGCTGTCAAGTCAATGTCCATCAACACCATGGGTCTTTATTCTCTAGCTTTGGGGTCACACACCTCTGGTGCTCAGTGTCCACACACATGTGTCCTGCTGCTGGCTGCTGGGGCCCTGAGCTGTGGGTATTGACCTACATTGTTGAGTAGGCAGAAACTCTTGTTATATTTAGCAGACGAGGGTCAGAAAATTTGATGGTTAATTGTCCTTTTGGCACAGGAGAGTCTGTAAGAGAATCTCTGCCTTTCATCCATGTGAAAAACTTGTCTCTCTTTCCAACAGTTTTATAATTCTGAGATGTTAGAGGTAAGCGCAGAATACGGAACCCAGAGAGGTTCCCTGAGGGAAACTGAGACATGAAGAGGAAACCACACAGGAAACCAGCCCAAACCTCCAACTGCACCTGCTCCTGGATGGTCCTTGTGTTCAGGAAACCTGCGCGCCCCCTGGTGGTCGCAGCCTCTCCTGCAGGGAGGTTTGTGTCTGGGCTCACACTGACTTCCCCTCACTGTGTCTCTTGCACAGTAATACACGGCCGTGTCCTCGGCTCTCAGGCTGTTCATTTGCAGATACAGCGTGTTCTTGGAGTTGTCTCTGGAGATGGTGAATCGGCCCTTCACAGAGGCTGCATAGTATGTGCTACCACCACCACTACTAATGACTGAGACCCACTCCAGCCCCTTCCCTGGAGCCTGGCGGAACCAGTTCATGCTGTAGCTACTGAAAGTGAATCCAGAGGCTGCAGAGGAGAGTCTCAGAGACCCCCCAGGCTGCACCAAGGCTCCCCCAGACTCCACCAGCTGCACCTCACACTGGACACCTGCAAACACAAAGATGTCCTGGTCAGGACACTGTCACACGTCCACTGCTTCTCTCTCTCATCCACTCTCACATTCCGTGCCTCTTGCTCTCCATAAATTACCTCTTAAAATTGCAACAAGGAAAACCCAGCTGAGCACAAACTCCATGGTGAGTGCTCTGTGTTCAGTCCTGATCAAGGAATGGGGTCACCTGTTGATCCTGGGGCTGGGCTCCTGACCCAGAGCTGCAGGGTCGGGGCTGGGCTGGATTTTATGGGCAGAGGGGGCCCTATTTGCATGTCCTCCTACTATATAGGGGGCTCTGGGGTTGGAGACCTGCAGAGAGGGCAGTGCCTCAGTGCAGGTGTGAGTGTCCTGGGGGAGAATCATGATCATGATAAAATTTCAATAACTAAATAAGAATCTTACAGACATTTGAGGTATATCCTGTGTCTACATATGGTAACAGGGAATCCATGAATGGCCTAAGATCCTCTCCACTGGCCCCTCGACTCCCGTGAACCAACTCCAGACAGAGTGGGACCTGTCCGTGAAGGTGCAGACCCTCTTGCATGCAATGAGAGCATGAATGAAGGACTGTGTTCTGGTGTTACTCACACGTCAGGGCTGGAGACAAGCAAACACGTGGAAAGAGACCACAGGCTGCAGAATATGTAAGAGTGGACATCGTGCACATGGTGTATTAGTGCCCTTGGCCCTGAGTGTCTCTGGCGTCCTGACTTTCAAGGAGACAAAGAAGATAGAGTGTTGAGAAGATGCTTCTCTATCCCTGAAACTCAGAGACACGGAGAAGTCAGGGAAATTCATGAGAGGCTGTGGGTTTCCAGCACGTAGAATTCCGTGATCAGAGGGTTTGTCTGCATAGACAGTAATGAAAACCTTAAAGGAGGTGATATAATGGATAAATTAGTGAAGTAATTATGGATGATAATACATATGATTAGGTAGGGGGGCTGTTGTCTGAGTTATGCTAGGAACCTTTGTATATTATGTGCAAAGGGACTTTGTCCTATTTGACTCATTTAGCGATCTTGAGATCCAAATATTTTCCAGGGTCATCTAGACAGGTCGTCCTATGGTAAGTGTTTACATCAGAGGGAGGCAGAGGGAGATTAGGCTCCAAGAGGACAAGAATGCACTGTGACCTCTGAGGTCAAGGGACCTCTTCCTGGCTGTGGAGATGGAGGAAGAAGCTAGGGACCAGAAATCAAGTTCTAGACTCTGGAAAAGACCAGGAAACAGACTCCCCTGTCTGAGATTGTTCTGGCAGCAGTAACAAAGTGCCTGGGCTGGGGAGATGATAAACAACACATTTGTGTCCCACAGATCTGGAGGTTAAGAGTCCTCGGTCAAGGTGCCAGCAAGGTGTCTTCTGGAGAGGGACGTCCTCCTGGTTCTTGACTGACAACCCCTTGCTGGATCTTCACATGGTGGAAGAGACCAGCAGGATCTCTGGGGCTCCATTAGGAAGGCACTGATCCCGTCAGGAAGGCCCCCTTATGACCTAGGCATCTCACTAAGATCTTCCAGGATGTGGGACCTCACACTGTGTCTCGCACAGTCATGCCAGGCCTTGTCCAGAGTTCAGGCCATTGGTCTGCAGATAGGCCGTGCTGACCGAGGTGTCCATGGAGGAGACAGATCATTCTGAGCAGCCTGGGCACATGTGGGCTTCCAGGTGTTTGTGCTAAACCAGCTCACACACTTCAGGCCCTGTCCTGGGGCCTGCCGCACCCGGTGCTCGTAGTCGCTGGTGAAGGTGGACCCAGAAGCCTTGCAGGAGACCCTCCCTGAGGCCCAGGCTTCCTCCCTCAGCCCCAGACTGCACCCGCTGCCCCTGGGAGTGGACACCTGTGGAGAGGAGACAGGAGTGGGTGGAAATCCCCCTGACTGTCCCTGGTCCCCTCCTCAGCCCAGGGACTGGGGAGCCCATTCCTATAGCCACTGCCACCAGGAGGAGGGTTCTCCAGCTCCAGTCCATGGTGAAGGGGAGCTGTGGGCACTTCTGTAGGGAGGGTGTGGCTGTGGATGAGCTCTCAGGGCACAGACTTATCCATATTTAACCTGGTCTCCCTTATCTCATTTGAATATTCCTGAAATGTGCTAGAGGTCACAGGGACCATGATCATTGGGAATCTGACGGTCCGCACCCTAATCCTTTTTGAAGGATATGTGTCCTGTGCCAGGACCCTGAGCTCTGTGCACACGGAGCTCCTCCCATCCCCCACTTTCCCAGTGACAATGAGGGAACACTCAGTCCCCACGGAGTGGAGCTTTCCCCTGGGAATGGGGAGGAGAAAGAGCCCAGCAAAGACCTGTGGTCCTAGGGGGCTGTGTGCACACCCAGGACACGCCCCTGTGTGACCTCTGAGACTGGACCCTCCACTCTGAGTCATCACTGAGATCCTCCTGTGCTGAGGTGTGTATCAGTTGATGGTTATTTTTATTGCTGAATAGTATTGCTTTGAAGAATGTCCCCTATTTTGCTTATTTGTAAAATTAGAAAAACGTTTTGGTTGTTGTAGGTCCTAACACAAATAAAGATGCTAAAACTATTTGGATTTATTTTTTCATGAACATAAAGATGCGTTCTTCTAGAACAAACACTCCTAGTGAGACCCTGAGATACATGTTAAGTATATATTTATTTTAATAAGAAACCTCGATTCACTATGTGAAGAAAGAATAACAGGACACAGAGGGACCTGGAGAAGGAGAGGAGCCCAGTCACTGCCGATATGTCATCTGCACACACAGTGTCATCTCCTGACTTTTCCACAGTGAGAATATGAGAAGTTAGAGCCACAGAGAAAAGGCGAGAACCATCCTGGATGCAGCTGAGAAATGAGAGGAATCACTGTTCCCAAGGGAAGCTCCTCCTTCCCCCTCACTCTGCACCTGCTCCTGGGCTGTTCTCTGTGGTCGGTTGGTCCTGAGCGCCCGCTGGTGTCCTGAGCGCCCCCTGCAGCCCCGCCCTCCTGTCCCCTCAGGAGGTTTGTGTCTGGGCTCACACTGACTTCCCCTCACTGTGTCTCTCGCACAGTAATACACGGCCGTGTCCTCGGTGGTCACGGAGCTCAGCTGCAGGGAGAACTGGTTTTTGGACGTGTCTCTGGAGATCGTGGTGCGGCTCTTGAAGGATGGGTTATAGCCGGTGTTTCCATTATATGCTATATCCCCGACCCACTCCAGCACCTTCCCTGGTTTCTGGCGGATCCAATTCCAGCCATAACTAGTGGTTGTGATGGAGATTCCAGAGACAGCGCAGGTAAGGGAGATGGTCTGCGAGGGCTTCACCAGTCCTGGGCCCGACTCCTGCAGCTGCACCTGGGACAGGACACCTGGGGACAAGGAACATCAGGCCCTGTTAGTCACGTGCAGTCACAACCACCCCAAAGACCCCTGTCTGACCTCTGAGACCCTCACCTTGGGGGGCTGTCACCAGGCACAGGAGAAGACCCAGCAGCCTCATCTTCTTCTAGACCACGGCTCTGCCTTCCCCAGAGACCTCAGCCCTGTGTGAGGAGAGAGCTGTGAGCCTCCCCAGCCCAGAGGAGGATTTACCCTCAAGTCTGGAGATAAATTTGCATGTGGGGCAGCCTGTTCCTTATAAGTGGAGGACTCAGTTCAGGCTGCCCTGGTCCTTCTGGGGCCCCTCTGGGGGCATCTCTTCCCTTGAACTTACTCAGCATGTAAATCAGGGAAAGGGGATCACTTGGTTGACGAGACCTGTGGAGTCAGCTTAATAGACATGCTCATCTCTGATAAGTGGTGGACTGGATGGGAAGATTATCTCTTTAATTTCTCATGTATCTTTCTAATAGATTTATAGGAATTACATTTGTCCAGGTAGTTTCTTACACTCAACTCTCTAATATATACACAGCTGTCAAATATTTTTATAAACAATTATATTTTTATAAATATAAAATCACAAAATAAAGGACATTCATTCTCTGTATCTTACATGTTTATTTATGCTGTTATGGCGATCCATGGAACTATATCCCAAGAAGAGGTTAATGGGAAATTCTTGCTTCTTAATTTCTTTTGTTTGGATAAAATTATATTCATTATAAGTTCTGAGTAACACGATATGATAGGCCATTTTTAAGGCTATTGCTAGATGCATATTTCTTACAATCTTTACCAGACACCTTCAGCAGCTAAGCAAGGTCAAGCCTGGTTAGTACTTGGAAGGGAGACCTTGATCCTTGATGATGAAAATTGGTAATTCTGTCTTAGAATCCCTCCTCAGACTCTTCCTTTCTGCAAGCCCATGGATTATTTTAGAGACCTCACCCCAATGATATCAGACATCATCATGTTTATACACAGAGAAATTACTGAAAATAGAAAGAGTGATTATGTATTAGTAAATTCAGATTCTTTTGTTTATAATTGGGGAAACTGAGAACAGGCTGCCGTGGTCCTTCTGGGGCCCCTGCTGGGCTTCTCTTTTCTTGAACTCACTCACGATGTAAGTCAGGGATAGGGGATCACCTGGTGTGTGAGACACATTGGAATGAGGTCAAAAGACGGCTTCACCTTTCTGAGCATAAGAGAAAGGGTGGATTCACTGAGCAGGTCCCACTGTTAACTTCTCAGGCATCTTTCAGATAGACTCAAAAGGGACAAGCACTTTTCACACAGTTTCTGAATCCCAGTTCTCTAGTATATGCACAACTATGTAAATATTTTATCATTATTTCATACAAATAAATTCTACCATCGTGGAAAAAACCTAATAAATAAAACATCCATTTTCAGTATTTTTTGTCTTAATTTATGGCATTACTCTGATCTGAGAAGCCACCTCCCAAGCACAGGCTGATGGATCATTCTTCCTCCTAATGTTGTAAGTTGTGTAACTGGGTCTACATTTTCTTGTGCAAACTCTTTCTTTATGAAAGCTCATGACACATTGCAGAGACAAAACCTTGTTCCTTTAGAAATGATCATGATTTCCCTGGTAGGTTTGGCTTAGTGGTTTGAGCGTCAGCCCAGGGATCAGAGGACTAGGGTTTGATTCCTGGTCAAGGGCTGTGCCTGGGTTTCAGGTTCTATCCCCGCTAGGTTCCGGTCTTGAGGGAGGTAACAAATCATTGCGTCTCCCTTACATATCTCTCTCTCTCTCTCTCTCTCTCTCTCTCTCTCTCTCTCTCTCTCTCTCTCTCTCCTCTCCCTCTACAATCAATAAAAATATCTTCAGGTTAGGATTAAACAATAGGTGTAATATTTATTTAGTGGCACATCTCTGCACACACACACACACACACACTGTGATGGTTTTCATTGTAATGAATCTCAAACTTCCCTTCTCCCCTGTACTTAGCACTTAGGCGTTGCCCCCACAGTGACACTCACCTAGCATGTGACCTTCCTTCACAAACAGAACAGACCCAACATGACTGACGTGCAGACAGGGCTGGGCCTGCACCTGTGGTTCCTGTTCTCCCAGCACCTGGATCCTGCAGATGCCGTGGTGAGAGGGTCCTGGCCCGTCCTGGGGAGGGTCAGACCCAGGACCCCCTGTCCAGTCAGTGCAGCCAACACTGACCGACATGTGGGGAGCGCTCACTGACCCCCAGCTCAGCAGTGCCCATTCTCAGAGCGCACAGCCAGGAGCCCTGAGGGGAGGACCAAGGGGGACACAGGACATGTGTCTCCTGAGCAGCAGATGCAGGAGTTGATGTAGCCACGGTGTGCCCAGAGAGAGGGCCTGTGTGGTCAGACATTAATTAATTACAAGGAAGAAATATGACGCACAGCACAATGGAGCCCAGCACGTGTAGCTATTGCTGGACTGTGGGGTGACGGTGTGGGTGCACCAGGAACTGTGGGGATCACCAAGAAGAAGACAAGGCCCTAAGGGTCAGGCTGTCAGGTGGCATTCATGTGGGACTCAGGCATTGGGATTGTCAAACAGTGAATTTAAACCTCTCTGATTACTCTGTGAAAACCTTAAAGGGAATGACAGGCAGACCTCAGGGTCATGAACCAACTGCAGCTGAGAGGTGGAAACTGAGAGAATCCAGGGAGATGGACACACTGACAGCACACAGACCAAGAGATGAACAGGCGTTGAACAGGGTCCTGAGGAGACCTGGTCGTCAGGACCTGCACGTCCAACCCCACAGGGAATCTCCTCACAGCTGCAGGACGACTGTTCTAGGAGGAAACACACTGAAGGAGAACAGACCAGTGTTGGTGAGCGTGGGGAGAGAGGGACCCTTGCACTCTCTCGGTGGGAAGGTGAGATCCTGCAGCCACATGGAAACAGCGTGTTGGTTCCTCCAAAATGAGAGTAGACACCCTGTGTGATTGAGCAGTGAGCTCCCAGGTGTTCATGGAATAATAAACCCAGGACTCTGGAGAGGTGTTGCATGGCCCTGCTCATTGCAGCCGTGTTCAGTGTAGTGAGACGTGGAAACATCTCTGTCCATCAGTGGGTGAGTGGACAAACATGTGTGATATTCTCATGACAGAATATTACTCAGCCCTAAATCACAGGGAAACACTGTACAACCCCAGTCTGGATGACACTAGAGGACACTGTGCTCTGTGAAATAAAGCTGTCGGGGAAAGGCAAATAGTGTCTGATTCCACCTACACTGGGGACTGAATTAGGTTTCCTTCCAGCAGAGTGTGGAGGAGCCCAGGCCTGGGTGTGGTGAAGGCTCTGGCAGGAGACGGGATCGTGGAGGGTCGGCTGCCCTGGAGTCCTGCACTGACGGAGAACAAAGACGGAGGCAGCTGGAGGAGACACTGTGTCAGGACACAGTCAGCCCTGGTCCTGGGCCCTGTGCGTCCACAGGAGCCTGGGTGTGTCTGCTCAGTGTGTGGAGCCATCCACCCTCAGGGCCCTGTGGACAATGAGGGGACATTCAGTCCCCACGGAGGGGAGCTTTCCCCTGGGAATAGGGAGAAGGAGACAGAGCCCAGCAAACCCCTGTGGTCCTAGGGGGCTGTGTGCACACCCAGGACACGCCCCTGTGTGATCTCTGAGACTGGATCCTCCACTCTGAGTCATCACTGAGATCCTCCTGTGCTGAGGTGTGTATCAGCTGATGGTTATTTTCAGTGCTGAGTAGTATTCCATTGACTGATGTTCCCTAGTATGTTTAGTTTAAAATTAGAGGGTCTTTTGTTTTGTTTGCAGTTGCTAACTCAAATTAAGTTTCTATTAATATTTTCACATGTATAGAAATATAAATATATATTACTCTTTCTGTGAGGATATATTTTTTGAGTTTAGAAAGAGGAGAGGAAGAGAGGAAGAGGGAGAGTGAGAGAGAGACCCTTCTCTGAAAATCACAAAATAACGGACATTCATTCTCTGTATCATATGTTTATTTATGTTGTTATGGTGATCCAGGGAACTAAACCCGAAGAAGAGGTTAATGGGAGATACTCGATTATTTTCTTCATTTTGTTTGGTTTGGTTAAAATGGTACTCATTATAAGTTCTGAGTAATACTATATGATATGCCATTTTTTAAGATACAGCTAGATCAATTTTTTTTTTACAATTCTTACCAAACACCTTTCAGCAGCTAAGCAGGCTCAGGCCTGGTTAGTACTTGGATGGGAGACCCTTGATTCTTGATGCTGAAAATTGGTAATTCGGTCTTAGAGTCCCTCCTCAGACCCTTCCCTTGTGTGAGCTCATGGCCTCTTGCAGAGACCTCTATCTAATTATATCAGACATAATCACGTTTAGAAAGCGTGATTACATATTAGTAAAATTCAGACCCTTTTATATGTTGAAGTAATAATGGCAGCAGATTAACTGATCTGATTTCTCAGTCCAGTGTTATCAGTGATGTTGTGGTTAAGGGGAGGGGATGGAGATCATTCCCAGCACAGATTTCCTGTAGGAAAGGGAAGTTTCTGATGGGAACTCCTCACTCTCACCCCTCCCTCTGCCCCTGGGGATGGTCACTGCTCAGAGGTGCTGGGCCCTCACACTGACCATGTAACATCACTAGAGTATAATGCACACGTTCTTCCATCAGACATATGGCTTGGAAACATATTGTCACTTTGTTGGCTTGTCTCTCTTTTTAAATATGTTTTTATTGATATTTTAGAGGGAGAGGAAGGGAAAGAGAGACAGAAACATCGATGTGTGGGAGAGACTTTGATCGATGCCTCCTGCACGCCCCCTACTGGGGATCAAGCCCACAACCCAGTCGTGTGCCCTGACCGGATGTAGAATTTGTTATCATGCACATTTTCCAGCATCTGAGTCTTTCATTTGGAAAATTAGGAAATGCGATAAGGAAACATCTAGGTTTCTTTTTTGTAGAAGTTATGCCAGTACGAAGAGTATAACACCACTAAGAGACACACATAAACTTACACGTGCACTAATGGACACAGCACACACGGTAACACACCCACTGACACATGTATGGCACACACAGGTAGAACACATGCAGTCACCTCCACACAGATGGAAGTCCCTGGAGTCACGATTCCACTGTGTAAGGAAAGTTGGGGTGAGCACGATCACTGGCCTTCATGCACCCCGCCCTCTGCAGCCCCTCTCTGGGATTTCACCAGTCCTGAGCCGGCCTCGTGCAGCACACCTGGGACAGGACACCAGGGCACATGGGGACACTGTGAGTAAGGGAGCCTCACCTGTCAGCCTCTTGACATACATTGTCCGAGATGCTCAGAAGTAGGTCTGCATCAAGGGCAAGGTCCCCAAGGACATTGTGTCCATGACACACTCTTGTCCCCGGGATGACACCCAGCTCCCTGGAGGGAAACAGGCTTCCTATGGGCTGGGCTTTCCCTGGAGCCTGCGGGAAGGTCCTTGATCTGTGAGCTGAGGGAGACTCGGACCAGAGATGAAACACACATGAGGACACACGTTGCACACACACTCACAATCACAGGTGTGAACACATTACAATGCATGCACACATATGCACACACTCACATACTCACACACACGACTTCCAGTTGGAAGGACGGACGCCTGTCCCCAGGTCCCTGAGGTGCCGTCGAGGCCCCAGTCCTCAGGGTGCTGTTGGGGGCTGAACACTGACCCTCAGGAGCATCTGCACTCTGAGTGCTGGGCCCTGTGGGTGTTCTCTGATACGACAGGACTTTGCAGACAGGATGAAGTTTGGGATGATTGAGCTAAGGGTGTTGACTTGGGGAGATTAACCCGAGTCATGTGGTTGGGACATAAATGCAATAACGTGTCCTTTTGAGAGAGAAATAGGAGCAAATCAGACAAAAATTATTGTGATCACTGAAACCAGATGCGGGGTGGGGTTGCACATCCACCCGAGTCCATGAAGACCTAGAGGACCACTGGTGTGGTGGAGGGAGAGCTGGGGGGTAGAGGTCCTGAAAGACCATCTGATCATAATGGGCCAGGTGTCCCTGTCAGAAAAAAGGAAACATGGGACAGGTGGACCTGAGGGGACAGAGCCTGAGTTCAGCACACAGGAGCCTGGACTGTGCTTGGGTCGCTCCTTGGGGGGAATGTTCCCATCGAGAGGAAGATAGCACGTAGGATGGTCTCTTTGTTGAGAAAGGAACATGGAAAATACAAAGACTTGGTGAAGGAGTGGTCGGCAGTCACTGTTGAAATGTCATCTGCAAACAGACAATATTCTTCCTTCATTTGTTGTCTTCACGGAGAATATGTGAAGTTTGAGCCAAAAACAACGAAGAAGTGTCCCTGGATGCAGCTGAGAGCTGAGAGGAAATCCCTGCTCCCAACAGGAAGCTCCTCCTTCCCCCTCACTCTGCACCTGCTCCTGGGCTGTTCTCTGTGGTTGGTGGGTCCTGAGCGCCCCCTGGTGTCCTGAGCACCCTCTACAGTCCCACCCTCCTGTCCCCTCAGGAAGTTTGTGTCTGGGCTCACACTGACTTCCCCTCACTGTGTGCTTCTCGCACAGTAATACACGGCCGTGTCCTCGGTGGTCACAGAGCTCAGCTGCAGGGAAAACTGGTTCTTGGAGGTGTCAGCAGTGATGGAGATGCGGCCCTGGAAGGCTGGGTTATACCTTGTGCTCCCAGTCCAGTACCCCATCCACTCCAGCCCCTTCCCTGGTTTCTGGCGGATCCAGTTCCAGTAGTAACTGCTAGTGACTGAGCCCCCAGAGACAGCGCAGGTGAGGGAGAGGGTCTGCGAGGGCTTCACCAGTCCTGGGCCCGACTCCTGCAGCTGCACCTGAGACAGGACACCTGGGGACAAGGAGCATAAGGCCCTGTCAGTCACGTGCAGTCACAACCATCCCAAAGACCCCAGTCTGACCTGTGAGACCCTCACCTTGGGGGGCTGTCACCAGGCACAGGAGAAGACCGAGCAGCCTCATCTTCTTCTAGACCACGACTCTGCCTTCCCCAGAGACCTCAGCCCTGTGTGAGGAGAGAGCTGTGAGCCTCCCCAGCCCACGGGAGGATTTACCTTGGAGCTTGGGGATAAATTTGCATGTGGGGCAGCCTGTTCCTTATAAGTGCAGGACTGTGGTCAGGGTGCCCTGGTCTTTCTGTGGCCCCTGTGGGGGCGTTTGTTCCCTTGAACTCGCTCTGCATGTAAGTCAGGGATAGAGGATCACCTGGTGTGTGAGACACATTGGAATGTGGTCAATGTTCGACCTCACCTTTCTCAGGGTAAGAAAACATGATGGACTAGTTTGGTCGGTTACCCTTTTCACTTCCCATGCATCTTTCAATCTGATTTAAAGGTGATAAGTATTTGTTCAGATAATTTCTGAATCCCAACACTCTAGCATATCCACTATTTCTAATTTTTTCTATAATAATTTCAAAGAAAAAATGTCTAGCTTTGTGCAAAAATGAAAATAAACAACATCCATGCTCAACATCTTATAACTCAATTTTATTTAAATATATTTTTATTGACTTCATTTTTAGAGAGAAAGGAAGGTCAGGGAGAAGGAAACATCCATCTGCTGCCTCCTGCACGCCCCCTACTGGGGACGGAGCCCACAACCCAGCCATGTGCCCTGACCAGGAATCAAACCTGGTCCTTTCAGACCATGGGACAATGCTCAGTTCTCTGAGCCACACCAGCCAGGCACTAATATCTTAATTTACGATGTTACTTTGATCTGAGAAACTACACCCAAGCAAAGGCAGGAGAGACATTCTTAATTATTGTTGTTGGAAAATTTGTAATTGTGTCTACAGCTTCCTGTGCAAACTCTTCCATTATGCACCCCATGGCCTATGGCAGAGACCCCAAACTAGTCACATCAGACAGAATCATGCTGCTACATGGAGAAGAGATATGAAATGTGAGCAGATTATGCGTGTGTACAACTCAGAATCATTCATATTGTGAAATGATTATGGTAGAAGGTGACCTGTTTTCTCTGCCTAGTGTTCTCAGTGATGTCGGGGTCAGAGGGAGGTTAGTGAACAGAATTCCTACCATAGATTTCCTCACAGGAAAGGAAGCGTCAACGCTGACAGGGCTCCTCAGTCCAGGCTCCCTCCCTCTGCCCCTGGGGATCGTCATTGTGGTCAGAGGTGCCGGGCTTTCCCACAGGACATATAATGTCCTTAATATACAATGAACACATTCTCCCAGCAGACAAGTGATTTGGGAACCTATTGTCTCTTTGTAGGCTGTTCATTTCTTTCTCTTAATGGAATGTTTGTTGGGAAAATATTTTTAATTATCACACTGTTCAATTCATCACTATATGATTTAAAGGGACCTGTTCTTGATGATTTATATCACACCTCACCAGAAATGTATCACTCTCCATTGCCCATGGGAGGGGAAACCCAGATATGAACACAGTGGGCACTAAACCCAATGGAGAAATGATGGCTGGTGTCCATGTGATAATTGAAATCTGTCTTCTGTGTCCTCTGATCACGAGACCAACCTTCCATGGCATGAAGTCCTGATTCTTTGCAAAGATTAATTCACTTAATTGGACTTTAAACTGTGGATTTCCAAACCTTATGTAACATAGAAATTTAGACTAACCCCTGAGAAACTATGTCATGTAGATGTCAGGCAGACGAGGAAGGAACCTCAAAGGACGTGAGGAAGGTGATGAGCAGAGACGACAGAGACAGGATCCCTGAGTGTATTTCACGAGGATGAAAGTGACCAGGAGGACGAAGGTGCAGAGAGGTCGTGAGAGGGAGACATGAGGAGATGAACTGGAGCTGACGTCCGGGAAAGTGAATGTCCCAGTGAGAGCCCTGCATGGAGCTGTGTGTGCAGGACTCACATGGGACAGTGAGAGAGCGAGGCCCTGGCGAGAGTGGGGAACTGGAGTGAGCTCAGACCCAGGGCGTGTGGACACACTGACTCTCCCTCTGTGGACACTGCATCCCCGTCACAGGGTGGAGAGGATGCCCGGGGTGCTCAGTCTTTCAAGGAGACAATTGGGTCCCATGGGAACCTAGTGAGATAATGGTCCCTGAGCCTGAACACGACTCCTCTGGGAAAGAGGATGTTGTCGACACCATGGTCGTCCTCAGTGAGATGAAGGGACACAAGGCCCAGGACAAGGAGGAGGGTCCCTGAGACTCTGAACCACAGGAAGAGCTGTTGCGCCCTGAGCACCCCAGGGAGCTGTGCTCAGCCCCTCCCTGCGGGGTTCCTGCAAGGTGTTCCCAGGTCGGTGTGTCCCGAGCGCCCCCTGCTGGTCCTGAGGGGTCCGAGGGGACCAGAGCGCCCCCTGGTGTCCTGACCCCTCCTGGTGGACCTGAGGGTCTCCTGCAGTTCAAACCCTCCTGTCTCCCTGCAGGGAGTTTGTGTCTGGATCACTGAGACGTCCTAGTCAGGAATGTGTCACATGTCCAGTGTTTATCCCACTCATACTCACTCACATACTCTGTGTTTCCAGTTCTCCACAAATTACCTCTTAAAATAGCAACACAGAGGACCCAGCTGAGCACAAACTCCATGGTGGGTGGTCTGTGTTCAGTCCTGAACAGGGGATGGGGTCACCTGTGGATTCCAGGGCTGGGATCCTGTCCCACAGCTGCAGGGTCAGGGCTGGGCTGCTTTTCATGAGCTGAGGGGGCCGTATTCGTATGTCTTCCTTCTATAGAGGGAGCTGTGGGTTTGATCATTGACATAAAGGACATGGTTTCAGAGTGTGGTGTGTCCAAGGGCATATGTCTGAGCAGAATTAACTCTGGTGTCTGGGCCTCTGCTCCTTCCAACTTGACTCAAGTGCTTCCTTGAATGACCTCCAGACAGGGGACATGCCCATTGAGGGTTTCAGTGCAACTTGGTTGGACACTGGACCACGTTAAACTGTGATCATGGTACAATACAGCAGTAAAAACTAAAGTGTAGAAAACTAAAAGAAAAGGCGCAGTTTTAAATATCATACACACACCTTGTAGAGTTGCTGGAGAGTGACTGAGGGTTGAACACACCTTGTGAATGAGATTCGAACTGCATACCTCTCTGGGGTTCGTTCTCTAGACTCTGCTGGACCAGGTTCAGTCACTGGGGATGTAGAAGAACCTCAGTCAGGGTGTTCCAGCTAGAAAAGCAAAGATGAGCACCAGCCTGGTGTGGACTGGGCAGGCAACAGTCACGGCCAGGGGTGTTTAGGTAAAGTTGTAGTTAAAGATTTGTGAGTAATTAAGTTTAGGTCATGCAAGTGTCATTATTGGAAACCTGATGTCTGCATGTGACCTTTGGGAACCCTGTCAGCATGTCTGTACCTGATGGGGGTTAACTGGGACAGGAACCTGACCCAGGGCATCACTGGGGGAAATGCTACCTGGGTGCATGAATGGGGGGATTAACCAAGACTGAGGGCACACACGTCCAGGGTTCTTGTTTCGTCGGATTCTGACTTTCCTTATTGTTTAGCCAGTTCACATTTTCTTTCCTCACTTTCCTCTGAAATAACCACACATATATCCTAGGGTCATGAAGACACTGTGTTGAGAGTGTGCAGGAGCACAAGTCCTTTGTGAGTTGATTTGTACCTGACATCTTTCCTGAGGTTCTGGTGCCAGCAGTGAAGGCTGCTGGGAAACTGCCCAGAACTGGACAGGACTTTGACCTGGGTGAGGGGAGGAAGCTGGACGTGTTCTGAGTCACAGGACAGAGATGTGCCTGATGTTCATGGGCAGAGTGTTACTGGACATGTGGGTTTAAACCTCTTCCCATGACGACCCAGGAGGACATGCAGGGCATGACAGACACACTTCTGTCATCGTAGGAAACACCTGAGGGATTATGACCAGGAGTTTGTCAGAATAGAAACTTTAAAGTTTCTGCAGGCAGGGATCAAGGGAAATAAGGAACGTGTCATTGCAAAGGGGGGAAGGGGAGTCCTGTTACCCACATGCACCTGCTCATAGTGTCTCTGTCTGTGAGGTAACAACTTCACAGGTCCAGGGGTTAGCACTTGGACACCTGTGGGTCATTACTCACATGGTCACACCATGCTCCACCCAAGCTGCACAGTTCATTGAGGCTCCATTTATGAAATCCCTCAACACTTAGAAGGAAGAGTGGACACCCCTCCCTGCAGGAGCCATGGTGCTGGTGTGTCTGTGTGAGGGGCCCTCATGTCATTGACCAGGACCCTGTCTCAGTCCGTCGTCATCACCATCACTGTTTGTTTTCTTAAAATTGTTCTTATTATCTGTAGACATGGTTGTTGTCCAACATAATGATACCTTTTCTCATTTTTTGCTCATTTATTATATTTGTTAAGTAAAATATGTAGTCAGACTATTTTATTTTTATTTTTTTAGTGCTGACAACTGAAGGCTCATTTTTGCCTCTTCTCCATCTGCCCCACACTGGGATCTGATGGAAAAGGTTTGGTCCGCCCTCTGTAGCTGTCATTGTGAGACTGAACCACACAAACCCCTGGAAGGAGAATTCCTCCCCCTCCCCCACCCTCTCACCAAAATAAAAGTCCTGAGTCAATCTCCTTTCCTTGTCTATCAAAGCTCCTCTGATTTGCTGAAGGCCTTTCCTGTGCTTTTAAGTGATTCCAACTATGTATGAGACAAACGTTCCATGTCCCCTTGTGTGTGTTTGTCCTCAGCCTGGACATCTGCACAAGCTATCGTGTGTCTCTGCCTCTGATTGGTGTGAACTGTTCTCAGTGCTGTGAGCATGATGTCACGTCAATGACCGTCACCCCTCTGGTCCTTCTTCTGTAGCTTTGGGGTCACACACCTCTGATGCTCACTGTCCACACACATGTGTCCTGCTGCTGGCTGGCTGGGGCCCTGAGCTGTGTGGAGCTGAGCTGCACTGTTGACTCTTCACAGCCACTTCTCTTTTTTGTTGTTGTTAATCCTCACGAGGATATTTTTTCATTGATTTTTTTGGTAGAGTGGAAGGGAGGGAGGGAGAGAGAGAGAAACATCAGTGTGAGAGAGACACATTGATTTGTTGCTTCTGGTACAACCCTGATTAGAGCCGGGGATCGAACGTGCAACCCAGGAACGTGCCCTTGACAGTTAATCCAACCACTGACCATTCTGTCTGCGGGCCTACAGTCTAACTGCTGACCCAAACCAGAAATGAACGATGACCGTCCTGTTAGACTTAGCAGATGTGGGTCAGGAGATTTGATGATAAATTGTTATTTGGGCACAGAGTGTCTGAGAGAGACTCTCTGTCTTTTTTCCACTTGTGAATGTTATTTCACTTTAAAGATATTTTTCAAATTCTGAGATGTCAGAAGTAAGCACAGAATCAGGAATCCAAAGAGGTTCCCTGAGGGAAATAGAGATCTGAAGAGGAAACCACACAGGAAACCAGCCCAAACCTCCAACTGCACCTGCTCCTGGATGGTCCTTGTGTTCAGGGACCCTGAGTGCCCCCTGGTGGTCGCAGCCTCTCCTGCAGGGAGGTTTGTGTCTGGGCTCACACTGACTTCCCCTCACTGTGTCTCTCACACAGTAATACAGTGCTGAGTCCTCAGCTCTCAGGCTGTTCATTTGCAGATACAGCGTGTTCTTGGAGTTGTCTCTGGAGATGGTGAATCGGCCCTTCACAGAGTCCGCATAGTACATGGTACCACCACCACTATTAATGTGTGAGACCCATTGCAGCCCCTTCCCTGGAGCCTGGCGGACCCAGCTCATGGCGGAGCTACTGAAGGTGAATCCAGAGGCTGCACAGGAGAGTCTCAGAGACCCCCCAGGCTGCACCACGCCTCCCCCAGACTCCACCAGCTGCACCTCACACTGGACACCTGCAAACACAAAGACATCCTGGTCAGGAAACTGTCACACGTCCACTGTTTCTCTCTCTCATCCACTCTCACACTCAGTGTTCCATATTCTCCACAAATTACCTCTTAAAATAGCAACAAGGAAAACCCAGCTGAGCCCAAACTCCATGGTGAGTGCTCTGTGTTCAGTCCAGATCAGGGAATGTGGTCACCTGGAAATCTTGGGGCTGGGCTCCGGTCCCAGACCTGCAGGGTTGGGGCTGGGCTGGATTTTATGGGCAGAGGGGGTCCTATTTGCATGTCCTCCTACTATATAGGGAGCTCTGGGGATGGAGACCTGCAGAGAGGGAGTGCCTGAGAGCAGGTGTGAGTGTCCTGGGGGAGAAGCGTGGTCATGACAATATTTCAATAACAAAATGAGAATCATAAGGAGGTTGGGGCATGTCCTGTGTCCACATCTAGTAGCAGTGAGCCCAGCATCTGGCCTGTGCTCCTCCCCACTGGGCCCCTCGACACCCCTGTTCCAACTCCAGAGCAGAGCGGGACCTTCCCATGAGGGTGCATCCCCTTTGTAGGTCATGAGAGCATGAATGAACGTCTGAATCCTGGTGCTACCCAACGTCAGGGCTAGAGACAAGGAGACACATGGAAAGAGACCACAGGCTGAAGAACTTGTAAGAGTGGACGTTGAGGACACAGAGTGATGGTGCCCTTGGCCCTGAGTGTCTCTAGCATCCTCCCCTTCAAGGAGACAGAGAGGGAGTGTTGAGAAGATGATTTTCTATGCCTGGGACTCAGAGACAGTGAGAAATCGGGGAGTTTCATGGAGCTGATAGAGAGGCTGCGGGATTCCAACACCCAGTGTCCACCTACAGAAGGTCTCTCAGTATAGACAGTAATGAAAACTTTGAAGAAGGTGATGTAATAGGACAATTAGTGAGAATCATTTAAGTCAGAATACCTGTGATCAGCGAGAAGGCTCATATTAAAGGTTAATCACTCATCTATGAAACAGAGACCTTTGCAGTTTAAGTTCACAGTCAAGGTCATGGTGATATGAGTTGAATTGATCACTTGGCCTGGGCCTTATCGAGTGTGTTATTACAGCTGAGAGAATTTATTGTAAAAAGAGACAGCTCTGTGTTTCCACAGCGTTTAGATAACGATGTGTTGTGTCCTCATGTAATACATATGTTTACAGAGCATGGAGATAAAGCCTGGACAGTAGACGAGCCCGGAACCCACCTCCTCCTGGGAGACGTGAGCTCATTGGGTCCTGAGCTCCCCAGGTCCTGAGAACACGTTTTCCTTCAAAGTCCACAGAGGACCAGAGACTCCTCATCGCCTTCCTCTCATCCAGCCTGGGTGTCGGGTCCCTTCCTGCAGGAGCTCTATGGACCCTGCTGTTCACAGGGCGTCCCCTCCTCATTCTTTCCATCCATGGACCCTGCCCTCCGCTCCTTGGCTATGAACCCCCCGGGGTCTCTGCTGCAACACAGCGGAGCCTGTGTCCCTCTCCTGTGGCGATGCCCCCACTGCAAGAGCCTTGAACAAACCTTCCTTTAAAATTAGCAACTGTCGACTTCCGGTCAAGTTAGTGGCGTAGGTGGACACGGATCACGTCCTCCCACAACCACATCAAAGTTACAACTAAATCACAGAATAACCATCACTCAAAGACCACCTGAAGTCAAGCTGAATGGAAGCCCTGAAACTAGGAAATTAAAGACGAAGCCGAATGGAGATGGCATACCGCCCTCCGGGTCCCTCCATGTCGCCTCAAAGGAAACGGGATTCTGCAGCCGGGGGCGCGGAAGCTGAGCGACCCCCCCACCACGGAGGAAGCCGGCAGCACACCCGAGAACTGAGCAAACTGAATTACGGTATTGACCCAGAGCCATGGAGGTGGAGTACGGGATGACGGGCCTCAGAGCAGGGAGGAGGCAGGGGGGAGAGATGGATCACAGAGCCTATGTGCATGGGTGCATAAGCAGCGGACATGGACAACAGGAATGGGACGGGGAGAAGGGGAGGGAGAAGAGGGCGTCAATGGGGGAAAAAAGGAGAAACATCTGTAACTAAAACAAATAAATAATAATAAACAAAACAAAACAAAGAAAATTCAAGTAAAAATAAAAAGGAAATAACATTAAAAAAAAATTAGCAACTGTCAGAGAACCTACCACCAGGATGGAAGTGGGATATTTAAGGTTCTCCAGGCAGGTTGCACAGAAACCCACTCAGGACACATCCTGGGACAGGATTGTGGAGACGACAGTGCTCCCTGGTGGTTGTTCTGAGACACACAGGCTGATGACGCTGGGTCTGAACCAGCTTCCTGAGACAAGGCAGGGGTGTCTGCCACAGGGAAGTCCTTCCTGGCATTTTGAAACGGGGGCAGCCCAGTCCTGCTTCGTTCTTGTACACAGCTGAGTCTCTGAAAGGACACCTGGACCTCAGGGCTCCCACCTTGGGGAGAACCAGAGGAACATAACCCACCTCAGTGCCAGGGGCATAGGCCTCTGGGGCCAGGGCCTCAGCTTGCACGTGTGAGGTGCTGTGACCTGCCTGGTTGCACACTCACACACCCCGGAGTATCCACCGTGTGGCACACCAGAGCCTCTTTAACTCAGTGTGGATGTTTCCTGACATTTGTGGGGCCCTTCGTGACTGTGGGCAGTAGAGCTGCAGAGGGGCAGTGAGCTCAGGACAGACTCACCAAGCACAGAGGGCAATTCCCTGCCCAGGAACCGGTCCCTTCACTGCAGCCCTGAGACCCTGTGTCTCTGAACTCTAGGACTGTGCCCGAGACCACAGGAGTAAGTCTCAGTGGAGAGGACAGCACAGCTCCGTCCTCCTCGCTCTGGGACATGAGGACGGGGCCCCACCCCTTTGTGCTTCTGTCTGAAAAGATGTAGAGGGGGGGATGGCAGTGACCACTGTGTGTGAAACTCCATGAAAGTAAGCCGGCGCTGTCAGATGTGACCATCACTGTTATTGTATCATTCCCCACCTGGGGGCAGAGGGGGCTCTGAGGCCTCCCCTCTGACTGCACAAGGAACATCTGCTCTGCTCCAGGCCTCACCTGTCACACCTGTGTGAGGGGACAGGTCACCAGCATCAGGCCTGTGTCCTCACCTCTACGCTGATTTAGATCTATTGGTATTCGATCCTGAAATGTCATTTCCTTTATTTTTCATCAACAAAGACTTCAATGCAAGTATCACAGCCTGGTGTCCACAGTGTCTGTGGGATGAATTGAGTAATAAGCTCCACCTCCCTGCATGTAGGTGTTGAAGAGCCACACAGGTTGGATGGTGCAGCTGAACAAGAGACATCTGAGCCCTTTGCTGAGAACCTGGAGATGTGGGCTGACCATTTGCAAGACAGCCGAGGGGAGAGACAGCACCTATTGTCCAGAGCCAGGGGAGTTTGTTCTCATTAGGGGTCCATGATTCCGTGATGTGTACATATATGCACAGATCAGTCCTGGCCGGAGGGAAATGTAAGCCTGGTTGGAGACTCTTCCATTTTGTTGTTCTCGTAGAAGAAAATACAACAGGTGTACCTATGTTTATGTGAGTTTGGGGAGGTCACTCAGGTGTGCTCATCCCCAGGTAAGCAGGACTCAGGTCTACTGGGGAGAATGAGCCATGACATTGTGGAAATTCACAACTGAGGAGGGCATCAGATCTCATCATAGTTAAAGTGGGTAGACCCTGTGGGGAAATCACATGTGGTCACATTGGAGAAGAGAGGTAAAGATATAAATGAGAGCCTTTGACCATCACTAGTAATGAACACACAAGGTGAACCAATCCTCAGGCCCAGAGGAAAAATTTAAAGTTCAGGAGGTTCATGGTTAGGAGAAGGGGAGTTCCCTCTGACACTGTTTCCCCTGCACAGTGTTCAGAAGATAAACTGCGAACAGCGTGTGACCCTAGAGCCCGTGGACCAATGTTGGACAGCAGGCGTCTTTGTGGGCCACTGGGAAGCAGGAGCATAAACTACAGAGAAGCAGACAGCGCTCCCAAGTAGAGGAAATAGAGATAAAGGACGAGGAGTAGGAGGAAGTGGAGGAGGACTAGGAATAGGGGTATGGGAGACGGAAAGTAATCCGGGTGCATTTTGGGCTGGTCTGTCTCACTCTGTGCTGTGCATTGGTGAGTGTGTCCCTCTGTGAACGTGAGTCTTTCAGGAATCAGAGTCCTCAGTGGAAGGCACAGGATTCCTAGTCTGGAAAGTCTACTGGGGCAACGTCTACAGCGGATGGAATCAGGGCTGTGTGTCCTGTCAGCTGTGTCTTTAGGGCAAACCTGAAACATGTAGGATGTGGAACCCAGCTCAGGGTCCCATGGCCCACACCGCCTGTCCCTGAGCAATAACCAGGTTGGGGCCCTGAGACTACATCATGCAGGATCTCAGATCAGCGACGCGGATATTTGGACAAAGGTTCTGGCTGATGTAAATGCAAAGTCATGTTAGAATAGGGACATAATCTGGTGGAGACAGACTGTGTTTCTCCCTGTGGAGGTGTACGGAGGTCAGCAGTGTTCACCAGGTGGACGGAGGGTGAGCTACTGGACGGCCATGCGGACAGGGCGGTGGCCTGTCTCCCTCTCAGCTCAGGTCCCAGTGGAGGGTGCACATCAGCACAGGGTCAGCAGCCCTGGTCGCAGCAGTCAGAGTTATCACATGACCAAGTGCACACGAGACCCGCAGAGCAACAGAGAGTCAGCTCCTAGGTCACTGGTCTCTTATTCCCCTGGGCTCTGACTCAGCAGAGCCCTTTCAGTGTAGTCTGCTGAGTCATTTTACAGAGCAATGCATCTTATCAGACTGCACAGTGTTAACTACACTCGCATTTTATAGTATAGTGAGTTGGACGCATCCCTGAGAAATGGTAATGCTGGGCTCCTTCACACACATATAACACACCTCATGCATAAGGACCACACACCCCACCAGACAAGTGATTTTTGAATGTGATCTCCATGTTCATGTTGGTCGTTTCACTCCCTTAATGGAATCTGCGGTGGGATAAAGGTATTTAATTCAGCAACGTCTAATTCACCCCTGTTTTCTGTCCTGGGCCTGTTTTGGTGAATCACAGACACCCATAGGACATGCTGAGCCTCACGGTCCAGGGGCATCGGCTGCAGCAGCCACAGGGACAGAGAGGTTCTGCACCAGGAGTGAGGACTGCTGGGAAACTGCCCAGAACTGGACGGGACTTGGACCTGGGTGAGGAGAGGAAGCTGGACGTGTTCTGAGTCACAGGACAGAGATGTGCCTGATGTTCATGGGCAGAGTGTTACTGGATATGTGGGTTTAAACCTCTTCCCGTGATGACCCAGGAGGATGTGCAGGGCATGACAGACACAGCTTCAGTCATCGTAGGAAACACCTGAGTGATTATGACCAGGAGTTTATCAGAATAGAAACGTTAAAGGTTCTGCAGGCAAGGATCAAGGGAAATAAGGAACGTGTCATTGCAAAGGGGGGAAGGGGATTCCTGTTACTCACATGCACCTGCTCACAGTGTCTCTGTCTGTGAGGTAACAACTTCACAGGTCCAGGGGGTTAGCACTTGGACACCTGTGGGTCATTACTCACATGGTCACCCAAGCGGTATAATTATTGGGGCTCCTTTTTTGAAATCCTTCAACACTTAGAGGGAAGAGTGGACACCCTTCCCTGCAGGAGCCATGGTGCTGGTGTGTCTGTGTGAGGGGCCCTCATGTCATGGACCAGGACCCTGTCTCAGTCCTTTGTCATCACCATCATCATCTCCATCATCACCATCATCATTTGCTTAATTATAAACAGTTGGTCTTTTATTTTCTTTAGACATGGTTGTTTCCTACAGATGTGAAACTTGATCTCGTCTTTTAGTCGTGTACTGAAATTGATAAGTACAATTGGTAGTCAGGCTCTCCTTTATTTTTATTTTTTTAGTGCTGATAACTGATGGCTCATCCCTCCCTCTTCTCCATCTGCCCCACATGGGCCCTGACAGAAAGGTTGGGTCTCCTCTTTAGATGTCAGTGGGAGATTCAAACCCACAACCCCCTAGAAGGAGAATCCCTTGCCCTCCCCACCACCTCACCTAAATATAAGCCCTGGCCAGTCTACTTTCCTGGTCTATCAAAGCTGTTCTGACTTGCTGAAGGGCCTTTCCTGTGCTTTCTAGAGATTCCAACTATATACAGGATAAATGTGGCATGTCCCCTTGTTGTGTGTGTTTGTCATTAGCCTGATATCTGCACAAGCTGCTGTGGGTCTCTTGGCCTCTGCCTGGTATCAACTGCTCTTGGTGCTGTGAGCATGATGCCAATTCAATGACAGTCACCCCAGTGGGTCCTTAGTCTCTAATTTTGGGTTCAAACACCGATGGTGCCCACTGCGAAATGAAAAGGAAACCACACAGGAAACCAGCCCAAACCTCCAACTGCACCTGCTCCTGGGATGGTCCTTGTGTTCAGGACCCTAAGCGCCCCCTGGTGGTCGCAGCCTCTCCTTCAGGGAGGTTTGTATCTGAGCTCACACTGACTTCCCCTCACAGTGATTGTTGCACAGAAATACACGGCTGTGTCCTCAGTTCTCAGGCTGTTCATTTGCAGATACAGTGTGTTCTTGGAGTTGTCTCTGGAGATGGTGAATCGGCCCTTCACAGAGTCCGCATAGTTTGTGGTACTTTCATCAGGATTAATTCGACTCACCCACTGCAGCCCCTTCCCTGGAGCCTGGCGGACCCAGACCATCCAGGTGCTACTGAAGGTGAATCCAGAGGCTGCACAGGAGAGTCTCAGAGACCCCCCAGGCTGCACCACGCCTCCCCCAGACTCCACCAGCTGCACCTCACACTGTACACCTGCAAACACAAAGACGTCCTAGTCAGGAAACTGTCACATGTCCACTGTTTCTCTCTCTCATCCACTCACACAATGAGTGTCTCTTGTTCTCCATAAATTACCTCTTAAAATAGCAACAAGGAAAATCCAGATAAGTCCCAACTCCATGGTGAGTGCTCTGTGTTCAGTCCAGATCAGAGAGGGGAACACCTGAGGATCACGGAGCTGGGCTCCTTTTTGCGAGCTGTTGGGTCGGGGTTGGCCTTGTTTTTATGGGCAGTAGGGGCCCTATTTGCATATCCTCCTTCCATTTAGAGTCCTCTGAGGTTGGAGACCTGCAGAGAGGGCAATGCTTCAATGCAGTTGAGAGTCCTGGGGGAGAATGATGGTCATGATAACCTTTCAATAACTAAATAAGAATCATAAGGAGGTTGGGGCATGTCCTGTGCCCACTTTTGGTAAAGTGAGCATCTGGCCTGTGCTCCTCCTCACAGGGCCACTCAACTTCCCTGAACCAACTCCAGGTCAGAGTGGGACAAGCTCATGAGGGTGCAGGTCCCTTGTAAGTAATGTGAGCATGAATGAACATCTGTATTCTGTTGCTATCCACATGTCAGGGCTGGATACAACCAGACTTGTGGAAAGAGACCAAAAGTTGCAGATTTTGTGAGAGTGGACACCATGGACACTGTTTGTTGGTGTCATTGGCCCTGAGTGTCTCTGGCTTCCTGACCTTCAAGGAGGCAAAGAAGAGAGGGTGCTGAGAAAATGCTTCTCTATCCCAGGGACTCAGAGACCCTGAGAAATTAGGGAATAATTCACGGAGCTGATGGAGAGGCTGTGGGTTTCCAACAAACAGAAGTCCATTCAAAGAGGGTCTCTCTGCATAGACAGTAATGAAAACCTCAAAGGAGGTGATAGAAGAGATGAATTAGTGAAATAAATGTAAGTCAGAATACTGGTGATCAGTGAGAACGCTCATATTTAATGTTAATCACTCATCTATGAAATAGACTTTTGCAGTTTAAATTCACAATCAAGGCCATGGTGACATAATTTGAATTGATCACTCAGCTGGTTTGTTCTCAAGTGTGTTATTACAACTGTGAGGGTTTATTGTACAAGAGGAGAGCTGTGTGTTTCCACAGCGTTTAGATAACAATGTGTTGTGTCCTCATGTAATAAATGTGTTTACAGAGCATGGAGATAAAGCCTGGACAGTAGACGAGCCTGGAACCCACCTCCTCTTGGGGGACGTGAGCTCAGTGGGTCCTGAGCTCTCCAGGTCCTGAGAGCACGTTTTCCTTTAAAGCCCACAGAGGACCAGAGACTCCTCATCGCCTTCCTCTCATCCAGCCTGGGTGTCGGGTCCCTTCCTGCAGGAGCTCTATGGACCCTGCTGTTCACAGGATGTCCCCTCCTCGTTCTCTCTGTCCACGGACCCCGCCCTCTCCTCCTTGGCTGTGAATCCCCTGGGGTCTCTGCTGCACCACAGGGGAGCCCTGTGTCCCTCTCCTGTGGCGATGCCCCCACTGCAAGAGCCTTGAAAAAAATCTTCCTTTGAAATATAGCGACTGTCAGAGAACCTTCCACCAGGATGGAAGTGGGATATTTAAGGTTCTCCAGTGAAGGTTGCGCATAAATCTAGTCAGGACGCGTCCAGGGACAGGATTGTGGTGACGACAGTGCCCCCTGGTGGTTGTTCTGAGACACATAGCCTGACGACGCTGGGTCTGAACCAGATTCCTGAGACAAGGCAGGGGTGTGTGCCACAGGGAAGTCCTTCCTGGCATTTTGAAACTTTGGCAGCTCAATCCTGCTTCTTTCTTGTACACAGCTGAACCTCTGCAAGGACACCTGGGCCTCAGGGCTCCCACCTTGGGGAGAACCTGAGGAACATACCCCTCCTCAGTGCCAGGAGCATGATGGGAGTCAACTGGAACATGCACCTGACTCAGAACATCACTGGGGGAAATGCTACCTGGGTGCACGAATGGGGGGATTAACCAAGACTGAGGACACACACGTCCAGGGTGCTTGTTTCATTAGGTCTGACTTTCCTGGTTGTTTAACCAGTTCACCTTTATTTTTTCCTCTGAAATAAGCACACACACATTTCCAGGGTCTTGAGGTCACTTTGTTGAGAGTGTGCAGGAGCACAAGTCATTTGTGTGTAGATTTTGTACCTTACATCTTTCCTAAATCACTGTCTAGTTGGATCAGTATCATGGGGCAGTTTTTAGGGTTTTCTATATTCAATGTCAGGTCACATGTACCGAGACAAAGAGGACCATTTTAAGTTCTTCCTTCTGATTTAGACAAATTTTTTATTTCTTGACTTGCCCAATTATTCTCACAGAAACTTCCAGTTTTGTTGAATAGAAGTCGTCACCAGGGTGCTCTTGTGTTGCTCGTAATGTTAGAAAAACAGCTTTGAAGTATTCACTGATTAGCACAGGTCACTCGTTGGCTTCTCAAACGTGGCCTTTGTTATGTTGAGGTAGATGCCTTCAATAACTAATTTATTTAGAATTTAGTCATGAAATAATTTTTGTTTTAAAATGTCCTTTCTTCTTTACATCTACTTATATGATGATGAAGTTTTGTCTTTCATTCTGTGAATGAGGTGTAGCACATGTACTGAGTTACAAACACTGAACCATCCTTGCATTCTAGGGTGCTATCCCACTTCATCATGGTCAATGATGCTTTAAATTTTCTGTTGAGTTCCCCAGTTTATCTTTTGAGGATTTTTGCATTTATGTTCATCATGGATATGGTGTCATTTTATTTTTTTTCTCTTTGTCCATATATGGCTTTGGTATCAGTGTGATGGTCACCTCAATAAAAGTCTCTGGATGTGTTCCTTCTTCGTTCTAATCTAGGAAGAGTTTGGAAAGGATTGACTGAGAAGGCATATATTGTTCTTTCAAGTTTTAGTAGAATTGACCCCTAATCATTTGGTCATGGCCTTTACTTTGTTAGCACATTATGGTTCCATTTCAATTATTATTTTTAATTAATGTCAATTCATAAACTTTGGGTTCAAATTCCTAATTTAAGGTCAAATTAACTGACTGGGAAATAAAACGTTGACCTTCACAGGCTGTGGACAGCACATGGAGTTCCCACAAGCACACACGTGGAGCTGAGCAGTGACAGGCTGACAGGCTCCTAACTCTGCATCCCTCAGGTAGATCCGAGCTACATGGACTGACAAGGGAGCAGCTCGGGGTCCCTGCCAGGGAGAGACCTGTCTCTACAAACTGCAGCCAGTGGCTGGTCTCTGCAGGTCTGAGGTGGTGGGACCAGCTTCCACCTGGGATTCCGCACTCAGATCCATGTCTGCTCTTCCACCTGAAGAAGGGAGGGATTCGGTGAAGAAAAGGGAAAAGTTGCTCACCTCGGGATTTCTGTGCATGGAGAGAAAGAAATGGAAATGGGAACAGTTCTTCCCACATCATATTTACAAATGCCTCCTATGAAAGGTCACTCTGAGCAGGACACCCACAGAATTCAGTGATAATGCATTTGGGGACAGTGTGAAATTTAGAAACCACATGTTTATTTCATATGCCATCCAAGAGAATAAAATAAAATCATAATTTTATATAAAAATTAAAGCGTGTCTTAGTCCAGAGAATGCACCTCCCTTACCTCAACTGCAGGAGCACAAGAAACAGTTCCAGACACTGCTCCCTGTAAGGTACCATGGTTTGTGCTGAGCAAATAGCTGTGCACGACTCCCAGACCCTGCTGAGCTCGGTGGTGACACTGAGGCAGGGCCATTACTGGGAAACGCAGGTGTCGTCTGATGGAAAGGTTTTGCTCAGGAAATTCCTGACAAATGTTTGCTCCTTCCTGCAATGCAGGGAGGTTTAGAAAATCTCCACATTTTGGACAGACTTAGATTGCGTGCTGACAGTTTCCCCAAGTTGACCTAACACTCTGTGTTTTCCGTCCTCCTAACGAAAACCTTCACCTCTGCTGCATGTGAGACTGTTGCTACTAATAAAATGAAACTTTAAAAATACAGAGCCATCAGTGTAGTCTCTGAACCAAAGGTCTAGAGAAACTCTTACCTGGAGGGGCAGCCCAGAGCCTCTGAGGAAACAGCCATAAACACCAGCTACTCCCGCTTCTGAGGCGGCAACACTGAAGTGGAGGGTCCTGAGCGCCCCCTGGTGACCTGAGAGCCGCCTGGTGTTCTGAGGGCGCCCTGTTGCCCCGCCCTCCTGTCTCCCGCAGGAGGTTTGTGTCTGGGCTCACAATGACCGAGCCCTGTCCTCGGTCCTCAGGCTGTTCAGTGTTAAATAAACTTGGCTCTTGGAAGCATCCCTGCTGATGCTGAGCTGGGATTTCAGCGATGGGTTATAGTAGGTGCTTCCACCACTCCATATGCCACCGACCCACTCCAGCCCCTTCCCTGCTGCCTGGCGGGCCCACTGTACACCATAGCTGGTTAAAGAGAATCCAGAGACAGCGCAGGTGAGGGAGAGGGTCTCCGAGGGTTTCACCAGTCCTGGGCACGACTCCTGTAGCTGCACCTGGGACAGGACACCTGGGGACATAGAGCATCAGGCCCTGTTAGTCACGTGCAGTCACAACCACCCCACAGACCCCGGTCTGACCTCTGAGACCCTCACCTTGGGGGGCTGCCACCAGGAACAGGAGAAGACCCAGCAGTCTCATCTTCTTCTAGACCACGGCTCTGTCTTCCTCAGAGACCTCAGCCCTGTGTGAGGAGAGAACTGTGAGCCTCCCCAGCCCAGTGGAGGATTTACCCTCGAGCTTGTATACAAATTTGCATGTGGGGCAGCCTATTTCTTATAAGTCGGGGGACTGAGATCAAGCTGCCCTGGTCCTTCTAGGGTTCTTGTGGGGCATCTCTTCTCTTGAACTCACTCAGCATGTAAGTCAGGAATATGGGATCACCTGGTACATGAGACCTGTTGTAGTCAGGTTAATGGACCAGCTCATCTGTGATAAATGGTGGACTAGATGAGTACATTATATTTTTAGTGTAGGTGCATCTTTCAAGTAGATTTAAACTTATTACAGTTGTCCTGATAGTTTATTAAACCCAACACTCTAATGTCTACACAACTGTCAAAACATTTTTCGAAACAATTGTATTTTTTTAAACGAGATAGACATTATTTGTCTTTCTCATTCTGAAAATCACAAAACAAAGGGCATTCATTGTCAGTATCTTATTTTTTAATGTATGTTGTTACTTTGCAAGGAAGGATATCCAAGGAACATGTCATTGAGATACACTTGATTCCATTTTCTTTTGATTTTGAAATAATATTTCTTTAAGCCAATTAGAGAAAGGCAAGTACCACATGATCTCACTTATTTGTGGAACATGATGAACAAAATAGACCCAGAGACCTAAAAAGGAGTAAGGTCTAGAATGACAAATGTCAGTGGAGGGGGCAGGGAGGGATGGATGGGATAAACCGAAGAACTTATGTGCATGTATGCGTAACCAATGGACACAGACAACAATGTTGAGGGGGGTCGGGAGGAGGGTTTCTGGGGGGGGGGAGAAGGAGAAACATCTGTAACAAAAGTAAATTAATATAATTGGAAAAAATAAATAAAGTGATATTTGTTTCAAGTTCTGATTAACACTATGTTTTGTGCCTTTATTTAGGTCAATGCTAGAAAGCTTTTCTTACAATCTTTTCCAAACACTTTCAGAGCAAAGCAGCGTCAGGCGTGGTGAGTACTTGGATCGGAGACTCTGGATTCTTAATGTTGAAAATTTGGTAATTGTGCCTTTTCTTCCGTCGTCAAACTCTACTGTTGAGAAAGCCCATGCCATTTTGCAGAGACCCCAAACAAATTATATCAGACATATTCATATTTTTACATGGAGAAATGATTGAGAATAAAAGAGTGATTATTCATGTGTACAATTCAGAATCTTTCATATGTGGAAATTGTAAACGCAGCAGATTAACTGACCTGTGTTCTCAGTCAAATATTTTCAGTGATGTTGGGGTCAGAGGGAGGCAAATCATGGAGCTTCCTAGCATAGATATGCTCATAGGAAAGGGAACTTTATCCCTGACAGGAACCCTCACTCCCAGGACACACGACATGGTCAACTGGGCGGTTTTCAAATCTTGGATATTATAAGTAATGCTGCTATAAACACGGGGTGTATATATTTTTTTTCTAATTTGTGTTTTGGGATAATTAGGATATATATTCAGAGGTGGATTTCCTGGGTCAAAAAGCAGTTGTATTTTTATTTTTTGTATTAATTACTTTATATTTGTTTCAGATGTTCCTCCATTCCCCGCCCCTAGACACCATCCTCCTGATCCCACCTTCCCACATCACTGATGTCTATGTCCATTGGTTATGCATGCAAGTTCTTTGGTTTATATTACCCTCCTCACTGCCCCCCTCTTCTGGGGTTTTTCAGACTGAATGTTCTTTTTTTTTTTTTTTTTTTGAGGATACTGCATACTGTTTTCCTCAGTGGCTGCACCAATCTGCATTCACATCAATAGTGCACCAGGGTCCTGTTTTCTCCTCATCCTCCCCAGCACTGGGTGTTTGTTGAGGTATTGATAGGAGCCATTCTGGCAGGTGTAGCTGTCGTTTCAATTTGCACGTCTCTGATGATCAGTAATGTGAGCATTGTTTCATATGTCTCATGGCCATCTGTACGTCCTCTTTGGAGAAGTGTCTATTCAGAGCATTGGCCAATATTTTAATTGAATTGTGTGTCTTCCTGGTGTTGAGTTGTATGTAGTTTTTATTTTTTTAACTTATCTTTATTGTTGAATGTATTACAGATGTTCCTCATTTTCCCCCATTGCACCACTCCTCCCCCAATCCTGCCCCCCTCCTGCCTTTCCCTACACTGTTTTCTGTGTCCATTGGTTATGCATATGTACATATAAGTTCTTTGGTTTGTTTCTTCCCACCCTCCAACCCCCCTTCCCTTTGAGGTTTGTCAGTCTAACAAGCAATTTGTACTTCTTAATCCCTTCACCCTTTTCACCCCTCCCCCCAGCCCCCACCCATCTGGTAACCAACAAAAGTTCTGTGTGTGTATGAGAATGTTTCTGTTCTACTTGTTCATTTTGTTTGTAGATTCAATTGTTGATAGATATGTATTTATTGCCGGTTTTTTTGTTCATATTTTTTAATCTTTTTCTTCAAGAAGACCCTTCAACATTTCATATAATAATGGTTTGGTGGTGATGAACTCCTTTAGCTTTTCCTTGCCTGGGAAACTCTTTATATGGCCATCGATTCTAAATGACAGCTTTGCAGGATAGAGTAATCTTGGTTGTAGGTTCTTGCTTTTCATCACTCTGAATATTTCTTGCCACTCCCTTCTGGCCTGCAAAGTTTCTTTTGAGAAATCAGCTGACAGTCTTATGGGAACTCCCTTGTAGATAACTAACAGCTTACCTCTTGCTGCTTTTAAGATTCTCTCTTTGTCTTGAACCTTTTGCATTTTGATGATGATGTGTCTTGGTGTGGGTCTCTTGGGGTTCATCTTGTTTGAGACTCTCTGTGCTTCCTGCACTTGTATGTCTGTTTCCTTCACCAAGTTAGGGAAGTTTTCTGCTATTATTGTTTCAAATAGGTTTTCGATTTCTTATTCTCCGTCTTCTCCTTCTGGTACCCCCAAGATGTGAATGTTGGCACGCTTGAAGTTGTCCCAGAGGCTCCTTACACTGTCCTCATTTTTTGGATTCTTTTTTCTTTTTGCTGTTCTGATTGAGTGTTTTGTGTTTCCTTATATTCCAAATCGATGGTTTGCTTCTTGGCTTTACCTACTGTACTATTGAATCTGTGTAAACTATTCTTTATTTCAGTTAATGCCTCCTTCATTTCTTACTGGTCCTTTTTTATGCTCTTGACGCCCTCACTAAGTTCACTGAGGTTCTCACTAAGTCCATTGACCATCCTTATAAGCAGTGTTTTGAACTCAACATCCGTTAGGTTGCTTAACTCCATTCCACTTAGTTTTTCTCCTGGAGTTTTGTTCTGCTTTTTCATTTGGGACCTTTTTCATTGTCTCCTCATTTTGGCTGCCTCCCTGTGTTTGTTTCTATGTATTACTTAGTGAGAGGTATGGGGCTAGCTGAGACCAGATGCTGCTCGTTTGAAAGAATTTAAGAAAAGCTGAAGCAGGCTCCAAGACAGGCCAATCCTATGGTAAAGGCAATGGCAACAGCGTGGGTGGGCCTGAAAGTTGGGTGGGGTGGGGCCTCAGGGAATCACCAGGGCGGGGCCAACTGTGTGAGCCAGGTAGCTGGAGTCCCAGATATGGCGGTGTCTGCCAGCCCAGGGAAGGGCTCACCAAGGGAACAAAGGCCTCTGACAGCACGTCTGTCCAGGAGAAAGCTGCCTCTCCAGCCCTCGCTCCAATGCCAAACAGCTCAGTTCTTCCCCATATGACTCTGGCGCCTTTCAAGCTGCCTCCCGCTTGCTGGAGCCTGGAGGGTGCGAGTCCGAGTAAGTCCGTGCGCGGGCCCTTTAAGAGGAGCTGCTGGGGGCTCCAGCCGCCTCAGCCTCAGTTCCCACTGGTTTTTCCAGCCAGAAGTGATGGGGATTCTCTTCCTGGCACTGGAACCCTGAGCTGGGCGCCTGGTGTGGGACGGGGACCCCTGAGTCCTCAGGGAGGACCTTCCCAGCCGAGGTGTCCTCCTGATTTTTATCCACCACACGCGGTGTGGGACCAGCCCGTCCGCCTCCGCCCTCCTACCAGTCTCCATGCGGCTTCTTTAATTCCGTAGTTGTAGGACTTCCATTCAGCCTGATGTCAGGCGGTTTTGAATGATGGTTGTTCTGTAGTTTGGTTGTAACTTTGATGTGGTTGTGGGAGGACGCGATACCGCGTTACCTACCCTCCATCCTGACCGGAAGTCCGGTATGTAGTTTTTAAATATTTTGGAATTTAATCAAATGTACCTTTGGCAAATAGACCACAGCTTTTTGTAACTCAGAGATGTTAGAGGTAAACACTGAATCAAGAATCCAGGGAGGTTCCCGGAGGGAAACTGTGACGTGAAGAGGAAACCACACAGGAAACCAGCCCAAACCTCCAACTGCACCTGCTCCTGGGTGGTCCTTGTGTTCAGGGACCCTGAGCGCCCCCTGGTGGTCGCAGCCTCTCCTGCAGGGAGGTTTGTGTCTGGGCTCACACTGACTTCCCCTCACTGTGCCTGCTGCACAGTAATACACGGCCGTGTCCTCGGTGGTCACAGATCTCAGCTGCAGGGAGAACTGGTTCTTGGACGTGTCACTGGAGATGGTGGTGCGGCTCTTGAGGGACGGTTGTAGCTAGTGCTACTACCACTACTAGTATATATGTACCCAATCCATTCCAGCCCCATCCCTGGTTTCTGGCGGATCCAGTGCCAGTAGTAACCACTGCTGAGTGAGCCTCCAGAGACAGCGCAGGTGAGGGAGAGGGTCTGCGAGGGCTTCACCAGTCCTGGGCCCGACTCCTTCAGCTGCAGCTGAGACAGGACACCTGGGGACAATGAACATCAGGCCCTGTCAGTCACGTGCAGTCACAACCACCCCATGGACCCTGTCTGACCTCTGAGACCCTCACCTTGGGGTGCTGTCACCAGGCACAGGAGAAGACTCAGCAGTCTCATCTTCTTCTAGACCAGGGCTCTGCCTTCCCCAGAGACCTCAGCCCTGTGTGAGGAGAGAGCTGTGAGCCTCCCCAGCCCAGGGGAGGATTTACCCTGGAGCTTGGGGAGAAATTTGCATGTGGGGCAGCCTGTTCCTTATAAGTGGGGAGACTGAGGTCAGGCTGCCCTGGTCCTTCTGTTGCTAATGTGTGGGCTTCCCTTTCTTGAATGCACTTAGTACATTCATCAGTTATAGAGGATCTCCTGACACACAAGAATACTGGAGTCAGCTTAATGGTAATGTTCATCTCTGATAAGTGGTGGACTAGATGATTAGATTACATTTTTAATGTCTCATGCATTTTTCAAATAGATTTAAAGGGATTACTTTTGTTTAGGTAATTTCTTAAACCCAGCTCTCTAATATGTACAGAACTGTGAAATAATTTTGTAAAAAATTCTATTTTTATACACATAATTTTATATAGCCAAATAATATCTAGGTTGGTTTGAAAATCACAAAATAAAGGACATTCATTCTCAGTATCTTATTTCTTTATGTTGTAAGTTTGATCCAAGGAACTATACCCCAGGAACATGTCATTGAGCTATGCTTGATTTTTTTTTTATTTGTTAAAATGATGATTGTTACAAATTCAGAGTAACACTGTGCTACATGCCTTTGCTTAGGTTAATGCTAGAAACCTTGTTCTTGCAATCTTTGCCAAACACTCTCAGAGCTAAGTATGTCAGACCTGGTGAGTACTTGAATAGAAAACCCCTGATTCTTCAGGTTGAAAATTACATAATTGTGCCTTTGAGTCCCTCCTCAAACTCTTCCCTTGTGCAAGCCCATGGCTTATTGCAGACACCACAGCAAATTAAGTCAGTCATATTCAGAGTTCTACATGGAGAAATGATTCAGAATAAAAGACTGATTATTTATGTGTAGAATTCAGAATCTTTCATATGTGGACATTGCAAAGGCAGCAGATTAACTGATCTGTGTTCTCAGTGTAATGTTGTCACTGATGTTGGAGCTCAGAGGAAGGCAAAAGAAGAGGTTTCCTAGCAGAGATTTTCTCATAGGAAAGGGAACTTTAACCCTGACAGGAATGCTCACTCCGGCCAACATGTTCCCCTGGGTATGATCACTGTGCTCAGAGGTGCTGGGCTCTCCCACAGAACATATAGCGTCCTTAGTGCACAATGTACACGTTCTCCCATCAGATATGTGATTTGGAAATACATTATTGTGTAGATTGTCTTTTCATTTCCTAAATGAAATATTTGGTGAAAAATGTTTTTAATTTTCACAATGTTCAATTCAGCACTCTTTTCTTTAATGGATCCTGTTTTTTATGTTTTAGGTAACAAATCACCAGAGCCCAGCCAGTGTGGCTCAGTGGTTGAGCCTCGATCCATGCACCAAGAGATTGCTGGTTCGATTCCGGATCAGGGCACATGTCCAGGTTGTCTGCCCAGTTCCCGGGGGGGGGGGGCATGCGGAGGTGGCCAATTGATGTTCTCTCATTGATATTTCTATCTCTCTCCCCCTCTTCTTTCCTCTCTCTCTAAAATCAATAAAGAAAAAATTTTTAAAAATTCACCAGTAAACTGTCCCTCTCCATTGCCCATCGTGGGGGAAACATCGATATGAACACAGTGGGTGTGTGGGCACAAAACTCAGCAGAGAAATGAGGGCTGGAATCCTTAATATTATTGAAATCTGGTGTGTTGTGTCCTCTGACCAGGAGACCAACTTTTGGTGAGATGAGCCCTGATTGATTTTCAAAGATTAATTCACTTGATTGGACTTTACATTGTGAATTTCCCCACAGTATGTAGGATAGAAAACTAGCCTCACCCCTGAGAAATTATGTCATGTAGACATCAGGCAGACGAGGAAGGAACCTCAAAGGACGTGAGGCAGATGCTGAGCAGTGATGACAGAGACAGGATCCCAGAGGGTATTTCATGAGGATGAAAGTGACCAGGAGGACGAAGATGCAGAGAGGTCGTGAGAGGGAGACATGAGGAGATGAACTGGAGCTGACATCCGAGAAAGTGAATGTCCCAGTGAGAGCCCTGCATGGAGCTGTTTGTGCAGGACTCACATGGGACAGTGAGAGAGCGAGGCCCTTGCGAGTGTGTGCGGACCTGGGGGATGGACTCCCAGTGTGTGTAGACGGTGACACCTGTGTGGGTGTTGGTGGCATTTTAAACCACGTTCTCCAGGACAGGTGCCCAGATGACCACCTCTCAGGGGATGCTGGGAACAGGACTGTGGGGTGACGATGCCCCTAGTGGTAGCTCTGAGCCATGCAGGCTGCAGGACCCTAGGGACTGAACCAGCTGCTTCACCACCCACCAAGACCAGGGGAGGGAAGAGCTCACCTTTAAGGTCTGGCTTTTCCTTTCTGAAGAGGAGATGTGAGGACAATGAAGGTATTCTTTATCATCTGCATTGTGCTTATTAGTGACGTATATGGTAGTATCTTTGGTTAATTTTGTACTGTTAAAATTTATCATTTAATTTTAAGTGGAGAAACATGTAAAAGAATAGTTTTAGAATGTGTGACTGAGTGGAGAGAAATAGCTGAAAATATGGCTTTTAAATAAGTGTGGTAATGGTAATACTTTTTCTCATGACATATTCTCTGGTCTATGCAAATTCTTTGTTAGAACACTTAGTTCATCTCTGATTGCAATTATTTATTTACCTATGGCATTTTCAGCTGTGATATTTCTCTGTTCTGATATAGGTCTGTCCCACAAAAATTTTGGCTTTTGACGATTTCACCTGTGTGTCTGGATCTGCTTATTGAGAACACTGGGTGAGGAGCAGATCCAGCTGTTCCCTGAACATTGTTGACCAGAGCTGTCCATGGACTTGTCCAATAGACGTCCTGCAGCAGGAGGACCAATGGGACAACACTGATATGAGGGGTGAGGTGTGAGGTGTGTGAGGTGTGAGGTGTGTGAGGTGTTAGGTGTGAGGTGTGTGAGGTGTGAGGTCTGTGAGATGTGAGGTGTGTGAGGTGTGAGGTGTGAGGTGTGAGGTGTGTGAGGTGTGAGGTGTGAGGTGTGAGGTGTGTGAGGTGTGAGGTGTGAGGTGTGTGAGGTGTGTGAGGTGTGAGGTGTGTGAGGTGTGAGGTGTGTGAGGTGTGTGAGGTGTGAGGTGTGAGGTGTGTGAGGTGTGAGGTGTGAGGTGTGTGAGGTGTGTGAGGTGTGAGGTGTGAGGTGTGTGAGGTGTGTGAGGTGTGAGATGTGAGGTGTGTGAGGTGTGAGGTGTGTGAGGTGTGTGAGGTGTGAGGTGTGTGAGGTGTGAGTTGTGAGCTGTGAGGTGTGAGGTGTGTGAGGTGTGAGGTGTGAGGTGTGAGGTGTGTGAGGTGTGAGGTGTGTGAGGTGTGAGGTGTGAGGTGTGAGGTGTGTGAGGTGTGAGGTGTGAGTTGTGAGCTGTGAGGTGTGAGGTGTGTGAGGTGTGAGGTGTGAGGTGTGAGGTGTGAGGTGTGAGGTGTGTGAGGTGTGAGGTGTGAGGTGTGAGGTGTGTGAGGTGTGAGGTGTGTGAGGTGTGAGGTGTGAGGTGTGAGGTGTGAGGTGTGAGGTGTGTGAGGTGTGAGGTGTGAGGTGTGAGGTGTGAGGTGTGAGGTGTGTGAGGTGTGAGGTGTGTGAGGTGTGAGGTGTGAGGTGTGTGAGGTGTGTGAGGTGTGAGGTATGTGAGGTGTGAGGTGTGAGGTGTGAGGTGTGAGGTGTGAGGTGTGAGGTGTGTGAGGTGTGAGGTGTGAGGTGTGAGGTGTGTGAGGTGTGAGGTGTGAGGTGTGTGAGGTGTGTGAGGTGTGAGGTGTGTGAGGTGTGAGGTGTGAGGTGTGTGAGGTGTGTGAGGTGTGAGGTGTGAGGTGTGAGGTGTGAGGTGTGAGGTGTGTGAGGTGTGAGGTGTGAGGTGTGAGGTGTGAGGTGTGAGGTGTGAGGTGTGAGGTGTGAGGTGTGAGGGGCCTGCACTCAGCACCTGCTCTGCTCCCACCCGACACAGGCCTGTCCCTCTAGAGCCTGTGTGAGCTGAAATCAGTCTGAAAACGTCCTGGGCTCAGCCTCAGGCCTCCTGTCTGTACCCAGTCCTGGGGTGTCCACAGATGGATGACCTGTGAGGGGGTGTCTGTGGGTGCAGAGGGGCTGGTGCATTTCCCAGGTTCTGCTCTGCACTTGACACTGGGAGCAGCGGGGGAGCGAGCACAGGTCTCTGGCCTATGAGGCTCGGCACCCAGGACAGATTTAGGGAGAATATAGACTGTGGGAGACAGAGGGTGATGTCGGGCGGTTTTGGGGGGACACTGGAGGACAGCACAGGGTGGGTGTGGGTGAGGACCTGTCCAGCTGGTTCTCACGCTCCATGTGCACTCTCCCTGCGGAAGCGGAGACACGTGTCCGAGCACAGACCAGGCTGCTCCCAGGACCCACACGAAGGGCTGCCCAGCTGGGCTGTGGAGGTCCATCTCTCGGCTCCTCTCACTCTCTCCTCCACGTGGAAGTCTGAGAGCTGAGCCTGGTCCTCGGTCGGGCTGGTTCCGGTCCAGGAGACTGAGGGATGGAGGGAGCGAGGGGCAAACCCTGAACACCTGCGCTGTCCTGAGTGGATGGGGCGCGAGGGGTCACCCTGCCCCAGGGACACCGAGACCTCAGGGGGCAGCGGTGCTGCTGGAAGCTGCGGGGACAGATCTGCGCCTGTCTGAGGAAGGGCGCCTGCGGGGCAGACGCGTGTGTGTCTGCGAGCAGAGAGTGAGGCCGACCAGGGCGTGTGGACACACTGACCCTCCTCTGTGGGGAGAATCACTTCCCGTCACCGGCCCAACTGCAGGGCGCGTCCCTCCCACCGCCGCCTGGGGGTCAGGGGGTCGGACCTAGGCCACCTCCTCAGCCCTCGTCCCCTCCCCTGCAGGCGGCCGGGCCTGCGCGCCCCTCCGCTCTCTCAGGACGGCCGGCACCTCGCGCTCGGACCCGGGGCTCGCGCCCACACGGCCTCACAGCCGGCCTGACCCGCTGCACACGTCCAGCGCCCCGCGGCCTCGCCGGACACACACGGAGGTGATGAGCCCGAGGCCCCGAGGCGGCCCCAGCGTGGGCTCCACCGCGCACGCGCCAGCCGCTGGCGGGAACCTCAGAGCTGAAAGGAGCCGCTCTGAGGAGAACGTCCCGCCTACCGCAGGGCCTTTCGCAAAGGCAGACGGGATAGCAGTTCCACTGGAAGCCGAACAGCAGGGTTCCGGGCTGCCCCCAAACTACATATCCCAGGAGGCACTGCGCAGGGTAGACCGTGAGCCTCAGCCATTGTGCTCCAGGGCGCGTGTTCTTTGCCTCCAACCTATGAGCCACTGTGGGGACGGAAGGCAGAGCGATGTGAGGATTCAGCTGGCCAATGGGGAGCGCGGAAGGGGCGAGGTGGGCAGGCCGCGTGGTTTCCTTGGATACCAAGGACGTGACTCTGCCGGAGAGGGTGGAGCTTTAGCGTGAGACCCTGGAAGTCCTGATTGACAGGAACTTAGGAGCTCAGTAAGTGTCAGAGCAGAGGGCGGGAGGGAGACCCTGTGGGTGTCAAGGTGAGGACGACGTGCAGACTCGGGGCCCTCAGGGTAGTGAGGTCCGAACTTCACGGCCAGAACGGGGTACCCTGCGATGGGCGCCCTGTCCAGGGATGAAAGCCAGACAGGGACCCTGTGAGGGACTAGCTCTGCCCGGAAGTGAGGACGAGAGCAGGTCCCGCCCCGTCCCGGCCCGCGTGACCGAGGCCGCGCATCGGACGCGGTGTCTCAGTGTGGGCTCTGCACCTGTGGTCGGTGACACCCTCCGTGACGACCCCGAAGGGCTGTGAGGGTCCAGTGAGACCGTGGACGCAACCGACCACAGGCCGCAGAACCGCAGTGCAAAGGTTGTGTTTCTATTTCAGGGGTGACCCTGAACCCCAGTCACCCAGACAAACCCGAGGGACCAGGACGTGTGCTGACAGCAGCACTGACCTCTGTCCCCAGGGGTCCTGGGTTTTAAGACTAAATGAGACGCAGAAGGACAGTCCATGTGGTGCGAGGGGAAGGACACGGCTGAGTGTCTCCTGGCGCTGCCTCTGGGTCATCTGTGTCCCCTGCACCTGTCTCTTCCCCCTTAAGTGGAGGGGGATTTCTACTGAGTGACTCTGTGGGGTCTCTCTTACCTTCTATTATTCTGTGGGTCATTTAAAAAATGAAAAAGAAAAAGAATTGTTTCTCCTTTCCAGCTCATGTTTCCCTTTCGGTGCCACATCCTCTTCCCACAAATTATTCTCTGAGTTCCCAGCAAAGACACTGCAAACAGTCACGTTTAATAACATGCAAGTGCGGAACCTGAGTGCCTTCCAGAAAGCTGAAGCCCTGGGCCACGTGCAGGAGCCAGAACCCCTGGGAGCTGCCCAGGGACAGAGGGGCTGGTTCCCGAGGAGGGGCTGTGTCTGTACGCCGGGTCCCAGGGCTCTGAGCTGCCCACTGCCTTGTAGGAAAGTCAGTATTTCTCCTCCTTTCTGTCCTCGTCCTTCCTCCTTCTTCTTCGCCTAGTGAAGACGCACAATAGGTGCTAGCTCTCAGGTTCACCAAGTTCCCACTGAACACGAGTTCTGTTCTTGGCTTTTGTTTAATTTGCTCCTAATTATTCAGAGTGATCTTCAAACTGTCTTTTTAAATGACAGCCGGTGGGAATCACTTCGACAAAAGCATTGGTTTAAGCAAGTTGAGAATGCACTCACATTTGTTGAACACGTGCCATATGTTTCTGGATTAAATGAGAATTTCTTCTAGATAATTTTGTTTCTATGGTAATTTCTGAGACAAACCAAGTAAATGGAATTGGCAACAAGCCCTTAATTGTCTATATGATAAAATGATTATTTTACTATTTTGAAGTAAATACAATAAAAGTAAAGATAATTGAAAAATTAGTTTTCTGATCATATGAGTTTTTAAATGGAGAAAATTATTTATAATTAAGGTTAATACAAGATATGAAAAAGTTATTGAGCCCTGGCTGGTGTGGCTCAGTTGGTTGGTGCACCATCAATGCACTGAAGGGTCCCGAGTTCCATTCCTGTCAGGGCACACACCCAGGTTGTGGGTTCAATCCTGTCAGGATGATTTCCAAGGCAGACAATCGTTATTTCTTCCTCCATCTATGTTTCTCTCTCTCTCTCTCTCTCTCTCTCTCTCTCTCTCTCCCTCTCTCCCCTCCCCCCTCTCCCTCTTCCTACCAACAATGGAAAAACATAGCCTTGGGTTAGGATTAAAAAAAAGTTATTGCCCAGCGGGTGTGGCTCCAGTGGATTGAGCGTCGACCTATGGAGTGAGAGGGCCTGGTTCCATTCTGGTGAGGGCACATGCCCGGGTTTCGTGCTCCATCCCCAGTAGGGGGTGTGCAGGAGGCCGCTCTGTGTGTCCCTCTCACATTGATGTTTATCTCTCTCTCCCTTCCTCCCTGTCTACAATATACATATATAAATATATAATAGGGACCCTTTATGAATTACTCTGGGTCCACTTAAATACATGAGCAAATCAATGGCCAGTACACAAGGCTGGCTTCATAGGTGTGTGACCTGTGCAGTCATATATGGACCTGCTCTCAAAAGGGTCTTGCATTTAGTTTAATGCTCTGGTATCACTATCTTGATATTTTAATATTTCATTTTTGCATTTATGCTTTGCAAGTGAAGTCTGATAGGACAAGTGAGCATGCACAGGAGCTGCAGAGATAGGCTGGGTGGCAGTGCGCACAAGCATAGGCCCAAGCAGTGGCCACAGCAGGCAGTGTGGGTGTTGAGCACTTAGCCTGGTGGCCTGCAGTGCAGGTGCATGTCTCAGGCAGTATGGGGCACCTCGGGTGTTGGTCTTATATTGCAAAAATAATTTAAATAACTTTGTGTTGTATTTCATGATGAAGGTTGGTTGATGAATCCAATCAATGAATAGTAATTGAGTGCCTACCTCAGTGCTCAGTAAACAAAATTAGGTTTCTGGCCTCATGGAGCTTACATTCCCCCCCCCCCTCTCTCTCTCTCTCTCTCTATATATATATATATATATATATATATATATATATATCCAATTAATGCAACAATAATCTACTTTTTAAAATTAAAATGATTGCTTTCTGTGTAACAAAGTAGAGTATCTTTATAACCAAGCAGGCTTTTATAATACCATGATTATAGCTAACTTTCCTGACCTAGATAGTTCCACTGGAGAATAGCTTCAACTAGTTGAGTTCTGCTTGCTTTCATTATTTTCCATTAATTTTACTCTATAAGTGAACACATCCCTAAATAGCTGAATATGGAATGATTTTATTTTGGAATTGTGAAAAATGGAAGACAGGACCACAAACCCAGAACAAGAAAAGGAAGAGGAAAAGGATAAAAAGGATCCTGAAGATCCTGCTGATGCCATAGCACCCACAGTTAACATCCAAGATGAGCAGTTTGTTGATTTATCTGCAACTCCAACTTTCATTAGTCTGCATGAGTTATATTTATTTCACGTCATATCTTACTACAGTAAGACCTGCATCATCTACCTGAAAATTCAGATGAAGTTCATATCATTATCAAAATAACACATTACATATAACCTGTAGGCAATAGGTACAGTTTGAAGTACTTTAACATAAAATAGTTTCTAACTTCTCTTCCAAGAGTTTATTATGTAATCTGGGACTAATGCAATAGTGTACGTTCTGATACTTTTATAACATATTAAATATTTGCATATATACAGTCAGTGAAGTCAATTCCATAGGTTGATAAATGAAGTAAAAGAAATTTATTTCATCATTGATATACTTTTTACTTCCATAAAATGAAGATAAAAGACCTTGTCATATAATGCAACAAAGAATACACGTTTACCTAACTAAATGTAGGTATGCTAACAGAGCACTGTGTTGTTTCCTTCAGCAGAAGAGGAAAAAAAAAAAGGAATATTATATATATTCTCATTGCCTGATTTTTTTTAAACCTCACCCAATGACATTTTTCCATATTTTGTTCAGATAGAGTGGGAGGGAGAGAGAGGAAGAGAGAGGGAGAGAGAAACATCGATGTGAAAGGGACACATCGATTGGCTGCCTCCCTCACACCCGAACCAGGGCCCGGGACAAACTGCAACTGAGGTATGTGCCCTTAGTGGGAATCGAACCCGGGTCTCTCTGGACCGCAGGCCGACTCTCTAACCGTCGAGCCAAACAGGCCAGGGCTCATTGCCTGATTTTTTTTTTTTAATTTTCTTCTTTATTGATTTTTAGAGAGAGTGGATGGGAGAGGAAGAGAGAGCTACAAACATCAATGAGCGAGAACATCGATTGGCCGCCTCCTGCATGCCCTCCACTGGAGACCAGGCACACAACCCGGGCATGTGCCCTGACAGGGAATCAAACCAGCGACCTCTTGGTGCATGGGTTTATGCTCAACCACTGAACCACATCGGCCGGGCTCATTGCCTGACTTTTTTAAAAAATGGGATGAACATTTAGGAAATACCCATATAGGAGGATTTTTAAAAAGATATTAACTGACCATATATGCAACTGTTACTGTGTTATGCTTGAGTGCTATACCTTAGAATATGGTTTAATTCTGGACTATTAACTTTATGTGAATATAACTGAATTAAACATCTAAGAAATTTAATAAACAGTCATAATAAAAATAAGGGAAAAAGCCTTAAAGAGAAAACAGAGTTTATTCAAAACCAAGAATCAAAACTAATTCTGCCCCCCAAATATTTTGTTCATGTATATACTTTAAACAATTACCACAGTGACTGATGAGTGTGTGTGTGTGTGTGTGTGTGTGTGTGTGTGTGTGTGTGTGTATGGCGTATATTTGCTTTTCCTTCACACATCCAGGCAGCCTTGGAAGAATTTTGTTCAACTGTCAAGAGACTTTAAACAAACTGCTAATTTATTAAACAATGCAGATAGATTCCATGTTCTCATAAATGTTGTTGTTTTGTTTTGTTTTAACCCTGACAGTCAGGTGGCATCAGAGATATTAGGTAAGGGGTACACAAATTACTGGACATCAAAACTCAAGTTCAGTGACAGGAATAGCACTGTCTGTCAAGGCCGTGTCTAAGAATGGACAGGCTCAAATGTCTGACATCCTAGGGATTTGAGAAGAAGAATCTCTGGTTGGCCGGTGGGGGAGTGGCTTGGTCAGAATGCGTGTCCATGCTCGCCCTGCATGTCCTGGCCGCGCAGCCTCACACGCATCTGGGTTCTCAAGCCCAGCCTGACAAGGGGACACTTCTCAGCTTATGGTCCTTCAGGGGCACCTCACTGCCCACCATGGGGGTTCCCCCCACTTCGTAAACTGTATCGATTACCTTCTGCAGGGGAAATCTTACACAGAAGCTCAATGTGTAAAACGGATTTGGATGTGGTGGGTGTGGAGGTGCAGGATGCAGAGGTGAAGGTCCCCCGTTCTCTCCCCTTCACCTCTCCAGCAGCACCAGCACCACTGCCCCGCGGCCCCGAGCACACGGGAAAACCGTGTCTGCAAAGAAAGTTTTAGGGCTGAGTAAAGCTGAGCCCTCTCTCTCCCACCTTGAAGCCTGCCTCACTCTGCACAGCTACAGGTCTGCCCCCAGAATGCCTAACAGAGCAGTTTGATGATCGATACTGATTCCAGCAGGGAGCGCAGAGGGAGCCCACAGCCCATCACACAGCCGGACTTCCCAACTCCTCATCGCAGAAGATGCCTCTCTCACACCCCTGTGATCCCCTCCTTAATAACTTCTCCAGAACGTTGTTTTCCTACCCTCAGGCTGGTTTTCCCCTCTGTGTTGCCATCCATCTTCTCCTCGAAATCTTGGACTATCTCATTATTTTGTAAAACCGTCTTCAGAGTCCCCCCCAGCTTTCCTTCCCACCCAGCATGCTCTCCTCACCTCCCAGGCCCAGGCACAGACCTGAGCCATCAGTAGGTGGCACGGGAGAATGCAGATCCTTACATTTGAATTTTCCTTGCCCTGTCAGAAGGATTAAATGTCACCTCTTTGACCTTACAGTCAAATCCCTCTACTCTAGTCTGATCCATGATTTCTCTCTTCCTCGTGTCCCAGTCCCCTGCCACATACCCCAGGCTGCAGCTCAGTTAGACTTTTTGCTGTTTTTCTAACTCGCTCCTGATTTTCCGACCTGCTGAGGCCTTTGCTCATCTTGTACCCTGTCAGGAGTGCTCTCCTCCACAGTTCTGCGTGTCAGAATTCTGCCGTCTTCAAGCATTTGTTCTTGCCAGTGGGATCACTTCTGTCTCTGTAATCTTGCAGCCGGCTTGTTCACACTTTATGCCACTTGTTATTTTCTTTCCTATTTCTAAGCTAATTGACAGTAGATTTGGGAACATGGAAAGCTGGAAGACAATGGTGTTCTTCTTGATATTCCTTGTGAACTCCTAGCTCACTGTTGTGTATGTAGCCACACCATCGTCCAAGGAATTATGTACAGAGTCATTGGTAAAGCCCTCCCCCAAAATAATCACACGACTGAATCACTATTTTACAAGGCAACCTTAAAAAGGAGACATTTCTTCTGAATTTCTGAATGTATTTTCCACATCAAGCCCACCTAAATTTTCAGATATTTAAATGTCTAATGGGAGAAATATCGTCCCCATTAGAACCACCATGCATCTAGTCCAGTTTCGTTTCTGCTGGCTGAGCTCCCAGAGGAATATGCAAGGGGAAGCCATGATTTTCAAATATCTTTTGAAAACAAATCAAAAGGTTTTCTTTAACTGAAAAGGAAGGTGGAGCCCCAAGATATAAAATCAAAGCAGAAGTGGTCTAGGCGAACAGTGTTTCATGCATCACATGCCATCCTGGCTGTTTTCATATTTGTGAATATGTCTGCAGAACTTGAGGTCTCTGGGGACACAGTGGAGAACCCCTACTCCAGCAGTTCAGCATGTTAAATACCACTGCTGTGTTCATCATGGAAGTATCAGTCTTCCATCCAATTTCCATACCTACCCATGATATCAGGGGCCTCTCTGATTTCTAATCATTGGTTTGATCAGATAAAGACAACATTTTTGTTATAGGATAGAAATAAAAATTTGTCACTTGACACCATTCATTTGTAAATTATATCCACATTTAAAAATAATTATTTATGTAACAGATGAAAAGAAGACATTGGACACGGGGGAGGGGCCTCCGCCGTGGGAAAGAAGTCAGGACACGGACCAGAGGGAGAGAAGGTGGGATCTCAGAGCGGTAGAGCCACCTGACCTGTCTCTCCCATGCTGGAGTTGGGAGGTGCAGATGGGGAGAGTCTTAAGAGGCCAGTCTGCTCTGAGATCCCCCTCCTAATTCCTGGTCACCTGTCCTGACTTTCCCATGGCCGAGGCCCCGCCCCCTGTCCAAGGTCAAGGGCACACTGGGAGGTGCAGTGAAGCCCCAACAGCAAACATCAGGAATCCTTCGGGGTTTGCGCGCGTCCTCTTTAGGTCGCTGCCCTCACTTCGTGGACTGTAGCCGGTTTTGTACCATAAACTCTGTCTTTCGTGTATCCCCATAAAAAAATCTAGTGGATGAATGAAGCTTTGTTCAAATCTTAGTCTGGCTTCACCCACTGTTTCACATCAGTCAAACCTAAACAGCAGAGAACACTGAGTGATCCATTGTGAAGGATGTGTCCATGCTTGAGGACACCCTGTGTGTGCACACACTCATGTGCAATGTCTGTACTCCGAGGGATCCACCTATTTATGTCCCACTGGGGTCCTTCTTTCCCATCCAGCATCTCACCTGCTCCTCTCTGTGTGTGGCTGTCGTCCTGACACAGGTTGTTTCCTGTTTAGCAAAGGTGCTCTTCCCGGATGTACTGAACCTGGTGATCTTGGTGTTTCAAAGATGTTTTTTCTTTTGAGTTACTATACCGAGAAAGAAATGGAATGTCAACACAGTCGATTTTAGGAGTGCTTTGGGGTGTGTGTTAAATAGACATGGGTTCTGGAACACAGGATGGAATGTAATAAAATGAGTTGGAGGAGAACTGAGTCCTTGCTTTCCTTACCGCTCGTCACAGGCAGTATTGACGGGGCGTTGGGCTCTCTGGGCTCCCTGCGCCAGCCCCCCAGTCTCTTGGAATCCACAGCACCCTTTGCCACGAGGTCAGAGAAAGTGAAAGCGAGGTTTTCCTGTTTACCATGCCACAGCTTTTTTATAGACTTGTGTTTATTTTACCTTCATATGAGTTGAATCCATATTGATATGGGAATTACATCACAACAGGAGCTCAGCTTGCAGTGGTCCTTTGGGTTTTGCAAGGCTACTCAAGTAGGAAGAGCTTTATGTGCAGTTTAGGTCTTGGAGGCCTCAGACCAGATGCTTAAAGGTGAGGGCGGGAGGGAGGCAGGTACATATCCCCACCTAACCAAATCCCCTAATGGCTGTCTGTCCAGCAGCTGCTTCCTGTCCCCTTCCTCCCTCGCCAAACGTCTCTGTGAAAGTGTCTCCTCTGGCCTCCTCTCCCATTCCTTCCCCAGAGGCTCTGCACCCTGTCACGGCCCCCACTCAGCAGGAGCTGCCCCCGCAGTGCTCTGAGCTAAACCCGCAAAGGCACCCGCAGGCTTCGTCCTGGGGCCCCTAGGCGTTGGCAGGATCTGACACCTGCCAGTCTGTCCTGGGAGCTCTCAGAATTCTGCCTCGTGACTCTCGCCCCTCTGGACAGCTCTTCAGGCTCAAACTTGCCCGTTCCTCCGTCATTCACGCATTCCTTCCACAAACATCCACTGAAAGTCTCCTGTGGCCAACTCCTGGGTCCCCCTTCGAGGCACGTCCCTCCTGCCCTCTTCAGGGCTGACCTACCCTGCTCCCCTGGCACTGACCACTCCTGAGCTCAGGCCTCATGTCAGCTGCCTGGTAGACCCCTGCCTGGTCTGCAGGCTTCCTGGACTCTCCCTGGCTCCTCTGGGCTCCCTGCTTAATCCAGACCCCAGCTGTTAATCACAGAAGCCAAAAGCCTGTGATGCAGGCTTGACCCCTCCTCTCTCCACCTCCCACATTCTACAGATGACCTGAACCTGACCATGTGTCTGGAATCTGTCTACCCCCTTCTTACCTAACTGTTCCCATTCTAGGTCACACACACCCCTGACCATGGGTCTTGGCAGGGGCTTGTCCACTGGTCTGTCAGCCTCACACCACTTCTCAGCCCTCATGGCACCTCTCGGGCACTCACCCCAGGTGAACTTCCTTTTTGAACAGTACCCTCCCTCTGCCTCCACACTAGGTACACCCATCTCTTTGCGGTCCAGGGTCCCTATGTGGCTCACCTGGGGTGTAACCAAGCCTCTATCACCCCCTCCTCCACCCCAGACCACTCATACACATCCACAGCTTTAATAACTACCTTCCCAGAAGGCTCCAAACACCTTTAGCTACAGCTTTTCCTTGGAACCTCCATTCCAGGGTCCAGGAACATCTTGGATGTCGCAAAGTCACCTCAACTCAAAATGCTCAGCTCACAGTTCACCATCCTCCCCTCTCAAGCCTCTGTGTTCCTCATCTCATCACATCTGTCCCTACATGCAGACCACGTCTGGCTTCACCCTCTCCCTTCTCTGTGTCCTCTCCATCACTCTCTCAGCTGGTTCCAACTCTGACACCTCACGAACATACCCAGCCACCCCAGGTGATGGTCCCCCTGGGCAGTACCACCGGGTCCTGTTCCTGAGGGGGCATCCCAAACCATGCCCCTGCTGAGTTCCAAGGCCCCACCCTCTCTGCACTGGCCTGGGAGATGTGTGATTTGAGGGTGGGAAATATCCAAGGACAGCTGGGTGTTCACGCCCACAGCTCAGGGCTGAGGTCGGCCTGGAGAGAGATTTGACGTCACCTGTGGGACAAGAGGGGCTCACCCTGGGGAGAACAGTGAAGTGAGAAAATTAGAAGAGGGGGGAGAAACCTTGGGAAGCATCCCACCAAATGTTTATCAACCATCCAGGGGAAGAGGAGGGAATATATTTATATGTGTGCACATATGTATGCATGTACCATATGTATGTGTACATACATGTATATACACAGCAACTGAGTTTCCTAGAGAGCTCATTGATTGTTGCCAAACTCGGGTATTTATAGCCAACCTATGCATCCACTCAGCTGTCAAGTGAGATTAGTTCCAACGTGAATGTTGGAGGATGTTTTCTTTTATGTATCAAGTAAAACAAGCTGAAGGTGTGTGTGAGAACCTCACGCATTCGCTGATGGTGTGAGTGACTACTGAGTCAGGCCGTCGTTCTCTGAACGCCAGACGAAGTCCCTCAGTTTCTTGTGATGTGTTCACACCGTGATGGCTACAGACATTTTTTGTAAAAATAGGGATTCAATGCACATACCGTAGTATTCACCCAAGACACATTTTACTAAGTTTAATCTTTACTATTGACATTCTCTCCATCACCTTCTTAAGTCCAGAGTCAGAGGACACAAGAAAACACATCCAGCCCTGACTCGGTAACGTTCGCCCGTTTCTATGGCGTAAGTGTTTTCATCACAGGGTGTTTCAAGCTGCCAACATGGGGTCCCTCACCGCAGAGGGAGGAAGAGATGTGGGGGTCACCCTGTTATATAACATCACCTGCATGCAAGTACAGTAGGTACAAATCACCCCAAGAGCAGAGGCAGCACTAAATAGTTACAAGCGGCAATTTTTGAGTTTCTATTACCTTATTTTTAATACAAATTATTTAATCACAGGTTTCCATGAGTTAATTTTTTTAATCCTCAGCCAAGGACATTTTTTCATTTTTTTGTTCAGACAGAGTGGGAGGGAGAGAGAGGAAGAGAGAGAAACATCGACGTGAAAGGGACACATCGAGTGGCTGCTTCCCGCATGACCAACCAGGGCCAGGGACAGACTGCAACCGAGGTACATGCCCTTAGCGGGAACCGAACCCGGGTCTCTCCGGACCACAGGCCGACGCTCTAACCGCTGAGCCAAACCGGCCAGGGCCCATGAGTTAATTTTTAATGATGGCTGTGTTTAACACCTGGCTTGCAAAAACCCTGGAATCTCAGCCACCTGCTCCCACAAGCCAGTGCAGGCTGGCTCCAGCACAGCTAGGGGAGTGGCCCCTTTCAGGGATGGGCTGACAGGGAAGGATAACAAGGAAGAAGTAGCCAAAGAAGGAGGTTCATTCCCAGAGCAGAGCAGCGGGGCCCTGGGAGCTTCACAGAGCTGCCCTCCTGGTCCATGCTGTCATGGGTAGGCACAGTGGGCTCCCCACAGGGGCACAGAGAGGCCCCATGGGCTGTGTCTGGAGGCTGGAAACTGCCCAGGCTTCTCTCTCTCCTTCCATCCTCCCTCCTTGACCTTGTCCAGGGAGTAGAGTGGAAAGACTGGGGCCCGGGAAAACCATCAGCTCCCCATCTGTGAAGTGGGGCAGAGTGGACAAGGGGAAGTCAGGCAGGTGCCTGGGAGGGTCCAGGCTGGGCTGGCCCATGCTGGGGAGGGACATTTCTGAGTCCTGCAAGACCACCCTGGGGTGGGGCAGATCTCAAAGTCCCACACTGTCCAGGTTCCCTGGGGACATGCCCTGACCTGCCTCCAGGCAGCTAAGGCCCAGGGACGCGCACGTCAGGAGGAGCCCAAGGCCCAGCCCAGGGGAGGCTCTCCTGGGCTCAGTGGCTTCCAGGCAGGTTGGGGGGATGCCATCCGGCCCTGGGGTGGGGGAGCAAGCTGATATCGTCTGAAGGTGCACTGGTCCTGGTACTTCTCCTGAATCATCTCCTTTAACTGTCTCAAGTCATCTCTTCAGTTCATTCAGCAGATGGGCCCTCTGCTGGGCTTCAGCCCCACCACCAGTACTCAAAGGGCTCCTTCTCTATCCACTGTACCACACGCCCATCACGGGGAGCACTCCAGGATGCCCCCTAGTCCCCTTGCAGGGTTCAGGGTAGGGGTCTCCTCCCTCAGGAAGGCTACCCTGACTGCCTCCTGATCAGGTGCTTTTGAACTCTGGGCTCCCACAGTGTGGTCCCTCCTCCTCCTCCTCCAATCACAGCTGTTGTCAGAGCCATTAACACAATGGCTGTGTTAATCCTAGTTTTCCCTTCTAATCCGAGTTTCAAAAACTCCGCCATTCAAGTTTCACTTCAGTATATTTGTAAGGGAGGAAGAAAATTTCCCCTACCTTCCTAGGTTCTCTAGGTCGGTCTAATAATTAAATCTGCAGGAGACAGATTCACAAGAGAAAATAACCAAATGTATTGACATATGTGCATGTGAACCCCTCGTACATAAGAGAGACAGAAGCCCCACATGCATGAGAGGGTCAAAGACAGGGAGGGGGAAGGTGTGTGGACTGAAAGCAGTGGGAATGGGAACACGTCTTCCCACAACACACGTAACCATTTCTCTTGTGAAAGGTCACTCTGAGCAGGACGCCCTCAAAATGTAGTGAAAACGTAGTTAGAGTCAGTATGGAAATTACAGCTGTTTGAATACATATGTTAATTTCACACACCGTCCAAGTGAATAAAATAAAACCATATAGTCCTACACAGAACTCATAGAGTGTACACTCTGGAGAAGCCCCTCCCACAGGCCCAGCTCCAGGTCATGGGGAGCAGGTCCCGGCGCTGCTCTCTGAAGTGCACTGTGCTTTGTGCTGAAGACACAGCTGTGCACGACTCCTCAAGTGTACCTTCGGCCAATAGATCACAGCCTTTTCTAACTCAGTGATGTTAGAGGTAAACACTAAATCAAGAACCCAGAGAGGTTCCCGGAGGGAAACTGTGACATGAAGGGGAAACCACACAGGAAACCAGCCCAAACCTCCAACTGCACCTGCTCCTGGGTGGTCCATTTGTTCACGGAATCTGTGCGCCCCCTGGTGGTCACAGCCTCTCCTGCAGGAAGGTTTGTGTCTGGGCTCACACTGACTTCCCCTCACTGTGTATGCACAGTAATACAAGGCCGTGTCCTCGGTGGTCACGGTACTCAGCTGCAGGGAGAACTGGTTCTTGGACGTGTCACTGGAGATGGTGGTGCGGCTCTTGAGGGACGGGTTGTAGTAAGTGCTACTACCACTACCATATATGGATCCAATCCATTCCAGCCCCTTCCCTGGTTTCTGGCGGATCCAGCTACAGTAGTAACCACCGCTGATTGAGCCCCCAGAGACAGCGCAGTTGAGGGAGAGGGTCTCCGAGGGCGTCACCTGTCCTGGGCCCGACTCCTGCAGCTGCACCTGGGACAGGACACCTGGGGACAAGGAGCATCAAGCCCTGTCAGTCACGTGCAGTCACAACCACCCCATGGACCCCTGTCTGAAATCTGAAACCCTCACCTTGGGGGGCTGTCACCAGGCACAGGAGAAGACCCAGCAGTCTCATCTTCTTCTAGACCACGGCCCTGCCTTCCACAGAGACCTCAGCCCTGTGTGAGGAGAGAGCTGTGAGCCTCCCCAGCCCAGGGGAGGATTTACCCTTGAGCTTGGGGAGAAATTTGCATGTGGGGCAGCCTGTTTTTTATTAGTGGGGGGACTGAGGTCGGGCTGCCCTGGTCCTTCTGGGCCCCTGTGCGGGCATCTCTTTCCTTGATCTCACTCTGTATGTTAGTCAGGAAGAGGGGATCCCTGGGTTCAAGAGACATTGGAATGTGGACAAAGGTTGGCCTCACCTTTTTGAGCATAAGAAGAAATGATGGACTAGACAGGTAGGTTAGACTTTTAACTTCCCATACATCCTTCAAACTGATTTAAAAGGGATTAGTATATGTTCAGAGACTTTCTGAATCCCAATTCTCCAGTATACCCACTACTTCCAAATTTTATGTAATAATTTCATACAAATATTATCTTTTGTAGTGCAAAAATAAAAATAAAGGACATCTATGCTCAATATCTTATATTTTAATTTTACTTAAATACGTTTTTATTGATTTTATTTTTTAGAGAGTTGAACGGAGAAGTTAACTTCATCGCTGACAACAATCCCTGACTCCAGTCTCCCTCCTTCTGCCCCTGGGCATGGTCAGTTGTTCAGAGGTGCCGGGAACTCCCACAGAATATGTAACATCCTTAATGTATAGTGAACACATTATCCCATCAGACAAATACTTTGGAAATGTTATCTCTCCGTGGAGCTTGTCTTTTTATTCCCTTAATGGAATCTTTGGTGGGATAAATGTATTTAATATAGCAAAATTTAATTGATTTATATTTTCTGTGCTGGGCCTTTTTTGGTGAATCACACAGACCCCCAGGACGTGCTGAGCCTCAGGGTCCAGGGGCATCGGCTGCAGCAGCCACAGGGACAGAGGTTCTGGCACCAGGAGTGAGGGCTGCTGGGAAACTGCCCAGAACTGGACGGGACTTTGACCTGGGTGAGGGGAGGAAGCTGGACGTGTTCTGAGTCACAGGACAGAGATGGGCCTGATATTCATGGGCAGAGTTTTACTGGACATGTGGGTTTAAACCTCTTCTCGTGATGACCCAGGAGGACATGCAGGGCATGACAGACACAGCTTCTGTCATCGTAGGAAACACCTGAGTGATTATGACCAGGAGTTTGTCAGAATAGAAACGTTAAAGGTTCTGCAGGCAGGGATCAAGGGAAATAAGGAACGTGTCACTGCAAAGGGGGGAAGGGGATTCCTGTTACCCACATGCACCTGCTCACAGTGTCTCTGTCTGTGAGGTAACAACTTCCAGGTCCAGGGGTTAGCACTCAGACACCTGTGGGTCATTACTCACTTGGTCACACCATGCTTCACCCAAGCTGCACAATTCACTGGAGTTCCATTCATGAAATCCCTCAACACTTAGCGGGAAGAGTGGACACCCCTCCCTGCAGGAGCCATGGTGCTGGTGTGTCTGTGTGAGGGGCCCTCATGTCATTGACCAGGACCCTGCCTCAGTCCGTCGTCATCACCATCATCATCATCATCATCATCATCATCATCATCATCATCATCACTGTTTGTTTTTTAAAAATTGTTCTTATTATCTGTAGACATGGTTGTCCAACATAATGACACCTTTTCTCATTTTTTGGTCATTTATTATATTTGTTAAGTAAAATATGTATTCAGACTATTTTATTTTTATTTTTTTAGTGCTGGTAAATGAGGGCTCCTTCTTGCCTCTTCTCCATCTACCCCACACTGGGATCTGATGAGAAAGGTTGGTCCACCCTCTATAGATGTCATTGGGGAATTCAACCACACAAACCCCTGGAAGGAGAATTTCTCCCCTCCCCCACCACCTCGCCAAAATAAAAGCCCTGAGCCTGTCTCCTTTCCTGGAATATCAAAGCTCCTCTGACTTGATGAAGTGCCTTTCTCGTGCTTCTCAGAGAATCCAACTATGTACGTGATACGTGTCCCTTGTGTGTGTGTTTGTCATCAGCCGGGATGTCTGCACCAAGCTATCGTGTGTCTCTGCCTCTGTTTGGTGTGAACTGCTCTCAGTGCTGTGAGCATGATGCCACGTCAATGACCGTCACCCCACGGGTCCTTCTTCTGTAGCTTTGGGGTCCCACACCTCTGGTGCTCACTGTCCACACACATGTGTCCTGCTGTTGGCTGGCTGGGGCCCTGAGCTGTGGAGCTGAGCTGCACTGTAGAGTCAGCAGAGCCTCTGCTGGGATTCAGCTAATGAGGGTCAGTAGATTTCCTGATCAATTGTCATTTGGTCACAAGAGTGTCTGAAAGAGAATCTCTGTCTTTTCCCCATAAGAATGTTGTCTTCCTTGACAAGAGACATGTCTTTTTTTTTTTAAATTGTTGACACAATTACTGTTTCCTCTAATTCCTCCTGCTTTGCCCACATCCACCCAACCCCAGCAATCCTCTTCTGACCCTACCACTCTGTCTGTGTCCACGGGCTCTGCATATATGTGCCTGGCTACTCACTTCACCTTCTTTTATCCACTCTTCCCAACCCTCCACCCCTCTGACCTCTGCCAATCTGTTCTGTGGATCCATTTCTCTGGTTCTATTTTGTTTGTCAGTTTATTTTGTTCATTAGCTTCTGTATATACACGAGATCATGGGGTATTTGTATTTCTCTGACTGGCTTATTTTGCTTAGCTTATATAATAATCTACAGGTCCATCCATATACTGCAAAGAGTAAGAGTTTCTTCTTTTTTACAGCTGTGTAGCATTCTAGTATGTAAATGTACCACAGTTTTTTATCCACTCATCTACATGGTCAACCGGGTGGTTTCCAGATCTTGCATATTGTAAATAACGCCGCTATGATCACGGGAGTGCATATATGTTTTCTGAATCGTGCTTTGGGATAATTAGAACATATTACCAGAGGTGGGTTCGCTGGTCAAAAAGCACTTCTATTTTTATATTTATATTTTTTGTTAATTAATTTATTTTTTGTTACAGATGTTTCTCATTTTTCCCCCTAGACACCCTCCTCCCTATTCCCCTCCCCCAGCATTGTTGTCTATGTCCATCCCTCCTCTGAGGTTTGCCAGTCTGAACGGTTCTATTTTTATTTTTTTGAGGAAACTCCATACTGTTTTCCACTGTGGCTGCACCAGTCTGCATTCTCACCGATAGCGCACCAGGGTCCTCCTTTCCCCACATCCTCACCTCACTTGTTGTTTGTTGATTTAGTGATAGGAGCCGTTCTGGCAAGTGTAGTCGTAGTTTCAATTTGCATCTTTCACATAATTAATACTGCTGAGCATTGTTTCATATGTCTCATGGCCATCTGTATGTCCTCTTTGGAGAAGTGTCTATTCAGGGCATTGGCCCCACTTTTAATTGGATTGTATGTCTTCCTGGCGTTGAGTTGTACACAGTTTTAAAATATTTTGGAATTTAACACCTTATCAAAATGTACCATTGGCAAATAGAAAACAGACATTTGTAACTCACAGAACTCAGAGGTAAACAATGAATCAATAATCCAGAGAGGTTCCCTGAGGGAAACAGTGACATGAAGAGGAAACCACACAGGAAAGCAGCCCAAACCTTCAACTGCACCTGCTCCTGGATGGTCCTTGTGCTCAGGGAACCTGCGCGCCCCCTGGTGGTCGCAGCCTCTCCCGCAGGGAGGTTTGTGTCTGGACTCACACTGACTTCCCTCACTGTGTAAGCACAGTAATACAGGTCCGTGTCCTCGGCTTTCAGGCTGTTCATTTGCAGATACAGTGTGTTCTTGGAGTTGTCTCTGGAGATGGTGAATCGGCCCTTCACAGAGTCCGCATAGTTTGTGATACTACTATCATATTTAATATCTCCTACCCACTGCAGCCCCTTCCCTGGAGCCTGGCGGACCCAGTCCATCCAGTAGCTACTGAAAGTGAATCCAGAGGCTGCACAGGAGAGTCTCAGAGACCCCCCAGGCTGCACCACGCCTCCCCCAGACTCCACCAGCTGCACCTCACACTGGACACCTGCAAACACAAAGACGTCCTGGTCAGGACACTGTCACACGTCCACTGTTTCTCTCTCATTCACTCTCACACTCAGTGTCCCTTGCTCTCCACAAATTACCTCTTAAAATAGCAACAAGGAAAACACAGCTGAGCCCAAACTCCATGGTGAGTGCTCTGTGTTCAGTCCAGATCAGGGAATGGGGTCACCTGGGGATCCCGGGCTGGGCTACTGTCCCAGAGCTGCAGGGTCAGGGCTGGGCTGGATTTCATGGGCAGAGGGGGCCCTATTTGCATGTCCTCCTACTATATAGGGAGCTCTGGGGTTGGAGAGGTGCAGAGAGGGCAGTGCCTCAGAGCAGGTGCGAGTGTCCTGGGGGAGAATATTGGTCATGAGAACATTTCAGTAACTAAATAGGAATCATAGGGATTCTCAGGGTATGTCCTGTGTCTACATCTGGTAACAGTGAGCCCAGTATCTGCCCTGTGTCCTCCCCACTGACTCCCTTGATTCCCCTGACCAACCCCGGGCAGAGCGGGAGATGCCCATGAGGATGCAGACCCTCTTGCATGCAATGAGAGCATGAATGAAGGACTGTGTTCTGGTGTTACCCACACGTCAGGGCTGGAGACAGACAGACACGTGGAAAGAGACCACCGGCTGAAGATCTTGTAAGAGTGGACATTGTGTACATAGTGTATTGGTGCCCTTGGCCCTGAGTGTCTCTGGCTTCCTGACCTTCAAAGAGACAAAGAAGGCAGAGTTTTGAGAAGATGCTTCTCTATCCCAGGGACACAGAGACAGTGAGAAGTCAGGGAGATTCATGGAGCTGATGGAGAGACTGTGGGTTTTCAACACCCAGAAATCCATGTTCAGAGGGTCTGTCTGCATAGACAGTAATGAAAATTTTAAAGGAGGTGATATAATGGAACAATCAGTGAACTATTTCTGTATCACAATATATATGATTAGTGAGGGGGCTGTTGTCTGAGTCATGCTGGGAACCTTGGTATATTATGTGCAAAGGGACTTTGTCCTATTTGAGTCATTTAATGATCTGAGATCCAAATACTTTCCAGGGTCATCTAGACAAGTCCTCCTATGGTAAGTGTTTATATCAGAAGGAGGCAGAGGGAAATTAGGCTCCAGGAGGACAAGAATGCACTGTGACCTCTGAGGTCAGGGGACCTATTCCTGGCTGTGGAGATGGAGGAAGAGGCCACTGGACCAAGAATGCAGTTTTAGCAGCTGGAAAAGACCAGGAAAGAGACTCCCCTGTCTGAGATCGTTCAGGCAGCTGTAACAATATGCCTGGGCTGGGAAGATGATAAACAACACACATTTGTGTCCCACAGATCTGGAGGCGGGAAGTCCTCAGTCAAGGTGCCAGCAAGGTGCCTTCTGGGGAAGGACGTACTCCTGGTTCTGGTCTGACAGCCTCTTTCTGGGTCTGCACGTGGTGGAGGGACCAGCAGGACCTCTGGGCTCCATCAGGAAGGCACTGATTCCTGAAAGGAGGGCCCCTCATGACCTAAGCATCTCCCCAACACCCCACCTCCCAACACCATCCTCTTTGGGGATGAGGATTTCAACATGTGAACTTGGGGAGCACAGGTGTTCAGACCACAGCACCGTCCTGGAGCCTCTGCAGAAGGGTGGTCCTGCCTCCCCCTGACCTCAGTCCAGTGAGGTGGATTCATGCTTTGACCTCCAGATTGTGAGGGAATGACCGTGTGAAGACTGAAGCCCAGGTCTGTGGTGATATGACCGGTTGTCCTGGGAACGCACAGGCTGGACGTGGTCCCCCATTATCAAGGGTGTCCCCACACTGCTCCTGCTGTGTGATGACCTCAGTGCTGGCCCAGGGACAGGGACACCACAGGACTGAGGATCTGAGGAGGAGTCTCCTTGGTGTGTCCCTCAGAAGGGAGGCCTGTGAGATGCTGTGCTGACCGAGCCTGTGCTTGAACCTGCTCCCCTGCCAACCCACGGCTTCCCCACCCGGTGAGCTGACTGTGCTGTCGAATGTTCCAAGTGTGGTGCTCGGCCAGAGACAGGGACACAGAAATTCATCCTTGACTGCCTCCTTCGTCCTGTTCCCCAAGCCCAGTGCCATGTTTCAGAGAGAGGGGAACGTCCTAGAACCTGTGAGGGAGACACTCCCATCCAGACTCCCAAGTCTGATACCAACCAGGTGTTCCCAGGTGATGGCTCAATGAACATCCCTCATTCAGAGAACAGGAGGCTCCAATGTGCCCTGGAAAAGAATGACGAAGAACAGGGTCCTTTCAGGAATACCTTCCCTGCCAATTCCTTGCAGTGCATTTGACCCCTGTGACCTTTCCCTGAATCACTGACTCGCCCATGATAGCATCGCTCCTGGTCTCAGGGCCTGACTGTGTGAGGAGTCAGCAGGCTCCTGGCCCTGCATCTCCTCCCCCAGCACAGCCGCCCTGTCCCTCAGGGTCTTGGACCATCCCAGGATGGGGTCCTCACACTGTGTCTCTCACAGTCATGCATGCTGTGTCCTCAGACTTCAGGACATTGCTCTGCAGATAGGCCGTGCTGACCGAGGTGTCCATGGAGAAGACAGATCCTTCTGAGCAGCCTGGGCACACATGGGCTTCCCAGTGTTTGTGCTAAACCAGCTCACTCACTGCAGGCCCTGTCCTGGGGCCTGTCTCACCCGGTGCACGTAGTATCTGGTGAAAGTGGACCCAGAAGCCTTGCAGGAGACCCTCCCTGAGGCCCAGGCTTCCTCCCTCAGCCCCAGATTGCACCAGCTGCCCCTGGGAGTGGACACCTGTGGAGAGGAGACAGGAGCTGGTGGAAATCCCCCTGAATGTCCCTGGTCCCCTCCTCATCTTAGAGATGGGGGAACCCTTACCTTTAGCCACTGCCACCAGGAGGAGGGTTCTCCAGCTCCAGTCCATGAGAGGGGGAGCTGTGGGCACTTCTGTAGGGAGGGTGTGGCTGTGGGTGATGCTCCCAGGGCACAGACTTATCCATATTCATCCTGGTCTACCTCATCTCATTTACATATTCATGAGGTGGAGTATGTCATACCTGAGGACAGGACCCCACCTGAGAGAAGATGGAGGGACAGGAAAGTTGCTCAGTTGGAGTCTGAGTGTCCACATCCCAATCCTGGTAGGAGGATATGTGTCCCCTGCCAGGTCCCGAGCTCTGTGCTCACTGAGACCCTCCCTCTGAGGAACAAGCCCCCACAAGACTCGTTCCTCAGTATGAACCCAACTTTGAGAGACATGGGGATTTCCTGGACCACCTCTGGGCTTTGGTACCTGAATGTTTATTCCTGGATCAGTGTGTCTCCAAAGTGCTGCACCCACTGAGGTAATAGAGCCATCCCTGACCCAGCTCCTCACAATCCAGAAGCCCTAGAAATACCCACTTTGTGTGTGGTTCTTATGTTTACGGAGGTTGGTAATGCTCTGATTGAACAGGATATTAGTACTCACTTCAGCATTCCTGTCCAGCTTGCTGTTTAGATTGTTTTTATGAAAAGAGGAAGACCCGGCCCTCAGAGGAAATCCCTGTGCAGCTCGTGCAGCACCTGCTCCTGGGGCAGCAGCCCTGTGCTCGAGGGTCCTGAGCGCCCCCTGCTGCCTAGTCATTTCCCCTGCAGGTGAAGGTCCTTCAGTCTCACAGGGCATTGACCTCTCAGCGTCTCTAGTTCACTAGTAAAGGTTGTGCCCCAACTTCACAGTGTTCCCGCAGGGACACCGTATACTTTTCATATCTATGTACATGGTGAACTGGCCTTACTGAGCCCCGTGACTGTGCAAGGAGACCCCAACACAGAGCTTTATGAAGCTACCACTGAGCCTTTCCCTGAAGCAGCCAGATGGACTAACACAGCTGAACCTCCCTGAGTCCAGAAGCTCTCAGGGACGCTGGGGCCTCTTATGTCCTTAGGTCCTGAGGTTGAAGGTCACATCTGAGTATCCCAAATCCCACTGCACATCTACCATTCAATAAATCTCTCTCACACACACACACACACACACACACACACACACACACACACACACTGTGATGACTTTGTTGCTATGAATCCAGAGTTGCCCTTCTTCCCTGAACCCAGCTCATGGGCAGTGACCACAGATGGATACTAGGCCTGGAGTGACTTCCTTTGGAAGCTGATCAAATGCACCCACGATGCACAAGCAGACTTTGCATAGCACATGTCTTGTGTTTCTCTGTTCTGGCAGGTCCTGTGAACACAGATGCTGATTAGAACGGATCAGATCTGCTCCAGGGAGGGTCAGAGGAGGAGCTGCTTCCCCATTGACTGCAGGTCCCAGTAGCTGAGAGTCCCCTGGAGACCCCACACCTGTATTAGGGGACCCCTGAGAGTGGTGAGGCTGAGGAGACAGCACTGTAGTCAGCTGTCAGGTGAGGCTGCTCTCCCAGGTCACCTGGTGGGCGGGGCAGCAGTGGGCAGGGGAGTGATGCTAGCTCCGTGAGGAACACCCTGGCTCCCTCAGGACACCTGGTTTCAGGACAGGCTTGGTGTTCATCCATTCTTGTTGCTGCATCCTGGTAGTTATCTTCCCTCCTGACCACCTGCCCCATGGCTCTGTTCCCCACATCCCACGTGAAGACAGACCCTCTATTCAGTGACACCCCAGCTATGCCCGTCAGTCCCTGCAGAAACCACCATCTACACTTGCTTGTTCATGTCTCGTTCGGCCCTTCATGGCTATTCCTGCACTGAGTGGGTCCTCACGACTGAGAATTCAGGTACCTACTCCTGTATTGGTCCTTGTGTTCAGGAACCTGAGCGCCCCCTGGTGGTGGGAGCCTCTCCTGCAGGGAGGTTTCTGTCTGGGCTCACACTGACTTCCCCTCACTGTGTCTCTCCCACAGTAATACACGGCCGTGTCCTCAGCTCTCAGGCTGTTCATTTGCAGATACAGCATGTTCTTGGAGTTGTCTCTGGAAATGGTGAATCTCCCCTTGACAGAGTCAGCGTAGTATGTTTTACTTCCATCACCATAGATTAGACTTATCCACTGCAGCCCCTTCCCTGGAGCCTGGCGGACCCAGTGCATGCTGTAGCCACTGAAGGTGAATCCAGAGGCTGCACAGGAGAGTCTCAGAGACCCCCCAGGCTGCACCAAGGCTCCCCCAGACTCCACCAGCTGCTCCTCACACTGGACACCTGCAAATACAAAGATGCCAAGTCAGGACACTGTCACACGTCCACTGTTTCTCTCTCTCATCCACTCACACACTCCATGTCTCTTGTTCTCCACAAATTACCTCTTAAAATAGCCACAAGGAAAACCCAGCTGAGCCCAAACTTCATGGTGAGTGCTCTGTGTTCAGTCCTGATCAGGGAATGTGGACACCTGGAATCCTGGGGCTGGGCTCCTGTCCCAGAGCTGCAGGGTTGGGGCTGGGCTGGATTTTATGGGCAGAGGGGGCCCTATTTGCATGTCCTCCTACTATATAGGGAGCTCTGGGGTTGGAGACCTGCAGAGAGGGCAGTGCCTCAGTGCAGGTGAGAGTGTCCTGGGGGAGAATCATGGTCATGACAACATTTCAATAACAAAATGAGAATCATAAGGAGGTTGGGGCCTGTCCTGTGTCCATATATGGTAACAGTGAGCCCAGCATCTGGCCTGTGCTCCTCCTCACTGGGCTGCTCAACTCCCCTGAACCAACTCCAAGGCAGAGCAGGACCTGCCCAGTGTGGGTGCAGACCCCTTCAATATAACGAGAGCGTGAATGAACATCTGTATTGTGATGCTACCCACATGTCAGGGCTGGAGACAAGCAGACACATGGAAAGAGACCACAGGCTGCAGATCTTGTAAGAGTGTAAGTCATGAACACTAAGTATGATGCCCTTGGCCCTGAGTGTCTCTGGCTTCCTGACCTTCAAGGAGAGAAAGAACACTGAGTGTTGAGAAGGCGCTACAACTCAGCCATGTGCCTTGACCAGGAATCAAACCTGGTCCTTTCAGACCATGGGACGATGCTCAGTTCTCTGAGCCACACCAGCCAGGCGCTAATATCTTAATTTACGATGTTACTTTGATCTGAGAAACTACCCCCCAAACAATGGCAGCTGAGAAATTCTTAATTATTTTTGTTGGAAATTTTGTAGTTTTGTCTACAGTTTCCTAAGCAAACTCTTCCATTATGCACCCCATGGCCTATGGCAGAGATCCCAAACTAGTTACATGAGGCATAACCATGCTCTTCCATGGAGAAAAGACAAGAAATGTAAGCAGATTATGCATGAGTACAACTCAGAATCATCCATGTGCTGAAATGATTATGGTAGAAGGTTGACGTGTTTTCTCAGTCTAGTTGTATCAGTGATGTCAGGGTTCAGAGGGAGGTTAGTGAAGAGAATTCCTTCCATAGATTATCTCATAGGAGAGGAAATGTCAAACATGACTTCAAACCTCAGTCACAGACTCTCTCTGCCCCTGGGGATGGACACTGTGGTGAGAGGTTCTGGGCTCTCCCAGAGAACATATAACGTCCTTAATGTATAATGAACACATTTTCCCATTAGATATTTATTCTGTGTGTATGCCTGCTATGTATTACCCTAAATGAAATATTTGGTGGGACAAATGTATTTAATTTAGCAATCTCTAATTCACCCCTGTTTTTTGTACTGGTCCTGTTTTGGTGAATCACACAGACCCACAGGACCTGCTGAGCCTCACGGTTCAGGGGCATCGGCTGCAGCAGCCACAGGGACAGAGAGGTTCTGGCACCAGGAGTGAGGGCTGCTGGGAAACTGCCCAGAACTGGACTGGACTTGGACCTGGGTGAGGGGAGGAAGCTGGATGTGTTCTGAGTCACAGGACAGAGATGTGCCTGATGTTCATGGGCAGAGTGTTACTGGACATGTGGGTTTAAACCTCTTCCCCTGACGACCCAGGAGGATGTGCAGGGCATGACAGACACAGCTTCTGTCATCGTAGGAAACACCTGAGGGATTCTGACCAGGAGTTTGTCAGAATAGAAACGTTAAAGGTTCTGCAGGCAGGGATCAAGGGAAATAAGGAACGTGTCACTGCAAAGGGGGGAAGGGGATTCCTGTTACCCACATGCACCTGCTCACAGTATCTGTCTGTGAGGCAACAACTTCACAGGTCCAGGGGTTAGCACTTGGACACCTGTGGGTCATTACTCACATGGTCACACCATGCTCCACCCAAGCTGCACAATTCATTGGGGTCCCGTTTAATGAGTCTCTCAACACTTAGAGGGAAGAATGGACACCCTCCCTGCAGGAGCCATGGTGCTGGTGTGTCTGTGTGAGGGGCCCTCATGTCATTGACCATGACACTGTCTCAGTCCATCGTCATCATCATCATCATCGTTGTCATCATCATCACGATTTGCCTACTTAAAATTGTTCTTATTTTTAGAGATATGATTGTTGTCCAACATACTGACACCTTATATAATTTTTTGCCCATTTTTTTTGGTTGTGAAGTTAATAGGTAGTCAGACTCCATTTTATTTTTTGCTTGAGTGCTGACAAATGATGGGTCATTCCTGTCTCTTCTCCATCTGCCCCACACGGGAATCTGAGGAGAAAGGTTGGGTCTCTTTAGATGTCATTGGGAGATTGAACAACAGAAGCCTTTGGCGAGATTTCCTCCCCCTCTCCACCACCTCACCATAATAAAACCCTGAGCCCATCCCCTTTCCTGGTCTATCAAAGCACGTCTCACTTACTGAAGGGCCTTTCCTGTGCTTCCCAGAGATTCCAACTGTGTACGTGATACACGTTCCCTGTCCCCTGTGTGTGTTTGTCCTCAGCCTTGACATCTGTACAGGCTGTCATGGGTCCCTCTGCCTCTGCCTGGTGGCAACTGCTCTCGGTGCTGTGAGCATGAGGCCAAGTCAAGGACCATCACCACCAGGGGGACTTTCATCTCTAGCTTTGGAGTCACATTCCTCTGGTGGCCAACGTCCAGCGTATGGGTGTCCAGCTGCTGGCTGGCTGAGAACCTAAGCAGGGTGTAGCTGAGCTGCACTGTCGAATCAGCAAAACCCCTGGCTGGATGTAGCTTACGTGGGTCAGTGGATTTCATGATTAGTTCTCATTTGGGCAAAAGAGTGTCTGAAAGAGATTCTACCTCTTGTTCATATGAGAAAGTGGTCTTCCTGGACAACAGACATTTCTTTATTCTTTCTGTTTAATTGTTGACATCGTTATAGGTGTTCTCCTTCCCCAACTAACTGCTCCCCTCCACCAGCCCCCCCCCACCACGACTCCCCTGGCCGTCAGCACTGTGCTGTCTGTGTCCATGGGCTGTGCATGTAGGTCCTTTGACTCCTCTCTTCACCTCCTTTTATTCACTCATCCCTCCACTCTGATCCGTGTCTGTTCTTTCCAGTGTCCAGGCATCTTGTTCTATTTTGTTCTTCAGTTTATCTTGTTTCTCAGATTTCACATATACCTGAGGTCACTTGGTATTTGTCTTTGGCTTATTTCTCTCAGCATAATCCTCCCCAGGTCCCTCCATGCTGTCCACAGGGTGAGGGCTGCTTCTTCCTTACAGCTGAGTAGTGTTCCCTTGTGTAAATGCACCTCAGGTTTTTATCCACTCGATATTCATGGGCACTTGGGCTGTTCACAGATATCGGCTACTCTAAATATCACTGCTATGAGTACAGGGTGCATATGTTCTTCCTGATTGGAATTTTGGGATACCTAGGATGTAGTCCCAGAAGTGTGATCACTGTGTTGAATGGCAGTTTCATTTTTAATTTATTGTGGAAACTTCACACTGTGTCCACAGTGGCTGCACCAGTCTGCATTCCCACCAGCAGGGCATGAGGGTTCTGTTCTCTCCACACCCTCACCAGCACTTGTTGTTGGTTGATTTATTGATGGGAGCCATTCTGGCAGACGTGAATGTATTTTAAGTGGCATCTCTGATGATTAGTGACCTCAAACATTTTTTCATATGTCTGTTGTGCACCTGTGTGTCCTCTTCAGAGACGTTTGTATGCGGGGTCTCTGCCCATTTATTAATGGGATTATTGGTCTGTGAAATGAGTTGTAAACGTTTTATTTAAATACATTTTTCAATATAACCCCTTAACAGATGTACCATTGGCAAATAGGCAATAAACTTTTCTAACTCAGAGATTTCATAGGTAAGCACAGAATCAGGAACCCAGAGAGGTTTCCTGAGGGAAACTGTGACATGAAGAGGAAACCACACAGGAAACCAGCCAAAACCTCCAACTGCACCTGCTCCTGGATGGTCCTTGTGTTCAGGCACCTGAGCGCCCCCTGGTGGTCGCAGCCTCCCCTGCAGGGAGGTTTGTGTCTGGGCTCACACTGACTTCCCCTCACTGTGTCTCTCGCACAGTAATACACGGCCATGTCCTCGGTGGTCACGGATCTCAGCTGCAGGGAGAACTGGTTCTTGGACGTGTCACTGGAGATGGTGGTGCGGCTCTTGAGGGACGGGCTGTAGTAAGTGCTACTACCACTAGCATATATGCGCCCAATCCATTCCAGCCCCTTCCCCGGTTTCTGTCAGATCCAGCTCCACAAGTAACCACTGAGTGAGCCCCCAGAGACAGAGCAGGTGAGGGAGAGGGTCTGCGAGGGCTTCACCAGTCCTGGGCCCGACTCCTGCAGCTGCACCTGGGACAGGACACCTGGGGACAAGGAGCATCAGGCCCTGTCAGTCACGTGCAGTAAGAAACACCCCCATGGACCCCTGTCTGACCTCTGAGACCCTCACCTTGGGGGGCTGTCACCAGGCACAGGAGAAGACCCAGCAGTCTCATCTTCTTCTAGACCACGGCTCTGCCTTCCCCAGAGACCTCAGCCCTGTGTGAGGAGAGAGCTGTGAGCCTCCCCAGCCCAGGGGAGGATTTACCCTGGAGCTTGGGGAGAAATTTGCATGTGGGGCAGCCTGTTCCTTATAAGTGGGGGACTGAGGTCAGGCTGCCCTGGTCATTCTGGGGCCCTGTGGGAGCATCTCTTTCCTTGATCTCACTCTGTATGTAAGTCAGGTAGAGGAGATCCCTGGGTTCAAGAGACTTTGGATTGTGGTCAAAGGTTGGCCTCACCTTTCTGAGCATAAGAAGAAATGATGGACTAGACAGGTAGGTTAGACTTTTAACTTCCCATACATCCTTCACACTGATTTAAAAGGGATTAGTATATGTTCACAGATTTTTTGAATCCCAATTCTCCAGTATACCCACTATTTCCAAATTTTATATCATAATTTCATATAAATATTATCTATCTTAGTGCAAAAATAAAAATAAAGGGCATCTATGTTCAATATTTTATATTTTAATTATATTTAAATATGTTTTTATTGATTTTATTTTTTAGAGAGTTGAACGGAGAAGGTAACTTCATTGCTGACAAAAATACCTGACTCCAGTCTCCCTTCTTCTGCACCTGGGCATGGTCAGTTGGTCACAGGTGCCAGGATCTACCACACAATATATAACGTCCTTAATGTATATTGAGCACATTCTACCATGAGACAAATACTTTGGAAATGTTCTCTCTCTGTGGAGTTTGTCTTTTCATTTCCTTAAGGGGATCTCTGGTGGGATAAAAGCATTTAATATAGCAAAATGTAATTGATGCCTGTTTTCTGTGCTGGTCCTGTTTTGGTGAATCACACAGACCCCCAGAACGTGCTGAGCCTCACGGTCCAGGGGCATCGGCTGCAGCAGCCACAGGGACAGAGAGGTTCTGGCACCAGGAGTGAGGGCTGCTGGGAAACTGCCCAGAACTGGACTGGACTTGGACCTGGGTGAGGGGAGGAAGCTGGATTTGTTCTGAGTCACAGGACAGAGATGTGCCTGATGTTCATGGGCAGAGTGTTACTGGACATGTGGGTTTAAACCTCTTCCCCTGACGACCCAGGAGGATGTGCAGGGCATGACAGACACAGCTTCTGTCATCGTAGGAAACACCTGAGGGATTCTGACCAGGAGTTTGTTAGAATAGAAACGCTAAAGGTTCTGCAGGCAGGGATCAAGGGAAATAAGGAACGTGTCACTGCAAAGGGGGGAAGGGGATTCCTGTTACCCACATGCACCTGCTCACAGTGTCTCTATCTGTGAGGTAAGAACTTCACAGGTCCAGTGGTTAGCACTTGGACACCTGTGGGTCATTACTCACATGGTCACACCATGCTCCACCCAAGGTGCACAATTCACTGGAGTTCCATTCGTGAAATCCCTCAACACTTAGAGGGAAGAATGGACACCCTCCCTGCAGGAGCCATGGTGCTGGTGTGTCTGTGTGAGGGGCCCTCATGTCATTGACCAGGACCCTGTCTCAGTCACCATCACTGCTTTTTTTTTTTTTAATTATTTGTTCTTATTATCTGTAGATATGGTTGTTGTCCAACATAATGACACCTTTTCTCATTTTTTGGTCATTTATTATAGTTGCTAAGTAAAACATGTAGTCAGACTATTTTATTTTTATTTTTTTAGTGCTGACAACTGAGGGCTCCTTCTTGCCTCTTCTCCATCTGCCCCACACTGGGATCTGATGAGAAAGGTTGGTCCGCCCTCTATAGATGTCATTGGGGAATTCAACCACACAAACCCCTGGAAGGAGAATTTCTCCCCCTCCCCCACCACCTCGCCAAAATAAAAGCCCTGAGCCTGTCTCTTTTCCTGGGATATCAAAGCTCCTCTGACTTGTTGAAGAACTTTTCTTGTGGTTCTCAAAGATTCCAACTATATACGTGATACATGTCCCTTGTGTTTGTGTTTGTCATCAGCCCGGATGTCTGCACAAGCTATCGTGTATCTCTGTGCCTCTGTTTGGTGTGAACTGCTCTCAGTGCTGTGAGCATGATGTAACGTCAATGACTGTCACCCCACGAGTAGTTCTTCTGTAGCTTTGGGGTCACACACCTCTGGTGCTCACTGTCCACACACATGTGTCCTGCTGCTGGCTGGCTGGGACCCTGAGCTGTGGAGCTGAGCTGCACTGTTGAGTCAGCAGAGCCTCTGGGTGGATTCAGCTCACGTGGGTCAGCAGATTTCATGATGAATTGTCATTTGGTCACAAGAGTGTCTGAAAGAGAATCTCTGTCTTTTCCCCATAAGAATGTTGGCTTCCTTGACAAGAGACATTTCTTTATTTTTTTAAAAAATTTTGACACAATTATGGTGTCCCCTAATTCCTCCTACTTTGCCCACATCCACCCAGTCCCCAGCAATCCTCTCCTGACCCTACCACTCTGTCTGTGTCCATGGGGTCTCCATATATGTGCCTGGGTCCTCACTTCTCCTTCTCTTATCCACTCTTCCCAACACCCCACCCCTCTGACCTCTGCCAATCTGTTCTATGTATCCATTCCTCTGGTTCCATTTTGTTTGTCAGTTTATTTTGTTCATGAGCTTCTCTATATACATGAGATCATGGGGTATTTGCATTTCTCTGACTGGCTTATTTTGCTTAGCACAATAATCTACAGCTCCATCCATATACTGCAAAGAGTAAGAGTTTCTTCTTTTTTACAGCTGTGTAGGATTCTAGTATGTAAATGTACCACAGTTTTTTATCTACTCATCTACATGGTCAACCGGGTGGTTTCCAGATCTTGGATATTGTAAATAACGCTGCTATGATTACGGGAGTGCATATATTCCTTCTGAATCGTGCTTTGGGATAATTAGAACATATTACCAGAGGTGGGTTCCCTGGTCAAAAAGCAGTTGTATTTTTATTTTTATATTTTTTGTTAATTAATTTATTTTTTTTACAGATGTTTCTCCTTTTTCCCCCTAGACACCCTCCTCCCTATTCCCCTTCCCCAGCATTGTTGTCTATGTCCATCCCTCCTCTGAGGTTTGCCAGTCTGAACGGTTCTATTTTTTTTTTTTTTTTGAGGAAACTCCATACTGCTTTCCACTGTGGCTGCACCAGTCTGCATTCCCAACAATAGCGCACCAGGGTCCTCCTTTCCCCACATCCTCACCTCACTTGTTGTTCGTTGATTTATTGATAGGAGCCGTTCTGGCAAGTGTAGTCGTAGTTTTAATTTGCATCTTTCTGATAATTAATAATGCTGAGCATTGTTTCATATGTCTCATGGCCATCTGTATGTCCTCTTTGGACAAGTGTCTATTCAGGGCATTGGCCCCTCTTGTGATTGGATTGTATGTCTTCCTGGGGTTGAGTTGTACATAGTTTTAAAATACTTCGGAATTTAATACCTTATCAAAATGTACCATTGGCAAATAGACCACAGACATTTTTAACTCAGAGAACTCAGAGGTAAACAATGAATCAGGAATCCAGAGAGATTACTTGAGGGAAACGGTGACATGAAGACGAATCCGCAAGGGGAAACCAGCCCAAACCTCCAACTGCACCTGCTCCTGGGATGGTCCTTGTGTGCAGGGACCCTGAGCGCCCCCTGGTGGTCGCAGCCCCTCACCCAGGAGGTGTGTGTCTGGGCTCACACTGACTTCCCCTCACTGTGTCTCGCACAGTAATTAATACACGGCCGTGTCCTCAGATTTCTGGTTGGTCATTTTAAGAGAGACTGTGCTCGTAGGGTTGTCCCTGGAGATTGTGAATCTTCCTTGAACGGATGGCGCGTACCACTGATCTGTTCCCGATGGTTTGCTCACTCTCGCCACCCACTCCAGCCCCTTCCTGGAGCCTGAGCTCATTTCTTCTCCTGGACTCAGGGGTGTAGGTCTGGGGTGGGAGAGCCCTTGGTTTATGAGGCACCTTGGAATCAGGTCAGTGGATGGGCCCGTGTTTTTAACTTTAAAAATAAATGCTGGGCTGGGTGAGGGGTTCACAATATTTAACCTCATAGCTCATTTAATTCCCTAATAAAATGGATTCACATTATGTACAAACAGTTTCTGAAGTCCAAAGAAACACATTAAGTAGACTCAACATTGTCAAATGGACAATCATAACTCCCTATAAAATAACATTTGATGTCATCCTGGGTGTATAAATTATTGGGGTGAAGAGCAGTCCTCCCTGACCTGGCTGGGTGCCCTGGGCCTGCAGCCTTGGTCTCAGTCCAGCTCCAGGGGACAGGCCTGGTCAGAACCCTCCTCCCACGTGTCCAGAGAAGATCCTGCCGCAGAGACAGGTTTCAGACACGCTGTGTCCATTCTTCTTCTCACCTCTCCCAGGGCAGGGCAGCCCCTTCCTCAGGTGACCAGCTCAGGACGGTCTCCCAGGTCCTCGACCACAGAGAGGCTCTGAGACTCTGGGCTCATCGTCTCCCAGAGAGACTCAGGCACTTCCTATGGACCAGCAGGGTCTGAGAGGGGTGTGGACCCGGGACCTGTGCTGGTCACAGGGTCATTTTGGAACCTGCCATCCCAGCATTCCCCTGAGACCATGGGAGAAAGGGAATGTGGAGGCTGATTTCCTGGGAAAGGGACTCTGAGCTCACGATGGGCTAAGACTACAGATGGAGGGGAATCAAAATACAGAGATGCTGAATATTTTATTAAATCCCTTATGTGGGATGCAACACGTGGTGGGATTTTACAAGCTGGTAAACACTCCACACCCAGTTTGCTTCCCTGCGTTTCGCACTCCCCTCCACACACTGAACCCAAACCGCAGTCCCCATGATTGTAAATGGCGCAGGGAGACCTGGGGCGCACGTGACAGACTCCGAAAGTCTACGGACCAGAGCTGAGCTTTCTTCAGGCTCACAAATGTCTCAGGAGATCCCCCTCATGGACAGAAGGGCTGGGAGTGGGGGTTGGTGCAGCCACATGGGTGGAGGTGGCGTCTGTGACAGGGATGGCACCACTCTCCTGCAGGTCCTGGGAAACACCTGTGGGGAACCCTGGGCCCCGGCCAGCTGTGAGCAGCATGAAGGAAAGGGAGGTGGAGGCCTCATGAGGAAAAGGGAGGTGGAGGCCTCGGAAGGGCAGCGGTGAGAAGGTCTCCTCCATCGAGCTGCACACTCTGCCCCAGGGGATACCTGTGCGCTGTGAGCACCATCACCAGCCACCTCCAGACATTTTCATTTCCCAAACTGATGCTGGCCCATTAAATAACAACCCTGTCCAGTATGCCCAGCCGTGGTGCTCTCTGTCTCACAGACCTGACCAGTGCCAGGTTTCCACAGAGGTGGAATCACATGGCCTTTGGAATTCAGAGAGTGTCTTTTCATTGGATCATGTCTCCAAGGTTCACCCATGTTCTCACATCTGTCCCCTGTGCCTCCTTTGTAAGGGTGCATGACATCTCGTTGTGAGGAGAGAGCTCATTTTGCTCATTGAAGTTTCTGCCCCCTCTCTCTCATTCTCACAGAATCAGTGGCTTTTACAGGTGCTGTTGTTGCTTCGCTGATCACGAAGGAGGGTTCACGACACATGGAAGATTGTCAACAAACTCACGTTGGATGAATCAGAATATTAACAAATGAAATGGAAGTGAGCGTCCCATGTCCAGAGGTGGAGCTGAGTGAGGACAAACAGTAATAACTTCTATGGAGTGCTGGTGGTCATCTGTCACACTGTCCCCACTGTCCTGGAGGCAGCAGGACGAGGAGGAAGGAGGTGGAGACAGAGTCAGCAGAGCTGACAGGGACCCCCAGTCTGCACGGGGACGGGGTCTGATCCCAGGTCACCGTGCCTCAGCCTGGTGCTCCTCTGACATGGGCACACATCCTGCCCTGCACTGCAGCTCAGAGGAAATAAGGGATCCTGACAGGAAGAATGTTCCAAGGAAACCGAGGAGGGAGGGTGACGTGAGGTCACACAGGGGTCTGGAGGTCAGCTCCTGTCCATGTGCAACAGGCCGGACAGCAGGAGGAGCCAGGGAGTCAGTGGGAGCTGGAGGCAGGACCAAACTCCTAAGGGCGCTGCAGGGCCACAGGCGGGAGGTCACGTGTGTGCTCTGCAGGCCTTACAAGGTCAGGCAGGGCCCACCCACCTCAGGAGGGCCATCTGCTCGACCCAGTCTCCTGACTGACAGCACCCTCACGGAACCCCAGAGAATGTTTGCACAAGTATGGGGGCTCCCAGCACCAGTGAAGTTGACCTGGAAAGTAACTATCACGTGGCCCACATATTCCGTCCTCTCAGCAGACTCTGACTCCCCCGCCCCCACCCTGAAGAACCTCTCCATGACCTACAACCAGGAGCTTCATGGACTGAGGGAGATATCAGGGAAACGGCTTTGAGCCTCGCATAAGACACCTCATCACAAGTGTTAACAACAAAGGTGGTCGTGAAATTGGGAGTAGTCGCAGGGTTCTCACCTCACAGCTGGAACAGCTCAGAATTCTGGAGCCGGGGAAACGGGCTCTTCCACGGAGTCGGGAGACACGCATTTCTGGGGACCCACGCAAGGAGGGTGAGGTGCACTGGTGGGGTTTATTGGGATGGAAATAAATGAGCTCCCAGGTTCCTGGTGTCTCATCCATGGCCGGTGCCTCAGCTCCATCCACTGGGAGAAGTCCAGCCTGAACCTCCTCTAATCCCTCAGGTGTGAGCCCCACCAGACCCCACATCCGAAGCTGCTGCGGTGGGAGGCCCTCCGGGTGCACAGAAGGGCCACAGCCATCAGCGCGTGTGCAGGCTGCGGGGACGGTGAGCGCCACGCGGCTTTTCTTCTCCATTCGGACCGACCACCGCTCTGCTCCTGCCTGCGGGTGAGCCTGGGGGTTGCTGTCTGTGGCCCAGAGGTCTGTGCTGTCAGGTCCCGATCATGACTCTGGAGAAGATCCAGGAGCCCATCAGAGGAAGAGGACACCCCAGATGACAAGAGAAACCCAGGGCTTAACCGCCACCTGCACTGGTACTGGGTTTAATGCTCTGATCTCAGGGTCCTGAGCGCCCCCTGGTGTCCTGAGCGCCCCCTGGTGTCCTGAGCGCCCCCGAAGCCCGGCCCTCCTGTCCCCCTCAGGAGGTTTGTGTCTGGGCTCACACTGACTTCCCCTCACTGTGTCTCTCACACAGTAATACACAGCCATGTCCTCGGTGGTTACAGAGCTCAGCTGCAGGGAGAACTGGTTCTTGGACGTGTCTCTGGAGATGGTGGTGCGGCTCTTGAGGGACGGGCTGTAGTAAGTGTTATCATCATAACATATGCACCCCGCCCATTCCAGGCTCTTCCCTGGTTTCTGGCGGCTCCAATTCCAGCAGGAACCCATGGTGATAGAGTAACCAGAGACAGCGCAGGAGAGGGAGAGGGTCTGCGAGGGCTTCACCAGTCCTGGGCCTGACTCCTGCAGCTGCACCTGGGACTGGACACCTGGGGACAAGGAACATCAGGTCCTGTCAGTCACGTGCAGTCACAACCACCCCATGGACCCTGTCTGCCCTCTGAGACTCTCACCTTGGGGGGTGCCACCAGGCACAGGACAAGACCCAGCAGCCTCATCTTCTTCTAGACCACGGCTCTGCCTTCCCCAGAGGCCTCAGCCCTTTGTGAGGAGAGAGCTGTGAGCCTCCCCAGCCCAGGGGAGGATTTACCCTGGAGCTTGGGGAGAAATTTGCATGTGGGGCAGCCTGTTCCTTATAAGTGGAGGACTGAGGTCAGGCTGCCCTGGTCTCTCTGTCACCCTGTGGAGGCTTCCCTTTTCCTGAATGGACTCACTACACAGTTATAGGGGGTCACCTGGTACCTGAGACCTACTGGAGTCTTCTTAATGGACGTGCTCCTCTCTGATAAACAGTGGACTGATGAGTATATTTTTAATTTCTCATGCATGTTCAATTTGATTTAAAGGTATTACGTTTGTCCAGGTAATTTCTTAATCCTAACCCTCTAATAAATAAACAATTGTAAAATATTTGTTATAAACAATTATAATTTTATATACACTATTTTATATAGACAAATAATGTCCAGCTTGTTTTGAAAATCACAAAACAAAGGACATTCAGTGTCGACATCTTATTTGTTAATTTCTGTCATTACTTTGATCCAAGGAACTAATCCCTAGAACAGGTCCATGGGAGACACCTAGTTCTTTTTTATTTTTTATTTTGGTTTTATTTTATTTTGTTAAAATGATATTTCATACAAGTTCTGAGTAACACTATACTAAGTTCTTTTATTTAGTTTATTCCATGAAACATTATTTTTTTTACAGTATTTACCAAACATTTTCAGAAGTTAAGCAGGGTCGGTCCTGGTTAGTACTTGGATGGGAGGCCCTTGTTTCTTGATGTTAAAAATTTGGTAATTGTTTCTTTGAGTCCTTCCTCAAACTCTTCCCTCATGCAAGCCTATGGCTTATTGCAGAGACCTCAAACTAACTACATCAGACATAATCACATACATACACGGAGAAAGTATTGCAAATGGAAAGAGTGATTATGCATCAGTAAAGTTCAGACTGTTTTATATGTTGTGGTTGTGAAGGCAGCAAATTAACTACCAGCTTTCTCAGTCCAGTGTTTTCAGTGATGTTGGGGTTCAGAAGGAGGGAAATGAAGAGAATCCCAGCATGTATTTGCTCATAGGAAAGGGATCTTTAGTCCTGACAGAAAGCCTCACTCCTGTCCTCCTCTGCTCTGTCCCTGGAGGTGGTCGGAGGGTGCAGGGCTCTCCCACATAGCCTATAACGTCCTCAACATATAATGCACACATTCTCCCATCAGACATATAACTTAGAAATATATTAGACAATGTTGTCTTTTATTTCCCTTAATGGAATATTCGGTAGGAAAATGTTTTTATTTTCTATCATATTGAATTCATCACTATGTTTTTAAAGGGTCCTGATTTTGATGTTTTCTATAACAACTCACCAGAAAATTGTCACTCTCCATTGCCCATGGGAGGGGAAACCCTGATAAGAACAGAGTGGGCACTACACCCAAAACAGAAATGATGTCTGGAATCCCCAGTATTATTGAAAAAATGTTTGCTTTGTCCTCTGTCGAGGAGACCAACTTTCCCCAACATGAAGCCCTCATTCATTTCAAAGATTAATGCTCTTTATTGGACCTTGCATTGTGAATTTCACTACAGTATGTAGCATAAAAATTTAGACTAAGCTCTGACAACTTATATTATGTAGACGTGAGGCAGACATGGAAGGAACCTCACAGGACATGATGAAGATGCTGAGCAGAGATGACAGAGATAGGATCTCAGAGGTTATTTCACGAGGATGAAAACTCCTAGCTAGTGGAACCACTGACATACATGTTAATTATATTTAAATTTAATAAGAGCTATAAATAAATAAATAAATAAATAAATAAATAGCTGCGATTCTCTTTGTGAAGAAAAAATAACAGGAAATAGAGGGACCTGGAGAAGGAGAGGAGCCATCACTGCAGATATGTCATCTGCACACACAGTGTCACCTCTTCACTTGTCTATAGTGAGAATATGAGAAGTTAGGGACACAGAAAAAAGTGAGAATCGTCCTGGATGCAGCTGAGAGCAGAGAGGAAATCCCTGCTCCCAACAGGAAGCCCCTCCTTCCCCCCTCACTCTGCACCTGCTCCTGGGCTTTTCTGTGGTCTGTGAGTCCTGACCGCCCCCTAATGCCCTGAGCGCCCCCTGCAGCCCCGCCCTCCTGTCCCCTCAGGAGGTTTGTGTCTGGGCTCACACTGACTTCCCCTCACTGTGTCTCTAACACAGTAATACACAGCCGTATCCTCGGTGGTCACCGAGCTCAGCTGCAGGGAGACCTGGTTCTTGGACGTGTCTCTGGAGATGGTGGTGCGGCTCTTGAGGGATGGGCTGTAGTAAGTGCTGCCACCAGAATTGATGCTCCCCACCCACTCCAGCTCATTCCCTGGTTTCTGGCGGATCCAATACCACCAGTAACCACTGGTTGTGATAGAGACTTTATAGTCAGCGCAAGTGTTGCTGAGGTTCTGTGATGACTTCACCTTCCCTAGGCCCCACTGCTGCAGCTGCTCCTGGGACAGGACACCTGGGGACAAGGAACATCAGGCCCTGTCAGTCACGTGCAGTCACAACCACCCCACAGACCCCTGTCTGACTTCTGAGACCCTCACCTTGGGAGGCTGTCACCAGGCACAGGAGAAAACCCAGCAGTCTCATCTTCTTCTAGACCACGGCTCTGCCTTCCCCAGAGACCTCAGCCCTGTGTGAGGAGAGAGCTGTGAGCCTCCCCAGCCCAGGGGAGGATTTACCCTGGAGCTTGGGGAGAAATTTGCATGTGGGGCAGCCTGTTCCTTATAAGTGGAGGACTGAGGTCAGGCTACCCTGGTCCTTCTGGGGCCCCCGTGTGACCATCTATTTTCATGAGCTCACTCAGCATGTAAGTTAAGGAGAAGGTATCACCTGATTGATGAGACCTACTGGAGTCAGGTCAATGGAGGTACTCATCTGTGATAACTGGTAGATTAGATGAGTAGTTTATATTTTTAATTTCTCATATATTTCCAATAGATTTAAGTAGGTTTACATTTGCCAAGGTAGTTTCTTAAACTGTATCCCCTAATATATATACACAATTGTCAAATATTTGTAATAAACAATTAAACTTTTATAAATATAATTTTATATATAAAAATGTCTACTTTGCTCTGGAAATTCCAATGTGAAGGGCGTTCATTTCCAGTATCTTATTTGTTTAATTTGTGATGATTCTTTGATCCAAGGAACTATGTTTCAAGAACATATCATTTAGCGACCCATGATTCATTGGTTTTGTTTTGTTAACATGATACTTATTTCAAGTTCTAAGTAACACTATACTCCATCCCTTTATCTAGCTTATGGATTTGAACAGTTTTCTCATAACCTATCTCAAACACTGTCAGCAGCTAAGCAGGATGGAGCCTGGTTAGTACTTGGATGGGAGACCCTTGATTCTTGATGTTGAAGTTGGATAATTTTGTCTTTGAGTTCCTCCTCAAACTCTTCCATTGTGCAAGCCCATGTCATGTGGCAGAGTCCCCAAACAAATTATATCAGACATAATCATATTTTTATGAAGAAATGATTGAAAATAAGCTTGATTTTTCATGTGCACTATTTAGAATCTTTCATATGTTGAAATTATAAAGGCAACAGATTAACTGACCTGTTTTATCAGTCTAGTGCTATCAGTGAAATTGGGGTTCAAATAAAGGGAGGGGTGGAGAGAATACTCAGCACAGAATTTCCCATAAGAAAGGAAACTTTATCCTGACAGGAACCCTCACTCTCAGCCCCTTGCTCTGCCCTGGGGACAGTCACTGTGGTGAGAGGTGCTGGGCCCTCCCATTGACCATATGTCCTTAACCTATAATGCACACATGCTCCTATCAGACATATAATGTAGAAACGTATTAGACAAGAGTGTCTTTTAATTCTTTTAGTGGAATGTTGGTGGGAAAATGGTTTTATTTTTAACAATGTTCATTTCATCACTATCTGCTTTAATGGGGCCTCATTTCGATGTTTTATATAATAATTCACCAGAAAATGGTCACGCTCCATTGCCCATGGGAGGGGAAACCCTGATATGAACACAGTGGGAAAAAAATCTCAATAGAGAAATTAAGGTTGGAATCCTTAATATCGTTGAAATCTGGTTGCTGTGTCCTCTGACCTGGAGACCAATGGTCAAAAGAAGAAGCACAGATTAATTTGAAAGCTTAATTCACTTGATTGGATTTTACACTGTGAATTCCCTTACATTATGTAACATTGAAAATTAGACTAATCCCTGAGAAATTATACCATGTAGACGTCAGGCAGACAAGGAAGGAACCTCAAAGAACATGAGGAAAATGCTTAGCAGAGATGACAGAGACAGGATCCCAGAGGGTATTTCACGAGGATGAGAGTGACCAGGAAGACGAAGGTGCAGAGAGGTCGTGAGAGGGAGACATGAGGAGATGCCCTGGAGCTGACGTCCGGGACAGTGAATGTCCCAGTGAGAGCCCTGCATGGAGCTGTGTGTGCAGGACTCACATGGGACAGGGAGAGAGCGAGGCCCTGGCGAGTGTAGGGACCTGGAGTGAGCACAGACCCAGGGCATGTGGACACACTGACTCTCCCTCTGTGGAAACTGCATCCCCGTCACAGAGTGGAGAGGATGCCCGGGGTGCTCAGTCTTTCAAGGAGACAACTGCGTCCCATGGGAACCTAGTGAGATAATGGTCCCTGAGCCTGGACACGAATCCTCTGGGAAAGAGAATGTTGTCGACACCATCGTCGTCCTCAGTGAGATGAGGGGACACGGGCCCAGGACAAGGAGGAAGGTCCCTGGGACCCTGAACCGCAGGAAGAGCAGGAGCGCCCTGAGCACCCCAGGGAGCTGTGCTCAGTCCCTCCCTACCCAGTTCTTGCACAATGTTCTCTGGTCAGGAAATGGTCACTTTCAATTGTCCATGGGAGGGGAACCGGATATGAACAGAGTGGACACTAAACCCGTGGAAGAAATGATGGCTGGAGTCCTTCATATCATTGAAATCTGTGTGCTGTGCCCTCTGACCCAGAGACAACGTTCCATGGCATGAGCCCAGATTCATTGCAGAGCTTAATTCCCTTTACTGGACTTTACACTGTGAACTTCCCTACAACATGCAGCATAGGCTCACCCCTGAGAAATGATATCGTGTAGACTTCAGACAGACGAGGAAGGAACCCCAAAGGACGTGAAGAAGGTGATGAGCAGAGATGACAGAGACAGGATCCCAGAGGGTATTTCACGAGGATGAAAGTGACCAGGAGGACGAAGGTGCAGAGAGGTCGTGAGAGGGAGACGTGAGGAGATGACTTGGAGCTGATGTCCAGGAAAGTGAATGTCCCAGTGAGAGCCCTGCATGGAGCTGTGTGTGCAGGACTCACATGGGACAGTGAGAGAGCGAGGCCCTGGCAAGTGTGGGGACCTGGGGGATGAACTCTCAGTGTGTCTAGACGGTGTGGGCGGAGGTGGGGTTTATACCATGTTCTCCAGGGCAGGTGCTCAGATGGCCACCTCTCATGCGATGCTGGGAGCAGGACTCTGGGGTGATGATGCCCCAAGTGGTGACTCTGAGTCATGGAGGCTGCAGGACCCTAGGGACTGAACCAGCTGCCTCTCCACCCACCCAAGGCTAGGGGAGGGACGAGCTCACCTTTAAGGTCAGGCTCTTCCTCTCTGAAGAGCAGAGAAACATGAGGACATGATTAATGAGGATATTACTTTTATAATCTGCATCATCCTCATTTGTGACATTTTGCTGTCAACTTCGGTGTATAAATTATCGGAGTAAAGAGCGGTCCTCCCTGACCTGGCTGGGTGCCCTGGGCCTGCAACCTCGGTCCCTGCCGCAGAGACAGGTTCAGACACGCTGTGTCCCTCCTTCTTCTCACCTCTCCCAGGGCAGGGCAGCCCCTTCCTAGGTGAGCAGCTCAGGACGGCCTCACAGGTCCTTGACGACAGAGAAGCTGTGAGACTCCGGACTCATCTTCTCCCAGAGAGACAGAGGCCTAATAGTTCTTGATGGTGTATCATTTATTCATATTAGAACTGGAGGCTGTACCCAGGACCTACTGTAATAATCTAAGTCTCCTTCAGAATCGGTTCCTCTCTCTGATGTTACCTCAGCCCAGAGGGCAGAAGGTGCTGCAGTTACCAGAGCTGGTCCATCAGGAAGAGACCAGGGAGGAAACACAGAGGTCTGGGCGCACCGCCTGCCAATGGGAGGCTTTGCACACAAAGTGGGTCCTCGTACCCTGGAAACCCCAAGACTGAGGACACACAAGTCCAGGGTTCTTGTTTCTTCAGGATCTGACCTTCTTTGTTGTTTGACCAGGTGACGTTTTCTTTCCTCTGAAATAAGCACACTCATGTCCTAGGGTCATGAAGACACTTTGTTGAGAGTGTGCAGGAACAAAGTCATGGTGTATAGATTTTGTACCTTACATCTTTCCTGAGTCCACTTTTACTTCTATCAGTTTTCTGGTGCAGTGTTTAGGGTTTTCTATATAATAGATCATGTTATCTGCATACACATAGAAAGAGACATTTTAATATTTTTTTTTATTTAGCAATTTTTATTTCTTTTTCTTGTGAATTATTGTGACTAAAACTTCCAGTTCTGTTGAATAGAAGTAGTCACTGGGGTGCCCTTGCATTAGTCCCAATGCTAGAAGAACAGCTTTGAAATTTTCTCTGTGCACCATGATGTCACTTGTTGGCTTCTCAAATGTGGCATCTTTTATGTTGAGGAAGATGCCTTGAATAACAAAATTATTTAGATATAATCATGAAATAAATTTGAATTTTAAAATGTGATTTCTTCTTTACATCTATTTATATGATGATGTAGTTTTGTCCTTCATTCTGTGAATGAGGTGTAGCACATTTACTGATTTACAAACATTGAACCATCCTTGCATTCTAGGAAGCTATCCCACATGTCCATGGTCAATGATCCTTTCAATCTTCTATTGAGTTTCCTGGTATATTTTTACTTTTTTTTTTAATTAGCCTCACCCAAGGACAATTTTGCATTTATCTTCAGATAGAGCAGGAGGGAGAGAGAAAGGAAGAGAGAGCGAATGAAACATTGACGTGAGAGAGACACATCAAGTGGTTGTCACCCACACGACCCCAACTGGGGCCGGGGACAAACTGCAACCGAGGTACATGCCCTTAGCGGGAACCGAACCCGGGACTCTCTGGTCCACGGGCCGACGCTCTAACCGCTGAGCCAAATTGGCCAGGGCTTCCTGGTATATTTTTGAGGATTTGTGCATTTATGTTCATCATGGTTATGGTATGTCATTTTATTTCTTCTTTTTTTCTCTTTGTCCATATTTGGGTTTGGTATGAGTGTGATGGTCATCTCAATAAAAGTCTCTGGATGTGTTCCTTCTTCTTTCTAATGCAGGAAGAGTTTGGAGTGGATTGACTGAGAAGGCATTAACTATTCTTTCAGTTTTAGTAGAATTCACCCCTGAATCAGTTAAACGTGGGCTTTACTTCGTTAGGGCATATGGTTTCTGCTTCAATTATTCTTTTAAATTAATATCAATTTAGCAACTTTGGGGTCAGATTCCTAATTTAAGGTCAAAATAACTGACTGAGAAATGTAGTGTTGACCTTCGCAGGCTGTGGACAGCACATGGAGTTCCCACAAGCACACACGTGGAGCTGAACAGTGACAGGCTAACAGGCTTCTAATTCTGCATCCCTCAGGTAGATCTGAGCCACATGGACTGACAAGGTAGCAGCTCGGGGTCCCTGCCGGGGAAACACCTCTCTCTACAAACTGCAGCCAGGGGCTGGTCTCTGCAGGTCTGAGGTTTAGGGACCAGCTCTCACCTGAGACTCAGCAGTGAGATACATGTTTGCCAGTCTACCTGAAGAAGGGAAAGTTTTGGTGATGAAAGGGAGAAAGTTATTCTCCTCAGCATTTCTGTGCATGGAGAGAAAGAAATGGAAATGGGAACAAGTCTTCCCTGCAACACATGTTAACCATTCCTCTCGTGTGAAGTTATTCTGAGCCAGGACACCCTCATAATTTAGTGATAATGTATTTGGAGTCAGTATGGAAATTGCAGTTGTTTGAAGACCATATGTTAATTTCACACCTCGTCCATGAAAATAAAATAAAACCGTATTTTCCTATATAGAATTAATAGAGTTTAGCCTGGAGAATGCACATTCCACAATTTCAACTCCAGATCATGAGGCACAGGTCCCAGCCACTGCTCTCTGGAGTCCCCCTTGGTTTGTGCTGAACACAGCTGTGCACGACTCCCAGACCCTGGCTGACTCGGCGGGAACGCTGAGGCAGGGCCATTGCAGGAGAAGCAGGTGTTGTCTGAGAGGAAGTTTTGGCTCACAAAATTTTTGACAAATTTCATGGTCATTCCTGGAATGCAGGGAGGTTTAGGAAATCTACACCTTTCATAGACTGACATTGATTGTGTGATGACAGTTTCCCAAGCTCATAAATCCCTCCACATTTTTTCTTGTATAAATAAAAATATGCCGGTTTTGATGCATGCAACAATGTCGCAACTGATAGGAAAAGACTTTTAAAACTCAGAGACGTCAGTGGCCGACACAGAACGATAGGGTTAGAGAGACTCTTGTAGAAACTGTTATCTGGAGAGGAAGCCTAGACCCTCAGAGGAAATAGCCATAAACACCACCTGCACCTGCTCCTGGGGCTGCAACACACATTCGGGGAGTCCTGAGCGCCCCCTGGGGTCACGGAGCTCAGCTGCAGGGAGAACTGGTTCCTGGACGTATCTCTGGAGATGGAGATGCGGCTCTTGAGGGACGGGTTGTAGTAAGTGCTGCCACCAGAATTGATGTACCCCAAATACTCCAGCCTCTTTCCTGGTTTCTGGCGGATCCACATCCAGTCATAAACACTGGTTGTGATGGCGAATCCAGACACGTACAGGTGAGGGAGAGGTTCTGTGAGGGCCTCACCTGTCCTGGGCCCGACTCCTGCAACCGCAACTGGGACAGGACACCTGGGGACAAAAAGCATCAGGTCCTGTCAGTCACGTGCAGTCACAACCACCCCACAGACCCCTGTCTGACCTCTGAGACCCTCACCGTGGGGGGCTCTCACCAGGCACAGGAGAAGACCCAGCAGTCTCATCTTCTTCTAGACCAGGGCTCTGCCTTCCCCAGAGACCTCAGCCCTGTGTGAGGAGAGAGCTGTGAGCCTCCCCAGCCCAGGGGAGGATTTACATGTGGGGCAGCCTGTTCCTTATAAGTGGAGGACTGAGGTCAGGCTGCACTGGTCCTTCTGGGGCCCAGTGGGGGCATCTCTTTCCTTGATCTCACTCTGTATGTAAGTCAGGGCTAAGGGATCCCTGGGTTCAAGAGACATTGGAATGTGGTCAAAAGTTGGCCTCACCTTTCTGAGCATAAGAAGAAATGATGGACTAGACAGGTAGGTGAGACTTTTAACTTCCCATACATCCTTCAAACTGATTTGAAAGGGATTAGCATTTGTTCAGAGATTTTCTGAATCCCAATTCTCCAGTATACCCGCTATTTCCAAATTTTATATAAAATTTCATATAAATATTATCTATCTTAGTGCAAAAAAAATAAAGGACATCTATGTTCAATATCTTATATTTTAATTATATTTAAATATGTTTTTATTGATTTTATTTTTTGGAGAGTTGAACAGAGAGGGTAACTTCATCGCTGACAACAATCCCTGACTCCAGTCTCCCTTCTTCTGCCCCTGGGCATGGTCAGTTGGTCAGAGGTGCCGCGATTTACCACAGAATATGTAACGTCCTTAATGTATAATGAACACATCCTCCCATCAGACAAATACTTTGGAAATACTATCTCCCTGTGGAGATTGTCTTTTCATTCCCTTAATGGAATCTTTGGTGGGATAAATGTATTTAATATAGCAAAATGTAATTCATGCCTATTTTCTGTCCTGGGCCTGTTTTGGTGAATCACACAGACCCCCAGGACCTGCTGAGCCTCACGGTCCAGGGGCATCGGCTGCAGCAGCCACAGGGACAGAGAGGTTCTGGCACCAGGAGTGAGGGCTGCTGTGAAACTGCCCAGAACTGGACGGGACTTTGACCTGGGTGAGTGGAGGGAGCTGGACATGGTCTGAGTCACAGGACAGAGATGTGCCTGATGTTCATGGACAGAGTGTTACTGGACATGTGGGATTAAACCTCTTTCAGTGACGACCCAGGAGAATGTGCAGGGAATGATAGACACAGCTTTTGTCATCGTAGGAAACACCTGAGTGATTATGACCAGGAGTTTGTTAGAGAAGAAACGTTGAAGGTTCTGCAGGCAGGGATCAAGGGAAATAAGGAACGTGCCACTGCAAAGGGGATGGGGGCAGCGGATTCCTGTTACCCCCACTTACCTGCTCACAGTGTCTCTGTCTGTGAGGTAACAACTTCACAGGTCCAGGGGTTAGCACTTGGACACCTGTGGGTCATTACTCACATGGTCACACCATGCTTAACCCAAGTTATACCAGTCATTGAGGCTCCATTTATGAAATCTCTCAACCCTTAGAGGGAAGAGTGGACACCCCTCCCTGCAGAAGCCATCGTGCTGGCGTGTCTGTGTGAGGGGCCCTCATGTCATTGACCAGGACCCTGTTTCAGTCGATCGTATCACCACCACCATCATCACCATCACCATCACCATCATCATCATCATCACAATTTTTTCACTTAAATTCTTTCTCATTTTCTGTAGACATGGTTGTAGTCCACACACAATGACCCCTTTTCTCATGTTTGGCTCATTTTTTACGGTTGTTAAGTGGAATTGGTAGTCAGACTCTATTTTATATTATGTTAGAGTGCTGACAATGATGGGTCATCACTGCCTCTTCTCCATCTCCCCACACTGGGACCTAATGAGGAAGGTGATCCCGTCTTTAGACGTCATTGGGAGATTGAAACCACACAAGCCCCTGGAAGCAGAATTCCTCCCTCTGATTCTGCATGGTGTCAACTGCTCTCGGTGCAGAGAGCATGATGCCAAGTCAATGACTGTCACCACAGGGGCTTTTATCTCAAACTTTTGGGTCACACACCTCTTATGCCCACTGTCCAGCAGACAGGTAGTAAGTCCTGTTGCTGGGTGGTGGGGACCATAAGTGGGTGAGATTGAGCTGCACTGTTGAGTCAGCAGAGCCTCTGGTTAGACTGAGGGGACGTGGGTCAGAGGACTTGATGATAAATTGTGTTTTGGGCACAAGAGTGTCTGAAAGAGCATCCCTGCCTTTAGTCTGTGTGAGAAAGATGTCTCACTTTAAAACAGACTTTTCTAATTCAGAGACATAAGAGGTAAGAGCAGACTCAAGAACCCAGAGAGGTTCCCTGAGGGAAACTGTGACATGAAGAGGAAACGACACAGGAAACCAGCCCAAACCTCCAACTGCACCTGCTCCTGGATGGTCCTTGTGTTCAGGACCCTGCGCGCCCCCTGGTGGTCGCAGCCTCTCCTGCATGGAGGTTTATATCTGGGCTCACACTGACTTCCCCTCACTGTGTCTCTCGCACAGTAATACATGGCCGTGTCCTAGGTGGTCACAGATCTCAGCTGCAGAAAAAACTGGTTCTTGGACGTGTCACTGGAGATGGTGGTGCGGCTCTTGAAGGACGGGTTGTAGTAAGTGCTACCACTACCAGCATATATAAGCCCAATCCATTCCAGCCCCTTCCCTGGTTTCTGTCGGATCCAGCTGCAGTCGTAACCACTCCAGATGGAGTAACCAGAGACAGCGCAGGTGAGGGAGAGGGTCTGCGAGGGCTTCACCAGTCCTGGGCCCGACTCCTGCAGCTGCACCTGGGACAGGACACCTGGGGACAAGGAGCATAAGGCCTTGTCAGTCACGTGCAATCACTACCATCCCACAGACCCCAGTTTGACCTGTGAGACCCTCACCTTGAGGGGCTGTCACCAGGCACAGGAGAAGACCCAGCAGTCTCATCTTCTTCTAGACCCTGGCTCTGCCTTCTCCAGAGACCTCAGCCCTGTGTGAGGAGAGAGCTGTGAACCTGTCCAGCCCAGGGGAGGATTTACCTTGGAGCTTGGGGAGAAATTTGCATGTGGGGCAGCCTGTTCCTTATAAGTGGGAGACTGAGGTCAGGGTGCCCTGGTCTTTCTGTGGCCCCTGTGGGGGCGTCTGTTCCCTTGAACTCGCTCTGCATGTAAGTCAGGGATAGAGGATCACCTGGTGTGTGAGACACATTGTAATGTGGTCAATGTTCAGCCTCACCTTTCTCAGGGTAAGGAAACATGATGGACTATTTTGGTCGGTTACACTTTTCACTTCCCATGCATCCTTCAATTTGATTTAAAGGTGACAAGTATTTGTGCAGATAATTTCTGAATCCCAACACTCTAGTATATCCACTATTTCCAATTTTTTCTATAATAATTTCAAAGAAATAATGTCTAGCTTTGTGCAAAAATGAAAATAAACAACATCCATGCTCAAAATCTTATATCGCAATTTTATTTAAATATATTTTTATTGACTTCATTTTTAGAGAGAAAGGAAGGTCAGGGGAGAAGGAAACATCCATGTGAGAGAGACACATCCATCTGCTGCCTCCTGCAAGCCCCTACTGGGGACAGAGCCCACAACCCAGCCATGTGCCCTGACCAGGAATCAAACCTGGTCCTTTCAGACCATGGAGCAATGCTCAGTTCTCTGAGCCACACCAGCCAGGCACTAATATCTTAATTTACGATGTTACTTTGATCTGAGAAACTACGCCCCAAGCAAAGGCAGGAGAGACATTCTTAATTATTGTTGTTGGAAAATTTGTAATTGTGTCTACAGCTTCCTGTGCAAACTCTTCCATTATGCACCCCATGGCCTATGGCAGAGACCCCAAACTAGTCACATCAGACAGAATCATGCTGCTACATGGAGAAGAGATAAGAAATGTAAACAGATTATGCATGTGTACAACTCAGAATCATTCATATTATGAAATGATTATGGTAGAAGGTTGCCCTGTTTTCTCTGCCTAATGTTCTCAGTGATGTCGGGGTCAGAGGGAGGTTAGTGAACAGAATTCCTACCATAGATTTCCTCACAGGAAAGGAAGCGTCAACGCTGACAGGGCTCCTCAGTCCAGCCTCCCTCCCTCTGCCCCTGGGGATGGTCACTGTGGTCAGAGGTGCCGGGCTCTCCCACACGACATATAATGTCCTTAATGTACAATGAACACATTCTCCCAGCAGACAAGTGATTTGGGAACCTATTGTCTCTTTGTAGGCTGTTCATTTCTTTCTCTTAATGGAATGTTTGTTGGGAAAATATTTTTAATTATCACACTGTTCAATTCATCAATATATGATTTAAAGGGACCTGTTCTTGATGATTTATATCACACCTCACCAGAAATGTATCACTCTCCATTGCTCATAGGAGGGGAAACCCAGATATGAACACAATGGGCACTAAACCCAATGGAGAAATGATGGCTGGTGTCCATGTGATCATTGAAATCTGTCTTCTGTGTCCTCTGACCACGAGACCAACCTTCCATGGCATGAAGTCCTGATTCGTTGCAAAGATTAATTCACTTAATTGGACTTTAAACTGTGGATTTCCAAACCTTATGTAACATAGAAAATTAGACTAACCCCTGAGAAATTATGTCATGTAGACATCAGGCAGACGAGGAAGGAACCTCAAAGGACGTGAGAAAGGTGCTGAGCCAAAATGACAGAGACAGGATCCCAGAGGGTATTTCACGACGATGAAAGTGACCAGGAGGAAGAAGGTGCAGAGAGGTCGTGAGAGGGAGACGTGAGGAGATGAACTGGAGCTGACGTCCGGGAAAGTGAATGTCCCAGTGAGAGCCCTGCATGGAGCTGTGTGTGCAGGACTCACATGGGGCAGTGAGAGAGCGAGGCCCTGGCGAGTGTGGGGACCTGGAGTGAGCTCAGACCCGGGGCATGTGGACACACTGACTCTCCCTCTGTGGAAACTGCCTCACAGTCACAGGGTGGAGAGGATGCCCTTGGTGCTGAGTCTCTCAAGGAGACAATTGGGTCCCATGGGAACCTAGTGAGATAATGGTCCCTGAGCCTGGACACGACTCGTCTGGGAAAGAGAATGTTGTCGACACCTTCGTCGTCCTCAGAGAGATGAGGGAACACAGGGCCCAGGACAAGGAGGAGGGTCCCTGGGACCCTGAACCGCAGGAAGAGCGGGAGCGTCCTGAGCACCCCAGGGAGCTGTTCTCAGCCCCTCTCTGAGCGGTTTCTACGCGATATTCCTGGGTCGGTGGGTCTCGAGCGCCCCCTGCTGGTCCTGAGAGGTCTTCGTGGTCCAGAGCGCCCCCTGGTGTTCTGACCCCTCCTGGGGGACCTGAGGATCTCCTGAGGCTCAGCTCCTCCTGTCTCCCTGCAGGGCGTTTGTGTCTGAATCATAGAGACGTCTTAGTCAGAAAAATGTCACATGTCCAGTGTTCACCTCACTCATACTCACTCACATAATCTATGTCTCTAGTTCTCCATAAATTAACTCTTAAAATAGCAACAATGACAGCCCTGCTGAGCCCAAACTCCATTGTGAGTGATCTGAGTTGAGTCCTGATCAGGGAAGGAGAACATCTGGGATCCTGGGGATGGGCTACTGTATCTGAGCTGCAGGGTGAGGGCTGGATTCATTTTCATGAGCTGAGGGGGCCCTATTTGCATGCCCACCTACTACAGAGGGAGCTCTTGGGTTGGACGCTGGCATAAAGGATGTGGTTTCAGAGTGTGGTGTGGTGCCCAAGGCCATATGTCTGTGCAGAACTAGCCCTGGTGTCTGGGCCTCTCTCCTCAAACCTAGACCCAACTGCTTCCCTGAATGACCTCCAGACAGGGAGATATCCCCAGTGAGGGTTTCAGTGCTACCTGGCTGGACACTGGACCATGTTAAAATGTGATCATGGTCCAATACAGCAGGAAAAATCAATGTAATAGGAAACTAAAAGAAGAGCACAGTTTTAAATGTCATATCTTAGAAGGCTACCTGTGTGAACACAGGAAAGTGATCAACCATCACACTCAGAGCGAGATTATCATGTGGGAACTTCATGTTCAGGAGACAGGAAATTCTCTCTGACACTGTTTTCCTGCACAGTGTTTAGAGGACAAACTGAAAACTGATGTGACCCTAGAGCCCGTGGACCAATGTTGGGGGACAGTGGGCATCTGTGTGGGTCCCTGGGAAGCAGAAGCATGAACTACAGAGAAGCAGACAGGGCTCCAGGGTCCGAGTCCTTCAGGGAGTTTGGAGCTGGATGTGCAGCAGCTGCACGGCCTCCTGTGTGGCGTTTGTTCTCCAGACTCTGCTGGGCCAGGTTCAGTCACTGGGGATGGAGAAGCACGTCCATCGTAGGTAAAGCACGTGTTTAGGTAAAGTTGTAGTTAAAGATTTGTGAGTAATTAAGTTTAGGTCATGCAAGTGTCATTATTGGAAACCTGATGTCTGCATGTGACCATTGGGAACACTGTCACCATGTCTGTACCTGATGGGGGTCAACTGGGACAGGAACCTGACCCAGGGCATCACTGGGGGAAATGCTAACTGGGTGCATGAATGGGGGTGTTAACCAAGACTGAGGACACACACGGCCAGGGTTCTTGTTTCATCGGATTCTGACTTTCCTTATTGTTTAGCCAATACACATTTTCTTTCCTCACTTTCCTCTGAAATAACCCCACATATATCCTAGGGTCATGACGAAACTGTGTTGAGAGTGTGCAGGAGCACAAGTCCTTTGTGAGTTGATTTGTACCTGACATCTTTCTTGAATTCACTCTCTAGTTCTATCAGTTTTCTGGTGCAGTGTTTAGGGTTTTCAATACAAGATGTGTGTCCTATGTATAGAGATAAAGAGACACTTTAACTTGTTTCTTTCTCATTTAGACATTTTATAATATTTTCCTTGCCTAATTTTTCTGGAAAAAAACTGCATTTCTGTTAAATAGAAGTAGTCACGGGGTGCCCTTGTGTAGGTCCTGATGTTAAAACAATAGATTTAAAGTGTGCTCTGTGCACCATGATATCACTTGTTGGCTTCTCCAGTGTGACCTTTGTTATGTTGAAGTACGTCTCTTCTGTACCTAATTTGTGAAGAATTGTAACCATGAAGCCATTTTCAATCTTTAAAGGATTTTTCCTGCATCTACCTATATGGTGGCAAGTGTATGCTCCATTCTCATTTACATTCGTCAAACCATCCTTGCATCTAAGGCCATATCCGCTGCATCTCAGGAAAGGATCCTTTCAATGTGCTGCTAAGTTTCCTAGGACACCACAGAGGATTTTTATGGTTATGATCATCAGGGATATGACCTGTTATATTTTGTGTAAACATACTTTGCTTTCTTATGAGTGTAATAGTTACCCCAATAATTGAGTTTGGATTCTTCCCTGTTCTTCCAATCCTTTGAAGTGTTTAAGAAAAAGTGTTTGTGTAGGTACTATATTTTCTAAGTTTTGATAGAATTTTCCCTTGAATAAATATGGAAATGTGCCTTTCTTTGCAGATAGGTTTTTATTAATACTCCACTTATTTTTAAAATTTCTACCAATCCAGCATAGTCAGGGAAAATTCTTAAATTAAGGAACAAATCAGAGGACTGAGAAATACAGTGTTGATCTTCGCAGGCTGTGGACAGCACATGGAGTTCCCACAAGCACACACCTGGAGCTGAGCAGTGACAGGCTAACAGGCTCCTAACTCTGCATCCCTCAGGTAGATCCGAGCTACATGGACTGACAAGGGAGCAGCTCGGGGTCCCTGCCGGGGAGAGACCTGTCTCTACAAACTGCAGCCAGGGGCTGGTCTCTGCAGGTCTGAGGTGTCAGGACCAGCTCCCACCTGAGACTCCGCAGTCATACCTGTCTGTTCTTCCTCCTGAAGAAGGGAGGGATTCGGTGAAGAAAAGGGGCAAAGTTCTTGTCCTCAGGATTTCTGTGCATGGAGAGAAAGCAGTGGAAATAGGAACATTTACCCATTCCTCCTGTGAAAGGCCCCTCTGAGCCAGGACACCCTCAGGATTCAGTGATAATGTATTTGGGGTCAGTGTGGAAATTACAGTTGTTTTCAGAGGACATGTTTATTTCATATGCCATCCAAGAGAATGAAGTAAAACCATTTTTCTGCACATCAGAACGTTTCTAATAATATGATAAGTCTTTCAAAATACAGAGGCGTCAGTGGAGCCTTAGAACCAAAGGTCTACAGAGACTTGTAGAAACTGTTATCTGGAGAGGAAGCCCAGAGCCTGAGGAAACAGCCATAAACACCACCTGCACCTGCTCCTGGGCTGCAACACAGAGTTGGTGGGTCCTGAGTGCCTCCTGCTGTCCTAAGTTCCCCCTGCAGCCCCACCCTCCTGTCCCCCTCAGGAGGATTGTGTCTGGGCTCACACTGACTTCCCCTCACTGTGTCTCTCGCACAGTAATACACGGCCCTGTCCTCGACTCTCAGGCTCTTCAGTGTCATATAAACCTCGTTCTTGGAGGTGTCCCTGGAGATGCTGAGTCGGGATTTGAGCGATGGGTTATAGTTTGTGCTTCCACCACCCCACATAGCACCGACCCACTCCAGCCCCTTTCCTGGAGCCTGGCGGGCCCAGTGCACATGATAGCTCGTCAAAGAGAATCCAGAGACAGAGCAGGTGAGGGAGAGGGTCTCCGAGGGCTTCACCAGTCCTGGGCCCGACTTCTGCAGCTGCACCTGGGACAGGACACCTGGGGACAAGGAGCATCAGGCCTTGTCAGTCACGTGTCGTCACAACCACCCCACAGACCCCTGTCTGACCTCTGAGACCCTCACCTTGGGGGGCTGTCACCAGGCACAGGAGAAGACCCAGCAGCCTCATCTTCTTCTAGACCACGGCTCTGCCTTCCTGAGAGACCTCAGCCCTGTGTGAGGAGAGAGCTGTGAGCCTCCCCAGCCCAGGGGAGGATTTATTCTGGAGAATGAGGAGAAATTTGCATAAGAGGCAGCATTTTCTTTATAAGTGGGGGGACTGAGGTCAAGCTGCCCTAGTCTTTCTGGGGCACCTGTGTGGACATCTCTTCCCTTGAACTCACTCAGCATGTAAGACAGGGATGAGGGATCACCTGATTGATGAGACTTATTGGAGTCAGGATAATGAACATGCTCATCTCTGATGATAAATGATGTACTGGATGAGTAGATTATATATATATTTTTAAAGTAGAATATTTATTATACATTAAATTATTTAAGTCAGTACACTATTTATTTTTTATTTTTAAATTATGTTTATTAATTTCCTTTTGTTACAGATGTTTCTCCTTTTTCCTCCATTGACACCCTCCTCCCCATCCCCCTGCCCCATCACCAGTTTTGCTGTCTATGTCCATTGGTTATGCATACATGTATATAAGTTCTGTGGTTTATTTCTTCCCCCCCATCACTCCCTCTTCTGAAGTTTGTCAGTCTGTACCCTACCTCTATGTCTCTGGGTCAATTTTGCTCATCAGTTTGTTTAGTTCATTATATTCCACAAATAAGTGATATCATGTGATATTTGTCTTTCTCTGCTTGGCTTCTTTCGTTTAGCATAATACTCTCCAGGTCCCTCCATGTCCTCTCAAAGGATAAGCGATCTTTCTTTCTGACAACTGCATAGTATTCCATTGTGTACATGTACCACAGCTTTTTTATCCACTCATCTACTGATGGACACTTGGGCTTTTTCCAGATCTTAGCTATTGTAAATAGTGCTGTTATGAATGTAGGGGTACATATATTCATTTTGATTGGTGTTTCAGTCTTCTTAGAGTATATTCCTAGAAGTGGAATCACTGGGTCGAATGGAATTTCAATTTTTAACTTTTTGAGGTAACAAAATAGTATTTTCCATAGTGTCTGCATCAGTCTGCATTCCCACCAGCAGTGTACTAGAGTCCCCTTTTCTCCACACCGTCGCCAACACTTGTTTGATGATTTGTTGATGGCAGCCATTCTAACTTGTGTGAAGTGATACCTCATAGTTGTTTTCATTTGCATCTCTCTGATGATTAGTGATGTTGAGCTATTTTTCATATGTCTCTTGGCCATTTGTATGTCCTGTTTGGTGATGTGCCTATTTAGATCCTCTGCCCATTTTTTAATTGGGTTCTTTGTCTTCCTTTTGTTGAGTTGTATGAGTACTCTATATATTTTGGAAATTATCCCCTTATCTGATGTATCATTGGCAATTATGCTCTCCCATACAATGGGTTCCCTTTCCATTCTGATGATTATTTCTTTTGCTGTGCAGAAGCTTTTTAGTTTGATGTAGTCCCATGTGTTCATTTTTTCCTTTGATTCTCTTGCCTTAGGTGTTGGATCAGTGAAAATTATGCCTCATATGATGGCTGAAATTTTGTTGCCTATATTTTCTTCTAGAATTTTTATGGATTCATGAGTTATATTTAAGTCTTTTATCCATTTTGAGTTTATTCTTGTGTATCATGTAAGTTGGTGGTCTAACTTCACTTTTTAATGCTCAGCAGAGGATATTTTTCTATTTATCTTCAGATAGAGTGGAAGAGAGGCAAAGAAAGAGAAACATCGACGTGAGCGGGACACATCGATTGGTTGCCTCCCAGGGCCAGGGACGAACCGCAACCGAGGTACATGCTTGCCACAACCTGCATAGCTGGTAGAACCAGACCTGAGGAGGGGCGACGGGAGACCAAGAAAGACAAAGAGACATGATAGAGAGAAAAGCTGGAGGGGTGGGACATTGCTCTCTGATGGAGAAACAGTGACTCCGAGCTAGCTCAGCAAGTTTATTCCTTAGCCAATGAAGCGGGGGGAGGAGTTCAAAAGCTTCGTCATTTTCAAACACCAGATATTTGCACCGGCCTCTAGGTCGAGACTATCGATACATTTATGCCCGCGGCTCAGATTCTCCTGGGTGAGCCTTGCAAACACCACAGGAGCAACAAGGGACCTTGGCTCAGCCGCCCTCCACACTTGCCCTTGACCTGAATCGAACTCGAGACTCATTGGTCCGCTGGCCGACGCTCTCCTGCGGAGCCAAACTGGCCAGGGCTAGTTTATATTTTAATGTCTCATGCATCTTTCTTATAGATTTAAAGACATTACATTGGTCCAGGTGGTTTCCTAAATCAAATCTATAATATATACACAATTGTTAAATCTTTTTATAAACAATTGTATTTTTATAAAAATAATTTCATTTTTACAATGTCTCCCTTCTCTGAAAATCACAAAATAAGGACATTCATTCTCAGTATCTTATAAGTGTGCTTCTGTTGTCATGGTGATCCAAGGAAGTATATCCCAAGTACAGTTAATGGGGATATCCTCGATTCCTTTCTTTATTTTGCTTTGTTTGGTGAAATGATACTCATTATAAGTTCTGAGTAACACGATATGATATGCTATTTTTTAAGATATTGCTAGAACTTTTTTCTTACCTTCTTTACCAAACACCTCAGCAGCTAAGCCAGGTCAGTCTTGGTTAGTACTTGGGTGGGAGACCCTTGATCCTTGATGTTGAAAATTGGAAATTCTGTCTTAGAGTCCCTCCTCAGAATCTTCCCTTCTGCAAACTCATGGAATATTGTGGAGATCTCAGTGTAATTTTATAATCACGTTTATACACGGAGAAGTGATTGAAAATACAGTGATGATATATTAGTAACATTCAGTCTCTATTTTACAGTATGTTGAAATAATAATGGCAGCAGATTAACTGATCTTTTTTCTCAGTCCAGTGATGTTGTGGTTAAGGGGAGGGGATGGAGAGAACTCCCAGCACAGATATCCTTGTAGGAAAGGGAGTTTCAACCCTGACAGGAACCCTCACTTTCACCCTCCTCTGCTCTGCCCCTGGGGAGGGTCACTGTGGTCAGAGGTGCTGGGCCCTCACACTGACCATGTAACTTCCTTAACGTATAATGCACACATTCTCTAGCAGACACACGACTTGGAAACCTATTGTCTCTTTGTAGGATTCTCTTTTCATTCTCTTGATGGAATGTTTGTTGGGAAAATTTTAGCAATGTTCAGTTTATCACTATTTGATTTAATGGGACTTGTTTTTGATTATTTATATAACACCTCACCAGAAAATTGTCACTCCCTTTTGCCCATGGGAGGGGAAACCCTCATATGAACACAGTGGGCACTAAACCCAATGGAAAAATGTTGGCTGGAATCCTTAATATCATTGATAATCTGTTTCTTGTTTCCTCTCACCCGAGACCAAAATTCCATGGGATGAATCCCTGATTCTTCCAGATATTAATAAATTTGATTAGACTTTACACTGTGAATTTTCTTAGAACATGTAGCAAAGAAAACAAGACTAACCCCTGAGAAATTATATCATGTCAACTTCAGGCAGACGAGGAAGAAACCTCAAAGGATGAGAGGAAGATGCTGAGCAGAGATGACAGAGACAGGATCCCAGAGGGTATTTCACGAGGATGAAAGTGACCAGGAGGTCAAAGGTGCAGAGAGGTCGTGAGAGGGAGACATTAGGAGATGAACTGGAGCTGACGTCCAGGAAAGTGAATGACCTAGTGAGAGCCCTGCATGGAGCTGTGTGTGCAGGACTCACATGGGACAGTGAGAGAGCGAGGCCCTGGCAAGTGTGGGGACCTGGAGTGAGCTCAGACCCAGGGCGTGTGGACACACTGACTCTCCCTCTGTGGAAACTGCGCCCCAGTCACAGGGTGGAGAGAATGCCCGGGGTGCTCAGACATTCAAGGAGACAGTGGGGTCTCGTGGGAACCTAGTGAGATAATGGTCCCTGAGCCTGGACACGGATCGTCTGGGAAAGAGAATGTTGTTGACACCATGGTCGTCCTCAGTGAGATGAGGGGACACAGGGCCCAGGACAAGGAGGAGGGTCCTTGGGACCCTGAACCGCAGGAAGAGCGGTAGTGCCCTGAGCACCCCAGGGAGATGTTCTCAGCCCCTCCCTGCGCGGTTCCTGGGTGATGTTCCTGTGTCGATGGGTCCAGAGTGCCCCCTGCTGGTCTTGACCCCTCGTGAGGGACCTGAGGGTCTCCTGCACCTCAGACCCTCCTGTCTCCCTGCTGGGAGTTTGTATCTAGATCATAGACATGGCCTGGTTAGGAAAGTGTCACATGTCCAGTGTTTATCTCACTCATATTCATTCACATACTCTGTGTCTCTAGTTCTCCATAAATAATCTCTTATAATAGCAACACGGATAACCCAGCTGAGCCCAAGCTCCATGGTCTGTTGTCTGTGTTCAGTCCTGATCAGGGAAGGAGAACATCAGGGATCCTGGGGCTGGGCTCCTGTCCCAGTGCTGCAAGGTTGGGATTGGGCTGGTTTTCTTGAGCTGAGGGGGCCCTCTTTGCATGTCCTCCTATTATTGAGGGAGCTGTGGGGTTGGACGCTGACATAAAGGACATGGCTTCAGAATGTGGTGTGTCCAGGTCCATATGTCAGTGTAGAATTATCCCTAGTATCTGGGCCTCTGTTGCTCCCAACTTAGTCCAACTGATCCCCTGAATGACCTCTAGACAGGGGGACATGCCAAGTGGGAGTTTCAGTGCTACCTGGCTGGATACGGGACCAAGTTAAATGTGATCATGGTCCAATACAGCAGTAGAAATCAATGTAATACAAACCTAAAAGGAAGGGTTAAGTTTTAAATATCATATCTTACAAGGCAAATTGTATGAAGACAGGAAGGTGATGAACCATCACACCCAGAGGGAGATTAACGTATGGGAACTTCTTGTTCAGGAGACAGGAAGTCCCTCTGACACTCTTTTCCCTGCACAGTGTTCAGAGGACACACTGAGAACAGGGTGTGACCCTGGAGCCTGTGGACCAATGTTGGGGGACAGTGGGTGTCAGCTGGATCCCTGGGAAGCGGGAACATGAACTACAGAGAAGCAGACAGGGCTCCCAGGTCCGAGTCCTTCAGGGGATTTGGAGCTGAATGTGCAGCAGCTGCACGGCCTCGTGTGTGGGGTTTGTTCTCTAGACTCTGCGGGACCAGGTTCAGTCAATGCAGATGGAGAAGAACTTCAGTCATGACCAGGAGTGTTTAGATAAAGCTATAGGTAGAGATTTGTGAGTAATTAAGATTATGTCATGAAAATGGTGTTATTGGAAACCTGATGACTGGAAGTGACCCTTTGGAGACGCTGTCACCATATCTGTACAGGATGGGAGTCAACTGGAACAGTTACATGACTCCATGCAACAATGGGGGAAATTCTACCTGGGTACATCAATTGGGGAATTAATGAAGACTAGGAATACACATCCAGGGTTCTTGTTTTATCATTATATACTATAATCCCGACCCACTCCAGCCCCTTCCCTCGTTTCTGGCGGTTCCAATTCCAGCCATAACCAGTGGTTGTGACGGAGATTCCAGAGAGCGCAGGGAACGGAGAAGGTCTTTGAGGTCTTCACCAGTCCTGTGCCCGACTCCTGCAGCTGCAGCTGGGACAGGACCCCTGGGGCAAGGAGCATCAGGTCCTGTCAGTCACGTGCAGTCACAACCACCCCATAGGCCCCTGTCTGTCCCCTGAGACCCTCACCTGGGGGGGCTGTCACCAGGCGCAGGAGAAGACCCAGCAGCCTCATCTTCTAGACCACGGCTCTGCCTTCCCGAGAGACCTCAGCCCTGTGTGAGGGGAGAGCTGTGAGCCTCCCCAGCCCAGGGGAGGATTTACCCTCAAGTTTGGAGAGAAATTTGCATGTGGGGCAGTCTGTTCCTTATAAGTGGAGGGACTGAAGTCAGGCTGCCCTGGTCCTTCTGGAGCCCCTCTGGGGTATCTCTTCCCTTGAACTGATTCAGCATGTAAGTTTGAAATATGGGATCCCCAGTTTCATGATACTCCTGGTCAAAGGTCGGCCTCAACTTTCTGAGTGAAAGAAGAAATGATGACCTAGATATGCAGGTTACACTTTTGCTTCCCATGCATCTTTGAAACCAATTTATTTTTTTATTTTTTTTTTTTTTTTATTTTTTTTATTTTATTTATTTTTTTTTTATTAATTTACTTTTGTTACAGATGATTCTCCTTTTTCCCCCCATTGACACCCCCTCCCCCTCCCTCCCTGCCCCGTCCCCATTTTTGTTGTCCATGTCCATTGGTTATGAGTTCATGCGTACAAGTTCTGTGTTCATCGCTCCCCTCCCCCACCCCCTCTTCTGGCAGATGTCAGTCTGTACCCCACTTCCACGTCCCCGGGACTACCCTGCTCCTCCCCCTGTTATGTTCATTATATTCCAGAAATAAGTGAGATCATATGATGTTTGTCTTTCTCTGCTTGGCTTGTTTCACTTAGGATAATAGTTTCCAGGTCCTCCCATGTCGACGCAAAGGATAAGAGATCGTTCTTTCTTAAAGCTGCATAGTACTCCATTGTGTATATGTACCACAGCTTTTTTATCCATTCATCTACTGATGGACACTTAGGCTGTTTCCAGATCTTAGCTATTGTAAATAGCGCTGCTATGAACATGGGGGTACATGTATTCTTTCTGATTGGTGTTTCAGGCTTCTTAGGGTATATTCCTAGGAGTGGGATCACTGGGTCAAATGGTAATTCAATTTTTAATTTTTTGAGGTAACACCATAGTGTTTTCCATAGTGGCTGCACCAGTCTGCACTCCCACCAGCAGTGTACTAGAGTCCCCTTTTCTCCACATCCTCGCCAACACTTGTTGTTTGATGCTTTGTTGATGGCGGCTATTCTGACAGGTGTGAGGTGATACCTCATTGTTGTTTTAATTTGCATCTCTCTGATGATTAGTGAAGTTGAGCATTTCTTCATATGTCTCTTGGCCATTTGTATGTCCTGTTTGGAGAGGTGTCTATTTAGTTCCTCTGCCCATTTTTTAATTGGGTTCTTTGTCTTCCTTTTGTTGAGATGTATGAGCACTCTATATATTTTGGAAATTAGACCCTTATCTGATATATCATAGGCAATTATGCTCTCCCATATAGTGGGTTGCCTTTCCACTTTGATGGTTGTTTCTTTTGCTGTGCAGAAGCTTTTGAGTTTGATGTAGTCCCATGTGTTCATTTTTTCCTTTGTTTCTCTTGCCTTAGGTGATTTATCAGTGAAAATTTTGCTGCGTGTGATGTCTGAAATTTTGTTGCCTACATTTTCTTCTAGGATTTTTATGCATTCATGAGTCACATTTAAGTCTTTTATCCATTTTGAGTTTATTCTTGTGTATGGTGTAAGTTGATGATCTAGTTTCATTTTTTTGCATGTAGCTGTCCAATTTTCCCAACACCATTTATTGAAGAGGCTGTCTTTACTCCATTGTATGCTCTTACCACCTTTGTCAAATATTAATTGAGCATAATGTCTTGGGTCAATTTCCGGATTCTCTGTTCTGTTCCACTGGTCTATGTGCCTGTTCTTGTGCCAGTACCAGGCTGTTTTGATTACGGTAGCTTTGTAGTATAACCTGATGTCCGGTATTGTGATCCCTCCTACTTTGTCCTTCTTTTTCAAGATTGCTGTAGCTATTCGGGGTCTTTTTTGGTTCCATATGAACTTCTGAAGTATTTGTTCTAGTTCTGTGAAATATGTCGTTGGTATTTTGATGGGGATTGCATTAAATCTGTAGATTGCTTTGGGTAGTATGGACATTTTAATGATGTTAATTCTTCCAATCCATGAACAAGGTATGTGCTTCCACTTTTTTATATCTTCCTCTATTTCTTTTTTCAATGTCTTGTAGTTTTCTGCAAATAGGTCCTTTACTTCTTTGGTTAAGTTTATTCCTAGGTATCTTAATTTCTTTGCCGCGATGGTAAATGGGATTGTTTTTTTAGTTTCTCTTTCTGTGAGTTCATCATTAGTGTATAAGAATGCCGTCGATTTCTTGACGTTAATTTTGTATCCTGCTACTTTGCCAAATTCATTTATTAAGTCTAGTAGATTTTTGATGGAGTCTTTAGGGTTTTCTATGTATAATATCATGTCATCTGCGAATAATGACAGTTTCACTTCCTCCTTTCCAATTTGGATCCCTTTTATTTTTTCTTCACGTCTGATTGCTGTGGCTAAGACTTCCAGTACTATGTTGAATAAGAGTGGTGAAAGTGGGCATCCTTGTCTTGTTCCTGTTCTTAAGGGAAATGCTTTTAGTTTTTGTCCATTGAGTATGATGTTGGCTGTAGGTCTTTCATATATGGCCTTTATAATGTTGAGATATGATCCCTCTATTCCCAAATTGCTGAGCGTTTTTATCAGAAATGGGTGCTGGATTTTGTCAAATGCTTTTTCAGCATCTATTGATATGATCATATGGTTTTTATCTTTCATTTTGTTTATGTGATGTATTACATTTATTGATTTGCGTATATTGTACCATCCTTGCATCCCTGGGATGAATCCCACTTGGTCATGGTGAATAATTTTCTTGATGTATTGCTGAATCCGATTTGCTAGTATTTTGTTCAGGATTTTGGCATCTATGTTCATCAGGGATATTGGCCTGTAGTTTTCTTTCTTTGTAGTGTCTTTTTCTGGTTTTGGGATGAGAATTATGCTGGCCTCATAAAACGAGTTTGGAAGTCTTCCTTCTTCTTGAATTTTTTGGAATAGTTTGAGGAGAATGGGTGTTAGTTCTTCTTTGAATGTTCGGTAAAACTCCCCCGTGAAGCCGTCAGGGCCTGGGCTTTTGTTTGCTGGGAGAATCTTGATTACATCTTCAATTTCCTTCATTGTTATTGGCCTGTTCAAGTTTTCTATCTCTTTCCGATTCAGTTTTGGGAGACTATGTGTTTCTAGAAATGTGTCCATTTCGCCTAGATTGTCGAATTTGTTGCCATACAAATGTTCATAGTATTTGCTAATGATCCTTTGTATTTCTGTGGTGTCAGTTGTTATTTCTCCTCTTTCATTTCTGATTTTGTGTATTTGGGTTCTCTCTCTTTGTTTCTTGGTGAGTCTAGCTAAGGGTCCATCAATCTTGTTTATCTTTTCAAAAAACCAGCTCTTTGTTTTATTGATCCTTTGAATTGTTTTTTTGGTCTCCATGTCGTTTATTTCTGCTCTGATCTTTACTATTTCCTTCCTTCTACTTGCTCTAGGGTTTTCTTTTTGTTTGCTTTCCAGTTCTTTAAGTTGTGAGGTTAGGTAGTCAATTAGAAATTTTTCTTCTTTCTTAAGGTGGGCCTGTAGTGCTATGAACTTCCCTCTCAGAACTGCTTTCGCAGTATCCCATAGGTTTTGCGTTGTTGTGTGTTCATTTTCATTGGTTTCCAGAAATTTTTTAAATTCTTCCTTGATCTCCATGGTAACCCATTCATTGTTCAGTAACATGCTATTTAGCCTCCATGTGTTCATATGTTTTTGCATGTTCTTGTTGCAATTGATTTCTAGTTTCATGCCATTGTGGTCTGAGAAGATGCTTGATATGATTTCAATCTTCTTGAACTTGTAGAGACTTAGTTTGTGCCCTAACATATGGTCTATCTTTGAGAATGTCCCATGTGCACTTGAGAAGAATGTGAATTCTGCAGTTTTGGGGTGTAATTCTCTGTATATATCTATTAAATCCATTTGATCTAGTGCTTCATTTAGAGTCTCTGTTTCCTTGTTGATTTTTTGTCTAGATGATCTATCCAGTGATGTCAGTGGGGTGTTGAAGTCTCCTGCTATGATTGTATTGTGGTCGATTTCTCCTTTGAAGTCCTCCAGAAGATTTTTAATATATTTTGGTGCTCCTATATTGGGTGCATATATGTTTACCAAGGTTATATCTTCCTGTTGGATAGACCCTTTCAATATTATGTAGTGGCCTTCTTTGTCTCTAGTTATGGTCTTCAATTTGAAATCTGATTTATCAGATATGAGTATTGCTACCCCAGCTTTTTTTTCCTTTCCGTTTGCTTGGAAGATTTTTTTCCATCCCTTTACTTTCAACCTATGTGAGTCTTTTGTTGTGAGGTGGGTCTCTTGTAAGCAACATATGTGTGAATCATGCTTTCTTATCCAGTCAGCTACTCTGTGTCTTTTTATTGGAGCATTCAGTCCATTTACATTTAAGGTGATTATTGATATGTACTTATTTATTGCCATTTTTGTACAGTGTGGTTCTAATTATCTTTCTATTTCTTCTCATAATTATAGCAGTCCTTTTAACATGTCTTGCAGTGCTGGTTTGGTGCTAATATATTCCCTTAGCCTTTTTTTGTCTGGGAAGCTCTTTATTTGACCTTCTATTTTGAATGATAGCCTTGCTGGATAGAGTAGTCTTGGATTCAGATCCTTGTTTTTCATGACCTTGATTACTTCATGCCATTCCCTTCTGGCCTGTAGTGTTTCTGTTGAGAAGTCAGATGATAGCCTAATGGGGTTTCCTTTGTAGGTAACCTGTTGCTTATCTCTTGCTGCCTTTAGGATTCTCTCTTTGTCTTTGATTTTTGGCATTTTAATTATTATGTGTCTTGGTGTGGGCCTGCTTGGGTTCTTCTTACTTGGGGCTCTCTGTGCTTCTTGAACTTGAATGCTTTCTTTCTTCACCAGATTAGGAAAGTTTTCTGTCACTATTTCTTCAAATATATTCTCTAACCCTTGGTCATTTTCTTCTTCTTCGGGGACTCCAATAATTCTAATGTTATTACGTTTCCAGTTGTCCCACAGTTCTCTTAAGCTATCTTCCTGTTTTTTCATTGTTTTTTCCTTTTGGTTTTCTGATTGATTGATTTTTTCTACTCTGTCTTCTAATTCACTGATCCGGTCCTCTGCTTCCTCTACTCTGCTGGTCAATCCTTCCAATGTGTTCTTTATTTCTGCTATGTCATTCTTCATTTCCACTTGGTTGGTTTTCAGTGTTTCTATATCTTTACTCATGGTGTTGATGTCCTTACTCATGCTGTTTAGTTTCCTCAAGATCATGGCTCGGAACTCTCCCTCTGATAATTTGCTTAGCTGCATTTCATTTATCTCATCTTCGGTGGAGTTCTCTTGTTCTTTCATTTGGGATCTGTTTCTTTGTTTCACCATTTTTGCTATCACAGTGGGTTTTGGAGCCTGCCAAATTTTCCCTGTGGGTGTTGGTGTTCTGCTACTTGTGGCTCCCTCTACTGGGTTTGGATGAGCGTGGAGGGCCCTCCTTCAACACCACTATCAAGTCTCACTTTCCTGGGTAGATATGCAAGCTCAGGAAAGGTTTAGTTATGCTCTAGCTTTTTGCCTGGAGGCTATTAGCCTCAGTTACTTGAAAAGCTTTAGGATCTCAGTTGAATGAGAACCTCCCTCAGATGTTTACAGTGTAGGAGGGTTTCTGAGGGTGGGGCCAATGCTGGTTGTTAATGAGCCTCAATTTGCAGTTCTTTACCCCTTTACCTCACCTGGGAATCTCCGAGGGAGGGGCTTCCACAGCTCCGGGAAGGAGCAAACTTGGCTGCAGGTCTGTGCAATCTGGAAGGAGGGGCTGACCACCACCGTCCTTTGTGGCCACAGCTCAGCACAAACTCTGAGCGCCCTCCAAATCCCAGGTGTCCCCTCAGAGTTCCAGTCCAGTCCGCCCTCCCTCTGTCGGAGCCCCAGGTGAGTGGCTGTGGCTATTTAGCACTCTGTCCCGGCTCTCTGCGCTGTGGAGCAGCTGGTGCTCTTATCCCCGAGGGCGGGCGCCGCCTCCGCCGCTACCAGCCCTACCAGCCGGGGCCGCCGCTTACGGGCGGGGCTTCGCTTCCAGCCGGGGCAGCAGCTCCCAGTCGGGGCGCCGCTTCCAGCCGGGGCGCCGCTTCCCGCCGGGGCAGCCGCTTCCCGCCGTGGCAGCCGCTTCCCGCCGGGGCAGCCGCTTCCCGCCGGGGCGCCGCTTCCCGCCGGGGCGCCGCTTCCAGCCGGGGCAGCCGCTTCCCGCCGGGGCAGCCGCTTCCAGCCGGGGCGCCGCTTCCAGCCGGGGCAGCCGCTTCCAGCCGGGGCGCCGCTTCCAGCCGGGGCGCCGCTTCCAGCCGGGGCGCCGCTTCCAGCCGGGGCAGCCGCTTCCAGCCGGGCCGCAGTTCACAGCCGAGGTCGCTGCTGTCCGTGGGCTCCCAGCCCGCCACCCTCACGCGCCTCCGCAGATCCTACCAGGTTCATTCAGTGTCCCTGGTTGTATGGTCCTCTCCCGCTGCTTTTCTGTTGCTTTTTCCCGATGTTTTGTCTTTATTTTAGTTGTAATTCCCGTTTGATCCTGGGAGATCGTCTGTGTAGCTTCCATTCACTCCACCGCCATTTTCTCTGTGGGCTGGAGAGTGAACCAGAGGCCTCAAATGTCCTGAACTTGAGATGGCAACTGCATATTCTTCAATGTTACTTTCTCTTTCCTAAGTCATCCTATCCCTCTTAAGCCTTTCTAGTCACTGAATCCATGGCCAGCCCTGAAACTCTTGAAACCAATTTAAAAGGGACTAGCATTTGTTAAGATATTTTCCGAATCCCAACACTTTAGTGTATCCAGTATTTCCAAATTTTTATATGATTATTTTATACAAATCATGTTCACTTTCCTTCAAAAATAAAAATAAAGGACAGGCATGCTCAATATCTTATATATTAATTTTATTTAAATATAATATTATAGATTTTTACTTTTTAGAAGGAGAGGGAGGGAGAGGGGAAATAGAAACTCGATGTGAGAGAGAAATATCAATTGGCTTCCTCCTGCATGCCCCCTTCTGGTGGTTGAACCCACAACCCAGCATGTGCCCTGACCTGGAATAGAGCTGGGACGTCTCAGTCTAGGAGACAATCCTCAGTTCTCTAAGCCACACTGATCAGGCTCTTGTATCTTAATTTACAATGTTCCTTTGATCTGAAAAACTACCTTCCAAGCTCAGGCAGGTGGGACATTCTTGAAAACTGATGTTGGAAAGTTTGTAATTATTTCTACAGCTTCCTGTGCAAACTCTTCCATTATGAAATATCATGGCCTATTGCAGAGACCTCAGACTATTTACATCACACATATTCATGCTTTTAAATGTAGACAAACAAAAAACAAAATATGAAAATATTGATTATGCCTGTGTACAACTCAGAATCCCTCATGTGCTGAAATGATTATGGCAGGAGATTGACCTGTTTTCTCTGTCTAGTGTTCTCAGTTTTTTCGAGTTTCAGGGGTGGGGGTGGGATTAGTGAAGAGATTTCCTTCATAGAGTTTCTCGTAGGAAAGGGAACTTAAACTCTGACAGGAACCCTCATTCCAGAATCCCTCCCTCTGCCCCTGGGGTTGGACTCTGTGGTCAGAGGTGCTGGGTTCTCCCACAGAACATATAACCTCCTAAATGTTTAATGAACAAATTCTTCCCTGGCCAGTTTGGCTCACTGGTTAGAGTGTTGGCCCACAGAACAATGGGTCGCAGTTCGATTCAAGCGCACCTACCTTGGACACAGTTCTTCCCCGGCCCTGGTTGGGGTCGTGCAGGAGACAACCAGTCGATGGGTCTCTCTCATGTCAATGTTTCTCTCTCTCTCCCTGTCAACCCAACTCCAAGTCTATCTGAAGATAAATAGAGAAATGTCCTGAGATGAAGATTGAAATAAAAATGAAAAAAATTCTCCCATCAGAAAAATGATTTGCAAATACATTCTTTCTGCCTAGGCTTCTCTTTTATTTCCCTTAATAAAATTTTTTGTTATTTGGTGGGACAAATCTATATAATTTAGCAACGTCCAATTCACCCCTGTTTTCTGTACTGGGCCTATTTTGGTGAATCACACAGACCCCCAGGACGTGATGAGCCTCGTGGTCTAGGGGCATCGGCTGCAGCAGCCACAGGGACAGAGAGGTTCTGCACCAGGAGTGAGGGCTGCTGGGAAACTGCCCAGAACTGGACGGGACTTTGACCTGGGTGAGGGAAGGAAGCTGGACGTGTTCTGAGTCACAGGACAGAAATGTGCTTGATGTTCATGGACAGAGAGTTGCTGGAATGTGGGTTTAAACCTCTTCCATGAAGTCCCAGGAGGATGTGCAGGGCATGATAGACACAGCTTCTGTCATCACAACTCATTGGGGCTCCATTCATGAAATCCCTCACCACTTAGAGGGAAAGGTTGACACCCCTCAGTGCAGGAGCCATGGTGCTGGTGTGTCTGTGTGAGGGGCCCTCATGTCATTGACCAGGACCCCGTCTCAGTCCATCGTCATCCCCATCATCATAATCATCATCATCACCATTTGTTTACTTAAAATTGTTCTTATTTTCTGTAGACGTGGTTGTTGTTCACCCACAATGACATTTTATTGAAAAATTTTAAAAAGCAGCTGTCTCCTCTTTCCATGTCAGTGGGAGAGTGAAACATGGGCCTCCCCTGGAGCTGACACAGGCCTTCCACAACGTTGAGGACCTTGGATATATGCAGATTGCACCCAGGACCTGGGATGAGGACCCCTGTCCAATCCCATTGTTATTGTCACCACTACCATCATCGTCACCATCATCAACATTGCTTATATGTAATCAGTCTTCTCATTTTCTCTGGACCTGGTTTTGTAATAACCTAATAACCTTTTATCTCAATCTTTACTCATTTTAATCAATTTTTAAATTCAATATGTAGCTGTTTGCTATTTTCTTTGTCATTTCTGCTGAGTCCCTGCCAGGTCCCTGAGCTCTGTGCACACTGAGCTCCTCCCATCCCTCAGGGCTTGGTGACAATGAGGGAACACTCAGTCCTCACAGAGGGGAGCTTTTCACCTGTGAGTAGGAGAGAGAGACAGAAGCCCAGCAAACTCCTGTGGTCCTAGGGGGCTGTGTGAACGCCCAGGACACGCCCCTGTGTGATCTCTGAGACTGGATCCTCCACTCTGAGTCATCACTGAGATTCTCCTGTGCTGAGGTGTGTATCAGCTGATGGTTATTTTCATTGCTGAGTAGTATTCCATTGATGGACGTTCCCTAGTTTGCTCAATTGTAAAATTAAAAAAAAAAGTTTGGGTTATTGTAGCTCCTAAAACAAATAAAGATGCTAAAAGTATTTGAATTCATTTTTTTATGAACATAAAGATGCGTTCTTCTGGAGCAAACATTCCTAGTGGGACCACTAAGATACATGTAAAGTATATATTTAATTTAATAAGAAACTGCGATTCACTCTGTGAAGAAAGAATAACAGGACACAGAGGGACCTGGAGAAGGAGAGGAACCCAGTCACTGCCGACATGTCATCTGCAAAAACAGTGTCACCTCCTCACTTGTCCGCGGTGAGAATATGAGAAGTTAGAGCCACAGAGAAAAGGCGAGAACCATCCTGGATGCACCTGAGAAATGAGGGTAAATCCCTGTTTTCAAGGGATGCTCCTCCTTCCCCTCTCACTCTGCACCTGCTCCTGGGCTGTTCTCTGTGGTCGGTTTGTCCTGAGCGCCCCCTGGTGTCCTGAGGCCGCCCTGCAGCCCCGCCCTCCTGTCTCCCTCAGGAGGTTTGTGTCTGGGCTCACACTGACTTCCCCTCACTGTGTCTGCCGCACAGTAATACACGGCCGTGTTCTCGGTGGTCACGGAGCTCAGCTGCAGGGAGAAATGGTTTCTGGACGTGTCTCTGGTGATCGTGGTGCGGCTTTTGAAGGATGGGTTATAGCCGGTGCTTCCATGATATACTATAACCCCGACCCACTCCAGCCCCTTCCCTGGTTTTTGGCGGATCCAATTCCAGCCATGACCAGTGGTTGTGATGGAGATTCCAGAGACAGCGCAGGTAAGGGAGAGGGTCTGCAAGGGCTTCACCAGTCCTGGGCCCGACTCCTGCAGCTGCACCTGGGACAGGACACCTGGGGACATGGAGCATCAGGCCCTGTCAGTCACGTGCAGTCACAACCACCCCACACACCCCTGTCTGTCCTCTGAGACCCTCACCTTGGGGGGATGTTACCAGGCACAGCATAAGACCCAGCAGTCTCATCTTCTTCTAGACCACAGCTCTGCCTTCCCCAGAGACCTCAGCCCTGTGTGAGGAGAGACCTGTGAGCCTCCCCAGCCCAGGGGAGGATTTGCCCTCGAGTTTGGAGAGAAATTTGCATGTGGGGCAGCCTGTTCCTTATAAGTGGAGGACTGAGGTCAGCCTGCCCTGGTCCTTCTGGGGCCCCTCTGGGGGCATCTCTTCCCTTGAACTGACTCAGCATGTAAGTCAGGGAAATGGGATCACTTGGTTGACGAGACCTGTGGAGTCAGCTTAATAGACATGCTCATCTCTGATAAATGGTGGACTAGATGAGAAGATTACATTTTTAATTTCTAATGCATCTTTGTTATAGATTTATAGGAACTACATTGGTCCAGGTAGTTTCTTACACTCAACTCTCTAATATATACACAGCTGTCAAATATTTTTGTACACAATTATATTTTTATAAACATAAAATCACAAAATAAAGGACATTCATTTTCTGTATCTTACATGTTTATTTATGTTGTTATGGCGATCCAAGGAACTATATACCAAGAAGAGGTTAACGGGAAATTCTTGATTCTTTTCTTTATTTTGTTTTGTTTGGATAAATTTATATTATTATATGTTCTGAGTAACATGATATGATAGGTTATTTTTAAGGTTATTGCTTGATCCATTTTTCTTACAGTCTTTATCAGACACCTTGAGCAGCTAAGCCAGGTCAAGCCTGGTTAGTACTTGGAAGGGAGACCTTGATCCTTGATGATGAAAATTGGTAATTCTGTCTTAGAGTCCCTCCTCAGACTCTTCCCTTCTGCAAGCCCATGGAATATTTTAGAGACCTCACTCTAATGATATCAGACATAATCATGTTTATACACAGAGAAATTACTGAAAATAGAAAGTGTGATTATGTATTAGTAAATTCAGATTCTTTTGTTTATAATTGGGGGGACTGAGAACAGGCTGCCCTGGTCCTTCTGGGGACCCTGCTGAGCATCTTCTTGAACTCACTAACGATGTAAGTCAGGGATAGGGGATCACCTGTTGTTTGAGACATTGGAATGAGGTCAAAAGACGGCCTCACCTTTCTGAGCATATGAGAAAGGATGGATTCACTGAGCAGGTCCCACTGTTAACTTCTCAGGCATCTTTCAGACAGACTCAAAATGGACAAACACTTTTCACACAGTTTCTGAATCCCAGTTCTCTAGTATAGGCACAATTTTGTAAATATTTTATCATTATTTCATACAAATAATTTCTACCATCGTGGAAAAAACCTAATAAGTAAAACATCCATTTTCAGTATTTTTTGTCTTAATTTATGACATTACTCTGATCTGAGAAACCACCTCCCAAGCACAGGCTGATGGGACATTCTTCCTCCTAATGTTGTAAGTTGTGTAACTGGGTCTACATTTTCTTGTGCAAACTCTTTCTTTATGAAAGCTCATGGCACATTGCAGAGACAAAAAACTTGTTTCTTTAGAAATGATCATGGTTTCCCTGGTCGGTTTGGCTTAGTGTTTTAAGCCCATGAATCACGGGGTCTAGGTTTTGATTCCTGGTCAAGGGCTGTGCCTGGGTTTCAGGTTCGATCCCCGCTAGGTTCCGGTCATGAGGGAGGTAACAAATCGTTGTGTTTCCCTTACATCTCTCTCTCTCTCTCTCTCTCTCTCTCTCTCCCTCTTCCTCTTTCCCCTCCCTCTACAATCAATAAAAATATCTTCAGGTAAGGATTAAATAGTAGGTGTAATATTTATTTAGTGGCACATCTATGCACGCGCGCACACACACACACACACACACACACTGTGATGGTTTTCACTGTAATGAATCTCAAAATTCCCTTCTCCCCTGTGCCTAGCACATGGGCGTTGCCCTCACTCTGACCCTCACCTAGTGTGTGTCCTTCCTTCACAAAGAGAACAGACCCAACATGACTGACGTGCAGACAGAGCTGGGCCTGCACATGTGGTTCCTGTTCTCCCAGCACCTGGATCCTGCAGATGCCGTGGTGAGTGGGTCCTGGCTCGTCCTGTGGAGGGTAGGCCCAGGAGTCCCTGTCCAGTCAGTGCAGCCAACACTGACCGACATGTGGGGAGCGCTCACTGACCCCCAGCTCATCAGTGCCCATTCTCAGAGCCCACAGACTCTCTACTCAGTGACCCCACGGCTGCACCCATCAAGCCCTGCAGGAACCTCCATCTCCTCCTGTATTTGTGTCTCTGGTTCAACCTCGTGGATATTCCTGCACCAAATGGGTCGCACAGGTGAGAATTCAGACACCTGGTTGTCACTCAGGCTCCATTCAAAGGAGGTGCTCTTGAGGTCGTGTATGCATGAGCTCCAGTGACTTCCCACGTGGACTGTGTCCCCCAGCCCAGCAGCCCTGCAGGCACGGAGTCCCTTCTCAGCTCCAGGGATAGACAGAAGCACCTGCGGAGGTTCAGTTGTCTGGGGAATGTCTTAGGGGCTCCCACCTGGGAGAGGACGGAAGTCCCCACGTCCTCAGGACCGTGGGTCTGCGCTGGTGTATCAGCACCCATCAGGTGTGAACCCTCTTCCTGTGAGTCAGTGCACGTGTGTCTTCCATGTGCTCTTGTCATTACACTGAGTCCTCACACGTGGGACCTGCCTCACAAACACCCTTTCTTTCTTTCTTTTTTTTTGGTACGTGCCCCTAGCGGGAACAGAACCTGGGACTCTCTGGTCCGCAGGCTGACGCTCTAACCGCTGAACCAAACAGGCCGGGGCCAAACACCCTTTCTAAACAAGGTTCCCAGAGATCTGAGGACTCCAGTGTAACTCTATCACCTCAGTACATGTACGTCAGGACCTTCCCGCAGGAAGGAAGCCTGCAGGTGGTTACTGTCCGTGTCTGTGTGGAGGAATCTCGTTTGGAAGGCCCATCAGGAGGACCAGCGTCCTGTGGCTGGTGGTCAGCTCCGTCCTGCTGCGGTTGCCCAGTGAGCTCTGAGGCTGGGCGGTGCTGCTCTGCTCAGCGCTCACGGACCCCCTCGGATCTGCACGAGGCCCCTGCATCGTCAGTGGGCTCACAGGTCTGGGGCACGGAGGGTCAGGGGCCAGCTCTGCACATGCTAACGTGTCAGTGATCACTGTGACCCTCTCCGTGTGCTCACCACGTGCCCTCTGCTGGTTCACGTTGACGCCCGAGTGGGCTCTGGTGGGCAGAGGGACATGGCCTCTGCTGGACAATGTTGCTGGTCATGGGTCTCCAGAGAGGAAAGGCCAATAAATGCATATTCACACTTACATGTCTTATACAAGGAGCTGATGCTGACGTCATGGAGTGTGAGACGTCCCAAGTCCTATGATCTGCTGTTGCCCCAGTAGACCCAGGAGAGCTGCTGTCGTAACTCAGCCTGGCCCGAGGGCTGAGGAACCCGGTGCCCCGGGCAGGAGAAGTCCTCAGTAAAGAAGCAGAAATGGTCCCTCTGGGTAGCTGAGAGCTTTGAGAGGAAATCCCTGCGGTTAACAGGAAGTGCCTTCCCAAGCTCCCTCTTCACCGGACCCTGGGCCTGTTCTGTGTGTTCCCTGGGTTCCAAAAGGCCCCGTGTCCTCAGAGCACCGTTTTATCCTGAGCGCCCCCTGCTGCCCAGTCATTTTCCCCTGCAGGCGAGGGTCCTTTCAGGACTCACAGGGCACTGACCTCTCAGCGTCTCTAGTCCAGTAGTAAGGGCTGTGCCCTGACTCCAGACTGTGCACTCAGGGACACCGTATGCTTTTGATATCTATGTACATGGTGTACTGGACTTACTGAACCCATGGCTCTGCAGGGAACCCCCAAGCCAGGGCTTTGGAAGACACCAGGGAGCCCTTCCCTGGAGTGCCAGATGGACAGACAGAGCGACACTGCCCTGAGTCTAGAAGCTCTCGGGGGCTAATTACTTTTACATCACACAATTTTTCTTTTGAGAAACCTGATGTGTTATGACCATTGGTAACACCGTCACCATGTCTGTACCTGATGGGAGTCAACTGGGACAGGATCCTGACTCAGAATGTTATTGGGAGAAATGCTACCTTGGTGTATGAGTAGGAGCATTAACCAAGACAGAGGACAGACACGTCCAGGGTTCTTGTTTCTTTAGGTTCTGATTTTCCTTGTTGTTGTTTTTTTGTTTGTTTTTTTTGTTTGTTTTTTTGTTTTTAGCTAGTTCAAGTTTTCTTTCCTCATAAATAGCCACCCACATTTCCTAGAGTCATGAAGACACTTTGTTGAGAGTGTGCAGGAGCACAAGTAATTTGTGTGTTGATTTTGTACCTTACATCTTCCCTAAATTCACTTTCTAGTTCCTTCAGTACCATGGGCTGTTTTTAGGATTTTCTATATACTAGGTCATATCGTATGTGTTCAGATAAAGAGAAACATTTTAACTTATTTTTCTCAGATTTAGACTTTTTTTAAATGTCTTATCTTGCCCTATTATTCACACAAAACTTCCTGTTCCATTGAATAGAAGCAGTCACAGGGGTGCCCTTATGTTGGTCCTGATCTCAGAAGAGTAGCTTTGAAATTTTCTCTGTGAAGCATGATGTCACTTGTTGGCTTCTCCAATGTGGCCCTTTTTTATGTTGATGTACATCTCTTCTGTACCTATTTGGTGAAGAATTGTAATCATAAGGCAATTTTCAATGTTTTAAATGCATTTTTTTTACATCTATTTATATGATGGTATCATTTATCTTTCATTGTGTGAATGAAGTGGAGCACGTTTAATGGTTTACCTATGTCCAACCATCCTTGCGTTCTAGGTCAGTATCTCAGTGATCTTGGTCAAGGATGCTTGCAATGTGCTGTTCAGCTTTCTTGTATATTGCTGAGGATTTTTGCACTTAAGTTTATCAGGGATGTTGACCTGTCATTTTTTTATGTACCTGGCTTTCATATGAGTGTCATGTTCATCTCAGTACATTTGTTTGGAAGTCTTGTCTCTTCTCTTAAATATTGGAAGAGTTGAAGAATTATTCATTAAAACATTATAAATTATTGCCAGACTGGAGTAGCTCAGTGGATGGAGCATCATCCCACGGACTGAGAGGCCCTGGTTTGATTCCTGGTCAGGGCACATGCCAGGGTTGTGGGCTCGATCACGAGTAGAGGGCGTGCAAGAGGCAGCAGAGTGATGTTTCTCTCTCACATGTATGTTTCTTTTTCTCTTTCCCCTCTTCTCTCTCTAAAATAAATAAATAAATAAATAACAATAAAAAGTTATAAATTCTTGTTCTAGCTATTTTAACTCAGCACTTAAGAGTGTTGGTCTGATGACTGAAGTGTCACAGGTTTGATTCCTGGTCAAGGGCACATGCCTGGGTTGAAGGTTCGACCCCGACCCTGGTCAGGATCGGGTTGGAGGCAACCACTGGACGTGTCTCTCTCACATTGATGTTTCCTCTCTCTATCTGTCTCTTTCTCTCCCTCTGTCCCTTCCACTTCGCCTAAAATCAATGAAAAATTAACCTCGGGTGAAGATTAGCAACAACAACCAAAAAAAGTTATCAATTCTTCTTTGAAGTTTTTATAGAATTCACCTTTAAGTCCATTTGGTTGTGGGCTTCTATTTGTTGGCCAGTGTTTACTACTACCTCAATAATTATTTTTAAATTGATAGCAATCTAGCAATAATGAGATCAAATTTCTGATTTGAGCACCTACAAAGTGGACAGAGAAATACAACTGTTGATATTCACAGGCTGTGGTCAGTGTGGAAATTACAGTTGTGTCCAGACTACACATTTATTTTGTGTGCCATCCAAGAGAATGAAATAAATCCGAATTATCCTATATAAAATTCATAAAGTGTCTTAGTCCTGAGAATGCACCTCCCTTACAGTTGGGAGTGATGTCACTGGAACAGAAATCACCATGGCTTGACATAGTCATTGGTGACCTCCACGGGTTGACATAGTCCGAAGAGATACAAAGGCCTCCATGGTTGACATAGTGTTTGGAGTCTCGTGGGGAACAACGGCTGAAATTAGAAGAGATGTCTGGCACCTTCTCACCATCTGACACCTCTATGATTGATTTTCTATATATCTTTACTCACACTACTTATACTCTCCTATTAACCAATAATTCGACTATAAGAAAAATAAAATTATAGAATGGCAACTGAAGGAGACTAATCTTTGCTTTCTCTATCTATCTGTTATCTGTCTCTTAGGAATCATTATAGAAGTAACATGTAGATGATTAATAATGTAGACATTAGAAAATACTGCAGAAAGAATAGACAAAAAAGTAATAAGAATTTAAGATAAGATTATAAAAGTTTAAGAGGTAGCTTAGAAAAGGAGAATAGGTCAAGAGCTAAGAGGAGGTTACAGAAATTGAAATAGAGGGTGTGGGGAAGGTGGAAGTTAAATGATACAATGTCTGCGTGAATGTTAACAGGAAGGTTGCTAAGCAATGAGTCATATGGTGAAAGTAATTGTAAAGATTAAGAGCTGACACAATGTATGCATGAATGTTAACAGGATGGTTACTAGCAATGAGTTATATAGTGAAAGTAATTATTAAGACTAAGCACTGATAAAATGTCATTGTTATGTCTGGATGAAATAGTTAATGGTTAACCCTGTACCAATACCTAAGAGCTGTGTATGGGGAAAAGAATGTCTATACATAATTGGTTAAAGGTCAAAAGAAAGAAAGAAAAAAAAGAAGAACTAGTCATACAGCCTGAAGATATAAAAGTAAAAATTCTGCTAGCCTTAAGCAGCAGAAGGTGATTAAGCACTTCTGTCCACGTCTCTCTCTCGCCAACTCGGTCCACACCTGAGGGACACCCTGGACTGCTAAGGCTGGACTTTGGAACCTGAAATACAGCTCCAGAAGCACAAGGAACAGGTCCCAATCACTGTTCTCTGAAATGCACTGCAGTTTGTACTGAAGACACAGCTGTGCACGACTCCCAGACCCTGGCTGATCTCAGCAGTAACAGCAAGGCAGGTCCATTGCAGGGAGACGCAGGTGTCCTTTGACGGAAAGTTTTGGCTCAGGAAATTGCTGACTGACTTGTTGGGTTTCCTGAAAGGCAGGGAGGTTTAAGTAAGTTCCACCTTTTTTGGACAGACAATGCTTGTGTGCTGACAGTTTCCCGAGGCTCATCTAACCCTCTGCATTTTTATTCCTTCATAAGGGATACACTACATGTCTGCACGTCAGAATGTTTCTAATAATATAATAAAACTTATGAAACACTGACCCATCTCTGTAGCCTCAGTATAAAAGGTCAAGAGAGAATCTTGGAGAAACTGCTATCCGGAAAAAACACCCAGAGCCTCAGAGGAAACAGCCATAAACACCACCTGCAACTGCTCCTGGGCTGCAACACGGAGTCGGTGGGTCCTGAGCGCCCTCTGGTGTCATGAGCGCCCCATGGTGTCCTGAGCACCCCCTGCAACCTCGCCCTCCTGTCCCCCTGAGAAGGTTTGTGTCTGGGCTCACACTGATTTCCCCTCACTGTGTCTCTCGCACAGTAATACACGGCCGTGTCCTTGGCTCTCAGGCTCGTCATCTGCAGAGTGGATATGCTTTTGGAATCAAAACTTGAGATGTTCAATCTACATCTCAGAGATGCGGCGTATTCCGTTGTGTGATTTTTGTCTCTGTTTCTGATAAAACCGATCCACTCCGGTCTCTTTCCTGGAATCTGGTGGATCCAGTGTATATAATATTCACTGAACGTGAATCCAGAGCCTTTGCAGGAGAGTTTCAGAGACCACCCAGGCTGTTTCAGGTCACCTCCAGTCTCCACCAGCTGCATCTCACTTTGGACACCTGCAGACAACAGACATAGTCATTAGGAGAGGTCACACACACACACACACACACACACACACACGTCCCCAGGTTCTCAGTGATGCTACCATGTAAGAGCGTCCAAGTGAGAGCCCAGCTCAGCCCAAACGTCATGGTGCTTCCTCAGGGTTGACTTCTGCAGTGAATGGATAGTGCAGCGTCCCTGGTATGGGGCTGCTCTCCCAGAGGTGCAGGGACAGGGCTGGGCTGCGTTTATGAGCTCCTTCTCTCCATGTGCATGGGCTCCTCCCTTTAAAGACAGGGAAGTGGAGTTTCTGGGTGAGGGACCGCTGGACTCAGAGAGACAAGCACCCCCTTGTGAGTGTGGAGACTTTTAGAAGGGCCTAGGTAGTCTGTGTGCTGTAGAGAAATTGTTGCTGTTGATAAACTCCAAAATCCGTCAGTCAAAAAGAACTGAATATACAATGATATCCATATCCCCAGAAGGCCGTGATATTCCAGTTCAGTGTAGAATCTTCCTGTGGTCCTAGGGGGCTGTATGAGCACCAAGGACATGTCCCTGTGTGATCTCTGAGACTGGATTCTTCACTCTGTGTCTTCACTGAGATCCTCCTGTGTTTAGGTGTGTAACAGTTGATTGTCATTATTATTTTTTCCTTTATTGATTTTAGAGAGAGAAGATGGGAGAGGGAGAGAGAGATAGAAACATGGGTGAGAGAGAACATCGATTGGCCACCTTCTGCATGGCACTCGCTGGGAATTGGGCACACAACCTGGGCATCTGCCCCAACCAACATTGAACCTGCGACCACTTGGTACATGGGTCGACGCTCAAACAGTGAGCCAGGCTGGCCAGGACAAACATTCACACTTTAAATCCTAACATCCAGCATGATGGTGTCAGGATGTGGGTCCTTGGGAGGAGCAAAGTTCATAAGGGTGGGGTTCTCATGAGAGGGGTTAGTGCCCTCATAAAAGAGGAAAGAAGATGCTCCCTTGTTCCATGTGCCCACTGAGATTACAGCAAAGTCAGAGTGAACCCAGAAACAAACCTCCCTGAGAAACACAGGCGGGTCAGTATACAGGGGTGCTCAGGACACTAGGGGACTCACTAAACGCCAAAGGGAAGGCCAAAGGACATCCATTTCACCTGACAATGAACATGTGCATCCCTGTGAAAGTGATCCCATGAAGAGTCTAAACTGGCTGCTTCTTCTTCATATAAATGGACTATGCAAACGAATATGATCTCTGACGGAGGAACTCTCCCCCTAAGTAGCATTGTTGAGACTTGGTTTCTGTTCAATGTTGACTGGACCACAAGGTGCCCAAACTCTTGGCTGAAAGTTACTTCCGGGTTTGTTCATAGTGTGTTTACAGGTGAACTTTCCCTTGGAATTGGTGGCTGAGAAAAGTAGATTGTTTTTCCCAATGTGGAAAACAATGATCCTGGACCCTGTGCATCCATAGGAGCCTGGGTGTGTCTGCTCAGTGTGTGGAGCTGTCCACCCTCAGGGCCCTGTGGACAATGAGGGGACATTCAGTCCCCATGGAGGGGAGCTTTCCCCTGGGAATGGGGAGGAGGAGACAGAGCCCAGCAAAGCCCTGTGGTCCTAGGGGGCCGTGTGCACACCCAGGACACACCCCTGTGTGACCTCTGAGACTGGACCCTCCACTCTGAGTCAACACTGAGATCCTCCTGTGCTGAGGTGAGTATCAGTTGATGGATAATTTCAGTGCTGAGTACTATTCCATTGACTGATGTTCCCTAGTTTGCTTTTTTGTTAAATTAAAAGGACTTTGGGGGTAGTTTGTATCTTGTAACTCAAAGATGCTATGAATATTAGGATACATTTCTGTATGAACATAAAGATTTGTTCTTCTGGAGCAAACGCTCTTAGCCGAACCCCAGCAATACATGTTAAGGATATATTTAATTTAATAACAGTATGCAATTCACTTTGTGAAGAAGAATAACAAGAAATAGAGGGACGGGAAGAAGGAGAGGAGCCCAGTCAGTACCGATATGTCATCTGCAGACACACAGTGTCACCTCCTCACTTGTCTGCAGTGAGAATATAAAAAGTCAGAGCCACAGAGAAAAAGCGAGAATAGTCCTGGATGCAGCTGAGAGCTGAGAGGAAATCCCTGCTCCCAACAGGAAGCCCCTCCTTCCCCCTCACTCTGCACCTGCTCCTGGGCTGTTCTCTGTGGTTGGTGGGTCTGCAACGCCTCCTGGTGTCCTGAGCATGCCCTGCAGCCCCGCCCTCCTGTCTCCCTCAGGAGGTTTGTGTCTGAGCTCACACTGACTTCTCCTCACTGTGTGTGTATCTCACACAATAATACAGGGCCGTGTCCTCGGTGGCCACCGAGCTCAGGTGCAGGGATAACTGGTTCTTGGACGTGTCTCTGGAGATGGAGGTGCGGCTCTTGAGGGACGGGCTGTAGTAAGTTCTGCCATCATGATATATGTGCCCATCCACTCCAGCCCCTTCCCTGGTTTCTGGCGAATCCAGTTCCAGGAGTTATAACTGGTTGTGATGGAGAATCCAGAGACAGTGCAGGTGAGGGAGAGGGTCTGTGAGGGCTTCACCAGTCCTGGGCCCGACTCCTGCAGCTGCACCTGGGACAGGACACCTGGGGACAAGGAACATCAGGCCCTGTCAGTCACGTGCAGTCACAACCACTCCACAGACCCCTGTCTGACCTCTGAGACCCTCACCTTGGGGCGCTGTCACCAGGCACAGGACAAGACCCAGTAGTCTCATCTTCTAGACCACAGCTCTGCCTTCCCCAGAGAACTCAGCCCTGTGTGAGGAGAGAGCTGTGAGCCTCCCCAGCCCAGGGGAGGATTTACCCTGGAGCTTGGGTAGAAATTTGCATGTGGGGCAGCCTGTTCCTTATAAGTGGAGGACTGAGGTAAGGCTGCCTGGTCTGTCTGGAGCCTGTGTGGAGGCAAATGTTTTCTTGAACTCAATCACCATGTAAGTCATGGATAGTGGATCCCCTGGTTTCAGATACATAGTAGAATGTGGTCAAAGGTTGGCCTCACCTTTCTGAGCATAGGAAGAAATGATGGCCTAGACAGGTAGGTAACACTTTTCACTTCCCATGCATCGTTCAAACCTATTTAAAAGGGACTAGCATTTGTTCAGATAGTTTCTGAATCCCAGATCTCTAGTATACGCACTATTTACAAATTATATATGATAATATCATACAAATAATGTCTACCTTTGTGCAAAAATAAAAATAAAGGACATCTACAATCAATATCTTATATCTTAATTCTATTTAAATATATATTTATTGATTTTATTTTTTAGATAGATTGGAAGGGAAAGGCGAAATAGAAACATCGATCGACTGCTTCCTGCACCCCCCTTTCTGGGGATCGAACCCGAAATCCTGCATGGGCCCTGACAGGGAGTGGAACTGTGGACCTTTTAGTACAGGGGAAGGCACTGAGTTCTCGGAGCCAAACCAGCCAGGCTCTTATATCTAAATTTATGATGTCACTTTGATCTCAGAAACTACCTCCCAAGCACAGGCAAGTGGAACATTCTTAATCAGTGTTGTTGGAAATGTTGTAGTTGAGTCTACAGCTTCCTGTGCAAACTCTTCCATTATGCACCCCATGGCCTATGGCAGAGACCCCGAACTAGTCACATCAGACAGAATCATGCTGCTACATGGAGAAGAGATAAGAAATGTGAGCAGATTATGCGTGTGTACTTCTCAGAATCATTCATATTGTGAAATGATTATGGTAGAAGGTTGACCTGTTTTCTCTGCCTAGTGTTCTCAGTGATGTCGGGGCCAGAGGGAGGTTAGTGAAGAGAATTCTTACCATAGATTTTCTCATAGGAAAGGAAGCTCCAACGCTGACAGGGCTCCTCAGTCCAGCCTCACTCCCTCTGCCCCTGGGGATGGTCACTGTGGTCAGAGGTGCCGGCCTCTCCCACAAGACATATAATGTCCTTAATGTACAATGAACACATTCTCCCAGCAGCCATGTGATTTGGAAATATGTTCTGTCTGTGTAGGTGGTTTTTTTCATTCCTTTAATTAAACATTTGGTGGAAAATATTTTTAATTTTAACAATGTTCAATTCTTCACTCTTCCATTTAATGGGTCCTGTTTTTTATATTTTATGTAATAACTCACCAGCACATTGTCACTCTCCATTGCCTGTGGGAGGGGAAACCCTGATATGAATACAGTGAGCATGAACACAATGGAGATAAAGAGGGCTGGAATCTCTAATATCATTGATATATGTTTGCTGTGTACTTTGATCAGGAAACCAACATTCTACAGCATGAAGACCTGATTCATTTCAGAGATTATTAACCTTACTGGACTTTACACTGAGAAACTCCCCACAGTATGTAACATAGATAAATAGACTGCCACTGAGAAATTATATCATGTAGACATCAGGCAGACAAAGAAGGAACCTCAAAGGACATGAGGAAGATGCTGAGCAGAGATGACAGAGAGAGGAGACCAGAGGGTATTTCACGAGGATGAAAGTGACCAGGAGGACGAAGATGCAGAGAGGTCGTGAGAGGGAGACATGAGGAGATGAACTGGAGCTGACGTCCGGGAAAGTGAATGTCCCAGTGAGAGCCCTGCATGGAGCTGTGTGTGCAGGACTCACATGGGACAGTGAGAGAGCGAGGCCCTGGCGAGAGTGGGGACCTGGGGGATGGACTCTCAGTGTGTGCAGACGATGACACCTGGGTGGAAGGAGGTGGGGTTTAAACCATGTTCTCCAGGGCAGGTGCTCAGATAACCACCTCTCAGAGGATGCTGGGAGCAGGACTGTGGGATAACGGTGAAATAAAGCTGTCAGGGAAAGGCAGACAGTGTCTGATTCCACCTACACTGGGGACTGAATTAGGTTTCCTTCCAGCAGAGTGTGGAGGAGCCCAGGCCTGGGGGTGGTGAAGTCTCTGGCAGGAGAAGGGATAGTGGAGGGTCGGCGGCCCTGGATTCCTGCGCTGACGGAGAACAAAGACGGAGGCAGCTGGAGGAGACACTGTGTCAGGACACAGTCAGCCCTGGTCCTGGGCCCTGTGCATCCACAGGAGCCTGGGTGTGTCTGCTCAGTGTGTGGAGCCGTCCACCCTCAGGGCCCTGTGGACAATGAGGGGACATTCAGTCCCCACGGGGTGGAGCTTTCCCCTGGGAATGGGGAAGAGGAGACAGAGCCCAGCAAACCCCTGTGGTCCTAGGGGGCTGTGTGCACACCCAGGACACGCCCCTCTGTGATCTGTGAGCCTGGACCCTCCACTCTGAGTCATCATTGAGACCCTCCTGTGCTGAGGTGTGTATCAGTTGATGGTTATTTTCATTGCTGAGTAGTATTCCATTGATAGATGTTCCCTAGTTTTCTTATTTGTAAAATTAGAAGGACTTTTGGATTATTTTCAGCTTCTAACACACAGATGCTATAAATATTTACACATATTTTGTACAAATATAATGATTCCTTCTTCTGCATCAAACACTCTTTGTGGAATCTATGAGATGTATATTAAGTGCATTTTAATTAATTAAGAGGCTGCGGTGCACTTTGAGAAGAAAGAATAACAGTACATAGAAGGACCTGGAGAAGGAGAGGAGCCCAGTCGCTGCTGATATGTCATCTGCATACACATAGTGTGACCTCCTCACCGGTCTGCAGTGAGGATATGAGAAGTTAGAGTCACAGAGAAAAAACGAGCATCGTCCTGGATGCAGCTGAGAGCTGAGAGGAAATCCCTGCTCCCAACAGGAAGCCCATCCTTCCCCCTCACTCTGCACCTGCTCCTGGGCTGTTTACAATGGTCCATTGACCTTGAGGGCCGGCTGGTGTCCTGAATGCCCCCTGGTGTCCTGAGCACACCTGCAGCCCTGCCCTCCTGTCCCCCTCAGGAGGTGTTTGTCTGGGCTCACACTGGCTTTCTCTCAGTGTCTTACACAGTAATACATGGCCGTGTCCTCTGATTTCAGGTTGGTCATTTTAAGAGAGACTGTGCTCCTAGGGTTGTCCCTGGAGATTGTGAATCTTCCTTGAACGGATGGCACGTACCATTGATCTTTTCCTGTTGGTTTGCTCACTTCTGCCACCCACTCCAGCCCCTTTTCTGGAGCCTGGCGAACCCAGTGCATCTCATAATTAGTGAAGGTGAATTCAGAGGCTTTGCAGGAGACGCTCAGGGACCCCCCAGGCTGCACCAAGCCTCCCCCAGACTCCACCAGCTGGACTTGGCACAGGACACCTGCAGACAAAGGAACAGACTGAGAACTGCCCCTGCAGCGCGGTCCCACTGAGCCCGAACCCAGGAAGCACCTTTGACAGCGATGAGAAGGGAGGCCCAAAGGAGAGCGGACCCCATGGTGTGGAAACAGGATGGGCTGACCCTGAGGCTCCTCTCCGGGATCTGCAGGGACAGGGGCTGGGCGAGTTTTCATGAGCAGGGCTGGGTCCTCATTTGCATGTCTTTCCCCCGTGGACCTGTCTGAGCTGCCCACCCGGGCTCCTCACTCCATGCCTTGCATTTGGGGAGGGCGGGGTACAGGATGCCTGGGCCTGGACCCAGGGGCACTCTGCTGGTCTGAACATTGTAGTGTTTGTCTGTGAACAGTGATAGACACCTAGACCAGGATGGAAGTGGGATATGTAAGGTTCTCCAGGCAGGTTGCACATAAACCCTCTCAGGACACGTCCTGGGACAAGATTGTGGAGACGACAGTGCCCCCTGGTGGTTGTTCTGAGCCACACAGGCTGACGACGCTGGGTCTGAACCAGCTTCCTGAGACAAGGCAGGGGGGTCTGCCACAGGGAAGTCCTTCCTGGCATTTTGAAACGGTGGCGCCCCAAATCCTGCTTCTTTCTTGTACACAGCTGAGCCTCTGAAAGGACACCTGGACCTCAGGGCTCCCACCTTGGGGAGAACCTGAGGAAAATAACCCACCTCAGTGCCAGGGGCATAATGGGAGTCAACTGGAACCGGAACCTGACTCAGGGCATCACTGGGGGAAAATGCTACCTGGTTGCATGAATGAGGGATTAACCAAGACTGAGGACACACACAGGCGGTATGCTTGTTTCACCGGGTTCTGATTTTCTTTTTCTTCTTTTTTTTAATTTTGTTTTTGTTATAGATGTTTCTCCTTTCCCCCCCCCCATTTACACCTTCCTCCCCATCCCCCCCACCCCATCCCCAGCATTGTTGTCCATGTCCACCAGTTATGCGTACATTCATATAAGTTCTGTGGTTTATCTCTTCCCTCCCCCCCGTCTTCTGAGGGTTGTCAGTCTGTATGGGTTCTGATTTTCATTGTTATTTTTAGCCAGTTCAAATACTTTCTTCTAAAATAGCCACACATATTTCCTAGAGTCACGAAGACACTTTGTTGAGAGTGTGCAGGAGCACTGTCATTTATGTGTTGATTTTGTACCTGACATCTTTCATGAATTCACTTTCTGGTTATATCAGTCTCATGGTGCTGTTTTTAGGGTTTTCTATATGTCGGGTCAGATCATATGTACAGAGATAAAGAGAAACATTTTAACTTGCTTGTTTCAGATTTAGAAAATTAAAAAAATTTTTTTGCCTTAATTATTCTCAAAAAATTTTCCCGTTCTTTTGAATACAAGTAGTCACAGGGGCGCCCTTGTGTTGGTCCTGATGTTAGAAGAGTAGTTTTGAAATTTTCTCTGTGCAGCATGATGTCACTTGTTGGCTAGTCTGATGCAGCCTTTGATATGTCGATGTACATCTTTCTGTAAATACTTTGTTAAGAATTGTAATCATTAAGCCATTTCCAGTTATTAAATGCTCTCTTCCTGCATCTATTTATGTGATTGTATCATTTATCCTTCATTCTGTGAGTGAGGTGTAGTACATTTAGTGGTTTACAAACATTGAACCATTCTTGCATTCTGGGTTGATGCCCTACTTTATGCTGGTTAATGATCCGATATCCCATGGTTCAAATATCCATTCAATGTGCTGTTAAGTTTCCTAGTACATTGTGAGGGTTTTTGCTTTTACATTCATCAAGGATGTTGACCTCTCATTTTTATGTCCCTACTTGGCTTTCATATGAGTGTCATGGTCACCTCAGTACATTTGTTTGGAAGTGTATCCTCTTCTTTTACTTTTGGAAGAGTTCAAGAGGGAGTGATTAAAAAGTTATATGTTCTACACAGGCCAGTGTGTCTCACTGGATGGAGCATCGTCCCATGGACTGAGAGGTCCTGGTTTGATTCCTGGTCAGGGCACATGCCAGGGTTGTGGGCTCGATCCCCAGTAGAGGGCGTGCAAGAGGCAGCCAGGTGATTTCTCTCTCTCACATGGACCTTTCTGTTTCTCTCTCCCTTCTTCTCTCTCTAAAATAAATGAATAAATAACAATACAATGTTATAAATTATTGTTCTAGCTGGACTAACTCAGTGATTAGAGTGTTCACCTGAGGACTGAAGTGGCACAGGTTAGGTTTCTGGTCCTGGGCACGTTCCTGAGAGGAAGGTTCAACCCTAACCCTGTTCAGGGCCGTGTTAGAGGCAACCACTTGAATTGTCTCTCTCACATTTATGTTTCTCTCTCTTTCTTGTTCTCTCTCTGTCCCTTCAACTCCACCTAAAATCAATGGAAAAATAACCTTGGATGAGGATTAATAGCAAGAACAAAAAGTTATAAATTCTTCTTTAAAGGTTCAGTAGAATTCACCTTTAAGTCCATTTAGTTGGGGCTTTTCTTTGTTGACAAGTTTTCACTGGTACCTCAATTATATTTTCAAATTCATAACAATCCTGCAAAGATCAAATTCCTAATATGAGCACCTACCAAGTGGACAGAGAAATACAACTGTTGATATTCCCAGGGTTTTGTCAGTGTGAAAATTACAGTTGTGTCCAGACCACATATTTATTTTATATGGCATTCAAGCGAATGAAATAAATCCGTATTATCCTATGTAGAATAGATAAGGTTTCTTAGTCCTGAGAATGCCCCTCCTGACCTCCAGCTCCAGGAGCAAAAGGAACAGGCCCCAGCTGCTGCTCTCTGAAATCCCCGTGGTTTGTGCTGAAGACACAGCTGTGCACGACTCCCAGACCCTGGTTGACTCGACAGTGACACTGAGGCAGGGCCATTGCTGGGAGACGCAAGTGTTGTCTGATGGAAAGTTTTGGCTCAGGAATTTCCTTGGTGCTTCCTGAAATGCCGGGACCTTTAGGAAATCTCCACATTTCCTGGACAGACTCAGAATGAGTGCTGACACAGTAACGAAGCTCAAAAACTCCTCCACGTATTTTCTTCTCCGAGTAAAAATGCCGCACCTGGTGCATGTGAGAATGTTGCTAATAATGTGATAAAACTTTTAAAACAGAATCGTCAGTGATTGACACAGAATCATAGGTCTACAGAGACTATTGGAGAAAATGTTATATGGAGAGGAATCCAAGACTGTCAAAGGAAACAGCCATAAACACCACCTGCACCTGCTCCTGGGCTGCAACACAGAGTGTGTGGGTCCTGAGCGCCCCCTGGTGTCCTGAGCGCCCCCTGCAGCCCCACCCTCGGGAATCCCTCAGGAGGTTTGTGTCTGGGCTCACACTGACTTCCCCTCACTGTGTGTCATACAGTAATACAGGGCCGTGTCCTCAGCTCTCAGGCTGTTCATTTGCAGATATAGCGTGTTCTTGGCGTTGTCTCGGGTGATGGTCCATCGGCCTTTCACTGAATTGGCATAGTTTGTGGTACTGCTGTCAGAATTTATTTCACCAACCCACTCCAGCCCCTTCCCTGGAGCCTGGCGGACCCAGATCATCCAGTAGCTACTGAAGGTGAATCCAGAGGCTACACAGGAGACTCTCAGAGACCCCCCAGGCTGCACCACGCCTCCCCCAGACTCCACCAGCTGCTCCTCACACTGGGCACCTGCAAACACAAAGACGTCCTGGTCAGGACACTGTCACACGTCCACTGTTTCTCTCTCTCATCCACTCTCACACTCAGTGTCTCTTGTTCTCCACAAATTACCTCTTAAAATAGCAACAAGGAAAACCCAGCTGAGCCCAAACTCCATGGTGAGTGCTCTGTGTTCAGTCCAGATCAGGGAATGGGGTCACCTGGGGATCCCGGGGCTGGGCTCCTGTCCCAGAGCTGCAGGGTCGGGGCTGGGCTGGATTTTATGGGCAGAGGGGGCCCTATTTGCATGTCCTCCTACTATATAGGGAGCTCTGGGGTTGGAGACCTGCAGAGAGGGCAGTGCCTCAGTGCAGGTGCGAGTGTCCTGGGGGAGAATAGTGGTCATGGTAACATTTCAATAATGAAATGGAGTCATAATAGGTAGGGACATGTCCAAGAGTCCACACCTGGTAACAGTGAGCTCAGATACTGGGGTGAGCATCCAAGCACTGTGCCCTAATTCTCCCTGAACCTACTCCAGGGCAGAGTGGGGCCTGCCCAGTGAGGGTGCAGACCCCTTGAATAAAATGAGAACATGAATGAACATCTGTATTCTGGGGTTATCCATAAGTCAGGCCTGGGGACAATCCGACATGTGAAAAGAGACCACAGGCTGCAGATCTTGTAAGAGTGGACGTCGTGGTCATGGTATATTGGTGACCTTGACCCTGAGTGTCTCTGACTTTCTGACTTCAAGGAGGTAAAGAAGACCAAGTGTTGAGTAGATGCTTTTCTATCCCTTTGACTCAGAGACACTGAGAAATTAGTGATTCATGATCTGATGGAGAGGCTGTGGGTTTCCAACCTCTGAAGTCCATGTTCAGAGGGTCTGCTGCATAGACAGCAATGAAAACCTTTAAGGAGGTGATATAATGGAACAATCAGTGAAGTAATTGTGGATGATGTTACATATGATCAGTGAGAGGGACTGTTGTCTGAGTCATGCTGGGAATACCGTATAATATGAGCAAAGGGACTTTGTCCTATATGAGTCATTTAGCGATCTTGAGACTCAAATATTTTTCAGGGAAATCTAGACAGGTCCTCCTATGGTAAGTGTTTATATCAGAGGGAGGCGGAGCGAGATTAGGCTCCAAGAGGACAAGAACACAGTGTGACCTCTGAGGTCAGGGGACCTATTGCTGGCTGTGGAGATTGTGGAAGAGGCCACGGGACCAGGAATTGAGTTCTAGACTCTGGAAAAGACCAGAAAACAGGTTTCCCTTTCTGAGATCGTTCTGGCAGCTGTAACAAAATTCCTGGGCTGGGGATTTTATAAACAACACACATTTGTGTCCCACAGATCTGGAGGCTGGGAGTCCTCGGTCAAGGTGCCCTCAAGGTGCCTTCTGGAGACGGACGTCCTCCCGGTTCTGGTCTGACAGCCTCTTGCTGGGTCTGCACTTGGTGGAGGGACCAGCAGGACCTCTGGGCTCCATCAGGAAGGCACTGATCCCGTCAGGAGGGCCCCTCATGACCTAAAAATCTCCCCCAGACCCCACCAACCGGCACCATCCTCTTCGGGGTTGAGGATTTCAACATGTGAACTTGGGAAGCACAGGTGTTCAGACCACAGCACCGTCCTGGAGCCCCTGCAGGAGGGTGATCCTGCCTCCCCCTAACCTCAGTCCAGTGAGGTGGATTCGTGCTATGACCTCCAGATTGTGAGGGAATGACCATGTGCAGACTGAAGCCCAGGTCTGTGGTGATGTGACTTGGTTGTCCTAGGAATGCACAGGCTGGACGTGGTCTCTCATTATCAAGGGTGTCCCCACTCTGCTCCTGCTGCGTGATGACCTCAGTGCTGGCCCAGGGACAGGGACACTGCAGGGCTGGGCATCCGAGGAGGAGTCTCCTTGGTGTGTCCCTCTGAAGGGAGGCCAGTGAGATGCTGTGCTGACCGAGCCTGTGCTTGAACCTGGCTCCCCTGCCAACCCATGGCTTCTCCACCCAGTGAGCTGACTGTGCTGCCCGAATGTCCCGGGTGTGGTGCTCGGCCAGAGACAGGGACACGGAAATTCATCCTTGACTGTCTCATTCATCCTGTTCCCCAAGCCCAGTGCCATGTTTCAGAAATATTGGAACGTCTTAGAACTTGTGAGGGAGACACTCCCGTCCAGACCCCCAAGTCTGACACCAGCCAGGTGTTCCCAGGTGATGGCTCAATGAAAATCCCTCATTCAGAGAACAGGAGGCTCTAATGTGCCCTGGAAAACAACGATGAAGAACAGGGTCCTTTCAGGAACACCTTCCCTGCTAATTCCTTGCAGTGCATTTGACCCCTGTGATCTTTCACTGAATCACTGACTCGCCCGAGACAGCATGGCTCCTGGTCTCAGGGCCTGACTGTGTGAGGAGTCAGCAGGCTCCTGGCCCTGCATCTTCTCCCCCAACACAGCCGCCTTGTCCCTCAGGGTCTGGGAACCTCCCAGGATGGGGTCCTCACACTGTGTCTCGCACAGTCATGCCCGGCCGTGTCCTCAGACTTCAGGCCATTGGTCTGCAGATAGGCCGTGCTGACCGAGGTGTACATGGAGGAGACAGATCGTTCTGAGCAGCCTGGGCTCACGTGGGCTCCCCAGTGTTTGTGTTGAACCAGCTCATTCACTGCAGGCCCTGTCCTGGGGCCTGTCGCACCCGGTGCACGTAGTCGCTGGTGAAGGTGGACCAAGAAGCCTTGCAGGAGACCCTCCCTGAAGCCCAGGCTTCCTCCCTCAGCCCCAGACTGCACCCGCTGCCCCTGGGGGTGGACCCCTGTGGAGAGGAAACAGGAGTGGGTGGAAATCTCCCTGACTGTCCCTGGTCCCCTCTTCATATCAGAAATGGGGGAGCCCTTACCTGTAGCCACTGCCACCAGGAGGAGGGTTCTCCAGCTCCAGTCCATGGTGAGGGGCTGAGCTGTGGGCACTTCTGTAGGGAGGGTGTGGCTGTGGGTGATGCTCTCAGGGCACAGACTTATCCATATTCATCCTGGTCTACCTCATCTCATTTACATATTCATGAGGTGGAGTATTTCATAGCTGAGGACTGGACCCCACCTGAGAGAAGGTGAAGGAACAGGAAAGTTGCTTTGTTGGAATCTGAGGGTCCACATCCCCATCCTGGCAGCAGGATATGTGTCCCCTCCCAGGCCCCGAGCTCTGTGCTCACTGAACCCCTCCCTCTGAGGAACAAGCCCCCACAAGACTTGTTCCTCAGTGTGAACCCAACTTTGAGAGACTCGGGGATTTCCTGGACCATCTCTGGGCTTTGGTACCTGAATGTTTATTCCTGGATCAGTGTGTCTCCAAAGTGCTGCACCCACTGAGGTAATAAAGCCATCCCTGTCCCAGCTCCTTACAATCCAGAAGCCCTAGAAATACCCACTTTGTGTGTGGTTCTTATGTTTACGGAGGTTGGTAATGCTCTGATTGAACAGGATATTAGTACTCACTTCAGCATTCCTGTCCAGCTTTCTGTTTAGATTGTTTTTATGAAAAGAGGAAGACCCGGCCCTCAGAGGAAATCCCTGTGCAGCTCGTGCCGCACCTGCTCCTGGGGCAGCAGCCCTGTGCTCAAGGGTCCTGAGCGCCCCCTGCTGCCTAGTCATTTCCCCTGCAGGTGAAGGTCCTTCAGGGCTCACAGGGCATTGACCTCTTAGCGTCTCTAGTTCACTAGTAAAGGCTGTGCCCCAACTTCACAGTGTTCCCGCAGGGACACCGTATACTTTTCATATCTATGTACATGGTGAACTGGCCTTACTGAGCCCCGTGACTGTGCAAGGAGACCCCAACACAGAGCTTTATGAAGCTACCACTGAGCCTTTCCTTGAAGCAGCCAGATGGACTAACACAGCTGAACCTCCCTTAGTCCAGAAGCTCTCAGGGACGCTGGGGCCTCTTATGTCCTTAGGTCCTGTGGTTGAAGGTCACATCTGAGTATCCCAAATCCCACTGCACGTCTACCATTCAATAAATCACACACACACACACACACATACACACACACACACACACACACACACACACATAAACACTGTGATGACTTTGTTGCTATGAATCCAGAGTTGCCCTTCTTCCCTGAACCCAGCTCATGGGCAGTGACCACAGATGGATTCTAGGCCTGGAGTGACTTCCTTTGGAAGCTGATTAAATGCACCCACGATGCACAAGCAGGCTTTGCAGAGCACATGTCTTGTGTTCCTCTGTTCTTGCAGGTCCTGTGAACACAGATGCTGATTAGAATGGATCAGACCTGCTCCAGGGAGGGTCAGAGGAGGAGCTGGTTCCCCCATTGACTGCAGGGCCCAGTAGCTGAGAGTCCCCTGGAGACTCCACACCTGTATTAGGGGACCCCTGGGAGTGGTGAGGCTGAGGAGACAGCACTGTAGTCAGCTGTCAGGTGAGGCTGCTCTCCCAGGTCACCTGGTGGGCGGGGCTGCAGTGGGCAGGTGAGTGATGCCAGCTCCGTGAGGGACACCCTGGCTCCCTCAGGACACCTGGTTTCAGGACAGGCTTGGTGTTCATCCATTCTTGTTGCTGCATCCTGGTAGTTATCTTCCCTCCTGACCACCTGCCCCATGGCTCTGTTCCCCACATCCCACGTGGAGACAGACCCTCTATTCAGTGACACCCCAGCTATGCCCGTCAGTCCCTGCAGAAACCACCATCTACACTTGCTTGTGCATGTCTGGTTCAGCCCTTCACGGCTATTCCTGCACTGAGTGGGTCCTCACGACTGAGAATTCAGGTACCTACTCCTGGATGGTCCTTGTGTTCAGGGACTCTGAGTGCCCCCTGGTGGTCTCAGCCTCTCCTGCAGGGAGGTTTCTGTCTGGGCTCACACTGACTTCCCCTCACTGTGTCTTTCCCACAGTAATACACGGCCGTGTCCTCAGCTCTCAGGCTGTTCATTTGCAGATACAGCATAGTCTTGGAGTTGTCTCTGGAAATGGTGAATCTCCCCTTGACAGAGTCAGCGTAGTATGTTTTACTTCCATCATCATAGATTCGACTTATCTATCCACTGCAGCCCCTTCCCTGGAGCCTGGCGGACCCAGTGCATGCTGTAGCCACTGAAGGTGAATCCAGAGGCTGCACAGGAGAGTCTCAGAGACCCCCCAGGCTGCACCACGCCTCCCCCAGACTCCACCAGCTGCACCTCACACTGGACACCTGCAAACACAAAGACGTCCTGGTCAGGACACTGTCACACGTCCATTGTTTGTCTCTCTCATCCACTCTCACACTCAGTATATCTTGCTCCCCACAAATTACCTCTTAAAATAGCAACAAGGAAAACCCAGCCGAGCCCAAACTCCATGGTGAGTGCTCTGTTTTCAGTCCTGATCAGGGAATGTGGACACCTGGAATCCTGGGGCTGGGCTCCTGTCCCAGAGCTGCAGGGTCAGGGCTGGGCTGGAATTTATGGGCAGATGGGGCCCTATTTGCATGTCCTCCTACTATATAGGGAGCACTGGGGTTCGAGACCTGCAGTGAGGGCAGTGCCTCAGTGCAGGTGCGAGTGTCCTGGGGGAGAATCGTGGTCATGACAACATTTCAATAACAAAATGAGAATCATAAGGACGTTGGGGCATGTCCTGTGTCCATATATGGTAACAGTGAGCCCAGCATCTGGCCTGTGCTCCTCCTCACTGGGCCGCTCAACTCCCCTGAACCAACTCCAGGGCAGAGCAGGACCTGCCCAGTGTGGGTGCAGACCCCTTCAATATAACGAGAGCGTGAATGAACATCTGTATTGTGATGCTACCCACATGTCAGGGCTGGAGACAAGCAGACACATGGAAAGAGACCACAGGCTGCAGATCTTGTAAGAGTGTAAGTCATGAACACTATGTATGATGCCCTTGGCCCTGAGTGTCTCTGGCTTCCTGACCTTCAAGGAGAGAAAGAAGACTGAGTGTTGAGAAGGCGCTTTTGTGTCCCTGGGACTCAGAGACCCTGAGAATTTAAGCAGTGACTACGGAGCTCATGGAGAGGCTGTGGGTTTTCAACACACAGAAGTCCATCTGCAGAGGGTCTGTTGGCATAGACAATAATGAAAACCTGAAAGAAGGCGATATCATAGAACAATTAGGGAGATAAATTCAAGTCGGAATACCTGTGATCAGCGAGAAGGCTCCTATTGAAGGTTAATCACTCATCTATGAAACAGAGACCTGTGCAGTTTAAATTCACAGTCAAGGCCATGGTGATATGAGTTGAACTGATCACATGGCCTGGTCCTTCTCAAGTGTGTTATTACAACTGTGAGAGTTTATTGTACAAAGAAACAGCTCTGTGTTTCCACAGCGTTTAGATAACAGTGTGTCGTGTCCTCATGTAATACACGTGTTCACAGAGCATGGAGACAAAGCCTGGACAGTAGACGAGCCCGGAACCCACCTCGTCCTGGGGGACGTGAGCTCAGTGGGTCCTGAGCTCCCCAGGTCCTGAGAGCACGTTTTTCCTTCAAAGCCCACAGAGGACCAGAGACTCCTCATCGCCTTCCTCCCATCCTGCTTGGGTGTGGAGTCCTTCCCTCAGGAGCTCTATAGACCCTGCTGTTCACAGGTTGTCCCCTCCTCGTTCTTTCTGTACAGGACCCTGCCCTCCGCTCCTTGGCTGTGAATCCCCCGGGGTCTCCGCTGCACCACAGGGGAGCCTGTGTCCCTCTCCTGTTGCGATGGCCCCACTGCAAGAGCCTAGAACAAATACTTCCTTTAAAATTTATAGACTCTAGGAACTGTTCTTCCGTGACAGAGAGAACCAACTGAAGAGCTTTAAGTAGGGTTGGGGGTTGAGGGTTATTTTTAAGCTGAAAGATGGTTCAGACTCAATAACCTACGGTCAGGAAACAGGCTGAGGAACGCGCTCTGTTCCAACACGAGCACCTTCCAGCAGAAGGAAGGGGGTCTGAGAGCTGAGCACCAGGCCTAGAGGTTGGGTTCTGAGCCTCAGAAGGTTTTCCTGGCCTTGTGCTCATGGAGGTCGCTGAGATGAATGTAACAAGTGCTTCCGGGTGGGGATTTCTTTCTCACTTGCATTTTAACCCTTTGGATGGAAATGCCTGTCCCTGGGTGGAATGCCGGCCCTGCAGCTGCGTTGTAGGAGAACATGACTAACTGGTCATGGCCGCAAGTCTGCAGACGGAGAACACTTTGTCCTAATAGTCTCCCACACCTGACTGACAGGTGGATTTGGGACTTTTCCAATGGTGATATTCAGATAGATGTTTTACTTGAGGCCCTGCTTTCAGAGTCAGCATTTGGAGGATGTTGATTTGGGCTGAATGCAATTAGCCTGTGGGACAGATGAGAACCAGTGGAAGGTGAGGGTGGCTGTGGTCCTGTGAGTCATGCACGCAGCCTGGGGATGTTACGTGGCAAATGGGACTCTGTCATATTTGATTCATGTGGAGATCCTGAGATACAAGCATTTTAGTAGATGACCCAGGTGGGTCCTCCTATGAGAAGTGTTTACATCAGAGGGAGGCAGAGGGAGGTTAGGCTCCAGGAGGACAAGAACACACTGTGACCTCTGAGGTCAGGGACCTATTCCTTGCTGTGTAGATGGAGGAAGATGCCACGGGACCAGGAATGCACTTCTAGTCCCTGGAAAAGACTAGGAAACAGACTTCCCTGTGTGACGATGGAGAAACTGACAACACACACCCAGAGATGAACAGGCCCTCAACAGGCCCCTGAGGAGATGCCGGGTCGTCAGGACCTGCACGTCCAACCCCACAGGAATCTCCTCACAGCTGCAGGATGGCTGTTCTAGGAGAAAACACACTGAAGGAGAACAGACCAGTGTTGGTGAGCGTGGGGAGAGAGGGACCCTTGCACTCTCGGTGGGAAGGTGACATCCTGCAGCCACACGGAAACAGCGTGTTGGTTCCTCCAAAATGAGAGTAGACACGCTGTGTGATTGAGCAGTGAGCTCCCAGGTGTTCATGGAATAATAAACCCAGGACTCTGGAGAGGTGTTGCACGGCCCTGTTCATTGCAGCCGTGTTCAGTGTAGTGAGACGTGGAAACATCTCTGTCCATCAGTGGGTGAGTGGGCAAACATGTGTGATATTCTCAGGATGGAATACTACTCAGCCTTAAATCACAGGGAAACCCAGCACAATCTCCAGCCTGGAGGACACTAGAGGACACTGTGCTCTGTGAAATAAAGCCGTCAGGGAAGGGCAGACAGTGTCTGATTCCACCTACACTGTGTCAGAGACCAGGGATTACGAGGGGGTTCGCGCTGAGATACCCAGGTTGAAGACAGCACGCGGAGCCGACATCAGGAGGGATCAACACATGGCAGCAGCTCCATTCAGTACAGCTAATGGCTTGTGTAGACGCCTGTGGGGGACACTGTGCACGGGGCGGTGCATGACAGGGAGCAGGGCGCATGCGTCCTAGGCTTTTGCTGTATCAGACTCAGAACGGTAACGTGGTCTGCGCCTGCGCAGCCAGCTCCGCGGTCCTGTCCTGAACCACGGCCTCTGTGAACAAGCCGGTTCCAGGGCCCTAACACACTGGGAATTAATTGGGTTTCCTTCCAGCAGAGTGTGGAGGAGCCCAGGCCTGGGTGTGGTGAAGGCTCTGACAGGAGACGGGATCGTGGAGGGTCAGCTGCCCTGGAGTCCTGCGCTGATGGAGAACAAAGACGGAGGCAGCTGGAGGAGACACTGTGTCAGGACACAGTCAGCCCTGGTCCTGGGCCTTGTGCAGCCACAGGAGCCTGGGTGTGTCTGCTCAGTGTGTGGAGCCGTCCACCCTCAGGGCCCTGTGAAAAATGCGGGAACACTCAGTCCCCACGGAGGGGAGCTTTCCTGTGGGAATGGGGAGAAGGAGACAGAGCCCAGCAAAGCCCTGTGGTCCTAGGGGCTGTGTGCACACCCAGGACACGCCCCTGTGTGACCTCTGAGACTGGACCCTCCACTCTGAGTCATCACTGAGATCCTCCTGTGGTGAGGTGAGTATCAGTTGAGTGTTATTTTCAGTGCTGTGTAATATTCCACTGATGGATGTTTCCTAATTTGCTTATTGTAAAATTAGAAAAACGTTTGGATTGTTGTAGCTCCTAACACAAAAAAAGATGCTAAAAGTATTTGGATTCACATTTTTATGAACACAGAGATGCGTTCTTCTAGAGCAAACACTCCTATGGGGCCACTGAGATACATGTTAAGTAAATATTTCATTTAATAAGGATCCGCAGTTCATTTTGTGGAGAAAGAATAACAGGATATGGAGGGACCTGGAGTAGCAGAGACCTCTGGTCACTGCCGACAAGTCATCTGCAAACGCACAGTGTTTCCTCCTCACTTGTCTGCAGTGAGATTATGAGGAGTTAGAGCCTCAGAGAAAAAGCGAGAACCTTCCCTGGGTGCAGCTGAGAGCTGAGAGGAAATCCCTGCCCCAACAGGTAGCCCCTCCTCCTCCTCACTCTGCACCTGCTCCTGGGCTGTTCTGTGTGGTTGGGTCGGGGGTCTTGAGCGCCCCCTGATGTCCTGAGCGCCCCCTGCACCCCCACCCTCCTGTTCCCTCAGGAGGTTTGTGTCTGGGCTCACACTGACTTCCCCTCACTGAGTCTCCTGCACAGTAATACACGGCCGTGTTCTCGGTGGTCACGGATCACAGCTGCAGGGAAAACTGGTTCTTGGACGTGTCCATGGAGATGGTGGTGCGGCTCTTGAGGGACGGGCTGTAGTAAGTGCTGCCATCATAATCTATGCTCGCCAGCCACTCCAGCCTCTTCCCTGGTTTCTGGCGGATCCAGCTCCAGGAGTAACTACTGTCTACTGAGTCCGCAGACACAGCGCAATTGATGGAGAGGGTCTGTGAAGGCTGGACCAGTCCTGGGCCCGACTCCTGCAGTTGCACCTGGGACAGGACACCTGGGGACAAGGAGCATCAGGCCCTGTCAGTCACGTGCAGTCACAAGCACCCCAAAGATCCCTGTCTGACCTCTGAGACCCTCACCTTGGGGGGCTGTCACCAGGCACAGGAGGAGACCCAGCAGTCTCATCTTCTTCTAGACCACGACTCTGCTTCTCCAGAGACCTCAGCCCTGTGTGAGGACAGAGCTGTGAGCCTCCCCAGCCCAGGGGAGGATTTAGCCTGGAGCTTGGGGAGAAATTTGCATGTGGGGCAGCCTGTTCCTTATAAGTGGAGGACTGAGGTCAGGCTGCCCTGGTCCTTCTGGGGCCCTGTGGGGCCATCTCTTTTCTTGATCTCACTCTGTATGTATGTCAGAGATAGGGGATCCCTGGGTTCAAGAGACATTGGAATGTGGTCAAAGGTTGGCCTCACCTTTTTGAGCATAAGAAGAAATGATGGACTAGACAGGTAGGTTAGACTTTTAACTTCCCATACATCCTTCAAACTGATGTAAAAGGGATTAGCATTTGTTCACAGATTTTCTAAATCCCAATTCTCCAGTATACCCACTGTTTCCAAATTTTATATCATAACTTCACATAAATATTATCTATCTTAGTGCAAATATAAAAATAAAGGACATCTACGTTCAATATCTTATATTTTAATTATATTTAAATATGTTTTTTATTGATTTTATTTTTCAGAGAGTTGAACGGAGAGGGTAACTTCATCGCTGACAAAATACCTGACTCTAGTCTCCCTCCTTCTGCCCCTGGGCATGGTCAGTAGATCAGAGGTGCCGGGATCTACCACACAATATATAACGTCCTTAATGTATATTGAACACATTCTCCCATCAGACAAATACTTTGGAAATGTTATCTCTCTATGCAGCTTGTCTTTTCATTCCCTTAATGGAATCTTTGGTGGGATAAATGTATTTAATACAACAAAATTCAATTGACTCCTATTTTCTGTCTTGGGCCTGTTTTGGTGAATCACACAGACCCCCAGGAATTGCTGAGCCTCACGGTCCAGGGACATCAGCTGCAGCAGCCACAAGGTAGAGAGGCTCTGGCACCAGGTGTGAGGGCTGCTGGGAAACTGCCCAGAACTGGACTGGACTTGGACCTGGGTGAGGGGAGGAAGCTGGACGTGTTCTGAGTCACAGGACACAGATGGGCCTGATGTTCATGGGCAGAGTGTTACTGGACATGTGGGTTTAAACCTCTTCCCCTGACGACCCAGGAGGACGTGCAGGGCATGACAGACACAGCTTCTGTCATCGTAGGAGACACCTGACATATTATGACCAGGAGTTTTTCAGAATTGAAACGTTAAAGTTTCTGCAGGCAGGGATCAAGGGAAGTAAGGAACGTGTTATTGCAAAGGGGGGAAGGGGATTCCTGTTACCCACATGCACTTGCTCACCGTGTCTCTGTCTGTGAGGTAACAACTTCCCAGGTCCAGGGGTTAGCACTTGGACCCCTGTGGGGTCATTACTCACCTGGTCACACCATGCTCCACCCAGCTGCACAATTCATTGGGGTTCCTTTTATGAAATCCCTCAACATTTAGGAGGAAGTGAGGACACCCCTCCCTGCAGTATTCATGGTGATGGTGTGTCTGTGTGAGAAACCATCATATCATTGACCAGGAACATGTCTCAGTCCATTGTCGCCATCATCACCATCATCATATCTTCACCATCATCACCATCATATGCTTACTTATTGTTGTTCTCATTATCTATAGACATGTTGTTGTCCACAGAGAATTACATTTTTGGCGATAAAAAGTAGGAATCATGCCCGTCCGGTGTGGCTCAGTGGTTGAGAATCCACTCATACACCAAGAAGTCACCAGTTTTATTCCCAATCAGGGCAACTGCCTAGGTTGTGGGCCCAATCTCAAGTGGGGGGCATGTAGGATGCGACCTGCCGATGTTCTCTCTCATCAATGTTTCCATCTCTCTCCCTCTCCCTTCCTCTCTCTCTGAGCCAATAAAGAAAATATAAATAAATTAAAACAGGCACCTCCTCTTTCCATGTCAGTGGGAGAGTGAAACAAAGGCCTCCCCTGAGCTGACCCAGGCCTTCCAACACGCTGTGGACCTGGGATACATGCGGATTCCACCCAGCACTTGGACCAGGACGCCAGTCCAATCCCATTGTCATTGTCACCACCACCACCGCCATCACCATTATCAATATTTCTTATGTGTAACCAGTTTTCTCATTATCTCTACACCTGGTTTTGTACTCACGTAATGATATTTAATTTAATAAAGATCCGCAGTTCATTTTGTGAAGAAAGAATAACAGGATATAGAGGAAACTGGGGTAGGAGAGACCTCCAGTCACTGCCAGCTTGTTACCTGCAAACACAGAGTGCTTCCTTCTCACTTGTCTGCAGTGAGATTATGAGAAATTAGAGCCACAGAGGAAAAGCGAGAACCTTCCTGGATGCAGCTGAGCTGAGAGGAAATCCCTGCTCCCAACAGGAAGCCCCTCCCCCTCACTCTGCACCTGCTCCTGGGCTGTTCTCTGTGGTCCATGGGTCCTGAGCGCCCCCTGGTGTTCTGAGCGCACCCTGCATCCCCGCCCTTTTGTCTTCCTCAGGAGGTTTGTGTCTGGGCTCACACTGACTTCCCCTCACTGTGTCCTGCACAGTAATACACGGCCGTGTCTTCGGTGGTCACGGATCTCAGCTGCAGGGAGAACTGGTTCTTGGACGTGTCTCTGGAGATGGTGGTGCGGCTCTTGAGGGAGGGGTTGTAGTAAGTGCTGCCACCAGAATTGATTAACCCCACCCACTCCAGCCCCTTCCCTGGTTTTTGGCGGATCCAGCTCCAGTCGTGACTACTGGTTGTGATGGAGAATCCAGACACAGAGCAGGTGAGAGAGAGGGTCTGCGAGGGCTTCACAAGTCCTGGGCCCGACTCCTGCAGCTGCACCTGGGACAGGACACCTGGGGACAAGGAACATCAGGCCCTGTCAGTCCAGGGCAGTCACAACCACCCCACAAACCCCTGTCTGACCTCTGAGACCCTCACCTTGGGGGGCTGTCACCAGGCACAGGAGAAGACCCAGCAGTCTCATCTTCTTCTAGACCACGGCTCTGCCTTCCCCAGAGACCTCAGCCCTGTGTGAGGAGAGAGCTGTGAGCCTCCCCAGCCCAGGGGAGGATTTACCCTGGAGCTTGAGGAGAAATTTGCATGTGGGGCAGCCTGTTCCTTATAAGTGGAGGGACTGAGGTCAGGCTGCCCTGGTCCTTCTATTGCTAATGTGTAGGCATCCCTTTTCTTGAATGCACGTAGTACTTTCCTCCATTGTAGGGGATCTCCTGGTACACAAGAATCCTGGAGTCCGCTTAATGTTCGTGCTCATCTATGATAAGTGGTGGACTAGATGAGTAGATTACATTTTGAATGTCCCATGTATTTTTCAAATAGATTTAAAGGGATTAAATTTGTTTAGGTAATTTCTAAAACCCAGCTCTCTAATATCTACAGAACTGTCAAATAATTTTGTAAAAATTTCTATTTTTATGAACATAATTTTATATAGCCAAATAATATCTAGGTTAGTTTGAAAATAACAAAATAAAGGACATTCATTCTCAGTATCTTATTTCTTTATGATGTAACTTTGATCCAAGGAACTATATCCCAGGAACATGTCATTGAGGTACCCTTGATTCTTTTTTATTCTTTATTTGTTAAAATGATATTTCTTACAAATTCTATGTAACACAATGCTATATGCCTTTGTTCAGGTTAATGCTAGATACCTTTTTCTTGCAATCTTTGCCAAACACTCTCAGAGCTAAGTAGTGTCAGACTTGGTGAGTACTTGGATAGGAGACCCCTGATTCTTGATGTTGGAAATTAGGAAATTGTGCCTTTGAGTCCCTCCTCAAACTCTTCCCTTGTGCAAGCTGACGGCTTATTGCAGAGACCCCAACAAATTATATCAGACATATTCATATTTTTACATGGAGAAATGATTGAGAATAAAAGAGTAATTATTCATGTGTACAATTCAGAATCTTCCATATGTGGAAATTGTAAACGCAGCACATTAACTGACCTCTTTTCACAGTAAAATATTTTCAGTGGTGTGGGGGTCAGAGGGAGGCAAATTATGGAGGTTCCTAACACAGATATGCTCAAGGGAAAGGGAACTTTATCCCTGACAGGAACTCTCACTCCCAGGACACACGACATCGTCAACTGGGCGGTTTTCAAATCTTGGATATTGTAAATAACAGTGCTATGAACATGGGGGTGTATATATTCTTTATGATTTGTGTTTTGGGATAATTAGGATATATTTTCAGAGGTGGATTCGCTGGGTCAAAAAGCAGTTGTATTTCTATTTTTTTTGTATTAATTACTTTATCTTTCTTTCAGATGTTTCTCCATTTGCCCCCTAGACACCATCCTCCTGATCAGCCCTTTCCACAGCATTGTTGTCTATGTCCATTGGTTATGCATGTAAGTTCTTTGGTTTATATTACCCTCCCCAGTGCCCCCTCCTCTGAGGTTTGTCAGACTGAATGTTCTTTTTTTTTTTTTTTTTCTTTTTTCTTTTTTTGAGGAAACTGCATACTGTTTTCCACAGTGGCTGCACCAATCTGCATTCCCACCAGTAGTGCACCAGGGTCCTGTTTTCTCCTCATCCTCCCCAGCACTGGGTGTTTGCTGAGGTATTGATAGGAGCCATTCTGGCAGGTGTAGCTGTCGTTTCAATTTGCACGTCTCTGAAGATCAGTAATGTGAGCATTGTTTCATATGTCTCATGGCCATCTGTACGTCCTCTTTGGAGAAGTGTCTGTTCAGGGCATTGGCCCATATTTTAATTGGATTGTATGTCTTCCTGATGTTGAGTTGTATGTAGTTTTTAAATATTTTGGAATTTAAGCCCTTATCAAAAGTACCTTTGGCAAATAGACCACAGCTTTTTCTAACTCAGAGATGTTACAGGTAAACACTGAATCGAGAATCCAGAGAGGTTCTCGAGGGAAACTGTGACATGAAGAGGAAACCACACAGGAAACCAGCCCAAACCTCCAAACTGCACCTGCTCCTGGATGGTCCTTGTGTTCAGTACCCTGAGCGCCCCCTAGTGGTCGCAGCCTCTCCTGCAGGGAGGTTTGTGTCTGGGCTCACACTGACTTCCCCTCACTGTGTCTCTCGCACAGTAATACATGGCTGTGTCCTCGGTGGTCACGGATCTCAGCTGCAGGGAGAACTGGTTCTTGGACGTGTCACTGGAGATGGTGGTGCGGCTTTTGAGGGACGGGTTGTAGCTAGTGCTACCACTACTACCACTTATGTACCCAATCCATTCCAGCCCCTTCCCTGGTTTCTGTCGGATCCAGTTCCAGCCGTAACCACTGAGTGAGCCCCCAGAGACAGTGCAGGTGAGGGAGAGGGTCTGTGAGGGCTTCACCAGTCCTGGGCCCGACTCCTGCAGCTGCACCTGGGACAGGACACCTGGGGACAAGAAGCATCAGGCCCTGTCAGTCACGTGCAGTCACCACCACCCCACAGACCCTGTCTGACCTCTGAGACCCTCACCTTGGGGAGCTATCACCAGGCACAGGAGAAGACCCAGCAGTCTCATCTTCTTCTAGATCACGACTCTGCCTTCCCCAGTGACCTTAGCTCTGTGTGAGGAGAGAGCTTTGAGCCTCCCCAGCCCAGGGGAGGATTTACCCTGGAGCTTGGGGAGAAATTTGCATGTGGGGCAACCTGTTCCTTATAAGTGGGGGACTGAGGTCAGGCTGCCCTGGTCCTTCTGTGGCCCTTGTGTGTTCACCCCTTCCCTTGAACTCACTCAGCTTGTAAGTCAGGGATAGGGCATCACCTGGTAGACGAGACGTACTTGAGTCAGGTTACAGGATGTGCTCATTTCAAATACATGTTGGACTGTATGAGTAAATTACATGTGTAGTTTAACATGCAGCTTTCAAATAGATTTAAACGATTACATTTGTCCAAGCAGTTTATTAAACCCTTCTCCCTAATGTATGTTCAAATGTCAAAACTCTTTTCTAAACAATTATATTTTTAAACATAATTATATATATATATATATAATGTCTATCTTGTTCTGAAAATTCCAAAGTAAGGACATTAATTCTTAGTATCTTATTCGTTAATTCATTTTGTTACTTTGATACAAGTAACTGTATCCTAAGAACAGGTCATTGGGGGCCCTTGATTCTGTTATATTTTGTTTGGTTTTATTTATTTATTTATTTATTTATTTATTTATTTATTTATTTATTTTGTTAAAAGGATATTTTATAAAAGTAGTGAGTATCAGTATATTAAATACCTTTATTTAGGGTGTTTCTAGAAATATTTTTTCTTACAGTCTTTGCCAAACATTTTCAGAAGCTGAGCATGGTCAGTCCTGTTTAATATTTGGATGAGAGATCCTTGATTTTTGATGTTGAAAATTAGTAATTGTGACTTCGAGTGCCTCCTGAAACTTTTTCTTATTGCAGTGACCCCAAGCAATTTACATCATACATAAGCACGTGTATACATGGAAAAAAATGATTGGAAATAGAAAAAATGGTTATGCATTAGTAACACTCAGACTCTTTTATATGTTGTGATTGTAAAGGCAGCAGTGTAATGATAAGTTTTCTCAGTCCAGCGTTATCAATGAGATAGGTGTTCAAAAAGAGGGACATGAAGAGAATCCCAGCTCACATTTACTCGTAGGAAAGGGATCTTTAATGCTGACAGGACCTCACTCCTGTCCTCCTCTGTCCTATCCCTGGGAAGGTCAGAGGGAGCAGGGCTCTGCCACATAATCTACAGCATCCTGAACGTATGACGCACACGTTCTCCCATCAGACATATCACCGAGAACCATGTTGTCTCTTTATAAGCTGGTATTTTATTTCCCTTAATGGCTTGGTTGATGGGAAAATTGTTTATTTCCAACAATGATCAATTAATTCATCACTGTTTCAATTAATGGGTCCTGTTTTTGAAGTTTTCTGTAACTATTCTCAAGAAAATTTTCACTCTCCATTTCCATAGGAGGAGAAACCTGATATGAACAGAGTGGACACGAAACCCGATGGGAAATAATGGCTGGAATCCTTAATATCATTGAAATCTGTTTGCTGTGTCCTCTGACCAGGAGACCAGCCTTCCATGGCATGAAGCTCTGATTCATTTCAGAGATTAATTCACTTTACTGGACTTTACATTGTGAATTACCCTGTTGTATGTAGCATAGAAGACTAGACTAAAGCCTGAGAAATTATATCATGTAGACGTCAGGCAGACGAGGAAGGAACCTCAAAGGACGTGAGGAAGATGCTAAGCAGAGATGACAGAGACTGGATCCCAGAGGGTATTTCACAAGGATGAAAGTGACCAGGAGGACGAAGGAGCAGAGAGGTCGTCAGAGGGAGACATGAGGAGATGAACTGGAGCTGACGTCCGGGAAAGTGAATGTCCCAGTGAGAGCCCTGCATGGAGCTGTGTGTGCAGGACTCACATGGGACAGTGAGAGAGCGAGGCCCTGGCGAGTGTGGGGACCTGGAGTGAGCTCAGACCCAGGGCGTGTGGACACACTGACTGTCCCTCTGTGGAAACTGCGTCCCAGTCACAGGGTGGAGAGGATGCCCGGGGTGCTCAGTCTTTCAAGGAGATAATTAGGTCCCATGGGAACCTAGTGAGATAATGGTCCCTGAGCCTGGACACAACTCGTCTGGGAAAGAGAATGTTGTCGACACCATCGTCGTCCTCAGTGAGATGAGGGGACACAGGGTCCAGGACAAGAAGGAGGGTCCCTGGGACCCTGAACCACAGGAAGAGCAGAAGCGCCCTGAGCACCCCAGGGAGCTGTTCTCAGCCCCTCCCTGAGCGGTTCCTGCACGAAGTTCCCAGGTTCCTGTGTCCTGTGCCCCTCCTGCTGGTCCTGAGGGGTCTCCGTGGTCCAGAGCGCCCCCTGGTGTCCTGACCCCTCCTGGTGGACCTGAGGGTCTCCTACAGCTCAGCCCCTCCTGTCTCCCTGCAGGGAGTTTGTGTCTGGATCATAGAGACCCCTGGTCAGGAAAATGTCACATGTCCAGTGTTCATCTCATACTCATTCACTTTCTCTGTGTCTCTAGTTCTCCATAAATTATCCCTTAAAATAGCAACCCTGTCCCAGAGGGAGGGCAGTTGGGGGCCTGGGTGAAATGGGGAGGGACTAAGAAGCACAGATGGACAGTCAGACAGCAGTGACAGGATGTGAAGTGCAGCCCAGGGCACAGTCAGTCGTATTGTCATAACTGGGTGTGGGGCCAGGCGGGCACTGGAACTATTGGTGCCTCACTTCATAAATCATATGATGTCTGACCACGAGGCTGAGCACCAGAAACTAATATAAAATAACACAGACTGTCAACGGGCATTGAAAAAGAAAGAAAAAAGGGAATCGACCCTCACTCCAGTTAGATTTAACCAAGGATGTGGTGGGTGGTGACCCAGGCAGGAGACAGGGTTGAATTCCAGGACTGTGCTCACAGGCGTGTTTTCCCTGGGAAAGTTCTGACATCGTTAGATTCATTAAAGGCTCCCACTGAGAACCTTGACCTGAAATTATTCGCGGAGGGTTCACATCTCAATAACAACCGGAAGGCTGCGAACCAGGACTTACTTCAACAACAGAACTTGCTGAAGGGCCTTTCCTGTGCTCCCCAGAGATGCCTACTGTGTACGTGATACATGTTCCCTGTCCCCTGTGTGTGTTTGTCCTCAGCCTGGACATATGCACAAGCTGTTGTGGGTCCCTCCGCCTCTGCCTGGTGTCCACTGCTCTGAGTGCTGTGAGCATGATGCCAAGTCAATGAGCGTCACCACTGGGGGGCTTTCATCTCTAGCTTTAGGTTCACAGCTCTGGTGCCCACTGTCCACACACATGTGTCCTGCTGCTGGCTGGCTGGGAACCTGACCTGTGCGGAGCTCAGCTGCACTGTTGACTCAACACAGCCTCTTCTTCTTTTTGGTTGTTATTAACCCTCACGAGGATATTTTTCATTGATTTTTTTGGTAGAGTGAGAGGAAGGGAGAGAGAGAGAAACATCAATGTGAGAGAGACACATCGATTTGTTGCCTCTGGTACAACACTGATCAGAGCCGGGGGTCGAACCTGCAACCCAGGAACGTGCCCTTGACAGTTGACCATTCTGTCTGTGTGCCTACAGTCTAACTGCTGACCCAAACCAGAAATGAAAGCAGACAGTCTTGTTAGACTTAGCAGATGTGGGTCAGAAGATTTGATGATAAACTGTCATTTGGGCACAGAGTGTCTGAGAGAGACTCTCTGTCTTTTTTCCACTTGTGAATGTTTTTTCACTTTTAAATATGCTTTTCAAATTCTGAGATGTCAGAAGTAAGCACAGAATCAGAAATCCAGAGAGGTTTCCTGAGGGAAACGAAGACCTGAAGAGGAAACCACGCAGGAAACCAGCCCAAACCTCCAACTGCATCTGCTCCTGGGATGGTCCTTGTGTTCAGGGACCTGAGCGCCCCCTGGTGGTGGCAGCCTCTCCTGCAGGGAGGTTTGTGTCTGGGCTCACACTGACTTCCCCTCACTGTGTCTCTGGCACAGTAATACACGGCAGTGTCCTCGGCTCTCAGGCTGTTCATTTGCAGATACAGCGTGTTCTTGGAGTTGTCTCTGGAGATGGTGAATCGGCCCTTCACAGAGTCTGCATAGTATGTGCTACCTCCATTAGGATTAATGGATGAGAGCCACTGCAGCCCCTTCCCTGGAGCCTGGCGGACCCAGTACATCCAGTAGCTGCTGAAGGTGAATCCAGAGGCTGCACAGGAGAGTCTCAGAGAACCCCCAGGCTGCACCACGCCTCCCCCAGACTCCACCAGCTGCTCCTCACACTGGACACCTGCAAACACAAAGACGTCCTGGTCAGGAAACTGTCACACGTCCACTGTTTCTCTCTCTCATCCACTCACACTCAGTGTCTCTTGTTCTCCACAAATTACCTCTTAAAATAGCAACAAGGAAAACCCAGCTGAGTCCAAACTCCATGGTGAGTGCTCTGTGTTCAGTCCTGATCAGGGAATGGGGTCACCTGGGGATCCCGGGCTGCGCTCCTGTCCCAGAGCTGCAGGGTCAGGGCTGGGCTGGATTTTATGGGCAGAGGGGGCCCTATTTGCATGTCCTCCTACTATATAGGGAGCTCTGGGGTTGGAGACCTGCAGAGAGGGCAGTGCCTCAGAGCAGGTGCGAGTATCCTGGGGGAGGATCGTTGTCATGGTAACATTTCAATAACTAAATGAGAATCATAGGGACTTTTGGGGCATGTTCAAGTGTCCACATGTGGTAACAGGGACTCCAGCATCTGGCCTGTGCTCCTCCCCACTGGTCCCTATGACTCCCCTGATCCAACTCCAGGGCAGAGAGGGACCTGCTCAGTGAGGGTGCAGACCCCTTGCAGGTATTGAAAACATGAATGAAGTTCTGTGATCTGGTTTTACCCACACATCAGGGCTGGAGACAAGCAGACATGTGGAAAAAGACCACAGGCTGCCGATCTTCTAAGAGTGGACATCTTGTACAGGGTGTGTAGGTGGCCTTGGCCCTGAGTATCTCTGGCATCCTGACCTTCAAGGAGACAAAGAAGAGATAATGGTGCTGAGAAGATGCTTCTCTATTCGTGGGACTCTGAGACACTGAGAAGTCAGGGAGTTTCATGGAGCTGATGGAGAGGCTGTGGGTTTCCAACACCCAGAAGTCCATGTTCAGAGGGTCTGTCTGCATAGACAGTAATGAAAACCTTAAAGGAGGTGATATAGTGGAACAATCAGTGAAGTAATTGTGGATGATGATACATATGATCAGTGAGGGGGGCTGTTGTCTGAGTCATGCTGGGAACCTTGGTATATTATGTGCAAAGTGACGTTGTCCTATTTGAGTCTTTCAGTGATCTGAGATCCAAATATTTTCCAGGGAAATCTAGACAGGTCGTCCTATGGAAAGTGTTTACATCAGAGGGAGGCAGAGGGAGATTAGGCTCCAGGAGGACAAGAACACACTGTGACCTCTGAGATCAGGGGACCTCTTCCTGGCTGTGGAGATGGAGGAAGAGGCCATGGGACCAAGAATCGAGTTCTAGACTCTGGAAAAAGCCTGGAAACAGGCTCCCCTGTCTGAGATTGTTCTGCATCTGTAACAATATGCCTGGGCTGGGAAGAAGATAAAAAACACACATTGTGTCCCCCAGATCTGGAGGCTGGGAGTCCTCGGTCAAGGTGCCAGCAAGGTGCCTTCTGGAGAGGGACGTCCTCCTGGTTCTGATCTGACAGCCTCTTGCTGGGTCTGCACGTGGTGGAGGGACCAGCAGGACCTCTAGGCTCCATCAGGAAGGCAATGATCCCATCAGGAGGGCCCCTCATGACCGAAGCATCTCCCCCAGACCCCACCTCTCAACGCCATTGACTTTGGCGATGAGGATTTCAACATATGACCTTGGGGAGCACAGGTGTTCAGACCACAGCACCGTCCTGGAGCCTCTGCAGAAGGGTGGTCCTGCCTCCCCCTGACCTCAGTCCAGTGAGGTGGATTCATGCTCTGACCTCCAGACTGTGAGGGAATGACCATGTGCAGACTGAAGCCCAGGTGTGTGCTGATGTGACTCGGTTGCCCTAGGAATGCACAGGCTGGGTGTGGACTCCCATTATCAAGGGTGTCCCCACACTGCTCCTGCTCGTGATGACCTCAGTGCTGGCCCAGGGACAGGGACACTGCAGGGCTGGGGATGCGAGGAGGAGTCTCCTTAGTGTGTCCCTCTGAAGGGAGGCCTGTGAGACGCTGTGCTGACCGAGCCTGTGCTTGAACCTGGCTCCCTTGCCAACCCACGGCTTCCCCACCCGGTGAGCTGACTGTGCTGCCCGAATGTCCCGGGTGTGGTGCTCGGCCAGAGACAGGGACACGGAAATTCATCCTTGACTGTCTCACTCATCCTGTTCCCCAAGCCCAGTGCCATGTTTCAGAGAGAGGGGAACGTCGTAGAACCTGTGAGGGAGACACTCCCATCCAGACCCCAAGTGGGACACCAACCAGGTGTTCCCAGGTGATGGCTCAATGAACATCCCTCATTCAGAGAACAGGAGGCTCCAATGTGCCCTGGAAAACAACGATGAAGAACAGGGTCCTTTCATGAACACCTTCCCTGCCAATTCCTTGCAGTGCATTTGACCCCTGTGACCTTTCCCTGGATCACTGACTCGCCCGTGACAGCGTCACTCCTGGTCTCAGGGCCTGACTGTGTGAGGAGTCAGCAGGCTCCTGGCCCTGCATCTCCTCCCCCAGCACAGCCGCCCTGTCCCTCAGGGATGGGACCCTCCCAGGACGGGGTCCTCACACTGTGTCTCGCACAGTCATGCCCGGCCGTGTCCTCAGACTTCAGGACATTGGTCTGCTGATAGGCCGTGCTGACCGAGGTGTCCATGGAGGAGACAGATCGTCCTGAGCAGCCTGGGCACACGTGGGCTTCCCAGTGTTTGTGCTAAACCAGCTCACACCCTGCAGGCCCTGTCCTGGGGCCTGTCGCACCCGATGCACGTAGTAGCTGATGAAGGTGGACCCAGAAGCCTTGATGGAGACCCTCCCTGAGGCCCCAGGCTTCCTCCCTCAGCCCAGACTGCACCTGCTGCCCCTGGGAGTGGACACCTGTGGAAAGGAGACAGGAGTGGGTGGAAATACCCCTGACTGTCCCTGGTCCCTCCTCATCTCAGGGACAGGGGAGCCCATTCCTATAGCCACTGCCACCAGGAGGAGGGTTCTCCAGCTCCAGTCCATGGTGAGGGGTGAGCTGTGGGCACTTCTGTAGGGAGGGTGTGGCTGTGGGTGATGCTCTCAGGGCACAGACTTATCCATATTTAACCTGGCCTCCCTCATCTCATTTGCATATACATGAGATATGATAGAGGTCACAGGGACCAGGATCAATGGGAGTCTGAGGGTCCACATCCTAATCCTTATTGGAGTATGTGGGTCCCCTTCCAGGTTCCTGAGCTCTGTGCACATGGAGCTCCTCCCAGCCCCCACCGACCTGGTGACAATGAGGGAACACTCAGTCCTGATGGAGGGGAGCTTTCCACTGGGAATGGGGAGAAGGAGACGGAGCCCAGCAAACCCCTGTGGTCCTAGGGGCTGTGTGAACACCCAGGAGACACCCCTGTGTGATCTCTGAGCCTGGATGCTCCACTCTGAATCATTGCTGAGACCCTTCTGCGCTGAGATGTGTATCAGTTGATGCATATTTTCGTTGCTGAGTAGAATTCCATTGACTGATGTTCCCTAGTATACTCATTTTAAAATTAGAGGGTCTTTTGTTTTTTTTGTAGTTGCTAAGTCAAATTAAGTTCCTATAAATATTTTCACATGTATACAAATATAAATATATATTACTCCTCATGTGAGGATACATTTTTTGAGTTTGGAAAGAGGAGAGGAAGACGAGAAGAGGGGGAGTGAGAGAGAGACCCTTCTCTGAAAATCACAAAATAACGGACATTCATTCTCTGTATCATATGTTTATTTATGTTGTTATGGTGATCTAGGGAACTAAACCCGAAGAAGAGGTTAATGGGAGATCCTCGATTATTTTATTTATTTATTTATTTATTTATTTATTTATTTATTTATTTATTTATTTATTTTTTGGTTTGGTTAAAATGATACTCATTATAAGTTCTGAGTAATACAATATGATATGTCATTTTTTAAGATATAGCTAGATCCATTTTTCTTACAATTCTTATCAAACACCTTTCAGCAGCTAAGCAGGCTCAGGCCTGGTTAGTACTTGGATGGGAGACCCTTGATTCTTGATGCTGAAAATTGGTAACTCGGTCTTAGAGTCCCTCCTCAGACCCTTCCCTTGTGTGAGCTCATGGCCTATTGCAGAGACCTCTATCTAATTATATCAGACATAATCACGTTTAGAAAGCGTGATTACATATTAGTAAAATTCAGACCCTTTTATATGTTGAAGTAATAATGGCAGCAGATTAACTGATCTGATTTCTCAGTCCAGTGTTATCAGTGATGTTGTGGTTAAGGAGAGGGGGTGAAGATCATTCTCAGTACAGATTTCCTGTAGGAAAGGGAAGTTTCTGATGGGAACTCCTCACTCTCACCCCTCCCTCGGCCCCTCGTGATGGTCACTGGTCAGAGGTGCTGGGCCCTCACACTGACCATGTAACATCACTAACGTATAATGCACACGTTCTTCCATCAGACATATGGCTTGGAAACATACTGTCACTTTGTTGGCTCGTCTCTCTTTTTAAATATGTTTTTATTGATATTTTAGAGGGAGAGGAAGGGAAAGAGAGACAGAAACATCGATGTGTGGGAGAGACTTTGATCGATGCCTCCTGCACGCCCCCTACTGGGGATCAAGCCCACAACCCAGTCCTGTGCCCTGACCGGATGTAGAATTTGTTATCATGCACATTTTTCAGCATCTGAGTCTTTCATTTGGAAAATTAGGAAATGCGATAAGGAAACATCTAGGTTTCTTTTTTGTAGAAGTTATGCCAGTACGAAGAGTATAACACCACTAAGAGACACACATAAACTTACACGTGCACTAATGGACACAGCACACACGGTAACACGCCCACTGACACATGTATGGCACACACAGGTAGAACACATGCAGTCACCTCCACACAGAGGAAGTCCCTGGAGTCACGATTCCACTGTGTAAGGAAAGTTGGGGTGAGCACGACCACTGGACTCCATGCACCCCGCCCTCTGCAGCCCTTCTCTGGTGCTTCACCAGTCCTGAGCTGGCCTCGTGCAGCACACCTGGGACAGGACACCAGGGCACATGGGGACACTGTGAGTAAGGGAGCCTCACCGGTCAACCTCTTGACATACATTGTCCGAGATGCTCAGAAGTCAGTCTGCATCAAGGGCAAGGTCCCCAAGAACATTGTGTCCATGACACACTGTTGTCCCCAGGATGACACCCAGCTCCCTGGAGGGAAACAGGCTTCCTATGGGCTGGGCTTCCCCTGGAGTCTGGGTCTCACTACCATGGGGGAAGGCCCTGGTTCTGTGAGCTGAGGGAGACTCGGACCAGAGATGAAAACAATGAAAACACACATTGCACACACACTCACAATCACAGATGTGAACAAATTACAATGCATGCACACATATGCACACACTCACATACTCACACACACGACTTCCAGTTGGAAGGATGGACGCCTGTCCCCAGGTCCCTGAGGTGCCGTTGAGGCCCCAGTCCTCAGGGTGCTGTTGGGGGTTGAACACTGACCCTCAGGAGCATCTGCACTCTGAGTTCTGGGCCCTGTGGGTGTTCTCTGATACGACAGGACTTTGCAGACAGGATGAAGTTTGGGATGATTGAGCTAAGTGTGTTGACTTGGGGAGATTAACCCAAGTCATGTGGTTGGGACATAAATGGAATAACGTGTCCTTTTGAGAGAGAAATAGGAGCAAATCAGACTAAAATTATTGTGATCACTGAAACCAGATGTGGGGTGTGTTTGCACATCCACCCGAGTCCATGAAGACCTAGAGGACCACTGGTGTGGAGGAGGGAGAGCTGGGGGGGGCAGTGGTCCTGGGAGACGATCCTGATCATCATGGGCCAGGTGTGCCTGTCAGAAGGAAGGAAACATGGGGACAGGTGGGTATGAGGAGACAGAGCCTGAATTCAGCACACAGGAGAGCCTGGCTTGTGCTTGGGCCCCTCCTTGTGGGGAATGTTCCCATCAAGAGGAAGACAGCACGTAGGATGGTCTCTTTGTTGAGATAGGAACATGGAAAACACAAAGACTTGGTGAAGGAGAGGTCCGCAGTCACTGTTGATATGACATCTGCAAACAGACAATATTCTTCCTTCATTTGTTGTCTTCACTGAGAATATGTGAAGTTAGAGCCAAAAACGAGGAAGAAGTGTCCCTGGATGCAGCTGAGAGCTGAGAGGAAATCCCTGCTCCCAACCGGATGCCCCTTCTTCCCCCTTACTCTGCACCTGCTCCTGGGCTGGTCTCTGTAGTCAGTGGGTCCTGAGCGCCCACTGGTGACCTGAGCGCCCACTGGTGTCCTGAGCGTCCCCTGCAGCCCCGCCCTCCTGTCTCCCTCAGGAGGTTTCTGTCTGGGCTCACACTGACTTCCCCTCACTGTGTGCCTCTCTCACAGTAATACACAGCCATGTCCTCGGTGGTCACGGAGCTCAGCTGCAGGGAGAACTGGTTCTTGGACGTGTCACTGGAGATGCTGGTGCGGCTCTTGAGGGACGGGCTGTAGTAAGTTTTACCACTACTAGCATATATGCGCCCAATCCATTCCAGCTCCTTCCCTGGTTTCTGGCGGATCCAGGTCCACCCATAACCACTGAGTGAGCCCCCAAAGACAGCGCAGGTGAGGGAGAGGGTCTGCGAGGGCTTCACCAGTCCTGGGCCCGACTCCTGCAGCTGTATCTGGGACAGGACACCTGGGGACAAGGAGCATCAGACCCTGTCAGTCACGTGCAGTCACAACCACCCCATGGACCCCTGTCTGAAATCTGAAACCCTCACCTTGGGGGGCTGTCACCAGGCACAGGAGAAGACCCAGCAGTCTCATCTTCTTCTAGACCACGGCTCTGCCTTCCCCAGAGACCTCAGCCCTGTGTGAGGAGAGAGCTGTGAGCCTCCCCAGCCCAGGGGAGCATTTACCCTTGAGCTTGGGGAGAAATTTGCATGTGGGGCAGCCTGTTCCTTATAACTGGAGGGACTGAGATCAGGCTGCCCTGGTCCTTCTGGGCCCCTGTGGGGGCATCTCTTCCCTTGATCTCACTCTGTATGTAAGTCAGGGAGAGGGGATCCCTGGGTTCAAGAGACATTGGAATGTGGTCAAAGATTGGCCTCACCTTTTTGAGCATAAGAAGAAATGATGGACTAGACAGGTAGGTTAGACTTTTAACTTCCCATACATCCTTCAAACTGATTTAAAAGGGATTAGCATTTGTTCAGAGACTTTCTGAATCCCAACTCTCCAGTATGCCCACTACTTCCAAATTTTATGTAATAATTTCATACAAATATTATCTTTCGTAGTGCAAAAATAAAAATAAAGTACATCTATGCTCAATATCTTATATTTTAATTTTACTTAAATACGTTTTTATTGATTTTATTTTTTAGAGAGTTGAACGGACAGGGTAACTTCATCGCTGACAACAATCCCTGACTCCAGTCTCCCTCCTTCTGCCCCTGGGCATGGTCAGTTGGTCAGAGGTGCCGGGAACTCCCACAGAATATGTAAGGTCCTTAATGTATAGTGAACACATTATCTCATCAGACAAATACTTTGGAAATGTTATCTCTCTGTGGAGCTTGTCTTTTCATTCCCTTAATGTAATCTTTGGTGGGATAAATATATTTAATACAGCAAAATATATTTGATGCCTATTTTCTGTGCTGGGCCTGTTTTGGTGAATCACACAGACCCCCAGGACGTGCTAAGCCTCACGGTCCAGGGGCATCGGCTGCTGTAGCCACAGGGACAGAGAGGTTCTGGCACCAGGAGAGAGGGCTGCTTGGAAACTGCCCAGAACTGGACGGGACTTGGACCTGGGTGAGGGGAGGAAGCTGGACGTGTTCTGAGTCACAGGACAGAGATGGGCCTGATGTTCATGGTCAGAGTGTTACTGGACATGTGGGTTAAACCTCTTCCCCTGACGACCCAGGAGGACGTGCAGGGCATGACAGACACAGCTTCTGTCATCGTAGGAAACACCTGAGGGATTTTTTTTTAATCCTCACCCAAGGACATCTTTGCATTTATCTTCAGATAAAGCAGGAGGGGGAGAGTGAGGAAGAGAGAGAGAGAAAAACATCAACATGAGAGAGACACATCAACTGCTTGCCGCCCACACGACCCCAACTGGGGCCAGAGAGAAACTGCAACCAAGGTACATGCCCTTAACTGGAACCGAACCCGGGACTCTCTGGTCTGAAGGCCGATGCTCTAATCGCTGAGCCAAACCGGCCAGGGCCACCTGAGGGATTATGACCTGGAGTTTGTAGGATAGAAACATTAATGGCCCTGCAGGCAGGGATCAAGGAAAATAAGGAATGTGTCATTGGAAAAGGGGGAAGGGGATTCCTGTTACCCACATGCACCTGCTCACAGTGTCTCTGTCTGTGAGGTAACAACTTCACAGGTCCAGGGGTTAGCACTTGGACACCTGTGGGTCATTACTCACATGGTCACACCATGCTTCACCCAAGCTGCACAATTCACTGGAGTTCCATTCATGAAATCCCTCAACACTTAGAGGGAAGAGTGGACACCCCTCCCTGCAGGAGCCATGGTGCTGGTGTGTCTGTGTGTGGGGCCCTCATGTCATTGACCAGGACCCTGTCTCAGTCCATCGTCATCACCACCATCATCTCCATCATCACCATCATCATTTGCTTATTTATAAACAGTTGGTCTTTTATTTTCTTTAGACATGGTTGTTTCCTACAGATGTGAAACTTGACCTCATCTTTTAGTCGTGTACTGAAATTGATAAGTACAATTGGTAGTCAGGCTCTCCTTTATTTTTATTTTTTTAGTGCTGAGAACTGATGGCTCATCCCTCCCTCTTCTCCATCTGCCCCACATGGGCCCTGACAGAAAGGTTGGGTCTCCTCTTTAGATGTCAGTGGGAGAGCCAACCCCACAAACCCCGAGAAAGAGAACCCCTCGCCCTCCCCACCACCTCACCTAAATATAAGCCCTGGCCAGTCTACTTTCCTGGTCTATCAAAGCTGTTCTGACTTGCTGAAGGGCCTTTCCTGTGCTTTCTAGAGATTCCAACTATGTACGGGATAAATGTGACATGTCCCCCTGGTGTGTGTGTTTGTCATTAGCCTTATATCTGCACAAGCTGCTGTGGGTCTCTTGGACTCTGCCTGGTATCAACTGCTCTTGGTGCTGTGAGCATAATGCCAATTCAATTACAGTCACCCCAGTGGGTCCTTAGTCTCTAATTTTGGGTTCAAACACCTATGGTGCCCACTGTGACATGAAGAGGAAACCACACAGGAAACCAGCCCAAACCTCCAACTGCACCTGCTCCTGGATGGTCCTTGTGTTCAGGGACCCTGCGCGCCCCCTGGTGGTCGCAGCCTCTCCTGCAGGGAGGTTTGTGTCTGGGCTCACACTGACTTCCCCGCACTGTGTCTTACACAGTAATACACGGCTGTGTCCTCGGCTCTCAGGCTGTTCATTTGCAGATACAGTGTGTTCTTGGAGTTGTCTCTGGAGATGGTGAATCGGCCCTTCACAGAGTCTGCATAGTTTGTGGTACTTCCATCAGGATTAATTCGACTCACCCACTGCAGCCCCTTCCCTGGAGCCTGGCGGACCCAGACCATCCAGTAGCTACTGAAGGTGAATCCAGAGGCTGCACAGGAGAGTCTCAGAGACCCCCCAGGCTGCACCACGCCTCCCCCAGACTCCACCAGCTGCACCTCACACTGAACACCTGCAAACACGAAGACGTCCTGGTCAGGACACTGTCACACGTCCATTGTTTCTCTCTCATCCACTCTCACACTCAGTGTCTCTTGTTCTCCACAATTTACCTCTTAAAATAGCAACAAGGAAAACCCAGCTGAGCCCAAACTCCATGGTGAGTGCTCTGTGTTCAGTCCTGATCAGGGAATGAGGTCACCTGGGGATCCCGGCCCGGGCTCTTGTCCCAGAGCTGCAGGGTCAGGGCAGGGCTGGATTTTATGGGCAGAGGGGGACCTATTTGCATGCCCTCTTACTATATAGGGAGCTCTGGGGTTGGAGACCTGCAGAGAGGGCAGTGCCTCAGAGCAGGTGCGAGTGTCCTGGAGGAGAATCTTGGTCATGATAACATTTCGATAACTAAGTGAGAATCATAAGGAGGTTGGGGCATGTCCTGTGTCCACATCTGGTAACAGTGAGCCCAGCATCTGGCCTGTGCTCCTCCTCACTGGGCCCTCGACTCCCCTGAACCAACTCCAGGGCAGAGCAGGACCGGCCCATGAGGGTGCAGACCCCATGAATATCATGAAATCATGAATGAAGGTCTGTATTCTGGTGCTACTGACAGGTGAGCACTGGAGAAAAGCAGACACGTGGAAAGAGACCACAGGCTGCAGATCTCGTAAGAGTGGACATCGTGTACACGGTGTGTTGGTGGCCTTGGCCCTGAGTGTCTCTGGCTTCATGACCGCCAAGGAGACAATAAAGACAGAGTGTTGAGAGGATGCTTCTTTATCCCAGGGACTCAGAGACCCTGAGAAGTTACGGAGATTCATGGAGATGATCGAGAGGCTCTGGGTTTCAAACACCCAGGAGTCCATCTACAGAGGATCTCTGCATAGACAGTAATAAAATCCTCAAAGAAGGTTATATAATAGAAAAATTAGTGTGATAAATGTAAGTCAGAATACCTGTGATCAGCAAGAATGCTCGTATTGAAGACTAATCACTCATCTATGAAGCAGAGACCTTTGCAGTTTAAATTCACAGTCAAGGCCATGGTGGTATGAGTGGAATTGATCTCTCAGCCTGATCTTGTCAAGTGAGTTATTACAACTGTGAGAGTTTATTGTAAAAAGGGACAGCTCTGTGTTTCCACAGTTTTCAGATAACAGTGTGTCGTGTCCTCAAGTAATAAGCATGTTTACAGAGCATGGAGATAAAGCCTGGACAGTAGACGAGCCCGGAACCCACCTTCTCCTGGGGGATGTGAGCTCAGTGGGTCCTGAGCTCCCCAGGTCCTGAGAGCACCTTTTCCTTCAAAGCCAACAGAGGACCAGAGACTCCTCATCGCCCTCCCCTCATCCAGCCTGGGGGTCGGGTCCCTTCCCGCAGGAGCTCTATGGACCCTGCTGTTCACAGGACGTCCCCTCCTCGTTCTCTCCATCCACGGACCCCACCCTCCGCTCCTTGGCTGTGAATCTCCCAGGGTCTCTGCTGCACCACAGGGGAGCCCCGTGTCTCTCTCTTGTGGCAATGTCCCCATTGTAAAAGTCTTGAACAAAACCTTCCTTTAAAATTTATAGACTCTGTTACAGAGAGAACAAAATGAAAGAGATTTTCAGTTGGTCAGAATGTTAAGGGTGATTTTTAAGCTGAAAGAGGCTTTAGACTCAATAATCTAGTCAGGAAACAGTCTGGGGAACGGGCTCTGTTCCAACATGAGTACCTTCCAGCAGAAGGAAGGGGGTCTGAGAGCAGAGCACCAGGCCCAGGGGTGGTGCCTGAGCCTCAGAGGTTTGTTCCTGGCCTTGTGCTCATGGAGGTCGCTCAGATGTATGTAACACTTGCTTCCGGGTGGGGATTTTTTCTCGCTTCCATTTTAACTCTCTGGATGGAAATGCCTGTCCCTGGATGGAAGGCCGGCCCTGCAGCTGTGTTGTAGGAGAACATGACTGCCTGGTCATGGCCACAGGTCTGCAGGTGGAGAACACTTTGTCCCAAATAGTCTCCCACACCTGACTGACAGGTGGATTTGGGACTTTTCTAATGGTGATATTCAGATGAATGTTGGACTTGAGGTCCTGCTTTCAGAGTCAGCATTTGGAGGATGTTGGTTTGTGCTGAATGCAATTGGCCTGTGTGATGGATGAGAACCGGTGAAAGGTGAGGGTGGCTGTGGTCCTGTGAGTCATGCTCGCAGCCTGGGGATGTCACATGGCAAATGGGACTCTGTCATATTTGATTCATGTGGAGATCCTGAGATACAAGCATTTTAGTAGATGACCCAGGTGGGTCCTCCTAGGAGAAGTGTTTCCATCAGAGGAATGCAGAGGAAGGTTAGGCTCCAGGAGGACAAGAACACACTGTGACCTCTGAGGTCAGGGACCTATTCCTGGCTGTGGAGATGGAGGAAGAGGCCACGGGACCAGGAATGCAGTTCTAGTCGCTGGAATAGACCAGGAAACAGGCTCCCCTGTGTGACAATGGAGAAGCTGACAACACACAGACCCAGAGATGAACAGGCTGTCAACAGGCTCCTGAGGAGACGCCTGGTCGTCAGGACCTGCACGTCCAACCCCACAGGAATCTCCTCACAGCTGCAGGACGGCTGTTCTAGGAGGAAACACACTGAAGGAGAACAGACCAATGTTGGTGAGCGTGGGGAGAGAGGAACCTTTGCACTCTCTCGGTGGGAAGGTAAGATCCTGCAGCCACATGGAAACAGCGTGTTGGTTCCTCCAAAATGAGAGTAAAAACCCTGTGTGATTGAGCAGTGAGCTCCCAGGTGTTCATGGAATAATAAACCCAGGACTCTGGAGAGATGTTGCATGGCCCTGTTCATTGCAGCCCTGTTCAGTGTAGGGAGACGTGGAAACATCTCTGTCCATCAGTGGGTGAGTGGACAAACATGTGTGATATTCTGAGGATGGAATATTACTCAGCCTTAAATCACAGGGAAACCCTGCACAATCCCCAGCCTGGATGACACTAGAGGACACTGTGCTCTGTGAAATAAAGCCGTCAGGGAAAGGCAGATAGTGTCTGATTCCACCTACACTGGGGACTGAATTAGGTTTCCTTCCCGCAGAGTGTGCAGGAGCCCAGGCCTGGGTGTGGTGAAGGCTCTGGCAGGAGACGGGATAGTGGAGGGTCGGCGGCCCTGGAGTCCTGCGCTGACGGAGAACAAAGACGGAGGCAGCTGGAGGAGACACTGTGTCAGGACACAGTCAGCCCTGGTCCTGGGCCCTGTGCGTCCACAGGAGCCTGGGTGTGTCTGCTCAGTGTGTGGAGCCGTCGACCCTCAGGGCCTGTGGACAATGAGGGAACATTCAGTCCCCACGGGGTGGAGCTTTCCCCTGGGAATGAGGAGAAGGAGACAGAGCCCAGCAAAGCCCTGTGGTCCTAGGGGGCCGTGTGCACACCCAGGACACGCCCCTGTGTGATCTCTGAGACTGGATCCTCCACTCTGAGTCATCACTGAGATCCTCCTGTGCTGAGGTGTGTATCAGCTGATGGTTATTTTCATTGGTGAGTAGTATTCTATGGATGGATGTTCCCTAGTTTGCTAATATGTAAAATTAAAATAACTTTTGGTTTTATTGTTGTTTCCAACTCAAAGAAGCTATGAATATTTCCATATATTTTTCTATGAACATAAATATACCTTTTTCAGGAGTAAATGGTCCTAGTGGAACTGCTGAGATACATGTTAAGTATACATTCAATTTAACAAGAAACTGTGATTCACTATGTGAAGAAAGAATAACAGGACGTAGAGGGACCTGGAGGAGGAAAGTAGCCCAGTCACTGCAGACATGTCATCTGCACACACAGTGTCACCTCCTCACTTGTCTGCAGTGAGAAAAAGAGAAGTTAGAGCCACAGAGAGAAAGGGAGAATCATCCTGGATGCCGCTGAGAGCTGAGAGGAAATCCCTGCTCCCAACAGGAAGCCCCTCCTTCCCCCTCACTCTGCACCTGCTCCTGGGCTGTTCTCTGTGGCCGGTGGGTCCTGAGCGCCCCCTAGTGTTCTGAGCACCCACTGGTCTCCTGAGCGCCCCCTGCAGCCCGCCCTCCTCCTTCCCTCAGGAGGTTTGTGTCTGGGCTCACACTGACTTCCCCTCACTGTGACTCTCGCACAGTAATACACGGCCGTGTCCTCGGTGGTCACAGATCTCAGCTGCAGCGAGAACTGGTTCTTGGACGTGTCTTTGGAGATGGAGGTGCGGCTCTTGAGGGACGGGTTGTAGTTAGTGTTACCAAAACGACCACCTATGTTCCCAATCCATTCCAGCCCCTTCCCTGGTTTCTGGCGGATCCAGCTCCAGTAGTTACCACTGAGTGAGCCCCCAGAGACAGCGCAGGTGAGGGAAAGGGTCTGTGAGGGCTTCACCATTCCTGGGCCCGACTCCTGCAGCTGCACCTGGGACAGGACACCTGGGGACAAGGAGCATAAAGCCCTGTCAGTCACGTGCAGTCACAACCACCCCATGGACCCCTGTCTGACCTCTGAGACCCTCACCTTGGGGGGCTGTCACCAGGCACAGGAGAAGACCCAGCAGTCTCATCTTCTTCTAGACCAGGACTCTGACTTCCCCAGAGACCTCAGCCCTGTGTGAGGAGAGAGCTGTGAGCCTCCCCAGCCCAGGGAAGGATTTACCCTGGAGCTTGGGGAGAAATTTGCATGTGGGGCAGCCTGTTCCTTATAAGTGGAGGGACTGAGGTCAGGCTGCCCTGGTCCTTCTGGGCCCCTGTGGGGGCATCTATTCCCTTGATCTCACTCTGTATGTAAGTCAGGGAGAGGGGATCCCTGGGTTCAAGAGACATTGGAATGTGGTCAAAGTTTGGTCTCACCTTTTTGCGCATAAGAAGAAATGATGGACTAGACAGGTAGGTTAGACTTTTAACTTCCCATACATCCTTCAAACTGATTTAAAAGGGATTAGCATTTGTTCAGAGACTTTCTGAATACAAATTCTCTAGTATACCCACTATTTCCAAATTTTGTACCATAATTTCATACAAATATTATCTTTTGTAGTGCAAAAATAAAAATAAAGGACATCTATGTATAATATCTTATATTTTAATTATATTTAAATATACTTCTATTGATTTTATTTTTTAGAGAGTTGAACGGAGAGGGTAACTTCATCGCTGACAAAAATACCTGACTCCAGTCTCCCTCCTTCTGCCCCTGGGCATCGTCAGTTGGTCAGAGGTGCTGGGATCTATCACACAATATGTAACGTCTTTAATGTATATTGAACACATTCTCCCATCAGACAAATACTTTGTAAATGTTATCTCTCTGTGGAGCTTGTCTTTTTATTCCCTTAATGGAATCTTTGGTGGGATAAAAGCATTTAATATAGCAAAATATAATTGATGCCTATTTTTCTGTCCTGGGCCTGTTTTGGTGAATCACACAGACCCCCAGGACGTGCTGAGCCTCACGGTCCAGGGGCATCGGCTGCTGTAGCCACAGGGACAGAGAGGTTCTGGCACCAGCAGAGAGGGCTGCTGGGAAACTGCCCAGAACTGGACGGGACTTGGACCTGGGTGAGGGGAGCAAGCTGGACGTGTTCTAAGTCACAGGACAGAGATGGGCCTGATGTTCATGGGCAGAGTGTTACTGGACATGTGGGTTAAACCTCTTCCCCTGACGACCCAGGAGGACGTGCAGGGCATGACAGACACAGCTTCTGTCATCGTAGGAAACACCTGAGTGATTGTGACCAGGAGTTTGTCACAATAGAAATGTTAAAGTTTCTGCAGGCAGGGATCAAGAGAAATAAGGAACGTGTCACTGCAAAGGGGGGAAGGGGATTCCTGTTACCCACATGCACCTGCTCACAGTGTCTCTGTCTGTGAGGTAACAACGTCACAGGTCCAGGGGTTAGCACTTGGACACCTGTGGGGTCATTACTCACCTGGTCACACCATGCTCCACCCAAGCTGCACAATTCACTGGAGTTCCATTCATGAAATCCCTCAACACTTAGAGGGAAGAGTGTACACCCCTCCCTGCAGGAGCCATGGTACTGGTCTGTCTGTGTGAGGGGCCCTCATGTCATTGACCAGGACCCTGTCTCAGTCCATTGTCATCACCATCACTGTTTGTTTTTTAAAAATTGTTCTCATTATCTGTAGACATGGTTGTTGTCCAACATAATGACACCTTTTCTCATTTTTTGGTCATTTATTATATTTGCTAAGTAAAATATGTATTCAGACTATTTTATGTTTATTTTTTTAGTGCTGACGAATGAGGGCTCCTTCTTGCCTCTTCTCCATCTACCCCATACTGGGATCTGATGAGAAAGGTTGGTCCGCCCTCTATAGATGTCATTGATGAATTGAACCACACAAACCCCTGGAAGGAGAATTTCTCCCCCTCCCCCACCACCTCACCAAAATAAAAGCCCTGAGCCTGTCTCCTTTCCTGGAATATTAAAGCTCCTCTGACTTGATGAAGTGCCTTTCTTGTGCTTCTCAGAGAATCCAACTATGTATGTGATACATATCCCTTGTGTGTGTGTTTGTCATCAGCCGGGATGTCTGCACCAAGCTATCGTGTGTCTCTGCCTCTGTTTGGTGTGAACTGCTCTCAGTGCTGTGAGCATAATGCCACGTCAATGACCGTCACCCCACGGGTCCTTCTTCTGTAGCTTTGGGGTCACACACCTCTGGTGCTCACTGTCCACACACATATGACCTGCTGCTGGCTGGCTGGGACCCTGAGCTGTGGAGCTGAGCTGCACTGTTGAGTCAGCAGAGCCTCTGGGTGGATTCAGCTCTTGTGGGTCAGTAGATTTCATGATGAATTGTCATTTGGTCACAAGAGTGTCTGAAAGAGAATCTCTGTCTTTTCCCCATAAGAATGTTGTCTTCCTTGACAAGAGACATGTCTTTATTTTTTTTCATTGTTGACACAATTACGGTTTCCTCCTGCTTTGCCCACATCCACCCAGCCCCCAGCAATCCTCTCCTGACCCTACCACTCTGTCTGTGTCCACGGGCTCTGCATATATGTGCCTGGGTCCTCACTTCACCTTCTCTTATCCACTCTTCCCAACCCTCCACCCCTCTGACCTCTGCCAATCTGTTCTGTGGATCCATTTCTCTGGTTCTATTTTGTTTGTCAGTTTATTTTGTTCATTAGCTTCTGTATATACACGAGATCATGGGGTATTTGTATTTCTCTGACTGGCTTATTTTGCTTAGCTTATATAATAATCTACAGGTCCATCCATATACTGCAAAGAGTAAGAGTTTCTTCTTTATTACAGCTGTGTAGCATTCTAGTATGTAAATGTACCACAGTTTTTTATCCACTCCTCTACATGGTCAACCAGGTGGCTTTCAGATCTTGGATATTGTAAATAACGCTGCTATGATCACGGGAGTGCATATATTCCTTCTGAATCGTGCTTTGGGATAATTAGAATATATTAACAGAGGTGGGTTCGCTGGTCAAAAAGCACTTCCATTTTTATATTTATATTTTTTTGTTAATTAATTTATTTTTTGTTACAGATGTTTCTCATTTTTCCCCCTAGACACCCTCCTCCCTATTCCCCTCCCCCAGCATTGTTGTCTATGTCCATCCCTCCTCTGAGGTTTGCCAGTCTGAACGGTCCTATTTTTATTTTTTTGAGGAAACTCCATACTGTTTTCCACTGTGGCTGCACCAGTCTGCATTCCCACCAATAGCGCACCAGGGTCCTCCTTTCCCCACATCCTCACCTCACTTGTTGTTTGTTGATTTATTGATAGGAGCCATTCTGACAAGTGTAGTTGTAGTTTTAATTTGCATGTTTCTGATAATTAATAATGCTGAGCATTGTTTCATATGTCTCATGGCCATCTGTATATGCTCTTTGGAGAAGTGTGTATGCAGGTCATTGGCCCATATTTTGATTAGATTGTATGTCTTTCTGGTGTTGAGTTGTACATATTTTTAAAACTTTGGAATTTAACAACTTGTCAAAGTATACCATTGGCAAATAGACTACAGCTTTTTCTAACTCAGAGTTGTTAGAGGTAAACACTGAATCAAGAATCCAGAGAGGTTCCCTGAGGGAAATGGTGACTTGAAGAGGAAACCACACAGGAAACCAGCCCAAACCTCCAACTGCACCTGCTCCTGGATGGTCCTTGTGCTCAGGGACCCTGAGCGCCCCCTGGTGGTCGCAGCCTCTCCTGCAGGGAGGTTGGTGTCTCGGCTCACACTGACTTCCCCTCACTGTGTGTATCTAAAACAGTAATACAGGGCCATGTCCTCGGTGGTCACGGAGCTCAGCTGCAGGGAGAACTGGTTCTTGGACGTGTCACTGGAGATGGTGGTGCGACTTTTGAGGGACGGACTGTAGTAAGTGCTACTTCCATATATGTACCCAATCCATTCCAGCCCCTTCTCTGAGTTCTGGCGGATCCAGCCCCAGTAGTAACCACTGAGTGAGCCCCCAGAGACAGAGCAGGTGAGGGAGAGGGTCTCCGAGGGCTTCACCAGTCCTGGGCCCGACTCCTGCAGCTGCACCTGGGACAGGACACCTGGGGACAAGGAGCAAAAGGCCCTGTCAGTCACGTGCAATCACAACCACCCCATAGACCCTGTCTGACCTCTGAGACCCTCACCTTGGGGGGCTGTCACCAGGCACAGAAGAAGACCCAGCAGTCTCATCTTCTTCTAGACCACAGCTCTGCCTTCCCCAGAGACCTCAGCCCTGTGTGAGGAGAGAGCTGTGAGCCTCCCCAGCCCAGGGGAGGATTTACCCTGGAGCTTGAGGAGAAATTTGCATGTGGGGCTGCCTGTTCCTTATAAGTGGAGGGACTGAGGTCAGGTTGCCCTGATCCTTCTGTTGCTAATGTGTAGGCTTCCCTTTTCTTGAATGCTCTTAGTACATTTGTCAGTTATAGGGGATCTCCTGGTACACAAGAATACTGGAGTCAGCTTAATGGTAATGCTCATCTCTGATAAGTGGTGGACGAGTTGAGTAGATTACATTTCTAAATTCTCACGCATCTCTCAAATAGATTTAATGGGATTAAATGTGTTTAGGTAATTTCTGAAACCCAGCTTTCTAATATCTACAGAACTGTCAAATATTTTTATAAAAATTTTTATTTTTATAAACATCATTTTATATAGCCAAATAATATCTAGGTTGGTTTGAAAATCACAAAATAAAGGACATTCATTCTCAGTATCTTATTTATGTTCTATCTTTGATCCAAGGAACTATATCCCAAGAACATGTCATTGAGGTACCCTTGATTCTTTTTTATTTTTTATTTGTTAAAATGATATTTCTTACAAATTCTGAGCAACACCGTGCTACATGCCTTTGTTCAGGTTAATGCTAGGAACCTTTTCCTTGCAATCTTTGCCAAACACTCTCAGAGCTAAGTAGTGTCAGACCTGGTGAGTACTTGGATAGGAGACCCCTGATTCTTCATGTTGAAAATTATGTAATTGTGCCTTTGAGTCCCTCCTCAAACTCTTCCCTTGTGCAAGCTGATGGCTTATTACAGAGACAGCAACAAATTATATCAGACATATTCATATTTTTACATGGAGAAATGATTGAGAATAAAAGAGTGATTATTCATGTGTACAATTCAGAACCTTTCATATGTGGAAATTGTAAAGGCAGCAGGTTAACTGAACTCTTTTCTCAGTCAAATATTTTCAGTGATGTGGGGGTCAGAGGGAGGCAAATCATGGAGGTTCCTAGTATAGATATGCTCACAGGAAAGGGAACTTTATCCCTGACTGGAACCCTCACTCTCAGGACACACGACATGGTCATCTGGGCGGTTTTCAAATCTTGGGTATTATAAGTAACACTGCTATGCACATGGGGGTGTATATATTCTTTCTGATTTGCATTTTGGGATTATTAGGATATATTTTCAGAGGTGGATTTGCTGGGTCAAAAAGCAGTTCTATTTTTATTTTTCTGTATTAATTACTTTATCTTTGTTTCAGATGTTCCTCCATTTCCCCCCTAGACACCATCCTCCTGATCCCCCCTTCCCACAGCATTGTTGTCTATGTCCATTGGTTATGCATATATGCATGTAACTTCTTTGGTTTATATTACCCTCCTCACCGCCCCCCTCCTCTAGGGTTTGTCAGACTGAATATTCTTTTTTTTTTTTTTTTTTTTTTTTCCTTTTTGAGGAAACTCCATAGCGTTTTCCTCAGTGGCTGCACCAATCTGGATTCCCACCAGTACTGCACCAGGGTCCTGTTTTCTCCACATCCTCCCCAGCACTGGGTGTTTGCTGAGGTATTGATAGGAGTCATTCGGGCAGGTGTAGCTGTCGTTACAATTTGCACGTCTCTGATGATCAGTAATGTGAGCATTGTTTTATATGTCTCATGGCCATCTGTACGTCCCCTTTGGAGAAGTGTCTGTTCAGGGCATTAACCCATGTTTTAATTGGATTATATGTATTTCTGGTGTTGAGTTGTATGTGATTTTTAAATATTTTGGAATTCAAACCCTTATCAAATGTACCTTTGGCAAATAGACCACAGCTTTTTCTAACTCAGAGATGTTAGACGTAAATACTGAATCAAGAATCCAGAGAGGTTCCCGAGGGAAACTGTGACATGAAGAGGAAACCACACAGGAAACCAGCTCAAACCTCCAACTGCACCTGCTCCTGGATGGTCCTTGTGTTCAGGGACCCTGTGCGCCCCCTGGTGGTCGCAGCCTCTCCTGCAGGAGGTTTGTGTCTGGGCTCACACTGACTTCCCCTCACTGTGTCTCGCACAGTAATACACGGCCGTGTCCTCGGTGGTCACGGATCTCAGCTGCACGGAGAACTGGTTTTTGGAACTGTCACTGGAAATGGTGGTGCGGCTCTTGAGGGACGGGTTGTAGTAAGTGCTTCTACCACTACCAGATATGCGCCCAATCCATTCCATCCCCTTCCCTGGTTTCTGGCGGATCCAGCTCCACCAGTAACCACTGCTGATGGAGTAACCAGAGACAGAGCAGGTGAGGGAGAGGGTCTGCGAGGGCTTCACCAGTCCTGGGTCCGACTCCTGCAGCTGCACCTGAGACAGGACACCTGGGGACAAGGAGCATCAGGCCCTGTCAGTCACGTGCAGTCACAACCACCCCATGGACCCTGTCTGACCTCTGAGATCCTCACCTTGGGGGGCTGTCACCAGGCACAGGAGAAGACCCAGCAGCCTCATCTTCTTCTAGACCAGGGCTCTGCCTTCCCCAGAGACCTCAGCCCTGTGTGAGGATAGAGCTATGAGCCTCCCCAGCCCAGGGGAGGATTTACCCTGGAGCTTGGGGAGAAATTTGCATGTGGGGCAGCCTGTTCCTTATAAGTGGAGGACTGAGGTCAGGCTGCCCTGGTCCTTCTGGAGCCCTGTGGGGGCATCTCTTCCCTTGATCTCACTCTGTATGTATGTCAGGGATAGGGGATATCCTGGTTCTAGAGACTTTGGAATGTGGTCAAACGTTGGCCTCACCTTTCTGAACACAAGAAGAAATGATAGACTAGACAGGTAGGTTAGACTTTTAACTTCCCATACATCCCTCAAACTGATTTAAAAGGGATTAGCATTTGTTCAGAGACTTTTTGAATCCCAATTTTCCAGTGTATCCACTATTTCCTAATTTTATATCATAATTTCATAAAAATAATATCTTAGTGCAAAAATAAAAATAATGGACATCTATGCTCAACATCTTATTTTTTAATTATATTTAAATATGTTTTTATTTATTTTATATTTTATAGAGTTGAATGGAGAGGGTAACTTCATCGCTGACAAAAATACCTGACTCCAGTCTCCCTCCTTCTGCCCCTGGGCATGGTCAGTTGGTCAGAGGTGCCGGGATCTACCACACAATATATAACGTCCTTAATGTATAATGAACACATTCTCCCATCAGACAAATACTTTGGAAATGTTATCTCTCTGTGGAGCTTGTCTTTTCATTCCCTTAGTGGAATCTTTGGTGGGATAAATGTATTTAATATAGCAAAATGTGATTGATGCCTATTTTCTGTCCTGGGGCCTGTTCTGTTGAATCACACAGACCCCCAGGACATGCTGAGCCTCACGGTCCAGGGGCATCGGCTGCAGCAGCCACTGGGACAGAGAGGTTCTGGCACCAGGAGTGAGGACTGCTGGGAAACTGCCCAGAACTGGACAGAACTTTGACCTGGGTGAGGGGAGGTAGCTGGACCTGTTCTGAGTCACAGGACAGAGATGTGTCTGATTTTCAAGGACAGAGTGTTACTGGACATGTGGGTTAAACCTCTTCCCCTGACAACCCAGGAGGATGTGCAGGACATGATAGACACAGCTTCTGTCATCGTAGGAAACACTTGAGTGACTATGACCAGGAGTTTGTCAGAGTAGAAATGTTAACGGTCTTGCCCTGGCCGGTCTGGCTCAGAGGTTAGAGCGTTGGCCCGCGGCCCAGAGAGTCCTGGGTTGGTTCCCGCTAAGGGCTCCTACCTCGGTTGCAGTTTGTCCCAGGCCCCTGATGGAGTTGTGTGGGTGGCAACCACTCGATGTATCTCTCTCATATCGATGCTTCTCTCTCTCTCCCCCTCCCTCTTTCCCTCCCCCTCTGTCTGAAAAAAAAAAAAGATAGAAACGTTAAAGGTTCTGCAGGCAGGGATCAAGGGAAATAAGGAACGTGTCATTGCAAAGGGGGGAAGGGGATTCCTGTTACCCACATGCACCTGCTCACAGTGTCTCTATCTGTGAGGTAACAACTTCACAGGTCCAGGGGTTAGCACTTGGACACCTGTGGGGTCATTATTCACATGGTCACTCCATGCTTCATCCAAGCTGCACCATTCATTGGGGCTCCATTAATGAAATCCCTCAACCCTTAGAGAGAAGAGTGGACACCCCTCCCTGCAGGAGCCATGGTGCTGGTGTGTCTGTGTGAGGGGCCCTCATGTCATTGTCTAGGACCTTGTGTCAGTCGATCATCATCATCACCATCATCATCATCATCACCATCATCATCGTTTGCTTACTTATAGTTGTTGTTCTCATTTTCGGTAGACATGGTTGTTGTTCACACACAATGACTTTTTGTTGGAAAAGAAACCAAGTGTCTCCTCTTTCCATGTCAGTGGGGGAGTGAAACAAAGGCCTCCCTTGTAGGTGACACAGGCCTTCCGACACGCTGAGGACCTGGATCCATACAGATGCCACCCAGGACGTTGGACCAGGAGCCCTCTCCAATCCCATTGCCATTGTCACCACCAACACCGTCGTCACCATCATCAATAATGCTTATATGTAATCAGCTTTCTCATTTTCTCTAGACCTGGTTGTGTACACATGTACTCACACTTTATCTGAATTTTGCTCATTTTATGATTGTTAAGTAAAATATGTAGCCTTATTCTATTTTCTTTTTCATTTCTTGCTGAAAACAGATGGTTTATTCCTGCCTCTTCTCCATCTGTCCCACACGGTAATCAGATAAGAAAGGTTAGGTCTCCTCTTTAGATGTCATTGGGGAGACTGAATCCACACAAGCCCCTGGAGAGACTTCCTCCCGCTCCCCACCACCTCACCAAAATAAAAGCCCTGAGCCTGTCTGCTTTCCTGGTCTCTCAAAGCTCCTCTCACCTCCTGAAGGGACTTTCCTGTGCTTCCCAGAAACTGCACTTATGTACATAATATGTGTTCCATGTCCCATTGTGTGTGTGTTTGTCATCATCCTGAACATCTGCACCAAGCTATCGTGGGTCCCTCTGCCCCCGCCAGGTGTCAGCTGCCCTCACTGCTGTGAGCATGATGCCAAGTCAATGACAGTCCCCACCAGGGTCCTTCTCCTCCAGCTTTGTGTTCTCACACCTCTGGTGCCCACTGTCCACCATGCACGTGTCCTCTGGTGGCTGGCTGGGAGCCTGAGCTGTGGAGCTGAGCTGCACTGTCGGGTCAGCAGAGCCTCTGGTTGGATTCAGGTGACATGGGTCAGGAGATCTCATGATTACTTGTCCTTTGGGAACAAAAGTGTCTGGAAGAGACTCTCTGCCTTTTGTTCACCTGAGAAAGTCGTCTTTCTTGACAAAAGACTCATCTTTATCTTTTTGTTTTTATTGTTGATACTATGACAGGTGTCCCCCATCCTACCCCTCTGCCCACCCCCACACGCCCCCACCACCCCTCCCTTGGCTTGCACCACTATGTCCTGTCTGTCATGGACTGTGCACACATATGTTTATTGTATGCTCTCTACACATTCTTTAATCCACGTCTCCCTAATATTCTCCCCCATGATCTGCGTAGTTCGTCCCACGTGTCCACCTCTGGTTCTCCTTTGTTTGTCCGTTTATGTTGTTCATTAGGGTCCACATACAAGTGACATCATGTGGTATTTGTCTCTGACTCATCTCTCTTCACACAGTAATTCCAGGCCTGTTCATGCTGGTGTGAAGGGTCAGGGTTCCTTCTTTCTAACAGATGTGTAGTGTTCCGTTGTACACACGTGTCAGGGATTTATCCACTCATCTACTCGTGAGCAATAGGGCTGTTTCCAGACCTTGGCTGTCGTCAATTACACTGCTGTGAATATAGGGGTGCATATACTCTTTTTGATTGGTGTTTTGGGATTATTAGGACATATTTCCAGAAGTGACATCACTAGGTCAAACAGTAGTTTCCATTTTAACTTTCTGAGAATGCTCCATCCTGTTTACACAGTGGCTTCTCCAGTCTGCATTCCCACCAACAGGGCACCAAGGTTCCCTTTTCCCCACATCCTCACCATCTCTTGTTTGTTGATTTATTGATGGTGGTCATTCTGGCAGGTGTAGCTGTAGGTTTAATCTGCATCTCTCTGATGATTACTGATGCTGAGCATTTCTTCATGTCTCTTGTCATCTGTATATCCTCTTTGGAGAAGTGTCTATTCAGGAATTGGCCCATTTAATTGGATTGTGTGTATTCCTGGTGTTGAGTTGTATAATGATTATATATATTTTGGAATTTAAATGGTTATCAAATGTATTGGCAAATAGACAGCAGACTTTTCTATTTTGGATATTTCGGAGCTAAGCACAGACTTAGGAACCCAGAGAGGTTCCCTGAGGGAACTGTGCCATGAAGAGGAAACCACACAGAAAACCAGCCCAAACCTCCAACTGCACCTGCTCCTGGATGGTCCTTGTGTTCAGGGACCTGAGCGCCCCCTGGTGGTCGCAGCCTTTCCTGCAGGGAGGTTTGTGTCTGGACTCACACACTGACTTCCTCTCACTGTGGTGTCTGTGACACAGTAATACACGGCCGTGTCCTCAGCTCTCAGGCTGTTCATTTGCAGATATAGGGTGTTCTTGGCGTTGTCTCGGGTGATGGTCCATCGGCCCTTCACTGAATTGGCATAGTTTGTGGTACTGCTGTCAGAATTGATTTCACCAACCCACTCCAGCCCCTTCCCTGGAGCCTGGCAGACCCAGAACATCCAGTAGCTACTGAAGGTGAATCCAGAGGCTGCACACGAGAGTCTCAGAGACCCCCCAGGCTGCACCACGCCTCCCCCAGACTCCACCAGCTGCACCTCACACTGGACACCTGCAAACACAAAGACGTCCTGGTCAGGACACTGTCACACATCCACTGTTTCTCCCTCTCATCCACTCACACACTCAGTGTCTCTTTTTCTCCATCAATTACCTCTTAAAATAGCAACAAGAAAAACCCAGCTGAGCCCAACCTCCATGGTGGGTGCTCTGTGTTCAGTCCAGATCGGGGAATGTGGACAACTGTGAATCCCAGGGCTGGGCTCCTGTCCCAGAGCTGCAGGGTCAGGGCTGGGCTGGATTTTATGGGCAGAGGGGGCCCTATTTGCATGGCCTCCTACTATATAGGGAGCTCTGGGGTTGGAGAGCTGCAGAGAGGGCAGTGCCTCAGTGCAGGTGCAAGTGTCCTGCGGGAGAATCACGGTCATGATAACATTTCAATAACTAAATAAGAATCATAAGGAGGGGGGCCTGTCCTGTGTTCACATCTGCTAACAGAGAGCCAGTATCTGGCCTGTGCTCCGCCGCACTGGGCCCCTAAAGTCCCATGAACTAGCTCCAGGCAGAGTGGGACCTGCTCATGAGGGTGCAGACCCTTGTAGGTCATGAGAGCGTGAGTGAAGGGCTGTATTCTGGTGCTACCCACACATCACAGCTGGAGGCAAGCAGACATGTGGAAAGAGACTGCAGCCTGCAGACCTTGTAAGAGAGGACGCCGTGGACACAGTGTGCTGGTGGCTTTGTCCCTGAGTGTCTCTGGCTTCCTGACCTTCAAGGAGACAAATAGATGTGGTGTTGATAAAATGCTTTTCTATCCGTGGGTCTTAGAGGCCATGAGAAGTTAGGGAGTGATTTACGGAGCTGATGGAGAGGCTCTGAATTTCCATAAAAAATTGTTTTCCAGAAGTTTATATACAGAGGTTCTCTCTTCACAGACAGTAATGAAAACCTTAAAGAAGGTGATAAAAGAGATGAATTAGTGAGATAAATGTAAGTCAGAATACCGGTGGTCAGTGAGGACGCTCATATTTAATGTTAATCACTCATCTATGAAATAGAGACTTTTGCACCTTAAATTCACAATCAAGGCCATGGTGACATGATTTGAATTGATCACTCAGCTTGTTCATTCTCAAGTGTGTTATTACAACTGTGAGGGTTTATTGTACAAACGGACAGCTCTGTGTTTCCACAGCGTTTAGATAACAGGGTGTCATGTCCTCATGTAATACACGTGTTTACAGAGCATGGAGATAAAACCTGGACAGTAGACGAGCCCGGAACCCACCTCCTCCTGGGGGACGTGAGCTCAGTGGGTCCTGAGCTCCCCAGGTCCTGAGAGCACGTTTTCCTTCAAAGTCCACATAGGACCAGAGACTCCTCATCGCCCTCCCCTCACCCAGCCTGGGTGTCGGGTCCCTTCCTACAGGAGCTCTATGGACCCTGCTGTTCACAGGACGTCCCCTGCTGGTTCTTTCCGTCCACGGACCCCGCCCTGCACTCCTTGTCTGTGAATCCCCCGGGGTCTCTGCTGCACCACAGGGGAGCCCTGTGTCTCTCTCCTGTGGAGATGTCCCTATTGCAAGAGCCTTGAACAAAACCTTCCTTTCAATTTTATAGACTAGAAACTTGTTCAGTAACAGAGAGAAAACACCTGAAAGAGGCTTTAAGTTGGTCAGAAGGTTGAGGTTTATTTTTAAGTTGAAAGACGTTTCAGACTCAATAACCTACAGTCAGGAAACAGGCCGAGGAACGCACTCTGTTCCAACAGGAGCACCTTCCAGCAGAAGGAAGGGGGTCCGAGAGCAGAGCACCAGGCCCAGGGGTTGGGGTCTGAGCCTCAGAAGGTTGTTCCTGGCCTTGTGCTCATGGAGGTCGCTGAGATGGATGTAACAAGTGCTTCAGGGTGGAGATTTCTTTCTCACTTCCATTTTAACTCATGGATGGAAATGCCTGTCCCTGGATGGAAGGCCGGACCTGCAGCTGTGTTGTAGGAGAACATGACTGACTGGTCATGGCTGCAGGTCTGCAGATGGAGAACACTTTGTCCCAAATCGTCTCCCACACCTGACTGACAGGTGGATTTGGGACTTTTCTTATGGTGATATTCAGATGGATGTTGGACTTGAGTCCCTGCTCTCAGGGTCAGCATTTGGAGGATGTTGGTTTGTGCTGAATGCAATTGGCCTGTGGGTGGATGAGAACCGGTGGAAGGTGAGGGTGGCTGTGGTCCTGTGAGTCATGCACGCAGCCTGGGGATGTTACGTGGCAAGTGGGACTCTGTCATATGTGATTCATGTGGAGATCCTGAGATACAAGCATTTTAGTAGATGACCCGGGTGGGTCCTCCTAGGAGAAGTGTTTACATCAGAGGGAGGCAGAGGGAGGTTAGGCTCCAGGAGGACAAGAACACGCTGTGACCTCTGAGGTCAGGGACCTATTCCTGGCTGTGGAGATGGAGGAAGAGGCCACGGGACCAGGGATGCAGTTCTAGCAGCTGGAAAAGACCAGGAAACAGGATCCACTGTCTGAGATCTTTCAGGCTGCAGTAACAAAATGCCTGGGCTGGGAAGATGTTAAACAACACACATTTGTGTCCCACAGATCTGGAGGCTGGAAGTCCTATGTCAAGGTGCCAACAAGGTGCCTTCTGGGGAAGGACATCCTCCTGGTTCTCCTCTGAAAGCCTCTTGCTGGGTCTCAGGTGGTGGAGGGACCAGTAGGACCTCTGGGCTCCATCAGGAAGGCACTGATTCCCGTAAGGAGGGCCCCTCATGAGCTAAGCATCTCCTAGGGACCCCACCTCCCAACACCATCCTCTTTGGGGATGAGGATTTCAACATATGAACTTGGGGAGCACAGGTGTTCAGACCACAGCACTGTCCTGGAGCCTCTGCAGAAGGGTGGTCCTGCCTCCCCCTGACCTCAGTCCAGTGAGGTGGACTCATGCTCTGACCTCTAGACTGTGAGGGAATGACCGTGTGCAGACTGAAGCCCAGGTGTGTGGTGATGTGACCGGTTGTCCTAGGAACGCACAGGCTGGACGTGGTCTCTCATTATCAAGGTGTCCCAACACTGCTCCTGCTGCGTGATGACCTCAGTGCTGGCCCAAGGACAGGGACACCGCAGGGCTGGGGATCCGAGGAGGAGTCTCTTTGGTGTGTCCCTCTGAAGGGAGGCCTGTGAGACGCTGTGCTGACCGAGCCTGTGCTTGAACCTGGCTCGCCTGCCAACCCACGGCTTCCCCACCCGGTGAGCTGACTGTGCTGCCGAATGTCCCGGGTGTGGTGCTCGGCCAGAGACAGGGACATGGAAATTCATCCTTGACTGTCTCCTTCGTCCTGTTCCCCAAGCCCAGTGCCATGTTTCAGAGAGAGGGGAAAGTCCTAGAACCTGTGAGGGAGACACTCCCGTCCAGACCCCCAAGTCAGACACCAACCAGGTGTTCCCAGGTGATGGCTCAATGAGCATCCCTCATTCAGAGAACAGGAGGCTCCATTGTGTCCTGGAAAATAACGATGAAGAACAGGGTCCTTTCAGGAACACCTTCCCTGCCAATTCTTTGCGGTGCATTTGACCCCTGTGACCTTTCCCTGGATCACTGACTCGCCCGTGACAGCATCGCTCCTGGTCTCAGGGCCTGACTGTGTGAGGAGTCAGCAGGCTCCTGGCCCTGCATCTCCTCCCCCAGCACAGCCGCCCTGTCCCTCAGGGTCGGGATCCTCCCAGGATGGGGTCCTCACACTATGTCTCGCACAGTCATGCCCGGCCGAGTCCTCAGACTTCAGGCCATTGGTCTGCAGATAGGCCGTGCTGACCGAGGTGTCCATGGAGGAGACAGATCATTCTGAGCAGCCTGGGCACACGTGGGCTTCCCAGTGTTTGTGCTAAACCAGCTCACTCACTGCAGGCCCTGTCCTGGGGCCTGTCACACCCGGTGCACGTAGTCGCTGGTGAAGGTGGACCCAGAAGCCTTGCAGGAGACCCTGCCTGAGGCCCAGGCTTCCTCCCTCAGCCCAGACTGCACCAGCTGCCCCTGGGAGTGGACACCTGTGGAGAGGAGACAGGAGTGGGTGGACATCCCCCTGACTGTCCCTGGTCCCCTCCTCAGCCCAAGGACTGGGGAGCCCTTACCTGTAGCCACTGCCACCAGGAGGAGGGTTCTCCAGTTCCAGTCCATCGTGAGGGCTGAGCTGTGGGCACTTCTGTAGGGAGGGTGTGGCTGTGGGTGATGCTCTCAGGGCACAGACTTATCCATATTCATCCTGGTCTACCTCATCTCATTTACATATTCATGAGGCGCAGTATGTCATAGCTGAGGACTGGACCCCACCTGAGAGAAGATGGAGGGACAGGAAAGTTGCTCAGTTGGAGTCTGAGGGTCCACATCCCAATCCTGGTAGGAGGATATGTGTCCCCTGCCAGGTCCCGAGCTCTGTGCTCACTGAGCCCCTCCCTCTGAGGAACAAGCCCCCACAAGAATTGTTCCTCAGTGTGAACCCAACTTTGAGAGACACGGGGATTTCCTGGACCATCTCTGGGCTTTGGTACCTGAATGTTTATTCCTGGATCAGTGTGTCTCCAAAGTGCTGCACCCACTGAGGTAATAAAGCCCTCCCTGTCCCAGCTCCTCACAACCCAGAAGCCCTAGAAATACCCACTTTGTGTGTGGTTCTTATGTTTATGGAGGTTGGTAATGCTCTGATTGAACAGGATATTAGTACTCACTTCAGCATTCTTGTCCAACTTTCTGTTTAGATTGTTTTTATGAAAAGAGGAAGACCCGGCCCTCAGAGGAAATCCCTGTGCAGCTCGTGCCGCACCTGCTCCTGGGGCAGCAGCCCTGTGCTCAAGGGTCCTGAGCGCCCCCTGCTGCCTAGTCATTTCCCCTGCAGGTGAAGGTCCTTCAGTCTCACAGGGCATTGACCTCTCAGCGTCTCTAGTTCAGTAGTAAAGGCTGTGCCCCAATTTCACAGTGTTCCCGCAGGGACACCGTATACTTTTCATATCTATGTACATGGTGAACTGGCCTTACTGAGCCCCGTGACTGTGCAAGGAGACCCCAACACAGAGCTTTATGAAGCTACCACTGAGCCTTTCCTTGAAGCAGCCAGATGGACTAACACAGCTGAACCTCCCTGAGTCCAGAAGCTCTCAGGGACGCTGGGGCCTCTTAGGTCCTTGGGTCCTGTGGTTGAAGGTCACATCTGAGTATCCTAAATACCACTGCACGTCTACCATTCAGTAAATCACACACACACACACACACACACACACACACACACACACACAGTGATGACTTTGTTGTTATGAATCCAGAGTTGCCCTTCTTCCCTGAACCCAGCTCATGGGCAGTGACCACAGATGGATTCTAGGCCTGGAGTGACTTCCTCTGGAAGCTGATCAAATGCACCCACGATGCACAAGCAGGCTTTGCAGAGCACATGTCTTGTGTTCCTCTGTTCTCGCAGGTCCTGTGAATACAGATGCTGATTAGAACGGATCAGCCCTGCTCCAGGGAGGGTCAGAGGAGGAGCTGGTTCCCCATTGACTGCAGGGCCCTGTAGCTGAGAGTCCCCTGGAGACCCCACACCTGTATTAGGGGACCCCTGAGAATGGTGAGGCTGAGGAGACAGCACTGTAGTCAGCTGTCAGGTGAGGCTGCTCTCCCAGGTCACCTGGTGGGTGGGGCAGCAGTGGGCAGGGGAGTGAGGCCAGCTCTGTGAGGGACACCCTGGCTCCCTCAGGACACCTGGTTTCAGGACAGGCTTGGTGTTCATCTATTCTTGTTGCTGCATCCTGGTAGTTATCTTCCCTCCTGACCACCTGCCCCATAGCTCTGTTCCCCACATCCCACGTGGAGACAGACCCTCTACTCAGTGACACCCCAGCTATGCCCGTTAGTCCCTGCAGAAACAACCATCTACACTTGCTTGTGCATGTCTGGTTCAGCCTTCACGGCTATTCCTGCACTGAGTGGGTCCTCACGACAGAATTCAGGTACCTACTCCTAGGATGGTCCTTGTGTTCAGGGACACTGAGCGCCCTCTGGTGGTCGCAGCCTCTCCTGCAGGGAGGTTTGTGTCTGGGCTCACACTGACTGCCCCTCACTGTGTCCCTCACACAGAAATACACGGCCGTGTCCTCAGCTCTCAGGCTGTTCATTTGCAGATACAGCGTGTTCTTGGAGTTGTCTCTGGAAATGGTGAATCTCCCCTTGACAAAGTCTGCATAGTATGTTTTACTTCCATCACCATAGATTCGACTTATCCACTGCAGCCCCTTCCCTGGAGCCTGACGGACCCAGTGCATGCTGTAGCCACTGAAGGTGAATCCAGAGGTTGCACAGGAGAGTCTCAGAGACCCCCCAGGCTGCACCCAGGCTCCCCCAGACTCCACCAGCTGCTCCTCACACTGGACACCTGCAAAAACAAAGACGTCCCGGTCAGGAAACTGTCACACGTCCACTGTTTCTCTCTCATCCACTCATACAATGCATGTCCGTTGTTCTCCATCAATTACCTCTTAAAGCAGCAACAAAGCAAACCCAGCTGAGCACAAACTCCATGGTGAGAGCTCTGTGTTCAGTCCTGATCAGGCAATCGTTCACCTGGGGATTCCAGGGCTTGGCTCCTGTCCCAGAGCTGCAGGGTAGGGGATGAGCATGATTTTATGGGCAGAGGGGGCCCTATTTGCATGTCCTTCTACTATATAGGGAGCTCTGGGGTTGGAGACCTGAGAGAGGACAGTGCCTCAGTTGAGATGTGAGAGTCCTGGGGGAGAATAGCTTAGGACAGAATCATAGAGCATTTTGGGGCCTTTCCAAAGAACAAAGAGAAATGCAGGTGGAGTATACAGCTGTGTCAGGACACAGTCAGACCTGGTCCTGGGCCCTGTGCATCCACAGGAGCCTGGGTTTGTCTGCTCAGTGTGTGGAGCCATCCACCCTCAGGGCCCTGTGGACAATGAGGGGACATTCAGTCCCCAAGGAGGGGAGCTTTCCCCTGGGAATGGGGAGGAGGAGACGGAGCCCAGCAAACCCCTGTGGTCCTAGGGGGCTGTGTGCACACCCAGGACACGCCCCTGTGTGACCTCTGAGCCTGGACCCTCCACTCTGAGTCATCACTGAGACCCTCCTGTGCTGAGGTGTGTATCAGTTGACGCATATTTTCATTGCTGAGTAGTATTCCATTGACTGATGTTCCTTAGTATGTTTAGGTTAAAATTAGAGGGTCTTTTGGTTTGTTTGCAGTTTCTAACTCAAATAAAGTTTCTATTAATATTTTCACATGTATACAAATATAAATATATATTACTCTTTCTGTGAGGATATATTTTTTGAGTTTAGAAAGAGGAGAGGAAGAGAGGAAGAGGGGGGAGGGAGAGAGAGACCCTTCTCTGCAAATCACAAAATAAAGGACATTCATTCTCTGTATCATATGCTTATTTATGTTGTTATGGTGATCCAGGGAACTAAACCCGAAGAAGAGGTTAATGCGAGATCCTCGATTATTTTCTTCATTTTGTTTGGTTTGGTTAAAATGATACTCATTATAAGTTCTGAGTAATACAATATGATATGCCATTTTTTAAGATATAGCTAGATCAATTTTATTTTTTTTACAATTCTTACCAAACACCTTTCAGCAGCTAAGCAGGCTCAGGCCTGGTTAGTACTTGGATGGGAGACCCTTGATTCTTGATGCTGAAAATTGGTAATTCGGTCTTAGAGTCCCTCCTCAGACCCTTCCCTTGTGTGAGCTCATGGCCTGTTGCAGAGACCTCTATCTAATTATATCAGACATAATCGCGTTTAGGAAGCGTGATTATATATTAGTAAAATCCAGACACTTTTATATGTTGAAGTAATAATGGCAGCAGATTAACTGATCTGATTTCTCAGTCCAGTGTTATCAGTGATGTTGTGGTTAAGGGGAGGGGGTGAAGATCATTCCCAGCACAGATTTCCTGTAGGAAAGGGAAGTTTCTGATGGGAACTCCTCACTCTCACCCCTCCCTCTGCCCCTGGGGATGGTCACTGGTCAGAGGTGCTGGGCCCTCACACTGACCATGTAACAACACTAACGTATAATGCACACGTTCTTCCATCAGACATATGGCTTGGAAACATATTGTCTCTTTGTTGGCTCGTCTCTCTTTTTAAATATGTTTTTATTGATATTTTAGAGAGAGAGGGAGGGAAAGAGAGACCGAAACATCAATGTGTGGGAGAGACTTTGATCGATGCCTCCTGCACGCCTCCTACTGGGGATAAAGCCCACAACCCAGTCGTGTGCCCTGACCGGATGTAGAATTTGTTATCATGTACATTTTCCAGCATCTGAGTCTTTCATTTGGAAAATTAGGAAATGCGATAAGGAAACATCAAGGTTTCTTTTTTGTAAAAGTTATGCCAGTACGAAGAGTATAACACCACTAAGAGACACACATAAACTTACACGTGCACTAATGGACACAGCACACACAGTAACACACCCACTGACACATGTATGGCACACACAGGTAGAACACATGCAGTCACCTCCACACAGAGGAAGTCCCTGGAGTCACGATTCCACTGTGTAAGGAAAGTTGGGGTGAGCACGACCACTGGCCCTCATGCACCCCGCCCACTACAGCCCCTCTCTGGGGCTTCACCAGTCCTGAGCCGGCCTCGTGCAGCACACCTGGGAAAGGACACCAGGGCACATGGGGACACTGTGAGTAAGGGAGCCTCACCTGTCAGCTTCTTGACATACATTGTCCGAGATGCTCAGAAGTAGGTCTGCATCAAGGGCAAGGTCCCCAAGGACATTGTGTCCATGACACATTCTTGTCTCCGGGATGACACCCAGCTCCCTGGAGGGAAATAGGCTTCCTATGGGCTGGGCTTTCCCTGGAGCCTGCGGGAAGGTCCTTGATCTGTGAGCTGAGGGAGACTCGGACCAGAGATGAAAACACACATAAGGACACACGTTGCACACACACTCACAATCACAGGTGTGAACACATTACAATGCATGCACACATATGCACACACACATACTCACACACACAAATTCCAGTTGGAAGAACGGACGCCTGTCCCCAGGTCCCTGAGGTGCCATCGAGGCCCTGATCCTCAGGGTGCTGTGGGGGCTGAACACTGACCCTCAGGAGCATCTGCACTCTGAGTGCTGGGCCCTGTGGGTGTTCTCTGATACGACAGGACTTTACAGACAGGATGAAGTTTGGGATGATTGAGCTAAGGGTGTCGACTTGGAGAGACTAATCCGAGTCATGTGGTTGGGACATAAATGCAATAACGTGTCCTTTTGAGAGAGAAATAGGAGCAAATCAGACTAAAATTATTGTGATCACTGAAACCAGATGCGGGGTGGGTTTGCACATCCACCCGAGTCCATGAAGACCTAGAGGACCACTGGTGTGGAAGAGGGAGAGCTGGGGGTAGAGGTCCTGGGAGATGATCCTGATCATCATGGGCCAGGTGTGCCTGTCAGAAGGAAGGAAACATGGGGACAGGTGGACCTGAGGGGACAGAGCCTGAGTTCAGCACACAGGAGCCTGGACTGTGCTTGGGTCGCTCCTTGGGGGGAATGTTCCCATCGAGAGGAAGACAGCACGTAGGATGGTCTCTTTGTTGAGAAAGGAACATGGAAAATACAAAGACTTGGTGAAGGAGAGGTCCGCAGTCACTGTTGAAATGTCATCTGCAAACAGACAATATTCTTCCTTCATTTGTTGTCTTCACGGAGAATATGTGAAGTTTGAGCCAAAAACAACGAAGAAGTGTCCCTGGATGCAGCTGAGAGCTAAGAGGAAATCCTCTCTCCCAAAAGGAAGCCCCTCCTTCCCCCTCACTCTGCACCTGCTCCTGGGCTGTTCTCTGTGGTCCCTGGGTCCTGAGCGCCCCCTGGTGACCTGAGCGCCCCCTGGTGTCCTGAGCGCCCCCTGCAGCCCCACCCTCCTGTCTCCCTCAGGAGGTTTGTGTCTGGGCTCACACTGACTTCCCCTCACTGTGTAAGCACAGTAATACACGGCCGTGTCCTCGGTGGTCAAAGAGCTCAGCTGCAGGGAGAACTGGTTCTTGGACGTGTCATTGGAGATGGTGGTGCGGCTCTTGAGGGACGGGTTGTAGTAAGTGTAACCGCTACTAGCATATATTTGCCCAATCCATTCCAGCCCATTCCTTGGTTTCTGGCGGATCCAGGTCCACCCATAACCACTGAGTGAACCCCCAGAGACAGTGCAGGTGAGGGAGAGGGTCTCCGAGGGCTTCACCATTCCTGGGCCCTACTCCTGCAGCTGCACCTGGGGACAAGGAGCATCAGGCCCTGTCAGTCACGTGCAGTCACAACCTCCCATGGACCCTGTCTGACCTGCGAGACCCTCACCTTGGGGGGCTGTCACCAGGCACAGGAGAAGACCCAGCAGTCTCATCTTCTTCTAGACCACGGCTCTGCCTTCCCCAGAGACCTGAGCCCTGTGTGAGGACAGAGCTGTGAGCCTCCCCAGCCCAGGGGAGGATTTACCCTGGAGCTTGAGGAGGAATTTGCATGTGGGGCAGCCTGTTCCTTATAAGTGGAGGACTGAGGTCAGGCTGCCCTGGTCCTTCTGGGGCCCTGTGGGGGCATCTCTTCCCTTGATCTCACTCTGTATGTAAGTCAGGGAGAGGGGATCCCTGGGTTCAAGAGACATTGGAATGTGGTCAAAGGTTGGCCTCACCTTTTTGAGCATAAGAAGAAATGATGGACTAGACAGGGAGGTTAGACTTTTAACTTCCCATACATCCTTCAAACTGATTTGAAAGGGATTAGCATTTGTTCAGAGACTTTCTGAATCCAAATTCTCCAGTATACCCACTGTTTCCAAATTTTATATAATAATTTTATACAAATATTATCTATCTTACTGCAAAAATAAAAATAAAGGGCATCTATGTTCAATATCTTATATTTTAATTATATTTAAATATGTTTTTATTGATTTTATTTTTTAGAGAGTTAAACGGAGAAGGTAACTTCATCGCTGACAAAAATACCTGACTCCAGTCTCCCTCTTTTTGCCCCTGGGTATGGTCAGTTGGCCAGAGGTGCCGGGATCTACCACACAATATATAACGTCCTTAATGTATATTGAGCACTTTCTACCATGATACAAATACTTTGGAAATGTTATCTCTCTGTGGAGCTTGTCTTTTCACTCCCTTAATGGAATCTTTGGTGGGATAAATGTATTTAATATAGCAAATTGTAATTGATGCTTAGTTTCAGCGCTGGGCCTTTTTTGGTTTATCACACAGACCCCCAGGACGTGCTGAGCCTCACGGTCCAGGGGCATCGGCTGCAGCAGCCACAGGGACAGAGAGGTTCTGGCAGCAGGAGTGAGGGCTGCTGGCAAACTGCCCAGAACTGGATGGGACTTTGACCTGGGTGAGGGGAGGAAGCTGGACGTGTTCTGAGTCACAGGACAGAGATGTGCCTGATGTTCATGGGCAGAGTGTTACTGGACATGTGGGTTTAAACCTCTTCCCCTGACGACCCAGGAGGATGTGCAGGGCATGACAGACAAAGCTTCTGTCATCATAGGAAACACCTGACAGATTATGACCAGGAGTTTGTCAGAATAGAAACGTTAAAGGTTCTGCAGGCAGGGATCAAGGGAAATAAGGAACGTGTCATTGCAAAGGGGGGAAGGGGATTCCTGTTACCCACATGCACCTGCTCACAGTGTCTCTGTCTGTGAGGTAACAACTTCCAGGTCCAGGGGTTAGCACTTGGACACCTGCGGGTCATTACTCACATGGTCACACCACGCTTCACCCAAGCTGCACAATTCACTGGGTCCCCATTTATGAAATCCCACAACACTTACAGGAAATGGTGGACACCCCTCCCTGCACGAGCCATGGTGATGGTGTGTCTGTGTGAGGGGCCCTCATGTCATTGACCAGGACCCTGTCTCAGTCCATCATCATTGTCGTCATCATCATCATCATCATCATCATCATCATCATCATCATCATCACCATTACCATTTGTTTATTTATAATTCTTCTTATTATGTCTAGACATGGTTCTTGTTCACACATAATGACACCTTTTTTCATTTTTTTGGTCATTTATTACATTTGCTAAGTAAAATATGTAGTCAGAGTATTTTTTTAAAATTTTTTTATTGCTGACAAATGAGGGTTCATTCTTGCCTCTTCTCCATCTGCCCCACACTGGGATCTGATGAGAAAGGTTTGGTCCGCCCTCTATAGATGTCATTGGTAGATTGAACCACACAAACCCCTGGAAGGAGAATTTTTCCCCTCCTCCACCACCTCACGAAAATAAAAGCCCTGAGCCCATCTCCGTTCCTGGGTCTATCAAAGCTCCTATGACTTGCTGAAGTGCCTTTCCTGTGCTTCTCAAAGATTCCAGCTATGTACGTGATACGTGTCCTGTGTATGTGTATTTGCCCTCAGCCTGGACATCTGCACAAGCTATCGTGTGTCTCTGCCTCTCTTTGGTGTGAACTGCTCTCAGTGCTGTGAGCATGATGTCACGTCAATGACCGTCACCCCACTGGTCCTTCTTCTCTAGCTTTGGGGTCACACACCTCTGGTGCTCACTGTCCACACACATGTGACCTGCTGCTGGCTGACTGGGACCCTGAGCTGTGGAGCTGAGCTGCACTGTTGAGTCAGCAGAGCCTCTGGTGGAATTCAGCTCTTGTGGCTCAGCAGATTTCATGATGAATTGTCATTTGGTCACAAGAGTGTCTGAAAGAGAATCTCTGTCTTTTTCCCATAAGAATGTTGTCTTCCTTGACAAGAGACATTTCTTTATTATTTCTTTTAAATTATTTTTTATTAATTTGTTTATGTTACAGATGTTTCTCCTTTCCCCCCATTGACACCCTCCTGCCCATCCCCATGCCCCATCCCCAGCTCTGTGGTCTATGTCCATTGGTTATGCATACATGCATATAAGTTCTGTGGTTCATCTCCTCCCCCCCACACCCCCCTTCTGAGGTTTGTCAGTCTGTACCCTACCTCAATGTCTCTGGGTCAATTTTGTTCATCAGTTTGTTTAGTTCATTATATTTCACAAATAAGTGAGATCATGTGATATTTGTCTTTCTTTGCTTGGCTTGTTTCGCTTAGCATAATACTCTCCAGGTCCTTCCATGTAGTCTTAAAGGATAAGAGATCTTTCTTTGTTACAACTGCATAGTATTCCATTGTGTACATGCACCACAGCTTTTTTAATCCACTTATCTACTGATGGACACTTGGGTTGTTTCCAGATCTTAGCTATTATAAATAGTGCTGCTATGAACATAGGGGTACATATATTCTTTGTGATTGGTGTTTCAGGCTTCTTAGGGTATAGTCATAGAAGTGGGATCACTGGGTCAAATGGCAGTTCAATTTTAAACTTTTTGAGGTAACACCGTAATGTTTTCCATAGTGGCTGCACCAGTCTACATTCCCACCAGCAGTGTACTAGAGTCCCCTTTTCTCCACACCCTCGCTAACACTTGTTGTTTGATGATTTGTTGATGGCGCTCATTCTGACAGGTGTGAAGTGATACTTCATAGTTGTTTTAATTTGCATCTCTCTGATGATTAGTGATGTTGAGCATTTTTTCATATGTCTCTGGGCCATTTGTATGTCCTGTTTGGAGAGATGTCTATTTAGATCCTCTGACTATTTTTTTAATTGGGTTCTTTGTCTTCCTTTTGTTGAGTTGTATGAATACTCTATATATTTTGGAAATTTACCCCTTAACTGATGCATCATTGGCAATTATGGTCTCCAATATAGTGGGTTCCCTTTCCATTTTGATGATTGGTTTTTTTTGCTATGCAGACGGTTTTTAGTTTGATGTAGTCCCATGTGTTCATTTTTCTTTTGTTGTTCTTGCCTTAGGTGTTGTATCAGTGAAAATTCTGCTGCGTATGATGTCTGTAATTTTGTTGCCTGCATTTTCTTCTAGAATTTTTATGGATTCACGAGTTACATTTAAGTCTTATCAATTTTGAGTTATTCTCGTGTATGGTATAATTTGGTGGTCTAGCTTCATTTTTTTTTGCAAGTAGCTGTCCAATTTTCCCAACACCATTTATTGAAGAGACTGTCTTGACTCCATTGTATGCTCTTGCCATTTTGTTAAATATTAATTGAGCATATTGTCTTGTGTCAATTTCTGGGTTCTCTGTTCTGTTCCATTGATCTATCTGCCTGTTCTTGTGCCAGTACCAGGCTGTTTTGATTACAGTGGCTTTGTAGTATAACCTGAAATCTGGTAATGTGATCCCTCCTACTTTGTTCTTCTTTTTCAAGATTGCTGTGGCTATTCGGGGTCTTTTTTGGTTCGATATAAATTTTTGGAGTGTTTTTTTCTAGTTCTGTGAAATATGTCATTGGTATTTTGATGGGGATTGCATTGAATGTATAGATTGCTTTGGGTAATATGGACATTTTAATGATGTTAATTCTTCTAATCCATGAACAAGGCACATGCTTCCACTTCTTTATATCTTCCTCTATTTATTTTTTCAATGACCTGTAGTTTTCTGTGAAGAGGTCCTTTACTTCTTTGGTTAAGTTTATTCCTAGGTATCTTAATTTTTTTTTGCTGCGATGGTAAATGGGATTGATTTTTTAGTTTCTCTGTCTGTGAGGTCATCATGGGTGTATAAGAATGCTGTCGATTTCTTGACGTTAATTTTGTATCCTGCTAATTTGCCAAATTCATTTATTAACTCTAATAGATTTTTGATGGAGTCTTTAGGGTTTTCTATGTACAATATCATGTCATCTGCAAATAATGACAGTTTCCCTTCCTCCTTTCCAATTTGGATTTTTTTTATTTTTTCTTCATGTCTAATTGCTGTGGCTAAGACTTCCAGTACTATGTTAAATAAGTGTGGCAAAAGTGGGCATCCCTGTCTTGTTCCCATCATTTCTTTATTTTTTAAATATTGTTGACACAATTATGGTTTCCCATAATTCCTCCCGCTTTGCCAACATCCACCCAGTCCTACCAATCCTCTCCTGGCCCTTTCCACTCTGTCAGTGTCCATGTGCTATGCATATATATTCCTTGGGTCCTCTCTTCACCTTCTTTACCTTCACTTCCCTACCCCCACCCCCTGACCTCTGTCATTGTGTTCCATGTACCCGTGTCTCTGGTTCTATTTTGTTCTTCAGTTTATTTTGTTCATTAAATTCTGTATATAAATGATATCACAGGGTATTTCCATTCTCTGACTGGCTTAATTTGATTAATATGATAATCTACTGTTCCATAGATATTGTTGCAAAGAGTAAGGGTTGCTTCTCTTCTACAGCTGTGTAATATTCCACTATGGAAATATACCAGTTTTGTATCCACTCTTCCACATGTGCATCTGGGCTGTGTCTAGATGTTGGGTATTGTAAACAATGCTGCTATGAACATAGGGATGCATATGTTCTTTCTGAATCTTTTTTTTTTTTTTGAGATAATTAGGATATATTCCCAGAAGTGGAATCACAGGGTCAAAAGTTGTTCCATTTTTAATTTATTTGAGAAACCTCCATACTATTTTCCACAGTGATTACAAAAGTCTGCATACCCACCAAGAATGCACCAGGGTTCCCTTTTCCCTACATCCTCACCATCACTTTCTCTTCATTCACCTATTGATGAGTCATTCTGGCAGGTGTAGTTGCAGTTTGATTGGCACCTATCTGATGTTTTCTGATGCTGAGCATTGTTTCCTGTGTCTCCTGGCATCTGTGTGTCCTCTTCGGAGAAGTGTCTATTCAGGGATTTGCAAACTTTTAAAAAGTATTCTTTGTTTTCTTGCTGTTGAGTTGTATAAGGTTTGTATGTATTTTGGAATTTAATCCCTTATCAAATGTACCATTGACAAATGGACAACAGACTTTTCTAACTCTGAGATGTCAGAAGTAAACACTGAATCAAATATCCACAGAGGTTCCCTGAGGGAAACTGTGATGTGAAGAATAAAAAACTCAGGAAATCAGCCCAAACTTCCAAGTGTCCCTGCTCCTGGGATGGTCCTTGTGTTCAGGGAACATGAGCGCCCCCTGGTGTCCTGAGCAACCCCTGGTGACCTGAGCATGCCCTGCAACCCCGCCCTCCTGTCTTCCTCAGGAGGTTTGTGTCTGGGCTCACACTGACCTCCCCTCACTGTCTCCCTCACACAGAAATACACAGCTGTGTCCTCAGCTCTCAGGCTGTTCATTTGCAGATACAGCTTGTTCTGAGCATTGTCTCTGGAGATGGTGAATCGGCCCTTCACAGAGTCCGCATAGTATGTGGCACTGCTATCAGAATTAATATCTCCGACCCACTCCAGCCCCTTCCCTGGAGCCTGGCGGACCCACTCCATCCAGGAGCTACTGAAGGTGAATCCAGAGGCTGCGCAGGAGAGTCTCAGATAACCCCCAGGCTGCACCAGCTGCCCCTCACACTGGACACCTGCAAACACAAAGACGTCCTGGTCAGGACACTGTCACACGTCCACTGCTTCTCTCTCTCATCCATTCACACACTCAGTGTTCTTGTTCTCCACAAATTACCTCTTAAAATAGCAACAAGGAAAACCCAGCTGAGCCCCAACTCTATGGGGGGTGCTCTGTGTTCAGTCCTGTTCAGGGAATGGGGTCACCTGGTGTTCCCAGGGCTGGGCTCCTGTCCCAGAGCTGCAGGGTCAGGGCTAGGCTGGTTTTCATGGGCAGAGGGGGCCCTATTTGCATGTCCTCCTACTATATTGGGAGCTCCAGGTTTGGAGACCTGCAGAGAGAGCAGTGCCTCCATACAGGTATTCGGGTCAAGGAGCCATTTGGTGACCTTGGAGGCTTTTTAATGACTAAATAGAGAATCATATAGAGATTTGGGGCATGTCCAAGTGTCCACATCTGGTAACAGTGAGCCCGGCATCTGGCCTGTGCTCCTCCCCATGGGTTCCCACTCCTCCTCTGATCCAACTCCAGGGCAGAGCCAGACCTGCCCAGTGAGAGTGCAGCCCCCAGGCATGTAGTGTGCACATCAATGAACTCTGTATTCCAGTGTTTCCCACACATCAGGGCTGTATCCACCTGTGGCCTCTGAGTCCTCACGGCAATGGAGAAGGTTGTGCATCACCTGTGAGGTGGTCCCCCATCAGCTAAGGTGAGGCAGGTTCACCAGATCTGTCACACACAGCTGAAGTCTGTGTCGGGCCCAGGGGCACTATTGTGGATCCTCACGGTCCCTGCTTAGTCTGCTCTGTTCCCAGGGGCTGCGACCAATTCCATCTCTGTTCTGAACAGTCCTCACCACGTGAGTGTCAGCAGGTCAGGGGTAATGGCACTGCTGCAGCCTCCCTGTGGTCACACTTGGAGTCCGTCCTTGTCCCCTCCATGCACATTCTGGGTCCCCTAAACTGTCCAGCACTGTGGGGATCAGAGGCTTGTGTGTGGCTCATCGTAGGGAAGAGGCAGACCCAGGGCACTGAGGGGCGATGATGCATTTGAATGATGAACTTTTCCTCCTCGTGTTGAATTCAACAGAAAAAGGGACAGACTCCACTCAGGGCACACTGACCCCTCTCTGTCCCTGATGGGAGCTGCTGCCTCATCCCCAACGGGAGCAGCAGTCCAATATCTCCACCTGCACAGAACCTTTCTCTCACAGCTGTTCCCGAGCTGGGAGGACCCCACGGACAAGGCAGCATCAGAGCCTCGATTCAACTGATGCCTGAAAGTGCCAGCCGTGGATGAATCCTTTTCTGAGAAGCAGGACTTTTAACCCATTTCAGGTGGAGGCTGTAGCAATTTTCTAGAAGTTTTCTCCGAAGCTGTGGTGGGGGAACAGTCCTTCCCAACACCCCGTGTGCCAGACCCTGTGCTCTAGACCCCGGGCACTGTGACGTGCACTGTGTGAGGGGGGGGTGTCCTCGGGCAGTGTGTCTGCATGGACTCCATCAGGACCTGCAGTGTCGACCCAAAGGGAGGCCATGAACCGTCTGGTTCACACACACGCAAGACCAAGTCCACCACCTGAAATCCACCCTCCACTGTCTATTCATCTGTCTGCTCCGGGAAAGTCTGAGTGACAGGATATCTCAGTGACACAGGAAATCTGGGGGACACAGGAAATCTGGGGGACACAGGAAATCTGAGTGACACAAGAAATCTGAATGAGACAGTAAATCTGGGGGGCACAGGAAATATGAGTGACACAGGAAATCTGGGTGACACAAGAAATCTGAATGAGATAGGAAATCTGGGGATCACAGGAAATCTGGGGGACACAGGAATTCTGAGTGACACAAGAAATCTGAATGACACAGGAAATCTGGGGGACACAGGATGACTGGACCCACACTCTTGTTCCCATCGTGCACCACCTGTCCCTCAGCAACAACCAGGCCCTGCAGACCTCTCCTAGGTCCTCATGTCAGGAATCAGACACCAGCTCCCAGGAAAGTGCTCACAGCAGAAACCGTCCAGTAGCACTAGCACACCAAGTTTGGACTGGGTCAGTTCTGTCAGGAGAGACTGCGACCTCTGCAGGGGAGGCTGGGCCTGCATTAGGTGACTTATCTGTCAGGGGCTAGTGGGAGAGCCCAGGGTGGGGCCGTGGGGACAGGTGGGTGTGGTGTCAGGTCCCTGTCAGCTCAGGTCCTTGGAGGGAGGAGCTGGGTCAGCCTTCGAGGCCCCAGAGGGGAAGCCCTGAGATGGATGGAGATTGTCCTGGACCACTGGAGCAGTACTGGATGGACCAATCAGACCTCTGACCACCCAACCTCTGACATGGCAGAACAGCCTTCCCTTGCTTGGGGCTGTGGGCTCACTCTAAATATTAATGCACTAAGTGAGACTTTACAATGTAATTATTTAAGAATATTGCAATTATGATTAATTAGTGTAAGCTCCTAGGCAATTTAACAATAAATATACTCTAATATAGAAGAACCAAGAAAAGGACTTGATAAAAATACAGAGTGGAGGTACTAGGATCCGTGGAGGGTCAGCTGCCATGGAGTCCTGCGCTGACGGAGAACAAAGACGGAGGCAGCTGGAGGAGACACTGTTATAAGGACACAGTCAGCCCTGCTCCTGGGCCCTGTGCATCCACAGGAGCCTGGGTGTGTCTGCTCAGTGTGTGGAGCCGTCCACCCTCAGGCCCTGTGGACAATGAGGGAACATTTAGTCCCCACAGGGTGGAGCTTTCCCCTGGGAATGGGGAGAAGGAGACAGAGCCCAGCAAAGCCCTGTGGTCCTAGGGGGCTGTGTGTACACCCAGGACACGCCCCTGTGTGATCTCTGAGACTGGATCCTTCACTCTGAGTCATCACAGAGATTCCCCTGTGTTGAGGTGTGTATCAGTTGACGGTTATTTTCATTGCTGAGTAGTATTCCATTGACGTACGTTCCCTAGTTTGCTTATTTGTAAAATTAGAAGGATTTTGGGTTATTTGCAGCTTCTAATACACAGATGCTATAAATATTTACACATATTTTTGTATGAATGCAAGGATACCTTCTTCTGCATCAAACACTCCTAGTGGAACCCATGAGATACATGTTAAGTGCATTTTAATTAAATAAGAAAATATGGTTCACTTTGAGAAGAAAGAATAACAGGACACAGAAGGACCTGGAGACGGAAAAGAGCCCAGTCCCTGCCGATATGTCATCTGCACACAGTGTCACCTCCTCATTTGTCTGCAGTGAGAATATGAGAAGTTAGAGCCACAGAGAAAAAGCAAGAATCGTCCTAGATGCAGCTGAGAGCTGAGAGGAAATCCCTGCTCCCAACAGGAAGCCCCTCCTTCCCCCTCACTCTGCACCTGCTCCTGGGCTGTTCTCTGTGGTCCAAGGGTCCTGAGCACCCCCTGCAGCCCCGCTCTCCTGTCCCCCACAGGAGGTTAATGTCTGGGCTCACACTGACTTCCCCTCACTGTGTCTCTTGCACAGTAATACACGGCCGTGTCCTCAGTTCTCAGTTGATTCATTTGCAGATACAGCTTGTTCTGAGCATTGTCTCTGGAGATGGTGAATCGGCCCTTCACAGAGTCCTCATAGTATATGTTACTACTATCAGAATTAATATCTCCGACCCACTCCAGCCCCTTCCCTGGAGCCTGGAGGACCCAGTCCATCCAGGAGTCACTGAAGGTGAATCCAGAGGCTGCACAGGAGAGTCTCGGAGACCCCCCCAGGCTGCACCACGCCTCCCCCAGACTCCACCAGCTGCACCTCACCCTGGACACCTGCAAACACAAAGAGGTCCTGGTCAGGACACTGTCACATGTCCACTGTTTCTGTCTCTCATCCACTCTCACACTCAGTGTCTCTTGTTCTCCACAAATTACCTCTTAAAATAGCAACAAGGAAAACCCAGCTGAGCCCAAACTCCATGGTGAGTGCTCTGTGTTCAGTCCTGATCAGGGAATGAGGTCACCTGGGGATCCTCGGTCTGGGCTCCTGTCCCAGAGCTGCAGGGTCAGATCTGGGCTGGATTTTATGGGCAGAGGGGGCCCTATTTGCATGTCCTCCTACTATATAGGGAGCTCTGAGGTTGGAGACCTGCAGAGAGGGCAGTGCCTCAGTGCAGGTGCGAGTGTCCTGGGGGAGAATCGTGGTCATGGTAACATTTCAATAATGAAATGGAGTCATAATAGGTAGGGGCATGTCCAAGAGTCCACACCTGGTAACAATGAGCTCAGATACTGGGGTGAGCACCTAAACACTGTCCCCTAATCCTCCCTGAACCAACTCCAGGGCAGAGTGGGACCTGCCTAGTGAGGGTGCAGACCCTTGAATATAACGAGAACATGAATGAAAATCTGTATCTGTGGTTATCCAGAAGTCAGGCCTGGGGACAATCCGACATGTGAAAAGAGACCACAGGCTGCAGATCTTGTAAGAGTGGACGTCATGTTCACGGTGTGTTGGTGACCTTGACCCTGGGTGTCTCTGTCCTCCTGACCTCAAGTATACAAAGAAGACCGAGTGTTGAGTAGATGCTTCTCTATCCCTGGGACTCAGATATACTGAGAAGTCAGGGAAATTCATGGAGCTGATGGAGAGGCTGTGGGTTTCCAACACCTAGAAGTCCATGTTCAGAGGGTCTGTCTGCATAGACAGTAATGAAAACCTTAAAGAAGTTGTTATAATAGAACAATTAGTGAGATACATGTTAGTCAGAATACCTGTGATTAGCGAGAAGGCTCATATTTATGGTTAATCACTCATTTATGAAGCAGAGGCTTTTGCCGTTTTAAATCACAAAGGAAGCCACGGTGATATGAGTTGAACTGATCACACGGGCTAGTCCATCTTACCATGTTATTACTATTATGAGAGTTTATTGTACAAAGAAACAGCTCTGTGTTTCCACAGCGTTTAGATAACAGTGTGTCATGTCCTCATGTAATACACGTGTTCACAGAGCATGGAGATAAAGCCTGGACAGTAGACGAGCCCGGAACCCACCTCCTCCTGGGGGACATGGGCTCAGTGGGTCCTGAGCTCCCCAGGTCCTGAGAGCACGTTTTCCTTCAAAGCCCACAGAGGACCAGAGACTCCTCATCGCCTTCCCCTCATCCAGCCTGGGGGTCGGGTCCCTACCTGCAGGAGATCATGGACCCTGCTGTTCACAGGACGTCCCCTCCTCGTTCTCTCCATCCACGGACCCCGCCCTCCGCTCCTTGGCTGTGAATCCCCCGGGGTCTCCGCTGCACCACAGGGGAGCCTGTGTCCCTCTCCTGTGGCGATGCCCCCACTGCAAGGGCCTTGAACAAGACCTTCCTTTAAAATTTATAGACTCTAGGAACTGTTCTTCCGTGACAGAGAGAACCAATTGAAGAGCTTTAAGTAGGGCCGGAAGTTGAGGGTTATTTTTAAGCTGAAAGACGTTTCAGACTCAATAATCTACAGTCAGGAAACAGGCTGAGGAACGCGCTCTGTTCCAACACGAGCACCTTCCAGCAGTAGGAAGGGGATCCGAGAGCAGAGCACCAGGGCCAGGGGTTGGGTCTGAGCCTCAGAAGGTTGTTCCTGGCCTTGTGCTCATGGAAGTCACTGAGATGGTTGTAACAATTGCTTCCAGGTGGGGGTTTCTTTCTCTCTTCCATTTTAACTCTTTTTTTTTAAATTTATTTTTTTTATTAATTTATTTTTGTTACAGATGTTTCTCCTTTTTTTCCCCATTGAAACCCTCCTCCCCATCCCCCCACCCTGTCACCAGCTTTGTTGTCCATGTCCATCACTTATGCATACATGTGCATAAGTTCTGTGGTTTATCTCTTCCCTCCCCCCCCACTCCCTCTCCTGAGGGGTGTCAGTTTATACCCTACTTCCACGTCTCTGGGTCTACCCTGTTCCTCAGACTGCTATGTTCATTATATTTCACAAATAAGTGAGATCATGTGATATTTGTCTTTCTCTGCTTGGCTTGTTTCGCTTAGGATAATACTCTCGAGGTCCCTCCACGTCGTCTCAAAGAATAAGAGATCTTTCTTTCTTACAGCTGCATAGTACTCCATTGTGTATATGCACCACAGCTTTTTTATCCATTCATCCACTGATGGACACTTGGGCTGTTTCCAGATCTTAGCTATTGTAAATAGTGCTGCTATGAACATGGGGGTACATGTATTTTTTCTGATTGGTGTTTCAGGCTTCTTAGGGTATATTCCTAGAAGTGGGATCACTGGGTCAAATGGCAATTCAATTTTTAATTTTTTGAGGTAACACCATAGTGTTTTCCACAGTGGCTGCACCAGTCTGCATTCCCACCAGCAGTGTACTAGAGTCTCCTTTTCTCCACACCCTCGCCAACACTTGTTTGATGCTTTGTTGATGGCGGCCATTCTGACAGGTGTGAGGTGATACCTCATTGTTGTTTTAATTTGCATCTCTCTGATGATTAATGATGTTGAGCATTTCTTCATATGTCTCTTAGCCATTTGTATGTCCTTTTTGGAGAGGTGTCTATTTAGTTCCTCTGCCCATTTTTTAATTGGGTTCTTTGTCTTCCTTTTGTTGAGTTGTATGAGCACTCTGTATATTTTGGAAATTAACCCCTTATCTGATGTGTCATTGGCAATTATGCTCTCCCATAGAGTGGGTTCCCTATCTGTTTTGATGGTTGTTTCTTTTGCTGTGCAGAAGCTTTTGAGTTTGATGTAGTCCCATGTGTTCATTTTTCCCTTTGTTTCTGATGCCTTAGGTGATGTATCAGTGAAGATTCTACTGCGTATGATGTCCGAAATTTTGTTGCCTACATTTTCTTCTAGGATTTTTATGGATTCACGAGTCACATTTAGGTCTTTTATCCATTTTGAGTTTATTCTTGTGTGTGGTGTAAGTTGATGGTCTAGTTTCATTTTTTTGCATGTAGCTGTCCAATTTTCCCAACACCATTTATTAAAGAGGCTGTCTTTGCTCCATTGTATGCTCTTGCCACCTTTGTCAAATATTAATTGAGCATAATGTCTTGGGTCAATTTCCGGATTCTCTGTTCTGTTCCACTGGTATATATGCCTGTTCTTGTGCCAGTACCAGGCTGTTTTGATTACAGTGGCTTTGTAGTATAAGCTGATATCCGGTATTGTGATCCCACCTACTTTGTCCTTCTTTTTCAAGATTGCTGTGGCTATTCGGGGTCTTTTTTGGTTCCATATGAACTTTTGAAATATCTGTTCTAGTTCTGTGAAATATGTCACTGGTATTTTGATGGGGATTGCATTGAATCTATAGATTGCTTTGGGTAATATGGACATTTTAATGATGTTAATTCTTCCAATCCATGAACAAGGTATGTGCTTCCACTTTTTTATATCTTCCTCTATTCCTTTTTTCAATGTCCTGTAGTTTTCTGCAAATAGATCCTTTACTTCTTTGGTTAAGTTTATTCCTAGGTATCTTAATTTTTTTGCCGCGATGGTAAATGGAATTGTTTTTTAGTTTCTCTTTCCGTGAGTTCGTCATTGGTGTATAACAATGCCATTGATTTCTTGACGTTAATTTTGTATCCTGCTACTTTGCCAAATTCATTTATTAAGTCTAGTAGATTTTTGATGGAAGTCTTTAGGGTTTTCTATATATAGTATCATATCGTCTGCGAATAATGACAGTTTCACTTCTTCCTTTCCAATTTGGATTCCTTTTATTTTTTCTTCACGTCTGATTGCTGTGGCTAAGACTTCCAGTACTATGTTAAATAAGAGTGGCGAAAGCGGGCATCCCTGTCTTGTTCCTGTTCTTAAGGGAAATGTTTTTAGTTTTTGCCCATTGAGTATGATGTTGGCTGTAGGTCTTTCATATATGGCCTTTATAATGTTGAGATATGATCCCTCTACTCCCAAATTGCTGAGCGTTTTTATCAGAAATGGGTGCTGGATTTTGTCGAATGCTTTTTCAGCGTCTATTGATATGCTCATGTGGTTTTTATCTTTCATTTTGTTTATGTGGTGTATCACATTTATTGATTTGCGAATGTTGAACCAGCCTTGCATCCCTGGGATGAATCCCACTTGGTCATGGTGAATAATTTTTTTGATGTATTGCTGGATCCGATTTGCTAGTATTTTGTTTAGGATTTTGGTATCTACGTTCATCAGCGATATTGGCCTGTAGTTTTCTTTCTTTGTAGTGTCTTTTTCTGGTTTTGGAATTAGGATTATGCTGGCCTCATAAAACGAGTTTGGAAGTCTTCCTTCTTCTTGAATTTTTTGGAATAGTTTGAGGAGAATGGGTGTTAGTTCTTCTTTGAATGTTCGGTAAAACTCCCCCGTGAAGCCATCTGAGCCTGGGCTTTTGTTTGCTGGGAGAGTCTTGATTACATCTTCAATTTCCTCAGCTGTTATTGGTCTGTTCAAGTTTTCTATCTCTTCCCGGTTTAGTTTTGGGAGATTATGTGTTTCTAGAAATTTGTCCATTTCACTTAGATTGTCGAATTTGTTGCCATATAAATGTTCATAGTATTTGCTAATGATCCTTTGTATTTCTGTGGTGTCAGTTGTTACTTCTCCTCTTTCATTTCTGATTTTGTGTATTTGGGTTCTCGCTCTTTGTTTCTTGGTGAGTCTAGCTAAGGGTCCATCAATCTTGTTTATCTTTTCAAAAAACCAGCTCTTTGTTTCATTGATCCTTTGAATTGTTTCTCTAGTCTCTATGTCATTTATTTCTGCTCTGATCTTTACGATTTCCTTCCTTCTATTTGCTCTGGGGTTTTCTTTTTGTTTGCTTTCTAGTTCTTTAAGTTGTGAGGTTAGATAGTCTATTAGAAATTTTTGTTGTTTCTTGAGGTAGGCCTGTAGTGCTATGAACTTCCCTCTCAGAACAGCTTTCACTGCATCCCATAGATTTTGTGTTGTTGTGTGTTCATTTTCGTTGTTTTCCAGGAAGTTTTTAATTTCTTCCTTGATCTCCTTGGTAACCCATTCATTGTTTAATAACATGCTATTTAGTCTCCATGTATTCAAATGTCTTTGCATGTTCTTTTTGCAATTGATTTCTAGTTTCATGCCATTGTGATCTGAGAAGATGCTTGATATGATTTCAATCTTCTTGAACTTGTAGAGACTTCGTTTGTGTCCTAACATGTGGTCTATCTTTGAGAATGTCTCATGTGCACTTGAGAAGAATGTGAATTCTATAGTTTTGGGGTGTAATTCTCTGTAAATATCTATTAAATCCATTTGGTCTAGTGCTTCGTTTAGGGTCTCTGTGTCCTTTTTAATTTTTTGTCTAGAGGATCTATCCAGTGATGTCAGCGGGGTGTTGAAGTCCCCTGCTATGATTGTATTGCTGTCAATTTCTCCTTTGAAGTCTTCCAGAAGATTTTTAATATATTTTGGTGCTCCTATATTGGGTGCATATATGTTTACCAAGGTTATATCTTCCTGTTGGATAGATCCTTTCAATATTATGTAGTGACCTTCTTTGTCTCTAGTAATGGCTTTCGTTTTGAAATCTATTTTATCAGATATGAGTATTGCTACCCCAGCTTTTTTTTCCTTTCCATTTGCTTGGAAGATTTTTTTCCATCCCTTCACTTTCAGCCTATGTGAGTCTTTTGTTGTGAGGTGGGTCTCTTGTAAACAGCATATATATGGGTCATGCTTTCTTATCCAATCTGCTACTCTGTGTCTTTTTATCGGAGCATTCAATCCATTTACATTTAAGGTGATTATTGATATGTACTTATTTATTGCCATTTTTGTTCAGTGTGGTTCTACTTTCCTTCCTATTTCTTCTACTAATTACAGCAGTCCTTTTAACATTTCTTGCAGTGCTGGTTTGGTGCTAATGTATTCCCTTAGCCTTTTTTTTTTTTTGTCTGAGAAGATCTTTATTTGACCTTCTATTTTGAATGACAGCCTTGCTGGGTAGTCTTGGATTCAGATCCTTGTTTTTCATGACCTTGATTACTTCATGCCATTCCCTTCTGGCCTGTAGTGTTTCTGTTGAGAAGTCAGCTGATAGCCTGATGGGGGTTCCTTTGTAGGTAACCTGTTGCTTTTCTCTTGCTGCCTTGAGGATTCTCTCTTTGTTTTTAATTTTTGGCATTTTAATTACTATGTGTCTTGGTGTGGGCCTGTTTGGGTTCTTCTTACTTGGGACTCTCTGTGCTTCTTGAACTTGAATACCTTCTTTCTTCACCAAATTAGGGAAGTTTTCTGTCATTATTTCTTCAAATATATTCTCTAACCCTTGCTCATTTTCTTCTTCTTCAGGGACTCCAATGATGCGAATATTATTACGTTTCCAGTTATCCCACAGTTCTCTTAAGCTGTCTTCCTGTTTTTTCATTGTTTTTTCCTTTTGATTTTCTGATTGGTTGATTTTTTCTACCCTGTCTTCTAATTCACTGATCCGGTCCTCAGCTTCCTCTACTCTGCTGTTTAGTCCTTGCAATGTGTTCTTCATTTCTGCTATGTCATTCTTCATTTCTTCTTGCTGCTTCTTCATTTCTTCTTGCTGCTTCTTCATTTCCACTTGGTTGGTTTTCAGTGTTTCTATGTCTTTGCTCATGGTGTGGATTTCTTTACTCAAGGTGTTGATGTCCTTACTCATGCTGTTGAGCTTCCTCAAGATCATGGCTCTGAATTCTAGCTCTGTTAACTTGCTTAACTCCGTTTCATTTATCTCATCTTTGGTAGAGGTCTCTTGTTCTTTCATTTGGGCTCTGTTTCTTTGTTTCCCCCTTTTGGTTATCTCAGAGGTTTTTGGAGCCTGCCAAATTTTCCTGTGGATGTTGGTGTTCTGTTGTTTGTGGCTCCCTCTACTGGGTTTGGATGAGCGTGGGAGGACCCACGTTAAACACCACCCTGGAGTCTTACTTTCCAGGGTATATTTGCAAGCCCAGCAAAGGTTAAGTTATCCTCTAGCTTTTTGCCTAGAGGCTATTAGTTGTGGTTGCTTGAAGAGCCTTGGGTTTTCAGTTGAATGAAAACCTCCCTCAGGTGTTCAGCGTGAGAGGATTTCCAGGGGGTAGGGCAAATGCTAGTAGTTAATGAGCCTCAGTTTGCATTTCAATGGCCCACTAGGGTGTGAATGGATCTCTGAGGGAGGGGCAGCCGCCTCTCCCCAGAGCCCTGGGATGGAGTAAGACGACCAGGCCACAGTCCTGCGTGGCCGCAACTCAGCAAAAGCTCTGAGCACCCTCTAAATCCCAGGTGTCCCCACACAGTTCCAGTCCAGTCCGCGCTCCCTCTGCCGGAGCCCAGGTGAGTGGCTGCGGCTATTTTAGCGCTCTGTCCCGGCTCTGCGCGGTGGAGCCAGCTCGGGCTTTAGTGCTCTGTCCCAGCTCTGCACGGTGGAGCTGGCTCGGGCTTTAACCCCGAGGGCGGGCGCCGCTCCCGGCTAAGGCCGCTGCTGTCCGTGGGCTCCCAGCCCCCCTCTCGTGCCTCCGCAATCCTACCAGGATCGAGTCAGTGTCCCTGGTTGTATCGTCCTCACAAGCTGCTTTTCTGTTGCTTTTTCCCGACGATTTGTCTTTATTTTAGTTGTAATTCCAGTTTGGTCCTGGGAGATGGTCTGTGTAGCTTCCATTCACTCCGCCGCCATTTTCACTGCTCCCCCATTTTAACTCTTTGGATGGAAATGCCTGTCCCTGGATGGAAGGCCGGCCCTGCAGCTGTGTTGTAGGAGATCATGACTGACTGGTCATGGCCGCAGGTCTGCAGATGGAGAACACGTTGCCCCAAATAGTCTCCCACATCTGACTGACAGGTGGATTTGGGACTTATCCAATGGTGATATTCAGATAGATGTTTTAGTTGAGGCCCTGCTTTCAGAGTCAGCATTTGGAGGATGTTGGTTTGTGCTGAATGAAATTGGCCTGTGGGGTGGATGAGAACCGGTGGAAGGTGAGGGTGGCTGTGGTCCTGCGAGTCACGCTCGCAGCCTGGGGATGTTACGTGGCAAATGGGACTCTGTCATATTTGATTCATGTGGGGATCCTGAGATACAAGCATTTTAGTAGATGACCCAGGTGGGTCCTCCTAGGAGAAGTGTTTCCATCAGAGGAATGCAGAGGAAGGTTAGGCTCCAGGAGGACAAGAACACACTGTGACCTCTGAGGTCAGGGACATATTCCTGGCTGTGGAGATGGAGGAAGAGGCCATGGGACCAGGAAAGCAGTTCTAGTCCCTCGAAAAGACCAGGAAACAGGCTCCCCTGTGTGACGATGGAGAAACTGACAACACACAGACTCAGAGATGAACAGACCGTCAACAGGCTCCTGAGGAGACGCCTGGTCTTCAGGACCTGCACGTCCAACCCCACAGGGAATCTCCTCACAGCTGCAGGACGGCTGTTCTAGGAGGAAACACACTGAAGGAGAACAGACCAGTGTTGGTGAGCGTGGGGAGAGAGGGACCCTTGCACTCTCTCGGTGGGAAGGTAAGATCCTGCAGCCACATGGAAACAGCGTGTTGGTTCCTCCAAAATGAGAGTAGAAACCCTGTGTGATTAAGCAGTGAGCTCCCAGGTGTTCATGGAATAATAAACCCAGGACCTGGAGAGGTGTTGCACGGCCCTGTTCATTGCAGCTGTGATCAGTGTAGTGAGACGTGGAAACATCTCTGTCCATCAGTGGGTGAGTGCACAAACATGTGCGATATTCTCAGGGCGGAATATTACTCAGCCTTAAATCACAGGGAAACCCTGCACAATCCCCAGCCTGGATGACACTAGAAGACACTGTGCTCTGTGAAATAAAGCCGTCAGGGAAAGACAAATTGTGTCTGATTCCACCTACACTGGGGACTGAATTAGGTTTCCTTCCAGCAGAGTGTGCAGGAGCCCAGGCCTGGGTGTGGTGGAGGCTCTGGCAGGAGACGGGATCGTGGAGGGTCGGCTGCCCTGGAGTCCTGCGCTAACGGAGAACAAAGACGGAGGCAGCTGGAGGAGACACTGTGTCAGGACACAGTCAGCCTTGGTCCTGGGCCCTGTGCATCCACAGGAGCCTGGGTGTGTCTGCTCAGTGTGTGGAGCCGTCCACCCTCAGGGCCTGTGGACAATGAGGGAACATTCAGTCCCCACAGAGGGGAGCTTTCCCCTGGGAATGGGGAGAAGGAGACAGAGCCCAGCAAACCCCTGTTGTGCTAGGGGGCTGTGTGAGCACCCAGGACATGCCCCTGTGTGATCTCTGAGACTGGATGGTCCACTCTGAGTCATCACTGACATCCTCCTGTGTCGAGGTGAGTATCATTTGATAGTTATTTTCATTGCTGAGTAGTATTCTGTTGATCAATTTTCCCTAGATTGATTTTTCTTAAATTAGAAGGACTTTTGGGAAGTTTGTATCTTCTAACTCACAGATGCTACAAATATTTGGATATATTTCTGTATGAACACAATGACTTGTTCTTCCGGAGCAAATACTCCTGGTGGAACCGCTGCAATACATGTTAAGTATATATTTAATTTAATAAAGGTATGCTGTTCACTTTGTCAGGAAAGAAAACCAGGAAATTGAAGAACAGGGAGAGGGAAAAGAGCCCAGTCACTGCCGATGTGTCATCTGCACACACAGTGTCACCTCCTCACTTGTCCGCAGTGAGAATATGAGAAGTTAGAGCCACAGAGAAGAAGCGAGAGTTGTCCTCCATACAGCTGAGAGCTGAGAGGAAATCCCTGCTCCCAACAGGAAGCCCCTCCTTCCCCCTCACTCTGCACCTGCTCCTGGGCTGTTCCCTGTGGTCCAAGGGTCCTGAGCGCCCCCTGGTGTCCTGAGCGCCCCCTGCAGCCCCGCCCTCCTGTCTCCCTCAGGAGGTTTGTGTCTGGGCTCACACTGACTTCCCCTCACTGTGTGTGTCGCACAGTAATACACAGCTGTGTCTTCAGTGGTCACGGAGCTCAGCTGCAGGGAGAACTGGTTCTTGGACATGTCCATGGAGATGGTCATGCGGCTCTTGAGGGACGGGCTGTAGTAAGTTCTACCATTATAATATATGTACCCCACCCACTCCAGCGCCTTCCCAGGTTTCTGGCGGATCCAGCTCCAGTAGGTAACACTGTCTACTGAGTCCCCGGAGACATTGCAGGTGAGGGAGAGGTTCTGCGAGGGCTCCAGCCGTCCTGGGCCTGACTCCTGCAGCTGCACCTGGGACAGGACACCTGGGGACAAGGAACATCGAGCCCTGTCAGTCACGTGCCGTCACAAACACCCCAAAAAGAACTGTCTGACCTCGGCGACCCTCACCTTTGGGGGCTGTCACCAAGCACAGGAGAAGACCCAGCAGTCTCATCTTCTTCTAGACCACAGCTCTGCCTTCCCCCTGTGTGAGGAGAGAGCTGTGAGCCTCTCCAGCCCAGGGGAGGATTTACCCTGGAGCTTGGGGAGAAATTTGCATGTGGGGCAGCCTGTTCCTTATAAGTGGAGGACTGAGGTCAGGCTGGCCTGGTCCTTCTGGGGCCCTGTGGGGGCATCTCTTCCCTTGAACTTACTGACCATGTAAGTCAGGGAAAGGGGATCACTTGATTCATGGGATCTATGGAGTCAGTTTAATCGAATTTCTCAGCTCTGATAAATGGTGGATGGGTTGAGTAGATTATATTTTTAACTTCTCATGCATCTTTCAAATAGATGTAAAGGGATTACATTTTTCCAGGTAGTTTCTTAAACCCAACCTTCTAATATATACACAATTGTTAAATATTTTTATGAACAGTACTATTTTTTTTATCCTCACCCGAGGACATTTTTCCATTTTTTGTTCAGATAGAGTGGGAAGGAGAGAGAGGAAGAGAGAGAGAGATAGAGAGAAACATCGACGTGAAAGGGACACATCGAGTGGCTGCCTCCCGCACGACCCAACCAGGGCCAGGGACACATTGCAACCGAGGTACCTGCCCTTAGCGGGAACTGAAGCCGGGTTTCTCTGGACCGCACTGTGACCCTCTAACCGCTGAGCCAAACTGGCCCGGGCAACAATAGTATTTTTATAAACATAATTTCATATATACAATGTCTCCTTTCTCTGAAAATCTCAAAATAAAGGGCATTCATTCTCCGTATCTTAGATGTTTATTTATGTTTCATGGTGATCCAAGGAACTATATCCCAAGAACTATTTAATGGGAGATCCTCATTTTTTTCTTTATTTTGTTTTGTTTGGTTAAAATGATATTCATTATAAGTCTGAGTAACACGATACGACATGCCATTTTTTAGGTTATTGTTGGAAAAACCATTTACACTCTTTACCAAACACCTTCAGCAGCTAAGTAAGATGGACCCTGGTTAGTACTTGCATGAGAGCCCCTTGAATCTTGATGTTGAAAATTGGTAATTCTGTCTTTGAGGCCCTTCTCAGACTCTTGCCTTGTGCAAGTCCATGGCTTACTGCAGAGACCTCCATCTAATTATAGCAGACATAATCATGTTTATACATGGATAAATGATATAAAATAGAAAGACTGATTATGGATTAGTACAATTCAGATTCTTTCATATGATGAAATATTAAAGACAGTAGATTAACTGATCTGATTTCAGTCTAGTGTTATCAGTGATGTTGGGGCTCAAAGGGGAGGTGGTTGGAGAGGATTCCCATCATAGCTTTGCTCGTAGGTAAGGGAATTTTAATCCTGACAGGAACCCTCACTCTCACCCCCTCCCTCTGCCCCTGGGGATGGTCACTGAGGTCAGAGGTGCTGTGCCCTCCCACTCACCATATAATGTCCCTAATGTATAATGCACACTTTCTCCCATCAGACATATGACTTGGAAACCTATTTTCTCTTTGTAGACTTGTCTTAACATTACCTTAATTGGAATATGTGCTGGGAAAATGTTTTCATTTTTAACATTGTTCGATTCATCACTATTTGATTTAATGGGATATGTTTTTTATGTTTTAGGTAACAACTCACCAGAAAATTGTCACTCTCCATTGCTCATGGGAGGGGAAACCCTGTTATGAGCACAGTGGACACTAAACCCAATAGAGAAATGAAGGTTGGAATCCTTAATATCTTTGAAATCTGTTTGCTCTGCCTTCTGACCAGGAGACCAACCTCCCATGGCATGCAGTCCTCGTTGATTTCAAAGATTAATTTAGTTTACTGAACTTTACACTGTGAATTTCCCTACAGCATGTAGCATAGAAGGCTAGACTAACCCCTGAGAAATTATATCATGTAGATGTCAGGCAGACGAGGAAGGAACCTCAAAGGACGTGAGAGAGATGCAGAGTAGAGATGACAGAGACAGGATCCCAGAGGGTATTTCACGAGGATGAAAGTGACCAGGAGGATGAAGGTGCAGAGAGGTCGTGGGAGGGAGACATGAGGAGATGAACTGGAGCTGACGTCCGGGAAAGTGAATGTCCCAGTGAGAGCCCTGCATGGAGCTGTGTGTGCAGGACTCACATGGGACAGGGAGAGAGCGAGGCCCTGGCGAGTGTGGGGACCTGGAGTGAGCTCAGACCCAGGGCGTGTGGACACACTGACTCTCCCTCTGTGGAAACTGCGTCCCAGTCACAGGGTGGAGAGGATGCCCGGGGTGCTCAGTCTTTCAAGGAGACAATTGGGTCCCATGGGAACCTAGTGAGATAATGGTCCCTGAGCCTGGACATGACTCGTCTGGGAAATAGAACGTTGTCAACTCCATCGTCGTCCTCAGTGGGATGAGGGGACACTGGGCCCAGGACAAGGATGAGGGTCCCTGGGACCCTGAACAACAGGAAGAGAGGGAACGCCCTGAGCACCCCGGGGAGCTGTGCTCAGTCCCTCCCTGCCCAGTTCTTGCTCGATGTTCCCTGGTCAGTGGGTCCCGAGCGCCCCCTGCTGTCCTGAGGGGTCTGTGGGGTCCAGAGCGCCCCCTGGTGTCCTGACCCTCCTGGCGGACCTGAGGGTCTCCTGCAGCTCAGCCCCTCCTGTCTCCCTGCAGGGAGTTTGTGTCTGGATCATAGAGACCCCTGGTCAGGAAAATGTCACATATCCAGTGTTCACCTCACTCAAATCCATTCACATACTCCGTGTCTCTAGTTCTCCATAAATTACTTCTTAAAATAGCAACACAGAAGACCCAGCTGAGCCCAAACTCCATGGTGAATGGTCTGTGTTCAGTCCTGAACAGGGAATGGGGTCACCTGTGGATCCTGGGCTGGGCTTCTGTCCCAGAGCTGCAGGGTCAGGGCTGGGCTGCTTTTCATGAGCTGAGGGAGCCCAATTTCTACGTTGTCCTACTATATAGGAAGCTCTGATTTACCCTGGCATTTGGGCCTCTGCTTCTCCCAACTTGATCCAATTGCTTCCATGAATGACCTCCAGACCAGGGGACATGTCCCGTGATGGTTTCAGTGCTACCTGGCTGGACAGTGGACTACGTGAAAATGTGATCATGGTACAATACAGCAGAAAAAACTAAAGTATAGGAAACTAACAGAAAAGGTAAAGTTTTAAATATCATATCTTAGGAACCTATCTGTATGAACACAGGAAGGTGATCAACCATCACACCTAGAGGGAGAGTAACGTGTGGGAACTTCATGTTCAGGAGATGGAAGTTCCCTCCGACACTGTTTCCCCTGCACAGTGTTCAGAGGACACATTGAGAACAGAATGTGACCCCAGAGCCAGTGGACCAATGTTGGGGGACAGTGGGCGTCTGTGTGGGTCACTGGGAAGCAGAAGCATGAACTACAGAGAAGCAGACAGGGCTCCCAGGTCTGAATCCTTCAGGGAGTTTGGAGCTGGATGTGCAGCAGCTGCACGGCCTCCTGTGTGGGGTTTGTTCTCTAGACTCTGCTGGACCAGGTTCAGTCACTGGGGATGGAGAAGAACCTCAGTCATGACCAGGTGACTTCAGGTGACAAGTGGGGAGTAATTAAGTTTAGGTCATGAAATTGTTGTTATTGGAAACCTGAGGTCTGCATGTGACCATTGGGAATGCTGTCACCATGTCTGTACCTGATGGGAGTCAACTGGGACAGGAACCTGACTCAGAATGTCACTGGGGGAAATGCTACCTGGGTGCATGAATGGGAGGATTAACCAAGACTAAGGACAGACACGTCCAGGGTTCTTGTCTCATTAGGTTTTGATTTTCCTTGTTTTTGTTTGTTTTGTTTTGTTTTTTGGTGTTTTTTTAAAAATTTTTTTTAGCTAATTCAAGTTTTATTTCCTCACAAATAGCACACATATTTTCCAGAGTCATGAAGACACTTTGTTGAGAGTGTGCAGGAGCACAAGTCATTTGTGTGTTCATTTTGCACCTTACATCTTTCCTGAATTCACTTTCTAGTTTCATCAGTACCATGGGCTGTTTTTAGGATTTTCTATATACTAGGTCATATCTTATGTGTTCAGATAAAGAAAAATATTTTAACTTATTTTTCTCAGATTTAGACCTTTTTAAATGTCTTATCTTGACCTATTATTCACACAAAACTTCCCGTTCTGTTGAATAGAAGCACTCACAGGGACGCCCTTGTGTTGGTCCTGATCTCAGAAGAGTAGCTTTGAAATTTTCTCTGTGCAGCATGATGTCACTTGTTGGCTTCTCCAATGTGGCCCTTTTTATGTTAATGCACATCTCTTCTGTACTTATTTTGTGAGGAATTGTAATCATAAGGCCATTTTCAATGTTTTAAATGCTTTTTTTTTTTACATCTATTTATATGATGGTATAATTTATCTTCCATTGTGTGAATGAGGTGGAGCATGTTTAATGGTTTACCTATGTCCAACCATCCTTGCATTCTAGGTCAGTATCTCAGTGATCTTGGTCAAGGATGCTTGCAATGTGCTGTTCAGCTTTCTTGTATATTGCTGAAGATTTTTGCACTGAAGTTCATCAGGGATGTTGACCTGTCATTTTTTATGTCCCTACTGGTTTTCATATGAGTGTCATGGTCACTCAGTACATTTGTTTGGAAGTGAGGCCTCTTCTTTTAATTATTGGAAGATTTCAAGAGGGATTGATTAAAACATTATAAATTCTTGCCAGACTGGTGTAGCTCAGTGGATGGAGCATCATCCCATGGACTGAGAGGCCCTGGTTTGATTCCTGGTCAGGGCACATGCCAGGGTTGTGGGCTCGATCACAAGTAGAGGGTGTGCAAGAGGCAGTCAAGTAATGTTTCTCTCTCACATGTATGTTTCTCTTTCTCTGTCCCCTCTTCTCTCTCTAAAATAAATAAATAAATAAATAAACAAACAAATAAATAAATAACAAAAAAGTTATAAATTCTTACTCTAGCTGTTTTAGCTCAGCACTCAAGAGTGTTGGTCTGGGGATTGAAGTGACACAAGTCTGATTCCTGGTCAAGGGCACATGCCTGGATTGAAGGTTCGACTCCGACCCTGGTCAGGATCGGATTGGAGGCAACCTCTGGACGTGTCTCTCTCACATTGATGTTTCTCTCTCTCTCTCTCTCTCTCTCTCTCTCTCTCTCTCTCTCTCTCTCTCTCTTTCTTTCTGTCCCTTCCACTTCACTTAATATCAATGGAAAATTAACTCGCGTGAGGATTAACAACAACAACAACAACAAACAGTTATCAATTCTTCTTTGAAGTTTTGATAGAATTCATCTTTAAGTCCATTTGGATGTGGGCTTCTATTTGTTGGCCAGTGTTCACTACTACCTCAGTTATTATTTTTAAATTGATAGCAATCTAGCAATAATAAGATCAAATTTCTAATTTGAGCACCTACTAAGTGGACAGAGAAATACAAGTGTTGATATTCACAGGGTGTGGTCAGTGTGAAAATTACAGTTGTGTCCAGACTACACATTTATTTTGTATGCCATCCAAGAGAATGAAATAAATCCGTATTATTCTGTATAGAATTCAAAATGTGTCTTAGTCCTGAGAATGCACCTCCCTGACCTCCAGCTCCAGGAGCACAAGGAACAGGTCCCAGCCGCTGCTCTCTGAAATCCTCCATGGTTTTTGTGGAAGACACAGCTGTGCACGACTCCCAGACCCTGGCTGATCTCAGCAGTAAATGTAAGGCAGGTCCATTGCTGGGAGACGCAGGTGTCCTTTGACGGAAAGGTTTGGCTCAGGAAATTGTTGACCGACTTGTTGGGTCTCCTGAAATGCAGGGAGGTTTAAGTAAGTTCCACCTTTGTGGACAGCCATTGCTTGTGTGTTGACAGTTTCCCGACACTCATGTAACCCTCTGCATTTTCATTCCTCCATAAGCAATACACTACATGTCTGCACGTCAGAATGTTTCTAATAATATAATGAAACTTATAAAATACTGACCCATCACTGTAGCCTCAGAATAAAAGATCAAGAGAGAATCGTGGAGAAACTGCTATCCGGGAAAAACGCCCAGAGGCTCAGAGGAAACAGTCCTAAACACCACCTGCACCTGCTCCTGGGGCTGCAACACGGAGTCGGTGGGTCCCGAGCGCCCCCTGGTGTCCCGAGCCCCCCATGCAGCCCCGCCCTCCTGTCCCCCTCAGGAGGTGTGTGTCTGGGTTCACACTGAGCTCCCCTCATTGTGTGTCCCTCACAGTAATACATGGCCGTGTCTTCGGCTCTCAGGCAGATCAACTCGGAATAGCCAGTGTGGTCAGAGGTGCTGGGCTCTCCCATAGAATATACAACGACCTTAATGTATAATGAACACATTCTCCCATCAGAGATCTTATTCAGACATGGATTCTCTGTGTAGATCTGTCACTTATTTTCCTAAATGCAATATGTGGTGGGACAAATGTATTTAATTTAGCAATCTCTAATTCACCCTTGTTTTCTGTACTGGGCCTGTTTTGGAGAATCACACAGACCCACAGGACCTGCTGAACCTCACGGTCCAGGGGCATCGGCTGCAGCAGCCACAGGGACAGAGAGGTTCTGGCACCAGGAGTGAGGGCTGTTGGGAAAGTCCCCAGAACTGGACGGGACTTTGACCTGGGTGAGGGGAGGAAGCTGGACGTGTTCTGAGTCACAGGACAGAGATGGGCCTGATGTCCATGGGCAGAGAGTTACTGGACATGTGGGTTAAACCTCTTCCCCTGACGACCCAGGAGGACGTGCAGGGCACGACAGACACAGCTTCTGTCATCGTAGGAAACACCTGAGTGATTATGACCAGGAGTTTGTCAGAATAGAAACGTTAAAGGTTCTGCAGGCAGGGATCAAGGGAAATAAGGAACGTGTCACTGCAAAGGGGGGCAGGGGACTCCTGTTACCCACATGCACCTGCTCACAGTGTCTCTGTCTGTGAGGTAACAACTTCCTAGGTCCAGGGGTTAGCACTTGGACACCTGTGGGTCATTACTCACATGGTCACACCATGCTCCACCCAAGCTGCACAATTTATTAGGGCCCCATTTATGAAATCCCTCAACACTTAGAGGGAAGTGTGGACACCCCTCCCTGCAGAACCCATGGTGCTGTGTGTCTGTGTGAGGGGCCCTCATGTCATGGACCAGGACCCTGTCTCAGTCCATCGTCATCATCATCATCATCATCAACATCATCGTCGTCATCTTCATCATCACCATTTGCTTACTTATAGTTGTTCTTCTCATTGACTGTAAACTTGGTTGTTGACCACATATAATGACCCCTAATCTCACTTTTGGCCCATTTTTTATGGTTGTTAAGTGGTATTGGTAGTCAGACTGTATTTTACTTTTTGTTTGAGTGCTTACAACAGATGGGTCATTCCTGCCTCTTCTCCATCTGCCCCTCACTGGGATCAGATGAGAAAGGTTCGGTTTACTCTTAAACGTCATTGGGAGATTGAACCACACAAGTCCATGGAAGCAGAATTCCTCCCCCTCCCCACCACCTCACCTAAACAAAAGCCCTGAACCATCCTCCTTTCCGGGTCTATCAAAGCACCTCTGACCTTCTGAAGGGAGGTCAACTGGGCGGTTTTCAGATCTTGGATATTGTAAGTAATGCTGCTATGCACATGGGGTGTATACATTCTTTCTGATTTGTGTTTTGGGATAATTAGGATATATTTTCAGAGGTAGATTCACTGGGTCAAAAAGCAGTTCTATTTTATATTTTTGTATTAATTACTTTATCTTTGTTTCAGATGTTTCTCCATTGCCCCCCTAAACACCATCCTCCTGATCCCCCTTTCCCACAGCATTGTTGTCTATGTCCATTGGTTATGCATATATGCATGTAAGTTCTTTGGTTTATATTGCCCTCCTCGCCGCCGCCCTCCTCTGGGGTTTGTCAGACTGAACATTCTATTTATTTATTTAGGAAACTCCATAGCTTTTTCCACAGTGGCTGCACCAATCTGCATTCCCACCAACAGTGCACCAGGGTCCTGTTTTCTCGACTTCCTCCCCAGCACTGGGTGTTTGCTGAGGTATTGATAGGAGCCATTCTGGCAGGTGTAGCTGTCGTTTCAGTTTGCACGCCTCTGATGATCAGTAATGTGAGCATTGTTTCATATGTCTAATGGCCATCTGTACGTCCTCTTTGGAGAAGTGTCTATTCAGGGCATTGGCCCATATTTTAATTGGATTGTATGTCTTACTGGTGTTGAATTGTATGTAGTTTTTAAATATTTTGGAATTTAAGCCCTTATCAAATGTACCTTTGGCAAATGGACCAAAGCTTTTCTAACTCAGAGATGTTAGAGGTAAACACTGAATCAAGAATCCAGAGAGGTTCCCTGAGGGAAACTGTGACATGAAGAGGAAACCACACAGGAAACCAGCCCAAACCTCCAACTGCACCTGCTCCTGGATGGTCCTTGTGTTCAGGAAACCTCTGGTGGTCGCAGCCTCTCCTGCAGGGAGGTTTGTGTCTGGGCTCACACTGACTTCCCCTCACTGTGAGTCTCGCACAGTAATACACGGCCGTGTCCTCAGTTGTCAAAGAGCTCAGCTGCAGGGAGAACTGGTTCTTAGACGTGTCCATGGAGATTGTGGTGCGGCTCTTGAGGGACGGGCTGTAGTTAGTGCTACCATCAGAACATATGCGCCCCATCCATTCCAGCCCCTTCCCTGGTTTCTGGCGCGTCCAGGTCCAGCAGGAACCACTGCTTGTGATGGAGAATCCAGAGACAGTACAGGTGAGGGAGAGGGTCTGCGAGGGCTTCAACAGTACTGGGCCCGACTCCTGCAGCTGCACCTGGGACAGGACACCTGGGGACAAGGAATATCAGGCCCTGTCAGTCACATGCAGTCACAATCACCCCATAGACCCCTGTCTGACCTCTGAGACCCTCACCTTGGGGGACTGTCACCAGGCACAGGAGAAGACCCAGCAGCCTCATTTTCTTCTAGACCACGGCTCTGCCTTCCCCAGAGACCTCAGCCCTGTGTGAGGACAGAGCTGTGAGCCTCCCCAGCCCAGGGGAGGATTTATCCTGGAGCTTGGGGAGAAATTTGCATGTGGGACATCCTATTTTTATAAGTGGAGGGACTGAGGTCAGGCTGCCCTGTTCCTTCTATTGCTAATGTGTAGGCTTCCCTTTTCTTGAATGCACTTAGTACATTTGTCAGTTGTAGGGGATCTCCTGGTACACAAGAATACTGGAGTAAGCTTAATAGTAATGCTCATCTCTGATAAGTGGTGGACGAGTTGAGTAGATTACATTTTTAAATTCTCTTGCATCTTTCAAATACATTTAAAGAGATTAAATCTATTTAGGTAATTTCTTAAACACAGCTTTCTATTATCTACAGAACTGTCAAATATTTTTAGAAAAATTTTATTTTTATAAACATAATTTTATATAACCAAATAATATATAGGTTGGTTTGAAAATCACAAAATAAAGGACATTCATTCTCAGTATCTTATTTCTTTATGTTGTAACTTTGATCCAAGAATCTACATCCCAGGAACATGTCATTGAGGTACCCTTGATTCTTTTTTATTTGTTAAAATGATATTTCTTACAAATTCTGAGTGACACCGTGCTGCATGCCTTTGTTTAGGTTAACCCTAGAAACCTTGTTCTTGCAATCTTTGCCAAACACTCTCAGAGCTAAGTAGTGTCAGACCTAGTGAGTACTTGGATAGGGGACCCCTCATTCTTGATGTTGAAAATTAGGTTATTGTGCCTTTGAGTCCCTCCTCAAACTCTTCCCTTGTGCAAGACCATGGCTTATTGCAGAGACCGCAACAAATTATATCAGACATAGTCATATTTTTACATGGAGAAATGATTGAGAATAAAAAAGTAATTATTCTTGTGTACAATTCAGAATCTTTCATATGTGGAAATTGAAAAGGCAGCACATTAACTGAACTCTTTTCTCAGTCAAATATTTTCAGTGATGTTGGGGTCAGAGTGAGGCAAGTCATGGAGGTTTCCAGCATAGATATGCTCAAAGGAAAGGGAACTTTATTCCTGACAGGAACCCTCACTCCCAGGACACACGGCATGGTCAACTGAGCAGTTTTCAGATCTTGGATATTGTAAATAACACTGCTATGCACATGGGGGTGTATATATTCTTTCTGATTTGTGTTTTGCAATAATTACGATATATTTTCAGAGGTGGATTCGCTGGGTCAAAAGGCAGTTCTATTTTTATTTTTTGTATTAATTACTTTATCTTTGTTTCAGATGTTCCTCCATTCCCCTCCCTCGACACCATCCTCCTGATTCCCCTTCCCACGGCATTGTTGTCTGTGTCCATTGGTTATGCACATATGCATGTAAGTTCTTTGGTTTATATTACCCTCCTCGCCAACCCCCTCCTCTGGGGTTTGTCAGACTGAACGATTTATTTATTTATTTATTTATTTATTTATTTATTTATTTTAAGGAAACTTCATAGTATTTTCCACACTATGCGCCAATCTGCATTCCCACCAATAGTGCACCAGGGTCCTGTTTTCTCCTATCCTCCCCAGCACTGGGTTTTTGCTGAGGTATTGATAGGAGCCATTCTGGCAGGAGTAGTTGTCGTTTCAATTTGCACGTCTCTGATGATCAGTAATGTGAGCATTGTTTCATATGTCTCATGGCCATCTGTACGTCCTCTTTGGAGAAGTGTCTATTCAGGGCATTGGCCCATATTTTAATTGGATTGTATGTTTTCCTGTTGTTGAGTTGTATGTAGTTTTTAAATATTTTGGAATTTAAACCCTTATCAAATGTACCTATGGCAAATAGACCACAGCTTTTTCTAACTCAGATATGGTAGAGGTAAACACAGAATCAAAGATCCAGAGAGGTTCCCTGAGGGAAACTGTCACATGAAGAGGAAACCACACAGGAAACCAGCCCAAACTTCCAACTGCACCTGCTCCTGGATGGTCCTTGTGTTCAGGGAACCTGCGCGCCCCCTGGTGGTCGCAGCCTCTCCTGCAGGAGGTTTGTGTCTGGGCTCACACTGACTTCCCCTCACTGTGTCTCTTGCACAGTAATACACGGCCATGTCCTCAGCTCTCAGGCTGTTCATTTGCAGATACAGCGTGTTCTTGGAGTTGTCTCTGGAAATGGTGAATCGGCCCTTCACTGAGTCTGCATAGTTTGTGGTACCACCACTATTAATGTATGAAACACACTCCAGCCCCTTCGCCGGAGCCTGGCGGACCCAGTGAATGACGGAGCTACTGAAGGTGAATCCAGAGACTGCACAGGAGAGTCTCAGAGACCCCCCAGGCTGCATCAAGGCTCCCTCAGACTCCACCAGCTGCACCTCACACTGGACACCTGCAAACACAAAGACGTCCTGGTCAGGACACTGTCACACGTCCACTGTTTCTCTCTCTCATCCACTCTCACACTCAGTGTTTCTTGTTCTCCATCAATTACCTCTTAAAATAGCCACAAGGAAAATCCAGCTGAGCCCAAACTCCATGGTGAGTGCTCTGTGTTCAGTTCTGATCAGGGAATGGGGTCACCTGGGGATCTTGGGGCTGGGCTCCTGTCATAGAGCTGCAGGGTTAGGGCTGGGCTGGATTTTATAGGCAGAGGGAGCCCTATTTGCATGTCCACCTACTATATAGGGAGCTCTGGGGTTGGAGACCTGCAGACAGGGAAGTGCCTCAGAGCAGGTGTGTGTGTCCTGTGGGAGAATCATGGTCATGATAACATTTCAATAACCAACAAGAATCATGAGGATATTGGGGGATGTTCTGTGTCCACATCTAGTAACAGTGAGACCAGCATCTGGCCTGTGCTCCTCCCCACTGGCCCCCCCCCCGCTGTTTCAACTTCAGAGCAGAGCAGGACCTGCCCCTGAGGGTGCAGACCCCTTGAAGGTCATGAAAGCATGAATGAACGTCTGTATCCTGGTGCTACCCAACGTCAGGGCTGGAGACAAGGAGTCACATGGAAAGAGACCACAGGCTGAAGAAATTGTAAGAGTGGACCTTGTGGACACAGAGTGTTGGTGCCCTTGGCCCTGAGTGTCTCTAACATCCTCTTCTTCAAGCAGACAAAGACAGAGTGTTGAGAAGTTGATTTTTTACGCCTGGGACTCAGAGAGAGTGAGAAATCAGGGAGTTACATGCAGCTGATGGAGAGGCTGTGGGTTTCCAACACCCAGTGTCCACCTACAGAAGGTCTCTCGGCATAGACAGTAATGAAAACCTTGAAGAAAGTGATATAATAGGATAATTAGTGAGATATATTTAAGTCAGAATACCTGTGATCAGCGAGAAGGCTCATATTGAAGGTTAATCACTCATCTATGAAACAGAGACCTCTGCAATTTAAATTCACAGTCAAGGTCATGGTGATATGAGTTGAATTGATCACTCAGCCTGATCCTTGTCAAGTGTGTTATTACCACAGTGAGAGTTTATTGTATAATGAAGGCAGTTCTGTTTTTCCACAGTTTTCAGATAACAGTGCGTCATGTCCTCCTGTAGTAAATGTGTTTACAGAGCATGGAGATAAATCCTGGACAGTAGACAAGCCCAGAACCCTCCTCCTCCTCCTGGGGGACGTGAGCTCAGTGGGTCCTGAGCTCCCCAGGTCCTGAGAGCACGTTTTCCTTCAAAGCCCACAGAGGACCAGAGACTCCTTATCGCCTTCCTCTCATCCACCCTCGGTGTCAGGTCCCTTCCCGCAGGAGCTCTATGGACCCTGCTGTTCACAGGACGTCCCCTCCTCGTTCTCTCCGTCCACGGACCCCCCCCTCCGCTCCTTGGCTGTGAATCCCCCGGGGTCTCCGCTGCACCACAGGGGAGCCCCGTGTCCCTCTCCTGTGGCGATGCCTCCACTGCAAGAGCCTTGAACAAACCTTCCTTTAAAATATAGCGACTTGCAGAGAACCTTCCACCAGGATTAAAGTGGGATATTTAAGGTTCTCCAGGAAGGTTGCACATAAACCCACTCAAGACACATCCTGGAACAGGATTGTGGAGACGACAGTGCCCCTGGTGGTTGTTCTGAGACACACAGGCTGACGACGCTGGGTCTGAACCAGCTTCCTGAGACAAGGCAGGGGAGTCTGCCACAGGGAAGTCCTTCCTGGCATTTTGAAACTTTGGCAGCACAATCCTGCTTTTTTCTTGTACACAGCTGAGTCTCTGCAAGGACACCTGGACCTCAGGGCTCCCACCTTGGGGAGAACCTGAGGAACAGAACCCTCCTCAGTGCCAGGGGCACAGGCTTCTGGTGCCAGGGCCTGAGCTTGCACGTGTGAGGTGCTGTGACCTGCCTGGTTGCACACTCACACACTCCAGATTGTCCACTGTGTGACACACCAGAGCCTCTTTAACTCAGTGTGGATGTTTTCTGACATTTCTGGCAAACTTCCTGACTGTGGGCAGTAGAGCTGCAGAGGGGGGTGAGCACAGGGACAGACTCACTGAGCACTGAGCCACTCACTCACTGAGCCACTTCCCTGCCCAGGAACCAGGTCCCTTCACTGCAGCCCTGAGACTCCGTGTCTCTGAACTCTAGGATCGTGCGCTAGACCACCGGAGTAAGTCGTAGGAGAGAGGACAGTGGAACTACATCTTCCTTTCTCTGGGACACGAGGACGGGGCCCCACCCCTTCGTTTTTCTGTCTAAAAAAACGTAGAGGGGGGATGGCAGTGACCACTGTGTATGAAACTCCATGACAGGAAGCCGGCGCTGTCAGATGTGACCATCACTGTTATTGTATCATTTCCCACCTGGGGGCAGAGGGGAGTCTTAGGCCTCACCTCTGACTGCACAAGGAACACCTGCTCTGCTCCAGGCCTCACCTGTCACATCTGTGGGAGGGTACAGGTCACCACCATCAAGCCTGTGTCCTCACCTCTGCATTGATGTTGATCCATTTGTCCTAGATCCTGAAAGACCTTTTCCTTTATTTTCCATTAACAAAATCTTGAATGCAAGTATCACAGCCTGGTGTCCACAGGTGTCTGTTGGATGAGTTGAGTAATAAGCTCCACCTCCCTGCATGTAGGTGTCGAAGAGCCACCAGAGGTTGGGTGGTGCAGCTGAACAAGAAAAGTCTGAGCCCTTTGGTGAGAATCTGAAAATATGGGCTGACCTGTTCCAGGGCACGGAGGAGAGAGACAGCCCCTGACATGCAGAGCCAGGGGAGTCCGTTCTCATCATGAGTCCCTGATCCCATGGTTTGAGCAGATGTGCACAGGTCAGTCCTGGCTGCAGGGAGAATGGGTCCTAGGTTCAGACTAGTCCACATTGTTGCTCACCTGGAATAAAATACAACAGGTGTACCTAAATTTTGAGGTGTTGGGTGGGTTACTCAGGTGTGCTGATCCCAGGAATGCCGGAGTCAGATCTCCTGTGGGAAATGAGCTGTGGCATTGTGGATATTCACAACTGAGGAGGGAACCAGATCACGTTACAGTGACAGAGGGTAGACCCTGTGGGAAACCTGACAAGTGGTAACATAAGAAAATAGAGGTGAAGATGTAAGTGAAATGCCTCTGAGAGTCACCAGTAATGAGCACACCCAGGTGAACCCACCCTCAGGACCAGAGGAAGATTAACGTGTGGGAACTTCATGTTCAGGAGACAGGAAGTTCCATCTGACACTTTCCCCTGCACAGTGTTCAGAGGACACACGGAGAACAGAGTGTGAACCTACAACCGGTGGACCATTGTTAGGGGACAAAGGGTGTCTGTGTGGGTCCCTGGGAAGCAGAAGCATGAACTACACAGAAGCAGACAGGGCTCCTCGGTCCGAGTCCTTCAGGGGATTTGGAGCTGAATGTGCAGCAGCTGCACGGCCTCCTGTGTGGGGTTTGTTCTCTAGACTCTGCTGGACCAGGTTCAGTCACTGGGGATGGAGAGGAACCTCAGTCATGACCAGGTGAGTTTAGGTAAAGTTGAAGGTAGAGATTTGTGAGTAATTAATTCAGGTCATGAAAATGTTGTTATTAGAAACCTGCTGTCTGCATGTGCGTCTTATAAACACTGTCACCAAGTCTGTACCCGATGGGAGGCAACTGGGACATAGACCTGACTCAGAGCATCATTGGGGAAATGCTACCTGGGTGCATGAATGGGGGATTGGCTGATAGTGAGGACAGACGTCCAGGATGCTTGTTCCATCAGGTTCTGACTTTCCTTGTTGTTCAGCCAGTTCACGTTTTCTTCCCTCTGAAATGGACACACATATTTACTTGAGTCGTGAAGAAAATTTTCAGGAGCACAAGTCATGTGTGTGTTGATTGGTACCTTATGCCTTTCCAAATTTCACTTTCTAGTTCTATCAGTTTTATTGTGTAGTTTTTAGGGTTTTCTACATACAAGGTTTTGTCATATGTATAGAGATAAGGAGAAACATTTTAGTGTGTTTCTTTCTGGTTTAGGTATTTTAAAATATCTATTCTTGCCTAATTATTCTGACAAAAATGTCCCGTTCAGTTGACTAGAGCAGTCACGGGGTGCCCGTGGGGGTCATGATGTTAGAAGAGCAACTTTGACATTGTCTCTGTGCAGCATGATGTCCCTTGTTGGCTCCTCAAGTGGGCCTTTGCTAGCTTGATGCCCATCTCTTCTATACATAATTGTTTAAGAATTGTAATCATGAAGCCGTTTTCAATGTTTAAATGAATCTTGCTGCATCTGTTTATATGATGGTATCATTTATCCTTCATTCTGTGACTGAGTGCAGCACAGTGATTGCTTACAAACATTGGCCCGTCCTTGCATCTAGGACAGCATCCCACTGGATCAGGGTAAATGATCCTGTCAATGTGCTGTTAGTATCCTAGGACATGGTGAGGGTTTGTGCACCTGGGCTCATCAGCGATATTGATTTGTCATTTTTTATGTTCTTACCAGCCCCACACGCCTGGCGCCCCGCAGCCTCGCCGAGCACACTCTGAGGTGAGGAGCCCGAGGCCCAGAGCGTGCCCCAGCCTGGGCTCCACCGCGCACGCGCCAGCCCCTGGCGGGAACCTCAGAGCTGAAAGGAGCAGCTCTGAGGAGAACGTCCCGCCTACCGCAGGCCCTTTCGCAAAGGCAGACGGGATAGTAGTTCCCTGGGAGCTGAACAGCGAAGGTTCCGGGCTGCTCCGAAACTACATATCCCAGGAGGCAAGGCGAAGGGTAGACCTTGAGCCTCAGTGGTTGCGCTCCAGGGCTCGCATTCTTTTCCTCCATCCATTGAGCCATTGTGGGGACGGAAGGCAGAGCGATGTGGGGATTCAGCTGGCCAATGGGGAGCGCGGAAGGGGCGAGGTGGGCAGGCCGCGTGGTTTCCTTGGATACCGCGGACGCCACTCTGTGGGAGAGGGTGGAGCTTTAGCGTGAGACCCTAGAAGTCCTGACTGACAGGAACTTAGGAGCTCAGGTAAGTGTCAGAGCAGAGGGCGGGAGGGAGACCCTGTGGGTGTCAAGGTGAGGGCGCTGTGCAGACTCGGGGCCCTCAGGGTGGTGAGGTCCGATCTTCACGACCAGGACGGGGTGCCCTGGGATGGGGCCCTGCACGGGGATGAAAGCCAGACGGGGACCCTGTGCGGGACTCGCTCTGCCCAGACGTGAGGACGAGAGCAGGTCCCGCCCCGTCCCGGCCCCGCGTGACCGAGGCCGCGCATCGGACGCGGTGTCTCAGTGTGGGCTCCGCACCTGCGGTCGGTGACACCCTCCGTGACGACCCCGAAGGGCTGTGAGGGTCCAGTGAGACCTTGGACAGATCCGAGCACCGGCCGCAGAACCGCAGTGCAAAGGCTGTGTTTCTATTTCAGGGGTGACCCTGAACCCCAGTCACCCAGACAAACCCGAGGGACCAGGACGTGTGCTGACAGCAGCACTGACCTCTGTCCCCAGAGGTCCTGGGTTTTAGGACTAAATGAGACGCAGAAGGACAGTCCTTGTGGTGCGAGGGGAAGGACACGGGCTGAGTGTCTCCTGGCGCTACTTCTGGGTCATCTGTGTCCCCTGCACCTGTCTCTTCCCCCTTAAGTGCAGGGGGATTTCTACTGAGTGACTCTGTGGGGTCTCTTACCTTCTATTATTCTGTGGGTCCTGGACCCTGTGCATCCACAGGAGCCTGGGTGTGTCTGCTCAGTGTGTGGAGCCGTCCACCCTCAGGGCCTGTGGACAATGAGGGAACATTCAGTCCCCACGGAGGGGACCTTTCCCCTGGGAACGGGGAGAAGGAGACAGAGAGAAGGAGACAGAGCCCAGCAAACCCCTGTGGTCCTAGGGGGCTGTGTGAACACCCAGGAGACGTCCCTGTGTGACCTCTGAGACTGGACCTTCCACTCTGAGTCACCACTGAGATCCTCCTGTGCTGAGGTGTGTATCAGTTGATGGTTATTTTTATTGCTGAATAGTATTCAATTGACTGATATTCTCTAGTTTGCTTATTTGTGAAATTAGAAAATCTTCTGGTTTTTTTGTAGCTTCTAATTGAAAGAGCTTAAATATTTGTATATATTTTTGTATGAACATAAGGATTTGTCCTTCTGGAGCAAACACTCCTGGTGAGACCACAGAGTTTCATTTTAGGTATATATTTAATTTAATAAGAGACAACGATCACTTTGTGAAAAAAGAATAACAGGATACAGAGGGACCTGGAGAAGGAGAGGAGCCCAGTCACTGCCGATATGTCATCTGCACACACAGTGTCATCTCCTTACTTGTCTGCAGTGAGAATATGAGAAGCCAGAGCCAGAGAGAAAAAGCGAGAATCTTGCTGGATGCAGCTGAGAGCTGAGAGGAAATCCCTGCTCCCAACAGGAAGCCCCTCCTTCCCCCCTCACTGTGCACCTGCTCCTGGGTCTTTGGTGGGTCCTGAGCGCCCTCTGGTGTCCTGAGCGCCCCCTGCGGCCCTGCTCTTTAGTCTCCCTCAGGAGGTTTGTGTCTGGGCTCATACTGACTTCCCCTCACTGTGTATGTGGTACAATAATACATGGCCGTGTCCTTGGCTCTCAGGCTGTTCATTTGCAGATACAGCGTGTTCTTGGAGTTGTCTCTGGAGATGGTGAATCGGCCCTTCACAGAGTCCGCATAGTTTGTGGCACTTCCATCAAGAATAATTAGACTCACCCACTGCAGCCCCATCCCTGGAGCCTGGCGGACCCAGTGCATCCAGTAGCTACTGAAGCTGAATCCAGAGGCTGCACAGGAGTGTCTCAGCGACCCCCCAGGCTGCACCACGCCTCCCCCAGACTCCACCAGCTGCTCCTCACACTGGACACCTGCAAACACAAAGACGTCCTGGTCAGGACACTGTCACAAGTCCACTGTTTCTCCTTCATCCACTCACACACTCAGTGTTTCTTGTTCTCCACAAATTACCTCTTAAAATAGCAACAAGGAAAACCCAGCTGAGACAAAACTCCATGGTGAGTGCTCTGTGTTCAGTCCTGATCAGGGAATGTGGTGACCGTGGGATCCCAGGGCTGGGCTCCTGTCCCAGAGCTGCAGGGTCTCTGCTGGGCTGGATTTTATGGGCAGAAGGCGCCCTATTTGTATGTCCTCCTACTATATAGGGAGCTCTGGGGCTGGAGACCTGCAGAGAGGGCAGTGCCTCAGTGCAGGTGTGAGTGTCCTGGGGGAGAATCTTGGTCATGGTAACATTTCAATAACTAAATAGCAATCATAGGGACTTTTGGGTTATGTTCAAGTGTCCACATCTGGTAACTGAGTCCAGCATCTGGCCTGTGCTCCTCCCCACTTGTCCCTATGACTCCCCTGATCAAACTCCAGGGCAGAGCAGGACCTGCCCAGTGAGGGTGCAGCCCCCTTGTAGGTAATGAGAGCATGAATGAAGTTCTGTATTCTGGTTTTACACACACATCAGGGCTCGAGACAAGCAGACATGTGGAAAAAGACCACAGGCTGCCGATCTTGTAAGAGTGGACATCTTGTACGCGGTGTGTAGGTGGCCTTGGCCCTGAGTATCTCTGGCATCCTGACCTTCAAGGAGACAAAGAAGAGATAATGGTGTTGAGAAGATGCTTCTCTTTCCCTGGGACTCTGAGACACTGAGAAGTCAGGGAGTTTCATGGAGCTGATGGAGAGGCTGTGGGTTTCCAACACCCAGAAGTCCATGTTCAGAGGGTCTGTCTGCATAGACAGTAATGAAAACCTTAAAGAAGGTGATATAATGGAACAATTAGTGATACATATGTAAGTCAGAATACCTGTGATCAGCAAGAATGCTCATATTTAAGGTTAATTACTCATGTATGAAACAGAGACCTTTGCAGTTTAAATTCACAGTGAATGCCATGGTGATATGAGTTGAATTGATCACAGGGCCTGGGCCTTGTCAAGTGTGTTATTACAGCTGAGAGAGTTTATTGTAAAAAGGGACAGCTCTGTGTTTCCACAGAATTTATATAACAGTGTGTCGTGTCCTCATGTAAGAAACGTGTTTACAGAGCATGGAGATAAAGTCTGGACAGTAGACGTGACCGTAACTCACCACCTCCTGTGGTATGTGAGCTCAGTGGGTCCTGAGAGCACGTTTTCCTTCAAAGCCCACAGAGGACCAGAGACTCCTCATCGCCTTCCCCTCATCCAGCCTGGGTGTCGGATCCCTTCCCGCAGGAGCTCTATGGATCCTCCTTTTCACAGGACGTCCCCTCGTTCTTTCCGTCCACGGACCCCGCCCTCTGCTCCTTGGCTGTGAATCCCCCGGGGTCTCTGCTGCACCACAGGGGAGACTATGTCCCTCTCCTGTGGCGATGCTCCCACTGCAAGAGCCTTGAACAAACTTTCCTTTAAAATTAGCAACTGTCGAGCACTTCCGGTCAAGATGGCGGCGTAGGTAGACGCAGTATCTCGTCCTCCCACAACCACATCAAAGTTACAACTAAACTACAGAACAACCATCATTCAAAACCACCTGAAATCAAGCTGAATGGAAGTCTGACAACTACGAAATTAAAGAAGAAGCCGCATCGAGACTGGTAGGAGGGCGGAGGCATGACGGGCTGGTCCCGCACCCACGTATGGTGGATAAAAATTAGGAGGACACCTCAGCTGGGAAGCCCCTCCCTGAGAACTGAGGGGTCCCCGTCCCACACCAGGCGCCCAGCTGAGGGTTCCAGAGCCAGGAAGAGAAGTCCCCATAACTTCTGGCTGGAGAAACCAGAGGGAACTGAGGCTGAGGCGGCTGGAGCCCCTGGCAGCTCCTCTTAAAGGGCCCGCGCACGGACTTACTCAGACTCGCTCCCTCTGGGCTCCAGCGTGGGGGAGGCAGCCTGAAAGGCACCAGAGTCATATGGGGAAGAACTGAGCTGTTTGGCATTGGCGCGAGGGCTGGAGAGGCAGCTTTCTCCTGGACAGACCTGGACAGACGTGCTATCAGAGGCTTTTGTTCCTTTGGTGAGGCCTTCCCTGGGGCAGTAGACGCCGCCATTTCTGGAACTCCAGCAACCTGGCTCACACTGTGGGCCTCGCCCTGGTGATTCCCTGAGGCCCCGCCCCACCCAGCTTTCAGGCCCATCCAAGCTGTTGCCAGTTGTTTTACCACAGGATTGGCCTGTCTTGGATCCTGCTTCAGCTTTTCATAAATTCTTTCAAACAAGCAGCATCTGGTCTCAGCTAGCCCCACACCTCTCGCTAAGTAATACATACAAACAAACACAGGGAGGCAGCCAAAATGAAGAGACAAAGAAACAGGTCCCAAATGAAAAACAGAACAAAACTCCAGGAAAAGAACTAAGTGAAATGGAGTTAAGCAACCTAACAGATGCAGAGTTCAAAATACTGCTTATAAGGATGCTCAATGGACTTAGTGAGAACCACGGTGAACTTAGTGAGGGCCTCAAGAGCATAAAAAGGGACCAGTCAGAAATGATGGATACACAGTTAGAAATGAAGGAGGCAATAACTTAAACAAAGAATAGTTTAGGACTTCCGGTCAAGATGGCGGCCTAGGTGGACACGAAATCGCGTCCTCCTACAACCACATCAGAGTTACAACTAAATCACAGAATAACTATCACTTAAAGACCCCATGAAATCAAGCTGAATGGAAGCCCTGCAACTACGAAATTAAAGAAGCAGCAGAATGGAGACGGCATACTGCCCTCCAGGACCCTCCTTGTCGCCTGAAAGGAAACGAGATCCTGCGGCCAGGGGCGCCTGTGGAAGCTGAGCGACCCCCCCACCATGGAGGAACCCAGAAACGAGGGAGCCGAGCGACCCCCCCACCACGGAGGAACCCAGGCGGAGCGGGGGTGCCGGGCGACCCCCCCACCACGGAGGAACCCAGGCGGAGCGGGGGTACCGGGCGACCCCCCCACCACGGGGGAACCCAGGCGAGGCTGGGGAGCCGGGCAACCCCCCCACCACGGAGGAGCCCAGGCGGGGCGGGGGAGCCGGGCGACCCCACACCAACGGGGGAGCCCAGGCGGGGCGGGGGAGCCGAGCGACCCCCACACCAACGGAGGAAGCCGGCAACACACAGGAGAACTGAGTAAACTGAACAACGAAATTGACCCAGAGACATGGGGGTGGAGTATGGGAAGACGGGCCTCAGAGGAGGGGGGGAGGCGGGGGAAAGAGATAAATCACAGAGCCTATGTGCATGGGTGCATAACCAATGGACATGGACAACAGGGATGGGGAGGAGGAGAAGGGGATGGGGAGGAGGGTGTCAATGGGGGAAAAAAAGGAAAAACATCTGTAACAAAAACAAATTAATAATAAAATAAATTATTAAAAAAAAATAAATAAAATAAAATAAAATTAGCAACTGTCAGAGAACCTTCCACCAGGATGGAAGTGGGATATTTAAGGTTCTCCAGGTAGGTTGCACATAAACCCACTCAGGACACGTCCTGGGACAGGATTGTGGTGACGACAGTGCCCCCTGGTGGTTGTTCTGAGCCACACAGGCAGACGATGCTGGGTCTGAACCAGCTTCCTGAGACAAGGCAGGGGTTTCTGCCACAGGGAAGTCCTTCCTGGCATTTTGAAACAGTGGCACCTCCAATCATGCTTCTTTCTTGTTCACAGCTGAGTCTCTGCAAGGACACCTGGACCTCAGGGCTCCCACCTAGGGGAGAAACTGAGGAACAGAACCCTCCTCAGTGCCAGGGGCACAGGCCTCTGGGCCCAGGCCCTCAGCTTGCACGTGTGAGGTACTGTGATCTGCCTGGTTGCACACTCACACACCCCAGAGTGTCCACCGTGTAACACATCAGAGCCTCTTTAACTCAGTGGAGATGTTTTCTGACATTTGTGGGGAACCATCATGACTGTGGGCCGTAGACCTGCAGAGGGGTGGTGAGCTCAGGGACAGACTCACTGAGCACAGAGGGCAGTTCCCTGCCCAGGAACCAGGTCCCTTCACTGCAGCCCTGAGACCCTGTTTGTCTGAACTCTAGGATTTTTCCTGAAACCACAGGAATGAATAGCAGCTGAGAGGACAGCACAGCTCAGTCCTCCTCAGTCTGGGACACGAGGATGGGGCCCCATCCCTTTGTGCTTCTGTCTGAAAAGACGTAGAGGGGGGATGGCAGTGACCACTGTGTATGAAACTCCATGAAAGGAAGCCGGCTCTGTCAGATGTGACCATCACTGTTATTGTATCATTCCCCACCTGGGGGCAGAGTGGGCTCTGAGGCCTCACCTCTGACTGCACAAGGAACACCTGCTCTGTTCCAGGCCTCACCTGTCACACCTGTGTGAGGGGACAGGTCACCACCATCATGCCAGTGTCCTTACATCTACGTTGATTTGGATCTATGGGTTTTGGGTCCTGAAAAGTCATTTCCTTTATTTTACATCAACAAAGACTTCAATGGAAATATTACAATTTGGAGTTCCACAGTATCTGTTTGATGAATTAGGTAATAAACTCCACTTCCCTGGATGTTGGTCGTTGAAGAGCCACCAGAAGTTGGATGATGCAGCTCAACAAGAAAAATCTGGGCCCTGTGGTGAGAACCTGAAAATGTGGGCTGACCTGTTACAGGGCAGTGGAGGTAGAGACAGCCCCTGACACCCAGAACCAAGTGAGTCTGTTCTCTTCATGGTCCCTGATCCCTTGGTTTGAACAGATGTGCACAGGTCAGTCTCCACTGGCGGAGGGAAATATTCATCTGTTGGAGACAGTTCCATTTTATTGTTCATGTGGAGGAAAATGTAACAGGTGTACCTAGGTTTATGTGGGTTTGGGTTGGTGACTCAGGTGTGCTCATCCCCAGGAAAGCAGGAGTCAGGTCTCCTGGGGAAAATGAGCTGTGACATTGTGGATATTCACAAGTGAGGAGGGAACCAGATCACGTTACAGTGACAGTGGGTGAGCCTGTGGGGAAATCACAACTGGTCACATAAGAAAATAGAGGTGAAGATATAAGTGAAAGCCTTTGACAGTCACCAGAAAGGACACACCAAGGTGAATGTCACTCCTGACCAGAGGAAGGATTAAAGTGCAGGAAGTTTGTGATCAGGGGAGGGAAGTTCCCTCGGACACTGTTTCCCCTGCACGGTGTTCAGAGGACACACTGAGAACAGATGTGACCCTAGAGCCCGTGGACCAAATGGGGGACAGTGGGCATCTGTGTGGGTCCCTGGGAAGCAAAGCGTGAACTACAGAGAAGCAGACAGAGCTCCTGGGTCCGAGTCCTTCAGGGAGTTTGGAGATGGATGTGCAGCAGCTGCACGGCCTCCTGTGTGGGGTTTGTTCTCCAGACTCTGCTGAACCAGGTTCAGTCACTGGGGTTGGAGAAGAACCTCAGTCATGACCTGGGGTGTTTAGGTGAAGTTGTAGGTAGAGATTTGTGAGTAATTAAGATTAGGTCCTGAGAATGTTGTTTTTGGAAACCTGTTATTGGAAACCCGATGTCTGAGTGTGACCTCCACCTCAACAGGACAAGCGGGATGGGTGACACGGTGCTCAGGGGACACTCAGCTCCCTGGTCCGGTGACTCCCCCTCCACAGGCAGGCGGGGTGGTGACAGGCGGTGGCGGGGTCACGATGCGCAGGACGGGACGCGGTGAACCGAGAGCTGACACGCACAGAGGCTGAACCAATGGGCACAGACACAGTTCGGGGGAGCAGGAGGGTGGAGCAGGGAGGAGGGTCAGGGGGAGGAGACAGCTGCAGTACTTCCCACAACAAAGAGTAAAAAATAGGAATAAAGACAGTGGTGCTGTCCCGCATCCCAGGGACTGTGACCAGTGAACACGGGCGGGGCCTGGGCACTGCTGTTCATTGTCATAAGCCCCCCAGTATTTTCCAGGCACGTGGGACCCCGAAGAGGAAGCTTCTGCAGGGGACCGTCATTGAGGGAGAAAGTCCAATGCAAAGGGACCCCCTGAAAGGACACGTGGGCCTGGGACCCAGACCCGCTCTCGCTTCCCGTCACAGGCCCAACCTCAGGGGCGCGTCCCTTCCACCGCCGCCTGGGGGTCAGGGGGTCGGACCGAGGCCACCTCCTCTGCCCTCGTCCCCTCCCCTGCAGGCGGCCGGGCCTGCGCGCCCCTCCGCTCCCTCACAGCGGCCGGCACCTCGTGCTCGGACCCGGGGCTCGCGACCAAATGGCTGAACAGTCGGGCCTGACCCGCCCCACACGCCCGGCGCCCCGCGGCCTCGCCAGCCACGCTCGGAGGTGAGGAGCCCGAGGCCCTGAGCCGGCCCCAGCGTGGGCTCCACCGCGCACGCGCCAGCCGCTGGCGGGAACCTCAGAGCTGAAAGGAGCCGCTCTGAGGAGAACGTCCCGCCTACCGCAGGCCCTTTCGCAAAGGCAGACGGGATAGTAGTTCCACCGGGAGCCGAACAGAAGGGTTCCGGGCTGCCCCGAAACTACATATCCCAGGTGGCACTGCGCAGGGTAGACCGTGAGCCTCAGCGGTTGCCCTCCAGGGCGCATGTTCTTTGCCTCCAACCGATGAGCCATTGTGGGGACCGAAGGTAGAGCGATGTGAGGATTCAGCTGGCCAATGGGGAGCGCGGAAGGGGCGAGGTGGGCAGGCCGCGTGGTTTCCTTGGATACCGCGGACGCGACTCTGTGGGAGAGGGTGGGGCTTTAGCGTGAGACCCTGGAAGTCCTGACTGACAGGAACTTAGGAGCTCAGGTAAGTGTCAGAGCCCAGGGCGGAGGGAGACCCTGTGGGTGTCAAGGTGAGGACGACGTGCAGACTCGGGGCCCTCAGGGTGGTGAGGTCCGAACTTCACGGCCAGGACGGGGTGCCCTGGGATGGGGCCCTGCACGGGGATGAAAGCCAGACAGGGACCCTGTGCGGGACTCGCTCTGCCCGGACGTGAGGACGAGAGCAGGTCCCGCCACGTCCCGGCCCCGCGTGACCGAGGCCGCGCATCGGACGCGGTGTCTCAGTGTGGGCTCCGCACCTGCGGTCGGTGACACCCTCCGTGACGACCCCGAAGGGCTGTGAGGGTCCAGTGAGACCGTGGACGGAACCGAGCACAGGCCGCAGAACCGCAGTGCAAAGGCTGTGTTTCTATTTCAGGGGTGACCCTGAACCCCAGTCACCCAGACAAACCCGAAGGACCAGGACGTGTGCTGACAGCAGCACTGACCTCCGTCCCCAGGGGTCCTGGGTTTTAGGACTAAATGAGACGCAGAAGGACAGTCCGTGTGGTGCGAGGAGAAGGACACGGCTGAGTGTCTCCTGGCGCTGCCTCTGGGTCATCTGTGTCCCCTGCACCTGTCTCTTCCCCCTTAAGTGGAGGGGGATTTCTACTGAGTGACTCTGTGGGGTCTCTCTTACCTTCTATTATTCTCTGGGTCATTTAAAAAATGAAAAAGAAAAAAAATGTTTTCTCCTTTCCAGCTCATGTTTCCCTTTCGGTGCCACATCCTCTTCCCACAAATTATTCTCTGAGTTCCCAGCAAAGACACCGCAAACAGTCATGTTTAATAACATGCAAGTGCGGAACCTGAGTGCCTTCCAGAAAGCTGAAGCCCTGGGCCACGTGCAGGAGCCAGAATCCCTGGGAGCTGCCCAGGGACAGAGGGGCTGGTTCCCCAGGAGGGGCTGCGTCTGTACGCCGGGTCCCAGGGCTCTGAGCTGCCCACTGCCTTGTATGAAAGTCAGTATTTCTCCTCCTTTCTGTCCTCGTCCATCGTTCTTCGTCCCCTAGTGAAGACGCACAGTAGGTGTTAGCTCTCAGGTTCACCAAGTTCCCACTGAACACGAGTTCTGTTCTTGGCTTTTGTTTCATTTGGTCCTAATTATTCAGACTGATCTTCAAACTGTCGTTTTAAATGAAAGCCAGTGGGAATCACTTCGACAAAGGCATTGGTTTAAGCAAGTTGAGAATGCACTCACATTTGTTGAACACGTGCCCTATATTTCTGGATTAAATGAGAATTTCTTCTAGATAATTTGTTTCTATGGTAATTTCTGAGACAAACCAAGTAATTGGAATTGGCAACAAATCCTTGTCTATAGGATAAAATGATTATTTTACTATTTTGAAGTAAATACAATAAAAGTAAAGATAATTGAAAAATTAGTTTTCTGATCATATGAGTTTTTAAATGGAGAAAATTATTTATAATTAAGGTTAATACAAGATATGAAAAATTTATTGAGCCCTGGCTGGTGTGGCTCAGTTGGTTGGAGCACCATCAAGTCCCTCCTTCCCCCTCACTCTGCACCTGCTCCTGAACTGTTCTCTGTGGTCGGTGGGTCCTGAGCGCCCCCTGCAGCCCAGCTCTCCTGTCTCCTCAAGAGGTTTGTGTCTGGACTCACACTGAATTCCCCTCACTGTGTCTCCCGCACAGTAATACATGGCTGTGTCTTCGGTGGTCACGGAGCTCAGCTGCAGGGAGAACTGGTTCTTGGACGTGTCTCTCGAGACTGTGGTGCGGCTCTTGAGAGATGGGTTGTAAATAGTGCTACCACTAGAATGTATGGACCCCAACCACTCCAGGTTGTTCCCTTGTTTCTGGCGGATCCAGCTCCAGTAATGTTCATGGGTGACTGAGCCCCCAGAGACAGAGCAGGTGAGGGAGAGGGTCTGCGAGGGTTCACCAGTCCTGGGCCCGACTCCTGCAGCTGCACCTGGGACAGGACACCTGGGGACAAGGAGCATCAGGCCCTGTCAGTCACGTGCAGTCACAACCACCCCATAGACCCCTGTCTGACCTCTGAGACCCTCACCTTGGGGGACTGTCACCAGGCACAGGAGAAGACCCAGCAGTCTCATCTTCTAGACCAGGGCTCTGCCTTCCCCAGAGACCTCAGCCCTGTGTGAGGAGTGAGCTGTAAGCCTCCCCAGCCCAGGGGAAGATTTACCCTGCAGCTTGTGGAGAAATTTGCATGTGGGGCAGCCTATTCCTTATAAGTGGAGGGACTGAGGTCAGGTTGCCCTGGTCCTTCTAGGGCCTTGTGGGGCATCTCTTCCCTTGAACTGACTCAGCATGTAAGTCAAGGACGGGGGTTCCCCAGGTTCATGATACACCGTGGAATGTGGTCAAATGTCGGCCTCACCTTTCTGAGTGAAAGAAGAAATGATGGCCTAGATAGGTAGGTTTCACTTTTGCTTCCCATGCATCTTTCAAACCAATTTAAAAGGGACTAATATTTGTTAAGATAGTTTCTGAATCCCAACTCCTTAGTATATCCACTGTTTACTAATTTTTATATTATAATTTCATACGAGTTATGTCCACCTTCAAGCAAAAATAAAAATAATAGGCAGGCATGCTCAATATCTTATATATTAATTTATTTAAATATAGTATTATAAATTTTTATTTTTTAGAAAGAGAGGAAGGGAGAGGGGAGATAGAAATTTCATGTGAGAGAGAAACATCAATTGGCTTCCTCCTGCATGCCCCCTTCTGGTAGTTGAACCCGCAACCCCGGCGTGTGCACAGACCTGGAATAGAACTGGGATGTCTCAGTCTAGGGGACAATCTTCAATTCTCTGAGCCACACTGACCAGGCTCTTATATTTTAATTTACAACGTTCCTTTGATCTGAGAAACTACCTCCCAATCTCAGGCAGGTGGGACATTCTTGAAAACTGATGTTGGAAAGTTTGTAATTATGTCTACAGCTTCCTGTGCAATCTCTTCCATTATGAAACCTCATGGCCTATTGCAGAGACCCAGACTAGTTACATCACACATATTCATGCTTTTAAATGTAGATAAAAACAAAATATGAAAACACTGATTAAGCCTGTGTACAACTCAGAATCATTCATATAGTGAAGTGATTATGGTAGAAGATTGAACTGTTTTCTTTGTCCAGTGTTTTCAGTGATGTTGGGGATCAGAGGGAGGTTAGTGAAGAGATTTCCTATCATACATTTTCTCATAAAAAAGGGAACTTCAACCCTGACAGCTACCTCATTCTAGTCTCCCTCCCTCTGCCCCTGGTGATGGACTCTATGGTCAGAAGTACTGGGCTCTCCCACAGAACATTTAATGTCCTTAATGTACAATGAACACATTCTCCCATCAGACAAGTGATTTAGAAATGTAGTCTCTAAATAGCTTGTCTTTTCATTCCCTTAATTGATTCTTTGGTAGGATAAATGTATGTAATTTGGCAAATTCTGATTCACCCTTATTTTCTGTACTTTAAGGGAGAGACAGAGAGAGAGAGAGAGAAACATAGACTGGCTGCCTCCCACACGACCCCACCAGGACCGGGGATGAATTGCAACCGAGGTACATGTCCTTGAATGGAATTGAACTGGCAAGACTTTGGTCCATAGGACAACGCTCTAACTATTGAGTCAATCATGACAGCATATTCCTGGGCAGGTGCTTAATTAGTTTGAGCATCATCCCGTACACTGAGAGGCTGCATGTTCAATTCTCAATCAGGGCCTTTGCTGGAGGCAACCAATTCATGTCTTTGTCTCTCTCTCTCTCTCTCTCTCTCTCTCTCTCTCTCTCCCCCTCCTCCATCTTAATCACTAAACATATCTTCAGGTGAAGATGAAATACATAAACAAGTATTGTAAGTTCAAGATTTATTTAATATAGAGAGCTCAGAAATTGACCCAAGACAATATGCTCAATTAATATTTAACAAAGGTGGCAAGAGCATACAGCCTCTTTAATAAATGGTGTTGGGAAAATTGGACAGCTACATGTGAAAAAATGAAGCTAGACCACCAACTTACACCAAAAATAAACTCAAAATGGGTAAAATACTTAAATGTGACTTGTGATTTCATAAAAATCCTAGAAGAAAATCAGACATCATATGCTGCAGAATTTTCACTGATACATCACCTAAGGCAACAAAAACAAAGGAAAAAATGAACACATGGGACTACATCAAACTAAAAAACTCTGCACAGCAAAAGAAACAACCATCAAAATGGAAAGGGAACCCACTATATGGGAGAGCATAATTGCCAATGATACATCAGATAAGGGGTTAATTTCCAAAATATATAGGGTACTCACACAACTCATCAAAAGGAAGACAAAGAACCCAATTAAAAAATGGGCAGGGGACCTAAAGAGACACCTCTCCAAACAGGACATACAAATGACCAAAAGACATGAAAAAATGCTCAACGTCACTAATCATCAGAGAGATGCAAATTTAAACAATAATGAGGTATCACTTCACACGTGTCAGAATGGCCACCATCAACAAATCATCAAACAACAAGTGCTGGTGAGAGTGTGGAAAAAAGGGGACCCTAGTGCACTGCTGGTGGGAATGCAAACTGGTGCAGCCACTGTGGAAAACACTATGGTGTTACCTCAAAAAATTAAAAATTGAACTGCCATTTGACCCAGTGATCCCACTTCTAGGAATATACCCTAAGAAGCCTGAAACACCAATCAGAAAGAATATATGTACCCCTATGTTCATAGAAGCACTATTTACAATACCTAAGATCTGGAAACAGCCCAAGTGTTTATCAGTAGATGACTGGATAAAAAAGCCGTGGTACATGTACACAATGGAGTACTATGCAGCTGTAAGAAAGAAAGATCTCTTATCCTTTGAGATGACATGGAGGGTCCTGGAAAGTATTATGCTAAGCGAAACAAGCCAAGCAGAGAAAGACAAATATCACATGATCTCACTTATTTCTGGAATATAATGAACTAAACAAACTGATGAACAAAATAGACACAGAGACATAGAAGTAGGGTACAGACTGACATTCCTCAGAAGCGGGGAGGGGAAGGAATAAACCACAGAATTTATATGCATATATGCATAGCCGATGGGCATAGACAACAAAGCTGGGGCCGGGGTGGGAGGGGATAGGGAGGAGGGAGTCAATGACGGGGGGAAGAGAAACATCTGTAACAAAAATAAATTAAAAAAACAAAACAAAAAAAGAAAACCAGTGTAAGTCACTATATCGATAAAATAAAAAATAAAATAAAAACATATAAATAATCACCATAAAAAAAGATTTATTTAATGACACCTTTTCTACACACACACACACACACACACTAACAGTGAGGATTAAATAAATAAATATGTGTAGTATATATAAAATTTCTTTAATGCATAAGGACCATATGCTCCCATCACACAAGACATTTGAAAATATAATATCTATGTTCATATGGGTCTTCATTCCCTTAATGTAATCTTTAGTGGGATGAATGTGTTTAATTTAGCAAACTCTAATTCACCCCTATTTTTTGTGCTGGGCCTGTTTTGGTGAATCACACAGACCCCCAGGACGTGCTGAGCCTCACGGTCCAGGGGCATCAGCTGCAGCAGCCACAGGGACAGAGAGGTTCTGGCACCAGGAGTGAGGGCTGCTGGGAAACTGCCCAGAACTGGACGGGACTTTGACCTGGGTGAGGGGAGGAAGCTGGACGTGTTCTGAGTCACAGGACAGAGATGTGCCTGATGTTCATGGGAAGAGTGTTAATGGACATGTGGGTTTAAACCTTTTCCCGTGACGACCCAGGAGGACATGCAGGGCTTGACAGACACAGCTTCTGTCATCGTAGGAAACACCTGAGTGATTATGACCAGGAGTTTGTTAGAACAGAAACGTTAAAGGTTCTGCAGGCAGGGATCAAGGGAAATAAGGAACGTGTCACTGCAAAGGGGGGAAGAAGATTCCTGTTACCCACATGCACCTGCTCACAGTGTCTCTGTCTGTGAGGTAACAACTTCTCAGGTCCAGGGGTTAGCACTTGGACACCTGTGGGTCATTACTCACATGGTCACACCATGCTCCACCCAAGCTGCACAATTCATTGGGGCCCCATTTATAAAACCCCTCAACACTTAGAGGGAAGAGTGGACACCTCTCCATGCAAGAGCCATGGTGCTGGTGTGTCTGTGTGAGGGGCCCTCACGTCATTGACCAGGACCCTGTCTCAGTCCATCGTCATCATCATCAGCAGCAGCAGCAGCAGCAACAGCATTTGTTTATTTAAAGTTGTTCTTATTTTCTGTACACATGGTTGTTTTCCACTAAAAATTACCCCTTTTCTCATTTTATAGTCATTTATTATATTTTCCAAGTTAGATTGGTAGTCACATTTATTTTTTCTTTTCTTTTTCTTTCTTTCTTTTTTTTTTTTTTTAGTGCTGACAAATGAAGGCTTGTTCCTGCCTCTTCTCCATCTGCCCCACACTGGGATCTGATGAGAAAGGTTGGGTCTCCTCCTTAAATGTCTTTGGGAGAGTGAACCACACAGGCCCTGGAGAGAATTGCTCCCACTCCCCACCATCTCGCCAAAGTAAAAGCTCTGAGGTCGTGTCCTTTCCTGGGTCTACCAAAGCTCCCCTTACTTGCTGAAGGGCCTTTCCTGTGTTTCCCAGAGATCCCATTTGCACATGATACACGTTCCATGTCCCTTTGTGTGTGTTTGTCCTCAGCCTGGACATCTGCACAAGCTGTCGTGGGTCCCTCTGCCTCTGCCTGGTGTCAACTGCTCTGGGTGCTGTGAGCATGATATCCAGTCAGTGACCTTCACCCCCACAAGTCCTTCTTCTCTAGCTTTGGGGTCACACACCTCTTATGCCCACTGTCCAGCACTCATGTGTCCTGATGCTGGCTGGCTGGGACCCTGAGCTGTGGAGCTGAGCTGCACAGTTGGGTCAGCAGAGCCTCTGGTTGGATTCAACTAATGTGGGTCAGTAGATTTCATGATTGTCATTTGGTCACAAGAGTGTTTGAAAGAGAATCACTGCCTTTTTCCCATAAGAAAGTTGTCCTTCTTGAGAAAAGACAGTCTATTTTTTACTTTTGACACTATTACAGGGTCTCCCATTTCCTCCTGCTTTGCCCACATCCACCCAGACCCACCAATCCTCCCCGGGCCCTACCACTCTGTCTGTGTCCATGGGCTCTGCATATATGTTCCCTGCATCCTCTCTTCACCTTCTCTTATCTACCCTTCCCTACACCCACCCTCTGATCTCTGTCAGTCTGTTCCACGTATCTGTATTTCTGGTTCTATTTGTTCCTCAGTTTATTTTGTTCATTAGATTCATTAGTGTAAAGGAGATCACAGGGTATTTGTATTTCTCTTACTGTCTTGTTTTGCTTAGCATAATAGCCTAAAGGTCCATATTGTTGTAAAGAGTAAGAGTTTCTGGGGACACGTCACATCAGGCCCTGTCAGTCACGTGCAGTCACAACCACCTCACGTACCCTGTCTGACCTCTGTGACCCTACCTTTGGGGGCTGTCACCAGGCGCAGGAGAAAACCCAGCAGCCTCATCTTCTTCTAGACCACGGCTCTGCCTTCCCCAGAGACCTCACCCTGTGTGAGGAGAGAGCTGTGAGCCTCCCCAGCCCAGGGGAGGATTTACCCTGGAGCTTGGGGAGAAATTTGCATGTGGGGCAGCCTTTTCCTTATAAGTGGAGGGACTGAGGTCAGCCTGGCCAGGCTTCACTGGGTCCCCTGTGGGGCATCTCTTCCTTTGAACTCAGTCACCAACTAAGTCAGGGATAAAGGATCAAGTAGTTATTGAGACCTACCGAAGTCATGTTAATAGATATGGTCATCTTTGATAAATGTTGGACTAGATGAGTAGATTATATTTTTAATGTCTCATGCATCTTTCCAATAGATTTAAGAGGTTTTACATTTTACAAGTTAGTTTCTTAAACCCTAGTTTTTATACATACCCAACTGTCAAACACTGTTAATAAACAATTCCATTTTTATAAATATTATTTTATATATACAAATAATATCGACCTTGCTTTGGAAATCAAAATATAAAGGACATTTATTCTCAGCATCTTATTCATTTAATGTGTAAAGTAATATTGATCCATGGAACTATGTTCTAAGAACATGTCATTGGTAGACCCATGATTATTTTGTTTTTCTTTGTTAAATGATATTTATTACAAGTTCTGAGTAACACTATACTACATACCTTAATTTAGGTTTAGTAGAAAGATTGTTCTTACAGTCTTTGCCAAACACTTTCACGAGCTAAGCAGGGTAGGTCCTGGTTAGTGCATGGATGGGAGACCCTGGATTCCTGATGTTGAAAATTTGGTCATTGTGCCTTTGTCCCTCCTCAGACTCTCCCCTTGTGCAAGCCCATGACATATTGCAGAGACCCCATCAAATTATACCAGACATACTCATATTTTTACATGGAGAAATGATTGAGAATAAGAGACTGATTATTCATGTGTACGATTCAGAATCCTTCATATGTGGAAATTGTAAAGGCAGCAGATTAACTGACGTGTGTTCTCAGTGTAATATTTTCACTGATGTTGGGGTTCAGAGGGAGGCAAATGAAGTGGTTTCCTAGCATAGATTTGCTCATAAGAAATGGAACATTAACCCTGACAGGAACCCTCAGATGGGCCAACCTGTTCCCTGGGGATGGTCCCTGTGGTCAGAGGTGCTGGGCTCTCCCACTGCACACACAGCACCCTGAGGTAGGATGAACACATTCTCCCATCAGACCTGTGACTTGGAAATACATTATTTCTGTGTAGCTTGTCTTTTCATTCACTAAATGAAATATTGGGTGGAAAATGTTTTTACTTTTAACAATGTTTAGTTCAGCACTATTTTCTTTAATGGGGCATGTATTGTATGTTCTATGTAACAACTCACCAGGAAACTGTCCCTCTCCATTGCCCATGGCAGGGAAACCCGGATATGAACACAGTGGGTGAGTGGGCACAAAACTCAGTAGAGCAGTGATGGCTGGAATCCTTCATGTTATTGAAATCTGGTTTGCTGTGTCCTCTGACCAGGAGACCAACTTTCGATGGCATGAAGCCCTGATTCATCTGAAATACTAATTCACTTGACTGAACTTTACCTAGTGAATTTCACTACAGCATGTAGCATAGAAAACTAGACTCACCCCTGAGAAATTATATCATGTAGACGTCAGGCAGACGAGGAAGGAAACTCAAAGGACGTGAGGAAGATGCTGAGCAGAGATGACAGAGACAGGATCCCAGAGGGTATTTCACGAGGATGAAAGTGACCAGGAGGACGAAGGTGCAGAGAGGTCGTGAGAGGGATACGTGAGGAGATGACCTGGAGCTGACGTCCAGGAAAGTGAATGTCCCAGTGAGAGCCCTGCATGGAGCTGTGTGTGCAGGACTCACATCAGACAGGGAGAGAGTGAGGCCCTGGCGAGTGTGGGGACCTGAGGGATGGACTCTCAGTGTGCCTAGATGGTGACACCTGGGTGGGCGGAGGTGGGTTTTAAATCATGTTCTCCAGGGCCAGTGCCCAGATGACCACCTCTCAGGGGATGCTGGGAGCAGGACTGTGGGGTGATGATGCCCCTAGTAGTGACTCTGAGCCATGCAGGCTGCAGGACCCTAGGGACTGAACCAGCTGCCTCTCCACCCACCAAGACCAGGGTAGGAAAGAGCTCACCTTTAAGGTCAGGTTTTCTTCTCTGAAGAGGAGAGAGACACACGGACTCGGACAATGAGGGTATTTGTATCATCTGCAACATCCTCAGTAGTGATGCACATGGGAGTATCTCTCATAAATCTGATACTTCTAACATTTTTATAGAAATAACTAGAATGATAGTTTTAGAAACTGTGAGTGAGTAAAAAGGAGCAGCTGGACATACTGTTTCTAAATAAGCTCAGCTCTGGCTGGGTTGTGAGTTGGCTGAATCATCATCCTGTACACTGAAAGGTTGTGGGTTCAGGTCTTGGTCAGGGCACACACCTGCATTCTGGTTGTGATCCCTGGTCAGAGAGCAGCCAACTGATGCTTCTCTCTCGCTCCTTCTCTCTCTAGTCCGTTTCTACAATCAATAAACATACCTTCAGTGAGGACTAAATGAATGCATACATAAAAAATAAGTGTA